>OX638369.1:42230826-43567318 GCA_951812925.1 Calliopum simillimum
AACGTTCTATTATGTGTCACATTCACCCCTATTCCCAATTGTCGTTTCTATTTCGTTTCTGAGGCGTTTTAGTTTTTATTGTCGTCCCGTTTCTAAATTTAGAATCTGCAAATGTATTGGATCTGTGGGGAGTGTTAATAAAGGGGTTAGGAACACTCAGCATGTGTTTGATTGCTTCGGTTTCTTAACCTCTCGATAAAATATCCTCGTCGTTCCTATATATTGAAAAATATTGAAATATATTGGAACGACAAGGGATGGTAATCGAGGGGTCAGGAAAACGATGATAAGTGTGATTGCTTCGTTTTTCTAACTTCTCTATAAACACTCTTCATCGATCCAATTTATTTCCAGACTCCAAATTTAGAAACGGGACGACGATAAAAACTAAAACGCCTCAGAAACGAAATAGAAACGACAATTGGGAATAGGGGTGATTATTTAATGAAATTGATTTCTTTTTAGAAATACAATCACAAGAAAAAATTCACTTGTATAAAAAAAGAAAATCAGAGGTGCCTCAAACTATGATTAATTCCTTGTTTTGGGGAACCGTGCATACCATTTTATAATTCTTTTTGAAAACTTAATTAAATTTATTTCAATCCGCTAGTACTTTTACTATACCAATTTTTTTGATTGAGGTCAGAACAAAATACTTTTCCGTTTGAAGGCACCAGTACTTACATAGATAAAAAGCACCACGAGTAGCGCTCACATCATATGCAGCGCAACGCATGCAAGTTACCCGTGTGTTGCATAGAAAAGTATTTTTTTTCCGACCTCACATTAAACTAGTAAGGGTGTTACCTTTGGCCTGGCCAAACATTAAATACCCTACACAGCTGTATTTTGAAAGTTTTGCTTATATGGGAGTTGCCACGCCCTCTTGTCGAAATTCACCCAGTTTTTCTCAGAGTTTGAATTTATGGTTCTTAGCATTTGAGTGAAATTTGGTTGGATTATCTCAAAAAATGTTTTCAGTATAGCGTTTTGAACCTTTTGCTTATATGGGAGGTGCTACGCCTTCTTGTCCAAATTCACCCAGTTTTTTCTCAGAGTTTGAATTTATAGTCCTTAGCATTCAAGTAAAATTTAGTTTGATTATCTCAAAAAACGATTTCAGTATAGCTTTTTGAAGTTTTTGCTTATATGGGAGGTGCCACGCCCTCTTGTCCGAATTCTCCTGGTTTTTGTTCAGAGCTTGCGCTTACAATTCGTAGTATTTATGTGTATTTTGGTTGCATTATCGTGAAAAAAAACTCAAAAAGTTGCATTTTGAATATATTTTTTGTATGGGCGGTAGGCGTGTCCGTTGACCAATTTTGATCATTTTCAATCCCCCTAGCTAACTTTGAGCACCAAATTTCATTGAATTATCTTGCTTAGTTTTCCGAATAAGTGTATTTCCACACACAGCCAGTCAGCCAGACAGACGGACATGGCTATATCGACTCAGGAGGTGACGCTGATCAAGAATATATATACTTTTCTATATCTGCCACGCCTCCTTCTCTGCGTTACAAACGGTAGGACAAAGTGAATATACCCTGGGTGTAGGGTATAAAAATTGGTGTGACAAATATGCCATTGGATTAAAATAAATTTAACGAGGATTTCAAAAAAAAAATTATAAAAGGGCATGTTAATAGGACCTTTTTCATAGTAAAATGGCCGCCAAATTCAAAAAATGGGGAAAAAAATATTAAAATATCAACTTTAAAGGTCCAGTACTTTCTGAAATCTTAAAAGCCCTATAAACCATATAAACTATCTGAAAGCTCTTACATTTAGCTAAAACTTCGCCATAGAAATGATTTCTCTTAAGCGTTAGGGTGATCCAAGAAAATTTTTTTCAGAAACAAGTCAGAAAATCAGTTTTAACCCTATAACTGGATATATCCGATATAGCCGCCAAAGAGTTGAGAGAACTATAACTTAAAATCCCGTAAAAATACTATATTTTTATTGAATTCATATAACAAAGTATTTTGTCTCCTTTCCGAAAAATGTGTTTTTGAAGATGTTAAGAGTAGGAAGAGAACCGTTTTTATTAATCTTATTACCAAAAAAGTAGTAAAAATAAAACCAGATGGTAGAATACAAACTACCTTTTCAAAATAATTCAGGAAACTAGAATCGGTTAAGAAATGTCCAAGTTATGGAAAAAAAATTCCGAGCAGCTTCCCAACTATGAGCCAGCAGTTGTGAAGATACGCTTTTGCGCACGTGCGTTAAATTGATTTTAGCATTCCATAAAAAAGCTAAACTTAAACCTCTGGTTATGGAGACAATACTAGGAGGGATTATGTAAATTACAACACAACAGTGGGTGGCGGCAAATACTTTACCCCCTGAGTTCAACGCACATCATCATATGACTTCAATTCTGCATAGAATGCAAAATCAATTAATCATCAACATTCCCCATTATCATTAAGCTGCGCATATTGATATCTTAGCCAGCAACAGCTGCAACTGTGTGTTACCAACAGTTAAGGGGAAACCTTGAATAGACAACGCACAACCCACCAATCACTTAGCCACCATCAGTACACTCTATTGGATTCCCCATTGTCTGTGACTTTTTTCTTCTTTTTCTTTTTTTTATCTATAAAGCAAAAATGATTTTTCAGCAGCTTCTGTCCAATGGAATACAAAAGCGCAATAAAAAAGTGCAAATGAACCGCGAGCTCCTTTTGTTCGATAGTTTGCGATTCTGCTCTGCTGTTGCTTCTTCTTGGTCTTCATCCCGTCCACCAAATCGTCATCTCTAGTTAATGCAGTTGGCGTTGCATTTTTCCAACAATTAACTTCGGACTTGGAACGTGAGTGGATTTTAATTAAAAGTTGCCATGAATAAAGATGTTCGTGGCCAATTGCAAGCTCATATTATTGGCATCACCAAAGCGTTTTGCTTTATCCCCACTGTTTGTTATTTGCTTTTACAACGAAGGCACGCTTTGGAATTTTTTGTGCTATTTATTTGTTAAAATAACGCCGGGTGTAAATTTGAATTCTTATTAAAGGTAAGAGAAATCGTATTAATTTTATCACCTGAGCACTTTAATCTTGACAAATTACATCTTTTACTTGGATAGGTATACATTAGGGTGGGCCAAATTGTATGGACGAAATTTTGCTGGCCTCGGCTATCCCCCTATGTGTAAGTTCATTCAATTCTAAGTTTAACCCTTTCGACCCGGAAAAAAACTGACTGGTTCACAGTATTTGTGATAGGTTAACCTTAGAAATTAAGTTTAAGTAAAATGTTTGACCGTCTCTAAAGTGAAATTTTCACCGCCAGAGGCGCTTCCGGTCTCCCAACAGATGTTTTTGATTTGAATTTTCGGGATACAATGTCCTTGGAGTGGTTATAAGAAAAAACAGTGGTTACTAAAAATTGCATTAATTTTATTAATTCATTCAATTTAAGTGACATTAATAACCAAGTTATCCCAACAAACAATTTTATAACCTTTTCAAATTTTAAGCTTGGAAAAAGTTAATTTTCAAATGTTTTCATAACGAATTTTGAAACGTTTGGAAAATATTATTTTTTATTATTTTAAAAATTGATTTCCAAAGTTAAAATCAACAATTGGAAAAATATTTATTTTCAAAAGTTTCAATAATCGTTTTCCAAACATTCGAAAAAATTTTTATTTTATTTTTTCAATGACTTATCGAGCTTTTTTCTTAGCACAAGGCATTTGAATCATAACTGGCACGTTAGGTCAGTTGATAAGATTGCCGACTCATAATTTGGAAGTCACAGGTTCGATTCTCAGCAAACATAATTTTTTTTTTATTTTTAATTAAATTAAAAATGTTTGGAAAATGTTGTTTTATGAACTTAATATAAACTAACAAAATGTTAATTGAAAAGTTAGAAAAACAATTTAAAAATATTGAATAAAGAGATTTGAAAAATATTGTATAAAAACATTTGTAATAAGCTTGCTCCAAATGATTTTCACAAGCTTGCTCTGAAGGGTCCAGTTTCGATTATTAAATAATTAAAATTCAAGAATTTCCAAACATTTTGCAAGTTAATTTCCAAACGAAATGTTTGCTTCAATAAACTTATAATAAGTTATTTTCCAAACGTTTTTGTTTGTTGGGATATTATTCAAAAGTATTTATTCAAAAATTTTTGGGATATATTGTCCCAGCCGGTTCGAAAGGGTTAAATGCCAAAGAAACCATATCTTTTCGTTCAACTTTAGTTCAACTTTACTTTTGTTTTAATTTGAAATCTGCCCTCCCAACAAACAAAAACGTTTGGAAAATAACTTATTATAAGTTTATTGAAGCAAACATTTCGTTTGGAAATTAACTTGCAAAATGTTTGGAAATTCTTGAATTTTAATTATTTAATAATCGAAACTGGACCCTTCAGAGCAAGCTTGTGAAAATCATTTAGAGCAAGCTTATTACAAATGTTTTTATACAATATTTTTCAAATCTTTTTATTCAATATTTTTAAATTGTTTTTCTAACTTTTCAATTAACATTTTTTTAGTTTATATTAAGTTCATAAAACAACATTTTCCAAACATTTTTAATTTAATTAAAAATAAAAAAAAAATTATGTTTGCTGAGAATCGAACCTGTGACTTCCAAATTATGAGTCGGCAATCTTATCAACTGACCTAACGTGCCAGTTATGATTCAAATGCCTTGTGCTAAGAAAAAAGCTCGATAAGTCATTGAAAAAATAAAATAAAAATTTTTTCGAATGTTTGGAAAACGATTATTGAAACTTTTGAAAATAAATATTTTTCCAATTGTTGATTTTAACTTTGGAAATCAATTTTTAAAATAATAAAAAATAATATTTTCCAAACGTTTCAAAATTCGTTATGAAAACATTTGAAAATTAACTTTTTCCAAGCTTAAAATTTGAAAAGGTTATAAAATTGTTTGTTGGGCTTGGTATGATATACATATTTTCATAAAATAAATTGAATATAAATTTGGAACAAAATTTGGCATCTCCAAAATAAAAAGGTACCTACCTCACTTACTTAGTTTTTAAAGGAATAAAATTTGCGTTTGTCTGTACAAAGATGGCAAAAGTGTAAAAAAAACTCAAGAGCTCTTCAGACAAACAAAGAAAAGGCAAGCTTATTTCAAATTTTTAACACATTTTTTGTCATTCCACACAAAGAATAATCAACTAGTAAGGGTGTAAAATTTGGCCTGGCCCAACATTAAATACCCTACACTGCAGTATTTTTAAAAGTTTGCTCTTATGGGAGATGCTACGCTCTCTTGTCCGAGTTCACCCAGTTTTCGTCCAGTTTTTAGTGTCTGAGTGAAAAACGTTTTCAGTATAGCGTTTTGAAGCTTTTGCTTACATAGGAGGTGCCACGCCCTCTTGTCCGAGTTCTTCTAGTTTTAGCTTAGAGCGTGCATTTATAGTCTTTAGTATTTGAGTAAAGTTTGGTTGGATTATATCAAAAAACTCTTTCAGTATAACATTTTGAAACTTTTGCATATATGGGAGGTGCCACGCCCCCTTGTCCGATTTCACCCCATTTTAGCTGAGAGCTTTTATTTATGATTCTTAGTGTCTGAGTCGAATTTGTTTCGAATATCTCAAAAAACGCTTTCAGTATAGCGTTTTAAAGTTTTTGATTATATGGGGGTGCCACGCCCTCTTGTCTGAATTCGTTCAGTTTTTTCTCAGAGCTTGCGCTTACAATTCTTAGTATTTATGCGTATTTTGGTTGCACTGTCGTGAAAAATACTCCTAAAATTGCATTTTAAATATATTTTTTGTATGGGCGGTAGGCGTGTCCGTTGACCGATTTCGCTCATTTTCAATCCCCCGAGCTATCTTTAACGACGGAGGCAGTGAACCAAATTTCATTGAATGATCTTGCTCAGTTTTCCCGAAAAGTGTATTTCAACACACAGCCAGCCAGCCAGCCAGCCAGACAGACGGACATGGCTATATCGACTCAGGAGGTGACGCTGATCAAGAATATATATACTTTTCTATATCTGCCACGCCTCCTTCTCTGCGTTACAAACGGAAGGACAAAGTGAATATACCCTGGGTGTAGGGTATAAAAAAAGGCTATACAAAAATGTGGATAAAAATGTTTTCGATAGAGGAGCATAGATAAGACAGAGAGGGGACTGACATATGTACATAAATTAAAGTAGGCGTCAAGATGATGCGATTACAGCCACCAAATTAGCATATTTTTAGGCGCACAAACGGAAATTCACGCACTTAAAACAAACAGTTGACATAAGAGTGGATAACTTTTTCTTGTTGTTTTCGTATTCAATTTCGACCTACTTTAACAGACATTTTCTTCTTTTGTGATTTTTATTTCCCTTTGCCATTTTCCCTCTTTTTAAGCAGAAAAAACTGTCCAAAAGTTACATTTATGAAACAACTTTTCGTTGTTCTTGTTCGGTTAAAATCAGCCAAAGTTTCATAATTTCGTACAGAAAAGAACATCTACATATACTATTTATATAAAATTGCTTATATGAAAACCCTTTGTAACGATTTGGTGCAAAATATACCGAACCGATTTTAATAATTTTTTTTTTTAAAACGTTCTACGGGTAAAAAGGAACGGGAATGTATACTTATTTTTTTCGTTTTTATAATATAAACCTTTTTTTTTTAGTATGAAGTTGTTGAAAAAAAAATTCAATGCTTGCATAAAAATGATCGTTTGCATTTCAGTCGCTATAGCTTGCTGCGCCATGAGTTATGTGCTGTTGTTGTCTTTTCCGTCTCTTTCATTTATTGTTTTTTTTTTTATTCTGGATGTTGTGTTGTTGATGAGAGCAAAAGAGCAAAAATGAGAGTGATTTCGTCAGTGATGCCAACTCAATATATTCGATATTTTTGGACTTTTAACTATGTTTTACATGTTTTTCAATATTTTTCAATTCTTTTTGACTTTTTTCGATATTTTGGATGTTTTTCGAAACACTTGGACTTTGACCGATTTCTTCGATGTACATATTTCACTATTTTTCGAAACTTTTGATTTTGTTTCGATATATTGGATGTTTTGTTTTTAGACTTTCACCGATTTCTTCAATGTGTTTCAATATTTTTCAAAACTTTTGGGCTTTTACCGATATATAGGATGTTTTTCGATTTCTTTTTTGTAATTTTACCGATATTTTATATGTTTTTCAATAAACTTAGACTTTTGCCGATTTCTTCTATGCGTTTCAATATTTTTCAAAACTTTCGAACTTTTACCGATATATAGGATGTTTTTCGACATTTTTGGAATTTTTTGCGATATTTTGGGTGTTTTTCTATAAACTTGGACTTTACCAATTTCTTAGTTGTGTTTCAATATTTTCCAAAACTTTTGGACCCTTTTCGATACATTGAATATTTTTCGATATATGTATTTGAACTTTCACCGATTTCTTCAATGTTTTCCAATAATTTTGGGCTTTTACCGATATGTAGGATGTTTTTCGACATTTTTGGACCTTTACCGATATTTTAAATGTTTTTCAATATTTTTCGAAACTTTTGGACTTTTACCTACATTTTGGATGTTTTCGTTATATTTGGACTTTTACCTATACTTTAGATGTTCTTCTATACTTTTTGACTTTTGCCGATATTTTAAATGTTTTTCGATACATTTGGGCTTTTACCGATTTCTTCGGTGTATTTCGATACTTTTGGACATTTACCGATATTTTGGACATTTTTCCATAAACTTGGACTCTTACCGATTTCTTCAATGTATATTTTAATATTTTGCCATACTTTTGGAATTTTGCCGATAAAATAAATATATCGGAGCATCTGTTTGTGGCACATTGTTTTAAAAAATAAAAAAGTTTTAGTAATTAGTTTTTTAGTGCCTGGCTTTTTATGAAAACCCGTGCAACGCCGGGTAAAACAGCTAGTAAGTATATAAGTAGGTAACAAAGAAGTTGGGCAAAGTCGAAGAAGTTGAAGTCGGTCTGTGTAGGCTGCAAAAAAAATGTTTTTTTCTTTGCATTACCTTCAAAATTCTTTCACACTATTGTAAAAACACTACCATCTGATATCTTTACAATGTCAGCTAGCACGAACACCTTCAATTTGCAATCATTCATAACAAATTTGTGGATTCCTTTTATGAGGAATAACAACCTCATTTGGGCGTCCACTGCGCTCTGCATCATTTGTGCTGGCACGACCATGTTTAAATTCAGCAATCCATTTTTTTTTTTCTATACTTAAACCAACGCTCAGGGGATAACCCCTATAAATGCAATGCACCGTGTTGATTTGCAGAAAAGGAAATGGGTTAGAGGGATGGGGGAAAAGAGGAGTAGTGTCGATGAACATTTTTCTTGAATCTACCGATGTCACAGCTGCCGGGAAAAACGCTCGCAGGGAGATTATTCCACAACTTGATCGTGGGACCAAAGAACGAATTATCACGATAGTGCGATGTTCTAGAAAACACCGTTGCAACGCAATAGGAATGGGCCTGATGAGACGCCCGAGTGCTGCGAGAAAATATACGAACTGACGGAACCAGCCCATAAATTTCTCTTGAGCACATCCCTTGATAATATCTATAAAAAAGGGTAACACACCCAACGTTACGACGGTGTTCAAGAGAGTCAATAGAAGATACAACAACCGCATCCCCAATCAACTTTATCGCACGACGTTGAACTCTGTCTAGCAGCTCCAAAGTAGTTTTTGAAGCCCCGGCCGAGATGTGCGAATTGTACTCTAGCTAAGGTCTAATATAGGCGAAGATCAACAGGAGTGAAGTATTTCTTACACCGTTTAAGATAACCTAAGCACTTGGCCGCTTCTTTTGACACATCGAATACATGATCTGTCCACCTCAGATCAGCTTGAATCGATATGCCCAGACCGTCAAGAGTTGTTGATCTCAGAATATCTACGCCGGCCATATTGAAGGGTGGAGGGGGACAATCCACTCGTCTGTGAGACAACAGACAGCATTGGGTTTTGCTAGCGTTGAATTCGACCCGATTAGCTCGACCCCACTCAAAGATTGTTTTGAGGTCATTTGTTTGTTTGTTTGTTTGTTTGTTTATTTAATATTTGAATTTAATGCTAACAAGATTATATCTTATGGAATAAGCACTAATGACATAAAGCTAAAAATCTTAGTAGGCAAAGGAGAGTGTCATTCATATACCGCCTTTTTCTCTCAATCTCCTCAGAGCTTGGACGCTTTTTGAAGCAATATGAATGACAAAGACTGCTGTCATCTGCAAAGGAGTGGATTGGATTAATGGTCGATGACAGAAGGTCATCGATGAAAACAAGAAAAAGAGACGGGGATAGGACCGAACCCTGAGGAACTCCAGCGTTAATGGAGTATTCATTAGATGTGAAACCGTCTACGACAACACGTATAGAATGGCCACTGCAAAAGCTCGTTATCTAACGAGCGAAGGAATCACCGACGCCATATGAATAAGTTTTGTTACGAGGGCGCTATGCCACACACGATCAAAAGCTTTAAAAATATCAAGAGCAACAACCATACTTTCACCAAGAAGGTGGACACATTGGTTCCACCTTTCAGTGACGAACACCATTAAGTCACCAGTAGAGCGAGCTCTCCTAAAGCCATATTGGCGATCGTTAAGTAATTTGTTACGCTCTAGGTAATTCATAAAGTGAAAGTTTATAACACTTTCCATAACTTTGGAAAGCGATGAGCATATTGCATATTGCCGATAATTATTAGGGTTCGTAGCCTCGCCTTTTTTGGGAACTGGTTGAACATTAGCAATCTTCCAACATGATGGAAATTCACCACAAGTGTAGGAAATGCTAAATAGATTCCGTAATGGACGAGCCAGTGTTGATGCACACTTTTTCAACACATGGGCTGATATGCCATCCGGCCCTGACGCTTTGTTAATATTGAGATTAGCAAGGACCCTTTTCACTGCCCTAGTTCGAAAGCGGATCCTTGGCATAGCCGACGACTTTCTCTCGATGTTGGGCGGTGGTTGATTGCTATCTGGGAGTGTAGCGTTCTTAGAAAAGATGCTTGCCAAGAGATTAGCTTTATCAACGGGATCAGTGAAGATTTGGTCGTTCATTAAGAGAGTTGGAATAGACGATGAAGACTGATTCTTCACTCACTTAACAAACGACCCAATTTGCTTTATCATAAAGCCATACCATCCGCTTCGGAGATTCGGGCGAAACAGGGAGTAAACTAGAATATGAAAAAGCAGCGGAAATGGTACAATGGTCCGAATTACCAAGAGGTGCATAGACAGACACATCATATTTCTCATGATGCGACGTCAGAAAAAGGTCAAGAATACTAAGGCTATGCCCCCCAACACGAGGAATATATGTGGGGTCATTCACTAGTTGAGTAAGTTGGTTTAACTCGGCAAAGAGCTCAATATAACGGCCAATTGGAGTTATGGACATCGATGGAGCAGAGTTCGGATAATATTTATCAAGCCATTGTTTGGTTTCCACTGTATTTTTTTCATCAAAAAGCAATGCTTTATCAAAACTCGAAATTCACTTTTTTGCCATTTTTTTTTTACTAACAAAAGTTGCTTCACACAATATGCTATAACTCATGAAACAATAGTCGTTTGATGGTTAGTTCTAAATAAAATGTGAAAATTTTATGACGATCTAAAGTTTGTTTCAAAAGTTTCAGTAGTTTTAGTGAAACAACTTTTTATACCCTACACCCAGGGTATATTCACTTTGTCCTTCCGTTTGTAACGCAGAGAAGGAGGCGTGGCAGATATAGAAAAGTATATATATTCTTGATCAGCGTCATCTCCTGAGTCGATATAGCCATGTCCGTCTGTCTGGCTGGGTGGCTGGCTGTGTGTTGAAATACACTTTTTGGGAAAACTGAGTAAGATAAGTCAATGAAATTAAGTACACTGCCTTCGTCGTTAAAGATAGCTTGGGGGATTGAAAATGAGTGAAATCGGTCAACGGACACGCCTACCGCCCATACGAAAAATATATTCAAAATGCAATTTTAGGAGTATTTTTCACGACAATGATACCAAAACACGCATAAATACTAAGAATTGTAAGCGCAAGCTCTAAAAATGATTGAGCAAATTTGAACAAGAGGGCGTGGCACCTCCTATATAAGCAAAAGCTTTAAAATGCTATACTGAAAGCGTTTTTTGAGATATTCGAACCCAATTCGACTCAGACACTAAGAAACATAAATGAAAGCTCTCAACAAAAATTGGGCGAAATCAGACAAGGGGGCGTGGCACCACCCATATAAGCAAAAGTTTCAAAATGCTATACTGAAAGAGTTTTTTGAGATAATCCAACCAAACTACACTCAAATACTAAATACTATAAATGCACGCTCTAAGCTAAAACTAGACGAACTCGGACAAGAGGGCGTGGCACCTATTATATAAGCAAAAGCTTCAAAACTCTATACTGAAAACGTTTTTCACTCAGACACTAAAAACTATAAATGCAAGCTCTGGGCAAATCTGGGTGAACTCTGACAAGAGAGCGTAGCACCTCCCATAAGAGCAAAATTTTTAAAATACTGCAGTGTAGGGTATTTAATGTTTGGCCAGGCCAAATTTTACACTCTTACTAGTTTTATTTTCAAAACATTCTCCTGAATTTGGATAAGCTTTCAAAATACCTGCCGTATGACAAGATTATAAGTATACTGTAAAGTAATAAATTTTTAATTGTTGTTACAATATTTTTTTGCAATTTTTGAGTGGGAGTGTACCTACTTCAGCGGAACGCTCTCATTTTTAACAAATGTGTAGATCTCAGATATCGAATATTATTGCTGTGCTTCAAACATACTCGAACCACGCCCACTTTTAATAAATCAGATATCATATTTTAATGCTGTTCCTTAAATACTCGTACTGTTTAAAAGTCAGAATGGGTTAACAAATTTTCCATACAAGAATTTACAAAATGAACTTAAAAGGTGCAACTTCTTGAATTGATATTTTTTTTTTGTTTATCATAAGCAATTTTTTCTTCATAGCTAAAGCTCTCGCAGCATCACATTTATCTCACACTTTATTGACTTAACGATTCTTTAATTCTATTATAGCTGCCTCATCATCATCCACGACTTTCCGAATTGTTTCACGTTGCGCAATTCTTTTATTTCTAGATGACTGCCACTCTACTACTGCGGCGCCGCGGTAGTGTTAGCGCAAAAGGCGAGGTTGTTGTGCAAAGTTGTACTCGACTTGGTCGACCTCCAATAAATACTCAGATTCATTCTTTTTTTGATGCTGCACAAAGAAAAACATGTGCAAATCCATCTATAATGAAGCAACAATGCCTCTACTGTGACAATCAACACAAAATTAAAATCCTGATCACAACATTTTGAAGCGGTAACCGGCGTAATTGAAAATGCAAAAGAGTGTAAGGGTTTTTTAGTTCGTAAAGTAGGTATAGCAAAAATGACTAGAAGGTGTTGGCTGTTTCTTCTAGAATAAGAGCAGAACCTGCCACTATAATTTTTTTTAAGAAGTTAAAAGAGTCGCACCGTTGTTATATTGTAATTTGGTACCGCTGCTGATGATGGTGACATTGGCGATTTTGGTTACTGATGCTGCTGTTGCTGATATGTACCTGTTGCTGCTGGCGCATTGGTATTGCTGTTGTTGCCTACTTGATATTTCATTTCGCTAAAGTTGGCGTAAATAACTTCCTTATACTGGTTTTTGTGTTTTATGTGGACTTTTTTCAGCATCATTTATTGATTTTTATTACTTTTTGTTCAATTTTTCTCCTTTTTGTTGGATGGAATTTTTAGAAAGGTTTTTTGCTGGCTCATTAATTCTGCAGAAAAATATCAAAGAATGCAAAAGATCAAGGTCAATGAAGTGACTTTTTATTCGCTTTTACAGTAATTAATAGTGAAATATACATATGCCGCTTTCTGGTCCTTTATCTTTGGATTATGATGTGCTGAAATTAAATTGAAACTCGTATGCAAATTACAGCTGTTGAATAAAATAAATTCATATATTCATAATTCTACAAACTTATGGAGCTTATGCTTTGAAGTATATGTTTGGATAGATCTTACCATAAATTTTTGTTCAGATATGACATTATTATTTGTTGGTCTTGTTCGAACTATTTTTGGCAATTGGGTGGTATTTGGTTGTATTGCTAGTAGTCTCCGGGCATTTTTTTTTTTTTTTTTTGAGATTTTGTTAAAGAAAACTTTATAATTTATAATTTACTTCTAATCTGTCCTTTAATCCATTCGGATTGTAAAAAATTACTTTTAAGAGACGATAAAGAAACAAGTGACTTTTTTCTTGTGATTTTGTAAGCAACAAAATAAAAAAAAATTTAAAACCGCATGTAGGTGCCCCGCCCCCAAAATGGGCGCAAGTACTCATTTACTATATAACATTCAGAATTTGATTGTTTTTTTGTTGATTAGTTTAATGGATACAGAATCCATCCAGATGATTTCAATGAAATTTTCACAGGGTATTACAATTGATCAGGAGGAGGTCACACACTTGCAAAATGGGTGGTTTCACGCCCCCAAAAACGAAATTTCGTTATATCTCTTATATTTTTTGACGCGGGTTAATGAGGTGTGGTACAAATATAAAGGAAACAAAAAAAAAAAAAAAAATAACATGCATTAAAAAAATGGTCGGTACCTCGCCCACCAAAAAAAAAAAATCGTCATTTCTGATAAACTATCTCAGGCAAATGATTGAGAGTTGGTGCATATGTAAAAGGCAACGACTCTTAACCTCTTATGTAAAACTTTACGTTGCCACGCCGCACAGTGGTCTAGAATGCTATTCTAGCTGGTCATAACTCTTTCCTGGTTATTTTTTACAAAAAAAAATATCAGTTTCTATGTTTTGGGGGTCGCTGACTCTAAATCTGAAAACGATTTTTTAAAAATCAAAATGGCAGATCCAATATGGCGGACAATTTTCTTAAAAGTTATTTGTATCACGACAAAATTGTGGTTAAGGGTGTTTTTGAGGATGCTGATTTTGAATTTGGTATAATCTTTTTTTTACACAAAATGGCGGATCCAAAATGGCGGACAATTTTCTCAAAAATTGATTATATCCCGACAAAATTGTGGCTAAAGGGGTTTTTGAAGTAGCTGATTACGAATTCGGTATCATCTTTTTTGTAAACAAAATGGCGGACAATTTTCTAAAAAATTTATTATAACACGACAAAATTGTGGCTAAAGGGGTTTTTGAGGTCGCTGATTACGAATTCGGTAATAACAAAATCACTGCCGAATTGAAAAAAACTCGCTCTTTTTTGATTGACGGACAAAGTTATTGTCTACTTAACATGATTTAACGCAATTCACTTTTGCCTAAGTTTTTAAATTAGCAACACAAATAGTAAATAGATATTTGTTACTGATAATATCTCAGGTATAAGACATAATTTTTGTACTTGAAATATTCGCGAAGTTATGGCAATTTAAAATGTTGGTCCCTTATGGAGGTAGGCATGTCCTTGACCCGAAAACGCCCATTTTCACCAAATGACTTAATGATATCTATTCTAACTCAGATATTAAATATTATTTTTGTAATTGAAACATTTGCGAAGTTATAGCGATTTTCAATTTTTGGTTATATAGGAGGTGGGCGTCTCCTTGACCCGATAATGCCCATTTTCACCGAAAGACTTAATGCTATGAATACTAACTCAAATAATAAATATTATTGTTGTACCTTAAATATTTACGAAGTTATAGCGATTTAAAATTTTTGGTTGTATGAGAGGTGGGCGTGTTCTTAACCCGATCACGTTCAATTTCACGAAGTGACCTAATGCTATCTGTACTAATTCAGATATTTAATATTATTTTTATACTTGAAATATTTACGAAGTTATAGTGATTTTAAATTTTTGGTTATATAGGAGGCGGGCGTGTCCTTGACCCGAACATGGCCATTTTCAACAAATAAATAGATGCTGCTAATACTATATCAGAAATTGAATTTTATTGTTTTACCTCAAACACTTGGTTGTTATTAGTTTTACGAAACTGGAGCGTTGCAAGAATACAGAAAAGTCGCTGAAGAAAAACTCATCGTAGTCCATGAAGGGGAGTGATGGGGGAGTCAGATAAATGCGTAGAGCCTTCAGAAAACCTGATATTACACACTTAAATGATCTAGCCGTTGCAACTCCATGAAACATATTAGTTATAGTCCACAGAGTGCATAATTCTTAAATTTGCGAAATGAAATTAGAGATTTTTTGTAATGATCAGGATATCCTTTTTATATTAAAAAAACACTAACTTCTAAGTATACGAATCTTCAGCAAAAAGATCAAATTATTCTCATAATAAGACCGCTTAGTTTAAAAGATACACTCATTTAAACTTTCACATATTTTAAGAGATTTTTAGAAAAAATTACCATTTTCTGAATTCATCAAGTTTAAGTCGCGAAAACTCGGAAATGGTATTATTTCTTGGTATTGGTATATGTTATCTACTTGAAATATGTTATCTAGATATTTAACTTTAAATTTGTGTAAAAGAATATTACTTTTAATACACAAATTTTCGGAATTATGACCGGCTAGCGCTCTCTTATAGACCACTGTGCACCGCCCATATAAGTAGAAGCGCCTAGGGATATGCTACATAGTAAATGTATTAACAAACCCAAAATTATATACAAATACATTACATAATACAAAATTTTTTAGTTGTTCCTTTTAATCTTCATTACAAAATTCCATTATTTTTAGAATTTCTATTTAATTTAATTTAAGGGGACATTCGCCTTTGTAATTGAAAACAAAAAAACACTTTTAAAAATTTTATTATGAAAAAACTATTATATTTATTGACAAAATTTCTTTTGGACATTGTTAAATATTGCCTAAAAAATATGAAAACTTTTTTTTTTAATTTTTAGTTTCCCTTGGCTGCTGTAGAGAGCGTCATCCAAAAGTTACTTTTCAAACCATCAAGACCAATTTTTAATCGGAAATCTGAAATTCCACGTTCCTGCGTCACAAAATTGTAATTAGTTAAAAGATAAAATTAAATAATAGGAGTGGATTGGGAATATCCACCAGATTTCAGCCATATGCCTGAGATAGTTTATGAGAAATGACGATTTTTTTTTTGGTTTTATAAGAGATATGATTAAATTTCTTTTTTGGGGCGTGGAACCGCCTATTTCGTAAGTGCGCGACCTCCTCCTGATCGATAGTAATACCCTGTGAAAATTTCATTGAAATCGTCTGGATGAATTCAGGATCCATAAAACAAATAAACAAAAAAACAAGCAAATTCTGAATATTATATAGTAAATGAGTTCTTGCGCAAATTTTGGGGGCGGGGCACCTACTTGCGATTTTAAAAATTATTTTATTTTGTTGCTTACACTATCAGGTATTGTATAAAAAAATAAAATCAGAGGTGCCTCAAACTATGATTAATTCCTCGTTCCGGAGAACTGTGTATGTTAATAGGACCTTTTTCATACAAAAATGGGCGCCAAAGTCAAAAAATGGGGGTAAAAAAAAATTAAAATATCAACTTTAAAAGTCTAGAACTTTGGAAAATCTTTCAAAACCCTATAAACCATATAATCTATATGAAAGCTCTTACAATTAGCTAAAACTTCGCCATAGAAATGTTTTCTCTAAAACGTTAGGGTGATCTAAGAAAATTTTTTCCCTGAAACAAGTCAGAAAATCAGTTTTAACCCTATAACTCCTCTGGGGTATATTTTAGACCCCCTGCCAGGTGCAATTTTTTGTTAGTCTAGTCCTCATCTATCACCTACCAGAAGCTTCGTAACCTTATGCAATACACCCTGTATATTTTGGAAGGCCAAAATAGTAGATAATGGAGCGTTTTTAGTAGTTTAGTATTAAAATGTTAGTAAATTTAGTACTTTTTACTGAATATGACAAAATTTACTTTGTACTTAGTACTATTCTGCAAAATAAGCTACAAATTGGTCTAGTATTATTTTTTTTTTTCATTAAAAATTTATGACCATTTTAAAATGATTCATGAAAGTTAAAAATCGTAAGTGGATTCTCATAGATTTTTCATTCAATGGTGTCAATGGTTGGTGGAAAACTTTATGGGTGATTTTCCAAAAAATTTACCATTCCCTCAAAACCGTTTTTAAATTTAAAATACTTAAAGTCAACAAAATGTTGCTGAAGCTCAGATGTACCAAAAAAAAGTTGCATCGTTTTTTGCAAACATTCCCGATAGCACATTCCGATAGTACAACTAAGAATTCATAACATTTCCGTTGACAAAAGAAAAGTTCCGAAAACTCCGCAGAAGGAAGTAACATTGCATTATTTGCAACTTAGACGTAAAATTCCATACGCAGAATGTTAAATGTTGTAATTGCAATTTTCGTTCTCTTCCACATTTAACGCTGATTTTCACCGCTGTTTACACAACAGCGCCGCTGTAGCACCCCCAGAAATATTTGATATGTTGGTTGACCCGTATGTCAACCAGAGTTGCCAATAAAGTGCGAGAGAAGAAGAAACAGAAAACAAAAACCGGAAGTGGCTTTAAATCGATAATTAAATCGATTAAATTTTGCGGTGGCGGTAGCTGCAACAATACCAACAATTTAACAGTTAACGTCATTTCATTTGTTTTTGTTGTTTACTTGGTGCCTTGCAAAATGGGTGATAAAAGTGCGGTTGACAGCGCACTGGCAACACTGGGCACTGCCAATTTTCACTTAAATTTTTTACTGCTGCTTTTTCGCTTGCTTCTTTTTGTAATTTGTAAAATTATTTAATAATAATTTTCACATTTTAAATGTTGAAACGTGACTTTTGCTCAAATATTTGTAATTGTTGTTGTTTGGTTTACGCCACAGTTAAGTAATAAAATAAAAAGTTTGTATTTAAATTTAAATTTAAAATTTGCAATACAAAAACCCCAAAAACATCATACAAGTTCACTTTTGAAGTGTGAAAGCACTTTTGGTCTCTAGTGGTTGGCCACTCCTTGACAATGTGGCCAGATTTTAAGGGTTTTCACTTTTTATGCAATGGTATTTATGCGTTGCAACGCATAAATTTTCGTAAATTAAATTGTGGAAAAAATAAAAAAAAAGTTTCCGCAAAAAAAAATATCGAAATATTTAAAGTTGAATTTGTGATTTTAATATGCAACAGCAGGTTTTTGTAGATTTCTGAAAATGTAATTAAAATGCTTAATATTGTCGTCTATATGATTGTAATGTATTTCCTGTATGTACCTAATACATAGATAAATCTCCGAAGAATGTACCAAAACATGCCTTTTTCTTGTACCCACCTATTTTTTATACCCTACACCCAGAGTATATTCACTTTGTCCTTCCGTTTGTAACGCAGAGAAGGAAGCGTGACAGATATAGAAAAGTATATATATTCTTGATCAGCGTCACCTCTTGAGTCGATATAGCCATGTCCGTCTATCTGGCTCTGGCTGGCTGGGTGTGCGTGGAAAAACATTTTTTGGGAAAACTGAGCAAGATAATTCAATGAAATTTGGTACACTGCCTTCGTCGTCAAAGTTAGCTCGTGGGATTGAAAATTAGCAAATTGGTCAACGGGCGCGCCTACCGCCCATACTAAAAATATACTTAAAATGCAACTTTAGGAGTATTTTTCACGATAATGCAATTTAAAGTCACACAAATACTACGAATTATAAGCGCAAGCTCTGAGACACTAAGGACTACAAATGCAAGCTCTGAGCAAAAACTGAGAGAACCTGGGGCCATATAAGCACAGATTTCGAAATTCTGCAGTGTAGGGTATTTATTGTTTGGCCAGGCCAAAGGTTACACCCTTACTAGTTAACTCTCATGTGTTTTTGAAATGGTCATAGTTTTTTAAAGAAAAATCACACAAGACAATTTTATAGCTAATTTTGAAATTAAAAAATAGTACTAAGTAAATGATGCATTTAATCAGAAAGTGCAAAACAATTTCATATGTCCTCTATATAACTTTAAAAATCATGTTTTTCAATTTTAAAGGTAAGTCTTGAATTTTGTGATTTTTTTTGTGGCTTGTGGAGGGTTACAAGAGTGGAAAAATTGATAAATCGTGACAAACCGATTTTCATTTTCAGACCATTTTTGGAAAATAAATTTTTTGTATTTGGTAAAAAGAAGTTAATAATGTCTACTTAATGTTCATTATAAGGCATTGATAACACAGTCTCACAGAAAGAAAGTATCCGGAGCGAAAAATCAGACCACCTGAACGTTAGAGCGCCCACAAGATATATGAAATGTGCAAAGTTGTGAATTTGTTTGCTCCCAGTTTTTGTACCGAAACAGCAACAAATTTAATTTTTGGACCAAAACTTTTTGCAAAGATATTGTTGACCTAGTCATGTTCTACAAAAGTTGTCTTGAAAATATTATGAAGAAATGAATAGTTTTAAAGTAACGGGCAATCAGAGCAAATTGCCTTTTTTTAGTAAATTTTTCGACCTTTGATCGAAAACCGGCTGGGTTTTTTCCACTATCGATTCCAAATTTTTTTTTGAGATCTTATTTTTTTGACCTCTAATTTCAGGAAATGGACGGGGAGCAAGCAAAATCAGAATTTTGCACATATGGGCGCTCCACTGAACTTTATGTTTTTAGGGTCGCTTGATCCGAATATGGTGCTAGAATAGAAAAATTGGAAATTTTAGATTTTTTTGATGTTTTCGGGGTCGCTGAATCCAAATATAGAAATATAGTGCCAGAATAGCGAAGTTGGTTTACGTTTTTTCAGAAATTAGCAATAATACTGGAAATTTGAGATTTTTTTCAGCATTATTTCTGAAAAAACACAAACCAACTTTGCTATTCTAGCACCATATTCGGATTCAGGGACCCTAAAAACATAAAGTTCAGGAGGTCTGATATTTCCCGCAGGGTACTATTTTTTTTGGCTTGTGTAATTGGTAGCTGAGTATCAAATTTCACCAAAATATCTTGTATAATGATTGAGCTGTAACCAGCTTAAATTTAAAATTTAGGGCGGTGTCACGCCTTTCAGTGGGTAACAACAAAAATGAAATTTTATTCATTATTCATTCGATGCTACAGTGTATCATTGTCTGAAGTTTCATTAAAATGCTTCCATCCTTTTTTGAATAAAGCTCTGGCGCAAATATAGAAATATGCATTTTTAAGAGAAGATACCTCTTAAACCACAACTCGAATGAAAAATCGCTTTAAAGGAAATTTTTTTTAACTATTTATAAAACTGTTGTGGGAAATTTTTCTGTGGAAGTAACCGTTAGCGAGTTATTTAAAAAAAAAAAACTGACTTTCATGACCTTTGACCATGAAATTGGGCATGTTTCATCACAGTAATTTCTAGTAATTTTTGTCTACAGTCTTCTCCTAAAGGAATTAGTTTTTAGTTGCTGCTAACCCCTTTATTTGACGACCTTTTCAGTTTTAGTTGTAGTACCATCATGTTTTCATTGTTACGAATTTAGCTTTATGTCTAAAAGTGATCCGTTGACTTTTCCAACTGAAAACTGATTATTACAACAGCGACTCACCATTCAACGAAAGTGAAATTTCACTTCCAAAGGGAAGAAATAAAGCTGCTTCCATAAAGAGCGCACTAGAAGCACATCTCTGGTAGCATACAAAATTTTTCAAATTCTATTTTTTTTTTATTGCTTATAAAAGTTAATAAACCTACCAAAAGTTACAGAAAAAAAAGTAATTTTTGTGAAATGGAACCTAAAATTTTAAAAAACTTTCACGGAATGCTTCATATGCTTCCAAATGTGTGCTTCCAGGGAAGCGTATTTGAAGCGTATTTCATGTGCTTCTGAAGATGTGCATCTCCGCTTGGAAATGTAGTGTTAAAAAAGATAAGCAGTAAGAACAGCACTAGAAGCAGCTTCATGCTTCCCTAGAAGCGCAACTGAAGTCGTTTCAATGCGCTTCCGTTTCCCGTTGGGTTATGACACTTGAATTTTGGACTTGACAAACATACTTTTAGCTTCTTCTTCCTCTACCACTACAATATCTTTTGATATAACAATGGCGTCTGCGAACGTTTTGACACATTTATGTAAACAGAAGTCAAAACTAGTAAGGGTGTAAATTTTGGCCTGGCCAAAAAATAAATACCCTACACTGCAGTATTTTGAAAAGTTTGCTTATATGGGAGGTGCCACTCCCTCTTGTCCGAGTACACTCAGTTTTTGTTCAGAGCTTGCATATATAGTTTTTAGTGTCAGAGTGAAATTTAGTTGGATTATCTCAAAAAACTCTTTCAGTACAGCATTTTGAATCTTTTGCTTATATGGGAGGTGCCACGCCCCCTTGTCTGATTTCACCCAATTTTTGCTGAGAGCTTTCATTTATAATTCTTAGTGTCTGAGTCAAATTTGGTTCGAATATCTCAAAAAACGATTTCAGTATATCGTTTTGAAGCTTTTGCTTACATGGGAGGTGCCACGCCCTCTTGTCCGAATTCGCTCAAATTTTTATCAGAGCTTGCGCTTACAATTCGTAGTACTTATATGTATTATGGTTGCATTGTCGTGAAAAATACTCCTAAAATTGCATTTTGAATATAATTTTTGTATGGGCGGTAGGCGTGTCCGTTGACCGATTTTGCTCATTTTCAATCCCCCGAGCTAACCTTGACGACGAAGGCAGTGTACCAAATTTCATTGAATTATCTTTCTCAGTTTTCCCAAAAAGTGTATTTCAACACACAGCCAGCCAGCCAGCCAGCCAGCCAGCCAGCCAGCCAGCCAGCCAGCCAGCCAGCCAGCCAGCCAGCCAGCCAGCCAGCCAGCCAGCCAGCCAGACAGACGGACATGGCTATATCGACTCAGGAGGTGACGCTGATCAAGAATATATATACTTTTCTATACCTGCCACGCCTCCTTCTCTGCGTTACAAACGGAAGGACAAAGTGAATATACCCTGGGTGTAGGGTATAATAAAGCGTAAAACCGATGACAACGGTCAAAATTTCAAAATGCAGTGAAAAAAGTGAAAATTTGTGTAAATTTAAGCAGACTACGCGGAGTAACTCAAAAGACTAACGAGTGTACTTGACATGACGCTTTTGCACAGTGGAAATTGTGGAAGTTTTCTGACATCAAAAATTTGGATGAGTGATTGTTGTTGCAAAATTGCAATGAAACTACATACGCCCCACTGTGTTTTTGTCAATTTGAGATGATATTTGAGATGTTGACAATGAATTGCCTCGGCCAATGTAGGTCTATAGGTTGACTCAACTCAGTATGAACGTGTGTGCTAATTTTTGAATTAACTGCATTTATTTGGCATCATTGTTTGTCTGCGTGATGCAGGATTAAACAGTTAAAACAAAAATAATAGAAGCAGCACGAAAAAAAAAAAAAAAAAAAAAAAATAACAAATACACTTGTAATGAAGAAAGTGAAACTTTTTTTCATTTTTTGGGTATTGAACTGAACGCGATAATGCATTCAGCCTAAATTTTTGCTGATTTTATTTACTTCTTCTAAATGTGAGAGTGAGCACTTATTGGGTTGTGTTTCTTTTTAAATTTTTTGTTATCTATACTATTTAGATCTACTATTAATTAAGTGTAAAAAACTACTTATATGAAAACCCTTTGTAACGACTAAGTGTAAAATATACAGAACCGATTTTAATAATTTTTTTTTATTACATTCTACTTATGATAGGGAAGAAATTGGCATACTTTTTTTTTGATTTTTAAAGGATAAACTTTACTTTTTAGGATGAAGTTGTTGAAAAAAAAAAAAAAAATTCAAAGCTAGCATAAAAAATTTTCGTTTGCATTTGCCTTGCTACTGCTTAAGCTGCTTGATGAGTTATGTTTTGCTTTTGTTTTTCTTTTCATTTATTCTTTTTTTTTTTTTTTTTTTTGAAGAAAGAATATAGAATATGATGTTGTGGCAGTGATTTTATCAGTGATGCCAACTCAATATTTTCAATATTTTGCAACATTTTTGGACTTTTCCCGATGTGTATTTGGAACTTTACTGATTTCTTTGAAGTCTTGGATGTGTTTAGATACACTTGGACTTTTACCGATTTTTTGAACTTTTTTCGATATGTTGGATGTTTTTCGATATATTTCGACTTTTACCGATTCCAATATTTTCCAATACTTCTGGACTTTTACCGCTATTTTGGATGTTTTTCGATATTTTTGGACTTTTACTTATAGCTACATATTTTAGATATTTTTCGATACTTTTAGACTTTTGGCAATATTTTAGATGTATTTTGATACATTTGGATATTTAGCGATTTCGAGATATATGGACCTGAACTAGTAAGGGTGGTATCTTTGGCCTGGCCAAAAACTAAATACCCTACACTGCATTTCAAGTATATTATTAGGAGAGTATAAGAACAAATTGCTTATATGGGAAGTGCCACGCACTCGCCTCCGAGCTTACCTTGCTTTTGCGTAGAGCTTGCATTTACTGTTCTGAGTGTTTGAGTAAAATTCGGTTAGACTTAAAAAAATCTTTCAGTATAGCATTTTGAAACTTTCGCTTATATGGGAGGTGCCACGCCCTCTAATCCTACTTCGCATACTTTAAGCTCAGAGTTTACAATTAATGTTTTTCGTGTTTGAGTGAAATTTGGATGGATTATCTCAAAAAACACTTTCATTATATTTATGGGAGGTGCCACGTCCTCCTGTCCGAGTTGTCCTAGATCTTGCATATAGCTTGCATTTATAGATCCGAGTGTTTGAGTGTAATTTGGTTGGGTTATCTCAAAAAACGCTTTTCGTATAACATTTTGAAACTTTTGTTTATATGGAAGGTGCCACGCCCTCTAGTCTGAATCCGCCTATTTTTGGCTCAGAGCTTATATTTACTTTCCCTAGTAATTAAGTGTATTTTGCTTCTGTTATTGCAAATAATGCTCTTATTATTGCATTTTGAATATATTTTTTGTATGGGCGGAAGGCGTGTCCGTTGACCGATTTCGCTCATTTTCAATCCCCCGAGCTAACTTTTACGACGGAGGCAGAATATCAAATTTCATTGAATTATGTTGCTCAGTTTTCCCGAAAAATATATTTCCACACACACTCAGCCAGCCTGCCAGACAGACGGACATGGCTACATCGACTCAGGAGGTGACGCTGATCAAGAATATATATACTTTTCCATACCTGCCAGCCTCCCTCTCTGGGTTACAAACGGAAGGATAAAGTGAATATACCCTGGGTGTAGGGTATAAAAAGCTGCTTAGAATTGCGCTCCCACGGCACCAAAATGTTCTCTTTGATGTAAATAAGCACCAAGTAAAATTTGAAATCGAAAATTAATCCGAAAAGTGGTTCTGAATATGGTCCATCTCAAAGTTTGTCACATTACATTCGTACGCTCTTTTTTGTTGAATAATTGAAGTTTGCATGGTTTAAGAATTCTATGTTATTAAGCTCCTCGAGATACACAGTTCCTTCCAAAAAGGTTTATAATAAATTGTGTGGTTTTTGTGTTATTATAGTAACAGTAAATCTGGTCTCTCACTTTACACAAATTTGGAAGTCATTTTTGAGGTACACATACATTAGACCGGGTCGATATTTTTCAGAATTTTTTTTTATTTTTTCAAAAAATTTATCAGGTTTTCTTAAAACCAAGGCATTTACGAAAAAATTCATACAACTTAAAATGCTTAGAACCCTTCAAAAAATTTATGTGAATTGGTCAGAATTTTTGGAATTTTTTTTTGACCAAGTTTTGAAAAATTATAAAATAGCTCAAAAAATTCTGAAAAAAGTATTCTTTGGACAATTCCAAAAATTTTTTGCCAAAATCAATTTTTAATGTCTAGATGGGGTGAAAAATAACTTTTTTGACCGCCAAAATGTGCTGCGATCGCAAAAAATAGTATAGTGCCTTCTAGTCCATTCATATTAAGGCCGACATGTCAAATTTCAGCGCGATACAGTTTTATTTTGAAAGCAGATTTTTATTGAGTATGTTAAGTATGGAAAAAAACTATTTTCGTTCTCCATAAAACATTAGGGTAAGCTGGGGTACATTTGACACCGGGGCACATTTGACTTTGTCATTTTCGGTGTGAACACGCCTTTCGAACCAAAAACCTGAAATGCAGAAACATAACTAATTAGAGTGGAAGCAACGTAATGAACTTTGGTAGTTCTCTTTCAACTTCTCCCGCGCTAATACGCTTTTTTAACTTTTTGTGTATTTTTTTGTAATTTTCGACATCTTGTTCGTAAGGGTTTTGCAAATAAAGTTGTATTGTTTTTTAGAAGTAAGTATGAAAATTTGGTAGCACTAACCTTTAAAATTAATAGAATAAAAGTGTTTTTTATCAAGGTCAAATAGTTTAAATTTTAAAATATTTTTAATTCTTCAAGAGATATTGGGGCAAATTTGACTTTTGCCGAAGGGGCACATTTGACGTTCGTCCAGACATATGTGTTTGTGTATTTTAGAAGATTTTCTAGTGTTATCTTTTAAAGATATGGCATTCCATTATAAAATGAAGACGAACAGACGCAATGGCGATGAAAAAAAGTTGAGTTCGCTATTTCTAATATCGGAAACCAGAGAGAAACTCCGACTTCCGACACAGAATCCATTTCATTTGATTTAATATAATTTGTTACCTTTGTTTTATCTGCAATTCAAGATTTTTGAATAGGTGCTTTCCAGGACCTCTACTACTTGTTTTAATTTCAAAATCTGGATGGATGAATTCCCGAAGTAAACATATTGACATCAAAGTTCATCATGTATGCGAAGTTTTTAATAATTATCAAATTGACTGGAAGTATTCCCCATCATCATGTGAAAGCGTTGCAGATATCTTGACGATGGTGTTACCCAAAATCCAGACCAAAAAAATTTCCATCAAACTGGCTCTTACCTAACATTTTATGTTGATCTTCTCATTAGGGGTGTTGTTGGAAATTGTACTTTATACTTATATATTGTCCTTGGGAAATTTGGCGAAAAATCCAAAAACCCATTTTTTATGTGGGAGATATTGTAGAAGTAATTAGCTATACTTGATACAAGATCAGTTATTTGAGAAGAGTTTCACCATTAAATTGGGTTTTTATAAAACCGGAAGTGGAAGATGTTTGCCTGACTTTGAGGAGTGCAATTGAGTTTATACTACCAACTCCAACAAATCCAGCCTCAACTTCACGTTCACGCACTAAATACGTATTTGACATCGACTTCTCACACTATTATATAAAATAAGTCTTCGTTAGTACATACATAGGTACTTATAATTTGTATTTATATGAAAAAAATATGTGTATGAATGTTTTGTTTAATGTTTCTGTGTTATTTTTGTGAGTGTCAAATGTGCCCCTTGCAATGTCAAATGTGCCCCAGGTACAGTGCAGTTTTTTTGAAATTTTTTTTTCTTGGTTTTCATCTTAAATAATCAATGTTTCAGAAACAGTAAAGAGTATTAAGATCGTGTAATAATTTTCAAAGATACAGGTCTTTAAAAATTTAGTGTCAAATGTGCCCCAGTCTCCCCTACTTTTTGAGAGGCAAAACGGCAAAGGAAACAAAAGAAAAGTTGGATAAATGTTATGGAGCTAGTGCTCCTTCAGATTACACCATAAAATATTGATTTCGAGAGTCTCGTGATGGCCCCGAAACTCCATTGTCGATGAAGTCCACAGCGGCTGCCCCTCCGATGGGATTGTCATGGCATACTTTTCGTGGACTACCGCGAAAAAGGAAAAATCATAAACAGCGAGTATTATTGTGCATTATTGGAGCGATTGAAGGGCCGAAATCGTTGCGAAACGGCATCACATGAAGCGAAAAAAAAATTTGTTTTTGCGAGACACACAAGATCATTGCAACCATGGTTAAAATCAACAATTTAGGGCTCGAATTGCTTCCCCATCCACCTTATTCGTCCGATTTGGCCTCCACGGACTATTATCTGTTCCCAAACCTCAAAACCTGGCTCATTAATAAAAAATTCAGCTCGTGAGAGAAGATCATAGACGCCGCGGAGGAGTATTTTGCAGACCATCCGGATAATTACTGTTAAAACAAAACAAATAGCTGATATCGCGCTGAAACTTGACATGTCTGCCTAAATATGAATGAACTATAAGGCAGCATAATCATAAAAACAATGATAGTGTCACTTAATTTTGCATATAAGTAAATAGCAATACCTCCTAACGCTAGATAGTACAAAACATGTTCTTCCGACACCATGCAAAAGAAACTTGAAAAGAAAAATTGAGGCGCTGCGAACATTAACGCCCTAAGCCGACTTAAGGCGTTTTTTGCGTCCATCGCTTTTTTGAAAAGTTTGGATTCTCAAATATATGTGTAGTGAATTGCGACTTCCGATTCCGGTCACAAAATGTGGTGGAGCAATATGTATATACTGTTTGAAGAGTTGCGTGCAAGAAGGGCGTAGTACGACTTGGGGCGTTATTGCATAAATCAGTTCGCGGTAGGAAAAATGATTTTTACGCAAAACCAAGGTGCCTAACGAAAAAAGTTTATATGGAAAAAAATGCTTAGAATTGACCAGAGAGTACGTGTGAATTTTGTTTTAGCGAATTTTTGAAAAAAGATAAAATAATCGAAAAAATTCACACATATTCTTTGGACAATTCTAAGTATTTTCTGCTTCATGCTTTTTTTCGTAAGGCACCTTGATATTGGATAAAAACCATTTTTCCGAACGGTTAAAAAAATTTCTATGTACGAATGGCACTATTTCGATAAACTTTTGATCTATAAAATTTTTCAATAAAGCATTTAACAGGAAGATTTATCTTTGTTTTTTGTATGAGATTATATCTTAACCTATTTTTGATTTAAAAAAAAGTTATAGTCAAAATAGTAAAAATACTTATATTTACCATTTGCAAGTTTAGATGCAAATGTATGCATGCATTTTATAAATTTAAAATTTTAAAGAAATAAAGAAAAACGCAAATTTGTAAATAGTTGAGGCTAAAGTTCTTTTTATTCCTCTTATTTAAAAAAAAAAATAAATCATTAAAATCAGAGCAGTTTTGTCGGTTTCCCAAACAAAATGCTAAAGTTACTCCAGTCATAGTCAAATGGATTTATGCAATAACGCCCTATAATTTAAATTTTCGTTCTTCGAAAATTCTGTCAATATGCAAAAGTAATATGTTTTAGCGGTAATTATTTACTCATTTTGTTAGTGTTAATATAATAAATTTGTTTTTCAAGGTTTAAATAATGGTTTGTACTTTTTACAGGATTTAGAAACTTTAAATTGAATTATCTCTAAATGCTATTCTTTGAGTTAGGGCGTTAATGCACGCATTCGAATCCGTCATTTATTTCTCGATAAGTTCTGTAATTTGTAAAATAATATAAAAGAACATTTATAAATAGTATCTATATATTGTATTTAAAACTAATTCCAACTAAGTATTCAATACACTTAAAATGAAATTAAAGAATTTTCCACTAAAAAAAGACTTCTAGTACTAAAAATCAACATACAAGATATAAAAATAAACTTACCACATTGAATTAACAGCAAACAATACCATTAAATATTCTGTAATTAGATAATTTTATTTATATGGCTTTTTGTGTATGAAACTGACATCGTTTTATATTTAATGACCAAAAAATATAATTTCTCATTTAAATGTTCTTTGGTTATTGATTTATTCTTAAGTTTTATGTTCTATGACGCTCTAATGGTGTTAAGTCTATCAAAGATGACCTGTTGCACCTTCGAAGTTAATTGTGGGCGCAACGTGTAAGATATTTTTACAAGTAATAAAGAGGATTATTATAAAATTTAAGTGGCAAAATGAAAAAAAAAAAAAACAAAAAAACCGAAAACAAAAAATCTTACTCTAATGACATCTTCATCAGCTGCTACTCTTTTTGGCCAAACCCTTAAACTCTATTGAAGCGAAAGAAGAAATCGACAAATTTTATAAAACAAAGGGAATCAATAAATAAATTCATTTAATTTTTTATTGGTAAAATTAACAATTAATCACTTATCACGTATGTCACCAAAAATATTTACAATCCGTTGCTGTCATATCAAGCCAAACCCAACTAACTTCTGCTCTCGCATATCCCAAGTATTGACCCACATAATTATATCTTTAAAAATGCCCTGCGCTGTTGTTGCTCTTGTCGGCGTTTCTTCTCTCTCCAATCAATGGCTTTTGTTGAAGTCATGATCTGATATTAAAGATTTTTTATTATCGCACCACAACCATTAGCCGGAATGGTGCTGTTGCTGGGGCTTTACACTAATGTAGCACGAGCGCCTCGCATCGTACTCTTTTTGTGCGAGTATGTCTTTGGGTGTACTACTTCTTATAATGCTTGTTGAGAAAAGTTTATTGTTTCCATCAGAATTTCTGTCTTTCGAATATATTTCTAACTTCAGGGTTCCACTCTAACTTTTATAGGCAAACTTTCGTTTCACTCCATTTCTGTCGCCTGATTTGAGCAGATTTTATCTGCAATTGACTTTAATTTCGACATTAGAGATGATACTGTGCCACCAAATTGATTAATTGTTTTTTTTTTCTTTTTAACGTCCGGACGCGTCCCTTTAAAACCCTCCTTGGAATTCTAATTATTCTAAACATTTGAAATTTGCATGTATATTTAAGTTCTTAGTTGCTCTGAAAACTTATGTGCTAATAAAAAATAGTGTTAAACACCCTATCGCTCCTAGCACCTACTTTTAGCTACCCATTAGCTATCAAGTGGTCTGTGGAGAACATCTTCCAATACTAGCAAAGCACTTATACTCTAGGAAGCCATAAGAAATTATTGTTATGCCCTCTATGCAGTGCTGGATTAACCATTAGGCCAGACTAGGCCATGGCCTAGGGCCCCCGACGAGCAGGGGCCCCCACGAAAATCTAAGCGCTAAAATATTTAATCGGCTGATTAAAAGAACTAGCTCACAAAATTTGGCAAATTTAGGTCCAAGCATGCTTTGACAACAACAAATCAATAACAAAATTAGAATTCCCAATGCTCGATCGCAACGAAAAAGGCTTCAACACACTTGAGTTAAGCTGCATGAAACTGTTGTTGTTGTTTTAAACGTCACAAAACCATTTGATGCTTGGCCGTTTTGCAAAACTCATTTGGTCGGTTTTCTTGATAAAAAAATAACGTTTTTTTAATTAGTGACAAATCGAGATGTTGTTTTATGTGAAAAGTTTTTAAAAGATGAACGTCGTTGTAATATTTAAAAGAGATGTCGAAAGATTATTTTATAAATTACTATACTGTTAATTTTGTAAAGTCAAAAAAAATATTTGTCAGAAAAAAAACTATTTTGATTGTTTTATTGTGTTTACAACCTTCATATGATATCAATAAGCTGGTTAAGGGGTTTGAACACTGTAAACGTTTCAGGTGGTTTATATTTTATTAATTAAGAAAATTTGGTTTGACATATAAATACAAAACTTTGTATAAGGACTGCGTTCGACAAAATTGTCCGACACATTTTATCCAATAACTTGTTTTCAAATTACTCAATTTAAAATTTTTTTTTCGCAGTAGGCTTTGAATTGAATGTACCAAAACTATGGTTTTCAAATTTGGTCCCTAGTCAGTCATATTTACTTCAAAATGGTAAACGAGCTATAAGTTCGAAAGTCTATAATAAAAATTTTTGAAGACCACCCGCGGTAAACTACTAATAGAATTGCTCGGAATAGCAAAATTAATGTGAAAATGGTATCAAGAGTTTTTAAAAAATTTAAGGAAGACTTGGATTTCTTTCGAAAGCCAGGTTCCGCGAAAGAAAAAGGCATTCGCGACCAAAACAAAACGAAGAACTTCGTCACAATTTTAAAGAGAAACTCAACATTTCATGCAGAAAACTGGCACAGAAGGTAAAGTGTTCCGAGTTTTTAGTTCGCAGGGCCAAAAAGGAGGTTTGTTTGAAGACGTTTAAGGTACAAAAAGTTTCTGACAGAAATGCTATGAAGAACACGAAAGCAAAAACAGCACGGCATAAAATTAAAAATTAATTTTTTCCCAAAATTTTGAATGCTGCATCATGGACGACGAAACGTATGTTTTAGCCGATTTTGCGCTGCTTCCTGGCCAAAAATTTTACACTAGACACGCGGGGGAATGTGGGCGAAAAGCTTAAGTCAAAAAAGCAGTCAAAATTTCCTCGTAAGTTTTTGGTTTGGCAAGCAAACTGCAGTTGTGGCAAAAGGAGCAATTCTTTTTTAACCACTGAAACATTAAATTTCGAATTCTATATTAAGGAATGCTTGGAAAAAAGACTTTAGCCTTTCTCACGAAAGCATGAAGTTTCCACTTTCCTTTGGCCAGACTTAGCATCTTGTCATTATAGTAAAATAGCCTTGCAGTGGTACTCAAGAAATAATGTGATTTTGGTGCCTCGTGAAGTAAGTCATGCAAACTGTCCAGAAATCTGGTCAATTGAAAAATTCTGGGCTTTGGTCAAAAAGAAGATAAAGGCTACAAAAAAAGTTGCCAAGGATGCTACAAATTTTTGCATGTAGTACTAACTTCAATTAATACATATGCAAAGTTTTATATTTATATGTCAAGCGTATTTTTTTTAATTAATTAAATAAAAACCACCTGAAATTAAAACGTTTACAGTGTTCAAAATCCTTAAATTCTTTAAATGCATAAACAAAGATTAATTTTACAATTATTAAAAAAAGAGGGCCCCAAAATTTGAATGGCCTAGGGCCCCAATTTGTCTTAATCCGGCACTGCCTCTATGCCAAATGGATTGATGATCAACTGCGTTAGCATTAAGAACAATACGTTCTAAAAATTGTCATAAAATTTTCACATTACAAACTAAATTTCGAGCTTCATGAAAGATCCACCCTATTCTTAAGAGAAAAAAAAAAAAAAAAACAAATTCACCTATGACAATATTGAGATGGTATAGTACCAAGTAGCTTGGTTAATTTTTTGCTGTCTCTGTCACTGTTTTAATAGCGCAGTTCGTCTTTTCGTTTTCGTAAGTCGGTATCCATTAAATACGAATTCTACATTGTTTTGAAAAAGTAAAAGTGGTACACGCACTATTAACATTACAGCTTTCTACAAACATTTTGTGTAGAATCGCATGACTTATAGATGGATGGATGTTACTCCTCACATAATGCAAGAAAACGTTCAAAAGATTGACCCACAGTTTATGGAGATTAAAAGCCGCTGTTTTGTTTTTTCGACAATTGTTGTTGTTGTTTTTATTGAATGTACGTAAAAAATTACTCATAACAATAACAGCAATACAATGGGATTTACTTAACACGTATTTTTTTATACAACTGTAATTTTATACCCTACACTCAGGGTATGTATATTCACTTTGTCCCTCCGTTTGTAATGCAGAGAAGGAGGCGTGGCAGGTGTAGAAAAGTATATATGTATATTCATCAGCGTCACATCCTGAGTCGATATAGCCATGTCTGTCTGTCTGTCTGTCTGGCTGGCTGGCTGTGCGTGGAAATATTTTTTACGGGAAAACTGAGCAAGATAATTTAATTAAATTTGGTACACTGCCTCCGTCGTCAAAGTTAGCTTGTGGGATTGAAAATGAGCGAAGTCGGTCAACGGACACATCTACCACCCATACTAAAAACGCAATAATAAGAGCCATTATTTGTAATAACGCAAGCAAAATACACATAAATACTAGAAATAATAAACACAAGCTCTAAGCAAAAAATAGGCGAATAAGGACTAGAGGGCATGGCATCTTCCATTTAAGCAAAAGTTTCAAAACGATATATTGAAGGCGTTTTTAAAAATAATGCAACAAAGTTCCACCCAAACACTAAAAACATTAATTGCAAGCTCTGAACAAAAACTAGACGAATTCACATTATTATCACCTCCCATGTAAGCAAGCTTCATAAAGCTGTACTGAAAGCGTTTTTTAAGGTAATGAAACCAAATTTTGTGCAGACACTTAGAATAGTTAGTGCAAAATCTTAGCAAAAACTAAGTGAATTCAGTCAAGAAGGCGCGTGGCACCCCCCGTACAAGCCAAATTTTCAAAATACTGCAGTGTAGGGTATATAATTTTTTGGCCAGGCCAAAGGTAACACCCTTACTAGTTTCTTCTTCATGTTGTTGAAGAAACTTGGAAATTTTAATTTATGAAATCAATCTAAGTACTTTTATCTTCTTTTATAAAGCAAAACAGAATAATTATATAATTTAACACTTGAAATTATTTTCCCATTCAAAAAAAAAAAAAAAAAATATTTGAAACGCAATATTAAGAGCATTATTTCCGGTATAATGCAATTAATACAAGGGATAGTAAGTACAAGTTCTGCGCAAAATCTAGGTGAATTCGGACAAGAGGGCGTGGTACATCCCATATAAACAAAAGTTTCAAAATGTTATGCCAAAAGCGTTTTTTAAGAAAGTTTAACCAAATTTCACTCAGATACAAAGGATAGTAAATTCCAGCTATGGTGAAATTTGGCAAAAACGTTTTTTGAGGGTATTTTAGCTAAAAAACAATATGTCGTTAATTTTTGGTTGGAAATTCAAAAAAAATTTTTAATATTTGTATATGAAGCACTCCGGTGTACAAGAACAACAATCCGGGAGGATTTGGTCCTAATACTATTTGTCGTTAAAATACAGGGTGTTGAAGTTGGCATTTTTAGTCATTTTCATGAAAAGGGTGTTTTTTCAAAAACAAAAATCTATTTTTACTCAAGAGGGAAGCATCTTACGAAAAAAGTGTACTAGGCATAAAATGCTAAGAATCGTCAAGGAAATAAGTGTGAAATTTTTTGGAAAGTTAAAAAAAATTTTTTTTTTGAGTAATTTTTGAAAAAATTTAAAAAAAAAAATTTTTTCAAAAAGTTTCGAAAAAAATCCAAAAAAATCACACGTATTGCTTGGACGATTCTCAGAATTTTTGCCAACTACAATTTTTCGTAAGATGCTTCCCTCTTGAGTAAAAAAAAATTGTTAGCTTCCGCGGGCGTTCAGAAGCAAAAAACTCCCATTTAGCGTCTGAATCCCATCTTGAGTCATACATCATTTTAAAGCTTATGAATTATGCTTTAATTTACTCTTAAAAAAAATCTAAGAGGAGTTTTTTTAAAAAAAATTCAAAAGTATTTTTAAGTGTAAAAAATTTTGGTGAAAAAGAAATATTTTTTTATAAAAAGAACACTTCAAAATAAATGGGACCAGTAACTTAGATTTATCAATTTACAAACTTTAGTGTAGGCTATAAATTTTTGAAAAAACACCCTTTTCATGAAAATGACTAAAAACACCAACTTCAACACCCTGAATTTTAACGACAAATGGTACTAGGACCAAATCCTTCCGGATTGTTGTTCTTGCACAGCGGATCTACCATATCTACCAAAATTTTGAGCTGGTTCACTTGGCATGGAGTGAGTGCTTCATATATAAAAATGTAGTGTGCGTGTATTTGTCGCCTTATAACTTTAAAACCGCTTAACCGATCGTTACCATTTTCACACTACTCATTTGTTTTGTACTGCAGGGGGATCGGGTGAGGGGGAGCTGTAGCCCCCATACAAAAAAACATTTAAATTGCTATATCTCTGCAGGTATTGCAGATTTTGTTATAAAACTTGGTACATGGATACATGTTTTTACTGCCAATCAACGTGCAAAAAGTGGAGCGGATTGAGCAAGGGGGTGTTGCATCTGTCACACAAAAAAATGCAGGAAAGGAATAGCAGCTTTTGCTATAAAACTTGGTACATAAATATAAATATTGTCAACCATTAGCCTTGCAAAAAATTGCATAAAATTGCTCATGAGGTTGTTGCGCTCGCTATAGGAAAAAAGTACAGGTGCAGATAGCAGCTTTCGTCCAAATCGAACTCATCGCGCCACCTATTGAATAAGGGCAGAACGACGTTTCCCGGGACCGCTAGTAATATTATATTTTAAAATGGAAACCTAAATGGGAATGACTCGGAACCAATTGAAATCTAGACCACTATCTATCAAAACCCGCGATGAACAAAGATTTGGTGAAAATGCGATGTAAAAACGTATTACTCTTTGCAGAAATATATTTGCTGGTAAAATCCATCAAACCACAACAATAACAAAAAAGCAATAAAAAAATATGAATTAAATATTAACAACAACAAAAACATACAACACCACGTTGAAAAAACACATTCATCAGCTCGAAAAAAGTTCAAAATTTTAAATTTTTTTGCTTTTTCCAAAGTTGGCATCATTGTCGCGGCCCTTTTGTGTCAACAGGCAGAAACAGTTAGATGATGAGCGCCAACATGTGCTTTCAGCACAGAAGGGACGCAAAATGCTTTAAATATACAAATATACATACATACTATACTATGTATTTCTTTATGTACTCGACTCCTCTGTAGTTGTAGTTTATTATGAACATAAATTTGCTTTCACACAGTAAAATATTTGCATATTTATGACAGAAAATACGAAAAAAAAGTGACAGAACGTTAAAATCCGTGTATGTGGAAAAACAAAAATGACATAGACGAAAATGCAGAAGCATAAAGTGTCACAGTTATAGGAACTGTCATCACTTTGTCATACTGACGTATGTACATAAGCATTGGATGTAAAATTTTGACATGAGAAATGAGTCAAGTGTCAGAAATATCGCGAAAAGCTAGAATATGGTATATCATAATATTGAAAAGCTACCCATTTGTAGCACATGATAGAAAAACCTGACATTTATATTGTAAGCAAGGAAAAGCAATAAAATTTACAAATATCATAACGGAATAGGTAAACTTATGTCCACATATAACGGCTCGTTTGAACTCGGTTTTACCTAGATGTCATCCCATTTAAGATTTTTTTATGCAAAGTTATTCATTGGGGTCCAAATATACAGAAAAAGTTTTTTTTTTTTTTTAAAAATCGTTAAACGGGCTAATCGACTTTCAGTATATGCAGTTAGGGCGTGAACAACTTTGTTTTTAATTCTTTATTATACCGGAAGTTGCCGAGGTAGCTTGAAAAAATAAATCACTCAAATCGGACTAATCGTTTCCGAGTTACTACGGTTTCCCGGACACAGCAGAGAAAATTTTGAAAAAAAAAGTCTTACCAGACCTCAATATACAACCTATAAAGAACATTCTTTTGGACCAATGTGTGGCGTTAAAAAATCGTAAAATGAAAAACTTAAGTCTGTAGATATCGAAGTTCAAAGTTTGGCACTTTTTTCTCCAAAGGAGAAGTGGTTTCATAAGACTGCTTTAATTGATTTTTGAAATTTGATAATCGACTTCAAATCAATTGTAAAATGTTCAGAACGTGTCCAAGCACTAAGTTCCAACTTGAACCGAAATCCGGTAAAATTGACTGTACTGCTAAATTTTGTCAGTGGAGATAAGGTCGCTTTTCCTCTGGACGGTGACATATTATGTAGGGTAGAACGGGATTAAATCGCCACGGGGTTAAACAACCAATTGCCTCTAATTTTTTTTAACAAAGTCGAATCGAACAACCGTTGGTGCAGTAGATAGTGATCATTAAAACGCAACTTTGGCAAAAGGTTCCACTACCGCACGTGTGCTATAACCTGAGTTCTGACGAAAAAAAGATTTGACTCGTCCTCGCAGCAATATTTTCAGTCGACAAAAGTTCAAAATTCCACAAATTAGTGAAGTGCAGAAAGAAAGGTAAGTATTTTCTAAGAGCAGAATTACATGCTGAATCCAAATCTGTAATTGGTTTTACAAAATTTAAATTTGTTAAAAAGTTATTCGCCTTAAAATAAACAAAAGCACGTGGGGTTAAATAACCAGAAAGAGAAACAGGCATTGGCGACCACGGTAAGGTCGGAAAAAAAGATTCTAAAGAAATTTTCCGAGCAAAAACCAAGACACGGCAGCCAAAAACAATACTTGTCGCTCCAAAAAAGGTCGTCCAAGAAAAGTAGTATACGTTGAGGAAAGTGACGCCAGCGATTAATGAAGCTCAAGAGAAACTTTTTCAAATTAATTTTGTTCTTTTGTTACGTTTTGTATAATTCTGGTAAAATAAAGACCCCTAAAATAACAATGTTGGTTACTTTTATTATAAAAAAAAAAATTCGGTAAATGTTTTTTAATCATTTGCATTTTGGCATTATATTATCTATTTATTATACAACCCTTCGATCTTAAAAACATCATAAATGCATTTACCAATAAAAAAACTAAAGCTTAGCAACCTTGAACTTGCAGCGGTCTATTACAACGTCAATTAATCAACAGTGGGGACTGCAACAAAAAAAAAAAAAAAAAAACACACCATGCAAATATCATCAATCGCGGCATAAAAAACGACAAAAAGTGTTAATTACAAACAAATTAAATAATTGATGCTTTTAATTTGTTTGTAATTAATTATAAAAATTTATGGCACAATAGTAAGAAATTTACAACAATAATGACAACAACTTACAACGAATCACAGAAATTTTACTATTAATTTAATGTTGCTGTTGCTAACGTAATATATCAACCACTGCCAAATGATACAAAATTTGTGGTTTTTGTTGTTATTGTTGTTGCATCAACCAAAAAAATGAAAAAAGTTTATTAATTGCAAGCAACTAAAAGTTTCCTGTCTAGTTGAGAAGTCAACAACAACAACAATGAAAAAGTAACAACAAAAAATTCATCATCATAACTCAAAAGTTATGACTGCAACAGCAGCCAGCCAACCCTCGATCCATAGTTAAAATATTAAAAGTGATGTTGTTGTTGAATGCACTTAAAAACTTTGCACTGATTTATTGAGTGTTGTTTTATTTATTTTTTATTAAAATTTGTTTCAATACTGATATTTTTTGGTAGCCTTTATTGGATGTTTTCTCGGCTTTACAATCTTAGCTCAATCTTGTCGTTTGTATATAGGGGCTGTTCAACATTCAACATTCATCTATCTTAAGGACATAACTTCAAAATCATGATCATCGAACCCGAAAACCCCCGAGTGATGAAATTTACACCAAAATATTGAAAAAAATATTTTAACGCCCTCTTTCGAGGCGTGTGAAAACATTGCCATAATGAAATTTTTTTAAACACCACTCGGTTTCCGAAAGCTTTTAAAAAAAAACGAGAAATTTCATATCCAATACTTTATTTTTTTTTTCAGACAATTTTTGGCCGCAGACCTGGTTCAGTTGATGTGCAACGTCCCATATATATTTTAGAAATTTTTTCGAACAGTCAGAATAAGAGAGTCGGTGTAATCCTTTGAACTACATAATATCTATTACATAATCTGGCTGGCCTTCATATCTGCCACCGGCACCTTACCCTAACGTAAGTGCGAGTAAGTACTAAAAAATAAAAATCTTGTATGACATAGTAAGTCATTTGCTATCAAAGCATTTGAATTTTTCGTAACCAAGCAAAAGCTTTGCTGAACACATTTTACCATTGATTACATAAGTTAGTAAGTAAATACAATGAGGAGTAGAACATAAGCGCCATTAGCTCAGCGTGGCTACTAAAAAACTAAATGACACTCCTTGATCAAAACAGAAAAAAAAAAAAAAAATAGTGCCGGATAAGGCACCATTGTGTTTTTTCATTGTGAAACCTAGCCAGCATAGATCAGATTTCGGCGTGACACACTGTAATGTTACCCATAGCAATAAATAAACAACAAATCGAATGATCGAAGAGATTAACTTGAATTTATTTGTAATACGCAGGTCGGTAACTAGAAGAATGGTATTTGATGGATTTGAAAAATTATTTCCTTTCATTCCAAAAAGTTTTATAGCCCACGCGACAGTAATACGCTTCATTGGTCAAATTCAATTGAAAACTGTTGAATATTTTCATGTTGGAGATGAATATGCCAGATTTTTTTTTTGCATTTGTTGGATAATGTGCTATATTTTAAGCATAAAAAAAGCATTTGATGAGTTAGTACGCTATAGCTATTGTCATATAACTAAGTAAAAGCAGGTTTAATCTAATAATTGTACTTTTTGCTTCTCATACAATCTGATCACTCCCAGTTCAATACAAATTCTAACAATAACTACTGAGCATTTACAGTCATTAAGTAAAATGTACCTAAAGTTTTTTAAATAGCAGCTATCAAATTATATACTTAGTACATTAGGGTAAACATCAAGTAGTGGATATAGCAATTACTTATAATGTATGTGTTTGTTCACTTTATTACAATGAACTGGCCAACTTCTTTGCCTTGCCAGAAGCTGTGTGCATGTGCGCATTAGTGACTTCATCAAACAAATTAATGACAAAAGGCAACACTTTAACTTCAATTCCAACATTAAAATTGCATTAAACTTCAGTAGCGACCTGTCTAATAATACGCACGCTGACCATAAGATGTCACTAATCGCATTAAAAAAAAAAAAAAAACAGAAAACAATTGAAATTTAAAGCTCGCGAGCCAACGTATAAAATTCTGTAAATGTCATCATTTAAGAGATACGGATACAACTTTGTTGTTGTTTTTTCGATTGCTATTTGATTTTAAAACTATGTATTTGTCCATTCACGTATCTCTAAAGAGAAATTTTCAACCATTTAAGTTTATTTACAGTAGCAAGAAGACGCAAAAAGAAACAGCATTAGCAGTGGAAACGGCCGAAGCAGCAATTTAGTCATTTTAGGGTTGCAATTAGAGATTAGTAAATAGGAACTTACAGTGGGTAAATAGACAACACAGCTTCAACAACTACTTTTGGCAGGAAACTTCTGCGATTTATGTTTTTATACCCTATACCCAGTGTATATTCACTTTGTCCTTCCGTTTGTAACACAGAGAAGGAGGCGAGGCAGGTATAGAAAAGTATATACTTATATTCTAGATCAGGGTCACCTCCTGATTTTATATAGCTCGATATATTGAAAACGTGTGAAATCGGTCAATGGAAACGCCTACCGCCCATGCAAAAAATATATTCAAAATGCAGTATTTTGAGCATTACACATACACATGAATATTAGATATAGTAAGCTTTAATTAATGAAGGTGAATTGGGCGTGGCACCTCCCATATAAGCAAAAGTTTCAAAATTTCTTGAGGTAATCCATAAACATTTCGCTGAGACACTGAGAACAATAAGTTCAAGATCTGAGCAAAAGCTATTTGAGTTCGGACAAGAGGTTGTGGCACCTCCAGTATAAGCAAAATTTTCCAAATACTGCAGTGTAGGGTGCTTAACGTTTATCCAGGCCAAATGTAAAACCCTTACTAGTTTTATATGAAGATCTGCCGAACCTGTTAAATGTTAATTTTTTGCAGCCGATTGTGGAAAAGTTGCTCTTCAAATTGAACAACTACCATAGAAAAATTTATTGAAATTATACTTACAATCTACCAATAGCGCTCTTATCCTGCTATTAACTCGATCGTCCTGCTTTTTGATGAGTTTTTATGCAAAAATCTGTCAATCAGTTTTAAAATCTGTTTTTGGTCAGCAAAATCCTATTTTTGAATTTTTCATAAAAATTTTCAAATCGTAACTATTTTTGAATATTATTATTATTTCATGAAAAGCAAACATATCGATACGTAACTCGAAAATCCTAGTTTTCCCAGCAGTTCTCAAGTAGACAATTCGCCCAATATCACTATCGAAGTAGCTAGCAAAACACGCACTAGTTCCTTTTTTGACCCCAGGTAATGCAAGCAGTCGTCAGTTCAATAATAAAATATAAAACGTGAGCGATAAAAACGTTTGAATTTCAAATTTTCTTTGGAGAGACTTTTTTTGTCTCAAAACTTGAGTAATTTTATTTATAAAAAAAACAAAAAAAAAAGAAAGAGAACAAAATTTAGAAATAAAACAAAAATTTGTTCAATTGTTTAAATACGAATTTCACATAACTACGTCAATAAGCTTTACAGACCCTGCAGCGCCTTCGACTAGTTCTGAACTAGCGAATTCTCTGGTCTAAAGAGGTATAGTACTACTCTCTCTACAATCTACTTTATGAAGCTCGAACTGGCGAATTTTACATTAGCTTGTCATTGCCGGTGTCAATTGCCACCTTTTGTTCTACCACTCACTAGCTACTTCACTAGTGAGATGGAGCTTGCTTGCAAGGCGTTCTCTTAGTGAAAAAAAAAAAAAAAATCAAACTACCCGTACTGAGATTCGAACCAAGGGTACAAAGTTTTTTACCTAAATTACGAAGTCTTTAGCTCATTCGTCTATAAAGCTTATTGACGTAGTTGTATGAAATTTGAATTTAAAAAAATGAAAACATGTTTGGTTTTTTTTTTTTAATTTAACTCTCTTTCTTTTTTTTTTGCTTTTTTGAAAAATAAAATTACTCAAATTTTGAAACTAAAAAGTCTCTCCAAAGAAAATTTGAAATTCAAACATTTTTATCGCTCACGTTTTATATTTTATTTTTGAACTGACGGCTTCTTGCATTACCCGGGGTCAAAAAAGGAACTAGTGCATGTTTCGCTAGCTACTTCGCTAGGGCTATTGTGCCAATTGTCTCCTTGAGAACTGCTGGGGACGAATGAGCTAAAGACTTCGTAATTTATCTACATACACAGGTGAAAAACTTTGAACCCCAGGTTCGAATCTCAGTATGGGTTGTTCGATTTTTTTTTTTTTTTTTTTCTTTACTAAGAGAACGCCTTACAAGCAAGCTACTTCTCACTAGTGAAATAGCTAGTGAGCAGTAGAGCAAAGGGTGGCAATTGACCCCTGCCAATGACATGCACACGTTAAATTCGCCAGTTGAGAACGAATAAAGTAGATCTGGGAGGAACTAGTGATGGTTACCGGTAGCTAGCGATTTTGCTAGTTCGGTACTAGATCCGTGAACTGAAGGGTTTAGTTATGAGCATTTTTGTATTTTAACTTTTTTTTTTGTATAGAAACCTATATACAGTGTGACAAATATGTCTTCATACAAAACTTTGAAGCATTGTATCTTTTGGAAACATGGTAGTATTAGTAAAATTTTCATTGTACAATATTTCAGTTATATGGAAAAATAAATTCAAATCGTAGAAGACGCGAGAGTAAAAAGTAATTCGGCATGGTTGATATACGCATTTAATTGTAAATAAATTCAAAAGTAGTTTAAGTTGAGGAGCCATCTTCCGCGATTTGTCAAATTTATGAGTTAAGAGGAACTATGTGAATTATACCGTTAAGCGGTTTATCGATACTGGCTCCATACAAGATCGTAAAAAAGGTGGGAGAAAAAGGAACGTCCGTACCGCGAACGCGATCAAAATAGTTCGGAAAAGAATCCGAAAAAATTGTGACCGTTCAGCACGAAAGATGGCCAAAAATATAGGAATGAACCGAGAATCTTTACGGCTCCTTTTGCGTTGTGACCTCAATATTAAAGCCTTTAAAAGAAAGAAAATCCATGACCTTACTAATGCGACCGTGGAAAAGCGATGGCAAAGATCGAAACTGCTCCTTTCTAGGCACTCTGGCGATGATATAGTTGTTTCCGATGAAAAGCTTTTTGTGCTGGAAGCTCCTCACCACACGCAAAATGACAGACAATGGGCAGTATCATACAAAGACATCCCAAACAATAACAAGCATGTATCAAGATATCAAAATTCGTCATATATTCTGGACTGGGGTGCCATATCCAGCAAAGTCTTTATTGACAAAGGTGTTAAAATAAACACTCAGTATTACCTGGAAGAAGTCTGACAGAAAAATTTGGAGCCTCGTGTTCAGGAGATGTATGGAGCAGACTATATTATTGCTTCCAGCAGGATGTTGCACCTGCTCACACTGTTAAACTGGTTCAGGACTGGTGTAAGCAAAATTTGACAGATTTTATACGTAAGGATGAATGGCCTCCTAGCTCTCCAGACTGCCATCCTTTGGATTTCTGCGTATGGGGATTAGGGCTGTTCAAAAAAAAAAAATTTTTCGAATTTCCAAGATATACTTTGGCATCACGATCTACATCATGACAGAATATCCCAAAAAATTTTTCAGATTTTTAAATTCATATTTAAAGGTGGCTCAAAGCAGAAATATATTTTTATTATTTTTTTTTTAGCATTAATTATAAAATGTTGTCAAACAATTTGAAAAATTTGTTTTAGAGTAACTTAAAAACATTAATTTTGTTTGTTTTTTAATGAGCTTTAAAACCTACGTTGTAATTTTGAAAAAAAAAATTTTCCACTTCTTAAAAAACGAAAAACTGCCCTAAGAAGGCGAAATTTAAAGGTTTTTCAAAGAAAAAAGTCATCGTGCTTTAAACGAAATGAACATTTTTTAATTTACAAGATTTCATTCAAAAGAGCTCTTAAAAACCTTCAAGACAATACATGTTAAGACTTTTTTGGGTCAGCAGGCTCGATGACATAACGTTTGAAACATAGTAATGCAGCCCCGTGAAAGGCAAAACGCTTTTTACTCAAGAGGGAGGCATCTTACAAAAAAGTGCCCATGGCATAAAATGCTTAAAATCATTCAAGGAACAAGTGTAAATTGTTTTTTTTTTTTTTACTTAATTTTAGAAAAAAAAATTTTTTAACGTCATTTTTAATAAACTTTAAAAAAAAAAAAAAAAAACAATTCACACTTGTTCCTTGGATGATTCTAAGCATTTTATGCCATGGGCACTTTTTTGTACGATGCCTCTCTCTGGAGTAAAAAAGCGTTTTGCCTTTCACAGGGCTGCATTACTATGTTTCAAACGTTCTGTCATCGAGCCTGCTGGCCCAAAAATGTCTTAACATGTCTCATCTTGAAGGTTTTTAAGAGCTCTTTTGAATGAAATCTTGTAAATTAAAAAATGTTCATTTCGTTTAAAGCACGATGACTTTTTTCTTTGAAAAACCTTTAAATTTCGCCTTCTTAGGGAAGTTTTTCGTTTTTTAAGAAGTGGAAAATTTTTTTTTTCAAAATTACAACGTAGGTTTTAAAGCTCATTAAAAAACAAACAAAATTAATGTTTTTAAGTTACTCTAAAATAAATTTTTCAAATTGTTTGACAACATTTTCTAATTAATGCTAAAAAAAAAATAATAAAAATATATTTCTGCTTTGAGCCACCTTTAAATATGAATTAAAAAATCTGAAAAATTTTTTGGGATATTCTGTCATGATGTAGATCGTGATGCCAAAGTATATCTTGGAAATTCGAAAATTTTTTTTTTTTTGAACAGCCCTAATGGGGATATATGGTACAACGACTCAAGGAATACAGATACAAAATACCGATAACAGTAGTGCGTGCTGAGTGTAACAATTTCGATTGCAAACTTCGGCGGGTTGTGGCTAACAAAGGTCAGGCCATCGAGTAATTGCTTAATAAACAAAATATTTTAACTTCATTTAATGTTTGTTCATTTAAATTTCTTTAATTAAAATAACATTTAATACAAAAGACCTATTTTGTTTTTATATCAACACATATTTGTCACACTGTAAAATAAATTTAGGTTGTGACTTCAAAAATAGCTCCCAGGCCTTTAAATTTCAAGCTAGAGGCACCAAAATTTGACACATGGTGGAACCAAATGTGCATATTTCGAAAAATGCTGTCCCGTAAAAAGTTGGTAACTTGAAGACCTAGAAACAATTGCGCACTGCAATTTATTTTTGCTTAATGTTTTTAGGACCACTAAATAAGCTTAATGTCAAAAAGGTGACCTCCCCACCCTTGCGCATTAGTCGCCATCTTGAACTATGTTTGATTCAATTTATCTCGTTTCCTGTTGATCGAACAAAAAAAATTTTGAATAAAAATTACGGACATTAAAATTCTAGGTTTTTTTGATCTCGAACGCGATATCCATAAGTTGATATTTTGAGCGGTAGAGGCCGCCAAAGTTACAAAAAATCAATTTTTTCCATTTGCACCCACTGGGTGTTGACTTTTCAAAAAGTTGTGATAACATAATTTGTAGCGCTTGCAAAAACAAGCAAAATAATTTTTAAATGAAGTGATTATCTCAATTGGTTCTTGAGTTATTGTACAGTAACAATGTCCTAAAATGTACGTAAAAATGTAAAAAGACCTAGAAAAAATTGCGCACTGCAATTTTTTTTGCCTAATGCTTTTAGGACCACTGTAGACCAAAAACCAAAAAGGTGACCTCGCCTCCCCTGCACTTCAGCCGCCATCTTGAAATAGTTTTCATTCGATTTATCTTGTTTTCTATTGTTCGCACAGAAAAAAATTTTGAACAAAAATTACGGTAATAAATTTTACGTATTTTTGATCTGGGACGCGGTATCCATATTTGATATTCCGAGCGGTAGAGGCCGCCAAAGTTAAAAAAATCGTTTTTTTTTCCATTTTGACCAACTGGGTGTTAATTTTTCAAAATGCTGGGACCACAATTTGTAGCGCTTTTAAAGACAAGCGAAATAGTTTTTAAATAAAATTATTATGGTTCTCGAGTTATTACAAGTTAAAAATAAAATGCGTGTAAAAAATTAATTTTTTTTTTTTGTAAATTAATTGCTTATGTTTTTATCTGAACATTGATCACATACGAGGGTTGCCAGGTGTTCATGCAATATTGAATGTATGCTGGTCCCACTAATACCTAAGGTTGTCTCAATCTCACGATAGGTCACATGACGATCTTGCAATATCAGTTGGCGCACAGCATCAATGGTTTCCGGAACAACAACTGATTTTGTACGACCTTCACGAAATTCGTCTTGGAGTGAGCGACGGCCACGATTGAATTCATTAAACCAGTTTTTCAGTGCTATAGGATGGTGCTTCATCGCCATACAAAGGTTTAAGTTCATCGATGCACTCTTATCGTGATAATCCACGTCGAAAGTTGTGAAAAATGATCGCACGAAAACGTTCACGAGTTAATTCCATTTTTTTGCCAAATTGATTTTTTCAAATCACTGTAAGCAACACAAATGATGGTCGTACGTCAAAACGTTCTGAGTACGTTTATGCTAAAAAATGTCAAACTTTATTATGGTGTTGCCAGATTTTAGCTATTGACATTAGTGTTGCCCAATCCCGAAACATAAAAGGCAACCAACGTAATACTTAATTACTCGAGAACCAATTGAGATAATCACTTCATTTAAAAATTATTTTGCATTTGGAAAAATCAACACCCAGTGAATGTAATGATTTTCAAGAAAAGAAATAATTCTATAAAATTGTAGAAATTACAATGTCAAATTCTAAAATAATGTTTCAATATGCTGAAATATTCAATCTTTACCTTTATTATCAAATCTATTTAAAACCACATAAAAAAATTCTACTTTTAAAACTTCATATCCAGGAATGACCATTAAAACGTATTTTTCCCCAAATTACATACTTAGAAAAAAACACTTTAGTTTTCTGCAACCGGTAGCCCATTCTACTGAAAACTTTTTCAAGATTTTGTCACAAATTGATCGGAAATTGTTTTCGCCATCTTCCAATCACTTAAATGTTATCAATTTGGTACAACATCAACAAGAAACGATGACCATGAAACTTCAAAACGCGAATAGAATTTTTATGGCAAAAGTTTTTTCCACAAAATATCAGTGGTGTGGGTACCTCCAAATCACCTACAGGTTAAAGCAACACACAACACAGCCACTACAGTAACCTCTCAATTTATTTTTATATATATTTATATTGTAAGTCGCTTAACAAGTAGCAACATAAAAATAACAACAACAATTACAACAACAACTATAACATAAAAAAGTTCATCAAGTGCAAAGCAAAAATAGAGAAATAAAAATAAAAAGAATGAAATAAGTGAAAAAAAGCTCAAAGGTCATAAGCTACCGCCAGAGCAAAGCGCAAGGGCTTATTCCGATCAAAGAAATCGCTACATAAACTCTGTGTATTTTCAATCCCTACGCAACATTTGTCAGCCAGTCAGTCGGTAGGTTAGCCAGCATCATTCATCATGCGGATGAAACGTCAATCGATATAAAATAAAACCAAAATTCAATAAAAAATGGACTTAGGATTTTTGTTCACAAATATGTATATAAAAAATAGGAGGAGTTGCAAACGGTGTTAACTATGGCAATGCTAAAAACTAAATACCCTACATCGTATTAATAGTAGTCTTTTGTATGTTTAAAGCAGTACCTGACAAAATTAAAGGAGTGAGTTTACGTGTGAGAGAAGATAGATTGGAGGTAGATAAAGAAAGACAGAGATACATATATAGAGAGCTTAATTGAGCTGTGTAGTGCCAATCACTTATTTAAAGTGAACACCAGCTGTCAACGGTTCAATTTGAAGGTGTTCTTTATTCTCTGCTTCTCAGACAAAATGAACATGCCCTTTTCGTTATAGGGTATACATATGAATCACCTTAAGAAATATCGTTAACGCTATGAAGCCAAAGGACCCCAAATAAAAATGTACTATAACTTTAGTGTCCTAATGATTCACTAAGAGCAGGTAGCATACGTAATGTGTGAGGGATATAAAGCAATGGAATGTAAAATTATATTGCCCAATGATTCCTTAACGACATGGAAGTGTCGGCTTGGTCACATGAGAAATGCTTGGAATTTTTGTGAATGAATGAAGTCCAATTATGACAAACTCAATATGTAATTTCATATACTTTTTATATATCAGAAACTGTCCAAATATTTACTAATAAATCGAAACTTAACAAAAAATTCAAAAGTATTTCTTCTAAAAAAAAAAAAAAAAGAAAATTATTAAAATTCTGTGTCTCGAAGAATGAAAATTAACAATGAACAAGCGCACTTCAGACCATTTCAATCAAAAGGCAAACTACACTGTTTCCACATGACTGAAAATAGCATTTTCGGAAAAAAATAATTCTGAATATTCTTGCAAAAATACATAATTTTTGAGGCGGTACATCGGAATTTTTTTTTTGCCTATAAGGCGAAACGGTCGAATGTAAAAAAATCCTTATTTTAATTTTTATAATTTTCCTGTAAAAGTCCTGTTTTTTCATTTATGAAAACCGGCCAAATTAATCAAGTGATTACTTATTTTTAACTAATTTTTTCTGTTTTTCCTTCAAAATATGATGGATACAGTTAAGTACAAATGCATGTACCTATAATATCAAAATCAAGTCTATATGCCCCATCAACCATAAACCATCAGTCACCAACGATCTAATCATAAGTTGAGACAAAATTGGATCAGATATCTCTGCTTGATATATCAATCACTCTGTCAGTTATTCATTCGTACGTTCCATTGCGAAACGCCACTGTTACCGCTGACGCTGCACTAACATCATCAATATTCGCAACGCCCTGCAATCATGAAATTCCATGGCCCCGGCTTCTTTTCATTCTATATTCTTGTATTTGGTTGATTTAAATGCAATTGCAAACTGCGGGGACATCGATTAGGAGCTGCCAGCAGATAAGCGAGCATACAAAACAGAAAAAAACTTAAGAAGTACTTCTTACATACACTTAATACATACCCGTAGATTGATAAAATTGTTGATGATGATGCCGGTAAGTCAGACGATGGTGTTTTTTACAGTTTACAGAAGTCATGATTTTTTGAACCTTTTAAAACATGAAATGATTCACAAAACTAACAAAAATTGTCCATAACAAGAATATTTCTAAATCAATTTTCATGTTCTGACCCGTTTTGGAAAGGTAGTGAATAAGGCTATTACTACAAAGTACAAAAATGGTCTGAACATGAAAATCGGTTAAGGACTGTCAATGTTATGGACAAAGAAATATTACTTTATAACTTAAACTTATCCACAATAGTTTGCCTTAAAATCGCAAGATAAATAAACAGACTTTTAAAGTTATGTATCGAATAATGAAGGTCAGATAGTTAACCCATTCAGACCATTAACAGTTGATGAATATAGGATTTTCGTTTAAGGGTTTCGAAAGCGAGATTCGTGTTTGTTTTAGATTAATTTTTTTTCCAAAAAAAAAAAAAAAAAAAAAAAAAAATTTTTTTCCATTTGACGCTAAATGAAGCCTTAAAGACCATATAAGGTACACTAACACTATTGAACTTTGTATGCACACGTTTGCAAAATCGTTAAAAGCCCAAGAACAACAACAACAACAACAAAAATATTTTAGTACAGATAAACCGACAAAAAATCCATAAAATTTTATTTAGTTCAACTCTTTTTGTTGTTGCTTTTGATGTAATTTAGTTCAGTTTGCTGCAACAACTCAAAAAAAATATTTTTCTCGAAATTCAAAGTAAATTTTCAACATTTTCACAACGGCGTAAACAGAGGGTGAGGATGAGTGGGCCAGTATTTGGTCTGCACCATTCGTTTGCTTCTTAGAAGATTTTATTTATTTTTTTTTTGCCGTGTCTGGTAGCAGAAACCAAAAACACAAAAGATCGCCTACAAAACTACCGTAAAAACTCAATTACATATTTGCAATTTGCAAGTGTATGTGTGTGTATGAGTGCATATGTGACGGTGTATTAGTGGAGAGGGTCTATACCCATGGGGAAAAGAAGTGCTTCAAAAACCCTTCTGAAGTGCATCCTTTTCACCAATAAGCGCTTCCGCTCCGTAAGAACAATACTTTCTTTTTAACATTGCGTGTCATAGGATGTAAGCGAGCAAAAGCTTACCGCAGCCTTACCAAAAAAGAGTTTTTAAAGCGCTTATTTGTAATGCTGCGGTAAGCGTTTTTTCAATAAAATTAAAAAAAAGAAAAAAAAAAAAAAAAAAAACTGGCAGCGCCAGGATTTGAATCCACGACCCTCCGCGTGCTAGATATTTTTTTCTTACATTTGCCAACCCTTTAGACCGCTCCACCAACGCCCGATGATATGAAGAAGTATTAAATTTGTATATTAAGCAAATGTTGTCCTGCAGCATTACATATAATCATTGTGCAATCAGTTTCAATTCAAGTAAGCAAAAGTAAATAAAAATGAGAAATTAAAATAGAAAAGTGAAATAAAAAAGGTTGAATACAATAAAAAATATTTTAATAAAAAAAAAAAATAAATAAAGCAAAAACAAATAAAAAAACGGAAAAAAAAAATCACCCGGGCTGGGTTCGAACTCACGTTGTTCTTACTGCAGCCTTATATGGAATCATTGTGTAATCAATTTCAATTCGGTTAAACAAAAGTAAATTAATAAGAGAAAGGAAAATAGAAAAGTCAAATAAAAGATGTTGAATAAAAAATATTTAATTAAAAAAAAAAAAAAAATAAAGCAAAAAAAAGTAAAAAAAAGTAAAAAAAAAAAATCTCCCGGGCTGGGTTCGAACTCAAGCTGTTCTTACTGCAACCTTATAAAAAATCATTGTGATACTGCTTCTAAATTTCTATGGGGACAAGCACTTTTGAAGTGCTTGGATCAGAAGCGCTAGAAATTTTTCCTCTTGGGTAGTTCTGAAAATTTACTTTATACAGACAAACTTTTGCAACGGGAGCCACCAAAGGTCCAGCCAACAGTAACAACAGTAGCAGTACCAACAACAACAACAACACCAACAATAACAAAACAACCAACAACAGCAACAGACGACGAAAATAATAAAATAAAAACATAAAATTTCAATGCAGTTGTTGCATATGATGATGGCTGTGGTCACTTTTTACAGCTAAATTCATTAGAACTATCCTCACTACCCAGTGAGCAAGAGATCTGACGGCGATGGTGGTGGTGGTGTTGACAACGGGAATGACGACGGCGAGGCCAAACTCAGCTGCACCGAATTTGCATGCAATATTTCAGTGATATTTTATTGTTCATTATTTTAAATAGTTTTAAGCTGACCAGAATACTGCCCCGTAGAAAAAGTTTCTAAATTTAAGGAAAACAAATTTTTTAAATTAAAACAAGTTTACAGTTTTTTTCTGAAAAAAAAAAAACTATTTCGGCTTGAAATATTTTGAACTGGTTACTTTAATGCATTTAAAATAATAAACAATTTCTGGAAGCTTTCAACTGCAAGTGAACTATTGTTATTTCACAAGAAAAAAAAAATTTCCGCATGAACATTTCGACATGGCATCATCTGCGAACTAACCAACCAATCAGCTTAACATGAGCCAATGCAGAATATTTTTTGAATGTGGCCCACATTGATCAGCCACAACGTTACTGAAATGTTTTTTTGTTGTTTTTTGAATCTCTTAGCAAACTTGGAACAAAAATAGAAATTTTCTGATTCAGACAAAATGCGTCAATGATGTTGCGGTACCGAAAAAGCGCGAGAACAAAAAATTCGCAGCAAAAAATCTTAGATTAGTTGAATTGTTATATGTACTCCTAATGCACTCCATATATTGGCATATTGTCATATAAACAAAGGAAAAAACCCACAAAAACTAGAAGATTTTGTGATATGCTTCTATGCCTAGCAGGTCTTGTTGCTACTCCTATTGTTATGTTCATGTGTGAAAAGTTGGCCGGGCGAAAACGGTGACATTCTTTTCTAACACACTCAACTCAACTAAGTAGTGAACTTAAGGAAGGCAGCACAGAACAGTGAAACAGTCAAATGAAATTAAGGAAACCCACGCTAGGGGTAGTAGGCAGTCCCGTGAGTCACAAATTCAGAATGTTTTAGTTTATTCACAATAATAGTAGGCTTATATTTAAGACTCTTCAGTTGTAGTCACATAATTTGTCAATTGCCACATAAAAAAATATAATAAGTAAAAGGATGGATCTTTAGCTTGGTTTCGAGATGGATTTAGAGCTTAAAATAACTTTGTTATAACCAAAGGCTTATCATATTCTGTAGTCAAATGTCCCGTGAGTCACAATGGAATGACCCATATGAAAAATTTTAAGACTAGCTTAAAGTGTTGCAGACCAATTATGTTACAGTTAGTCTTAAGGTTACTTTAGAGTTTATGTTCACTTCCAAACTAATGTAATCTAAAATGATGATGTCGGCACTGCTGCTACTACTCTCGATAATGTTGCTGTTGTTTGTTGTGATTATATTATTATGAAATTTTGTTTTCTGAGCATTAATATACTTCTGAGAAATCATGATTCGCATGCAAAGGTGATATGAAATTTTTTCCCCCTCAAACATTACTAAGTAATATATCATGTGGAGTAGATTGTCTGGAGTTGTCTATAGTCATTTATGAAATAACCCCACAAAATCATGTACGAATTATTTAAAATGACAAGAGTTGCAATGGCTCGCATGTTTTTGTTCAACCACTATTAGAAGAGTGAATACCATCAAATGCATTCTGTCAGTCCATCAATCCATTCAACTCGACCGCTCAAAGAACTGACAACAACAGCTGCTGCTGCTGATAATATGCTGGTATTGTTGGTGCGCCATTATAGTTGCAGCACCAGCAGTCATCTATTCTGGCCATGATTCTGTTAGTGGCGCTGGCAAACTTTTGAAACAAAAATTATGATAACAACAACAATGATATAATATATGAAAAAAAAGGAACTGAAATTTATCATGTTTAATGACGCGACTGTTGTTGTTGTTGTTGCGCTGCTTGCAATGTTGCGTGTATGATGCAACATCAACGTGGTTTACATGCAAATGAAACTAATTTTGTTGCACAGCAGCCTCCCCCTTTCTGTGGTGGAATGCTCTGAAATCTTCACTCATTAGGCTGATGATAAATTACGCATGGTGTTGACTGTTTGGCCGTTTCGTTGTTCATATTTCGGCATGGGTTAAGGTCAGCTTGCAAATTTACTGGATTCATCATCATTCATGAGTCAAAGGACACATTCATGAGGATTATAATTTCTGATGTTTGGATGTAGTATAATTCTGTATGAATATGTAACCTTGTTATTGGGCAATTGTAGCAAATCATAATTGTGTTGAAAGAATGGAATTTTAATTCAACAGAATTTATGAACATATGTATGTATATTAGACTGCTTCATAATTTTATAAAGAAGAGTACTCTTTCACACTTAAAACAAAGTATACGGTGCGCCACCAGTAAATATTAATATTATGGGCACTCCTTGCACCAGAATTTTTAGTTTCTATCCTTTTAACAAAAAAACTTGTTGGAAAGCAAATCGGAAGCAAAAAAAAATAAAAATTATGAAGCAGTCTAATGTATATAATTGATGTCGAAGATGAAACTTGTGCTGTTGAAGTGCAAAGTTATGTTGCATTTAACAATTCTTAAGTAGAGACCTAAGTGATAACTAACTGAATTTTTGAAATATGTAAAAAAAAAGTTTTTTTAGCTGAAATTTATTATAGGAAACTTTTCACTAAGTAAAAAATTAGATTTTTTTTAATGATGGTGTGTTTTTATTTTGCTTAATTTTTTAACATAAATTTTCTATTCAATTTTGTCTAATTATTTGTTAAGTTAAGAGTGGAACTCGTATTACTTTTTGAGATATACCGATTTTTGGAACATTAAATCACCCTATTTCATCTAAGAGACGGCGTAATATGGTTTGATTTATTGGATTCAACATTTATCATTGATTCTTATTCTATCAATGCCATCATTACGTTAAATCATGTAAATCAAACCATATTACAACACCTCTTAGATGAAATAGGACGATATAATGTTCGAAAAATCGGTATATCTTAAGAAGTAATACGAGTTCCAATCCAAACTTAACAAATATTCAAAAAAAATTTTATAGAAAATTATGTTAAAAAATTATGCTAGGTAATTAACTAACTCTACATTTTACATTGTGAAAAATTTTTCTCTATAACTAGTAGTTTCTGAAATAAATGCATTACCATAATCATTATTATAACTTTGTTAATTTTCATCAAAACAAAAACCTAAAAAATACGTACTCGATCATTTTTAACAGAGAATCATTAAAAAATAATAAAATTAAAATCAATTTTTAAAGTGTAAATCAGACGAATAATACCTACCTCATATATATTTCATCCATACTCATTTTTAACATTTTCCTGAAAAAAACTTTTGGGTGCAAGCACTTTTTATTTAAAACATAGGAAAAATAGGACCGCGCAGTGCGCCAAAATCCAAATATCCTGGCCAAAAGCCAAAAAAAAAACTTTAATTACGGGGATTTTTTTTTTGATAAAAATTGGTTGATGTGCATGCGATCACGTCCATTTTTCGTGAAAATTATGACTTATTTGTATACTCTTATCTAACTTAATTCAAACAACATCTGATTAAAAATGTAGAAGTTATGATCAAAATTCATATTAAGTCATATAGGAGGTGGGCGTGTCCGTCAGTCAATTTCGTACAAATTCACACATGGTGCTCAAGAGTTTTTACGAATCATATCCGCCTAGTTTGAAAATTCTAGCGTTATTTATTCGACCAGAAGATTGGGACTTTGCCGCACTGTGAACCGGTGTGAAAATGAATGAATTTGTTTGAAATAACACTGTGGAACAAAATTTGGTCAACAAAAGTTTACTCGGATCTGACGCTGCGGGGTGAAAATAAAGGCCAAAATAAAAGACAATTTGGCTCAGTTTGTTTTCGAGAAAAGGCCGTTTGAATTTTGCACCTTGAACTATGTGGTTTTTTCGATATATCTCGTTAGTAAACTGAGTTTTATTGCATTTAATGATGGGGTTTTGTTCGTCTGATCCATATCCAATCTTTCACTACCAAATCAGTATTTTTGGATGCACTTTTGGCAAGTTAGAGCACAAAATTCCCAAAAAAAAGTGATATTTTTCGCCTTTTATGACATTCGGCTCAATAGTAATCACCCGAGTGGTGGATTTATGCCTTTTAACCTATAGCGGAGATCCATCAAAACACTTTGACATATGTGGCATATGGACAAAAATTTCTCAAGTGAGCCACCTAAGAAGTTAAACGTAAAAAAGGCTTTAACAAAATGATGTTTTATAACAACTAAGTAGTAAAGATTTTGTAAAAATGTTTTTTTTTAGAGATATTAAGCATAGGTTGGGGAATAAAATGGTGTTTTTGATTTGTAAAAAAATGTTTCATTTATTATTGAAAATCTCTATTTCAAATAGGTACATAAAAATAAAGCAACTTCTTCGTCTCTGAGAAAACTATAAAAAATAGGTAAGCACTCTCCACTTGGCAAGAAACTATATGCCAGAAAAAAATTGGGGTAATCGATATTGGTTCAAAAGTTATTAACAACATAGTGAGTCGTGGAAGTCTTTTTTCAGCATTAGAGAAAAACAAGGCATCCTACGAAAAAAGTGTATATGACATAAAATGCTTAGAATTGTCTAAGGAATACGTGTGGTTTTTTCAAACAAAATGAGCCAAAAGGTCTTTCGTTTTGGCCTATATTTTTACCCCGCAGCGTCAGATCCGAGTAATCTTTTGGCAACCAAATTTTGTTCCACAGTGTAATTTTAATATATTTTTGAAAAAATGATAAAATTTAATAAATTTATACGTTGGCTGTTATATATATTTCTGGCCTAGTCAACACTAATGTCAATAACTAAAATCTGGCAACACCATAATAAAGTTTGACATTTTTTAGCATAAACGTACTCATAACGTTTTGATATACATGTGCTATTTGTTTTGTTTACAGTGAGTTACGAAAATCAATTTTTCCATTGATAACACAGTCCTGCGTTTTTGAAAAAGTTAAAAAAGTATGAAATAAGAGTATGTGATTTTTATATATTTTTGATTGCTAAATCCGAATATGACCTCCGATTTACTCCATCACGTCTGAGATCCGAGTTATCTTTGATTTAAAGTGCAAGAAACGTTATTTTCAGACATATGGCGTACATCCTGAAAGTAGTCTAGTTCACTTTTGACAGCGGCATTGAATAGTTCTAAGCTTCCTCTGCAAAACGTACTTTTAACTTTTTCAATTGAATTTAAGAATTTTTAAGTGTGTTACTTAATGACATTTTATATTGAAAATTGATTTTATTTTAATTGAACTTTTAGTCATATATTTGCATTGATAGATTTATATGTAAATCGATCTTTGCAAATATATGACTAAAAGTTCAATTTAAATAAAATCAATTTTTCAATTGAATTATTAGTTTCTGAGATATCATCGATTAAAGTAAAGGTATCGCTAATCCCTGTAAAGGACTATATTCTATTTGTATACCTTTACTTCATTGGATAATATCTTGGAAACTAATGATCCAATTGGAAAAGTTAAAAAAAACGCTTCAAAGAGGAAGCTCAGGGCTATTTAATGTCGCTGTCAAAAGTGAACTAGACAACTTTCAGGATGTACGCCATATGTTTAAAAACAGCATTTTCTGCACTTTAAATCAAGGAGAACTTGCATTTCAGACGTGATGGAGCAAATCGAACGTCATATTTGGATTGAGCCAGGACAAATCTATAAAAATCACCTACTCTGATCTCATACTTTTTTTCACCGCAGGACTGTGTAATTTAAGTGATTAATGAATTATGGGGTTTCCAACGAGAACAAACGTTTTTTACAACTAAGTGTTCATGCAAAATCAAATGTATTGGAGTGGAACTAATGCCCAAGGATGCTTCTATTTCACGGTATGTCACATGACGATCTTGCATTATCAGTTCACGCACGGCATCAATGTTCTCTGGCACAACTGCCGTTTTTGGACGACTTTCACGGAATTCGTATTCGATTGAATTCATTAAACCAGTTCTTCACAGTGCTATAGGATGGTGCTTCATTAGGTTAGGGTTAGGGTGGCGGCAATATTGCCACACATAGACCGCAAGGGTCCATAGTGATCGCCATACAAAGATCTAAGTTCATCAATGCACTCTTGTCGTGATAATCCACGTCGAAAGTTGTGAAAAAAGATCGCACGCAAGTGTTCACGTGTTAATTCCATTTTTTTGTCAAATTGATTTTTTCAAGTCACTGTAAACCTTCATCTTCTGAAGATTTTTTTGAACCACACCTGTAGCTAAATTTAAAAGATTTCAAGAGAAGTTTTACTGTTGAAATTCAACTTTATTTCACATTTATTTCTTCGTAGCAAAAACACCCACCACAAATTTATTTCAATAAAATTTTAGTAAGAGGGCACAAAATATCTTTGATGCATGGTAATATTTAGCACAAACAAATTGTTAAAGAGAAATTTAAAGTGAATTAAAGTTAAAAAACAAAATGTCAGCGGTTCCGGTTTCCATTTAAAATTTTAGTGTCGTTTCACTGGTATTAAACGGTGGCAACACGTGCCGCGTAACAACGGATGAAATAAATAAACGGTTGTAACAACAACAGCAACAGACTCCACACCCACAAATTCACCCCCGTTCCATCAAAACTTTTAAAATTTGCCAAAAAAAAAGGAATCCCTTTTCGCAACTAACTTAATGACCAACATGGACGCCAGAAGCGTTCGCACCATAATTTCCGCTGTAGCAATGATTTGAGTTGTTGCTACTGTAATTGCTTTTAATGTTGCTGTTGTTGTTGCTGTGATTGTTATTGCTAGTTTAGTTACTTTACCCACTGTTGTTAGCAAAATAACGTAATTACGATTTGTGTAAACGTGTCTCTTTGACTTACAGGCAACATGCAACAATAAAATGCGCAACATGTTGTTGGTTTATGTTGTTTTTGCTTTACTTATTTTCTACTATGGAGTAAAAGGATTTATGTGGCACGAATCAAACAGAAAGAGAGTGAGGAAGAAATGAATTTAGGAGAGAACTGAAAGTTTTGTCTTAAAGCGCTGTTATGTATCCAGATGGTCCAAAACATAGGGGAAGGTGGGGAATCGTGGGCCACGTTTTTATTTTGTTAAATATCTTCAAAAAAAATAAAAAATTTTGCAAATTGTAATATGGTATGTTATTCTACATGATGTTAGGTAACTTTTGACTATTACACTTTCTAACAACTCTTTTGTTTTTTCCGACTTTTCGTGGTTTGAAAAAAATTTGTGTTTTTGCGATTTTTAAAAATGGTGGGGAATCGTGGGCCACCGCCGTAATTAAGTAAAAATCAAACAATTATGATGCAAAACTTTATTGAATTAGTTGAAATGACAAGTAAAGTTATTTTAATCGACAAAATGAAGAAGAAGGGTTATGCACGATCAATCAGATACGTTAACAAAGAAATAGGAAAATTTGATACAAAATATGTATTTATTGTTTTATTTATTGATTCACAGCCTCCATTTTGCACAAAACATCATAAACACAACATACAAATGTGTATTGATACGAAAACTGTCAAAACACGGGTGGCCCACGAAGTGGCTCACGATTCCCCACAAGCTACTTTTTGCAAAACAACGGCGTGTAATTGACTTGTTGAAGTGTCATGCAAAATTTCTTTTGTATGTTGAAAGGCAAAGGTCTAACGATAATAAAAAACATATTTACCTGTGTTTTGTCGTAGCAATTCGTCCAAGAATGATGGAAATCAAACACGCAAAAAAAGTTTTGCAGATACTTTTTTTTGGGCAAATATTGTACAAAGCAAATAAAATGCGTACGTTTGTCAACAACCAATGTAAAAATAAGTTGAGGCTAAGAGAAAACGATTACAGTTGCATCTAACTATTTATCTCGACATACTGCCAAAAGGTGGCGGTGGCTCACGATTCCCCATGGCCCACGATTCCCCACTTTCCCCTACTAAAATGTAAATTTTTGATTTGTGGACATCTTTATAGTAAAAATCTACAATGAATAGGGTAGTTCAAAAATTAAAGTTGCTCAAAATTTAGTTCCCAGGGCTTCAAAAGTTTCGCTTTAAGGTGTGTAACGGCAACATTTTAATTATGATTAATTACAGAAAACATTTGATGGATCACGAACCATTTCTAAATCCGAAAAAAACTTCTAAATATTGAGAAACTTTTTGATTTAAAATTTTAACTGTTAAATTTTTTTTATGGATTTTGAGCCGCTTAATTCGAATCTGCAATTTATTTTTTCGGGAGTTTTTTAGTTATGAAGATATTGTCCATTTAAGGTGGAAAAGTAAGATATGAAATGGAATGAACAAAGCTACGGAACTTACGGAGAAATATAGTTTGGTTGTTTGTAATAAATGTACATAATTTTGATCACTGCCACATCCTGAGTCGTTAGAGCTATATCCATCAGTCAGTTCGTGGAAATCAGAAGTAAGCGGAAACGAATCAAGATATTTCGATATTGCATGTGAAAGTTCGACCACGCGGAATGAGCGGAATAAGTTTAGCCGTTATTTCGAACAAAATTTGGCACGAGGTCTAGAAAAAAATGGTGCAAGCTCTAAGTAAATCAATGAATGGCACCTTGCAAACTAGCTTAATCATAAGAACTCTGCTCTCGAAGAATTACTGGAGGAAATTCAACACAATTAAATAAATAAAATGAATAACTATGAAATTTTGCTGGTCCGTTTAAGGCTATCAATATTTGACAAACAAAACTCAGACATAAAGAAATTCATTGAATGCATATTATGCGTACGTAAGGCACTTAGTCAAATCCATAATCATAAACAGCACTAGTTAGTCCGATTATCCAATCATAAGAGTTTCATTCGCCTTTTTGTCTTCACTTTCTGACTTTTCAGTATTCACCCCGCAAAAATCAAACCACATCACCATTCTTTCATTGATTTCTGCTGCATCATCATCATCCTCATCATTATTACCACTATCCGAACGTATTAATTTCAAATTGTTTTCAAAGTCAGTCCACTCACAAGCCCCCTTACCACTGTCATCATAACAATTATTGACTCCAACAAATATTTGCTCGTAGTCTGATGATGACTAGCTCTTGGCTTCCCCATAAAAATCCTCATACTTCCTGCTCTAGAGCCCTTCAAGCGTTTTCATGCATGGCCGCAACTCTCCGCATTATTTGCCTCATCAGCCTCATCGACATCATCATATGAAATTTGATAGAGAGATTTGAAATTTTGATTTGATTTGTTTGTCGATTCAATTATCGACGAGTTGGTTGGTCAATTGTAGAAGTTAGCCTATGAATAGGTTGTGGGGAATTTTTGCTTCTTGAATGCCTTTGGATAGTTGTCTAAAAAATAGTGGTGCTTTTAACTTGAATGTATTTTTTGCCACTGAAGAGTTTTGCATTCAAACGCTGTAGTAGAATACATGTCTTACTTGAATACATTGATTGAACTAAAGTTTTTTTGGTTGGATTTTAGTAACTAATTGGATTAGGATAAGGTTTAATCACTGCTCAAGTGAGCAGAAAATCGATTAAGGAAAAGCTTTAATATAAAATTTAAAGCTTAACACATAATGTTTTTTTTACATTAATTTTAAAATGAGGGATCTCAATGACAGCAGTAACTTCTGAACAAAAAATTGCAAAAATATATTTTAAGGTCTACTTATCCCAACGCACTCAATTGAATAAAAAACTATTTGGTAGATACTACACGTATTGTTTAAATAAGTGGGAAATTTCACTATCAATTGTCAATTTCAAAAACCCGACAGTGATGGAACTAAAAGTTCCATGAACGGTGAGGCTGAAAAAGATACCAGTTTAATGATTTTAAAAGCATAATGCGTTCTTTAGTCATTTCCACAAAAACGAAAGTTAGAATTTGAGCTGCTTCACACGACAAACTAAACTGTCGGGCGATAGTACTTTTTGTAGGCAAACGGAGGGACCGCTTCCCACCGCTTGTCTAAAAATAGTACTATCGCCCGACAATTTAGTTTGTCGTGTGAACCAGCACTTATAGTTTGAATCTAAAATCGTTCTTGTATGTGGAAAGATGAGACTTGCTACTACCGAATAGCTAATGACAGAAGACAGAAAAATGCTGCCAAATGATTTTTCGAAGTTTGGTCGCTGAGCGATGCTATCTATAATGGTTCGAAATTCGAAAAATCGTGTGTAATAGAAAAAACTTATATAAAGGATTACAATGAATTTTTTTTTATATGAAATCTTCATAACTCGTTTATGCTATCTTCAAAACGTAACTTCAGCATTCTGCAATAACTCGTATATGTTATCCGTTTCATCGGGTCAGGTCAGGATTTCTGTAAGCCCGGCTTAGAAAATCTAAAGAAACAGGTTATATTACGTATTTGTTATGTACTATATAAGCATCTAAAAATAAAAAGAGTGCTCCAATTTTTATAATAGTTAGTTTCTTTGAAAAGTATTACAAAGTAGATTTGGCTTAAGCGTGACACTTAAGGAGCCCAAAGGTCACCCGAAGGCTTTATAGTCAAAATGAAAAATATTTAGGTATACTAGATGAAAAACATTTATGGCGGACTATCAACAAGCTTCAATTGATTCATTTTCTTGGACACCTGAAGGCCACCCGAAGGCTTCATAGCCAAAATGGAGACTATCAAGATCTTCAATTGATGTCATGCCTACTTTTCAAATATAAGTCTCGCTTCCTTTATACGTACTGAGTAGCTTGCGTATTTTTTTTTTTATTTTACATTTTATATTCCAGTTTTTGGAAATGGGTTCAAAAAGACTTATATAAAACATGATATACTTAATTGGTTAAGATATTTTAAAAGGGTTGCTTATGTTATTTTATCTCCAATACCTAAAACTGCATCTTAGATAAAACTTGTTGTCTCAAGAACATAATGAAATCACGCAAGGAACATATTTCTATTGGGTGTACAACTTAAAAACCGGAATTTGACGGTGGATGTCCGTACTAACAAATATCGTGAAAGCTCGAACTGATCAAATTCAGTCAACAAAACAATTTTATCTTGTGTGCACCATTATAATTTTTCACGATGAATAACTTCGAAAATTGGAGAAAAAGACAGCATTTGCGGGAGGTTCTGTTGGGTAATTTTTTTGCAAAGAAAACTGCTGCCAAAAGTCATTTTTGCATCGGATCGTGACTGGGGATGAAAAATGGATCCATTACGACAACCCGAAACGCAAACATTCATTGGACAACCAGGACCTTCCCAGCCAAAGGCAAATATCCATGGTGCCAAGGTAATGCTCTGTAATGCTCACAGGTGACCTCTATCGAACACAATTAATACGTTTGAAGCGTGCCATCATCGAAAAACGCCCAGAAAATGCGACCAGACACGAAGCAATAATTTTTCATCATGACAACGCTCGGCCGCATGTTGCAAGACCCGTGAAAAACTATTTGGAAAATAGTGGATGGGAAGTTTTGGCTCACCCACCTTATAGCCCAGACCTTGCGCCATGCCATCAGACTACCATTTGTTCCTATCGATGCAGAATGCCCTATCAGGAATACGCTTCACTTAAGTTCAAGATATCGAAAATTGGATAGATTAATTTTTGGCCGCCAAGCCGGCGCATTTTTTTTTGGGATGGAATTCATAAATTGCCTGAAAGATGGGGAAATGTTGTAGCTTCCAATGGACAATACTTTGAATAAAATATATTGTAACATTTTTCCACAATAAAGCATCAAATTTCGCTAAAAAGTTCCGGTTTTTAAGTTGTACACCTAATAGAATATCTTAGCCCATTAAACCCTATTTTTATGGGACTTTTTGCTCCCTTTTTTAAAAACATTGATTTAATGGGTTACAGTATTCTACAAAAATCTTCTACTAAAACTTTCTACTTATTTTGATTACTGCATTTTCATTTACTTAAATTTCGTTAATCAAAAGAAACATGTCCGGAATTAATACATTCATACATGCATTGTTTTTATACATAGTAAAAAACACTTTCTACCAACATAAATTTTTATAGCACACGCAAGAGCGAAAATCCAAATTGATGTATACAAAAGGTTCCAAACGTATTAAAATTTATTTGTGTTGAAAGCTGAGGATTTTTACTTGAGGTGAATACGTTAATACCCGTGCAGTCGTGGCGTTTTCTTTATTTCGTTTTTTTCACTTCACACAGAATTAATTTGACGAAATCTGCATTTTTATACAACGGTTTTTTCACTTTCGCAACGACTCCGTGAATACCTGGATAACGTAACGCGTAAAGTCTTCTTCGGTGGCTGTGTGGCTGGTGTCGCAAAGCAACAAAACTATTAACAACAGTTACAGCAGCAGCATAGTCATGATCCTACCCATTGTCATCATTATCATCATCACCATCATCGTCATCATCAGTTGATATGATATGTCGCTCGTTTGTTTTATATGCGCAGCCAGTGTTGCCGTACTTTTCGGGTAGTGGAAAAGTTACAAAGTACCAAAACAAAAAAAATTTTGAAATTGTAGCCACTGAGAAAAAACTGTGCTACCGGTTACATTTGTGAGTTACGTGTCACTACTATTACCACTGCTAGACATGCAAAATCTTATTTTTTTATTTCATTTATTACTTTTTATGTAGATGAAACCAACACCAATAAGATACGGGAAAAAATTTGCGTCGAGGAAAAGTTTCCGTGGAGGACAGAGTGACTGACTGTAATTGAAAATTTGCATAAGACAACTGGAAAACCCAACATTGTGAACGGAGCTTTTGTTTATTTTTATCACAATTTAGGGTGTCGGAATTTACTTAAAGTTCTGCATTTTACTCACATTTTACTTATTGCACTGATAAGACTAAGTTTTGTATACTGATGTAGTAAATTTATTTCATCAATTTGCTTAATAGGTCAGAGACAGTTATAGATATTCATGCAAAAGAAGATATTTTATGGTAATTTTGTTCCTAAACCATTCCCCAGGAATTACCGTTTCTAAAACATACGACTTAAAAGCGTCAAAAGATTTATTCGAACATTTTAACCCATTATATCCTCTTTTAATGGGTCTTTTTGACCGTTTTTTCCAAAAATTGAGTTATTATGAATTTAGGTATTTTTCAAAAATAGCCGCAAAAATTTCTAGACAAATTTTTTAGAATTTCGAGACAACATAATGACAACTCCTCAATAAAATAAATTTTACCTTTCTATTTAAGTAAATTCAGAATTTTCGAATAATATTACAGTAAAGTTATTTTTTTTTGAAAATAATTTAAGAGTCATTTTTAAGTCAAAAAAAAAAAAAAAAAAAAAAAAAAAACGATGACCGGATTCGAACCAGGGTCCGTGAGTGTGACAGATAGAAAAATATTATTGTTACAAACAATTACAAACTTCTTAGGCCTTCACATCACTATGAAATGTCTTTTTCAAACATAAATATTTTTACTAGAATTATAAAGTAATAATGGTTATATAAGGCAAGGTAATTTATATTTGAAATTTAGTGTTAAAATTAGATGCTTTAATTTTTTTAATTCGAGTGTAGTAAAAATGATGACACTCATTTTTCTCCGTGAATGAGTTAGTGAAAAAAATAAAATAGTTTTTACTAGAATTATAAAGTAAAAATGGATACACAATTTTTTTTAGTTACTAAAATTTTTTAATATCCAAGTGTAGTAAAAATTACGAGACTGATTTTTCTCCGTACTAGTTTTCGAATATGTAGATATGTATTTGAAATAGTTAGTGAGAGCTCTCAGTAAAAACTAATTTGGAGAATAGCCCGTGCCACATTTCATACAAACAAAATTTTCAAAATGATGCAGTGTAGGGTATTTAGTTTTTCGCCAAGCCAAACGTTACATCCTCACTAGTCTTCTAAATTATTTTTATTTTTTGCACCCAAATGAATAGTGGTCATTTGAACAACCTACTAAGCTCATTCATTTATGAAGCCTTCTCTTCCGATTTTACTTTTGTATCCATTAACACGCGAACATTGTTATACATTTAAATGTGCTATCTTTTTGCAAATGTAAAAAAAAAATACAGATAAAAAGCTGGACATTTTTAAGGGGAGATGCTTGCATATTTTAAAAGATTTAAACACATTTTTTATATTTTTGTTTTGGGGCAACGCCACCAGTAAATAACACATTAACTTTTACCCTACCTGTGGAATTTTTATTTAAGTGTTTTTTTTTGCGAAACCATAGAGTCACAGAATTTATTTTACGAGGTGGTTCTTCATATTTTACTCTGTCGCTTTTGGGTTTTTATACCCTTTATTCACTTTGTCCTTCCGTTTGTAACGTGGGGAAGGATGCGTGGCAGGTATGAAAAAGTACATATATTCTAGATCAGCGTTACCTCCTGAGTCAATACAGCTGGTTGGGTGTGCGTGGAAATACCTTTTTTGGGAAAACTAAGCAAGATATTTCAATGAAATTTTGTACACTGTCTCCGTCGTCAAAGTTAGTTCGTGAGATTAAAAATGAGTAAAATCGGTCAACGGACACGCCTACCGCCCATACAAAAACTGTATTCAAAATCTAACTCTTTGAACATTTTTCACGACAATGGAACCAAAATACACATAAATACTAGGAACGGTAAGCTCAAGCTTTGAACAAAAACTAGACGAACTCGAAAAAAGGGCGTGGCACCACCTATATTAGCAGAAGATTCAAATGCTATATTGAAAGCGTTTTTCAAGATAATCCAACAAAATTTCACTCAGACACTAAGAACAGTAACTGTAAGCTCTGATCATAAACTAAGCGAACTCAGACAAGAGGGCGTGACACCTCCCATATGAAAAAATGTTATGCTGACAGCGTTTTTTGAAATAATCGAACCACTCAGACACTAAAAACAGTATATGCAAACTCTGAGGAGAAACTGAATAAACTCGGACAAGAGGGTGTGGCACCTCTTATATAAGCAAGAAATTACAAATGTTGTACTGAAAGTGTTTTTCAAGATGTATGTATGTATGTATTCCCTTCAACTCCTATGAGGAGTAAAGGGCCAATAAGATAATCCAACAAAATTTCACTCAGACACTAAGAACGGTAAATGCAAGCTCTGAGCAATAACTAGACAAACTCGGACAAGAGGTCGTGGCATCTGCCATATAAGAAAAATATCCAAAATACTATACAGAACGCATTTTTTGAGATAATGCAACCAAATTTCCTCAAATAATGAAAACATTAAGTGCAAGATCTGAGAAAAAGTTAAGAGAATTCGAAAAACTGGTCGTGGCATCTCTCGTACAAGCAAAATTTTCAAAATACTGCAGTGTAGGGTATTTAATGTTTGGCCAGGCCAAAAATAACACCCTTACTAATTGAGTATTTTGTTTCTTTTTGTTCACAAAGGGAACAAAACTCAAATTGAAAACGTGTTGAATATACAGCAATGGCAAATGTTGAAAAGAAAAGAAAAAAAGAAAACTATTCCAGGGGTAGGCATATTAAAGCACAAAGTTCCATACTATGTATGTATATGAGTTTATACTTATGTTTCGGAGTGTTTTTACCTGTTGTTCATTTTAGCGATGTAGAAAATTGCCGATATTCTCACAAAAATATAGTTATGCTCCGAAAATTTTAGTAAATGAAATCAATGCAAGTTTATTTTACGATAACCATTTCATCACAAAACACCTATTTGGTTAATGTATCTCTTCAATCACAAAACATTTCTCATATAAAATCTTACTAAGAGAGGTGCTACGCCTCTTTCTGTCAGTCGCCTACATTTTAATCACAGAATATCCATTAGTCACCTGTTTACATTCTCTTACTCGCTTCTTAAATTTATGCAATATATTGCCAAAAACATATTCTGTCAATATCACATAGTGTACGAGCATTTCAAATGACGCGTGCTAAAGCTAAATTTTGTTGCATTAAAGTAAAAAATAAAAATGTAAAATTAAGATCATTAGTCATGATTTTTTTTTATGATACCCGGATCTATAAAAAATTGTAGAATTTTTTTAAATATTGCACCGCCATGTATCTTTATGAACAACTCATATTGAATATTGTTATGAATTTTGTATGTGATTAAACGCTTCTGCCTATTAAAGTTTTATTTCAAGCAATCGTTAAAGTTTCGATACGAAATTTTTTACCTGGGGGTTTTTGAGGTTGCTAATTACGAATTTGATGTCAGATTATTAAAAACGAAAATGGCGGACGAATTGCATAAATATTCAACCAAATCCAACAAAAAAATTTACTCGCGTGTTTTTGGGGTCACTGACTACGAATCCGATGTTGGATTTTTTAAAAACAAAATGGCGGATTAGAAATGGTAAAAAACAACACTTGCACAATTTTTATATCTAATTTAAAAATTTATTTCAAAACTTTAGCTTTGATAATGTTGTGTGCAACTGTAAATTGATCCACAAAAAAATGGGTTTTAGATTCCTTTATCATGGAGTATAAGCTGTATAATAATATACAAATTTTTCCATTTCAGGCGAGCAACACATATTGATACTTGGTAAGCAATACGAGTTAAATTTTCCTATGGGTGCTTATGAAAAAATTGCGTCAAACAAAAAAGGCAAAAAAAGGCACCTCAATTTTTTTATATGTGTTAGAAAAGGATTCAATCTTCTTAAATCCAAAAAATCTTGTGGTATGACGTGGTATAAATTAGGTTTGGGCATTTTTCATAACCATTGTAAACTGATTTTGTGAAATAATTTGATTTTAAATTAATCATAATTACCGTAAAAGTATAAACTATTGCAAGTTTTGGATAAAGAGCTTCGATAGAATTTTCTTTTACGAAAAGATTCCATATTCAAACATTAAAATTGGTTCAGTTTTACAGTAACCACACAATTTTTACAGTACACTTAATTTTTTCTTTTAACTCAGATAATTTTGCGCCTGAAAAGCTTACATTTGGAGAGATCCCACGAGCATTGTAGGAATATCTGGATCTTTCTTACAAATTTTTTGAGGTCTATGAATATTTGTTAGACAATACCTACGGTTCAAAAAAAGTTAATTTAAAAAAACTTTTTTTTTGACTTTTGGCCAGCTTTTAAGGATTTTAAATTAGTGTGTGACACACTAAATACACAATCTCTCTAAGCGGCATTATAATCCCATAAATGGCAACACGCTGCTCTTTTTTCGTCCCTTTAGAGTCAGGCGAGTTGTATCTTAATAAAAGAAACCAAATCGAAACCTCAAATTCACTTAAGACACATTTGAAAATACACAACAATCATAACAAGAAAGGGTGCTCGCAGCAGCCATTTCGAATAAGCTGACTGACTGACAGACAGTCATTAGTAACCCTTTTCGCAGTAACAGCATTCATGCAGAATATGTTTTTCTTCTTCTTCTTAGAAAATTTGACGTAAGACGAGCCACACGTAAGGATTCAACGTAACAAAATAAAAGGATGTCTAATTCCATATTACATGTTGGTAAGGTTTCTTAATTGGCAATGGAAAGAAAAAGGGTGGAAATTACTGAAACTCAAATTATATGTTATACAAAATGTAAAAAGGTATACAATAGATAGTATATACAGGATACAATTGATGAGATTACAGAGCTTCTGGAAGGTGATAGAAGAGGCTCAGACAAACAAAAAAATGCGCCTGGGGGGAGGTCTGAAAAGTACTCCTGGGGAGTTAAAGGGAAAAACTGATTTTCTGACTTGTTTAACAAAAAAAATTTTCTTTGGTCACTCCTAAATTTTAGAGAAAGTTTTTTATGAGAAACTCATTATGAGAAATTCATCAATAAACTCAAATTAGGCATCCTATTTTGATCCCCAAAATTATCAATTTTAGATATATTAGAAGTATTTTTCAACCTGCATAATTGAATGTTTTTGATCGCCTCCCCTAATATCTTCAAAAATCTTTTTTCGATGGTGATGCACTGAATTTAGTGAATTAGAAAAATCAACTAGATGCGGTTTTTTTACGAATACATCCTGATCATATGGCACATTCATTGGCATAATTTCAAAGGATATAGGATTGTTGCAAAAACAAAAATTTAAAGTTCACCTTTTTTTGTAAAAAAAAAAAATATTCTACAAATTGCCTAAATTTGAAATCAATTCACGTCAGTGCTCTCTACTAATCCACATAAAAAAATTTGTTCCTTCTTCCAAAGAAAGAAAAAAAATTTAAAAACTTTCTGTAGCACTACAGAAGACAATATTACACCTGTTGCAAACAAATTGAGACGAATTTAATGGTTTAAATAAAAAATGCTGCTGCTGTTCTTTTTTTTAATTTTTAATGCTGTCTGCCGCACAAGCACAATATGCTACCCATCAATGTTTGCACCATATTTAACCAACGATATAGCGATACATCAGTAGTTCCAAAGCAAGATAAGGTGAACCAGAGGAAGAGAACATTCATAAAAATGTTTTATTCAAACGATGAAGAAAAGCTGCCTAAAAATTAAAGAAACAGCAAAAGTCTACAACTTCAACTCATTGGGTACATTTATGTTATATTTTATAAAAATCAAAACATAGATTCTTTCTTGATAGTATCCTGTGTTGTCCCTTATAAAGGATATAAATTTTAGAAATAAAAAAACACAGTGTTGTCACGAGAAAGCCTTGACATCTATGTTAATTCTGAAATAACTTTTTCTTGGGTTTTCCCAAAGACTTCATTCTAAGTAATCCAATGCCACTAGACTCTTTTTGGAACATATCGAAAGAAATGTGCAAAAATGTGAATTTCAGAAACTCATATATATATGAAAACTATTTAACATAACAAAAACATATGTATGTTGCTACAAGCTAACCCAGATAAGTGCAAGCATGCGTTTGCTAAATGTAAACATCAGACAAAATTAGAGACTTCAATACCAAAGGGGTTAAATTCAGAATTTGTTCTGTTCAAAGCTGTTGTGGTGGGTTGGTTGGTTCTTTGTTGAGCTTCTCTGTTGCTGCTAATTCGGCTACTGCTGCTGTTGCTGTTAATGTTGGTGGTACATTGGTTGTTTTTTCTGGCATTTAGCCAAAAATAAACATTTGTTTTCATTGTGCTATTCGTGTTTTTTATGTGTTATTTGGGTTTTTTAGCTGTGAATATTTGATATATTTTTTTGGCTGATGCTGTTGCGGAAAAATATTGGAAACATTAGCTTTTAGTACCCGTAACAAAAAGTGAAAATGGCTTTTTCTGCTTCTTCTTTTTATATTTTTAAATTAGCAGCAGCCGCTTAATGAGACAATTTGTTGGAGTGAGCTGTTGTTTTTGTTATGGTTGGTCGGGTATCTAACAAAAGCAGAGATACATTTTTTATAAAAATACAAAAATTCATAAAAAAATATCAGCGACTTTTTGTTGGTTTGGTGTTAAGAGATTAAAAGGGTTAAAATGTTTAATGTTTTATTAAAAGACTTTTAAATTATTTTTTTTTGCCTCTGTTGTATTTGATTTAAAACAATTGCGTCATTTGGTAACATTATTTACGCCGTAAATAAACTTAACTTGGATTAATTGTTTAATTTTATATTTTATCAGTGTATGTATTCTCCTTTAACTCCTAGGAGGAGCATAGGGCCAATATGAAATCTCTCCATTTGTCACGATCCCTTGTGATGACTTTGATCTCTTGCCACGATTTTCCCGATTCTTAGATTTCCTTTTCCAACGACCTTTTCCAGTTGGTTTTGGGTCTACCACGTCCTCTACTGCCTTGTGGATTCCACTCAAGGGCCTGGCGACAAACTTCGCTGTGTGGTTTCCGGAGAGTGTGACCAATCCATCCTCGTTTGCGCAGCTTGATCTCGTTTGCTATAGCCTTCTGTTTGCATATTAGATGTAGCTCGGCATTTGATATAGTGCGAGGCCACCAAACCTTTAGTATACGCCTTAAGCATTTGTTGACGAATACTTGCAGATTGTTCGTTAGTTGCTCAGTAACAAGCCATGTTTCGCACCCATATTTTATCAGTAGATATGTATAATTGCAAAAAAATAAAATCTTAGAGATGGTAATTAAGGGTCATATTGTCAATTATCTGTTTGAAAAAATAAACCCTATTGCATTTATAGAGTTTTAACTGTGTTTTTAGTAATAATATACATTTTTACAAATAAACATATACAGGTTGTAATCCATAAGGTTACGAAGCCTCTGGGAGATGAGAGAAAAGGCACAGACTAACAAAAACTTGCACCTGAGTGGTCTAAAATTAACCCTTGACCCTGAGTTCAAGGGTCAAAACTGATTTTCTGACTTGTTTTACAAACAAATTTTTCTTGAGTCTGACGTTTTAGAGATAACTTTTTTAAAGAAAACTTTTAGTTAATTGTATGAGCTTTCTAAAAATATGTTTGGTTTATAGAGCTTAAAAGGATTTCACAAAGTTCTGGACTTTTAAAGTTGATATTTTCAAATTTTTTTCTATTTTCTGACTTTGGTGGCCTGTTTAGTGTGAAAAATTCCTATTAACATACCTATTTATAAGGTTTTTTTGGAATACTTGTTAAATTTTTTTTAAAGCTCATACAATTAGCTCAAATTTTATTAAAAAAATTGTTCTCTAAAACGTTAGGGAAATCCAAGAAATTTTTTTTTTAAAACTAGTCGCAAAATCAGCTTAATTGTCCTCAGGATTACGCTTAAGACCCTTCATTTGCAATTTTTTGTTAATCTGGGTGTCCTCTATCACCTCCGAGAAGCTTGGTTATCTTATCGATTACACTTTATATAATACCATTATATCCCAGTATGCGCTGTTTCATCTTGTCTAGTGTTGGGGCGTAGCATCGTCAATGTTATTTATTCTAAAGGATTTTAACGATTTTTCCGGACAATACATCGCATTTTGAAACACTTGGCATGAATGGTTTAGATTGCCTACAAATTGTCTAGGGCAGAGATTTTTATATTCTCCTTAAGCTTTCCTATTTAAATAATTGCTTAAAAAGAATGGCGGCCCGTGAATGCATTTGATGTTCTTGTCTGTTATCATTTGAGCTGATTTTTAATCAGTGTAGTGAGGTTTTCTGACTGCCTTACTTTCACAGAAAGTGTAGAACCTGACAAGTCTCTCGCTTTAAGAAGTTCTAGAGTCCCACTTCAGTTAGCCTTATAGATTTCATTGAACTTTCTGATAAATGCCTTCGAGTTAATGTTTTCTTAAAAAATAATTCTTCTGATTTTTGCACAGATCCGAGCAGCAATTTCTCTATGATTCCTTCTTAGCACTTCTAATTTTCTTGTTGTATTCGGTAGAGGTTTTTGTACAAGATGTCATTTTTATCGATCAACTTTACCCAGCTGAAGATGCTTCCAGTTTGTTGAGATTATTTTGGTACCACGGTAGGGTTTTTTTTCCCAGAATTGGTCTTGACACGGCATGATTCCTAATAGGAGGCAATAATAGCTAAGCTAAGGACCTATTTTGGCATTACTAGATTATTAGTATTACAGTAGCTAGATATGGTCATTAGGAGACAGGAATAAAGTTCATAAACTGTGTTCTTAATTCCTTTATCTTACCATTATATCTGAAGTGTTTTGCCATGGATGTTTTCGACGAGACTTTAAGATTTTAGATTTTACAATGAATATTCCATAATTTCCTCAAAGTTTTGTAGAGTTCCAAACAATATCAGAAAATTGTACATCCGCAACGCCAAAGAAAATCTTATGGAGAATTATTTCAAACCTAGAGTAAACTTTTTATTTCGCATTTGTATGCAAATGCAACAATAAATGAGAAATATGAATCCACCAAATACGTGTAGCATTAATCATTTATCAGCAACAGCGCGATTAAATTGTAGAACCAATGGATTCACTGCGACGGGTACGAACGAGCAGAGCAAAAAATAAAAATAATGGGGTAGAAGAAAGAAACAGAATGAGATAAGTAAAAAAAAAGTAAGATTGTAAGAGAAATAACACATTAATGATCCAACGAGAGAGACCAACAAGAGCGCGAGAGATATAGAAATGACGCTGTTAAGTTAACAGTGGCAGTAGCAACTGCATAAAGGTAAATAATTCACAGTTACTTAACATAAAAAAAATTCAATCCAACAGATACAAATGCAAGAAACTCACCACAACAACTGTTGAGCGCAACAAATACAGAGCTGAGAGCAAGATAGAAAGAGAGCACTGTCATATTTGTATTTTGAAGCTAATTCGAATAACACGACGGGTAATGTTGAATTGTGGGGTCTCCGCTCTTAGTTTTCGGCCAATTTTCAAAATAGTTTCAAGATGTTCATGGCAGAGGTAGAACGTCTGTTGGTGCGTTGTGTTAAAATAACAGACTCTTACAACAATAACAATGTATGTGTCACATATGAACGCAAAAAATAAAGGCGATGGCGTCGATGACGATGTCAATTTTATGTGTTGAAAATTGTGTCACGGTATTTGCTGCTGCTGCTTTTCCAAAGCAACAACAACAATTTAGAAAAAAAAAATTGGTTTTCATTTTGTTTTTATTTTTCAATTCTGTAAAAAATTGTACATACTTGCAAAAATACAAAAACCACAGCCACCAAGATATTCTAACTATTGCCATCATCGTCAGTCCCGCCAACGCTTTGCCATCACTCTGTCAAGCAGCGCGCGTGTACTTCTGTGTTTGTGGACTTGTACTGCTGCTGCAGCTGATTGCTGCTGGTGTTGTTTGCTTCGGTTCATTCGTTTTTTGTTGTTGTGCCAAACGATGCCGGTTGCATTTCGGATTCATAGCGCTGCTTAGATCAATGCAGTACATACAAACGGATGCTTGGATGCAACATTACGCGGAAAATTTGCGAATTTGTTTATTTCTCAGATACAATTAAAGTGTGGATGAAAGAAATATTTCAAGTACAGAAATTTGAAAATAAATTTTTTATTTTGTTCTCTTTGTATTCGCAAAATGCATACATATGTAGAAACTTAAAAATTATGCCTTCGTAATTTTAAGTGGCACAGCATCAAGTGTTTTTCCTTCTTTTTGCTTAAGCTTAGCACATATTTTGCATCAGCGGAATGATATTGAATCCTAATAGCTGCGTCACAAACTTAAATGCATGCAAAAATTTTAAAATAAAATAATAATTTCAATGTAAATGTATCAAAAACAACACAGAAAAGTGCATACAACAGTAACTACAGCACTTAGATAATTTTATGTCTTTAAGATACTTTTCAATCTTTCGGATACTTTTGTATCCTTTAGATACTTCTGTATCTTTTAGATACTTTTGTAAATTCATCTTAAAATGAAGTGGTGAAATGTTTCCGACAAAGTGCATACAACAGTTACTACAGCACTTAGATACTTTTGTATCTTTTAGATACTTCTACAAATTTGTCTTGGGATGAAGTGATGAAATGTTTGCGCTCAAGTGCGCACTCAAAAATGTATTCCTTCCACATAGATAGTTTTGGATCTTACAGTATCTTTCAGCAAAGATAAAATTTTTAATAAAAATTTTAAAAGTTGTGTTTTTTCAAATAAATGTAGCCAAAAATTGGATTTAAAACTTGTAGATACTTTTGTAACTCAAAGATACTTTCGCATCTTTACGCAGAAAAAATGACAAGAATTGTGTTTTTACTCAGATAAAATTGAGAAATAAATATCTTTTAAGTTTTCTATAGACCAAACCTAAAAAAAACTAGTAAGGGTCCAAACTTTAAATACCCTACACAACAGTATTTTGAAAATTTTGCTTACATGAGAAGTGCCACGCCCTCTTGTTCAAATTCATCCAGTTTTTTCTCAGAGTTTGCATTTATAGTCCTTAGTATTTGAGTGAAATTTGGTTGGATTATCTAAAAAAACGTTTCTAGTATAGCGTTTTGAAGCTTTTACTTGCATGGGAGGTGCCGTGCCCCCTTGTCCGATTTCATCCAGTTTTTGCTCAGAGCTTGCATTTATAGTTCTAAGTGTCTGAGTAAAATGTAGTTTGATAATCTCAAAAAACACTTTCAATGCAGGGTTCTGAAGCTTTTGTTTGAATGGGAGGTGCCACGCCCTCTTGTTCAATTTCACCCAGTTTTTGTTGAAAGCTTTTATTTATAGCTCTTAGTGTCTGAGTAAAATTTAGTTCGAATATCTCAAAAAAACGCTTTCAGAATAGCGTTTTGAACAGCGCTGGGCACCACTACATGCAACTTATTTTTTGTCTCGTTTTATCCTAAACGAAAAGATACGAAAAAAATCCTCTTTTTGATGCGAAGCCGCCCTAGGGCAACGTTTTGTCCACCACCGGTTTTGAAGCTTTAACTTATATCAGAGGTGCCACGCCCTTTTGTTCAAATTCGCCCAGTTTTTGCTCAGAGCTTGCTTCGAAGTATTTTAATGTATTTTGGTTGCATTATTGTGAAAAATACTCCTAAAGTTTCATTTTGAAGATAATTTTTGTATGGGCGGTAGGCGTGTCCGTTGACCGATTTCGCTCATTTTCAATCCCCCGAGCTATCTTTGACGACGGATGCAGTGTACCAAATTCCATTGAATTATCTTGCTTAATTTTTCCAAAAAATGTATTTCAACACACAGCCAGCCACCTAGCCAGCCACCCACCCACCCAGCCAGCCAGCCAGCCAGCCAGACAGACAGACAGACAGACAGACGGACATGGCTATATCGACTCAGTAGGTGACACTGATAAAAAATATATACACTTTTCTTTACCTACTTTTTCATTTTGTTCTGCGTTCTTTTTATGCTGTTCGGTATTCTTTTTTTGTTCTGTTTTTCCAACCGAACAGCTCTTGCGCCAAACACCTCTCAACAGCATCAACACCTGTACAAGCATGAAATAGCAATGGCAACATATTTTGCTGTTACTTTAACGCTTCGTCATAGGCGGCTGCTGCTGCGTATCTGTATCATGAAAGACAACGCATGCCATCGTCGTCGTCGGCGAAACCAATTAAAAAAAAAAAACCAAAGCATAAATAAAGCCTTCTAGTTTTGTGTCCAAAAATAATAAATTAAATTCTAGAAGATCTCTCTTTTTGTAAAAAAATAATGAAAGAGAACACATATGAGTAGGCTTTGTTTCGTGGTTTTCATATATCCTTAAGTGCACAAAGGCTTGTCCGAAACCCCCACCCCCACCTAAATGAAATCTTATCTATGCTACTGACTTGCAAGTATAGGCTGAAGCCATCGACGAATAATCGCCTTTTGCTTGTTTCATATTGGACCCAAACTTTGAAACAGTGCAATAAGCCATATTGCTTTCATCTAAGTAGAAGCAATGCAATGTATAGTTTCAATGCGTTGGTTGGTTGGTTTCCATCATTTTGATATAAAATCTGACGCTACGGCCTTTCGGTAGGCCCAAAACGATATCCTTGGGTGATGAAGGCTAATCTAGTTTGCGAAAATAATTATTTTGAAACCCAAAGAGTAAAAACTATTTTGTACTTAAAATAAACAGCTTGTTATATAACAGAAAAACTTAAATAACAAAAAAATCATGATTAATTTATTCAAAAATTTACAGATATCAATGCCGAAAGTAATAAAAGTTGATAATCGCATGGGAAGAGATGCATTAGACAATTCTGTAGTATAATAATAATCATAAAAATTTAATTACACTGAAGAAACCGTCCTTTTCAGGATGACATATTTCAAATAAACATTGAGATATATAATTATTATTTAAAAAAAAAAAAAAAAAATGACTTAGTTTCAAAAAAATTGGCCTTGTGTGTTCCACCACAAATGGTTGATGTCCGAGTGCAAAATTATGAGGTAAAGAAGGAAAATTTCTTTTACTTTTATGTTGTTGTTCTGCAAGTAAGCAACAAACTCAGCAGCTTCATTAGACTGCATATTCTTTATTCTTCGCTTTTTTGTTCTTAACATGAAAATTATTGGCAACAGTCCAGATTTCATAGTACGCTGTTACTTTGTTGTATAGCTGTCTGATTTTTACTCTGCGATGTTCTTGATAGAATTCTAAAATGACAAAGTGCACAGTGAATCATATTGTGAAAGATAAACCGATTTGTTGGGTACAAAATTTTTACAACACTCTTTTTTAGTAAATTTTGAGAAATTTCTATTTAAGTCCATTAATTCTTATACCCCAATGAAAGAAAAGTAAAATTCACAAAATTTTTAAAAATTTTATTTGCCACCCTTGACTTTCGACTTCTGTCAACTTAACGACTTTCAGAAAAGATAACACTTGTAAAATTTGTGTATTTACATTTTGGCCAGCACTTTCTAATGCTCTTAGAAATATTTTATAAAAAAAAGACAACAATAATTCCAAATCATATTGCGCGCAAAATTACTTCTGACATTTGCTGTCTTTTGTCTCCCTTGAGACGTACGGAACGACACAACATCACCAAAGCTGTAAAATAACTTCATTGTTGGCAGTGGGAAGGCAGAGGCGGCAGTAATTCACTCTGCAAATAAAGTCCTTGTAGAGGCCAGGCGACTTCTTCTTCTGCTGCTTTTATCCACTTTGTTCAGTTTTTTTAATATAAAAAGCGATTTCTTTCTTTTTTTCTACAAGACCGAATATTTTTATTTTTTTTTCAAATTGTTTCGTTTCTTTTTGCTGCTGCACTTGGTCAACAAATGCGGCATGTGGCAAAGTCACCACTCAAGCAAAGGACATACATACGATATGTTGCTGGTGTTGTGCTGGTTGTCAACTGTCACAATGCTGCTGTTAGATGTTATTTGTTTTTCACAACATTTTTATGGTCCAAGGTGCTTTCCTTAATACGTTTCTTTCGTTGAATTTTTTTCTCCCCCCTCACATCTTTAAGCCAAAAAAAAACTGGCGTTTATTTGCGCTTTTATTTAAGATTTTATTTTTACTTAACTTGGGGGGAAAAGGCTAGGAGTGACTCACACAAAGCTTAAGGAAGCAAATTTAGAAACTATTTTCTAAGAATTTTTTGGATTAAAATTTTAATAATATTTCCTAACAGAATATTTGAATAGTCATGTCATGCTCTTTTTAAAATTTTCTTCAGTGATGAAATCATCGTCAACTACAACATCATCATCGATATCCTTACTTATTATTTCTGGATGCAGTCATTTCTTGCTTATATGCATCTATCTATGTATTACTGGCCCCTGTACTTACCAATGTTACCATTGAGTTGTTGTTATTGGTGCTGCCGCTTAAAGTAGGCCACATTTTTTTTTCTATAGACTTTACTGCTTCATTTTTTTTAGGACTTCAATTAATATTTTGTGCTTACTCTTCATATTAATATTTTTATTTGATTTTGCAGGATTTTTGATATCATTGCTTCGATATATTTGAACTTATTTGAACTAAAGGCTTTTAAATTTGATGGGAACGGTTGATTTTGATGGACTTTTAAACCTTTTGAACCAATAATGGAACTTATTCTTAATCCTCAATGAATCAATTGTACTTGTTAATGTTTGAACAATATGAAGGCGGGCCAATATTCATAAAAAATTCTTACTATTTTGAGTAATTACAACTTACACTTTTGACATACATAGGTTAAAGGTTTCTGAGAATTGCCCAGGTAGGATACTATATATATTTCTGGCCTAGCCAACACTAATGTCAATAGCTTAAATCTGGCAACACCATAATAAAGTTTGACATTTTTTTGCACAAACGTACTCAGAACGTTTTGACGTACGACCATCATTTGTGTTGTTTACTGTGACTTGAAAAAATCAATTTGGCAAAAAAATGGAATTAACTCGTGAAAATTTTCGTGCGATAATTTTCAGAACTTTTGACGTGGAGTATCATGACAAGAGTGCATCGATGAACTTAAATCTTTATATGGCGACGAAGCATCATTCTATAACACTGTGAAAAACTGGTTTAATGAATTCAATCGTGGCCGACGCTCGCTCAAAGACGAAGTTCGTGAAGGTCATCCAAAAACGGCCGTTGTGCCAGAGAATATTGATGCCGTGCGTGAACTGATAATGCAAGATCGTCACGTGACATACCGTGAGATAGAAGCATCCTTGGGCATTAGTTCCATTTCAATACATTCGATTTTGCATGAACACTTAGTTCTAAAAAATGTTTGTTCTCGTTGGAAACCCCATAATTTATCAATCGCTTAAGCTATCAATGGAAAAATTAATTTTCTTAAGTCACTGTTAACAAATATAGCACTTGTACATCAAAACGTTGTGAGTACGTTAATGCTAAAAAATGTCAAACTTTATTATAGTGTTGCCAGATTTTAGCTTTTGACATTAGTGTTGCCTAGGCCAGAAATATATATAGCAGCCCACGTACAAATTGAAAGAGAGTTTTGCCTTGAACAACATATAAACGTATCTCGTTGACCAGACTTAATATATTAAAAATATTTTGTATCTAGGTTGATGATATATATAGGTATAACTTAATCAAATATTACTTAAATCGGAAACATCAAAATTTTGTATCTGGTATTTTACGTGGAAAACCCGGATTTCCATAATTTCCCGGAAAAATTACGAGGGCCCATTTTGATGTGTTGTTCAAGGTAAAATTCTCTGTCGATTGGTGTAAGTTTTATGAACTTTGTCTCTGTTTAGTCTCCGCTTCCGCATTTGCCTCCGCTTAGATGACCTCAGTTAAAACCCTAATATCTTTTGTGGTTTTCACGAAAGTTTAAGATTTTTTAAACAGTTTTTTTATTGTTTCAAAATTTCTTGAAAATTTTTTGAACTATCCAAGTTCAATAAAATTTTTTGACTAACCAAAATTTTTTGACTGCTTAAAGATTTCCTTCTTTAATCTTAATTTTTTAATTGTTTCAAAATTATCATTTGGCCTTTCGAATTTTTTTTGGAATTTTACAACGTTCATCAATTTTTTCAATAATTTCAAATTTCCCATATTTTTTACCATTTTCACCATATTTTCACCGTTCTTAAAAATTTCCAATTGTCTTACTTTATCAACATTATAAGATTTTGTTAAAATTTCTTAACTGTCTTATAACTCTGGACCTTACCATTTTCCCAATTTACCGCCTTTTAATTTATGTTTTCATGCGGAACCTTATTTCCATTTGAGAATTTTCTTTCTTTTCCTCATGGAAATCAGCATAAGTCAATCAGCATAAATCATGGTATCGCTGAAGTAGATTAGGTATTTTTTAATATTTATGTGTATTTCTTTGCCACCAATTAACCTCAACACGATTTCATCACCAAAGAACATTCCATTCTCTGATAAATAACCGTCAACAGCATTTGATCCTTACCATAAACAGCAAAGAACGATAACACTATTGAACTTGGTTGCTTGCCATCATGTTTCACGTGTGTTAATCAGCTTCGGTCTCGTTTGGGTGTCACGTGTCAACCTCTATCAAAAAAACATTTTCATATATTTATGGATGTTAATATATCTACACTGTGCCTTTTGAATTTATCTTTTTGCTAGAGCTCTGTTACCTTTGTAACTTTTGTGTTATTATACTGTAGCTGTCTTGTTAAATTGCTGAATAAAAAAAGCAAAGAAATAAAATGCTTCCGTTCAGAGCTGCAAGTTTCGCTACCTTTTGTTGTATTTCTTCCTACCTGTATCCTCCGAATGTTTGCTTGCCTTTCGTTATGTAATATTTTATTATCATTTATCAATGGGTGTTGGTGATAGTACGCTGATGCTGTTGTTCGAAGATACAAAATCGATATAAATTGTCAAAAGATTGATTGCAAATCGTTCACTCATTTGTTGTACGTTCAGTCAATGAATTTCACACTGCCTACCAAAAGATTCAGCCGAAATTGAAAAAGGATATCCCATTGTGTTTCGACTATTTGATAGCACCATGTGTGGCCATATGTTTTATGAAGGATTAAAATAAAACAGAAGGCTTAGATCTTTCGAAATTTAATGTTCAATAAAATATATTGCACTTTCTTAAATTGCCTTAAATCAGTTTATGTACATAGAATATTATGCTAAGTAAATTATGTCAAATGAACTGCTAAGTGCTGCAATCTTAATTGTTCACCCAAAAGCAACACTTAATTTGAGTATAGGCAATGATGCACGTGGGCGAATTGAATCACCAACCACCAAAAACACTCAAATACACACAATCAAAGCTTTCCACGCCAATCATTACACGCACACGTAAGTATACGAGAGTTTTTGCAACCACAATCGATTGGACTCAAGCCTATACTGACCTGATCCTGAGGCATTGGCATGACTATCAATTAACGGATGAATTGCAAATCCTTGTTATAAATTTGTTAAACTTTGATGTGTTTCGCATGTTGCTATTGATGTTGCTGCTATTGATTATGTTGTAGTGTATACATTGAGTAGTGTATACAATAAGTTTGAAACTAAGAATTATGTGGTGGAATGGTTCCCTCAGTGTAGATGTTAGAGTAAGAAAGCAACTTTGACTTATAATAACAACAAAAGCAAATCACTAACGCAGACACATAGTGGAAAAACAAATACACTAACAGCTACAGAAATTCGATTCTGAATAACAAATTGTCCTTGTAGCTGTGAAAATAATAAATTACTAATTTGCTATTGAACCATAATATGCTTATAGAAGAAGAATATGTAATAAGACAAGCAAATGCGTGGAATATTGTGAATGTGTATATGGCGTTCCATGCCAAACTAGACATCATTTTGTCATTACATCTGAAATTTTCTTATAGTACTGACTTCAATTTTAGTATCAAGACTAAATTCTTTTGTGTGTGTCCTTCAAATAGTGGGTATGAAATTTGGTTTTAGCCAGATCTTGTAGCCTAGAGAATTTCCTATAGAAAATTTGTGGAAGTTTCTTTCGTATGATTAACAGTTTAGGTGATAAAGTGTAGTGAAGTTATACCTTCCAAGCGAACAATTTGGATCCCTTATTTTTGAAATTGGTTTATTTTGTAGTTTTAAACTTGATAGTAAAATTCAATACCGAGATCGCTACCGCAAATGATGTTGTTGATGCTCAAAAGTGGAGAAAATCAGTATGTCGCGAAAGATTACATTTTCAGAAGAATTATTGTCCATGTTGTAAAAATTGTTTTTTTTTTTTTTTTTTATTTTAAAGTATTTGCCGCATACAGTTGTATATAGTTATATGAATGCTGATTTTAACTTATGAACTGTAAGTCGTAAGAGAACAACAACGTGCAACAAACATTGAAAACAACATAACAACCCTTAGCGAGGTATTTGCAACAAATTGATTTTCTCGAAATTTAGCACCAGGTATTTTGCGAAGGCACTACAAGAAGGCACAAGATTCAACCAGAATAAAAGTTCAAACCTTCTTGTGAAAGAGAACCTATAAAACAAATTGAGCCCTGCTACTACGAACATTAGTTTCTATGACTTTCCCTAGCATTTTTTCCGATAGGAGGATTTAAAAATGTTGAGTTCTCTTACAGTGGGGGTCAGAAAATCCATTTTTTTAAAATTAAACAACAATACACTCTGCGTCTTATAAAAACCCACTCATTTCTATTCAAATAATTTCCCTGCAGAACTATAGACTATTCTAAAACTAGTTTGCAAATTCTGGTCCCATTACATATAAAGTTCTATTTACGTTTTATATTGTTTGTCATTAGGCGTAACCAATTGTCTCATTACGCATTACAATCGGACTAGAAAAAGGTCAATTGTCTCCTTATGCATTATATTCGGACCAGAAAAAGGCCAATTTTTATTTTATTTATAAATTTCAAAAAATTCAAATTTTACACAGAAATCTTAGTGAGGATGAACATTTTTTTATAAATTTTTCATTATCTTATACCTCGGCTATATTGGACATATATGTTTCGTTTTCTGCTCCAAAGACTCTTTACAGAAATTGTGTACAAATTAATGAAAATTTAAAAATTGGAAATGAAAATTACTGAGTGAAGGATTCGAATTCGGGCCTCTCCACGCTGTGCAAGTCACTAGATCGATACACTATCGTTTGCTCTTTTTCAAAATCGATGAACTGCCAAACGGTACGTAGTCAGTAACGTCATAATTTCACTGATACAATCAATACACAATTGGAACACTTTTGGTACTAATGATGGATTATGCATTGCATTTGGGCTATTTTTGATACAATTGACAATTTAAGTGAATTTATTTTAGTTCAAGGTGTAGTCCATTATAGACTACTTACAAAGAAAGAAACCAAAGATTGGACTATTGAGACAGTTGATTCCGTCGGTCCTACAGGGTTGTAATTTCTTTCCCATTGGGGTGTACCTACCCATACCTTCACTATAGATGTGTGTCGACATAACGCTAGTATTTTAAATGCAGTACATATAAAATTATAAAACAAAACGTAGCATACTTTCAGGCAAAATATTCGAAGGGTGCTACATTTGATATTAGAAATATTTTACTATTTCTAAAATCAACATCAGGACACAAAGACCAACTTTTCAAAAACTTATGATATAGAACTTAAAAGAATAAAAAGTTTTTCATGCAAATATTGTGTTTTAAAGCTTTCACCGGTGTCAAAAAATTTTGTGAAAAGTCCAACGATAAACCAAGGAACATATTTGGTTGGGTACAAGAACATTTTTTTTTTTGGCGACCCACCTTAATGTATATGGATCTATCCTGATAGTTTTTCAAGTTGTTCACGATGCAGTGTCCATATTTGACGTAGTTGTTGTTTTTGTATAACCTTGGGTCGTTTTCCGCTTTTCACTTATACTTTCACTTATACTTTCGCCCATACTTTACCAATATATTTTTCGCTTTATCCTTCTACCGAATGTTCAAGCAAGTGTAAACTGCAATTTCTGTTATTTTTGCAAATGGACTAAAAAATGTATTTATTGACACAATGGTTATTAGGTTAAGTGTAGTGTGCTCGCTTTATTCACTGTGATAAGTTGTTTCTCACTTTATGTTTTCTATGTACGACGAGCTTTTAGCAATTTTTCCTTAAGGTTCTCGAGTTTTAATAAAATTGGGTAACAACGTTTTCAAATATTTTTCAAATTACATTTTCCATTCTGTTTAACATTTTTCGAGTTTCTTAACATACATATTATGTGTACTTTTCCAAAGATATTCGAGATTTCTGTTATAAAGCAAATTTTGATTGTCAAAATTTTTTGGAAGAATCCACTTTAAAAATTCAATTCTTCTCGGCCTAAACTGATGCGTAGGAACAAAAAGCTTATCATCAAAAACAAACGAAACTTTATGTTTGTCATCTGACCAACACAACAATGTCATCATCAACGGCATCATCGTCGCCGTCACAAACCATGCGCACAGAGTAATCACAATTTTCGCTTGAACCAACACAGTGACATTCAATGAGTGTGCCAAAGGATTCAACGACAACAATCGAGATATGTCATTCATTCAAATTGGTTGGCTGTGGTTCACCAACAGCAGCAGCAGTACAAACAATTGCAGCTGAAACATTTGCTTATAACCCTATAACGCCCATTTAATAAAGATTCAATATATGAATAGTGAAGAACACATACATAAATACATATAGCATTATGATCTGTAAAATTTGCCTTTTGACCTTTAAAATCTTTTTATATGAACACAATTCCGCAATGGACTTTTCACACCATATTTTGCATGCATTAATAAAGATAACTTCCGTAAAAGAACTCACTCCGAATTATTTCGCAAAAGATTTTTTATTTTCCTTGTCTTCATAAAAATTTATAAGAACAAACCTAATGTGCAATTATCAGTGAGGTAAACTGCAGTGAAAATATAAACTTTCTTCGGGAAAGTTTCTCCAAATTATTCCAACTTTACAATTTTCGCTGAGCCAGACCGGTAAAATTTTCTTTCATACAAATTGACCCATCTTAATGTATATTAGAGCGACCATATGTGCGAAGTTTTGATTTTGTTTGCTTCCCATCTATTTTCGAAAAAAAGAGGTCAAAAAAATAAGATTTAAAAAAAAACCCAGCCGAATTTCGATCGAAGCCTAAATGAGCTAAAAATCGGTAGATAACTTTACCTGCCCGTAACTTCAAAGCTACTAATCTTTTCGCAGACGTCCTTACGTAAACTTTTGTAGAGTATACAACTAGGCCAACATTATCTTCTAAAAATTGTTTTTTTAATTTTAAAGAAAAAATTATTTAATTTAAAAATATTAATTTTAAAGGTATGAAGCTGGTCGCAATATTAAGAAAAAAACTTGATTTTTCAATTTCTTATAATTCGCCTACCCGACGTATGAGTGATATTAATACATGTACATGATAATAATATGTACCACAGCGACAACGGCTTTGCTCGTACACATTTCTTTCAGTTATTGGGGTATCAAGGCCTTCTGTATTCTATGAATAATTGCTTTCGATTGTAACTTTTAGCTTTTCAATATCAATCAATCAATATTTCACAAAATTTCATTGTAAGGAAACAAACGTAAGTTTTCTGGCGATTTTACTCGAAACTGATTTCTTTTGTTTTGGCCTAAGAAAATTTCGAAAATTTATTTTTTTTTTGATCGAACAAAGGGGTCGCTCATTAACATTTTACGCCATAACTTCGGCATTTATAGTCCGATCTTAAAGTATGATATATCAATATTTATATCTCACAAAAAATCATTTAACTTTTGCTTTGAAAGTATTTCGACTATTTCATTAAAACTATTTGAAAAGAAAATGTTAACATTTTTGCCGAATAAAATTCTTTAAACGTAACTAGAAATAAAAAAGCAACCATACATCATTGAATCCAAAGCATTTTTGCAAAACAATTTTGAAAAATAAGTTTTTTTTTAGCGAACGTAGAGGTCGCTCATTAGCATTTTTTGTCATATTTTCGGCATATACAGTCCGATCTTGAAGTTTGATAAATTAATGTTTATGTCTCGAAGAGAAATATTTTTTTCGCTTCAAAAGGCATTGACATCAATCAACTCGTTATAGTACTTACCTACCAGATCTCAGTTCCTACCATCCAAATGCACCACCTTAGTTCAAATGAAATGGTCAAAAAAAAAAATTCTAAAATGCCTTGCAAAAATGCTTCGGAATTAATGGTGTACTTTTTTTTCTGGGGCTTACTGTGTATAATGTTGGAAATTTTGTTTTTCTGAATTTTGGGATATTTGGAACATTTGGGACATTTAGGACTTTTAGGACAAACTGAACTGATAATATTCTGCGGACAATAAAAAATTTTCCACAACTTCCTTATACCGATACGGAAAGATAAGCAGCACATGAGAACAGAGAGATATAAAAATAAGAACCGTGAAAGTCAAATAAATCAACATAATGACAGCAATTCATCACAAGTAGCCAAAGGATACGTTGCAAAGCACACGCAACACTTGTTGTGTAGGTGTTAAGAACAAAGTCAAAAGAAAAAAATAAAGTAAAAAAAAATGAAAAGAAAATCAGCACAGATATTCTGTTTCAATCGAAAGCGAAATTGCGAAACTTTGCTTCACGCCAATTCAAACAAAACGTAAACTTGGCTTAAAAGCGCGAACACACAAAATGCCAAGCAGACTAACAGGTAGTAGATGAATAATACAGTAGACACATAGAAAAATAAAAATATTGCGCTTGTAAATAGTAGCAACAGCAACAGTTTCTGTTGCTGCTGATGAACTCTTTCACTAAAAAGAAAACAACGCGATGTGAATGTGCAGCTGATGTGCGTGTTGCAATGACGCCTACTTTTTTTATCTTCGCAAGTTCATCCACAATTGACTGAGTTGCAAAAAGATAATGAAAATGTAGTTAATAAAAGTAGTAAAAGAAAGTAAAGCAAACAGTAACTGCTAGAATTTTAAGGGGATATCAGACACACAATGTGAGTGCAATAAAACAACAATAAGCACAAAAAGCAAAAGCAACTTTCTTGAGTGTTTACAAAAACATTTGCAATTACAATTTGCTCGAGATGTATAGTACTTAGTAGGTAGTAAGGAAGTAGTAGCAAAAAGCGACGAAGGCAAAATGAAGGAGGTAACAGCTTAAGCGCCAGCAACACTAAAAGCGACTTAATGCAGAGGCATTAAGTGTAACTTAACAACACCTTCAGCCGCAATCAATGTGCATATTGTAGAAGACATGGATAATATACAGGAGAGCAAAGCGAAGTGAGGTAAAGAAGACTGACGCAAATGATTGCCAGCAATGTGTAAGCAATGCAATGTTGCTTAGACTTTCAAGTGGACTTAATGCGACCGAATTGAGAAACTTGCTAAAGAATTCAACTAAAAGCATAACTTTGCAATTCATGCTTTGTGACCTAAATCCCTCTTAACACTTATTTTATTAGAAATTTGTTGGGTGCATTTCTCTGTTTTTGAAATTCCATCTTAACATCATTAGCAATAGCAGTATCAACTCAGCAATGTATTGATAAACTCAATATCGTTAATGTAAATTTGCTTCTAGACGATAGCTGTGCTAGAAACCTTCGTGACAAAGAGGCTGAAAAAGGCCTAAATATTGTTAATACTGAAACGCCAACTCGGTTTGCGTGTTCAGCTTGTCCTAGTTTGCTTGATCTATTTCTTGTTTCAGATGTCTCTTCTGTGTTATTGTTCGATCAACTATCTTTCATATCCGACCACGACCTTATTTTTTGCACTTTGAACATAAATTTGAACCCGGCTAGTACCTATGAATCTTACACATATCGCGATTACAAATCTATTAATTTTGACTTGCTCTATAATGATATAGGCTCGATACAATGGAACTCGTGCTGGTATCTTAACACTGTGGATGAAAAATTGGAATTCTTCACAAATTCCTTAAATAGAGTCTTTGATACACATATACCACTTCGTACATCTAGAATTATAAACAAATCATGCCCATGGTTTACAAATACGGTAAAACTTGCATTAAAAAAGAGAAACAAACTTTATTCAATGTGGAAAAGAAATCCTACTACTAATAATTGGGAAAATTTCAGACTTGCCAGAAACGAAGCCTCCACTGTCGTCAAGCAGTCAAAGAAAATATTTTTTGCTTCCAAACTAAATACGTCTTTACAGCCGAAAGAACTTTGGCGAAATTTTAAGGAAATAGGTTTATGCAACAAAATTACTAATTCCTGTGAAATTGACCCCAATATCCTAAATGATCACTTTGTTCATATGTCTTTTTCTGGAACTCAACCCGCAATAGATGAATTCGTGAGACGAAATTTTTCAAGTCCGTTTGAGTTTTCTGGAATTGGTGAATCTGATGTTGCCAATAGTATAAGGAGCATTAAATCAAATGCTACTGGAGATGATGGAGTTTCTCTTAAATTCCTTAAACTAGTGTTGCCTTTCGTGCTCAGTCCCCTAACACACATAATCAACAACTGTTTCACTACCTCAAGATTTCCAAAGCAGTGGAAAGTGGCAACAATTATTCCCATTGCCAAAAAGGCAGCAGCGTTGGAACCCAATGACTTTAGGCCTATAAGTACACTGTCTTCTATTTCTAAAGTTTGTGAGTCTCTTATGGCTAAGCAGATAATAGCTCATATAAATAGATATAATCTAGTTTCACCCCTGCAATCTGGTTTCCGTCCAGGGCATAGTTGCTCAACAGCAGTTGTGAAAATTCTGGACGACATAAGAAGCTCTTATGATGAAGGGTGTATTACCTTGCTTTGCCTTCTAGACTTCACGAAAGCTTTCGACAGTGTAAATCATACTTTATTATGCCGAAAACTCCTTTATTACTTTGGCTTTTCAAACACTGCTGTTGAATTGGTAAATAATTATCTTACGGGCAGAACGCAACGGTTTAAAGTCGGGCACACATATTCAACGCACCGGTCCACTGGTAGTAGAGTTCCACAAGGTTCGGTATTAAGTCCACTTTTATTCACTTTATTTGTAGATGACATTTTTTCAATTTGTAAAAATGTTACTATGTATGCATATGCCGACGATCTGCAGCTTTATATATCATGCCCGAATGGTTTTATCGAGGATTTGGGCTTCAGATTAAATGAAGACCTGGTCAGGGTTTGCAAATGGGCCGTTCAAAATAAGCTTAGCTTAAATCCATCAAAATCTTACGTTTTGCCAATTTCTAAAACAAGCTACCCTTCAAATGATTCTTGACAACAATGAGCTAAAATTTGTCAACAGGGCTACGAACCTTGGGTTTCGGATTAATTCTACATTAGGTTGTGAAGATCATATGAATGGTGTTGTGGGTAAAATCTATTCCACGTTGCGAAATTTAAGGATGACATCTGTGTTTGTACCTATTGAAACTAGAAGGCGTTTAGTTGCACAACTTATAGTTCCAATAATAACATACTCTGAAGTAGTTTATAGCAAGTTGGACTCATGCTCCCTTCACAAATTACAAGTCGCGTACAATAACGCAGCCCGCTATGTATATGGTGTTAACAGGTTTGAACACGTTTCATCCTATAGCTATCGGATACTTAACTGCAATATTAAAAACTATCTTGATTTTAGAAATTGTGTCTTTTTGCACAACATTATATACACAAAAACACCCCAATATCTATACTATAAACTAAATTTCTTTCGATCATCTCGAAATGTGAGTTTAATTTTGCCAACATTTAGATACCTCAACTCTACCAAACTGTTTTTCGTTAACGCTACTCGTCTCTGGAATAACTTTAAGCATTTAATATTTAACTATTTTTCTTCTTTACCTTAACTGCTACTTATTATGTGATTTTATTTATATATGTAAGTATGTTATTATTAATAATTAATTTTTTTATCTCAGTTCTTTAACCTATATATTAATCTTAATTAAAATGATTTATATTATCTATTGATCCACTCGATTGTTGTACCTAAAAGAAAAATTCCTTATGTAGTAATTACTTACTTAAATAAACTAAACTAAACTAAACTAATGCTAATAATAGGCAGTTTCGAAACTTTAATAGACATGTTGCAGCTGACGTTTTGATTTCCGTTTTAGTACATTTCAGAAAAAAGTTCTGTGAAATTTTTGATATTAATGCGTGTAGGCTTTAGCATATGCACTACTTATGTCAAAACTTACAATTTCATGCTTGTAAGATTTTCTATACTTCTTTAGTTGACTACTTTTTTTCGTACACAAGGCGTACAATTAACTAAGATTTTAGAGCCGTGGAAGTCAAATTATGTAAAGATAGTTTTTTGCAGATCCTTACATTGCCTTTGTTGCTGAAGTTAGCTCGCTGTATTGAAAATGAGGAAAATCGGTTCACGGACACGCCTACCTACCATACAAGAAATATATTCAAAACGAAATTTAATGAGCATTTTTCACGATAACGCAACCAAAAAAGACATAAAGACTAAAAATAGTGAGTACCAGCTCTAGCCAAAATCTAGGTGTATTCGGACTAGAAGGCGTGGCACCATCCATATAAGTGAAAGTTTTAACTGTACTCAAAGCGGTTTTTAAGTTAATCAAACCAAATTTCACTCAAACACTAAATATGGTAAATGTAAGCTCTGTATAAAAACTAGGTATGCTCCGACAAGGGAGCGTGGTACCTCCCATATTAGCAAAACTTTCAAAATGCTATAGTGAAAGCGTTGTTTGAGAAAATCCAACCAAATTTCACTAAGGCATTATGAAAAGCGAATGCAAGCTCCGACAAAAAAAACTAGGCAAACTTCACCAAGGGGCGTGGTACCTCCCTTAGAAATAAAACATTTCAAATGCTGGAAGTGTTTTTTGAGATAATTCAACCAAATTTTACTCAGACATTAAAGACAGTAAATGCATGCTCTGAGCAAAAACTTTGTTGATTCAGACAATAAGGCGTGGCACCTCCCATACGTTCAAAGCTTTCGAAATGCTGTAAAGAAGGCGTTACTTGAGGTTATGAAACAAAATTTCGCACAAATACTTGAAATAATTAGCGCACTGTCTGAGCAAAAACTACGTGAATTCATTTTCGACAACATTTTATTGTGCACACAAGCCAAGTACAATTTTTTATAAGTTTTATTTTACAAAATAAAGTAGTGAGTTCATTTAACACAACACAGACAGTATGTTTACCGTCAACAGCGCCTCCTTCAACACAAATTTCTTACGTTGATTGTCATTATCCTCATCATTAACAGCATTCAGCCTTACTTTCTTTTTTTTTGTGGTAGTCACCATTATCGCCATCGTCAAAGTTGTGTGTTTTCTCAAGTGTTGCTCATATTTCATTTCTTCCTTTTGATATTCTTATGATTTTCCATAGCGCTCAGGTCGTTCTTCACTTACGTGGTTAAGGACTTTGCTTACTTTTTACACCACCCTTCCTCTCCTACTTCATTATTTATTTTCATGCCTTTTATTTTATTCAGGTTTTTTGCTTCTATACTCAATTCCTGTTTTTCTTTGTATACTTGTCATGGGTTTTGTTCTTAATTTGTGCTTTGCTTATAATTTCTGCCATTGTATCTGTAGTTGCTCTGATTGTTTTATTTTGTAGTACCTGCGGCTGCGGTTTTTTTTTGCCTTTTCTCTATAAAAATTTGTTAGTATTTCCTTGACAGCCATATTGAGCACAATTACAGCATAATTGTTGTATTTGGGGCATTCCACGTAAAGCGAAAAGGTTAAAAACATTGAAGTTTCCAATTTTAGTAATATTTGATTATGTTATACCTATTCATGTCTCGATCCAAACACATAATATTTCTACATTATAAAACCTTGTTAACAAGCTTTAAAGATTGGACTAATCGACAGACTTGTTAACTTCGAATCTCGCTTTTCCGTGGCTAACCCCCTCCTGAACGAGAGATGTAATGCTTTCACCTTGCTATATTAAAAACATTTAGTCGTTGAAAGTATGGTCCCATCATTCAAAAGTCATGGAACCAAACAGTTCACAAGAAGAAAGCCGATCAGGTATGGGAACAAATTTAACTGGTGGATCATCTTTATATCCTGGAGTCATACCAAAGCAGTTGTTTCTTAACGAAAAAGGACTCTTCAAATTGATAAAACTATAGGGTAGCACGTTTGGGTGAATTTAGTAAGAATTTTTTGCTTCAGAATACAGAAAACTTGAAGAAGACATAGGAAGAAGTACGTTTTCTGCTGTAATTCCAACAAAAAAATCGACATTCTGAAAGTAAACACGAAAAAACTTGAAGCTAAACTTTAATTTTCAGCGTTCAAAAGTCAAATATTTATACTGAAGGTTTTATTTTCGTTATTCTTATAGACTTGATAAAATAGGAAACAAAGTTTCAGATACTTATGCTAGAATTATAAACAAAAATTATAAAAAATTTTACTTGCATATTTAACTGACGTCCTAGATGTACATTTGTGACGTCACCGAATCAAAAAAAAAAAAAAAAAAAAAATTAAAATCACCATATGCATTGTGAAACAACCTCTTATACACGAAATATACAGTACAAACTGGTAAATTTTCAAGCAAAAAAAAAAAACAATTTAGGGCTATCTCAGTTAATATATACACTAGAGTGGTCCAAATTTTGTATGGAAAAACCAAAAGTGTTAAAAAGTCAAGGTGCGCGCGACTTTTCTGAATCCTTGGATCCTGGTGATTACAAAAAGTGCTTTGGAACCAAACAAAAATTGCGTTTAGATATTCCGCAACGAGCTTGAAGGTACTTTTTTAGGAATTTTTGAGTTTTTGAGTACTATTTTTAATTTAAACGCTATATCTTTTGAATCAGATAAGATATTTGCAAAAATTGCATTTTGTTAAGAATATTTTGGGGTATTTTTTGCATTAATAATAATTAATGATCTCTTTCCCAATTTTTTTTAGCAGCACTTTAAACTCCAAAATTTGTTAATTTTTTGATGTATTTGCGCTTTCAAGAACCGATTTTTTTCTTATTTTGCTCTAGCGATTTTTTTTTATGTTTCTATTTTTTTACGCATTAATTTATCTATCAACTGACTTCAACAACTAAGCTTCACTTTAATTGCTAAAAACCGTAGGGGAGATGTGTGTACCTTGGTCCGAGTGTACCTCGGTCCGAGTGCCGGTTGCCACTCAACAGTTGCACGTGTACGATAATGTTCTTCTATGGAATTTTCCACTCATACCGGTGACTCATATAAGTAGACTTCAGACCGTCAAGCTGTATGCGTGTATAACTAGCAACGGAAAAAGTGTTTTTTGTGTGTAAAAATTTGTTTTTGGAGTAAGCTACGAAACGTTTTGTGAGAAACTTACTTGAAATATTTCAGTTTTACAACATCAGGAAGCAAGTTTAGTTATTGTTTTAAGCTTTTAGTGTGTTTTAGATGTATTTTCATTAACATGTGTTATGGGTATTGACAGTTTTTAAAACATGCTGTCTGTGTGTACCTTGGACCTAGCTTATTGACCAGCGAGCCTTTTTCGACGGGCAACCACGAAGCCATAATCGCCTCTCAATATAATATTATTATTATTATTTACGCAATTAATGTTTTTATTTGCAACCATTTTTGTTTAATTAATTGTTTTTTACTAAATGCACTTTTTTGTGTTATAATTTTTGTTTATGATTAATTTTTTTTTTTTTATTGAAAAAAATGTTACTTTTTATTACATAATAAATGGTTATTTCATAATTTATTGCCAAAATACAATGTATTCTCTTTTATTTTTAATAGTCCAAGGTACACTTCCATGGTGTACCTTGGACCGTTTGAGATTGCAACGGAAAAAGTAATATTTCTACTCAATGGTAAGACATAGAAATATCATTGTCACGTCATTTGATGCTGCAAGCATTGTAGAAAAATAACTTAATCAAAAAACTAAAGGAACTTTTTTGGAAAATCCTGCACATTGAAAAAACTGAAAAGCGGACCAAGGTACACACATCTCCCCTAAAGTTTAATCAAATTTGGCCAAAAAAAAACTTCGAGCTTAAAATTTTCATGGTGAAAGAGAAACAACAATAGTCATTTGTGATGTATTTGTTCATGAAAATTCTAAATCCGGTCTCAGAATTGCTCTATCTTGTACGGTTTTAGAGATATCCTAACCTAAAAATTCAAAAAAACCGTTTTTGATAATTTTGAAGCTGTTATATAACGACATGGTAACTTTCAGCTTGGTATTGAAAATAAAAGTGACGGTATTTTTCTTGAAAACCCAATTTAAATTAAATCGATATCTCTTTGTTCCTCTGAAATATCGTAAGCAGAAATAATAATAAAACGTTTTCTTTTGCACTTTTTCAACTTTTTAAGTTAGGATAACTCCGAGAATAAAAAAGATATCGGTATAGTTTGAATTGGATTTTAAAGAAACAAACTGGCACTTTTAAAGACAATACCATTTTTTGTGGCTGAAAGTAACCTTGATTTATAATATCACTTTAAAAAGAGCAAAAACGGTGTTTTTGATACTTTTTTGTTTGAATATTTCCTTAACCGTAAGATAGAGCGATTTTGAGACCGAATTCAGAATCAGCAGTAACGAATACATCCAAAATGGCTATTTTAGTTTATTTTTGACTAAATTTTTTTTTAGTTTTTTAGAAGATCTATGAAAACTATCTGTTAACCTATTTTGCCAAAAATAACATGAAGTGTAAAAATTTCGATATTGCAACGAATGTTGTTTTACTCAGAAGATTAGGAACTATTGATTTTATAAAAAAAAGTGGTACCTTACGTCATCCCATTAAGATATCTTACTTTAATGCCTTGAAAACACTAAAATTAATTTTTTTTTTGAGTCTAATTTAATTATACTTAATAGTTTTTAGTGAGTAAAAGTGTTACTAATATCTTAGTTATTGAAATTATTTTAAAGATAAATTAATGCATAAAAATATAAAAATGTTTAAAAAAATTTGTTAGAGCAAAATAAGAAAAAAATCGATTGTTGAAAGTGCAATCACCTCAAAAAATTAACAAATTTTTAAGTTTAAAGTGCTGCTAAAAAAAATTGGCAAAAAGTAAATTAATTATTATTAATGCAAAACATGGCTCAAAATATTCCTAACAAAATGCAATTTAATTTTTGCAAATATTTTATCTGGTTTAAAAGGTATAGCGTTTAAATTAAAAAGAGAACTCAAAAACTAAAAATTCCTAAAAAAGTACCTTCAAGCTCGTTGCGGAATATCTAAACGCAATTTTGTTTTGGTTCCAAAGCACTTTTTGTAATCAGCAGGATCCAAGGATTCAGAAAAGTTGCGCGCACCTTGACTTTTTAACACTTTCGGATTTTGGACCACTCTAATATACACCCTTCATCACATCACAGGACTACGTTTTACATGAATTCTTAAAATTGGAGACTTTCTTCACCCATCATGAAAGTTTAAAAGAAAGAAAAAATTAATTGGCTACTTAAAAAAAAAAACAGACAAGCAAAATGAGAAGGACAGCAATTTGCATAGAACATAAAAGTACCTAAACAATATTGCTGAAAGCCTTGATACTTTACATTACAGCAATACAACAAGAAATGCCAACAAAAAGATAAAAAGTCACAGGCTAAGAAAATAATGGGGGCTTATAAATGTGAGGCGAAAAAATAACTAGTAAGGGTGTAAATTTTGGCCTGGCCAAAAAATAAATACCCTACACTGCAGTATTTTGAAAATTTTGCTTATATGGGAGGTGCCACGCCCTCTTGTCCGAGTACACCCAGTTTTTGTTCAGAGCTTGCATTTATAGTTTTTAGTGTCAGAGTGAAATTTAGTTGGATTATCTCAAAAAACTCTTTTAGTATAGCATTTTGAATCTTTTGCTTATATGGGAGGTGCCACGCCCTCTTGTCCGAATTCGCTCAAGTTTTTATCAGAGCTTGCGCTTACAATTCGTAGTATTTATATGTATTGTGGTTGCATTGTCGTGAAAAATACTCCTAAAATTGCATTTTGAATATAATTTTTGTATGGGCGGTAGGCGTGTCCATTGACCGATTTTGCTCATTTTCAATCCCCCGAGCTAACTTTGACGACGGAGGCAGTGTACCAAATTTCATTGAATTATCTTGCTCAGTTTTCCCAAAAAGTGTATTTCAACACACAGCCAGCCACCCAGCCAGCCAGCCAGCCAGACAGACGGACATGGCTATATCGACTCAGGAGGTGACGCTGATCAAGAATATATATACTTTTCTATACCTGCCACGCCTCCTTCTCTGCGTTACAAACGGAAGGACAAAGTGAATATACCCTGGGTGTAGGGTATAATAAAAATAATGGAAAGAAAACAAAGATGTTGCTCTCAATGAATATAACTCTTACAAGATAAGTAAAGTAGTGTTATAGAACAAGGACAATCACTATTTTTAAAAATATATATCTTACTACTCCAAGCCAAATTTTTGAAAATGAGTTAGAAACTTAAAAGAATATTTGAAATGTGCAAGGACCTTTATGAAATAATACATCAAAAGTTAAAATGTATAGTAATTCAGGTTTCTGATATTTAATTATCAAATTGCATTCATTGCATATAGAATACATCGTCCCCATACAAGTGAAAAGTACTAAGTCAGTTTTCTCGAGTTTTGAGATATTTCGTATTTCTGGTCGAAAATATTATAGACTTCAGTTTGAAAAAGTGGTTATTTTCATCTTAAAAGTAAAAGAAAAGCACCGATTTCCATACAAAAAACAAAGTTTTATTTTTTGAATATCAAAATATGAAGAACTAACTTAGTACTTTTCACTTGTATGATAAAATCCCATTTCAATTATAAATGTGACAAATAATTTGACATATTAATGTTTACATAGACAAAATTGTGTGAAAATATTAATACAAAATACTACAATTCGAGAGAAATAGAAAATATCACAATGTCAGCTTGAGGGTCTTGAAAATGGACCAGCAACCAAAAATCATACAAAAAGAAAACAGTTCCCATGTAAAAAATCAAACTGAATAAAAGCTGCGTTTCATTTAAGTCTTACTGAATGCATGCCTCATGAGAACATATAGGATTATGTTAGAATAGCTGTCCAGCAAACGCAGACCAAACTAAAGCCATTGTGGTAACCTGAAAACAAAACGGACTGTTCCACTTTAACACACGCACTTTCTCTCTCTGATGAATATGAGAAGTTCACAAATTCTAGTCTTTAGCTCAAAGGCTATCAAGGTAGTAATCCGTCAAACCGAAAAACCTACTCTTACAATGGTAAGTACTAAAATCATATAAAAAGTTTCTTACTTCATATACTCACTTAATAAGTATTAATCTGATAAATAAACAAACTGACATATCAAAATTTTGTAAAAGCTGATAAAATATTTGAATGATATTTTGAAAAATATATTTAAGGTATTCCTTGAAACGTGTAAAAGCCTCAAAAACCGTCAAAGTTTGCATTGATTTTGGCAACTATTACGAGTTTATAAGGTTTTCAAAGCACTTACATGTTCGAAAGAATACTATCATTATAGTTTGTGTGAAACTTCTCATAAAACGAAATTTATATGGAAAAAATATGGGTGATTCTCAGATAACTGTACTTTTTGTGTCCTCTGGCAATTTCACCTATACAGTAGGCTTTTTTTTCACAAAAAATGACGCTATAAGTTAGAAACTATGTTTTTCTAATAGAGCGGATCAATTTTACCACCAAATATTGATTGGTCTACTGTGAAAGTTTGCAAATATACCCCAAGTGTCACAAACGTGGCATGTCCTTCCCCTACTTTTTATACATAAAACGATGAAAAACGACCAAAAAACGGAAATGGAACAGAACACAAGTTACTACACATATTAAGTAAATACTTAAGGCTACAATATTCTGAGTTTATCTGCAGTTTTAAATAATTTTTAGAGGGCACACTTTTGAATTGAAAACTGTCCCCTAGTTTTGGAAAAAAAAAATTTCTTGAAAGCATTATGCTACTACTGCATGGTACTACTGTTTCAGTCAATAGATTGCGATACATATGCATTAATTCTGATCACTATCTATCAACCAAAGGTCATCATGTCCAGACGCGTCCAAAAAGAAATCTGTTTGCGTTTTATAGGGCAGTTTATAATCAAAAACAGTTTTTTTTTTTTTAAATTATGGTCACAAACGTGGCACTCGGCACTCCCAGGCAGTACATATTATTTTATGCATGAAACAATTTTTTTGTAGGATTTGCATACATGACCCCAAATTCTTTCGGAAAAATCTTGAACTCAAAGGCGTGCTTTACAATGAGCGATAAACTACAAAAATGTCACAAACGTGGCGCATCAAAAATGTCACAAACGTGGCAGTTTTTATCAGTCTGTAAAAAACATATTTCGATATAAAGTTTGAGTATACAGATGTTAAGTTGAAGGCTATTAATTATGTTTTTAATACAAAAATTTTTCTACACCATCAGAATCCTGAGTTATCCTTGCTCAAAAGTGAAAAAATCACTGTTTTGACATCTACTTAAAGCTATAGAACAAAAACAACAACAAGTAAAATTAATTTTTGTCAATGGATTCAGACAGCCAAATTTATTGTCAACAAGACATTATTTACCGTTTTTCAATTCCCAGCTTCCGAGTTATAAGCGTTCAAAGTAAGGATATCTTTCGATAACACACAGAAGATTTTTTGAGACCGAAAAGTTAAAAAAAATCAAGTTTTATTATTTTTATCAATAACATATTTAATTACAAAAATTTCGTGACCTTGTAGACCATAATCGCATGAAAAATGGCAGTTCTATGATAGATTTAGTGAATGACCCGACTAAACTACTGCTTTGCAAATTAACAGAATCAAAATTTCATCTGTTCATTCACTAAATCTACAATAGAGCCTTATTTTTTCATCCGATTTTAGTCTGCAAGGGCTTAAAATTTTTGTGATAAATTATATTTTTGATAAGAATAATAAAGCTTACCATTTTTGTTAATTTTTCGGTCCAGAAAATCCTTTGTGTGTTATTGAGAGGTATCCTTTTTTTAAAGGCTTATAACTCGGAAACTAGGAATCCAATTGCAAAACGTTAAAATATGTCTTGTTGTTAACAAATTCGGCTGTCTGAATCCGTTGACAAAAATTAATTTAACTTGTGGCTGTTTTTGTTAAGTAGATGTCAAAACTGTGATTTTTTCACTTTTGAGCAAGGATAACTAAGGATACTGATGTAATAGAAAAAAATCAAGATCAGATTCGTAATTAGGAGATTCTAATCCACCATAAACGGCTATAAAAAAAGAGGACAGGAAATCATAGTTGATCTTTAGGGTGGTAGGGTATAAAAATAATGGACCACCGGAGACATGACACTGTTGTAAAATTAGTCTTGAAGTGTAAATTTGTCATTATATGCACCATATCTCTCATCAAAACGCTTCAAACCCATAATTTTTCCATACTGTGGCTAAAATGTCACAAACGTGGCAGCAAAATTTCTTAATTTCGACCTCAAAGCCGTTAATTCACACTTGTAGTTGATCTACTTAAAAGGTGAGTTTTAAGAGTGTGTTTGAACAAGATAGCAGGAAGAAACTTGCAAAAATCCAAAAAAATTATCTGCCAATTTTACAACTCGAAAAAGCACAATTATCTAAGAATCACCCATATCTCAAAAAAAATTTGCGTTAAAGCATTTATAAATTCCAAATGCATGAGACGTTTATTTTTATTTGAAAACTTATGCCTTATAAATAGTTTCTTCAAACATTGCAGGCGACTTTTTGAAAGCTGATGATATATTTCTTTAAAATTTTTTATACTTTCTCCCCTTATTTCGGGACTTTAAAATGTTAAATAATAAACTTTACTATAAAATATTTGCATGATAAGATTAAAGTCTGATGGGAAAAATATCTTGAAACAAAAATATTATCTTTTGCGATGTAAGCTTTCTAGTTAAAAGTATACATTAAGAAGTTTGCATTTAAGCTTTCATACCATTTTTATATAAAGTAAATGGCATTTTTAAAGAATATGCTCAAACAATGTTTCATACTTTATGGAAATAAACATTTTAAGATTTGAAAAAACAAAACAATTAACCCAACAACTCAATTACTGCTAAGTTACTATCTCCAGTAATAATATAACTAAAATTTTCAGTAAATGTCTTCTTGGGTGTATGGCATCAAAATACATCGTAGACAATGATGCTGAAAATTTGCAATACATTTTTGGAAAAAAGAGCATAAATTCTGCATATCAAGAACAAAAAGGAAATGAAAGAAATAAGACATGGCAAAATTTTCAAGAAAAGATGACACTTTGAAAGACAACGTGCATCAGATAAAATTTAATGCAGTCAAATGTATGCTACTCTCTGTTTCTATCAACGATGGGATGCATCAAAAGAGGAGGATTTAGTTTTGCTGCTGTAAGAACCATTAAACACTACACACACATACATACTTATTTACAATGCAGGCATGTTCAGACACAACATGTCAAAAAACGTGCCAAGATGGTCATGTAAAATCAAGGGAACTGCAAACAATATGGGCCATGTTTGACTTTTATTTATCTATTACATATGTACAAACGCTTTAGTAGTTTAAGTCTGAGAAGGCAATTAAAATAAACAATGAAACAAATTTTGTTAAGGACAAGTTGCAAGAAGTGTTGGTGTTAATATTAAATGTATAAAAGAAATATTCATTTAAATAGACAAAATATATAAGTTTAGTTGTTTTTGAAAAAGTAAATTTTGAATTTAGGGTAAATTGACTACATGCTTTTGTTAATCAGTACAATTGTTGAAAATATCACTCATACGACCTGTTAAGCTTAAATTTTTTAATTTATTCTGCATCAGGTTGTTTAAAATATTCTTTATTTTCGTATGTTAAAAGTTTTTTTTTCAATTTCAGGTTGAACATTTTCTCTAAAGGCACTTCTTTAAATTATTCAGCATCACATCAATATTTCAACCTAACTTAAATTGCAAAAAACACAGGTTATAGAACAAAACTAGACAATCTTCAGTAATAAAGGCTTTTTGAATAAAACAAAAACGGTTTTGGATATCAATGAAATTCTTTATTCCTGTGAAAGTACATTCAATGACATTATGTATGGAACTCGATTTCTTTTGCATGGCTGACATGGGCGCTCTTGCAGAAGTCCAGACGCTGAAACCAATTTTCGACAGTTTTCAAGCATAAATCGGCCGATACTGCTGCAATTTTACGATCGAAATTCGTACGAAGTTCATCAATCGTCGCTGGCTTGTTGGCATAGATCATAGACTTGACGTAGCCCCACCAAACTTTGTTTTCAATAAATTGATTGTGACATTCGCTGTGTGGCTTGTGGCGCCGTTCTGTTAAAACCACATATTCTCCAAGTCCATATCATCCAATTCGGGCCAAAAATATTCGGTTATCATTGAACGGTAGCGATTCCCATTCACAGTAACGTGCCGGTCTTGATCATCACGGAAGAAGTACGGCCCAATGACGCCACCGGCCCATAAATCGCACCAAACTGTAATTTTTTCAGGATGCAATGGTGACTCGTGGAGTACGTGTGGATTGCTGCCTGACCAATAACTCATATTTTGCTTATTGACGAAGCCATTCAGCCAGAAATGAGCATCATCGCTGAAGATGACGTAGCTCTCTTAAAGTTGAGGCCACTGACTCCGAATTTCGGTAGTAAATTTTAATAATTTCTACTCGTTGTTGGCTCGTATATCTTTCCATGATGAAATGGCAAACCTTACTGAAGAGAAATGTCAAGAGAGCGGGAAAAAATATGGCGTCGTTTGCTGTCCCTATCGGTCTACTTTTGTAGCGTCCCTATTGAAAAACCCTTTATAACCTGAGTAGTTGAAGGTAATAGCATTATCTTTTTTTTTCGTCCGAAATATCGTAAAAAGTAATCCAAACGTATTTTTTTCTTATTTTGGGTGACAAAAATGACATAATTTGGTTTTTGCGGCACAGCGCCATAGTTTTCAGGACCCTAGCTTTGAAAATATATCTGAATGCCACGAATATGACTTCCTTCTAAATTTTGGGGAAATTCCTATGCATAAGGGACAGTGATGACGACTTTGTTCGGCGCTACATAATTTTTTTTGTCTTCATTCCCAAAGCACTGCTGAAGTCACGTTTAAATAAGATTCATACAGATTTAATTTTCCTCTGCTTTACATTTTATTGTATTACCAGTAATCCAAAAATAAAACCAGAGAATCTTTTTGTCTAATATGAAGGAATGAGATTTAAAGAGACTTTTCATTTCTCGTTATTAAATTTTCCTAACAATTTTTGTTGTTGTTTTTGATCTTCTTCTGATGATTCTTAAAGCAAAAATACCAAAAAGAGAAAAAACTCAACTTTGATTATCCTGTCTAAATATTAATGTTCACACTTCCTGTGCATCTTTGCACATACAAATGTGCACATCTGAATAGAACAAAGAACGTAAAAAACAAAAATGTACCTCAAAATCACTTCCAATCGACGGAAATGAAATTTGAAGGAATATAAAATGGCAGACAATGGAACGGACACAAAAAGTAAAGCAAAGAGAACAGAAAACTTGTATAATTTAAGAGGTAATTTTACCTACAAACGTTAGAAGCCAACAACAATAGCAACAAACTCAAAGTAGTTAGTTGTAGCTGCCAACAGACAATTAGAAAGTTTTGCGCAATAAAACAAAAAACTGTACAATATGGCCAAAACTTGTACAATGACTCGTTCAAAGATCTATTTTAAGTAGAGTAAATTGAAGATGAAACGCTATGGCAAATGTCGTAGTTTTTTTTTAACAACTTAAGTAACAACGAAATGTATTGTAATTAACAGAAATGCCTGATTGGAAATTTTATGAAATTTGTTGCAACATATCAACATTATCACTACAATCGAAATCGATTAATCTGGTCTAGATTTATTGGCAACATAATGTGTTATTCTATTGAGTGCGTTTTCTGCAAACAAATTCTAGAAATAACAACTTATCATTGACCATAATACCTTACTGCTGATTAGACCGGTTTGATTTTGTAGGAAGCAAAAAAAAAAAAAAAAAAAATTCATCCCAAAATCAACTCAAAAGTTAGAAGGACTCTTAAAAACGATATCTGCATCATTATACCCTACACCTAGGGTATATTCACTTCGTCCTTCCACTTGCAACGCAGAGAACGAGGTGTGGCATATAAAAAAAGTATATATATTCTTGATCAGCGTCACCTTTTGAGTCGATATAGCCCTGTCTGATTGTCTGGCTGGTTGTGAGTTGAAACACATTTTCTGGGAAAACTGAGCAAGATAATTCAATGAAATTTGGGCAAGAGGGCGTGGCACCTGCCATACAAGCAAAAGTTTAAAATGTTATACTGAAAGCGTTTTTTGAGAAAATCGAACTTAATTTTGCTCAGACACTTACAACTATAAACGCAAGCTCGGAGAAAAACTGGATGAACTCGAACACCTACCATATAAGCAAAATTTTGAAAATACTGCAGTGTAGGGTATTTAATGTTTGGCTAGGCCAAAGATTACACCCTTACCAGTTTTTACTACAGCGATAAAATCATGAATCTGCTGCAGCAGCAGGAACTGAGACTAAATATGGGTGGTATTCACAAAGGCGTATATTGCAACACTTTACTTAACATGGATGAAGGGGTGGAGGGAGGCAAGGGGTCATAAAAGTAAAATAGAAAATGAACCAAAGGATGAATTGCCTAAATGAAAAAAAAAGTAGTTGGTAAAGATAAAATGTAGGCACTCTCTAACGCTTGTGAAACAACAAACAACAGTTTAGGCCACACAACAACACGGATAAGCTCTTATGGTGGGGGTGCAGGCCGCTACTGTAATTGATGCTTTAGTATGGATTTTAACACGAACAAACACAAATACACAAATGGTATTAAGCAGATACGTTTTCGTAAATGTACAAAGATAGCAAGGTAGAATCATTGGTTACAGCCAACAGGGTGAAGGGAAAAGGTGAAGGGAGAGTAGGAAAAGCTGTGGCATAATGGTCTCGACTTAACTGTTGTGCTAAGCGCTCCGATGCTTTGATGTGTACTCTGCATTAGAGGCGTTCAAATTTCCTTTTTACACAAAATGTTGTTGGCAATAATGTTGTTGCTGCTGCTGCCAAATGAAGTTTTCTGTTGCTGCAGATAATCAAGGTAATTTTTTTCGGGGAGCTTTCTACGCTTTCTGACTTGGTGCTTGTTTGCTTATGAACATTTTGAGGTTTTTCCTTATTATTTTTTTTTTGTTGTTGTCGCGGTTGCTCTTTTCAGACATTTTGTTGGCCTCCTATATTGTTGGAAATTATTTTGGAGGCAGCTGGTAGTAATGTATTTTTGCTGTTTCTTACTGGCACTGATTATATGTGGCAGTGGTTGTGCTGTAGGGCAACTGACAGTATAATAAATCATTGTTAGCTAAGGTAGGCATTTTGTTCTATACCTATCGCTTTGCAGCTTCAGTTGATCGTATTTTCCTGGTGATTAGTGCTTAAGCATATGTTGCAAGTTTCCATTTTTTTTTTTTTTGCCAAGTCCTTGTAACAATTAGCCAACACAGTTGTCGCACTGACATTGGCAAAACAGCGACATACTAAACAAATTGCCAGATAACCTTTGACTGTCAAAGGTCTTTGCAGTCAAGTTACGTTCCAACTGTGGGTGTCAGAAATGTGTTGGCAGCACAAAGTGAAGCAATATGAAACAGACACAAAAGTATGGATAAGTTGCTGTCAACATGTGGGATACAAAGCGAATGCTAACAATTGCGATTTTCTGCATAAAAAATATATATTTCTAGTTTCAAATTGATGTAGGTAAGGAGAATTGGAAAAAGAAAACTTGTCATATGAGCCGTTTATTACAAAAGTAAGGCAAGTCCAAAACAAGGTTAAAGTAATGTCGTACACAATATGTGCCATCATGATGGGTTATTTGACCGATGTCATTTTTTCAACTTAATGCCATCAATTCCACATCATCAATTAAGCTTTTCGTAAAAACAGAGATCAATTTTATTCAAAAAATTCAAAATGTCAGAAAATTCATATTTTGACATCGTTTTGGAATTGCCCCACTTTCATAATTAACGGCTCATATTCCAAAAAAAATATACTTAATTCGCTTCAGAAAAAACTTGAAAATTAACAGTTTTAATTATAACTACACAGTAAAAATTTTAGTTTAATTTTAAAACCAAAAAAAGTATTTATATAGAACAATGCCAAAAAAGTTTTAATTTTAAACTATTTTGGAATAAATAAAGAGAAGGAGAAAAATGAAAAAAAAAAAAAAATTTAAATTTAAATGAAAAAAAACTGAGATTCGAACCCAGGGTACAACATCTTGTGTACATAAATTACGAAGTCTTTAGCTCACTCGGCTATCAAACGTTTTGACGTAGTTGTGTGAAATTTGTATTTAAACAATCGAAAAAGAAATTTTTTTTTTTGTTATTTTGTTCTCGTTTTTTTTTTTTATGCTCTTTTGATAAATAAAGTTTTTCAAATTTTGAAACTAAAAAGTCTCTCCAAGCTAAATTAAAACTTTGATGGCATTAGTTTCAAACCAAAAGTATTAAAATTGGCACAGAGAATATTTTAATACTTTTCTTGGACATATTTTAAAACTAAAAATGATTAGTTTTTTGAATTTAAAGTTATTTTAGGATTGTTTTTAAGCCACTTTGGTATTAAAAAATTGAAAAAACTAAATGGTTTAAAAGTAAATATTTTTTGTGATAAAATTAAAACCTACCGGAATAAATTTCAATCTTTTTTGGAATAAATTTTGAATTTAATACCAAAGCAGTTTAAAATCAATACCGAATGGAATCAAGAGTAAACTATCACTTTTTACTGTGTAGCATAGCATGTCTTAAAACCAGAGTGTGTTACCAACTAAAAACAATTTCACATTTTTTCACAACAGACGGCGCACAGTGGCGACATTTGGCATTTCTCGTTGCAAAAATCATAACTTCTGAACCATTTAAGATATTTTAATTCTGTTTTCGGTTATGGATAGAAAATTCTCATAGCTATGGCTATTCTATTTCATTTAGATAGCATTGCAGGGTGAAAAGTAATGTTTTGTTGAAATCCGATTTTCTGTAAATTACATACATATCGTTAGGAAAATCCCGGAACGGTCAAATATTTCAGAAATTGGATGTTAAATCTAAAAACAAAAAACACGTGTCCAATAATTTTTAAAGATCTATTCAACGATATGAATCTTGACCCCCTCTCACCCTCCGACGGGGGTGGGGCGGGGGGGAAAAAACAAAATTTTATATAGAAACCCCCAATTTTTATTGCAGATTCGGATTTTACGTAAAAAAATAAGAAAATTTTGTCCAAAAAATTTTTTCTTATCCATCCTAGATGGCGCTGTAATCGACAAAAACAAAATTAAAAATATAAAGTTTTGTACTTAAAACTTCGTGAAATTAGCTTTTTCATCCATAGGTTTCGCCATAAAAGTTGCTCTTACACAAAGGGTTGTAAGTAAAACCATACAGTTTTTGGAGCACAAGCTAAGAGATAAACACCAATTAGTTGTGTAGCAAGCCGAGCTTTACAAAAACCGAAAATTTTTTTTTAAACTCAACCCAAAGTTTAAAAACTACGCTAAAAGTAATGTCTTCAAAAAAAAATTCATAAAAAATAAAAGCTATTAAAAAAACTTAGATTTTTGCTAATCAGTTTTATGAGACAAGACCAATAATGCTTTAAGTGAAAGAAAAAATTGCATTTTTTTAACCATTTACCAAAGTATTCAACCTAAATGTGAAGCATTTTTCTCAAAAATTAAACTTTTTCGCTAACTTTAAAATTTACTCACCTTTGAGAGGCTGTAAAAATCAAACCACTTGGCCAAATGGGTTCAAATTTTCCAATCCTTTAGCTCCTAATATTTTTCTATCTGACAGCAATATCAGATTTGTAAAATAAACCCACTCGAAATTGATTTTTGCAACGCCTTTTCGAAAAATGACGTCATGAGCCACAGGTTTCCTGATGAAAATCATTATTACTCATAAAACTGCAATTTCCCGCACCTAGAATTTTTATATTGTGTTCAGAATTGTTGAGTTTATTTAGTTTTAGTAGTCCGTAAGATATCTTTTGCGAACATTTTTTTGAAACTCCATTCGAAGTTGAAAAAAGGGTATAAATAGTGTTTCAGGAAAGTACAGAAACCTCAGACATTAAAAAAAAGAATCATTTAATTTTAGTGTTACTTGATAGTACTAAAACCTATTATAGCATTAATAGAAAAAAATTAACTTTTCTTTCATAAGTTGCAGAAAAATTAGAACCACATCTTGAAAAAAAAAAAAAAAAAAAAAAAAAAAAAATTACAAACTCGAAAAAAACATCGACTTTGACCAGCTCTACAAAGCGAACCATTTTTTCAAATTAATTAAAATTTTACATCCTTAAGCACTGATCATTTGTTTATCGAACTGCATTATTAGATTTGCAAATTTTTACCACACCAAAATTGATTTTTGCAACCACTTTTGAGAAATGTCGCCATTGTGCGGCGCTAGTGATCTATACATATTCTGTTAAAAAAAAAATTTTTTTTTGAGTTTCTTAGATATACTTTGACATCACGTTCTACATCATGACAGAATATCCCATGAATTTTTTCAGATTTTTAAATGCATTTTTAAAGGTGGCTCAAAGCAAAAATATATTTTTAATATTTTTTTTTTACCATTAATTATAAAATGTTGTCAAACAATTTGAAAAATTTGTTTTAGAGTAACTCAGAAACATTTATTTTGTTTGTTTTTTAAAAACTATGTTGTAATTTTGACAAAATGAAAATTTTACACCTCTTAAAAAACGAAAATTTTCTTTAAAAAAGTCATCGTGCTTTAAACAAAATGAACATTTTTTAATTTACAAGATCTCATTCAAAAGACCTCTCAAAAACATTTAAGACAATACATGATAGTACTTTTTTGGGCCAGCAGGCTCGATGATATAACGTTTGAAACATAGTAATACAGCCCCGTGAAAGGCAAAACGCTTTTTTACTCCAGAGGGAGGCATCTTACAAAAAAGTTCACATGGCATAAAATTATTAAAAATTACGTTAAAAAAATTTTTTTTATAAAAATAAGAAAAAAAAAAAACAATTTTTTGAACAGCCCTAATACATATAGCGTTCTTGTACAGAGGAATTCATCCTTGGCAATAGCCTAAGTGGTAAAGCACCGCGTTCTCTTTCATTAGAAAACAAGAGTCAAGGGTTCGAGTAGGGTTTCTGACGAGAATTAACTAAAATTGATCTGATGAGGCTATATACATGTTTACATATGACAATATATAAATATGTTACAGTCGATTCGGTGTGATATGTGGAGATGTTAGACTACTTCTTGGTGCTCGAATTGCAAAACTTTCCTGGCCTTAAGAAAAGAACATGATTCCAGCAAAACGGAGCAACGTCACACACGTCTCTGCTACAAGCAGCCATCACAGAGTCTAGCTGCCGAGCCATCATAAGACTTTTTCGTGTTCGAATGAATGAAATCCGTGACAGCGAGAATTCACATTTACACGATATAATTTTTATTTAAGTGTGTGCACTGCTACACTTTCTATTGTACAAAGGGCGGGGTATCTCTAATTTAATTAAATCAAGGGATGTCCCGATGCAATTTATGTTTGTACCAAATCTCATCTAAGTATGTGCGTTAAATAGTTTCAGAGATAGGTATATAATTTTTTTTTGAGGGCGTGGTACCACCCATTTCTTCCCTAGACATAAACTAAATGTCATCCAAGTCCGTTAAATATTTTCAAAAATATGATATGATTTTTTTGAAACACGAACAAAACAATAAAAATTTTTTTTTAATATTTGGTTCCTTCATGTAAAGGGCGTCCCTTGGGTGATAATTTTTTTTTATTTACTAAAATGACGTAAAAAAATATAAAATGCTTAAAAAACACAAAAAAAAAAAAAAAATAATATTTAAGAATTTTTGGTTCCAAGGGGTGTCCCTTGGTGAAAAAATTTTTTTTCCCCTAAAATTTCGTAAAAAGTCATGAAACGCTCAGAAAATGCGAAAAAACAAAAAAAAAAAAGTTTTTGTTCCGACATACAAGGGGGAACCCTAGGTTGGAAAAATAACTCGAAACAACTAACGACGCAGAAACACGCGCCGCATCCGAAATCCGATGTACCTTTCTACAGAAAGGTCCACCGTGAGCCAAAAAATTAAATCATCATGTCTCTAAAACTATTTAACATACATGGATGAGATTTGGTACACATGCAAAACCTACTAAGACAAATAATGTGTACTGGGAAAAATGGGGGTTTCAGGCCCCATAAAAATCATATCGCACATGAATGAGATTTGATACATGTATACAAAACGCCGCTCCGGGCCCAATAATTTTCACTGGAAAATGGGCGATGCCACGCCCTTTAAAAAAAATGAATAATTTATCAGATTTGGTACACCTGTCAAATGGATAGAGACAAATTAAATCCTTTGGAAAAATTGGTGATGCCACGTCAACTTAACAAGATGAGGTAAAGCAATGATCATCGGAAAACCCTGGTTTTTTGAAAGATTTTCAATTTAGAATTTGTATGTAGATAAATGAAAAAAAAGTATAAATATATTTGGGTAAAATCAAAACCAATTTTAAGAGACATTAATGCACAAAATTCTTCAATTAGTCACATTGAAATATTGCCTCAGGTATCGCTGAAATCAGCGTTTGAATTGTTGGCATCGAAAACCACTACTGCTTTTGTCTCGTGCGACAATATCAATTTTTTTTTTTTCATATCAACATTTCTTGAATTTATCAACATTTTTAAAAAATTTTTGGAATTTCACAACGAGTTCATTTAGAGTTTTTTTTTTCGCTTTATTAAATTTTATCCATGTTCATCGTAAAAGTTAACATTTTTGTATTAAAGCTTTTTTCAATTTCAATTTTTTCTATTTTTTTTCTATTTTTTTTTTTTAAAAAATTTAATTGAAAAAGTGCTCAAAGCTTAAAATCTCAAACCATGGGAAATGGCAAATTGAAAAGAAAAATCAAATTGAGAAAAACACAAAAACGTCAAGCAAAAAGGCACATTTTAAAATAAAGTACACAAACCGAAAGTCTCAAATTCATAGCAATAACCATAATGTGACAATGTAACATTTCAATTCACAACGCCAACGACGGACAAGTTCTCAATTACAATTTCCTGCTCTCTATACATATATGTATGTATATGTATCTCTTTGCATGCTGGACAAACATCAACGTTTCATACTGCAACCACTCTCAACATATATGAAAAAATCCTTTACCAGATCACATTGAAACCTGTGCGCATTTACGGCTTTAAATGCTGAAAGGATGTTTGCGGTGGCAGTTAAACAACATAGCAAACATCACCCCTTTTTCTGAGTCAAGTTGTGGGCGTTGATGGGTGTGTCCATCCATATCAGTATTCAAAAGTTAGCACAGAACAAAAAAAGTTCACTGAGTTTAAAACATTCAACACGGTTACTGAACACGTTCCACAATTGTGCCTTTTGACCAGTGGCAAGATGTGGCCAAAGCGGTTGAATGTTTGTGTGTTTTCAGCTGTTTGGTGTTGTTGGTATTACTGTGTGTTGGTTGCCGATTAAAAATGCTTAGCTTTTGATTTTGCCCCCAACACGTTCACAATATCGTTATTCGCACACATTGAGCATTATGCACTAACACCCCTAATGTTGGAAACAGCAGCGTAAATATTGCTTTTTGTTACTTGGATTCTTTTTTCAGTTAAAAATTTAAAGAGAAAAAAAACATCGCAAAAAACCTTAGCATACTTTTTGAATTCGATTTACAGCAACTGAATAATTGATATAATAGTAGACCGGGTCGAAATTTAAATTCAACCCAAAACCGTCTCAAAAATTAGTGGGACTCTTAACCCCTTGAGACCGAAGCCTAGACCCTTGTAGATATCGAAAAATTAACTTCGGATTCAGTTTTCTTGTATTTGAATTAAGAAAAAAAAGTAGGTCCGGAAAATTCCTTCGTAGCCAGAAAAGGTGGAGTCATATTACACAGTGCAAATAAAAAAATCCAAAACATTTTTTGAATGCTGTTCCTGAAAGCCCATGATGTTACTAGTAAAACCCTACATGTGTTTCGCTTGTTTGGCTCTAGGTCGAATTTTATAGTTCTATAAAAATTGCTTTAAAACTGCTTTTTCAAAGTTGCCACGGCTATAAGTCGTAAACCATTTGAGATTTTGTTTTCCGATCTTTAACGAAGTTGTAGATGTAGACTAAAGGAAGGGAAGCGTTCAAGAAACTAACCCGAAAAATTGGGTTTTGGGCCACAAAATCACAAAAACTGCAAAAATTGTACCATTTTTGGTCAAAGCTATAAAACCGTTCCATATTTTGCCAAACAATTAACACAAAATTGAAGTCTAGACTATACTGAACAACTCTCTAGAGCATGTCAATAGCATTCGAGCACTTCTTGATACTAATTTTAATTAAAACAGTGATGTATCAAAAAATACTTTGGGTTCTATGTGACCCCATCGGTCTCAAGGGGTTAAAAACGATATCTGTATAATTTTTTTTTTCTTTCTGAGAAAAATAAAAAAACATGTTAACAGATTATGTTATAACAAAAATTTTGACGTTTAAATATTTTTTTTTTTTGGGGTAGGTATAGATAATATTCGGTCCCAAAAATCGATTTTTTTACGTTTTTCAATAACGAGGTTGAAAAAACGATTTTTTACTCAGAACCAGAGCATCTAACGAAAAAAGTGTGTACGGCTAAATATGCTTAGAATTATTCAAGAAATACGTGTGAATTTTTTCTGAATTTTTTGAGATATTTTTCAAAACTTGGAAAAAAATATTCCAAGAATTCTGAAAAATTTCACACCAATCCTTAGAAGGATTCTAAGCATTTTACGATATGTGAAATTTTTTCGTAGATGCCTTGGTTTCAAGCAAACCAAGCATTTTGCTGACAAACCTGAGCTTAACAGCTGAAAACTCAATTTGATAAATTTTTTTAAAAAAAGTTCCAAAAATTCTGAAAAAATTCACTCGTGTTTTTTACACAATTTCAAGTATTTTTTCCTGAAACTTTTTTCGTTAGATGCCTTGTTATTGAGTTAAAAATCGTTTTTTTTACCGCGTAATTGAAACACGTATAAAAATCGATTTCGGGATGCGAATATTATCTATATCCAAAAAAAAAAATTCATAATTTTTAAACGCCAAAATTTTTGCAAGAACATAGTCTTTATTTTTTAAGCACCCTTGGGTATCCATTTTGTAATGAAAAAAAAAAGTTTAACCAGTCGAACGTATCTTTAGCAACATTTTTTATTATTTTTGGTTTACTAGGAAATGTTTATTGATCAAACCATAAAACAAAATCATTCTTTTGATTATTATCCGCAATTTTCTTCAAAAAAAAAGGGCCAGAAATATTACCGATTGAGAAAGGTTTGACATGTATTTTAGCGAAGTTATTCGATAAAAGTTCATTCCATTAATCGATTGGAGAAATTTAAAACTAATTTTAAGCAACATCCACTGTGTTGCTTTTTTTAGTAAATCTTAAAGAAAGATTTTGTAACAGATTTAGTTTCTATTATTTAGTTTGTTTATTTTATTCTCCTTGTCTCTTACTTGCTTTTTCATCTAATATCTTAATTAAAATTATTTTCAAAATATAGATTTTAGCGGCTTTAGATTTATTCCAAGTCCCTTTAAGCCCGCATTTCACAAATAAGTACGCAACAACACCAAAGTAAATATACTCTTTAGCAACAGCAATCAGACACCATAATCCTCGAAGTGAATTCCCAAAATGCTCATTAAATTTTAATCCTTAATAAAAGCAAACATTAATTTGCTACAGCAAAAACATAAATGAATAGCTAAATAGATGTGAATATATTTCAAATATCGCTATATATTAGATAAGACACCAGACATAGGGAGACTTACATTTTCACACACAAACATACTACTGACATACCAGCATGTGCGATATGTATGCTTCAACACACACTTGGCGCAGTGTAACTGAATTGACACCATTTTCTATGTTTTTGTGAACAGCGGCATTGCTATTGCCGTTGATGCACAGTGGCGCAAAGTTCTGTAATGGCTTTGAAATAGTCACCCTTTCCCACCTTGTTACATATTCAAGAACAATTTTTTTATGCTTCTATGTACCTTTAAACTGTATAACTAATTAAATAAGCATATAGTATCTGCAAAACTGTCAGACATACAAAAAAAAAAATAAAAATTTGGTAGGAAATTCCCTAAATAGATATATTTTCTGTAGAACTATCTCTAATTTTAATGAAACTATGGACCTATGGGTTTCTCAAAAATGGTTGAACATTAGATTTTCTGTCAACTGGACTTTCAAAAATTTTTCTAGAAGAAAAGCGACTTTTGTTCTAAGCATAGGTAAGTGTGACATGTAACTACAAATATATTCCGTAAAAAGTTTTTTCGTTTGTTTATGCTACATAACAGCACCCTTTTATAAAATCAAAGTAACATGTTCAGAAATTATATATTTTCAAAGCTAAATAGATTAAAACTCTAAACTTGAACCAATTTTTAGCCAGCTCAACAAAATTACCCGAAGCCATATGGTCTCAAATAAATTTTAGCTTAGGAATTCTTCAGTAATGAATCTTGAACTCTTTCTTTACAGCATGGTTTTATTAGAAAATACCCAATAAAACTTTTGAATAAGTTTGTAGCCTCTTTTACGATAATACTTAACGCATTACTTGAATGTTAGAACATTTTAAATATTACATGTAATGCAGTAAATAATGAAATACTTTTTCAATTACATGTAATGCAATGGGTAATGTGAGTATGAATCATTTCGAAAGTTTTTTACTTAAGATTTCTTGATTCTTAAGTCATTTTGACGTTAATATTCGTTAATATTTCAAAAGAAATAGATAGTAAAAAGATAATATTTCAGAAAATGTTTCACCTGATGAACTTTTGGCCCAAAACAGAATCCTTTATATCAATAACGTCCTAATACATTGATTCAGTATTTATAAATGCAAAAGTAACCCAGAAAGTAATCGATTCAAATAGTTTTTTCGATTACTTGATCGATTACATGTAAGCCAATGTTTTATTATGGTAATCGATTTCGCCCAATAATATGCATGTAATAAAATAGTGCCTTAAGTAACCCAGAAAGTAATCGATGCAAACAATTTTTTAGATAACTCTACCGATTACATGTAAACGTAGATTCTACTGGGTATCAAAGATCAAATTTAATTTCTCCACTGTGCGACCAACTAACGCTTAATTTGACCGCGTTCAAACATTCATATAGATGAACATCAGTAGCACAAACTTGGTGCTAGTTGTGAACTTTATCCATCTACACATATTTCGTTTATTTGTATTGATGCATACATACATACATATGTATGTGTTTATGTGTAAGCACAAACGGCTACGCTTGAAAATTTCAAAAATGTCCTTCATAACACACAAGTGGAAACTTCAATATGTCAGTGTGTTTGCATGTCATCGTTATTATATGACATGACACCAACAGCCACAGCAATAATCAATACACTTAAAAATCAACTCACTTTTAACATATGATGATGATATTGATGTTTTTTAACAATACATACGTAGGGTCTAACAAAAGTTCGCTTAGTTGAATTGAAAAAACTTTTAAATTTAATTTTTTAAATTTATAACTTTATTCTTCATCTATTTGTATTTTTTCAATGTAATCGCCATTTATTTTGATACATTTTTGAAGTCGATAAATCCATCTTGTAAAACAGTCTTCAAAATCGGCTTTTTGCAGTTTTGCAATTTCATCATTTACCGCATATATTATCTCCTCATTGCTGTTGAAGACTCTTCCTCTCAAATTTTTTTTTATTTTTGGAAACAACCAGAAGTCACAAGGCGCTGGACCTGAGGAATAAGGTGCGGGACGAATTTCTTCGATGCCTGAAAGCGCAATAAAATCTGTCGTTTTTTCAGCAGTGTGCGCTGGCGCATTATCGTGATGTAGAAAGTAGCGGCGTAGCTCCTTTTTTTGTCGTTTTCCCAATAAATTTTCGAAAACTTCTGGTAAACAGGTTTCATTATACCATTTAGCAGTAACCGTCTGACCTTTTTCCAAAGTAATAGCAGCTACAACTTTCTCTCTGCTGAAGTAAACTGACATCATTACTTTTGTTGCTGACTTTTTTTTGCTTTACTTTAACAGGTGGACTTGCACCTTCTGGGCTCCAAACCATGGATTGTTGTTTGGTTTCAGGGTCGTACTTATAAAACCATTTTTCATCACTTGTTACTATTTTCTTGAAAGTGTTAGACTCTTTTGTATTTTTAAGGAAAATACTTAGCAACACGCTTACGTGCCTCTTTTTGAGCATCATTTAAAATTCTAAGAACCCATCGTGCAGATTTCTTCGAGTATCCAAGATAATTTTTTAATTTTTGCGATACAGCCATGGCATTCAAGCCCAGTTCCTCAGCAATGATTTTCTGGGTCAATCTTGGGTCTTCGTCAATTTTAGACTTCACCAGCGCTACACTTGCATAATTAGTCGAAGATTTTTGGCAGCCTTCTCGAGGTTCGTCCTCCAAAGAAAAATGATCTGTCTGGAATCTTCGGAACTACTTTGAAGTAGTCTTGAGGGATGGCGCATAAACTTCAAATGCTATTTGGCATTCACTAAATGTTTCCACAGGCTTGAGCTTACGTCGAAATCAAAAAAAAAAGCAAACCGAATCTCTTGTTGCGTTGGCACTGAAATATCTGCTGACATTGTTTCACGAATTTTACGTTTTCTTCTCTCCATTTTGACCGATCATTCTGAAAATTAAAATGGTATATCGGAAGACTATAACAAATAATACGCAATTTTTTGATTTACTAAAAATTTATAACATGACACCAACCAAGCGAACTTTTGTTAGACCCTACGTACATACATAGATGGATATTTTGTAAAATTTCCTTTTTCCACTTTCTAACATTTTTGTCATACTCATGCATTGATACCTTATTAGATCAATAGTTTGAATAGTGAACTTTGTTGACATGCCATGACATGTGTGTCATCAACGGGTAACCAAATGTCGATGACATTGTTCTCTAAAATAAAATACTATCATCCTGCTTTTCAGTCTTGGTAATTTATAGTTAAAAGTTGTTTCAGTCCCGTTTTGAAGATAAAATCATCTTTCAATTTGTATTTTGGCATCTTAAAAACCCAACTGCTTTGGAAGAATATGGTTTCGAAATTTTGAATACTCAATAATCTGAAAATTTTTTCAAGATCAAGATCAAGACCAAGAATTAATGAGCAAGGTCAAGACCAAGACTCAATATCAAAACCAAGACCAAGACCAAGACTCAATGTGCAAGAACAAGACCAAGACTATTATGGTCTTGGTCTTGGTTTGCTCATCACTAAAAATAATAAAAATTTTGTAAATTTTTAGCAAAAAAATATTATTGCTTACGAATAAACAAAATTTTGTTTTTTTTTTATTTTTTAATATCAGAACCAGAGCAACATTCATTATTTTAAAATCACATGTCACCCATATAAGAGAATATGCAAGTAAATACATACAAATATGCCGAGATTACCTTTGTGAGATAAAACATCCCATTTGGAAAAACATATTAGCGTATGATACCACTTTTAAAACTTATTCAATATGTACAATATTCTCGAATCTCTAACCAATTTTCTCGTCATTAAATTTCACCGCTTTTCTCAAAGTTTTCAGCGTCATTTCGTTTTTTTTCTTAAAAATTTTCTCCAATTTTCATCATTCAACTTACAATTTTTTTCAACTTTGAAAATTTTTGAATTTTAGCAACCCTTTAATGACTTTAAGGCAATTTTTATTATCTTTCCGGTTTCAGCACATTTTCTTGTCATTAAAGCTATTTTTATTTCCCAAACATAGTGTTGGCTCTAAGGTGGTTTTTGTAGTTTTAATCTTTCAGCGACATTTTGTTGACTTTAAGATGACTTTTTATACCCTACACCCAGGGTATGTTCACTTTGTCCTTCTGTTTGTAACACAGAGGAGGAGGCGTGGCAGGTATGGAAAATTATATGTATTCATGATCAGCGTTACCTCCTGAGTCGATATTTGTCATTATACTCTCCTAGGAGTTACAGAGGTATAAAACAATTTATTTAAATAAAAACTTGTATGTAAGTACAAGAATATTGCATAGTATTTATCAACTAAGTGTTTAATACTATACTTGAAATGCAGTGTAGGGTATTTAGTATTTGGCCAGACCAAAGATACCACCCTTACTAGTTTAAACTTTATAGTTTCAGCATCATTTCGTTGATTTTTTTTTAAATTTTAATGTTTCAGCAACATATTGTTGTTTAAGGCGATTTTGTTAATTAAATGTTTCAGTAACATTTTGTTGACTTTTGTAATTTTAATGTGACATAAGCGAATCTGGATGCCTTGCAACTATCGTCTCCAAGAAAATTTTTTCGTAGTGGGTGACTGAAAGCTTCAATATGCATGGTCTATAGGTGCCGAAGGATTATGTTGCTTTCCTTTCCGACTACTTGTGCTGATTCAACTGTATGTGTATTTTGTCATGCCGGAAAATAAATGTTTCCTTGAGTGTGATTGCATGCGTGTGTTTGCTAACATGTCCGCCTTATTTTCTTGTGTTTTGGAGAGTGGTGTGCATAATATGTCCCCGTTCTCATTGATATTCATATCCAAAGCTGATATTCTGAAACATTTCTACGTTGTTTTTGTAGTTCATTAGTTTTAGTTTTTGTCCTTTTACCTCAATTATTTTATGTGTGTATGTAATACTATTGCATTTATACATATCAACGTAAATATTAGCAAAGTGTTTGTATCAATAAAGTCGACATGTAATTGATTCTATTGGCATTGTGAGAATTCCAAGAAGAAATAAATTCATTTCTGATATCAAATTGATATTATCATTGTTTGTTTCTTCAATAAAATATAAATTTATGGTTCATTTTTAAAAGTATGAGTCAGTATAAGAGCTAGACTTATTTTTTTCAAAATTTTGAGTTCTTGAGTGCAAATTCGATAACCGTTTGTCATTTAATATCAAGATTTATTATAGTTTTAAATATTATTATTAAAAGCATTTTTTAGAATATTTCTAAAACATACTTCAGTGAAGAATATTTCAAGAAATAAACATTTTTTTATTTTGAATTTTAAAATACAATATTTTCTTTTATAAAATTAAAATAATCATATTAAGATCTTATAAATTGAAATGTTTGGCTTCAATATATATAAATTAATTAACCCTTAACAGGTAATAAATACTCAAGTAATTATTTAATAAAAAAAAGATATCAACATTGAAAGAAAAAACTCCTTTGAACTAAAATGAATAAAGTGCTCTAAAACATTAAAAAGATAAAAAGGCATGTGAGACGTAGACACAAAAAAGTTGTATCTTAAGCTCCCGGGTTACTCAACAGGTAACTCACATTTTACCCAAAGCTAAAAATTCGCATAAAATGGGTGATCCATTTTCATTTCTTTTACATAATGTCTCTCGTTGGTAAGTGGAAAGTAAAAGGCAGGCAGGATGATAGCACAGTAGCAGCAATGAAATAAAATGTGAAGGACTTTAAGAGCCAACAACAGACGTTAATTAAATTCTTTGGTAGATACTGAAGATAGAGAGAACAAATCACCGGCGAGGTTCACAGTGGTAAATAAAATACCAACAAATATAATAAAACATTATACACACAGACAAATAAAAAATCCTTACTGGTGTTCTGACATTAACATTGCAAATGTTGCACAGTATGTAGAATGCTTAAGAATATGGATGAATAGTTGACCCCCGATTCCTTCGTCCGATTTTGACGAAACTCCATGCAGACGTTAATCAGGCTATTTATATTGGAATGGTATTTTTTATATTTTTTTTACTTGGCCATCCTAGGTTTATGGGTATTTTTCTACCCACTGCGCTGTTAGGGGGTTCCAAATCTTATTTTATTTTCCTTTTTAATAGGATGAAAACAGTTTCTTGAACATAAGAAACACCGAGTAGGCCAAAAATTCAAACCGTCTTATGATTTTTTTGGTAATCGTTGCCTTTGCTCTGGTAAAGTTGCACAACAGAAGGCAAGATGCATGGATAAACTTGAGAAAATTGGTAAATGTCGACGTTGTAAGCAATTTGGAGGTAAAATAGAGTTTTACTGCTTTGCTCAGTTTCATAATGGCACTTTAAGAGAACTCAGAAAAATCAAAAATACTTAATTAGATATGACAAAACTGATTTTGCGTCGTGGGGTTTTGGAGTTGATTTCGCGTTATATTGATGCACTGAGTATGAAAATAATACCAGATTCTCCGAATTGACTTTTTATATATCCCTGCTTAGATGTGCGCAAAATTCCAGTTTTCTGCCATTTTTGAAGTTGTATCACACTAACAGTAAGCAGTATGATTTAAATTTGCCAATGACATAGTATAACTAAGTATTCCCCAATTTACATATTTACAAATATGATTTGGTCCTTTGTATCTAGTTTAGATAATGTTTGAACAACGTTGTTCACTGTAATTGTGATACAACTTGAAATTTGCCCCAAAACACCAATTTTTGGACTTTAGGCAAGGATATCTTAATAGCTAGAGTCAATTTAAACAAATAACTGGTACCCTGAGCACTTATTGACATTATATTGAATCAATAATTTACTGAAAAAACTTTTGCCCAGGAAAAAAAATTTTTTTTTATTGTCCTGTGTAAATAATTTACTACCAACTATTTGAAATAATAGTTTATAAGAATTATTTCATAAAAATTTAATATTTTATTACAAAAAATTCGAATTTTTACTTTAAAATAACTTAAGAGATGTTATTGTTAGATCCCTCTAACGGCGATTAGGTATTTAAATATCCATGCCATAAAATCGTGCCCGTGTCTCAGATAAGCAGTCCGACCTAGATGAATTTAATTTGGTATGATAGTGAACACCTAAAGCTATTATGCACCAAGAACTTTTTTTTCGATTTTCCTCTCCTATAATTTTTCAGAGAAATTTCTCGACTTTGGTTACTTGCTGACCTTTGACCCGCAAGCCACCTCCCAAGACAATATATTATATGACTCCCAAATTTTTCTTAAGTGTTTCGAACTTTTCTCTATAGGTGCCTTTAAATTAATACGTGCTACCTTTCACCTTGATCTAGCTATATTTTTTCCAAGATTACTCTATTCTTGGGTATTATTCTACCCAATAGCCGTTTATGGGTTAAATAAGCTTTAATAAAATTCGAGACTACAGAAAATTTATTCTGCAGTTTTATATGAATGGTCCGGTACATTTACCATTTTGGAAAATTTTTTGAGATTTTCGGGATTTTTCAGGTTTCTTAGAAAAAAAAAAAAAAACCAACACTTTAGATTTATGCAATTTTGTAAAAAAAGTCGAAAAATGTTTTTTAAAAAAAAAAAAAAAAATAAAATCACTTCAAAACCAAAATAATCATTTGAACTTGTCAACGCTGAATTTGAATCTTTCATCAGAGTCGCTTTATCTTGTATAGATTTCGAGATATCTCAACCAAAATGTTCAAAACTGTTCAAAATGTTCAAAAACTAGGTTTTTAAAGTTCTATAGAAGATGCATAGTTTATCATTTATCTTCATCTTCAAAATGAGGTATCAATTGGTCTTGCATGATTTTTCTTTAAAAAGTTATGACCATTTGAATATGCCATCGTAGAGAGAAAAATCATGTGAGAATACGAATTTTAAATTTATGTATCGTTTTAAAGTGGTCATAACTTTTTTTCTTATAAAAATTCCAATTTTCCTGAGCTTTTTATAGAAAAGAGCAAAACAATTTTGTTCGTCTTCTTCACAGCCTCAAAAATCGTGTTTTTGAGTATTTTAGGTAAGATATCACGAGAACCATATAAGATATAGCATTTCTGATGCTAGATTCAGATTAAGCGTTGAAAAACTATCCTAGTTTCTTTTACCGATTAATGTTTTAGAGATAAAAAATTCAATTCCTTTTACCAGCTTTTTTTCCCCCTGTTTCAACAATATAAAGGCGGTTGCTCTTATAGTTGTTGTATAACTAGAGAAAAAAGAAAAAGATTCCAAAGTTTAACTGACTGGCATGTTATTTGCTTGCCGTAGACTGAGCAATTTTTATGTTGTTGCTGCTGCTGCCGGTAAAGTTGTTGCGCTTGAAATAAATCAGTGCTTTATGAAAAGTGGAAATAAAATTGCGAGCAGTAGCAATTTGATAAATTTTAATGAAGCAGCCCTAATGGAATGGAATTTCATTGCTGCAATGTAATTTTACTATTGCAGGCAAACAACGTAAAAAGCCTGCAACACCTGAAACCTTAAAAGGAAAAATTAAATTACCACAATTTATAGAATTATTTGAAGCTTATGTGGTGCTGTTGAAACTTTCCTTAAAACAGGAAAGAAAAAAACATTGAGATGAAAATCTCTTAAAATGAGAATGTCACTCCTTCTACAATTAATGATTCCGAATATAAATGCTGCTTTGAAATAAATAAAGCTCTAAGTTAAATTACCCTAGGTTGTGCCTAGGTCAGCGCATCATAAAATTAAATTGGATAAAAAGAAAAATCTTCAATTCCAAATTCATGAGAAAAGAAAAATTTCTTAAAATTCATCAAAATCAAAGTGAAGGAAACCACAAGAGCTTGCTACTAAGCGTCAAAAACCAACAAAAGCGATGAATGAAAGCGCACCAGTGGCAAGGACATTACATTTACAACAACCAGCAGCAGGGGCATGAAGATGAAGCTTCAGCACCATGAATTTTGCAGCATTGCAGGTGAAGATGACACCCAAAGAAAAGTTAGCAATGAACACAAAACAAATAATAAAACGGCAAAGATGAAGATGAATGTATAAAAGGATAACTTGAAATCAAGGATTCGCTCGGATGCAAAAAAAAAAAGTGAGAAGGGAATAACAAAATGTTATACCAGTGCGTCAAATAATAAATGCAGCAAGGAAATGTTAAGCAGCTACGAAAAGACTTAAGAAAGAGATAGCAGTAAAATGGAAAATAAGCTCTAAAGATGACCAACAATAGCAACAGTAATAGCAGCAACAATTGCACAACTTGTTGACCTTTTTATGTAGCTCTGTGTTAAAGGTTTATTCGCAAGCCATGTAGGAATAGCAGAAAGCAAAAGTTTTGGTAATAAAGAAAAAAACAGTAGTTTTTCTTCCAGAATGCAACAGCTGGCTGACGACATTCTTCAATATCATTATGCCAAGAGATGAGCTACACTCGAAGGAACTGAGTGGCTGCTGGAACTTGAACTGCACAATTTAAAAGTTGCTGCTGCTATTGGTTGGCAGTGTTGCTTGTGTCAAGGTGACTTGTATGTTAGTCAATTATATTTTCATAGAAACTAATAATAATTTCATTATTCAATGGTATGAAAATATTTTTAACTCGTAGAAGTTTACTGCTCTACTTTTATTGAATTATAGCACAGTACGACAAAATTTAACTTTTGGCTGCACAACTGAAAAAAATCAATATATGCAACCTTTTTCACAAATAAATCATGCAAATATAATGTGTTTCAGTTAGTTGGAAAGAGGCTGCATCCATTTTCGATAGCCTATGCATATACATATATAAAATAAAAATTGTAACGTTCGTAACGTAACGTGCGCAACACACAAAAGTTAAATTTTTGTTGGAATGAAGGACTCTTTGATTCCTTCAAAAGCAGTTTCGATATGCTAAAATATTTTTCTTTCTTTTGAGGATTTTGCTTTTTTCTTTTATACTGGAAACTTCGCAAAAAATTTTGAAAATGTACATTGATCTCCACAACGAGTTCTGTTTTTTGTAACGTGCGAACAGCACTTTATGCACGATTATATTGCAACTGATATAAGCTAGGAAATATTGTTAAATGCCTTCTGAAAGTACTCTGAAGGGTAACGTATCACTGCAAGTAAATTAAGAACTTAACATTCAGAGCGCCTTCAGGATTTAAAAATATGCGTATAAATGTAACGTTCGCAACGCAGGATTAGCCCAATTTTACGATTCTTACACCTTAGGTATATCATGCCTTCTAAAGACTTATGCAGGATGTTAAAGGAAACATTTTTGTAGAAAACTTTAATCCTCCACACCCCCCAAAAATGGGTAATTTTTGACCATTTCTCAAAAAGGTAAAAAAATTTCCCCTTAAACGGGGGAATAATGGATCCGTATGTACCATACAAATATTTGCCATAAAATTTCACTTAAAGTTGTCGAACACTGAAAAGTCGAAAATTCACCGCAAAGGGCAAAAACTCGTCAATATCAATAAAGACCTCATAGCCCAGGAAAATAAGACATTTTCTGCGAAAAAATTCCCAGTGGAAATTTTTCACTGGAATTGTCTTTATTTATGCATGATACACAAACTGTGAAAAGTCCATTGCAAAGTCGTGTGCGCATAAAAAGTTATTCGCGCTCAAAGGTCGCCAAAATCAGTTTTTTCCAAATATCTCGCTAATGCTAACTTTTACAGAAAAAGGTTAGTCCCCAATTTTGTAGCACAGGAAATTTCCTACAAAAATACGTTAAAAGTATTTGCGTACGACTTCTAGTTTAGGAGATCACCCAATTTAAAAAGTTGTTTACAGTTATGATATAAAATACTACCTATGAGTTCATACTAAAATATCTTGCTTTTTAAATTGCAATAACTCTTCAATGAGAAGTTGCACAAACAAAATTAAAATGCTGTTTGAAAGATAATTTAATTTTCTATATACCGTACAAATTTTTTTTTCAAACGGCTCATGACCTTAAAAATATTCTTGAATAACCGTTAAAGCTTCGAAATTGCTGGTTTTTTAAGGATATCTGCGAATTGGTAAGTACTACGATAAAAAGTAATGGGACCAAATTTGTAGAGAATTACAAGATCTACAAAAAACAAGCGATATGTGTACACATAGAAGTAACCGTATAGAAGATATTCAATAGAAACCGGTTTTTTGGCATTTTAAGGGTTTTTTTGGAATATCTTCTAAACGGTTACTTCTATGTGTACACATATCGCTTATTTTTTGTAGATCTTGTAATTCTCTACAAATTTGGTCCCGTTACTTTTTATCGTAGTACTTACCAATTCGCAGATATCCTTAAAAAACCAGCAATTTCGAAGCTTTAACGGTTATTCAAGAATATTTTTAAGGTCATGAGCCGTTTGAAAAAAAAATTTGTACGGTATATAGAAAATTAAATTATCTTTCAAACAGCATTTTAATTTTGTTTGTGCAACTTCTCATTGAAGAGTTATTGCAATTTAAAAAGCAAGATATTTTAATATGAACTCATAGGTAGTATTTTATATCATAACTGTAAACAACTTTTTAAATTGGGTGATCTCCTAAACTAGAAGTCGTACGCAAATACTTTTAACGTATTTTTGTAGGAAATTTCCTGTGCTACAAAATTGGGGACTAACATTTTTCTGTAAAAGTTAGCATTAGCGAGATATTTGGAAAAAACTGATTTTAGCGACCTTTGAGCCCGAATAACTTTTTATGCGCACACGACTTTGCAATGGACTTTTCACAGTTTGTGTATCATGCATAAATAAAGACAATTCCAGTGAAAAATTTCCACTGGGAATTTTTTCGCACAGAAGCTCTATTTTCGTCTTATTTTCCTGGGCTATCACACATTTCATGCTGATTAGATGTTTTTACGTATTATTCTTAAGTTTTAAGCATTTCTTGACTTCAGTGACCCCTAATGAAATTTTTTATATTGTAGAATATTTTGCGTAATATTTTTACCCATTTTAACAGTTTTTTTTTTGGGGAAAGGGGTCAAATTGACTTACAAAAACGGTATATAATGGGTTAGTGTGTTTTAAAAACTTTTACTTATGTGATTTTGTTGTGACCTTGGGACAACAATTTTTGTCTAAAACGTAGTTTTAAAGTTTTACAGTGGCGGAAAATTTAGAAAATTTTGAAAGGGCTGTAATTTTGAATACGATCCTGATACACAAAGTCTTGACATTTTTGAAATGAAATATTGTTATTGATAAAAACAATAAAGTTTGAACTTTTTGGTTTTTCGTTCCGAAAAAATCCTTTGTATGTTATTGAGAGTTATCATTTTATTAAAGGTTTATAATTCAGGAAGTAGCGATCCAATTGGAAAAAAGTTAAGGTAAGCATGTTGAGGGTGATTTTTTTAGTTTCCGAAACAGGAAAATATACTTTTTATGAGAAATCAGTGATCATTCCCAGTGTGCCAGACGGTTTATATCTCCGCTTTTTTACCCGTTACGGATCCGTTACTGAGAGAGAAATTCCAAAAAAAAAAAAACGATTCGCTTTCTTTTTTGGGAATCTCTCCCGCCAACGGATCAGTAACGGATCCGTAACGGATAAAAAAGCGGAGATTTGAACCGTCTGGCACACTGGGTTGTCAAAAGCTAATCAGATATCCTGTATGTAGAACACCCACTTGTGGTTCAAATTTTCATTTGGAATGAATCACCCCTACAAGACGCTCAGAACCCCGAAATTCCCAGTACCCGAATTAGGCAAGAATGACCTTTTTCCCTTCAGACTATATTTATAGCAGCAGAAAATTGCTTTAAATTTGTTGCTGACCATCAAAATCAATTAAAACAACATTAGAAATTCAATAAACGCAAGAAATGCGCCGCCTTCGTTTAAGCCAAGTTAGTAAAATTGTATACGTGCAACTGAAAACAATAACAAAATGAAACAAAAACGCTTTTAAGGAGCCGAATAACCATCTTCCTCATAACGCAAAACAGACTACAACAACAAATAAACTATACTAGTAGACAAAACACAAGACAACCGGTGCGGCTGCGCACAAATTGCAGTCAGACCAGCCAGTCAGCCATGCAGCGCCAACAAAAACCTGTCTTAAATAATTGCAGCCGAAGCACTATCAAAAATAACAACAACAACAAAAGATGCATTGCTGTCCATGTTGCTGTTTCTATGTATGCAGGTAATGTAATTTCTGCTGCTGTCGTTGTCATTTCAAGAACCAGGTCAAGGTTAAGCTTGAATTTCCTTGGATTAAAGACGACGAAGTCAAGAGTTGCGCGCGATGACGTGTTGCTGGTTGGCTGCAGCAACAGTTGCAGTGAAATAAGTTTGCTCGCATGTTTGACCGTTGTAGTTTGAGTTTGAGCCAAGTTTTGAATCAACATACATGTTGCAGGCAACATGTCTTTGTGTAATTCCCAAAAGACAAAATTTTATATTTTATATATCTACTTGTATTTGAAAACATTTTATGAGCAAAACATGCAAAATCTCGGATTGATACGGTTTTTATTTTGTTACGAGCTCAAAAATACTCGGAATAAATCGTACGACATACATCGACATCGATTGCATCGATTTTTCGCAAAAACACTACTTAGACACTCTGAAGTTCCATTCCCATAACTTGCAAAAAAAAAATGTTGTCTTCGCAAAACTAATAATGAGAGAAGACTCCCCATACTTAGCACTTTGAATTTTTATAAAAATCGGAGAACCCAACTGCAAATTTCGAAAAAATTGAGATGATCAAGGCCTTTGCATTTTCATAGGAAATATTTATATGAAACAATTTTTTATACCAAACTAAAGTGTCGTATTTTGAGTAGCAACTAGCGATGTCATTTTGGATCCTTTTTAATTAGTTCCGAAAATACCGGGACTAGCTGCAATGGATGGGAATTTTCGGGATTTTTTGAAAGAATGCAGGTATTTAGTCAATTTAGTGTTTTTTAAGTTGACTCAAATTATATTTATAAGCAAAGTTATCAGTTTCCTCAAGGACAGTTCCTTAATGTTATGTAGAATGGATTTGAAATCCTTTTGTCCATATTACACTAGTCTACAAATGATTAAAAATTTTTTCCCCAGTGAATGCCATTATTCATTTTATTTGTAAAATGGGCTGCTGATTCTGAAAATCGCATTGTTTTTTTTATTTTGTATCGCTTTCGAGACATCGGTCATTTTCGGTTTTCGGACCAAAAAAAAAGATAGTTCCATTTAAATACAAATATCTCAAGAACTAATGTTTGTATTCAAACTGCAGATTTATACAAGAAGAAATAACTTTTTTATAATTTTTTTTTTGTATCATAGACTATATATTTGTGAAGAAAATAAGATGCCACTTAAAAAAATCGATGGCAAAATGCAAAAGTTGTATACAATTCATTGAAAAGTTACCAAAATGCGTTTTCCCTATTTTTCCTTTTTTTACAATAAACTGTTCGACAATTTGAAACTTTCTGTAAAACACATGAGAAAATCTAAGAAATTACACTAATTTACAGCCAAAATTCCCAGCGAATGCCGTTACTCATTTTATATGGAAAATGGGCTGCTGATTCCGAAAATCGGATTTTTTTTTTTTATTTCGTGTCGTTTTCGAGATATCGGTCATTTTCGGTTTTTGGACCAAAAAAAAAAGAAAGTTCCATTAAAATACAAATATCTCAAGAACCAATGTTTGTATTTAAACAAATAATATGTCATATTAAAGGTAATTAAATTACCTACAAATGATATCCACATCACTTTTTGGTTGGTTCGTTAGTTTCGGTGAAATAAATTGATTTCTAAGAAAAAAAATTTTTTTTTTTCGAAAAAATAAAGAAAAAATCAAATTCAACTTCTAATTTATACAAGAAGACATAACTTTTTTACAATATTTTTCTTTTGTATCATAGACTATATATTTGTGAAGAAAATAAGATATCACTTAAGAAAATCGATGGAAAAATGCAAAAGTTGTATACAATTCATTGATAAGTTACCAAAATGCGTTTTTCCCTATTTTTCCGTTTTTTTGTAATAAACTGTTCGAAAATTTGAAACTTTTTGTAAAAGAAATTAGAAAATCCAAAAAATTCTTAAAGAAGGCATTAAAAGGAAATACCCGTGCCTCGCCGTTTTTCTCTAGCACGTCAGATTTTTTTTTAATCGATTTTTGAAGTTTTTTAATCCACTGTACATGAAAAAACAGAAATAACGCATTCTTGTGTTAAATCGATGAATTTAACTATATGATCCTTACATCTGAGGTGTATCATGTCTTGAGCAAACTTATGCAGGATATTACGAGGAATATTTTTGTAGAAAATTTTAACCCTCTAAGACCCTTACATGTGGGTCATTTTGACCCCCCCACATGAAAGTCATTTTGACCTACATGTGGGGGTTTGAGAGGGTTAATATTGTCTACAAAAATATTCCGCATAGTATCCTGCATAAGTTTGCTGAAGACATGATACACCTCAGATGTAAGGATCATATAGTTAAATTCATCGATTTAACACAAGAATGCGTTATTTCTGTTTTTTCATGTACAGTGGATTAAAAAACTTCAAAAATCGATTAAAAAAAAATCTGACGTGCTAGAGAAAAACGGCGAGGCGCGGGTATTTCCTTTTAATGCCTTCTTTAAGAATTTTTTGGATTTTCTTATTTCTTTTACAAAAAGTTTCAAATTTTCGAACAGTTTATTACAAAAAAACGGAAAAATAGGGAAAAACGCATTTTGGTAACATATCAATGAATTGTATACAACTTTTGCATTTTTCCATCGATTTTCTTAAATAGTATTTTATTTGCCTAACAAATTTATAGACTATGATATAAAAATACAAAATGATTTTTAAAATTTTTGTTTCTTGTAAAAATCTGCAGTTGATTTAGACATTTTTGTAATTTTTTCGGAAAAATATACTCTTTTTTTCAGAAATCAATTTATTTCATCGAAACTAACAAACCAGCCAAAAAGTGATGTGAGTATCATTTGTAGGTAATTTAATTACCTTTAATATGACATATTATTTGTTTGAATACAGACATTGGTTCTTGAGATATTTGTATTTAAGTGGAACTATCTTTTTTTTTTGGTCCAAAAACCGAAAATGACCGATATCTCGAAAACTACACGAAATAAAAAAAATAAATGCGATTTTCGGAATCAGCAGCCCATTTTCCATATAAAATGATTAACGGCATTCGCTGGGAAAAAAAATTTTAATCATTTGTAAACTAGTGTTATTAAAGTAAGCATTAAAAAAAGTACCCGTATCTCGCCGTTTTTCTCTAGCACGTCAGATTTTTTTTTGATCGAATTTTGAAGTTTTTTAATCCACTGTACATGAAAAAAACAAAAATAACGCATTCTTGTGTTAAATCAATGAATTTAACTATATGATCTTTACATTTGAGGTGTATGATGTGTTCAAAAAACTGATGCAGGATATTGCGAGGAATATTTTTGAAGGAAATTTTAACCCTCTAAAGCCCTCACATGTAGGTCAAAATGATGGGGAAAAACAACGAGACACGGGTTTTTTTTCTAACGCCTTCTTTTAGAATTTTTTGGATTTTCTCATGTGTTTTACAAGAAGTTTCAAATTGTCGAACAGTTTATTACAAAAAAAAAAACGGAAAAATATGGAAAAACGCATTTTGGTCACTTATCAATGAATTGTATACAACTTTTACGTTTTTCCATTGATTTTCTTAAGTAGTATCGTATTTACTTCATAAATATGTTGTCTATGATACAAAAGAACAAAATATTATGGAAAAGTTATTTCTTCTTGTATAAAATTGAAGATGATTTTGATTTTTTCTTATATTTTTCGAAAAAAAAAAATATTTTTTTTAGAAATCAATGTATTTCGCTGAAACTAACAAACCAACCAAAAAGTGATGTGAATATTATTTATAGGTAATTTAATACCTTGAAGTGTCCTTAATTTCATTAAGTTATCTTGCCTAGTTTTTTCGTGCAAAATATTTCCAAAGACAGACATCCAGCGAGCTAGCCAGACCGACGGATATGGCTATATCGACTCAAGAGGTGATGCTGATCTAGAATATATACACTTTACCATACCTGATACGCCTCCTTCTCTGCGTTATAAACGGAAGGACAAAGTGAATGAACACTGGCTGTAGCGTGTAATTATGTCTAACTAGCAATATCCAAAGAGTACTGCAGGCATATTTAATAAAAGCGACTATACTTTAGTAATAAGGCGCATATTTTTCGCTCAAATTCAAATGGTCTATAGACCCGCTTTTATATTAAGCAAAGTTTTTAAATTTCGCAGAACGTAATTTTTTGTTTAAATAAATTAATTATACCAAAAATTAAAATTATTTTGAAAACAAAATGTGACTCACATTTTTTTTTTTTTTTCAATGCGGTGCAGAAAACACGAGACAGAGTCAGAGTCATTAAAAACAAACAGTCTGCCGAACAAAGACAAAATGTTCAAAAAAAGTGATCAACATTATGACATCAACATCGACTCATCATTAGAAGTATGAAAAAAATGATGAATGCGTTTCAGTTTGACAGTCATACGTCAATTAAATAAAACGATCAATGATTGACAAAAAAACGGATATATGACAACAACAGTGCAGTAAAGTTGAAAACAACAACGATCGCGGTTATTTTTGTTGCAATTTTTTAAAATGAAACCGTTAATTGTTGTCATATGTATGTGCATATACATATGTACATATTCTTTTAGCAGTCGTTGACTTGTCATCTCCACTGCCGATTTCTTCCACAATTTATGGTTGCAATAGGTACCAATGGTTATTGACAGCTATAAATAAAATTTTGACAGCTGGCAGAATGACACTTCTGTTAGCGATCGTGCTGAGGAATATGACTTGCATTGATCGCAAGGTTCTGTACATAATAAAGACTTTGTTGTTAATAGTGCTTTTATATCAGAGATATAAATTCAACCATTGGTTCATGAGATATTTGTTTTTAAGTGGAAACTATCTTTTTTTTTGGTCCAAAAACCGAAAATGACCGATATCTCGAAAACTACACGATAGAAAAAAAGGTAATTTGATTTTCGGAATCAGCCGCTCATTTTACTTATAAAATGAATAATGGCATTCAATGGGAAAAAATTTTTTAATCATTTGTAAACTAGTGTTATTATTGCAATATTTTCAGATTGTCCTCCTTTTCCCTCGGAATATCCGCTTAGCCAGTCAAATCTAAATCGTTTTCGTCTAGCCAATGCACTTGATCGTCTGTTAAGATGGCCATCCACTCCCTTTGAAACTTTGCTGCTATTCTGATTTTTTTTTTGATGCGAAATATATGTGGATGATTGACAAATTCTCGACTTCAGATCTTTTTGGACTGAAGGGCAAAATGAATCGCATGGAATAGAAAAGTAACATTTCTCGCAAATTCAAACTTTTTTATATGAATATACGTAGAAAGGAAATATAGCATTTTTACTGCTACCCGGGAAAAAAATTTTCAGTCCCAAATCAATTTGTTCAATTGGAATGGGAGGAGGTAAGAATCTTTCTAGCAATATGTTGAAAATTGAGCTTCATGGTCTGAAGCAACAATTCAAATCATCATATTTTTTTATCTGAGTAACGTGTTCTAACGTGCTTTGATACCCATATTAAATCTTTCTTGATGATTTCTCAAGTTTTAATTTGTGAATCTTCAGGATCTGTGTATCTTGTTACAGTAAGATACTTGCCAATTTCTATTGAATTTCTTATTTTACTCAAAGTTTCCCCGCAGTGCATGAAATTATTTTTTCTAGATCGAGGTTGACTGTTTTACCTATGGAGTCAAGGTGTGTCCCAAAATGCTCATGCAGTAAAATGAGGCCAGTTAGCTCCGTAGACTCCGTTCTACCCGGCTTAAAGCACTTCCTCCAGGTGTGTTGGTGGCGGTAGATAATGCATGCAGATTATGCTTCACAAAATGGTGCACTCCAATGTCGATAACTTTCTGATAACGAGGGTTCTCGTTTGGTGCTCCATCCACGGTAAAAACTAATATTGGCTTTACGCTATTTTGAAATTTTGTGATGGATTCGAGTTCTTCCAAGTCAACAAGAGTTTTCAAATCCAAAGCATGCGAATATGCAGTCGATGAATAATTTTTGCCCGAGTTGATTGAAATAAAATAAAAACTAAGTGAGTTTGAACAAGAAGGTTTGGCACTTCCATTTATTTTTGACCGTGTCAAAAGCAACATCCCTACTAGTTTTTTTCAAATCAGTGTAATGTATGTACCTACGTTTATACAATTTCGGCACGTTCAAAAAGAGAATAATATTATTCATTAGCTAATCTCATTTTACATACATACATATGTATTAACACTTATTAGTTCACAGTATCTGTGTCATAATCGTCATGTCAATGTACTTAACCTACACATTTTAAATACTCGTATTTTGACAATTACAAAAACTTTAAAGATTTTTAATTACACCACCATTACTCATTAATAAATAAAAAAAAAATTACTTAAGACTGCAGCAACAACAATAAAAAAATACGTATTCGAAAAAAAAAAAAAACAAAAACAATGAAAATGCATTAAAGCCATTAAATGTCACAATTAAGATTGTTAATCTCTTGTTTTGTACTTTTTAAATTGATTTAAATTGTATTTAGAACAAATTAAAACTTGAAATTTGAAATTTGTAAAAAGCTTCCGGCTAATTGATTGTTTTGTTAATGTGTCCTGGCTTATAATTTGAAATAAGCCCAGTCTTAAATTAAATGTATGATCTTATATCTGCGCAATCCGACTTTATGCGGTTGGCACTGGATACGTATGATGTAGGTATTAGAGAAAAAAAAAAAAAAAACAACTCCAACAACAGCAAGCGTCAACAAAATATCTTAATTAGTCTAAGCAAATTACCATTTGAAATAACAATAATTAGGAGAAAGATAAAAATCGGTACAGACCTTAGATACACCATTACAAATAAACTGTCAAAAGTCTCCATTGATCCCATGTGAGCTAAAAAAGTTATTCAAGGTCAAAGGAAATATTTCGCCAGTGAAAGCTTCTAGAGAAAAATAGTCGTTCACAATTTTGTAGCCTATAAAATTTCCTATAAATATGGTTCGCAAACTGTTTTCATGCAATTTATATCTTAGAAGATATTGTTATTTAAATTATGACAAAAATTAGTGAAGTATGCGTGCCACATGTGGTGTGATGTGTTGAGCTTTAAATTTAATTAACTCATGAACGGTGAGTTACATGTAAAAAATAAATAAATATGCCGTTTTTAGGAAATTTCTTGTTTTCCAAATTGCATTTGCTTTTTTTTCGTGAAATTTATAGTTTTGGAGATATTTTTCGCCAATCCCAAAATTTAGAAAAAAACAGTTTTTTCAAAATATCTCGACATCTAATTCCCTATGACGGTCCTTACGAACTCTTTTTTCGTTCGACTTAACATTCATGAGATATCGCGATTTGAAAATCCTTCGAAAATCAACTTTCAAATAAATTTTACTATGCACACTTTTATGCCGCACGGTCTTTGCTTTTCTGCTTTTCGTTTCCTTTGTAGTTTGTTGCGTACTTTTTTTTTTTGGCGACTCTCCTTTAATGAATTATCGCAATTTAAAAATCAAAACATCTGAGCAAAAAATTTTAGGAAATAGTCATACGGCAACCCTAAAAATGTTTTTGGGACCTTTTATTTCAACATTTTAGGACAAAAATTAATTTTTTTTTATTTAAAAAGTATACACATAAGCTGGGAACTAAACAATCTTTAAATAAACTAAATAATCGTTTTCTGGTGGGTAATTCTAAAAAAGAAGGAAATGGTCGACTACTAGTGCCTCTTCTCTATGTATTATTCTTTTATTAATAGTTTCTGTTTCGACAAATAGGCAATGATTTGATTGTGACTTCATGTTACTTGATAATACATTCATATTATATACATATATACACATGTATTACCTACATATACATATATTTATTTGCATCATTTTCATCATAATGTTTTTATTGCTGTTATTGCTAGAGTTGCCATCTCTATAGCGCTAGCATTCAACCATCATTGCATTCAATGTTAAACATTTGACCTATTCAGTTCTTATCTTGAATAATTTGTCTCAATTGATCAAATAATGTTGACCATAATTTGTTTATTTGCGTTTTGTGTGCTACATGAACATATCTCTCGACCCGTACATTTTGTATAGCTAAATAGATACAAAACATATCTATCTGTGTGGACAATTTGAAATTACGTTAGTAAATTCTTCTTCGTAAATGCTAGGTAATTGCATAAAAAATCATCTCCTCACAAATAACAAATGACGATGATTGTTGCTACGTCTGTGATGTGAACAGTGGAAGATGGTGTAACTCAACAAGATTGAATTGATAAAATGAAATCAAAGAAGTCATACAAGATGCCCATGCATCATTGTGCATTGTGCGATATGTACAGATGCAGAAACAACTCTGAATGTAGTAGACATGAGTACATTTCCATATCATACTTGGAAATCAGTTGGTTATTTGTAAAATTTTAATTGAATACCAATTACAGCAGTGCATGTTAAAAGTATAAATAACTAGAAAATGTGTCTTGTTTGGTATTTATTTTATTGACTTCTTTTTGTACAATTCAGAGACTTTATTTAGGCCCACTTTTGGTTGGCTCTATGCTCTTCCTAGGTGTTAAAGGAAAATACATACTTACAATGTAAGTCTTACATACATGTGTTAAGGAAACAATTGGGAAAACTGCGACGCAGATAAGTGAAATTCAGTTTCCAGAGCACTTTTTTTACTCCTTACACTCAAAAATGCAAAATGATATTATCTCATAGAGTTGCGTCAAATGTCAGCATTGAATATCTAGTGTTGTACATTAAAAGATAGTCCATCAGATATGTATACATCGCATAAGTTTTTAAATTAAACTATGAAACTTGGACTTTTGAAGAATTCTGCATTGATATTTTTAGTCTAGGTATACGTTTTGATGTTTTTCAACTTTTTAAAATATTTCGATATCATAAATCCGTCACTATATACAATTTTTCCACCGAGCATAAATTGGCCTCAGGGCGCTAGAGCTGAAAGGAATAAATAGTGAAAGTATTTACTTCATCCTGAAGTTTACCAGTAAAGATTGATTCAACCGATTCAACCGAATGCCATAGGACTATTGATGAGCAAACCAAGACTCCTATGGTCTTGATCTTGATCTTGCACATTGAGTCTTGGTCTTGTCCTTGGATTAGATATTGAGTCTTGGTCTTGATCTTGGTCATTAAGTCTTGGTCTTGAAAAAATTTCTAAAGATTGTTGAGTATTCAAAGGTTCCAGACCTTATTTTTACAAAGCAGTTGGGTTCTTAAGATGCTAAATTTCAAATTGAGATATGATTTTATGCTTGAAAGGGGCGTGACACACCTATTAACTATAAATTCGCAAGACTAAAAGCAGTCTTGGTCTTGAAGATCATCGTGACCAAGAGCAAGACCAAGACCATAATAGTCTTTTTTTGGTCTTGAAATGATAACAGCGGCTTTAGTCTAGCAAAACTACCAAGTCCAAGACCAATAATTAAAACCAAGACAAATTATACTCATCATTACATAGAAATCACTGTAATTTTTAATATTTATAAGATAATTTTGCTTAAAGTTATAACGTTTTTAAGAGCAAATAAAATTCAAAAAGGCAATAATATCCATATACTTTGCAAAAAAATTCTCTGCACCCAAAGAGCGTTAATTTATTCTCTTTTATTGTTTTTTATTTTTAGTAAACTTTTTATGTCATTATTGCCATTGCTTTTGTTGGTTGGTAAATTCTCTTCTCAAATGATATCAACTCCCGTACGGAAGGTGCAAAATTCATCCGCAGCAGACGAGGTTAAGATTCTGTTAAGTTCAAGGTTGATACTAAAACTAAGCACTTCAGCTTAGTGACTTTTTTTTACTAAGCTTGCATTTGCAAGCGTGTAGAGTACTTGAATTGTTCATAATTTTTTGTAATTCTTGACTTTGTCTCGAAAGAACTTAATTATTGAAATTTAATTTTTGATACTTTTGTGTTAATGTTGTTCTTGATCTTCTGATCTGCAGGAGGAAGTTTTTTTTCAGTTTTGTTGTTATAATGACGATATTGAAAGCTTTTTGCTGTTAAAACTTTGCTGGTTTTTTTGTTGAACTTCATTTTGTTTTGTTTTTGTCATGCGATTGTGACTTGCATGTCATGCATGAGCAGCGGATTAATTATAAGCCCTGCTACCGCTATTGCTACTGCATTTTGCTGGGCTCCGTCATATTCGCCGCAATTGACAATGTTAGGAGTTTTTTGTTTTTGTTGTTGATGATCTTTACCTGCTACTTACTGACTCTGACTGGCATGTGATGGTTGGTGCCAGAATTAATTGGCTAATAAAACAAAACTTTTAAATGATTTAATTTATAATTTCATAATTGAAACAGAGGCAGGAACAATGATGGATGGATGACTGGGCTTATAATTCGTCACGCTCTTTAAAAATTGTTTTTATTATTATGTTTGAGGATATCCTTAGAACTTTCGATTTTGAGTTGTGCCTCTTTTGTATTTGGAAAAAATAGGGAAAGAAACGACCATTCTATTCATTCAGCGAAAATGTATTCCTTGCCATAAAAACTTATACAAAAAATCATCATTCGATCGATCATTCTCAAGCAAAGGAAGATTTTTAAAAATGGATCAACCCAAAATTTAAAGAGGTTGTTGTCACTGACATTCACCACTTATTCAGGCGTACGGCAGGGGTGTTTACTATCACCATCACTCTTCCTTATCGTTCTTGATGATATCCTAGATAAAGCTCTTAATAAGGCCAAAAGGGGTATTCAATGGAACGCTACCGAACATCTGGAAGATCTCGACTACGCTGACGACATCTGCCTCTTATCGTCCAAACATTCAGATATGCAGAGCAAAATTGAAGACCTTGTCTTGGAATCACAAAAGGCCGGCCCAAAAATCAACGTATCCAAGACTAAAAGCATGAAGCTAAACGCAAGCAATAACATCACGTTTAAAGCTGGCAATGATGACATCGGAAACGTCGATAGCTTCACGTATTTAGGCAGCATTATCTCCATGGATGGTGGAGCAAAAGAGGATATCAACTCAAGAATAGCAAAAGCAAAAGGCGCGTTTGCTCAACTGAACAAAATATGGTCTTCATCCGTTATATCCACCAAAACGAGAGTGCGCATTTTTGATTCGAATGTGAAATCGGTTTTGTTATATGGGTGCGAAACATGGCTTGTTACTGAACAACTAACAAACAAGCTGCAAGTATTCGTCAACAAATGCTTCAGGCGAATACTAAAGGTTTGGTGGCCTCGCACTATATCAAATGCCGAGCTACATCAAAAATGCAAACAGAAGGCTATAGCAAACGAGATCAAGCTGCGCAAATGGGGATGGATTGATCACACTCTCCGGAAACCACACAGCGAAGTTTATCGCCAGGCCCTTGAGTGGAATCCACAAAGCAGTAGAGGACGTGGTAGACCCAAAACCAACTGGAAAAGGTCGTTGGAAAAGGAAATCCAAGAATCGGGAAAATCGTGGCAAGAGATCAAAGTCATCGCAAGGGATCGTGACAAATGGAGAGATTTCATATTGGCCCTATGCTCCTCCTAGGAGTTAAAGGAGAATACATACATACATACATACATTTCGAAATTTTCTCTAGATTTCAGATCTGCATTCCGGAAAATTGAACCTGATCAGATAATGCTTAGAAGAAAAATACACTAAAAAATTTATTTTGATTCGGTGTGTAACTGACTGTGTTAGTCGGCTCAAACTTGAACTTTGAACAACGAAAATGTTCTATGAAGCTTTTTATATTAGCAACTGATGGATATTGTTAAATTGGAAAATATTTTATTTCAAAATCCGAAAAGCCAAATTGCTTATCAGAAATCTTTTCTTTCGAAATTTTTCCTATTGTAATTTTTTAAGGAACAAACAATACTTAGTTCTTCCTATTCTAAAATTCAAAACGATGCTCCCTTTAAAGAAGAGTAATAGCTCAGGACTATTTGGTTTATTTTAAGCTCCCTTGGAATTTTCCCTTTCTTATCGTGAACAAACCAAAGTCAAGCTTTGTGCTAAATCTTATAATTATTATTTTTCTCGGTAATTGTAACTGTTATTGCAATTTATTAGTCTTTAAAATCATCAGTTTAGATTACAAAAATTAAATTTTTTGAGATTTCTCTTATAGATATTACATAAATAAAATCTTTAAATAAAATATTGTTAGGAAAATATCCCTCGTTGGGCGCACCTCTGGTTCCCGAGAGGTATTGGTTTTTGGATGAAGATGTGCGCCGTAGAAACTTACCAAAGTTTTCTCAAAAACGAAGATATTCCTATTACTTGAAAAGAAGTTAAAAAATTAAGAAGACGCGTGCTTCTTGTTCTAATGTCAAAATCAATTCTATTTTATTTTTCATATTCGTTTACCGTTTACTCTAAACGAGAAATGAACAAAACAAAAACAATTATGCTGCATTCCAATAATGCCTAATTTTTGCAAAAACAATTGTAAGTAAATTTACAAAACAAAGTGCCGCTACATCATGTTCAGGGTTATTGTAGCGCAAGGGCGGCATAGGTCGCGATGTCACTTGATTGTAATTTTATAACACTACCCCTCGCTTAGCTTCGAGCCTCCTGGCCGAAGTCCAGTACTCCAACGGCTGTATATGGGGCCAAACGATTAGCGTGCAACACTTTTAGCGTCGTTTTAGAGGGTAGTCGTACTTGATACACCAGATCGCTTATTTTCCTGATAACAGTAGCTGGTCCAATCCAATCGCTTTGTAATTTTGGACAACGGCCTTTTGTTCTCACAGGTGAATACACCCACACTAAATCATTTGCACTGAATGTTCTAGCATTTGATCGTAAATCATACCTCTGCTTCATCGCCTCTGCAGTCAACTGAAGATTATCTCGTGCTAGCTGGTGTACTTTACGTAAACTTCCTTTCAAGTTTTCGACGTACTGTGGCAGCTCTTGATGTTCCGTAGATGGCGCTCCAAATAGCAAGTCAACAGGCAGGCGCAATTCTCTGCCAAACAAAAGTTGAGCTGGTGATGTTTTCGTGGAAGCATGCTCTGCAGACCTGTAAGCCATGAGTGCGAAAGGCAAAAGTTTATCCCAATTACGTTGATTTTTCTCCACAAATTTAGCCAAATAATCCAATAATGTTCGGTTAAACCGCTCGACCATGCCATCAGATTGTGGCCTTAGTGGTGTCGTACGAGTTTTGTCAGCTCCTAGTACCTCCATAGCGCAACGGAAAACTTCAGATTCAAAGTTACGTCCTTGATCGGAGTGAAGAATATGCGGCACACCATATCTCGAGAAAACCTCACTAGCGAGTGCATGCGCCACAACTTCCGCGGTCTGATCTGGCAGTGATAGACACTCTGGCCACTTGGTGAAGTAGTCCATTACAACAGCAACATAACGGTTTCCAGCATCAGTCCTAGGTAAGGGACCTAAAATGTCGATGGCAATGCGTTCAAATGGAGCACCCACCAGAGAAGGCTGCAAATTTCCCACTGTAGGGCGCCCAGGTCCTTTTCTCGCAACGCAAATGTGACAAGCAGCACACCACTTTTTGATATTGCTTGTCATACCTATCCAATAACAACGTTGCTTTACCTTTTTCAGTGTTTTATGCACTCCTAAGTGGCCACCCGTTGTACTATCGTGCAATTGTTTAATGACTGACTCCCTACAATCCTTAGGTATTACCGGTAACTCGTGCTGCTCTTCACCATCTATATATATGCGCACTAAAGTTTCGTCACGAAGCGTAAATTGATCAAACATCGCCCACCAGGATTTTAGTTCGGTGTCGTCTCGCAAAATCTCATCTTTTGTTGGCCGCTCGCCTTTTTGGACCCACTGCATTATTTTACCCAAATAATAATCTGCTTTCTGTGCTGCGACCAAATTTTGAGGCACGGTGCCTACCAACAACATGCATTGACCGTCGCGCTCCTCAGCTCGCTGGCAGACACGACAATCTCCGCAGGGGCGTCGCGACAGGGCGTCAGCATTTCCATGCTTAGAACCGGCTCTATGATGTATGATGAAGGTGTATTCTTGTAGGCGCTCTAGCCAGCGTGCTACTTGTCCTTCAGGGTCTCGAAAATTGTACAACCATCGTAAGGAAGCATGGTCAGTCCGTAAAAGAAATTCTCTTCCGAGTAAATAATGCCTGAAATGAGACACAGAAACAACCACCGCAAGCAACTCCTTGCGTGTAACGCAATAATTCCGCTCAGCTTTATCTAAGCTACGACTGTAGTATTCAATTACCTTTTCTTCACCGTTTTGTACCTGGCTAAGCACAGCTCCAATACCAGCGTTCGAAGCATCAGTGTCTAAAATAAATTTAGTTTGCTCTTCTGGAAATGCCAAAATGGGCGCTGTTGTTAAATGCATCTTCAAAGTTTCAAAAGCTTGCTGCGCCTCTGATGTCCACACAAAAGCTCTTTTTAATTCAGTCAGTTCTGTTAGCGGTCGTGCAATCGTGGAAAATCCACTTACAAATTTTCCGTAGTACGAACAAAGCCCTAAAAATGACTTCAACTCAGTTTTGGAACCAGGAACAGGCCAGCTGGCCACCTTTGCTGTTTTCTCAGGGTCCACCTCCAAACCGGCTCGTCCAACGATGTGGCCCAAATAACGCACACGTTGTTGAAAAAAATGACATTTTGCTGGGCTTAACTTTAGTCCAGCGTCCCGTAGCCTACTGAATACGTGTTTTAACGCAATTATGTGTTCCTCCGCTGAACGAGAATGGACAATAATGTCGTCCAGGTAAACTAGCGCTGTACTCCATGGTAGTCCCTTGAACACGTCATCCATTAAACGCTCAAAAGTCGCAGGGGCATTACATAGCCCGAAGGGCATCACTTTAAACTGCCATAAACCTGACCCGCAAGTGAAAGCAGTTTTTGCCTTTGAATTGTGAAGGCCCAAAATTTCCCCCCCTAAGGAATTTTTGGGTCACAAGACCACGGCCCAGCCAAACCATCCAGCAACAACATAAATTCACCAACAATAGTACAAACATGCCACACACCAACAACAACTCTCAAACACACAACAGTCACCAACAATAGAATCCACACCACACACTAACACCAACACAGCATTCACCAACATGCACACAACCCACATTCAACACAGCCATACAACACAGCCACACAACACAGCCACACAACACAGCCACACAACACACTAACACCAACACAGCATCCACCAATATGCACACAACCCACATTCAACACAGCCACACAACACAGCCACACAATACAGTCACACAACAACCACATAACGGTTTTTCCTATGGGAAAAGTGCGCATAGCAACAGCGTTCAAACACGTGGTTGACAACAGCATGGCCAGAGCACGTGGTCAAACCGGTTCTTAGCGGCAGCGCAGCAGCAGAGAATACCGTTACATTAGTATAAATGCAGGTGCAACCGGTCATTCGAGTTCAGTTTTTGGACAAGCCGCCAACGATCAGTCTTTGACAAGCCGCCAACGATGAGTTTTTGACAAGCCGCCAACGTTCAGTCTTTGATAAGCCGCCAACGATCAGTGAAAGTGAAATTAGTGAGTGGAAGAAAATATATTCAGCAAAGTAACGCAGGACATCAGTGCAAGGATAATCATCAGAGTGCCGCAGGATTTCAGTGCTAGAATATTCATCAAAGTGCCGCAGGACATCAGTGCAAGGATAATCATCAGAGTGCCGCAGGATATCAGTGCTAGAATATCCATCAAAGTGCCGCAGGACATTAGTGCAAGGATAACCATCAGAGTGCCGCAGGAAATCAGTGCTAGAATATTCGTCAAACTGCCACAGGACATCAGTGCAAGGATATTTACCACAGCGCCGCAGGACATCAGGGCAAAGATATTCAACAAAGTACCGCAGGACATCAGTGCAAGGATATTCAACAAACTGCCTCAAGCTATCAGCTAGAATAAAGCAAGCAACGTACTACAGGATCACAGTGCTAGTTCAGTGCCAGACAACAGTGTGCCAACAACGTAGGATCAAGCTAAGCGTGCTACGAGACAGAAACAATAACTTGTATAGTGGTAATTAAGATAGCGAGCGTAGGTAGTAGAACCGTTAGACCAAGTTTCAGCAGGAATTCGTGACCCTAAAAAGTCTTATTCGAGCCTGAGAGAACCTTGTCAAACGAGGTAGTTAAACATAGCGAAGTCAGGAAGTAGAACCGTTGGACCAAGCTTCAGCAGGAATTCGTGACCCTAAAAAGTCTTATTCGAGCCTGAGAGAACCTTGTCAAACGGAGTAGTTAAAACAAGATAGCAAGCATAGGAAGTAGAACCGTTGGACCAAGCTTCACAGGAATTCGTGACCCTAAAAAGTCTTATTCGAGCCTGTGAGGACCTTGTCAAACGGAATAGCTAAAAATAAGAGAACAAGCAGGCAGTAGAATCGTTGGACCAAGCTTCACAGGAATTCGTGACCCTGAAAAGTCTTATTCGAGCCTGTGGGGACCTTGTCAAACGAAATAGTCAACATAGCGAAGTCAGGCAGTAGAACCGTTGGACCAAGCATCACAGGAATTCGTGACCCTAAAAAGTCTTATTCGAGCCTGTGAGGACCTTGTCAAACGGAGTAATTAGAACATAAGTAAAGATTAGGGCTAGTACTTTTCCTTAGGGACATCGAGGCTAGATTAGGGACCAAGAATAGCTAGGGACAAGGAATTAGCTAGGGACAGAGAATTAGGTACATGAAATAAATAATTTTGTAACGCATCACAAACAAAGTCAAATAAAGAACAACATTAAACTGAAACTGTCGTGTTCTAATTTGCAAGAACCTTGGACACCGGCGAGTTTAATCCCAGGCATAAGGAAAGTTCGTTACAAATGGCGCCCGAGCAGGGACTATAAGCAAAGCAAAGCACACGCAGCAGTTGAAAAAAAAACCCACAAAGCACACGCAACAGTGAAGAAAACGAAAACCCCTGAGCACTTACAACATTGAGCATCGTAACACACGCAGCGAGAAGATCCGGAACCACACCGGCTACAACACCTGAGAAATCAACGACAGAGGAGAGGAAAAAAAAACAACAAGAAATATCATACGGCAAAAACAAAACCTAAAAACAAAAACAAAACAAAATGGGGAGGACATCCTGGATTTACAATCTAAATCGGGACGATCTTGTCCATGTTTGCCAAGCACTTGGCGTGAACGCAAGCGGCACCGTCAACGAAATCCGTAAGCAGCTATCCACTTGGATCGCTGGAGATCAGCATGAAGGTCGAGCGGAGGAACTCTTGGCGCAGCTCGAGGCACGCTATTCAAGGGTCTTGACCCCGGCGCGGGTTACAGCTGGCACGTCCACGCAGCGGAAACTGGCAGCACCGAAAGTCTTAGTAACAGCAGCCACAGAAACAAGCGACTCGGAGGAGGAAGGCAACAACCCTGAGAACGCAAACGATGAGCGGCGTGATACGAACGCGGCAAGCGGGGCGACCTGGTCACGCCAGAAACCAGCTAACTTAGTACCAGGCATTGAGGCTAATACGGGAGGATACTCGCCATATTCCAGACCGGCCATGGAGCGTGTTCCCGACAGGATGCAGTTCATCGCTGTCATTGATCAAGTTCGCAAATGGGGCTTGAAATATGGCGGAGATCGCGATCCTCTAGATTTTCTGGAGCGGGTCGAAGAGCTGGCAGAGGCCTATGGTTTCGATTTAAACCTCTTGCCACGGGCTATGCCCGAATTACTTAAAGACCGTGCTCTGATCTGGTGGCGAAATAACAACAAGCATTGGGGCAAATGGAAGACGTTTGCTACAGATTTTTCGCGCTTCTTTCTCCCATCGCGCTACTTTGAGCGGCTCGATGATGAGATACGGGCCAGACGGCAGCTCTCTGGAGAGAAATTCAGCGACTACGTCTTGAATCTACAGGCGATGATGCGTCCGGCTGGACTCTCAGGCGAGCAACAGCTGGAGCGAATATACCGCAACTGTGCTACATCGCTGCAACTTTACGCGCGACGCAGAGATTTCGACACCCTGGAGGATCTCATGGCCCTAGCAGACGAGCACGAAATCTTAAGTGCAGAATCGGCAGCAAGCAGAGACGAAAGGCCACAACGCAACCACGCAGCTGTAGCTAGAGAGGCGGCTCCACGTCCGACCAACGAACGGCCCATACCGCAACCACGCGGAAACCCACCACGAGCTAGCGAGGAGGCAGGTGCTCAACCAAACCCCATTAATCCGAGGACGGCATGTCGACGTTGCGGGCTAGACGGCCATCGAGCTGACGGATGCTCCAACCGCAGAATTTACTTCTGTTGGGACTGTGGAAGGCGTGACGTCAGAACAATTGAATGCTGTGGCCGCTCGGGAAACTCCAGAGGATTCCGTCAGAACCGGGGAGGAGCGGAATCCCAGAACCCGACCTACCCCCGGACACAATAAGGTTCCTGCGTTGCGAGGCAATGCAGGTTATTGCTACCGTCGACATATTAGGGCGGAGCTTCGACGCGGTTGTTGACACTGGTGCGACCAGAAGTTTCCTTAGCGAGAGTTTGGCGCAAGAACTGGGGTCACTGGAAACATTGGCTGCGGATAGTATTGTGATCCGGTTGGCAGATGGCACCACGACAAGAATTAGTGCCTCATTCACATGTGAAGTGACACTGGGCTCTACTAAACGACAGTTAGAATTCCTGGTGCTGCCACGATCGGTAGATCCCATCATCATCGGGATGGATTTCCTGGTCGATACTGAAACGAGTATCACTTGTGGAGGCCAGACGCTGACGTTTCGGCGAGCCACAACATCCGCAGATCGTGTCGCATCGACCGTGACGGCAACAACACCGCAGACACACCAAGAGATAACGCAGATTGCAGACCAGCGACGACAACCAGCTATGGGACACGAGAGACAACATGCAATTCACCAACAGCAACGAGGGCAAACAGAGATACCCAACGAGCGACCACAACCAGCACCGAGACAGCAGAGAATTCAGAGGCCAGCCTCAGTAGACGTGATGGGAGCAGCATCCACACCGCCTCCCGCCATATCAGCACTACCCCGGCAGGCCGTTTTACACAGAAGAAACGAGGACACAGTAGCTCCTCTCGAAGTAACAGCGACACCGGCTTTGCGACGTCCAGCAAGACAGCAGCCAACTCCTGGCCCGTCTTCAGCAAGCATGATGGCAGCAGCGTTAACCCCGCTTCCTGCCCAATCAGCGCTACAAAAGCAGCCTCGAGTTTCCGGAAGTGAGGAGGAGACATCAGTTTCTTCCCCGACGACACCGATGCCAGCTCCGCGAAGTTCACTGGGTCGACAACATAGCGCAAACGCGACGGATAAAGAATCGGTCACACCGACCGCCAGAGCGGCTACGCAGCAGACATCAGCGGCGACGCAAGAGGACGCAGAGAGGTTCGTACAAGGAGAGTTGCAGAAGTTCAGAGAAGTCAAGGGGCTCTGCAACGTCTCAACCCATAAGATAGTCATGCGGGACGACCGGCCAGTCAAAAGCCGATACTATCTGAAGAACCCAGCGATGCAGACAATTATTAACGAGCAAGTGGACGAACTGCTTGAAAAGAATTGTATAGAGCCTTCCCGCAGCCCATACAGTGCACCTATAGTGTTGGTACCGAAGAAGCAAGGTACCTGGCGAATGTGCGTGGATTATCGCCAGCTTAACGCTCGGTCCTTTCCGGATGCATACCCACTGCCTCGTATGAACTTCATACTGGAAAGCTTGCGAGAGGCCAAGTTTATAAGCAGCCTGGATTTGAAAAACGGGTATTGGCAAATCCCCATGGACGAGGCTAGCAAGCAATACACCGCGTTTACTGTGCCGGGGCGAGGCCTTTTCCAGTGGCGTGTCATGCCCTTCGGGCTCCACTCTGCACCAGCTACATTTCAGCGCACCCTCGATACTGTGATTGGGCCTGACATGCAGCCAAAAGCTTTCGCATACTTGGACGACATCATAATCGTCAGCCGCACCCTGGATGAACACATAGAGGATCTGCGAGAGGTTTTCCGACGGCTTCTTGAGGCGAATTTGATCATCAACCCGGAGAAATGCAAGTTCTTCCGCAGCGAGTTGAAATATCTTGGCCACGTTGTTTGCAAAGATGGTATTCGGACTGATCCGGACAAGGTGAGTGCAATCCAAGCGCTTCAACCACCCAGCAACGTACGAGCCGTAAGACGGTTTCTCGGCATGGCGTCATGGTACCGGCGATTTGTGAACAATTTCGCAACGGTAGCCAGGCCCCTGACTCAGCTCCTGAGGAAAGGCAAGCACTGGAAGTGGGGAGAGGAGCAACAACAGGCGTTCGACACCCTCAAAGAGCAACTCACAACAGCACCGGTATTGGCACGACCAGATTTCTCGCATCCATTCACCCTGCAGACAGACGCCAGCGAACAAGGTCTGGGCGCTGTCCTGACTCAGGAGATTGAAGGCGTGGAACACGTGATTTCATACGCTAGCCGTCACCTCAACAAAGCGGAGAAAAACTACTCTACCACAGAAAAGGAATGCCTGGCAGTAGTTTGGGGCATAAGAAAGATGCGGCCGTACTTGGAAGGGTATCGCTTCAACGTCATCACTGACCATCTGGCGCTAAAATGGATAAACTCCATTGAGAGCCCATCCGGGCGAGTGGCACGCTGGGCACTGGAGCTCCAGCAATACACGTTTGATGTGACATACCGAAGAGGGAAGCTCAACGTTGTGGCGGATGCGCTTTCGAGAGAGCCGGAAGCTGTACTTCTGAAGGTCGCTACCAATCCAACCCCCGAAGAACGATGTCATTGGTTGGAACGAAGGAAGGCGGAGGTGCTGGCCGAGACTGAGAAATACCCCGACTATGCAATACAGGGCGACCAGCTGTATCGGCGGATTCCTAGCCAAGCGAGCGATGACGACACAAGCCCGTGGAAGCTCTGTGTGCCTACACCGTTGCGGTTGCGAGTCATGTGGGAGAACCACGATAGCACCAACGCAGGACACATGGGTGCCCGGAAGACGCTGGCCAGAATCTGCGCGCGATATTACTGGCCTGGGATGTTCCGCGATGTAAGGCGTTACGTCCAGAAGTGTGAGTCGTGCCAGAAGTATAAAGCTGCACAACAAAAACCAGCCGGCGAGATGCTGACGCAAATCCCAGATGAGCCTTGGTCGATTGTTAGTGCGGACTTCGTGGGACCGCTGCCTAGATCAACGCACGGGAACTCTTACCTTCTGGTCTTTCTCGACAAGTTCAGCAAGTGGGTTGAGCTTGTTCCCCTAAGAAATGCAACGGCGGATGGGGTCAAGAAGGCTTTGCGAGAGCGTATCCTCGCGAGGTTTGGCTTACCTAAGGTGTTGGTGACCGACAATGGCACCCAATTCACGAGCAGAGTGGTCAAACGGTTCCTGGAAGAAGTAGGCATCCGACAGCAGTTCACGGCACCTTACACGCCGCAGGAGAACCCCACTGAGAGGGCAAATCGTACCGTGAAAAGAATTATCGCACAGTTCACCGGAGATAACCATCGGAAGTGGGACGACGCGCTCCCCGAGATCACATTGGCAGTCAACACCAGCGTATCTGACTCCACAGGATACACACCGGCATACATCGTCCAGGGTCGCGAACTTCGACTTCCTGCCAACCTGTATGACGAACGCACGACGGGTGTAGGAACGGCTCCGGAGGACCCCGAAGCTAAGGCAAGCCGCATGGGCGAAATCTTCACCTTGGTCAGGAGAAGCATGGAACGCGCGGCGACTGAACAGGCGCGCCACTATAATTTACGGCGACGAGCTTGGGCCCCAAAAGTAGGAGATCTGGTGCTGGTAAAGCAGCATCATCTCTCTAAGGCTGTAGAGAATTTTGCAGCAAAGTTGGCCCCAAAATTTGACGGGCCATATCGAAAGTCAGTTTTACCTCACCAGTTATTGTGGTGTTGCGAAATGTGAAGGACAATCAAAGCCGCACCGCCCACATAAGCGAGCTAAAAATGTTCCACGGCAAGGCAGAGGAAGCAGAAGAACAAAGGCCGGTCTAAGAAATGACAGCCACAGCCAGCCCGGCGAGGTAGGAGGGAGTGTGAAGACCCGGAGTTTCCTCCTAGGAATTTGATTCTCTGGGTCGCAAAACCACTACCCGGCCGCCTTCAATTTTATCAACAACGTGTCAAACCCCCCACATCATCCACATCGGAGGGGAAAAAGAGAAAACTGAACGCCGGCAAAGTCAGCCTCTATCTGACCCGGCGAGGTAAGGAGGGAGTGTGAAGGCCCAAAATTTCCCCCCCTAAGGAATTTTTGGGTCACAAGACCACGGCCCAGCCAAACCATCCAGCAACAACATAAATTCACCAACAATAGTACAAACATGCCACACACCAACAACAACTCTCAAACACACAACAGTCACCAACAATAGAATCCACACCACACACTAACACCAACACAGCATTCACCAACATGCACACAACCCACATTCAACACAGCCATACAACACAGCCACACAACACAGCCACACAACACAGCCACACAACACACTAACACCAACACAGCATCCACCAATATGCACACAACCCACATTCAACACAGCCACACAACACAGCCACACAATACAGTCACACAACAACCACATAACGGTTTTTCCTATGGGAAAAGTGCGCATAGCAACAGCGTTCAAACACGTGGTTGACAACAGCATGGCCAGAGCACGTGGTCAAACCGGTTCTTAGCGGCAGCGCAGCAGCAGAGAATACCGTTACATTAGTATAAATGCAGGTGCAACCGGTCATTCGAGTTCAGTTTTTGGACAAGCCGCCAACGATCAGTCTTTGACAAGCCGCCAACGATGAGTTTTTGACAAGCCGCCAACGTTCAGTCTTTGATAAGCCGCCAACGATCAGTGAAAGTGAAATTAGTGAGTGGAAGAAAATATATTCAGCAAAGTAACGCAGGACATCAGTGCAAGGATAATCATCAGAGTGCCGCAGGATTTCAGTGCTAGAATATTCATCAAAGTGCCGCAGGACATCAGTGCAAGGATAATCATCAGAGTGCCGCAGGATATCAGTGCTAGAATATCCATCAAAGTGCCGCAGGACATTAGTGCAAGGATAACCATCAGAGTGCCGCAGGAAATCAGTGCTAGAATATTCGTCAAACTGCCACAGGACATCAGTGCAAGGATATTTACCACAGCGCCGCAGGACATCAGGGCAAAGATATTCAACAAAGTACCGCAGGACATCAGTGCAAGGATATTCAACAAACTGCCTCAAGCTATCAGCTAGAATAAAGCAAGCAACGTACTACAGGATCACAGTGCTAGTTCAGTGCCAGACAACAGTGTGCCAACAACGTAGGATCAAGCTAAGCGTGCTACGAGACAGAAACAATAACTTGTATAGTGGTAATTAAGATAGCGAGCGTAGGTAGTAGAACCGTTAGACCAAGTTTCAGCAGGAATTCGTGACCCTAAAAAGTCTTATTCGAGCCTGAGAGAACCTTGTCAAACGAGGTAGTTAAACATAGCGAAGTCAGGAAGTAGAACCGTTGGACCAAGCTTCAGCAGGAATTCGTGACCCTAAAAAGTCTTATTCGAGCCTGAGAGAACCTTGTCAAACGGAGTAGTTAAAACAAGATAGCAAGCATAGGAAGTAGAACCGTTGGACCAAGCTTCACAGGAATTCGTGACCCTAAAAAGTCTTATTCGAGCCTGTGAGGACCTTGTCAAACGGAATAGCTAAAAATAAGAGAACAAGCAGGCAGTAGAATCGTTGGACCAAGCTTCACAGGAATTCGTGACCCTGAAAAGTCTTATTCGAGCCTGTGGGGACCTTGTCAAACGAAATAGTCAACATAGCGAAGTCAGGCAGTAGAACCGTTGGACCAAGCATCACAGGAATTCGTGACCCTAAAAAGTCTTATTCGAGCCTGTGAGGACCTTGTCAAACGGAGTAATTAGAACATAAGTAAAGATTAGGGCTAGTACTTTTCCTTAGGGACATCGAGGCTAGATTAGGGACCAAGAATAGCTAGGGACAAGGAATTAGCTAGGGACAGAGAATTAGGTACATGAAATAAATAATTTTGTAACGCATCACAAACAAAGTCAAATAAAGAACAACATTAAACTGAAACTGTCGTGTTCTAATTTGCAAGAACCTTGGACACCGGCGAGTTTAATCCCAGGCATAAGGAAAGTTCGTTACAGAATCTGGGTGCATTTCAACTTGCCAGTAGCCGCTCTGTAAGTCCATAGTGGTAAACCAATGGGAGCCACTTAAAGCTGACAAAATATCGTCCATACGTGGAAGCGGATAAGAGTCTTTACGTGTGACGTCATTCCGCCTGCGATAATCCACGCAAAATCTCGTTGTGCCATCTTTTTTTCGCACGAGGACAATCGGTGACGACCAGGGGCTGGATGACTTCTCTATCACTTGACGGGATGCCATATCATCTACCAAATCAGCAACTAAACTACGTTTCGCTATAGGCTCACGCCGTGGTGGCTGACGGATAGGGCTAGCCTCGCCGGTATCAATTGTATGTCGCACTATGTCTGTTCGTCCAAAGTCGCTGCAATGAGAGGAAAAAACTACGCTGAACTCACTCACCAAATCGTGAAACGCACGCTGATTTTCCATGTCTAGCTCATCTGGTAAGACAAAATTGGTATCAACGCAGTTGGGCGTATTTACACCCGCTTGGGTATCCAAATCCATAATTTCAACATCGTAAGTTTTGCCAAGTACTGTGTCCCGAGGCAGCTCAACCGGCCTAGCGTTTGTGTTGATGAGACGAATAGGCATGCTTCTTTGCTCTGAATTCATTAAAGTTCGACCTACAAATACCCCTTCAGGCAGGCATCTTTCAGGCACAGGCGCTATCAACAGGGTCGGAGTATATTCTCTAGCAGGGCACGGTATCTGGATAAAGGTGTCGGAGCAGGCAGGTAAATTCACCGGCGTGCTCAATACGACAAGCTCATTTCTGTAGTACGGTGGAGTGCGCAATGGCACTGATCCCCACGAAAATTCCATTCGGACATCTCTGAGATTGATAGTGGCTTGGTGCGTGGACAAAAAGTCAAGTCCCAATATGGCAGGAGTATTTGCATCGACCACCAAAAATGACTGTAAAAAGCTATGTTGGTCAAAGTAAAATTTAAGTGTTGTTTTTCCCGTAGAAAAAAAGTCTCCTCCACCAGCAGCGAGCAAACGACAACGGCTTGATATGATGTTGCATTGTTGTGGGACCATATGGGAAGGGATCAGCGACACTGCAGCGCCCGTATCAATGATGAAATCAATAAGCGAGCCTTGCAGTATGGCGCGTACAGAAAGCCCGGTGTATCCGATGGCACCTATGCAGTACTGTTGTTGTTTTGCGGCTGTGCGAGAAATTTCTTCAACGGTGTTTAAATTAAGTGGTGGAGTTATATTAGAAAACGTTGGAGCTGTTAATTTTGTTCTCGTCGACTTTCGCTCCTCACTGTCGACGAGTGCTCGTTTTCCTGTAGATTTATGGCGTTGCTGCCACGACGTCGACGTCGCCGCTGTCCCTCAGCAACCTCGACAGCGTATACAGGACGTGCACGGCTTCGTTCCGTTCTAGCAGAAATGTCTTGAGCGGCTGCCAATGCCTCTTTAATGGAATGCGGTTGCCCAGCAACCACCAACTTCAACACTTCTGAATCGCGAAGTCCATCGATGAACTGATTTTTTAGTGTTTCAGCAACAAATGATGGTGGTGATGACGGAAAAGCGGCTACTGCTAAGAGCTCCAACGACGTGGCAAACTCCGTCAAACTCTCCTTCGGGCCTTGTGTACGCCGTTTGAATTCCTGGAAGCTTACCTGCGAAGGTACAGTAAATCTTTCTTGCAAAAGCTGTCTTACCTGTTGCCAATTCGGTGGTGGCGAAGTTGGTAAAGTGCTAATAAGGCGAAGTGCATCACCTCGAAGATTAGCAATCACCGCCATCACTTTTTCAGCTGCAGTCCACTGATAAAAATTTGCTGTGTGCTCAACCAAGCACTCATAATCTGACCACGAGGTTTTTCCGTCGTATGGCGATACGTCATATTGACAAAATGGACGACGTGAAATTTGCGATGGCGCTTGTGTTGACTGTTGACTATTCAACAAGTTGACAGTTTGTTGACCGATGAGTGATTCACCCTCTCTTATCTCCGTGCGTTGATTCTGAGGCGGCATCTCCGTTGCAATATGTGAAGAGCTACACTGCGGCCCTGACAAACAAGCCTGTGCCGCTGAAGAAGTGTGAGAAGTGACACAATTGGTAGCTGTCACTGTCGAGCGTGCGTCGGAAACAGCCACGTTGGAGCTTTCCAACGCCACAGTGCTACACAACGGCTGTGTGGCGTGCGTAAATATCGGATGTGCGGAACTAGTTTGATTACGCACTAAAATTGGCTCAGGCAACGACGTGCTGGAAATAAATTGATTTGCCACAGCGTTTGAAGTTGGAGTCGAGAAAGTGGCTTCATCTGTAAATCGAAATAAAGCGCGCTCCATTCCAGATATACGCTCTTCCAAAGCGAGCGTAAGCGTTCTTATTTCAGTACGCAGTTCCTGAATTTCGCGCTGTGATGGTGCACGTTGTGTCCGCATACTTTCTGCCATTTCAGAAACTTGATGCTCTAAATCCTGGATCTGGTAACGAAGTTGGTTAATATCACGCGTCCTTGGAGGCATGGTTGGTGGGAAGACTAGTACTCCAGTCCGTTCGTCTTTATGCAATTCAATGCACCCCACATCTGACACCAGTGTTAGGAAAATATCCCTCGTTGGGCGCACCTCTGGTTCCCGAGAGGTATTGGTTTTTGGATGAAGATGTGCGCCGTAGAAACTTACCAAAGTTTTCTCAAAAACGAAGATATTCCTATTACTTGAAAAGAAGTTAAAAAATTAAGAAGACGCGTGCTTCTTGTTCTAATGTCAAAATCAATTCTATTTTATTTTTCATATTCGTTTACCGTTTACTCTAAACGAGAAATGAACAAAACAAAAACAATTATGCTGCATTCCAATAATGCCTAATTTTTGCAAAAACAATTGTAAGTAAATTTACAAAACAAAGTGCCGCTACATCATGTTCAGGGTTATTGTAGCGCAAGGGCGGCATAGGTCGCGATGTCACTTGATTGTAATTTTATAACAATATATTAAAATCCATAACATTTGCACCAAATTTCAACTGAACCTAGATGTCTCTATCTACATCAAGTAATTTCAAAGATATGATGTAGAGTTTCATAGAAGGGTGAATTTTCGAAAAAACTTATTTTGAGGGTATTTTAGCAAAACTAGCCATATGTCATTGATCTTAGGTTCGAATTTTTTGTTTTTATAAAGGGTAGTCCAGGGAGACGTGGCATTCTCAGGTGATACGGCACCCCTTCCAATTTCAAAAATTGCAGCTATCATAGCAGTTTAATTCAGCTGAGCAAGAGACTTCGTTGTGTGTGATTTCGTTTTCAGATAAATACAAGCGCGAGTGAACATTTTTATTCGTTTCGTGACATTTTTAGTCGATATATAACAAAAGGGAAAAATGGTACCCCATAACTGTGGGTGATATAGTCCTGGTGGCATGTCTCACTTTGCATGTTAGAAGATATTTGGGAGTACAAATATGAAGCGCTTGAACGTACAGTCACTCCATAATCGCAGAATTTTAGTCAAGTGGGAACTTCAGTTTATTTATTACTGATTAATTTGAGGTTTTCTCTTATATTTTAGTAAAAATTTTTAAAGCTTTGAATACAAGTGACACACCGCAGAAATGATGTTAAGTGAAATCTGGCCTGTACATAAAATAAAAACTATATCAAGTACTGAGTACCAAGTCTTGATCTTGGACTTGAAATTATATCAGTGGGTTAGTCTTAATCTTGGTCTCGAAAAATTACCAAGACCGAAACTAATTTTGCTCATCACTAGCATCAAGCCAAGATTTTGCATAAATCGACGCTGCGCTACCTCTAAATGACCTTCAAAAAAATTTTTAAAAATATTATCTCACTTTTTTGGCACCGTCTTTCAGATTTTTTGGCGTAATTGTGGAAATTTCAAATAGTTTTTTTTCTTTTTTTTTTAATCATCAACCTATACAAGGGAGTATGCAAATTTTAGCAATTTTTTGTCTTAGGTAGAGATCAAGAAAAAAATAATGACCAAGACTGAAAGCAAATGTACAAGACGAAGACCAAAACCAAGATCATTTGAAGAAAAACTTCGACGACGCCACTTTGCCTACCGTTTTCACTAATAAGTGTTTTAACGAGCAACAGCGATGTCACGACACGTTAGGGATTGTAAAGTTTTGACAGATTCTAGCTTTAATGTAAAAATATATCACAAAACTAAAACTAAATTGAAATTATTTAAATTGATGATAGATAGTCGTTTTTCTTAAAATATCAAAATTTAATAGATAAATGGTATTTTTTGAAATATTTCGGACATTTCCAACGTTCCAATTTATTTGAATTTACATTACTTAAATTTCAATAAGCTGAATAGATTCTGACAAAGTACACACTAATGTATACGGTGGAAGAATCATTAATTTATTAATAATTTCCATGATTTCAAAGGGAATTGGCTCCATGAATATACATTAGCGATCAGCATTCTTATTTCTCCATTTTCATGGCAAAGCGTCAAATTCAGTTGAGGTCCCCCTCCCCCACCATCTCTCTTGTTAAAATATCAAACGAATCTTATGCAGCGCTGGACATTATGGTTGGACATCGTTGTATTTCGTAATCGTCACAAATTTAAGTTGCTGCTGCTGCTGATTTGTGCTGCTGATTCTATTAGTTGCCCAGTGTGTTCTGTATTCTCTAGACATCCGTCCGTCGCCAACAAGATTCGTTGTTGTATGCAATCTGCTGCTGTCGCTTAGTTCCACTGTTGTTGTTGTTGCTATTTATGTTCTGCTTCATGAAGTCAAAACTCAAAACTGGGTTACTAGACTTCTTAACTTTTTATTTTAATTTTTTTTTTCCAGCTCGCCAACATCATCACAGCATTTGTTGCGGTTTTTACAGTGCACACATGTACGTATGTATGTTTGTGCGTTTTTCCATCGTCACACATAATTCTGCATATGTATGTGTGTTCTGTATGGCGCGCCATTCGTTTGTGGCCATTTTCATTTGCAAATAGCGTAACGTTTTCTAATTAACAAAACGTTCTTTTTTATATTTTTTTTTTCTCACATTTAGATTATGGTTTCCATTTTAATTTGGTTTTGTGTTTTTTTTTTTAAATTTTTAAGTACTTTGTTTTCTTGTGCCATTTGGTAAAAATTTAATAGTTCTTCAGAAATATATAAAACATTGAAAATAAAATTCGATAGAGGTAGATTTGTAGGTTTTGTTTTAATTTCGAAGCATCTGAAGTAGTACTCATTTATTATTTCTTTGGAAATAAATCACAATTCACGAAATAAGTGTATCGTATTGGGTGATTCATGGTGATATTTTAATCAAATTTTCAAAATTCGCACAGAAACATGAAAATCTGTCAGATATTCTTTTCCGGTGGGGTTAAGTGCCAAATTTGGTCTCAGGATGTTTTTTAAAGTTTGAGATTACACAAATTTGATTGCGAACTGCTCCCTCTATCTCAGCTGAAAGATCATTTGTTAGAGTGCATTTTCATCTTGATTTTTTTCGAAATTTGCGGTTTTCAGATTTTGATAACAATTCACAGAGCTATTCTAAGTGCTCAGTTGTTTAGGAGCTAGACCAGATACAGTTATAAATCGTACTGACGAAATGATTGTAACTGGTCTAGCTCCTAAATGACTTCCACCCCCACTATGAAATTTTTGAAGAAATATCTATTCACTATAAGGTATTTTTAGAAAAAAAAAAAAATAAAAAATAAAACAAATCACTGTTAGAACTTATTTTCAAAAATTAAATGCCAGCTTTTTCCAAAAAAAAAAAATTTTTTTAAAATCCAAAAATGCAATTTTGAAGCTCGTTGAATGAAGTATAAGTTTGGCTACTTTATTTATTTCATTTTAACTTTTTTAAGCTGGATAATGGGGTTCCAAGAAATACGTATCTGCCAGTCAGTCAAAATTGTAAAGCCCCCCTAGCTCGTTAACCAAACCTTACATTTGAAAAAAATTATGTATCTGGGCCCAGTGTATATGTAGGTATAACATAGTCAAATATTACTGAAATCGGATAATTCAACATTTTTTTTATGGCCGCTACACTTTCCTATAGTTTTAAAAAATCTGAACATGAAAAGTGGGTGGGTAATTTGGTACATAAAGTAGGAAAATGTGGTATACTACAATATAAAAACAAACATAAAATATGAAAGATATTTAACATTTGCATTGGTTTTCAAACTCACCCGATGTTATGTAAGCCTTTAGCTAAGTAACGACCCAGTAAAATCATTTAAGATTAAATTATTTATAAATATTGTAGTATTTAACAAAATCTTTTTTATTTATTTGTAAAAGACCGCAACATTCTATCAACCACACGGGAAAAAAGAAACCCTCAACTTTAATTAGCACCACACAAAGTGGTCGAAGCAGAAGGTAAATGAAAAAACCGAATGCGCATAATTCCAAGCAAAATATTTTTTAATATTATCAAAAAATTGAAACCGAAACCAAACAAAAACAACAACAAAAACAACAACAATAACAACAACAATACCAACAAAAACAGCAACAACAATAACAACAACAACAGTAAAAAGTGCAATGACAATAACAAAGATATTCTTTATATTAAGAACCGTCAAATACAAAACAACCGAAAAACAAAAACATTTTAAATAAATTACCATGCGCACAAAATCACATTTGCGCATGCGCACAGCATCCATTAGCAAATAATAAGAGACGAGAAACAAAATCTTTTACACAAATCCAAAAAAAAGAGAAAAAGAAATTCGTGTCTCTTGGTAATAAATAATGTGAATTTACTTTATGCACCACAAGATCGTAAAAAAGAACTAACAAATTTATTTTAAGTCATTTAGGCATTTGCCACTGTTGTTGATGTTGCTGTTGGTGTTTATTATAAATTAAATTTTCTAACTAATCAGCAAACCAGACTGCCGTTGACCTGCGTGCCATGCATGTTGTCTGCGCAGATGACCGAATCTGGTATCTTTAGTTACTCGGTTCACAAAAAGTAGTCTTTTATGAGAGAGCTTACTTCTCTCTTTCCCACTCATCAGCCACCCACTAAAATGTGATAGTGAATGGAGTTGCCATATTAATTATTTATTGTTTTGGCTTTTCATTCAAAATGGTGGATCTAAAATGGTGCAGAAAATAATTTAAACAACAAGGATGATTTAAACATAAAATCCTTTTTTAAAGGAAACTATGTTTCTTAAGACGCCATATTGAATTCGCCATTTTGAAACTTATTAAATTGAAACGCAATTTGTAATTGGGGGCACATAGAACGTCTAAGTGCCGATTTTAGTGAAACTCAAAGAGTTTTCTTTTTTTTTTTCCTCGCCATTCTGGATCCTCCATCTTGAATGAAAAGCCAAAACAAAAAATCTGGCCAGACAGATTGATAGAAATTTCATTAATAGAGAAAAAACTTACATTTTAATCGTTTAATTTTTATGGTCGGTAAGTTCATTCTAACAAAAAACCATAAAAACTAAAACCAAAAACAAAAAATTTTAAATTTACTTCTCGATGCTGAATCCAAGTTCGGCACCTGAAATGAGCTAGCTTCTCCATAAAATTGGGCGGTTTTGGTTTAAGTAGGAAACTTTGAGGTGTGCCGAAGAAGAATATTTTTGTACAACCGTTCGACACCGGAAGACATTGTTATATTCACGGAATACTGCTTAATCTGCCCATTAGCAGGATGGATATATCAACTTAATGCTTGTCTAATTAGAAACCGATAAATTTCAAGTTGAGGGTGTTGTAGCCCTGGAAAATAAGACGAAAAAAGAGCTGCTGTGCGAAAAAATTCCCAGTGGAAATTTTTCACCGGAATTGTCTTTATTTATACATGATACACAAACTGTGAAAAGTCCATTGCAAAGTCGTGTGCGCATAAAAAGTTATTCGGGCTCAAAGGTCGCTAAAATCAGTTTTTTGCAAATATCTCGCTAATGCTAACTTTTACAGAAAAATGTTGGTAACCGTTTAGAAGATATTCAATAGAAACCGGTTTTTTGGCATTTTAAGGGTTTTTTTGGAATATCTTCTAAACGGTTACTTCTATGTGTACGGTTACTTCTATGTGTACACATATCGCTTATTTTTTGTAGATCTTGTAATTCTCTACAAATTTGGTCCCATTACTTTTAATCGTAGTACTTACCAATTCGCAGATATCCTTAAAAAACCAGTAATTTCGAAGCCTTAACGGTTATTCAAGAATATTTTTAAGGTCATGAGCCGATCGAAAAAAAAAATTTTGTACGGTATAAAGAAAATTAAATTATCCTTCAAACGGCATTTTAATTTTGTTTGTACAACTTCTCATTGAAGAGTTATTGCAATTTAAAAAGTAAGATATTTTAATATGAACTCATAGGTAGTATTTCATGTCATAACTGTTAACAACTTTTTAAATTGGGTGATCTCCTAAACTAGAAGTCGTATGCAAATACTTTTAACGTATTTTTGTAGGAAATTTCCTGTGCTACAAAATTGAAGACCAACATTTTTCTGTAAAAGTTAGCATTAGCGAGATATTTGCAAAAAACTGATTTTAGCGACCTTTGAGCCCGAATAATTTTTTATGCGCACACGACTTTGCAATGGACTTTTCACAGTTTGTGTATCATGCATAAATAAAGACAATTCCGGTGAAAAATTTCCACTGGGAATTTTTTCGCAGAAAATGTCTTATTTTCCTGGGCTATTGGCAAAAGATTTTTGAGAAGTTATGAAGTCATAAATTAACTGGATTTAGTACATAATAAATTGAATTGAGGAATTTTTTTGGTTTTGATTCTCTGTCAACAGTTACAACTGCCAAAATTAACCAATCACCGTCATCGTCATCATCATCAGCAGCAGCGGCAGCATCTTTTGGTCCGTACAACATTTTGACTGGTGCTGCTGCGTATCGCGCATCAAAATTCTTGTGCGACCTTGAAATGAAATTTTAAAGTTTTTTTTTTTGGTAATAAAAATAAAATGCGGTTTTTATTTTCTTTTGTTTATTTCTTATATTTTTTTCGAATTTCTTGCTGATGCTGATTATTTGTGTAAATACTGACAACAATGGTTTAACAAACACACTGGAATAAAATGTGTATACGTAAGGTGCTTACGTCGGTGCGACTCATTTGGATAAGAATGTATATAGCATTTTTTGTTGGTGACTGCTTCTAAAAAGCTTATGTGTGGTAGACATTAAGGGAATGTGATTTTAGAAAAATGTCATTTTTTTTTTTTCATAATTATTACAACTAATAAATCCAATTAGATATTTTCAATGTTTATTAAACTTAATCAAACGATACCAAATTTTTAGGAATTCCATCCACCTTGTTTGAAAATTCACGTGCTGAGTATTTTTCGGAATAAACCCAAGAATTGCCATTGGGGAGTAAAACTTAATTTAGAATAAAGAAAACTTTTGAAAACTATTCGAAAAATTTGTCGTTTACGAATAAATTTTTTTTACAAAAAATTTCAAAATAAATCATTTTTATTATATCGCGACCTTAGAACAACAGGGTTCTATCTACACTCACATCACTTTCGAGAAATCTACTTATGTTTGAATATTTTGTGTCGTATAACTTATAGGAATTCATTTTAATCACAATATTATTTATATTACAAGCATTTGATTGTAGTGAGGATTTCATTGATACTAAAATAATAAAATTACGTTGTCTAATTAAGAAGGAATTTAAGTTTAAAAAATCGATAGAACTTTGTTGCTAAACGATAAGGTACTTGAAATTGAGAAACAAGGTTCTAACTGCCAGATAGAACTTTGGGTTTCTGTAAGATTTTTTTTTTGCAGATAGAACTTTGTGTTTCTTTAAGAGAGCAGGGAAATTAGTTAAAATCGTGTAATTTTGTAAAACAAGCCCCGATTTTGAGCCGACATGGCTTATTTTGTTAGTAAATGGACTTACAACAAACCAACACTTAAGATTTATGTACAACAGTTTTTGAAAAAAGGTCGATAAAGGGTTTTTGAAAAATTGACATACTTTTATGTATCATTTAAAGCGAGTGTAACTTTTTCAAAGAAAAATTACACAAGGCCAGTTTATAGCTCATTTCAAAGACAAAGAACAGTACTAAAATGTTGCATTCAATAGAAAAGAGTAAAACAATTTTGGACGTCTTCGAAACAACATCAAAAATCGTGTTTTTGATCATTTTTGAACATTTGGGGTAGGATATCTCAAAAACACTATAAGATATAGCAATTCTGATGCCAGATTTGGATTAAGCGTTGGCCAATTTATCAAAAACGACTATTTTTGATTCGAATTCTTCAATTTTCCGAAACCGTTTTTCGACCTTTTTTCAAAAACTGCATAAATCTTAAGTGCTAGTTTTTTCTAAGTTCAATTACTAACAAAATGAGCCATGTCGGTTCAAAATCGGGACTTGTTTAACAAAATTACACGATTTTATCTAATTTGGCTGCTCTCTTACAGAAGCACAGAAGGCAGTTAAAACTTTGTGAAATTAATTTTAATTCGAAAATGTGTAGATAGAACCTTGTGCATCTCAATTTCATTAATTATCTCAGAAACCATACGAAATAGATATGTTTGAGTAGCGGTATTCGAAAGAGCGTGGTCTATTTAGTACGAAGCAATATATAACTCTATTTCACAAAAAATGTCAGTTAGAACCCTGTTGTTCTAAGGTCGCGATATAGCATTATGCATTGTGGCAAAACATTGGATTGTAAACTCTAACGAAAATGATTATAGAAAGCATTGTAAATTTACTACAAAGAGAAGCATGGGGCCAAAATGAAACATGTACGGAGAAAAAAATGAGCTTAGTTTTTGCGGGACACCCTCTAGATATGTGATGTCATCTAAAATATTACTAAATATGAAATTTTAAGGTGATTGGAGGAGATATATGTAGAGCCTGAATTTTATTACAATAGCACGAAAGTTTTCTAGCAGCGAAACTAATTTTTTAAAAGTCAAATTTTTTTACGAGGTGGTATTTAACTTCACATATGAATATGTCTTCAACATAAAAATCCAGAAACGCCTAAAATAACTCAGGGCGAAAGAAAGTTATATCTAGGGTAGCATTTATTTGTAAGGATTGACTCTAGTTTTCCAGATATCCTTGCTTAAAAGTGTAAGGAGAGCTGTTGTGAAGCATATTTGAAGTGGTATAACACTACCAGTAAACAGTTTAATTAATCAAAAAGTCATTACCTTCCTCATTAAACCTTACATTTTAACTTTTAACTTTTCCAATTAGGTCTTTTCCGAGTTATTACCCATTTCAACCTCATACAAACAGATCAGCTATTTTTGCACTTTTGGGCAAAGATTTCTGGAAAACTGGAGTCAAACCAAACAAACAAACCATTCCCTAAGTATTTAACAACCTCAATGAATCTACATTAACTCAAAAAAATAAAGCCGCAAAAAAATAATTAGTCCTGCGTATGGAGTTGAATTACCATTTCTTCAAAGGTTGATTACTCGGAAAATAATGATCTAAACGGAAAAATTAAAGGTAAAACTGAATGAAAAAGGTTGCAACTATTCAATTTCATTTACAAAATCTTATTAAACTATCCTCTGCAAGTTTTATACTACTTCAAATATGCCTCAAAACAGCTATTTTTGCGCTCTGAAACAAGGATATCTGGAGAACTAGAGTCAATTCGGTGAATCTGGTACTATTTTTGTATTCAGTAGGTCATGATTACTCGAAATCAACTGCGAAACCTTATGTCTCAAAATCATTTTTACCTTGCTTAATTTGCCGCCATAGAAACAACAAAACAAGTATGAAAACTCTCGTTGTATTTATGACTGCTGATTTTGAATCCGTCAATAGAATTGCTAGTTATATTGAAGCTTTTAATCTTTACCTAAAATAGGAAAAACATCCAGTTTTCGTAATTTTTGAGATCACAGGAAAAAGTAATTTTTTGTCATAAGACTTAAATTCAATCTCACTGATTTAAAAAATTCATAAGTAAAATAAATTTCATTGGACATCAAGTTTAAAGATAATAGAACAACGCTTTTTACGGCCTTTTGAATTTTGACCGCCAATATTCCAGTCAATGAAAAGGCTCTTTACATTATTAGCTACCATCAATGAAAATACATTGATGATCGGAGCTTACTTATCAGTGTTTTAGAGTAAAACAACAATAAAAACACAAAAAGCTCCGACCATCAATGTATTTTCATTGTTGGTAGCTAATAATGTTAATCATCATCTGTTCCAAAAACTAAAAACCTAGAAAATCTCAGAGAGCCAACTGATAAACATACGAATGCGCTTGCTACTTCGTTTTGTCTCGGCAAAAAACATTGCAAACGAAGCGCTATGCAAAAATAGTATAATATCGATGACTCACAACGGCAGGGCAATGCATATAAAGGAGCTGTGATTCTCGTCTAATCTATGCTAAAAGTTAAATAAAGTATGCTTGCAGAATTCTATAAGATGTCGGAAAAGCGTCTGATGAGGAATTGACTTATTATAGTCAATTTTGACCTGTGGTGGGTCCCGAAACTAGTAACGCAAACCATCCTTCCGATACATTTTTTTGCTTTTTTTATTTATGTGTATTTTTCCTCGTTTTTTGTGTTTTTATTGTTGTTTTACTCTAAAACACTGAACAGTAAGCTCCGACCATCAATGTATTTTCATTGTTGGTAGCTAATAATGTAAATCATCATCTGTTCCAAAAACTAAAAAACTAAAAAAAAAAAGAAAATTTTACGCCAAGAAAATAGAAAAAAAAAAAAAATTTATATCCTTACGTAATTGCTTAACCGATTGTTTCCATACGGGTCACTATCTTGCTGGGGCATTTAAAATTGACTATAAGGAAATTTATCATTAATTAACAACTAGTTAACAAAAGAAAAAAAAAAAAAGAAAAAAAAATGATTAATTCTTTAACAAGTAAATTATCATGTTGCCATTAAAGTTTGAACAAATTGGATTTATGTCTTAAAAATAAATACCCGTTTAGTGCATTTCAAAATACAAAGGCAACAAAAAACAAATATTTAATTTGATAAACAACTTAACGATCTATTCGAAACGATTATTGCTAGAAATATTCAAAAGAACAGTGACAAAAAACCATCGTAAATCTGTCAAAAAGAACATGATTTAATGTTTAAAATATGAAAAGTCCATTTATCACAATAAAAGACAGTTCTTTAAACACTTGTTTCGTTGGGGGATGGGGGCAATAAATGCCAAATGGAAAAATTTTTTTATCTTTTGGAGAAAAAAACTAAGTATTGGCCAAAAATTTTTGAAGTCATCAACTTTAGAAATTAAACGTAAAAAACTAGTAAAGATTTAGTAAACATTTATTTTTCTAAGACATAAGTTATTAACGATATAGTGAAGCCGAGTGATTCCTTTTTCAATTGTAGAGAAAAACAAGACATCTTCCGAAAAAAGTGTTTAATGCACAAAATGCTGAGGATCGTCTAAGAAATTTTTGGAACGTAATAAATTTTTTATTTCGGACCAATTTTTAAAATTGCAAATTAGGAAATATCTCAGAAAGTTCTAAAAAAATTTACTTGTTTTCTTTAGACCTTTATGCCATATACACTTTTTTTTGTAAAATGCCTTATTTTTGTCTACTGCTGGAAATAGACTTGCACCGGCATCACTATATTGTTAATAGTTTTTGAACCAATATCGATTAACCCAATTTTTTTTTATAATTTTCTCAAAGGCGGAGAAGTTGCTTAACTTTTATGTACTTATTTGAAATATGGCGTTTCATTAATGAATGAAAAATTTAGGTACAAAAAAATAAGAAAGGTTATTCCCTAATTGCAGGTCGATTTAAATAGAGTAGAGGACATGAGATCTGGTTGTAGACATGTGCGACATGTGCGAGTTATTAGTTCTATGTTATATGTCACACAAAACTGTTGTAGTTTGACATCTCCCCTAGGTGGTCAGATTGGGTTGACCTCTTATGAAAGCACTGTTGTAGCTATGGTTTATATCCAAATCGCGTCACTTGGACCGTTAATGCATTCAAAACGCTCTAGTTAAAAGAAGTCAACACCGCTTAAGTACTTTGTCTTATGCAAACATTCAACGATTTTAAGGAATTATTGAATTTTGGATATTGAATATTGTTACCTGCAATGTTAAATGCAAAAAAATAAAAAAATAGTCTCATGAATCATACAATTATTGCATATAAAGTGTATAAAGTGAAATTACTTATCATCGTCACAACACGTTGTCGCGCGGAGTTTTTAAAAATCACAAAAACTACGCCAATCAACAACACAATGTTGATGATGGCGGTGATAAAGGTGCGACTAGTGAAACAAATATGTAAGAATCATGACAGAATGACTGACTCACCAGCTAACAGACCTGACACTTCACAACAGATTGCGCAATGCGTTAGCAAACAGGCGTAACTCACAAAGCCGGCAATGGATGTCTTGCATAGTGACCCATAAAAACACTTGTTGCAGCTGCTGTTCTGGCTGCCTTTACGCAACACGCATGCCTTAACGTTAATGAATTGCACAAAAGAGGGGCTTTTTTTGTTGTGCTTAACAAAAGTGGGCCTTTTCTGCATCCACTTTCAGCACGTTCCAGCAACATTTTAGCGAGACCGACTATTTAAAATGAAAATAAAAGTGAAAAATTACATTGCAGAGTTAAGTTGCTTTAATTGTTGATACAACTTAGTAATTGACAGCATAACTTAAGGATGATCTACACTCGAAAGAATTAGGTTGAAACTTACCAGTATGCGCCTTTTAAGGAGTTTTACGTATCAAGTGCTCTTAATTGAACATCATACAGAGACTTTGAAGATTCCTTAGAATTACTTTTTTAACTCTCATGTTGTGGCACATTTTTTTTTTGCTGTGTAAATATATGTTATTTCTTCTAGAGGTTTTATGAAGCACTTCCATAAAGTTTTTCATTTTGATATTTATGGTTTATAAGCCACCAAAGTTTGACAATGATAACGTTTAACAGTATGTAAGCTAGCAAGAGATATGGTTAAATGAAAGCCTTGGACGCTGGACGGCAGGCATCGCACATTCAACAGATGAACAGCTGGGTAATAGGAAATTTGATGTTATTTCATTAAGCTGGATATTTTGAGAAAATGCAAACGCAATCGGAAAAACTGAGCCATCTGATTATATATGTATAAGGAGACACAGAATTTGACGATAGGAATTGTAAATTCTTCAGTCGCATAAATTTTACAAAGACAAAAACTGAGTTTCGGGAACACCTTGGTCTTCTTGCTGTCGAAACTTTCATAACGATAATGATGGTATGCAAGGAAATCGATTTATTCCAGCAGATATACTGCCCTGTTTTCACTTTTTTGTCGACTATTGTGGTTGAAGTCCATTACTTTGAGTTAGCACGATTCTGGTAGAGAATACGTAGCTAAAAATCTTTGGTTCTGTTGGGGTTTTTATTTTTAGCCCTAAAGTAAGCGTGTGATATTTTATTGGTGACTGGGATTCTTGACTTTTGTAGTATTGTTTACTTCCAAGAGCAGAGACTACACGTTTGAGCAATGTATTTCCAGTTTTTGTAGTGATGAGCAAACAAAGACCAAGATCAAGACTATAGCAGTATAGGTCTTGGCCTTGTTCTTGCACATTGAGTCTTGGCAGTGCCGAATTAAGCCAAATGGGGGCCCTAGGCCATTAAAATTTTGGGGCCCTCTTAATAGAATTTAAACAGCTTATTCTATCATTTAAAGGTTGCAAACACAATAAAACAATCAAAATAGTTTTTTTTTTCTGACAAATTCTATTTATTTTTTTTATTTTTGTGATTTTACATAATTTACAGTATAGTAATTCATAAAATAATCTTTGAACATCCGATTCAATGGACATTCGACTTAGTATGTCCAATCGTTCTTGACCCATAACACTTATTTGCTCGTTTTTTATGCGTTTTTACTTTGAAAAAGAGCGGTCTGTTGTACAATTTGTAATCATAAGAGTTAAAAAAATGCGAAGAGCATTGTCCACGTTTGGGAAAACAGTTTCAAGATAATCTCAAATCAAACTTTCATAGAGTTCAAAGTGAGTGAACTTAGGTTTTGATGGAAATTTTAATTTGATAAAATCGTGAAACTGTTTGAGTTCAGGATAAAAATCTTCCAAATCGTCAGGGTAGAAGTCAAATAAGCCGGCAATTTTTTCGCGGGACTCATTTTCCCTACTGCATTGCAACGGTGTTTAACAGAACATCGCACTATCGTGATAATTCGTTCTTTGGTCGTACGATTAAGTTGTGGAATAATCTTCCTGCGAGCGTTTTTCCCGACAGCTGTGACATCAGTAGATTTAAAAAAAATGTTCATCGACACTACTCCTCTTCTCCCCCATCCTTCTAACCTATTTCCTTTTCTACAAATCAACACGGTGCATTGCATTTATAGGGGCTATCCCCTGAGCGTTGGTTTCAGCAATAAAAAAAAAAAAAAAAAAAACTAAAGTCAGCCAAAAATGAAAATCTCTTCGAAACCTCTAAATAAACTTAGCTTCGGCTGTTGATTTCGATCTTGAGCGTATCGATAATTACAAGAAAACCGTTGACACGCAAATAGTCTCGCGCATTTAATACAACTTCTGGAGCATTGCCATCGTTTGGGTGTCTTGTTTTTCGTCGATGCAACATTTGCATAATCCGTCTCAGGTAAATTTGTTCTGGTTTTGTTTTCAAACACCTGGAATTTATCTCTCATCCTATCTTACAAATTTTCTACTGACGAGCACATCAACGCGCAGGTGTCCAGAACAATTTTTTCTGACTGCAATCCTTTGCTCGTTACCCGAATGTTATTCAAAATATCGCTCCACAAAACAAGCATAAAAACGAATTCAAAGGTTTGAAATTTATCCGATATACTTTCAGCTTCGTGTTTTTTGTGACAAGTCATCAGCAATTTCCTTTAATGCTGCAACGATTCCGTTCAAAGATTTTAAAGCTGCCTCAGTGGCGTTTGCATGAGCTTTCCAACTAGTTTCGGATAACGATTTCAGTACTTTTTCGTTTCCGATAGGTTTCCTTTAAACGTGTGTCGAGCTTGAGAAAAAAGTGTACAATAATTGAACGATAGAAAAAAAATTCACTGAGAACAAGCAGCACTTCACTGCGGTTTCTCCAACTACTTAGGTTAAGCGCATGGGTTGCGCACGGTAAATAAATCGCGCATTTGTTGAGATTTAACAAAATCGCTTGAATACCTGAGTAAATACCGGACAATCGTAAGATTGACCCTGTAGTATTTAAAATCAAGAAATTCTAAAACATGTTCAGCTATCTCAACACCTCTATGACCATCAAAGTTTAAGAAAGTTAAAAATCTTTCAACGGGCTTTCCATTCTTAGCAACATATCGGACAAATATACTCAGTTGATCAACGTGAGTGATATCTAGAGTTGAATCGACTGAAAGACTAAAATATCGCGTGGCTATAACCTCCTGTACAATTTGACATCTAACTTTCGTGGAGGCACCTGCTCGTCGGGAGCCCTAGGCCATGGCCTTGTCTGGCCTAATGGGTAATCCACAATGAGTCTTGGTCTTGGTTTTGGATTTTGGTTTTAAAAAAAATTTCTACAGATTGCTGAGTATTCAAAATTTCCAAACCTACTTTTTACAAAGCATCTTGATCTTGCAAAATTACCAAGACCAAGACAAATTTTTCGCATCACTAATTTTTAGAGAGGTGTTATCAATTCCCTCCAAGTCATTAATTTACACAAAACTTTCAAAGTTCATTTGCGCTATGACGTCATTTGGTAAGATTATAATGCTTAAAATTGAAAATGTTGTGGATTTTCAATTGTTTTGCTTTTAGAATGTTTAATCTTTTAGTTTCAGTATGGTGGTTTTTCGGTACAAATTTTGTTAATGTTGGTGTTATCGTTGTTGCATTGTCGTAGTGTAATTATACTTTCAAAATAATTGCAAGCAAAGTCACAAAATAAGTGCTTAAAATTTAGCACGATTGTGGAGTGGGAACTTGTAGTTTTTAAGTAATTCCATAGTTGTTTTTTATGCTTTATTTGTAGAGCTCGAGCTTCGAAAAGTAACTGAACTTTATATTCTCTCTTTTATTATTTTTACTTTGTTATTGTTACTGACAGGTCAGTAATGGAACTGAACTGAAAGGGTCTAAAGATCTTAAAGATTTCAGGAAGGTGCACGGAGAAAAAAAAATAGTTCGTATTACTTTCCTTTTGGCCCTATGCTCCTCCTAGGAGTTAAAGGAGAATACATACATACATACTTTCCATCTAGTAAATTTCACTAGTGTTTCAGAACAATGTAGTGACAACTTGCGAATAAAATAAATTTTACCTACTGTTTTAGAAAATTCAAAATTTTTGAATAACCTTACAGTATCTATAGTAATTTTTTTTTTAAATTTAAGTGATAGGAAGCAATAACAACAATTACAATAAAATGACAATGGATTTAAGTAAAGTATTTTTTTTTTTTAAATTTCAGTTTATGTTGAGATGATTACACTTTTGTAGATGTTGTTGCTGACTACCTTGCACGTACCCCGTATGCAATGAAATGTTTGTACGTGCTCCAATGACCACTGAAAGGTTCAAAAAATCATACTCAACTCAGTAACAGCAAACGGCTAACAAACTAAAAGAAGCGTAGCAAGAGAACAAACGTAAAAAATAAAGTAAAAACCATGAAAATTAGCGAGGAATCCCATCTTACTTGAGTCAGTAAAACCATATAGTAGCAGTAAATTGAATTGACGCAATAGGTTAATTCTTATGACACTATTCGCAATATGGAATTTGAAACAACGCACAAAAATTTATTTTGATGTTCTTTAATAAAATAATAAATAAATGCTACAGGTGCAAATATATAGCAATTGATGTGTTTTTTTGTATGGTGGTGCAACACCCCTTTGTTCAAATTCCCCCAATGTTTGTAAGGCATTTGGTGAACACACAAAGTTTTCTAATAATAGATACTGTAAGTGCAGAGAAATCACTTCACCCTATTTCGTGAGGTCATTGGACAGTTCTGGATAAAAAAAATGCATTTTGAATTTTTCACGTCTAGATGGAATGAAACAGTGCACTGTGCAGTTCATGACATTTGACATACTCGTACCATATTATTTTGCCTTTAGCTAAATGAAAATGTAACACATTTCTTTATCAAAAGATGTATCAAATAAAATGAAATTATGAAAACAGATTTGCATGTGTAATATTACAGCTACATACAAAAGAAAAGATCCGGCATACTTTGAAAAAAAAAAAAAAAAAAATACTCGTTTGGGTCCGAGCATTATTTCAATTTCCAAATTCGTGTTCGTACTGGGCCGAGTCTTAAAAATTAACCCCAATTCCATCTCTACTACACATAACCACTTTTTGTAGTTCGATAACCTATTCCTATGAATAAGTTTTTATTTTAAATATTCATTTAAATGCTTTACTTGTAGATTTAAAATAAGAAATGAATTTTAGAAAAATATACATTCAATGTTAAAAAACCTGTATGGGCAAGCATGTGTGTGCGTGTATTACAATTTGAAATGCATTTGCGGTTATTGAACTTTTGGATAAAATAAATTATAAATTAAAAATATAACAAATTGAATAACATTAACAACAAACAAATACAACAAACAAATTGTAGTTGCCGGTAATAAATGAAATATTTCAAATGTATTTGTTATTGCTATAGTTTTACAGTTTGTATGAATGTATGTATGTTTCTGTGGGTTGGTATGTAAAATATTCAAAAAATGCAAACATTTGTATTTTCAATCTTAATAAATCAAAGCGTTTCAAATTCATGCATATCGTGAATATATCTCCCAGATAACAAAGCAAGACAGTGAAGTTTTATCGCAGATGCCTACGCATTTAAATTAAAGACACCGCCAACAGGTTAATGGATGTATCAACAAAATGACAGTTATTTTTTTTTCTTTATGAAAAAACAAATTTATTTTGGTATTCATTTAATTTATTAATTTGTTCAGTTTACTGCAAATTAATTATTATCGATTAAATAAATCTTCGGATGTTGACGAATAACACAGTGTTTATTTTTTTATAAGGTTGGGACATTTGTTTTCTTTATTAAGAACAGTTTTTATTGAATGAGGTAAAATAGAGCAAGTTAGGGTAATGTGGACTATGTGGGTAATGTGGTGCACCCTTTTATTTCCCATATATAACAATTCTGGTTGTTTGTGCATATTAAAGCTCGAAAAACATATTTTTCTGTTATGCTCCTTACACGTGTGCAATTTCTTAATATAAGCTGTGAGGTCAAATTGACTTTCTTTAGTACATACTGAATAGCTAAATAATTTCCTTAGAACTCTGTTTTCTAAAATTCAAATAACTCTAATGCATTTGTGGAGCTATTATTCAACGAAAAAATGCATAAGTACGTCTGATTTTACATTGATTTTATATATTTAATGATTATTTCAAAAAAGTGATGTTTTCGGGTAATGTGACCTACCCCATATTATTTAACGCTGATTACTATTACACCTTAAAAAGCTAATTACTTGTGTGGGATACCCGGGTTTGAGTAATATGGTGCACTATTTTACGTATGATTCGGTATTCCTTATGACTAATTCATTTGTTAGTATGAATTTGGTTTATCTTACTAAAAAATATTCTTTAATAAGCCTTTACAGCTATTGTATAGCAACTATAATCTAAAATAATACAACTCAACTTTTAGTCAACAAAAGTTGCGAATAACGGTATTACTTTAGGAAATGGACAGGGTGATCCACATTACCCTACACTTTTCTTTTTCAGCTATTTTTAGGTACTGTCAATTTATCTGGCCTCACGCTTGAAGAAGTTAATATTTTAGTTTATAAATTATATAATAGTAAAAACAATAGAATAACTAATACTAATTAATTGACCAAACTAACCTACTTCCATTACTTTGGTAGAAATTGGCGAAAAAGAAAAAAGGTAACCACATTACCCGAACTTACTCTATATATGAAGCAATACACGCCAAGTGTACCAGCTCAAAATTTTTTTCGATTTCGCTCCAATTTTGCAATATGGTAGATCCGGTGTGCAAAAACAACAATCCGGGAGGATTTGGTCCTAGATACATTTGTTGTTAAAGTACAGGGTGTTCAAGTTGGCGTTTTTAGTAATTTTCATGAAAAGCGTGTTTTTTTTAAAAATTTATAGCTTACACTAAAGTTTGTAAATTGATAAATCTAAGTTACTGGTCTCATTTATTTTGAAGTGTTCCTTTTATAAAAAAGTACTTTTGAATTTTTTTAAAAAAAAAAATCCCCTTTAGATTTTTTTTAGAAGTACTTCAAATTAAAGCATAATTCATAAGATTTAAAATGATGTATGACTCAAGATGGAATTCGGACGCTAAATGGGAGTTTTTGGCTTTTGAACGCCCGCGGAAGGCAAAAATCTTTTTTTACTCAAGAGGAAAGCATCTTCCGAAAAAGTGTTCCAGGCATAAAATGCTTAGAATCGTCCAAGCAATACGTGTGTTTTTTTTGGACTTTTTTAAAATTTTTTTTTTAAAATTTTTTTTTTTTTAAATTTTTTTCAAAAATTACTCAAACAAAATTTTTTGTTTTAACGTTCCAAAAAATTTCACACTTATTTCCTTGATGATCCTAAGCATTTTATGCATCAGACATTTTTTTCGTAAGATGCTTTCGTCTTGAGTAAAAAAAGATTTTTGCCTTCCGCGGGCGTTCAAAAGCCAAAAACGCCCATGTAGCGTCCGAATCTTGAGTCATACATCATTTTAAATCTTATAAATTAAGCTTTAATTTTAAGTACTTTTAAAAAAAAAATCAAAGGGGGATTTTTTTAAAAAAGTGTACAAAATTTTGGTGAAAAAAAATTGTTTTCACCAAGAAATATTTTTTTTTATAAAAATAACTCTTCAAAATAAATGAGACCAGTAACTTTGATTTATCAATTTATAAACTTTAGTGTAAGCTATAAATTTTTAGAAAACACCATTTTCATGAAAATGACTAAAAACGCCACCTTCAACACCCTGTATTTTAACAACAAATGGAACTAGGACCGAATCCTCCCGGATTGTTGTTCTTGCCTATCGGATCTACCATATTGCCAAATTTGAGCGAAATCCGAAAAAAAAAAAGTTTTGAGCTGGTACACTTGTCATGGATTGATTCATATATTAAGCCATATTGAACTGCCTAAATTTAATCTTGATATTGGTGATTTCAGAAAAAAAAAAACAATTTTTTTTTTCGTCCCGCTTATTTTGAATTAAAAAACAATGTCAAATTTGACTTTAAGTTGGTATAATTCATTACTGTCTAACGTTTGCTAAATGCTCCATAGGTAATAGTCTTAACTAAAGTATTGAAATATTGAATTCTGGCCAAGTTTAGCTACATTCATTCATATTAGAACTATGAAAATTTCATAAAGCTTTCTTCAAACATTACCAAGTATGACAAATTTGCTTGTCGATGTGGCCAAATAAACCAGAAATGGGTCACTTCGCTGAAAAAAATTTCTGTTCGGACATAGCTGATCTCCTTCAAGAGAGTGAGCATCACATGAGTGATGTTTATCACAGTTTATCACAGAAGATCTAATTCATTATAGAGGATCTTTTTTCAGGAGGAGATTTACAAAGTCTTGTCTATTATAGAAAATCCTATACAGTGATACAATTTTAGCTATGTATCTCAACATATGCGCAATCATTACTAATGACGTTGGAAAGAACTAGCACTAATATTTGTGCTCTCTCCGAAACCAAGGTTAAAAGTAACAAATTACAAGAATTATTGAAATGAAGAGTGTTTTTTTTTTTTTTTTTTTACGGAAACTTTTCGCGTTAAAAATCGAAAAGATTATATGGGCTGTAGCAAGAGCAGTAGTTTAGCGGGTGTGGCTTCTTGAGTTGATCGAGTGTTAAATGCTGCGATTTATATTAATTTCTTTGTTTTTTGACTTCCATTTTTTTTTGTTTTTTACGATTTTTAATCTTTTTGTTTTTTTTTTCGATATGTTAAGTTTATTAATATACCTACCATTTTAACTCCAATGCAGACGAGGGTGTTGCTTTTGTCTGGTTTTTTTGGATTTTAGTTTTTTGATTCTCTCATCTTCGATTTCTCGTCTCGTTTTTTAATTTTGTATCCATATCTGGCATTAATTTTGTTTCCTTTTTCTTTTTTTTGAACCATTATGTTTTTGAGATTTTTTCTTGACAAATTGTTGTTTCAGTTTTTAGAAGTTAAAATTTCTTGAAATGTTTGCATCTACATCTAACATTCGAACGTATGCCATATGACACTGGGAAAAACATTTCTAGTTTAAGGAGTGGAAAAAAAATTTAATAAATTTATTTTTAAAAATTGTACTGATATTTCCATATAAAACGAAAAATATGTAAAATATTTTAAATATTTAAAAGGTGGGAAGATTAAGTTTCCGTTTGGTTTAAATTTCTTTCTGTTCATGCAATTAGAACAGGCGTTATAGCAGTATGTATGGGAGAAGGGGGAGGTTTCGACACCCTAACAAAAAAGTCCTTATATCTTCCAAATGCAATTGTGCATGTTATTTTGAATACACATAGACTATGCATGAATATGTGTGCTTCTTTTATATATTACAAAAAAATCGATATGTTTGCTATTTGCGGAAATGTGACCAACTCCCACTTTTGGGGAGGCTTCGTCAGTCATATAAATTCTTGATTCCTTTGATTTTTTGAAACCTTCAACCTTTTGAATGTAGATGGTAAAAGACGAATTGCTTCCGGTGATACAATGGGAGAACGAAAATCAGGGATATCGTCTTCAATCGGGGCCATATCCAGCAAATCATTCAGACCAGGAAGGTCAGAGCCTTGAACGAGTTCGAGACATGATTCAGGCTGATTCTACATCCATTTTTGCATCGGCATTAGTACCGAACTCCATATCTTGTGAAAAATCAGATTCATGGGAAATAATTGAATCATATGTATAAATTTCAGTTGTCGAATCCTCCCATTTACACTTGACGAATCCTCCCTTATCCACTTGTTTCCAAATTTCCAAAATTTCACAGTTATCTTTTATTTATTTTGCAAACCTTAAATGTAGTATTAACAGTAATAATATATTTGAGTATCTGCTAAAAAAAATGGAAATTTTATGGTTTATTAACCGAGTATCACACAAAAAGCAACAAGCAAATATTACATCAGCTTGCTATAAAAATACAAAATCACGACTAACTACGCACCCTAGCCGAATTGCGCAGAGACATTTTTATGATAGCTGCGTTCCATTAGGGGTAAGACTTTTTGGTTTACACGCGGGAGTAAGTGCGAATAGAAATCGCAAAATTTGGCACAGATGAAGCCTCCCACGTGTCGAAACCTCCCCCTTCTACCCTATAGCAAACATGTTGACACTTTTGCTTCCGGCTGAAACTCGAAAGCGTGGAGACCTCTTGGTTGAAAAATGGAATCGACTGACCCGTGCAAGTGTAGAAGTACACCTTGTTTTTGTTGTTGCTTTCAAATGAATCGAATTAAATTGCATAAATTAACAGAAATTGAAGAGGAAATCATTTGAAAAAATGTAATCTTCTCAAGAACTAATTAATGCGATTAAAAGTTGTTGTTGTTTGATAATTCCCTTTTGTTGTTGTTGCAATTCAATTAAATAACGCCGAGAATGGCGTATGAATTTGTCAATTACCCTAAAAACAACAACAGTGCTGCCATAGTGCAACTGATTGTTAACTGCCGGCATGATAACTTTAAAACTTAATCTGTGGTTGTTGTAGTTGTTGTTGCTGTTGTAGCTTTCGTGTGCATCATTTTGATTGCTGGTGTTGTTGTTGTGGTATTGCCCACATTTTGTAATTTTTGTTGTTTTTGTTTCATTTGACGTTTCATAAGCGGCACGCGGTTTCTATTCATGCACCATTGCCAAGGTTAACAGTGAAAGAGAGAGAAAGAACGATTAAAAGCTATGTTATTACTTAGCAACAAAAAAAAAAAAAATAAAAAAATACTGCAACAACAATTTCGTATATTTTGCATTAATTTTTTCTAAATTAATCATCATCAACAACAAATGGGGCTGCTTTTTTTGAATTGTTGTTGCTTTTGTTTTTGTTGCTATTTGCTTGATGTTTCAGTCACTGCTGCTGCTGCTTTGTCATTCTAATGACTATTGAAAATTAAAAAAAAAAAAAATTTTATTTTTGTATTATTTTCAGTACTTAACCCAACAAATTGCAGAATTCTAGCGACAATGCATGTATACGATGCACACATAGAAACACAACAAGTTGCTACACAAGAGGAAACATTTCTAGCGCTTCTGATCCAAGCACTTCAAAAGTGCTTGTCCCCATAGATATTTAGAAGCACTTTCACAATGATTTTTTAAAAGGCTGCAGTAAGATCAACGTGGGTTCGAACCTAGCACGGGTGATTTTTTTTTTATTTTTTTGCTTTATTTTTTTTTTATTAAAATATTTTTTATTCAACCTTTTTTTATTCCACTTTTCTATTTCCCTTTCTCTTATTTATTTACTTTTGCTTAATTGAATTGAAACTGATTACGCAATGATTCTATGTAAGGCTATAGAAGCATTCGTATGTCAAATTCTGTTTGGACAACATTTGCTTAATATAAAAATTTAATACCTCTTCATATCATCGAGCATTGGCGTAGCGGTCTAAAGAGTTGGTAAATTTATGTAAAAATAATCTGTTTCTATCTTCACGCAGACGGTCGTGGATTCAAATCCTGGTGCGGCCAGTTTTTGTTTTTTTTTAATTTTATTGAAAAAACGCTTATCGCAGCATTACAAATAAGCGCTTCAAAAACCCTTTTTTGGTAATGCAGCGGTAAGCTTTTTTTCGCATTCATCCTGTGATATGCAATGTTAAAAAGAGAACATAGTTCTTAAGGAGCGGAAGCGCTTATTGGTGAAAAAGATGCACTTCAGAAGGGTTTTTGAAGCACTTTTTTCCCCTTGGGTAGGTATGTAGCTTTTTTTTTTCGAGAGTTGTTGTTGTTGTTGTCCGATCATTAATCATATTGTATTCAACATTAAACGAATTTCTTGTGATGTTTTTTTCTGTTAATTCAAATACTTATGAAACAAGGACTTGAGGAGTTCGTTTGAGGGCGATAGAGCAATAAAAGCAGACTGATACTTATGAGAAATGTTATAATTTATTTATTTTTTTTTAAAAAGTAATTAGTATGCCGAGTATTTGTTTTGTTTCATACTAGATATTATTTAAAACTCCAACTAAATTAAAGTAATAATCAAATTGGCTACTAAGCCAAAATGTTTTAAGGGAAGAAAATGACAAAAATAAAGTTAAAAGTCTAAATTTAAAAAAAAGCAATTCACCTCTTTTGCTGAAAAGAAAAAAAAAAAACAAAAAAAAAAAAACAAAGAAAGAAACTGAAACTACTTACCGCTAAAAGCTATTGTAATTTACTATTTCTTCTGGAGGTATCTTTGAGAAATCATCTCCCTCTCCGTATTATTCCATATGGTGTACATTTGATGTTAACGTTTTCTCGTTAAGAACATTATGCTGTTAAGTATTTTCAACTATAAATTCACCACACTTCTGTTTAATATTTTATTCATTTCTGTTAAATGAACGTTTCTCTGCATCTCTCTCACACTTTGCCGTTTCCTTTGTGGGGCTGCAGTTCTTAATTTGCTTTATTTGTGCCTTTATCTTACATTCAATTTTACTTTGCGTTGGTCTCTTTTTGTTTTGATATTTCTGTTTGTTAAATTAATGGGGTTTGCGTTTTTCTTCAAACTGTGGCGCCTTCATTCACCCCATTCCGCTTGGTGATTGTTGTCAAGCCATTGTAGCAGCGCTTGAATGTTTATCTTTTCGATTTGGGGACTTTCATCGATTTTTGGATATTTTTGAATGTTAATAAATTATATTTTTAAACAAATTGAATTTTTTTTTTGAATGTGAATTTTTTCAGAATTTTTGAAATTTTTTTTCATACTTGTTGCTTTGTTTTGACCAATTTTTGAAGAATTATAAAATGTCTCCAAAAACTGTGAAAAAATTCACACGCTTACTTGAGACGATTATAGGCATTTTTTGCCCTTTTTGTTTGATATACCTTCTGAATCTGGAAGGCTGCTTATGTCAATCCATTTTCCGGAAAAAGAAGTTAGTTCTATCCTTGATGATAACTCGCTCATGTTCTGGCAATCCCAGTTACTACTAAAACTTTCTCCTTTGACATCAGCCTTCATACTTGCAAGTTAATAGAAATCGCTCTTGTTTGAGGACAACATACAGTCTGTTAAATAAGAGCGTGGTCATTGTTGTGAGAAAATGAAAATACCCATTGCGAAAATTCTTTTTAATATTGATTTATTTGATCGAAAACTTCAATGCAAATACATTAATAGCAGGTCCAATCACCCCCAGCATCAATTATAGCTTGACATCTTCGCGACATACTTTGAACAAGATTTTGCGCATACTCTTCTGAAAACGACCTCCTAATTTTGTGAATGCGTCGAACCAGCTGTTTCAAGTTGCAGGGTCCAGGGTCCAGGCATGCCTGATGATAGGAAAGGCCCAAAAAGAGGATTCATCAGTGAAGATAACGTTGCCCCAGTCACGATCCAAATTGTCTTTGGCCCAATCAAGACGTTTTTGGACATGTTTTTCACTGAGCATCGGTTTTTGCAAAGTATTTCGGTATTTCACACTATTTGCAATCAAATGATTACGAATAGTTCCGTGGGAGATATTCAAACCTTTTTGGGACAATTTCGAAGCACCTTCACGCAAAGTTAATGTTGGATTTTTCGAAAATAGAGCACAGATCAGTTTTTCCTGTTTTTCCGTCACTACACCGACAGACCCGCGATTTGGAAAGTCATCGACATTTTTTACTTCTTTGAAGCGATTCACCCACTTACTCACAAACTGTTTCGACTTTTGCATATACTTCGCAGCCGCCGCTTGGGTCATTTTGGGACCTTTGCGGTGCAAACACAAAAAAACGGCTTCAAAGCGCGACGCGTACGCGGTACTCATTTTGGAAAAATGCTGAGAACGCATTGAAAACAGTGGTCAGCTGATTCACTTTCACGAAGCATGAAGGACAATACTGCCCTCTGTGTGAGAAAAAAAAATTACAGCATTATACTTTACCGATCGCGAGTAATCGTGACCACGCTCTTATTTAACAGACTGTAGAAGCGATGACTGCAGCAAGAACTATTACGGGGTAATTTGAAGAGAATCAAAGGCACTTTTCAGTCAACGTGTACAATGAAGGAGTTTTGTGGAGGACAAATACTCCAAAAAAAGTTAAAAGACACAAAACAGAAATGGATCTGCATTTCTACTCTGTCGAGTATCACCCATTACTGTCTAGGGTCTGAAGCAGCACAAACCTGTACAGCATATAACTCGCGAAATTTTACAAATTTTTTTATTCATACCATGCATTTTAGAAGAATTGGACAATTTTCATAAAAGAATAAACTACAAGTCTCTGCGAAAATGGCTTGAGAATATATCGAAAAAAATAACAACATAAGCCACTATGATGATGATATTCATAATAATGATTATGACATTTAATTATGACAATACATGCAGTTTTTTCTTTCTGTTTATTCTGTGAAATACTATAAGTGGCCGTGGAAATAATACGATCACAAAACCAAATAAATATTCATACAACAAGAATTTAGTTCTTCTTTAAATATCCAGCAGATAGATAAATATGAGCGTACGATAAAGACCCATATGCTTGGATATGTTGGTATGATGGGCACAAACTTGAATGCAAAATGATATGAAATTTATTTAAGTAACAAATTCCAATTTAACACAAGCAAAATCTACAACTTTAACAATAGCAACAATATATTGTTGGTTTAAGATTTGTCATACGAGAGTACCTGCGACAAAAGCCTGGGAGTGTCCCATGTCCATGAGTGTGACGATGACGACAACGCTATGCTTGGATTGTAGTATGAGATATGTTGTTATTGCTGCTGTTGTTGTTAGTTTTGTATGTTGTTTTCATTATCATCATATTACACATAACTTCTTAAGTTGACTTAGGGAATTTTTGAATACAAAAGCTAAAGTTTTTGCTAAAGGTTGAATATAACAAAACGGCAAGTTATAGATATTCTGAGATGATATGAGTTATGTATTTTTTAGAACAAGAAAAAAAAAAAAAGAAAATTTACAATGTTCAGTTAAGCCTTAACTGGAACTTTAACTGGCACTTTGACATTAAATTTCATACAAAAATTTTGTTTATCTCGAAGTAAAATTTTAGCTGAGCATTGAGAAAATGGCTCTTATTCATTTAAATATAATTTTAATTTTTCAAAAATTTAAAAATTTAGATTTATTGGTGAAAAACTGATGATCTTACCTTTTTCGGGTTACCCCAACGTTTTAGAGAAAATTTTTTTAAAAAAAACTTTTAGTTAATTATATGAGCTTTTCAAAGGTGTATTTGATTTAAAGGGTTTAAAATAATTTCACAAAATTCCGGACCTTTTAATTTTATATTTTTCATATTTTTCTATCTTTTGACTTTGCAGCCATTTTAGTAAGAAAAAATCCAGATCAATATAACCTTTTATAATTTTTTTTTGGACTTCACGTTAAATTTCCTTCGATTTGGTAAAATATTTGTAAAAACAATTTTTTGATTTGAGATCAGAAAAAAAATACTTTAAAGTGACAACGCACGCGTTGTGCTGCATATAATGCGGGTAGTGCACGCGCTGCTCTTTATCTAGAGGAACCTTCAAACGGATTGGCCGCAATACTAACTATTTGATGGAAAAGACTAACTTCTTTCGATAAAAATAGTGATGTGCACCATTAGGTTAGCACCAAAAAAGTTTAAAATTGAAGTATTCTATTATTTATTTAGCAAGGTGGTTCGGATTTGGGAGAGCACCGGAGGTTTAAGTTTTCTGGGACTATTCTGAACAAATTTTCTTAGTTTAATTTTTTGAAACTCTGAAATTTGATGGAGATATAGCCATCGGAAGATCAGGATATAGCTTCATGAAAACTGGTATAGGTTCGGAACATCTAGATGGGTTTTAATAATATTGGTGTCGTATGAAAGGTACTTTAAATGGCTATAAAATTGGTGTAAAAAAACCTAATATCCGAGACTTGATACTCCAGATATGGCGAATTTTCGGGGCTACTGTAATATTTTGGTAAATTAAATGAAAGTTTCTTTGGTTTACTTTTTGTTTTACAACCAAAACATATGCTTATGAAAAAAAAACAGGTACAAATACATCAAGGGGTTCCGATTTCCCAGATCGGTTTTCATAAAGCTATATCCCAATTTTCCAATGGCTATATCTAAATTAGTTTTGCGTATTTCGAAAAACGGAACAAAGAAAAGTTGTTCAAAATAGTTCCAGAAAACTTGCATTTCCTGTGTTCTACTGATTATCAATCACCCTGTATATAGAAACTGTTGTTTTAAAAAAATTATAATTACAATAAAAAAAATCAAATTTTCTAAGAAAACGCAGAAAACACATAAGGCCAACTTCTGTTGAAAAGACACGATAAAGTATTTTCCCAGCCAAGTGTTAATATGTTTAAACAAAGTAAGGAGTGAGATCGAAAAAATCTTGGCACACGTTTTACCTAATAATTTTTTGGGGGTAAAATTTAAAAATTTCTTAGATCTAGTTTTCTTTGAAAAATATGTCAGCTATTATTTTTAATGACAAACATGTTGATTTGCTGTGAGTTTGATCAAAACGATTGAAGAAAAAGAAGTACGTCTCAAAATTATTAAAAATTTTCAAAAAATCGAAATTGGTCTTACAAAAAATTGGCCAAAGAATTGAAGGTCTGCCGTCAAACTGTGTCTAATGTTATAAAACAGTTTCAGGAGTATTTGACCATCGATAGGAAACGTGGTTCAGGAAGAAAACAAGGACCACATGATATTGGGAAAGCCAAGAAAATTGAAAGCATATTGAAAAGATCTCCAAACGCATCTGCTAGAAAAGCTGCCCGGTTAGCCCAGTGCTCTGACTATTTGGTGCAAAAAGTTAAAACCAATGCAGGTTTGAAAACATACAAAGTCCAAGAAGTTCCAGACAGGAATGCTGCAAAAAATTTAGACGCCAAAAGTAGGGCTCGGAAATTAAAATCGAATTTTATACAAAAATATTCATGTTGTATAATGGATGACGAAACGTATGTACTGGCAGATTTTACGCAGCTTCCGGGTAAAAATTTTTATGTTGCTGATGCTCGAGGAAATGTCGAAGAAAAATTTACAGTCCAAAAGCAGACAAAATTTCCTAAAAAATGCATGGTATGACAAGCTTTATGCAGTTGCGGCAAAAAAGGCAAGTCATTTGTTACAGTGGGCTCTATAAATACCGAAATATACATCAAAAAATGTTTGAAAAAAAGACTTCTTCTTTTTATAAGAGAGCGCAATGTGTCCGCATATTTTTGGCCCGATTTGGCATCATGCCACTACGGCAAGAAAGCTCTGGAGTGGTACCAAAGTAATAACATAGTTTTTGTACCAAGAGAGGCCAATCCTCCAAATTGTCCGGAGCTAAGACCAGTGGAGAGATATTGGGCTCTTGTGAAAAAAAACTTAAAGAGCACAAAGAAGGTGCCCCAAAATATCGAAGATTTTAAAGGGAGATGGGCAAACTGATCCAAAAAGGTGAAACAATTATCAAATCTCTAATGGAAGGCTTACCAAAAAAGGTCCACGAGTTCATAAATGGCTAGTGGTTAGAACTATAAAAGTTAAATTTTTCTATTATTTGTAAAATATTATCAATTAAAAAAAAAAAAAAAAAAATCAAAACGCTAAGATCAACCGTTTGAAACTTATTGAATTTTACATATGTAAACATTTTTTTGATCTCACTCCTTAATATCTAAATGTTAACATTATTATGTGAGCAATAAAACCAAGATTTTCTTAGAATAATAAATCTTGGTATTGAAGAGAGATTGTTGTTAATAAATTCTCATGATAATCGTAAACGCCTTCATTTGCTGCTGATGTGGCTTATCGCCGCCGCAGAAGCTTCTTCTTAAATTTCAAACACCCCTCTTGCTAGTGGGGGAGGGGAATTACAGAAATTATACATTAGTTATTTCAGTTAACGAAAGCTGATAAGCTGACAACAATATTAACAAAAACAACAACAACAACAGCATGTGTAGAAACGTTCAACACTTTTCGCTGATATTAAATCTCAGAAACGACTTTTCTTAATATCGGTAATTTGTATGTAACATGGTATGTATGTATGTATGTATGTATTCTCCTTTAACTCCTAGGAGGAGCATAGGGCCAATATGAAATCTCTCCATTTGTCACGATCCCTTGCGATGACTTTGATCTCTTGCCACGATTTTCCCGATTCTTGGATTTCCTTTTCCAACGACCTTTTCCAGTTGGTTTTGGGTCTACCACGTCCTCTACTGCCTTGTGGATTCCACTCAAGGGCCTGGCGACAAACTTCGCTGTGTGGTTTCCGGAGAGTGTGACCAATCCATCCCCATTTGCGCAGCTTGATCTCGTTTGCTATAGCCTTCTGTTTGCATTTTTGATGTAGCTCGGCATTTGATATAGTGCGAGGCCACCAAACCTTTAATATACGCCTTAAGCATTTGTTGACGAATACTTGCAGCTTGTTTGTTAGTTGTTCAGTAACAAGCCATGTTTCGCACCCATATAACAAAACCGATTTCACATTCGAATCAAAAATGCGCACTCTCGTTTTGGTGGATATAACGGATGAAGACCATATTTTGTTCAGTTGAGCAAACGCGCCTTTTGCTTTTGCTATTCTTGAGTTGATATCCTCTTTTGCTCCACCATCCATGGAGATAATGCTGCCTAGATACGTGAAGCTATCGACGTTTCCGATGTCATCACTGCCAGCTTTAAACGTCATGTCATTGCTTGCGTTTAGCTTCATGCTTTTAGTCTTGGATACGTTGATTTTTAGGCCGGCCTTTTGTGATTCCAAGACAAGGTCTTCAATTTTGCTTTGCATATCTGAATGTTTGGACGATAAGAGGCAGATGTCGTCAGCGTAGTCGAGATCTTCCAGATGTTCGGTAAAGTTCCATTGAATACCCCTTTTGGCCTTATTAAGAGCTTTATCTAGGATATCATCAAGAACGATAAGGAAGAGTGATGGTGATAGTAAACACCCCTGCCGTACGCCTGAATTAGTGGTGAATGTCGGTGACAACAACCCGTTGTGTAACACACTGCATTTAAAGCCTTCATATTGTGCGCGTACTAAGTTTATGGCCTTTGCGGCAATACCTCTTCGTTGCAGTGACGCCCAGATGTTTTCTCGGGAGACACTGTCAAAGGCAGTGCTATAGTCAACGAAGACAAGTTGAAGTGCAGCACGCCACTCGCATGATTGTTCGACAATTATTCTGAGCGTGTTGATTTGATCCACGCATGATCTGTTTCGCCGGAATCCTGCTTGCTGCTTTCGAATGGCTGAATCAAGTTTTTCGCTTACCCTGCTCAGAAGCACTTTCGTCAGTACTTTTGATGGAACTGAGAGCAAGGTGATGCCTCTATAGTTTCGGCACTCGCTTAGGTCACCTTTTTTCGGTAATTTGACTAACATGCCATGTAGCCAATCTTCTGGCAAACGCTCTTCACTCCAGATTTTGTTGAGCAGAGGATGGAGAATTTTAGCTGATGTTACGGGGCATGCCTTTAGCAGTTCAGCTGTTATTTGATCTATACCGGCGGCCTTGTTGTTTTTCATGCTTTGGATAGCTTTCACAATTTCATCAATTGTAGGCGGCGGTGTTTGTATTCGACTACTACTGCGAGTCATTGCGGCAGTTGTAGTTGGTGATTCTGGTTGCAGGGATGTGGTAGACATGGGATTTAGTATATCGCAAAAATACTCTTTCCATCTGTTTAGTTGGCCGTCTGCAGATGTTAAGAGATTTCCGTTTTTGTCTTTGATAGGGCGGCTCTGTTGGAGTTTTCTGCCTAATAATCTGCGGGTGATATCGTAAAGCTGCCTGAGATTTTGAGCATTTGCAGCGCTTTCGGCTTCGCTCGCGAGGTCGTTATACATTTTTCTTTTGTCTTGTCTGCACGATCGCCTGACTTCTTTATTGAGAGAGTTAAAGACCTTTTCGGCGACGTTCTTTTGCGCTCTAGTTTTAGCGTCGTCTCTCAGTTTTTTTCGCGCTTCTTCTTTTTTCGACAAGACCCCACGTTTCCTCGCTCATCCAGTGCTTCTTGTTCGAGGGTCGAAACCCAAGTATTTTTTCACTGGAGTTTAAGAACGCAGCCTTAGCGGCCCTCCATGATGTTTCAATACTTCCACCACAATCGAACGGAACTGTTTTAAGTTCTTCTACGAAAGATCTGCGTACCTCATCGTTCTTAAGCTTAAGCACGTCGAATTTTTTTGCTACAGATTGTTCGCTGGGACGTTTATTAGCGGCAAGTTTTAGTCGAATGACCGCGACGAGAAGATGGTGGTCGGGGCCTATGTCAGCGGCCCTCTTTACTCGTACGTCCAGAAGACTCCCTCTCCATTTTCTGCTAATGCAGAAGTGGTCGATTTGGTTTTCAGTGGTGTTGTTTGGAGACACCCAAGTAGCTTTATGGCATTTTTTGTGTGGGAATAGCGTACCTCCAACGACAAGACCGGCTGTATTGCAGGCGTCAATGAGAAGCTCTCCATTGTCGTTTCTCGCACCCAAGCCATGTCTTCCAATCACGTGCTCTAGGTTAAGGTTTTCTGAGCCTACTTTGGCATTCAAATCGCCCATAACCATTATGATGTCGTTCTTGTGAGCACTGTTTATTGCTGCAGCGAGCTGGCTGTAGAATTCATCTTTGGTTTCTCTCTCTGCCAACTCTGTGGGCGCGTATGCTTGGAAGATGGTAATATTTCTTGCGGGGGTTCGAAATCTGCACCAAATGAGTCTTTCGTTTACAGGTTTCCATTCCATTACTGCCTTTACTGCAGTTTTACTTAGCAAAAATCCAACTCCATCCCTGTGGATGTCATCTTACGATCTACCGGAGTATAGAAATTTTTCGCCGTCAGGAAGTACATATTCGCCGGCACCGTTCCATCTACACTCGCTTAATCCCAATATCTCAAGGTTGAATTTGTGGAGCTCTATAACGGCTTGGTGTATTTTGCCTGGTTCATTTAGAGTTCGGACATTCCAAGAGCCGATGCGTGTTCGAGTTTTCATCGAAAGGATTTTAAAATTTTGAGAAACCATATTGGTTCCAGTTATAGGAGAATCATTCCTAACTATGCATGTTTCTTGCACCTCCAAATCCGATGTGCATGCTGCCGAGGCAGGTGGATTAACCACACTCTGGTGGGTACCACTTGGAGAGTTATTTCCCATCGTTTTCCGATCCATGCTTCATTAGTATAATCTTCTCGGCAACGCCCCACGCAGTAAGTTATAAGCTTAAAGCTGGATCCGGCAAGCGCTGCAAATATAGTGGCCAAATTCACTTTTAATTTCAGCCGTCCAATCTGGAACAGACGCTGACCTGGGAGCCGCCCACTCTGGATCAGACGCTTCAGGATTTCGACAAGATGCTTATTTTAAGGCGGCATCGACTCGCCTTGTCAGTGCCAGTTACGGGCATTGTGGGTTTTTCTTTCGAGGCGCAACGCTGTCCAACGCTACACCCTTCCACACCCTGGCTGGTCACCCGCTTTTAGTCGCCTTTTACGACAGGCATGCTTACCTCGGGCATATTCTGACCCCTTACCCGCAGGGAGCATGGTAGATGTATTCAAATATATTTGTTAATATTATTGTAACCATACCTTACTACTTGATCTATTACGAGATAAAAATAAGAAAAAATATTGTTGGTGTGACATCTTGCAAATATTAAGTTAAATCACAAATACAGCCATAGTTGAATACGAACTACACTTTGGCAGTAGTTTTGTGACGAGTCGAATATCTTTAATTTGAGTATTTCAGGTGCTTTGGGCACGGTTTCATCGCAAATGATTCTAAGTATAGGTTTTCACTGTATAGTGAGCCGACAATCGACTGTAAAATTGTTGGTAACTAAGCCCTAAATGCGGATGAATAAGGCAAACTCTATGCAAAGTGTCCAACAAAAAGGATAATTTTGGAAGGCAGCAAAATATATGATCGACCAAAATTTATGTGAAATGGTAACAAGGAATAGACAAGGAAAGAAAAATATTTATTAGAGCGCAAGTCAACATAACTTACAGACATAAAACTTTCTTTTAAATCCAATTTAAATATGTTGGTTTCTTTAGATATTGTTCTTTCAAAATACCGCAATATCGAAAAAATGTGTTTTTAGCAATTTTTGAACTTTTTCGGTTTGAATATCTCGAAGAAAAAAGAAATGTATCAATGTTGTTCAAATTTGATTCTTAAGAAAAAAAAGCACTTTCACCTGACAACAGGGTGGCTTCTAAAAGCTTCTATCAACATCAATATAAGCACCTGCTGGAAACGAATAGAAGGTTGCTAGGAAGTCGTGAAAAGTGGTTTTTGCTAGAGCCATAAAACAGGTTCCAATTGTTTCCGGCTGATAGTAATAAATGGCATTGGTGCAGTTAGATAATTTTGTATGAATAACAATGATATTTTGATAACATAAACATTACACTTTAAGACTTAAATTTATCAAAATTTATGCTTGTAACATTTTGAACTTTAAGTGCAAAACTAACATAGGGTACTTACAGTTCATTTAATTTCTCTTTAACTTTCCGTTAAAGCTTCAATAATAAATTATATTAAAAAATAAATTTAAGAATTTGAAGTGTGTTACTTACTGACATTTTATATATTGAAAATTAATTTTTAATTGAACTTTTAGTCATATATTTGCAAAGATCAATTTACATATAAATCTATCAATGCATTTTCTAACACAGAATTATGACAAATTAAGGAACGGATCAAAAACACGACTATAGTGACACATTTTTCGTCTTTTGCCAAAAAGACTTATCAGACTATTTTTGTTGTAATTATAATAATACTTATTTCATTAAATTAATTATAATTGAAAAATTGCAAGTTGAAAAACTTTTGTCTTTAAGGCCTGGGCAGGAGTTGAACCGAAGACGTCACGGCTGGTAGAACAACTCTCAATCGCAGTGCCAATCATTAGACCAATGCACCAATGTATATCGATCTTAGCAAATATATGACTAAATTTTCAATTAAAAATTAATTCTTAAAAACTAAATAAAACAGCGACAAATAATTGCCATAAAAGACAAAACCCACAATTTTAGAGGCAAATGAGCTAAGTGCTAAAAACGTTAGCAAAAACGTCAGTGGCTCAGCAGTGCTATTGATTTGGCCAAGTTAGTGCACAAGTGTGTACTAACTGTTGGTTTATATTTGTTTGTATTTTATGACTTTGAGTACTTGTTGTTTTTTTTTTCTTTAAATCACATATATATTTCAAATTTGTTTCCCCCCTACAATCCCTCTTTTTGATTTTTCGCATATTTGCTCGTTCATTTGCTTGCATTTTCATTACTTTCTGCTGTTCTGCTGTTTTAATGCTTCTTCGTTGACCTTGAACTTGGTATTAGATACAGAAAACTGGTCTCTGGTTTCGTTACTCAATACAACTACCATACAATACAGAAACTTTATTTATTTTTGAATTTTTAATACAAAACTGCGCGCGCGAAATAACGAGCAAACGGCAGGGTTGCCATGCAACTACTTAAGCTCTTTGGAAGCTTGTCTCTACAAAATTATATTGAATAAAACAATACATTATAAAAAAGGGTCTAAGTTCATTTTATCGAATGATTTTGGTTTACTGTTTCCGCAAAACTACTTTATTTTCCTCCAACAGCCCTGGTTTTTATAAAATCTTATACTGTATTTCCACCGGAGCTTTAGCTGTGACGAGATTTATAAATCTAGTTATTAAATCTTAAATCTTAAATGTCAGAAGCGCGAAAATGTAAGGAAGAATCTTTATGACTCAATATTTTCCTTTCATTTGCTTTCTTTCAATTGATAACATCGTAAAAAATTTATAGAAAACCAAATCTGGTGTTAAATCGCCACGTCAGTGAATGTACAGCTCGTGACGTAAACTCATGTATTTAGTAATGCGAAATATAGTACATGTGAAACAATTGATTTTACGTCAAGAACTGTACGTTCACGGATGGCGATTTGACCGTTGACTTTGATCTCGAATGACTAATTCAGGGTCACTGATTCCGAATCTGATGTTCGTATTTTTCCCCGTCACGTCTGATATCCGAGGTATCCTTGATTTAAACTACAGAAGACTCTATTTTCAGTCATATGACATACATGCAGGCATCTTTAAAATAAAACTTTAACTTTTCCAATCGGATTATTTCTTTCCGAGATATCATCGATTAAAGAAAAGGTATCGCAAATCCTGTGTCTATTTTAACATTGCATACCTTTACTTCAATGGATGATGTCTTGGAAAAGTTAAAGTAATAGTTTAAAGGGGAAGACCTGGGCTATATAATGCCGCTGACAGAACACTACACTACTTCCTGAGAGTACGTCATTTGCCTTAAACGCGATAGGAAAACAGCGGTTGCCTGATTCGGAACTAACGACCCTGAATCAGTCAAAAAGAGTTATCGAGATCAAGTTCACATTTTTGTGTTGCACAGTGTAATTGGTGACGCTAGAGTACAATTTCAAAATTACGTCACATTTCGTTACATAGATCTATGTGTATGCTAGAGAGGGATGCAACGATAAGAAAATCAGCAACGATAGCTTCTGTGACTTATTCATTTCTCTTTTATCTCTTATTAAATTATTGAATTTGGTAACCCTGGTTTTAGTGAGTGCAAAAAGAGAGTAAAAGAGAAAGAAAATTTCATTTGACAAGTGCTAAAAAAAAACGAACAACAGCAGCAGCGATTGTAATCAAAGTAATCAGCGGATGGAAATGCAAATGGATGAATTGTTTTTGTTGTTGTAAAAATAATTTTTGTTGTTTGTTATTTGGTAGTAACAATGGTAATTGGCAGCAGCAGCAACAAGTTGCTGTTGATGTTTTTATAGTTTAAGCAACATGTGTTGTTGTGGTTGTTATTATTATTTTAGTAGTATGCAGTTGGTGTTGGTGTTGTTGACAGTGATGTGTTTATTGCTATTGCCATTGACGAACACGTGACGTGACGTAACTAACACTGATTCTGCGAAATCAATACACATGGAATAACTTAACAAAAACATTTGGACTTGAAATGTTGATGGGCAAAAATAAATCACAAATAAAATTACTATTTTTGTAGAAGTACGAGAGTCAGGGTCGTACAATATTTTTGTAGTTAAAAAATTTATTTGAAAATGTAGTCGTATGATCGTTCTCACGTAGAACCGTTACATATAATTAATTGGTGCGGTTTTTTATACCGAATGATCTGAACTAAGATTTAAACCATAGATCGTTTTCACCTACCGGTCCAGTTAGTTGCAAAAAATAATTGCTTATACTTTAGAAAATTGTGACCTTATAACGAATTGATAAATTTGGAAAAACAGTCTATCTCATAACTTCAAATCCCTTAATTATAATTGCACAATTAGGCCGGGTCGACAAAAAAACAATTGGAAAAAGCGCCCCATATTTGAAAGCTTATTTTGAGAACATCTAGAAAACATGAAAAAATTTAGATCACAGCGAAAGTCGTCTTTTTTCCATATTTTCGGTAGGTGATGTCCGATGTTTAAAACTAAATTAGAACTTAATTAGCGCTTTTTGAGTAAAATGTTAATAATACACGTTTTTCTAAGAACTTCAATTTAATGAAAAAAAAAAAAAAAAATTGCATTTATGGAGATACGATCCAGAGAAACTGGGTCGTGCTAGTCGAATATCACTTTGGGGGTCCAAACAATATGAGGAAAAGAGGTAGGCCTTATTAAGCCCTTTACAACATTTAATAATTTTTAAACATCGGACATCACCAGCCGAATAAGGCAAGTAATATCATTTTGGCTATTTTAGGGAAGCTCAAAAAAAAATTTTTTGTTTCCTAGATACTTTCAAGGTAAGCTTTTAAATAAGGGGTGGTTTTTCCAAACTTTTTTCTTTGCATGGCAAGCAGCAAAAAAGAAAAAAAAAAAAAAAAATGGAATGAACTTTTTATTTCTTATGTACTTTTTGACGCTGAGTCCGATTGCACCCTCAAAAATGTTAGTATACCTGCAGAACTTTGAGATATCCTTGCTTAAAGCTGAAGAAAACACTGTTTTTGGGCTTATTACGTAGCTACAAGAAAATTAAATCGAATAGCCACACTCCTCCTTATAAAAATACAATCTGAAACTTTTCCAATAGGACTCTTACTTCCAAGTTAGAATTCTTTGAAGAGAAGGTATTTCAGCCTCTTGCAATCGGATTCAGCTTCAGAAAGTACGTAGAATTGCAGAAAATAAATAAAAAGTTCAATTCATATTTTTTTTGGTGCCTGTGTTATCAAAAGCGAAAAAAATATATTGTGTATTATATAAAAATGAACATCACATCAACATTTTATTCAGACTAATTTTTGTAATGATTCAAGAAGTCGTCATTCTTTCCACAATTTGCTACTATGTAGTATTGCTACAAAAACACTTGCATACTTTTCTTTCTGCTACTGTTTGTTCATTGACATCATCGAAATATTGCTATCATATAACTCAAGACAACAATAGAATTAATTAAAAAAAGTAGTTAATATTAAAAATACGATGCCGCTGCTTTGGCAGCCCATATAAATTGCAAGCGCTGACACAATTCCCACGAATTGCCTACACTTCCACAAATGAACTACAGCAGCAATGCGATCAATGCCAACGTCCGTAGTTCAACCTCCACCTCCACCTTCACCAACGTCATCATCATATTTTGAATTATTAATTTATTGCGGACTCACAGTGCAGATGCTGATCATTGGAATGCGCTAATGTGCTTCTTGTACATGATGTAGGTGGCCAGAAGAATTCATTTTTAATTTTTTGTTTTTTGGAATTTGCTTGTATGTATGTATGTATTCTCCTTTAACTCCTAGGAGGAGCATAGGGCCAATATGAAATCTCTCCATTTGTCCTCTTGCCACGATTTTCCCGATTCTTGGATTTCCTTTTCCAACGACCTTTTCCAGTTGGTTTTGGGTCTACCACGTCCTCTACTGCCTTGTGGATTCCACTCAAGAGCCTGGCGACAAACTTCGCTGTGTGGTTTCTGGAGAGTGTGACCAATCCATCCCCATTTGCGCAGCTTGATCTCGTTTGCTATAGCCTTTTGTTTGCATTTTTGATGTAGCTCGGCATTTGATATAGTGCGAGGCCACCAAACCTTTAGTATACGCCTTAAGCATTTGTTGACGAATACTTGCAGCTTGTTTGTTAGTTGTTCAGTAACAAGCCATGTTTCGCACCCATATAACAAAACCGATTTCACATTCGAATCAAAAATGCGCACTCTCGTTTTGGTGGATATAACGGATGAAGACCATATTTTGTTCAGTTGAGCAAACGCGCCTTTTGCTTTTGCTATTCTTGAGTTAATATCCTCTTTTGCTCCACCATCCATGGAGATAATGCTGCCTAAATACGTGAAGCTTTCGACGTTTTCGATGTCATCACTGCCAGCTCTAAAAGTGATGTCATTCCGGTTTGCCTTTAGCTTCATGCTTTTAGTCTTGGATACGTTGAATTTGCTTAGCTTAGTGCAAAAAGCAAATTTTCTCTATTTAATGGTACTAGTGTCATGTGGACAATGGAGCAAAGAGGAAGCATTCGCTGCAAAAAATCGCATATTGATGCTGGCTCAGGCATCGCAGGTATACAATTCAAAAACAACACCATAATTTTTATGGTCCATTATCGAACTAATTTTATTTATGGGTTGTGTCTAGCAATGGTACAATTTATTTTTTTATTTTCTTTCCATTAAAAGACATGTAAAATGAAACTGAATCTCTCATATTACGAATAAAATAAGTGGCAATAAACCATGAGAGCTTACTTTGTATTCATGGACTTTTCTTTTCATAGCATCTCTCAGTCCATGTGTATTCATGGACTTTTCTTTTCATAGCATCTCTCAGTCCATGAATACAAAGTAAGCTCTCATGGTTTATTGTCACTTATTTTATTCGTAACATATGAGATTCAGTTTCATTTTACATGTCTTTTAATGGAACTTTGTATGTAACTCTTTCCCCACCAGCATATTTCTAGGCTATATGTATATAAATCTCGTCTCGTCGTCTCTTATATGTACAAGTCATTGGGATCTAGAATCCTGTAACATAGGATCCTGAATCTGTATCTCATCCTAACGTGAAAAGTAAATAGCACATGCACTGCTATTTTCACAGAAATCGGTGTTTACTAGACCCTTCTTCTTTATGTGGAAATAAACTTTACAGTTTTCAAATATTATTTCATTAAAGATTTTTATATTTTTTTTGGCTGAGGTTTGAAAAACCTTTCATCTATACACGTTTTGGATTTGTAACCCTTATCGGCCTTATCGGATAAGTTCTCGGACTCCGTTGTAGTTGATTAGGCTATTTTTCTACCATTCCTGGATTAAGTTGTTTTTGAAGAGCTATTGCTTACTTCGCAAAGCCTTATGTGTGGTTCACTTGTCTAAGCAATCCGCGCTTTCATTGTGCTCCTGTACATCGTTTCCTGGTATACAGATTAGAGTCACATCAATCCCTCTGGATTGAGGAACTTAAAACATTCTCTGACTAGCTTTGGGTACATTTACTCAAAAGATTAAAAAAAGTTTAAGGATTTTAAATAGAATTGAAACTTTTTTTTGAAATTTCCTCAGCCAACATCTTTCATTTTATTTAGATACGTATATGGGCATATCCGAAAATAATTTCCTCTTATATGACCCAGGTTTTAAGAGAATTTTTTTTTCCATGTTTAATAACCAAATGTAGTGGAATATATTCTTCGATGTATAAAATGAAATTCCCAATATGTTGACAAAAAAATTTCGACCCGAGAGGGTGTCAAGAGGTCGTTTTATCTAAAATCTTTGGGAAAATCTAGATTTCCGAATATATGCGGGAGAGCACATATTTCAGAAGTAGAAGTACGGGGCACCTTTCCAAACACTCTGAAGTAAAATTTAGAAAAATCGTAAGTGGGTCGTTGCGACAAAATGGGTTAAAAAGTCTAAATCGCTCATTATGGCCACATAACAGGACCTAAAATTCCGAAAAAATTCTAGCAAACTTCTTGACAAAAAATAAATTGATTTTGTTTAAAATATTTTTGTAATTTCAGCGCCCCCTTCTAATAAAAAAAATAAAAATCAAAAATTTGTTTTAGATTTGGGTAAAAAACTTGATTTTTAGCGGAAGCGAAATTTAGAGTTTTTCGTTTTTTTGCTAATCATGCTAAATCAAAAAAAAACATCATAAGCAAAGTCGTTTTATTTTTCGTCAAGAAATTTGCTTGAATTTTTTCAAAATTTTCGGACTTGTTATGTACTTAGGTTTAAAGAGCGATTTCAACTCTATAATCATTTTCTGAAGTTTATTATGGAATATTTGTTAGATATCATGCTATCTTGCCTTATATGTCGCTATGGTGTGCTCGATCACATATCGTCAAAAATCGCATTTTTTTACCCGAAATTTTTGGATTTTCATTTTTTACTCGGCAGGAGGCGCTTAAATTAAAAAAATATCATAAACAAAATCAATTTATTTTTCATCAAAGAATTTTTTCAGAATTTTAGGACCTGTTATGTGGCCGTAAAGAGCTATTAAGACTTTTTAACCCATTTTGTCACCACGACCCACTTACGATTTTAAGATAAAACGACCTCATGACACCCTCTAGGGGCGAAATGTTTTGTTTCGCCTATTGGGAATGTCATTTAATACATCTAGGAATATATGGTATTCCATCACATTTGGTTATTGAACATGGAAAAAAAAATTTTCTTAAAACCTGTGTTATATAAGAGGAAATTATTTTTAGATATGCCCATATATCAGTAAACTTTAGCTCTGAGCACTGCTTGAGGGTTTTAGAATTCCTGTTTCATTTCAATTTACTAAAGAAAATAGTTTTTGCCTATCTTATCCATGTTATAACCGAGAACACATCCATTGTTTCAACATGTTTCCCAGATAACTTTTTTTAAGTAGGTGTAGGTAAGGTAGTCTGAGCTCCACACGGGATTGTTCCTTCTTAACTATTAATTGACGGGGATAAAATGTGTAAGTGTTCTCGGAGCAATTTTTGAGTGCATCTTTAATGGTCTTTTCGTTCTAAAGCAAGTTATTCTCAAGCTTCGGCTTAGTTTCTTTTGTGCCTTTACTTGGTCTACCTTTGGCTAAAATGCTAACGCAGCATATGCTATCATTTTTCAATACGGTCCCCATATTTAACTATACAGCCATTCTCATGCATATAGTTTCTTTAAAGTTTTGTTTGTGATGTGTCAAAAATAATTGATCCCAGTTAGAGTTTTGTCTAGGATTATCCTAAGTACTTTGTCTCCTAAGAAACTATTCGCATCGTTCACCCAAGTTTAAAGCTTCCAGATTTTCTCCAATGGGTTTTACTAGGGCTTGTTTAGAGTACATTCAATCTAGTGCTAAATTGAGAACTTAGTGCATTCGTTTAGCTATGGTAGTGTCAAAACTTCTTCTAAAACCCTTAAATCTCAAGGCTGCAAGATTTAGCTTGGACCTGAAATTTTAGATTATATTTTGTCGATGACTAGTGCTCAATGAACCTATGCCATGTCCAAAATCTCAGACATATGAGGAATTTAGAACTTAACTCTGTGACGCTAGTCAAAAGCACGTAATGAATAACATTTGGGTATGATGTAAATAATTTCATGATCTTAATTTCACTTAAAGATCTTATAAAGTAGTAGTATGCAACATAATCCATGTCTTTTAAACAGTCATACAATTAGTAGTAAGAAAACACCCAAACCGAAAAATCGAAATGAAATTTAAGTATTGCATTCTGGCTTATTTACTTTTTATTTGCGCATTTAACTAAAAATTATATTCGTTATTCCTTCAAAAATAAACTTCTGTATGACTCACGGAGCGTTCTTAAAAAGCGTTTAAGTATTTAACATTTAGCATATCATCATGCAAAGAGTTCGGTCTGAAGAAAAACACCTGCACATGCGATAGTATGGCCATTCACGCTAATTAAATGTTACTCATATGTCGCACTCTAACGTCAGCAGCACTTAAAATGTACTTAACTTTCATTATTTTTTAATTTAATTATTTTTTTTTTAATTTTTAAAAAACGCCCCCATTTTGTGTTGACCCGCCATTACAATGCTGTCACATAAATTATGGCACATCGATTCATCACTCAGCAGCTAATCTTAAGGGGGCTTAGAGCATCACCTCGCGGTTATTTATTGCAACTGCTGCTCAGTCCTTAAAGTTTCACGGCTTAGCTATGCTTAGCTTTGCTTGACTAAGTTAATGGCGTCAATATAACTTAAACTTGGCCTTAAGGTCCATTAAAGCAACAACAGTGAATTCACTTTGCCGCACGCTTTGAGCGTCATTTATTTGCATTTTATATGGTAAAGCAATTAATGTTCTTCGCAAGTAACATAGTCATCATCGTCAGTGTCAGGTAAAGCGAGTTCATACCAACTTTTAGTGGGTGTTATAAGTTTCTTGTAAATTTTATCCCTTAGATCATAACTTGGCAAATAAATAATTCATATTTGTTTTAAGGCCCGGATCCATATAAATTTTTTCATTAGCTTTGCTTTGTTTATGATTTTAGATTTTTTATACTGGCTGGAAGTTAATTTTCTTTTGAGAAAAATATAAATTGAAACTAATTAGATATTTTCATCATGCTTGTAATTAATTTTTAAGGTGGAGCTTTAATGATTAATATCTATTGAACTTAATAATTAAATGTTGTTTGTTAGATTTTTTTTTTTTTTTAATACTTGAATTCATTTAATGAATTTTCTCATCTTCGGAGACTAACAATAAGTTTAAAAATCTTAATCCTAAATAACATTATTATACAGAATTAATCTTATATATAATTTAGTGTTCAATGTTTCTCCAGAGTTAATAGGGACTTGTACATCCTAGGAGTTCGGTAGATTTTTGAGGCGATTTTTTCTTATACGTATGTATGGATATTCTGAAATATTACAGTTTCATCATATTATATTCATATTTTCAGCTTGGATAGCACTAAAGACATCATGAAAAAAAAAAAAAATAAAATAACGGTGTTACCTTTGGAATAGTTTATTTGGTTATACTAAGTATTTATCACTATCTAAGTTAATTGGGTCAATCTTTGCGTAATCGATTAAGATTTGGGTTGACATCTCCGATATTTATGAAAACTGGTGGAAAGTAAGTATTTGAAATACGTATAACTGTGGTAAAATTATTTTTCGAAATTCCGAAAAAATCCAAGATGGCGGCCGTATGAGGTCCAATCCAACTTTTAGATTCTCACATGTTTGAGAATTCATAGCTCCTCGGCTTTTGATCCGATTTTAATAAAATTTTCAATGTAAGAACAAAACAATATGGACTTTACACTAAAAAAAAAAAGCTTTTTTGTTTAAGTGAAAAAAAGCATTTTTCTTTTTTAAAGCCAATTGATGGCTTGGTGCCCATTTTTCATTTCTTTAAAATATTTTTATTTAAAAAAGTACAGTCATTTGGTAGTTTTATCTGGAAAATTTTGCCGTATTGGAAAAATGGCGTCCAAAATTAGTTTTTTACAAATATCTCTTTAACGGTTATATTTAGAGAAAAATATTGTGGCTTATAAAATTTTCTATAAAAATGATCTCTTAATTGTTTCCGTACGACTTACAACACAGGAGATATCCTAATTTGAAAAAAAATCGTAAATTGTGCATGCCGCTTATGAATAGGCACAGTGTTGTGTTTAGCTTAAAATTACGATAACTCGTGAACGGTGAATCACACGATCAAAGTAAAACCACGTATTTATAGGGAATTACTTTTACTATAAGTTACATTTTATTTTTTTTTACATGACTTATAGTTTGTGAGATATTTTTCCAACAAACCTAAAATTTAGAAAAAAACCGTTTTTTCAAAATAGCTCATCAATCATCATTTTATTCTCCCAAATGATTGTACTAAAAGTTAAATTTATTATAATTATTTACCAACCTTTAGAATTCTGACATCTTTTACGGTTATCAAGTTATGAATTTTTGAAGTTGTTTAATGTTGTATTTATCATGGGTCGTTGTTGCACATGCGCCTCCATGTATAGTTGCCACCATACGTACTGTACTTTTTTTTGGTGGCCCCTAGTAGAACTTATTTAGAATATTTTTTCAATCCATTCAAAAAAACTCTAAAAAATTTCATTAAGGTTCACTGAAAAAAAAAAAATACCGTCCGGAAGGTGGCAGCCCTATATGGTAACGCGCACGCACATACGACTTATGATAAACACAACATTATACAACTTCAAAAATTCGTAACTTGATAACCGTAAAACATACCACAAATTTTAGGGCTAAAAAATAATTGCAATAAAATTGACTTTTAAAATAAAATGTTTAAAAAAAAAAAATAAAAAGGGTGCTCCAAGGCCCCAAAATTGCTTTGAAAAAGGAAAATGGTTTTTTTTAATAGCCCAGGAAAATAAGACGAAAAAAGAGCTTCTGTGCGAAAAAATTCCCAGTGAAAATTTTTCACCGGAATTGTCTTTATTTATGCATGATACACAAACTGTGAAAAGTCCATTGCAAAGTCGTGTGCGCATAAAAAGTTATTCGGGCTCAAAGGTCGCTAAAATCAGTTTTTTGCAAATATCTCGCTAATGCTAACTTTTACAGAAAAATGTTGGTCACCAATTTTGTAGCACAGGACATTTCCTACAAAAGTACGTTAAAAGTATTTTCGTACGACTTCTAGTTTAGGAGATCACCCAATTTAAAAAGTTGTTAACAGTTATGATATGAAATACTACCTATGAGTTCGTATTAAAATATCTTACTTTTTAAATTGCAATAACTCTTCAATGAGAAGTTGTACAAACAAAATTAAAATGCTGTTTGAAAGATAATTTAATTTTCTATATACCGTACAAAATTTTTTTTTCGAACGGCTCATGACCTTAAAAATATTCTTGAATAACCGTTAAGGCTTCGAAATTACTGGTTTTTTAAGGATATCTGCGAATTGGTAAGTACTACGATAAAAAGTAAAGGGACCAAATTTGTAGAGAATTACAAGATCTACAAAAAACAAGCGATATGTGTGCACATAGAAGTAACCGTTTGGAAGATATTCGAAAAAAACCCTTAAAATGCCAAAAAACCGGTTTCTATTGAATATTTTCTATACGGTTACTTCTATGTGTACACATACCGCTTATTTTTTGTAGATCTTGTAATTTTCTACAAATTTGGTTCCATTACTTTTTATCGTAGTACTTACCAATTCGCAGATATCCTCAAAAAACCAGTAATTTCGAAGCCTTAACGGTTATTCAAGAATATTTTTAAGGTCATGAACCGTTCGAAAAAAAAATTTTTTACGGTATATAGAAAATTAAATTATCTTTCAAACGGCATTTTAATTTTGTTTGTACAGCTTCTTGTTGAAGAGTTATTGCAATTTAAAAAGTAAGATATTTTAATACGAACTCATAGGTAGTATTTCATATCATAACTGTTAACAACTTTTTAAATTGGGTGATCTCCTAAACTAGAAGTTGTACGAAAATACTTTTAACGTATTTTTGTAGGAAATTTCCTGTGCTACAAAATTGGAGGCCAACATTTTTCTGTAAAAGTTAGCATTAGCGAGATATTTGCAAAAAACTGATTTTAGCGACCTTTGAGCCGGAATAACTTTTTATGCGCACATGACTTTGCAATGGACTTTTCACAGTTTGTGTATCATGCATAAATAAACACAATTCCGGTGAAAAATTTCCACTGGGAATTTTTTCGCAGAAAATGTCTTATTTTCCTGGGCTATAACCAAAACTAATTTTTTTTTCAGTGTAGCTATTTTTTTTTCAAAAGCTTAAACTTTTTTACAGAATCCCTCAAAATTTCATTAAAATCGGTTAAAAAGCCGAGGAGCTATAAATTTTCTAATATGGGGGTATCCAAAGGTTGGATCGAACTTCCTATGGCCGCCATCTTGAACATTTTCGGAATTTCGGAAAATTATTTCGCCACAGTAATATGTGTGTCAAATATTAACTTTTCACCATTTTTCAAAGAAATCGGAGATGCTTTGTCGAATCTTGGTCGATATTGCAAATAAAGTCTCATTAAAATATTGTTTTGTGGTGATTCTAAAATATCTATGACATACATTGATAAGCAAGAGAGATGTTTACAATGTTTTGAAAGTATTTCCCATTAAAGACAAATAAATTTCATATATTATAAATTCATAGAAACAAATGTACCATCACAAATTACCCCAAAGGTCTTTGATTTTAATATGAAATGCTTAAAAATAAAACCGCGCAGCGACTTCTTGTACCTCCCCATTACTTTCTGTTGTTGTTTTGTCCGCATTTAATTTTATTTTGAATAGATAATTCACTTACTTAGTTGAGGGCATTATAATTTCTATTTAGTTAATTAAATGCTACGCTGAGTATATGAATTAGCAGCTTTGGCTGTTCTCTAGGGGTTCCTTCTATTCACTTTATGGTTGGGTTGAGTTATTGTTCCTTGTTCTTTGCTTTTTTGATATGCCAATGTTTGCGTTAGAATTCAGTGATGTTCGTTAGTTGTTTTGTCAAATCAAAGGTGGTTGATAATTTCCAATTTTAATTTAAATTTCAAATGTCTTAATAGTTAGATACGGTTGATCTCTTTAATGAAAATGAAATCACTTTAAAATAAAGTGCGCCACATGACTATTCTTTAATTTGTGTTTCAAAAGCAGATAAGCAATGCAAAATAAAATCACTTTCTCTCTTAAGATTTGTAAAGGAAAAATGAACATGAATATGGAATATGAAAAGGATCGAAATATGAATTCATACGCTAAAGAAGTTTTCGTTTCTTATCTGAATGGAAACAATAAATTCCAACAATAAGCAGTCGCATTTACCTCTGTTTTCGTTATATTTTTCAGCTTTGTACAGTTGTTGTTGATGTTGTTGTTTTTTCCAAATTGGTAAAAAAATTTGTTAACCTTTTGGTTTGGCCGCTCGCACTATCATTGCGATTGATGTGCGCCAAGATTCCGTAACAGACAGTCAGTAACATTGACAATGACAACAATCGCAAATGACAACCAACAACAGCAAAACGAAGATTGTCAATGTTGACAATGTGCACAACAACAATGGTCAAAGGTCAATCAACTATAAACTCGCAATTTGTGATGAGCCCTAGCGAATGTTCCTCTAAGTTGTCGTTGTCAATTAGTCGCTGTGATGTACCAGTACATCACAATGGTGGAAAATTATAATTTTCAATTGTTTTAACTTTTGCTGTTTATTTTATTTTATTGTTGTTGTAATGTCCACTTTCACAATGAAAAATTAAAATGCAAATCCCTGAGTTGATGAAAATACGACCGATGACATGAATTTTGACTGACAATTTGCTTTGGGTCCAACTCAAGAATAATTGTCCCGTCCTGCCTTGTTTGCCAATATTTATCGCAATTTCTATATATAGTCTTTTTCTTTTTGCATTGTATGAAGGAAATCGCTAAGGTGGTGTGAAACTTTATGGAAAATTGTTAGTGATAATTGGGTAATATCAAATATTCAATCGTTTACTGAGGAAATTTAGTCTTTAAATTATCTTAAACAATAGCAGTCTTAAAATTAAATCAACATTCTGATTTTTGTCTTAAAAATAGTGGAGTAAAGGCCTGGTGAAGACTAAATTTGACCAAGAAAGATCCACAATTGACATGAAAAATTATTGCCGACGATTTGGGATTAAATATCATAGCTATGTCGCAAATCTTGGATAATGATCTGCTGTAAGCGAAGAAATTTGTTTGATGGGTTCCGTGGATTTTAATTGAGATCCAAAAAAAGCCCTTGTTCGTTTGATCCAATATTTTCTAAGCAAATTTGAAAACGGACATAAATCCTGAAAATTTTATTGAGTCTTTTTACGTGCTCTAAGAATCATATTAGTTAGAACTCAATTCTTTCAAATTACCGCATATGTATGTAGAGAATTTCCCTCTTTTACTCAAAAAAATTGAGATTTTTGTTTTTATGCCTCACCACCAACGTACCTTATACTCAAAAAGAATATTTACTAATCAAAAAATCAAAAACAAAGACTAAAAAGAAAATTACGTTTCCATTGGTTAATTTTTATGGTCGAAGAGATGATTTCCCTATATAGACCCTTTTTTAAGGAAAATTAAACCAATATTGGCCCGGAGGGGTAGTTTTCTACCCCTAAAATAAAATAAGGATTTCTAAGAAACTAAAAGCTCCAAAAATTATTTGTTAATACATATCTGATCTTTGAAATGCTGGCCATCATTTATATATCAATGTGAGCATGGGTTCACCTGGCGCACTGCGCCCCATCACATTAACCGAAAGTCTCCAAGAAGACCATTTTTGATAAAAAAAACTAAAAATATTTTAATATATGAAACGATAACATCAGCACTTGCTTCATATTTTCAAAGGATGGTAGTTTCAGAATGTGAAGAAATAATTCAAATCGGCATTGCCATGTCTGAGGTATCTGATGTCAAAATTGCTGGACTAGTTTTCTACCCCTTGGGGTATATATATATATATATACACATTACTTTGCAGATAATTTTGACGTTTTGACGTGAGCAATATTTGTTCAGATTCCGAATTCTGAAGGTTTTTGATATTCTTAAAACGATGCTGTAACCAGGTTGGTTATATCACATCAGATTTTTCAGATACTCTTGTATCAAAGTGAAAAGTGGCTGTGTTTTGGGCATTAAGCTATGAAGTGCGCAATATGGCCATTTAGTTACGTGCTCATGGATTACAGGAACATGCATGGATTTCGACGAAACTAAATGGGATACGTGGAACATAAAACAGTTTTTGAAACAGTGTATCAGTTTAGTGTAGTTTTTTTTTCCTAATGCCAGATTTTTTTTCATACTCAGAACCCAATATGGCCACTTGGTCACCTGACCATGGAATACCGAAACATGTATGAAACCAAATTTTTTCTAATAACGTGCTCATAAAAGCTATACGTGCCGATTTTGGTAAAAATTTAAGCAGTTTTAATTTTTTTTCTCCACTATTTTAGAGCCTCCATTTTGAATGGAAAGACAAACTACAAAATACAAAATCTGGCCAAATAATTTAATAGAAAATTCATTAAAGAAGATTTTTAAAGAAATATCGTTTCAGTGGCTTAATTGTAATGGACGTAAAGTTGATTTTAAGAACAAAAAAAAAAAGTAACTTTTGTGCCACTGTAGCACGGTGGCTTTAGCGCCATTAAAGTCTTCTAAATCAGACCATTAGTTCTTAGCTGGAGCTTCTACGATCTTCGTAGGAATGCTGATTTTTCAAAACTATATGCAGATACATATTTTTTTTTGCATCACCCTGGTCTGAAAATCGATGAAGTGGAATAAAAAACGGCGGAAATATTGTCAAAGTTTTTAAAATTTATTTCGCAAAGGAAACAGCAGCAGGTTACGTCAACCAGATGCCATCTGAAGGTGAGATGGGGTGGCTTTTCAATTTTGATTTTTAATTTTATTTATTTATTTTTATTTTTGTTCACAGTCCGTTTAACTTTAAGACACTTACTTACGGTAAGAGCATATTTCGCGAATACGCAGCACATTTGGGTAATTCATCTAGGCGAATGCTTGATGAAGCTTTAACTGTTGCATATTTGTGGCATTGCCATTGTTATTGTCGCTATTGTTGCTGTCTTAATTGCATTCTCATCATCGAAATGATTAATTTTTTTTTTTAATTCTTTGTATTTCGTTTCCGTGAGTACCGTTGCATCTGTTTTGCGCGAATTTTATTAATTAAAAAAGAAGAAAGCAAAAGTTAATCCCTCAGATACCTCTCAGCTGATTCCGGCCAGCTGGGCCATTGCACGTAGATACTTAATTTGCGAAAATTTATTGTTGATGGTTCGCTGTCTGTTTGGATATTTATCATGCTAGTGGTGCCATTGTACGCCCGTTGGGCAGCTTTTCTTTGCGTTGACATTTTACTTTTAATCTGTTTGTAATTTAGTGAAGCGAATTGTTGTTATTGCAATGCATCAAAAGATTTTCATCTTTAGATTAAAAAATAAAATAATTTAAAAAAAAAATATTCTTTAAAAAATACATTTCCGCCAGCTGTGGCTATTTGAAATACACACATTTTATATCCAACAGATTTCCATTGCTACGCCATTTACTACTTAGATACTACAATATGTTGTTGTAGTATCTTAGTATGGCATTCTAAAGTCACAACACGCACAAAAATCATTTTGCACGCTTTTCCTGTTACAAGCAAGAGAAAAACAACAACAACGATAAAATCAAATCTTATTCAATTTCTTGCAAATTTTATTTGTATTCTCTGTTTTTATCACAGTCGTTCGGCTGAAGGTCGTTTCTCGAATCTTTAAGTTAGACACTTTAATACGCACACATAAAATATCTATTATTTGCAGATAATGTATTTGTGTAAGAAACTATAAGTCTAAACATTACTGCAGATTCAAACTCTGTGCAGAAAATGGAATGTTGATGACCAAAACGTTAACTTTAGTAACATTATTTAAAAAATGCAAACATTGCCTAAAATTCAAAGCGTTTGCAATTTAGAACACATTTAAGAAGTGAAACTTTCATTCGAAAATTGAGCATGCTACTTAATTGATTACGCCCACTTTTGACCGGTATATAGTATGTATGTTCCTCGAAATAGCATGTGGGTGAATCTCCAAAAAATCTTCCAAATCATGCCATTTTTTGTCCGCACCTGAATATTTTTATTTTTTTTTTTTATTTTTTTATTAATTGAAGGTATATAATATGATGGTGCCGTGACATAGTCCCCACGGACATAATCCCCATTCACGAAAAGGGGATTATGTCCGCCAGTAATTCGGACATAGTCCCCATTTCTAAAATGGGGATTATGTCCGCAAGTGTTTCGGACATAATCCCCAGGAAAAAACGGACATAGTCCCCATAACGATATTTTGTTATTGACAACAGAAGCAGCTCAGGATTTACAACTCCCAAAAATTCCAATACCGTTTCCGCGGCGGCCTTCAGCCTATAATATATCCAACACCTAGGTTGCTAGCCACAGTAATTTTACATAAGGGTAGGGGTAGGTGGGCGGCCTGTGGCCGCAGCTCAGGATTTAAAACTCCCAAAAAGCCAACAACGGCATTTACGAAATGGGGATTATGTCCGGTAACCTAATATGATGACCTTAAATTCTGGAACATTTTAAAAAAATTAACATAAACTTTCTGGCTTGCCATATGTTTTTTTTAAAGTTTCGCTTAAACATTATATTTAAAAAATTAAAATAAAATTTTAGTCTGAAAACGCTTAGATAGTTAAGTCGATTAGCGCTTAAATCGTTAAGAACCTGTTGGACTAAAATTAAGTTTAAGCAAAAAAAAAACACCTGGTTGCAACCCTGAAAGTTTTGTCAAATTTTGAAAAAGTTTATCTGAGCGTTTCTAAAACCAAAAATTTCAAATTAGTCAAAAAAAGTAGGAATTCTTTATATAAGATGTTCGAAATAACAAGGTGACAGCCTTAGGCAGTAATTACGTAAGCAAAAACCTCACATAGACCAACTAGGTCCATAGCGTTACCACAAAACTCCCTTCAGTTAGGAGAATAGCAGTGTTCTGGCTTCATGATTTTCATCTATATCGAAGGTTCCAGTTTTTAAGCCGAAATTCATTAGTTTCGATAATGCTGTTCCAGCTATCTCATTTATAGAGCCGAACATAGCCTGCCCAAGAGTTGCCATTCTGCGTCTGGTTAGCGCCGCACTATGATTTTTTTTTGACAAAAAAAGTGTACACAAAAATAATTCACTACAAGGACACATTTTTTTTAAAAAATTAAACGCAAAATTAAAGGTTATACAGTCACCTGTCTGAAAAGATGCCCGCTTTTTCCAGCATCCGATCCAGAAAATAGTGACATGGGTCGAAATCTCTTGAATTTTGAAAAAATCGATTTTTTTGTTTAAAAATGTTAGTCACATTAAACGCAGGAGTGATATATGAATAAATTTATGTGCATTCAATCAAACCAAGTAAGATGAAATCAACTAAAAGACATTAAATTTTACATTTTTGGAGAATCACCCAGGTAGACCACATTGCGTTTTCAGTAGCTCTCTTATTAAATATATGTAGTACTTTTTGTCTAATACTATAAAAAAACTTACTTTCCACTTGCAGCCTCATTCATAGCCTTTCCAGAATAGTTCAGACCATAAATTTGGTTAAGAAATCTCCAGGTTATGAACAATGTTGTGTACAAAGTAGTATCAGCAGATTTAGGTATGTTCCTAACCCCAAGTAAAAAATATAAAAAATTTTAAAATTTTGTTATTCCCAGTCTTATCTGTTCTGGACTCAAACGAAATCGGGGTCAATTTAAATCTTGCTGAATAAGGCAACTCGGTTGGAACTCAATTATCTTTTCACTGGAAGATTAATACTCCGATCACACAATCATGTTGTCATTTTTTTGTTGTTTTTGAACAGATAATGATTTACATTAACTAGCTACCAAAAAATCACGTGTCATGTGTTTTGTGGTGTGAGCTTACTGTTCTGTGTTTTTGAGTAAAAACAACAACATTACAAAACAAAAACATGCTTGGTCGAGTTCTTGGTTTGTAGGTGAATTTGACTGAAACGTATCGAAAACCAACCTACCAACAAAATTTTTTGGTTTTTTTACCTATGCATTTTGCCTTGTTTTTGTAATGTTGTTGTTTTTACTCAAAAACACAGAACAGTAAGCTCACACCACAAAACACTTGACACGTGATTTTTTGGCAGCTAGTTAATCATGTTGTCTTTTAGTTTTAATGAGGCATTTGATATTATCACTCCAAATTTTTTACCATAGATTGTTCGCTTGGCACTATATCTTTTTGTTAAACTGACAAGTTGCCCTCTTGGAAGGAGAAGGTGAAATGTCAGTACCACCTTCTCTGTATCCGTATTGGATTTTGGAGTTATTTTGTGAAAATTTTGGTAGTACTAAGACTTGGAACTTTTTTCAGCTCTTTTGAGGAGTAAGAATTGGAGTTGAAGTTTTTGCTTGGGGGTATCACAATGAAACATATCATATCTAAGTCAATTAAGCTCACTTGAAAATGTGTTAAGTCTTACGTATCTAAAATAGTAACTCAACTAATTTCAGTGGATGCTGTGTTTCATTGAACACTTAGGGTATCAGGTGGCTTTAAGAAGCCAAATTATTACTAATTTTAGAAACCATTTTATTTACTTTAGTGACCGAGCTACCCTACTGGGTTGTAAATGTAGATGTGTGCACATTGATTTTTTTTAAAATTCATATTTTGTATTTATTTTCTTCTTTCTTTTCTATTCTGTTCTATTCTGTGTCCATGCAAATCGTGATTATTACTTTGTTGCTGCTGTCTCATTTTGACCCAGTTTTTGCTTTGTAATGCTTAAAGAAGTATGAAATTGAGATTATTAGATTGTGTTCTTCCGCCTTCTTCTTCGTTATGTCAGTTTAGACTTATTCTTCTAGCCCACACTCTTCTGCGCATTTCATTATAGTCACATACTCATCGTATTCAATTATATACACGCATACACATACGCACTTAAATTGCACAGAGTCTTTGCCTTGGTCTGTTATTAAAGTCATTGTCTTCATCGTCGCAGTATATAATTTGCTCAATAAATGGACACATTTGCAAAATATTTGATTATCATAGACGCATCGAAGATGTTAACAGAAAGAACAGTGGGGTGAATATCATAACATTGAAGTTATAGCCATTTCGAAATTACATATTTCCTTTTCTAAATATAACGCACCACACGTTGTATGAGCAACGTTTGATTATTACGAAAAGGCAAAGTTTCTTCGTTTTATTTAAATGGATATAACTTTTGCAATTATTATCGTAATTTGACCAAATTTTCACTATTTTGAAGATAAAATAATATACTTTTAGGAAAATGCTACATATTTGACATTTTTGTTGTGATATTGAGAAAATTATGGTATGCGGTATATTATAAAAATTAAATAAAAATTAAATAATTAATTTTTTTCTATATATTTTTTTATAGAGAAATTTGTGTTACAATTGAGGCGTTGCGTGCATTAACGCCCTAAGTCGACTTAGGGCGTTTTTGCGCCCATAGCTTTTTTGAAAAGCTTGGGTCCTCAAATATATGTGTACTTAATTTCAACTTCCAATTTCGATCACAGAATATGGTAGAGCAATATATATATACTGTTTAAAGGGTTGTGTGCAAGAAGGGCGTAGTGCGACTTGGGGCGTTTTTGCATAAATCAATTCGCGGTAGGAAAAACGGTTTTTACACAAAAACCAAGGTGCTGAACGAAAAAATTTTATATGGCAAAAATGCTTAGAATTGTCCAAAGAGTACGTGTGATTTTTTTTTAGATTTTTTTTTTTTTAGCCAAATTTTGAAAAAATTCTGGAAAAATTCACACATATTTTTTGGACGATTCTAAGCATTTTCTGCCTACTACACTTTTTTCGTAAGGCACCTTGCTTTTGAATTAAATCCATTTTTCCGGCCGGGTAAAAAAATTGCTGTTTTAATGGCCATATTTCGATAAATTTTTAGCTTAAAAAAATTTTCAATAAAGCATTTTAAAGGAAATAGACTAAGAGCCAGCGCTTGGCTGACCCTCCTCATAGTATCAAAGCTGAATTTTTTTGTGAGTGTTCTTCCAATAGTACATAGGTATGAACTTCTCTTCTAGTGAATTCCTGAGAAATGGTGCCTACGTGAGATATCGGGCGAAAAAGGTCGACAAAAACAGTTTTTTGCAAATATTTCGCTAAAAGTTTTATCTACAAAAAAAAAAAAACATTCGACAATTTTGTAGCTCATTAAATTTCATATCGAAAAGTTGTGCAAATTGTTTTCGCACGACCTATAGTTTAGGAGATATGGTTCAGTGAAATTGGACTTTCCAACCCAACATATAAAATCCATAATTTTTTTTCTTCTAGTCGGCCTATTTTTTAGTTTCAAATTATGCACCAAAATGCGAGACCTATTTCACTGTCGTACAAAAAGTTATTCAGGCACAAAGGTCGAGAAAATTAGTATCTCGCTAACGCTTATTTCTACAAAAAAATGGTGCTCCACAATTTTGTAGCTCAGAAAATTTCATATCAGAAAGTGGTGCAAATTATTTTCGTACGACCCACAGTTTAGGAGATATCCTATTTTAAGGTATTTTCCGCATACAAGTGTACACAATAATATGAGTGTTGATTTTCAAAGTACTATAATTACGCCTACGTCATAGTATCATGGTTGAATTTTGTTGTGGCTATTTTTGCAGTAGTGGGTACCAACTTTTGTTTTACTCAAACCGTGAGAGGTAGTGCCTTCGCGAGATATCGATCATAGTTATAGTAATTTGAAAATCAACATTAAAAAAACTGATTTTCTCAACTTTTGCACCCGATATCTGAGGAAGGCACCACCTCGCACGGTTTGACTGAAACAAAAGTCAGTACTCACTATTGGAAAAATACCCACAAAAAAATTTTGCCATGATACCATGACGTAGGCATAGTTACAGTAATTTCAAAATCAACTTTCAAAAAACTGATTTTCTCTACCTTTTGCACCCGATATTTCGCGAAGACACCACCTCTCACGATTTAACTAAAACAAAAGTTAGAATTCCTTATTAGAAGACTACCCACAAAAAATTCAGCTATGATTCTATGACGTAGGCGTAGTTAGAGTACTTTGAAAATCAACATTCATATTACTCTGAACACTTGCATGCGGAAAATACCTTAAGATATCTCCTAAACTGTGGGTCGTACGAAAATAATTTGTACCACTTTCTGATATGAAATTTTCTGAGCTACAAAATTGTGGAGCACCATTTTTTTGAAGAAATAAGCGTTAGCGAGATACTAATTTTCTCGACCTTTGTGTCTGAATAACTTTTTGTACGACAGTGAAATCGGTCTCGAACTTTGGTGCATAATTTGAAACTGAAAAATAGGCCGACTAGAAGAAAAAAAATTATGGATTTTATATGTTGGGTTGGAAAGTCCAACTTCACTGAACCATATCTCCTAAACCATAGGTCGTGCGAAAACAATTTGCGCCACTTTTCGATATGAAATATAATGAGCTACAAAATTGTGGCAGTTAATTTTTTTGTAGATATAACCGTTTGCGAGATATTTGCTAAAAACTGTTTTCTCGACTTTTTGCGCCCGATATCTCACGTAGGCACCACCTCTCAGGAATTTACTAGAACAGAAGTTCATACCCACTATTGGAAGAACACTCACAAAAAAATTCAGCTTTGATACTATGAGGAGGGTCAGCCAAGCGCTGGCTCTCCGTCTAAAACTTTATCTCCTTATTTTTTTATCAAATTTTGTCTTTTCCTATCTTTGATCTAAAAAAGTTATCGTCGAAAGAGTAAAAAAAAAGACAAGAATTCGAAATTTTTTTTTTTTTTTTGATTTCAATATTCATTAAAATTCATTGCGCCGCTTTTGTGTAATATTGAATCAAAGTATTCAATTCTTTAAAAGTAGGTGTGACACTCTTGCCATCCCATCCCATTTACGCTATTTATAATCAGCATTTGTTTACCAAACTTAACCACCGTTTGCGAAATATTGCCAAATAAATTCTAATTTTAAAGCGTTTGCTATGCCTTTCTATGACTATCTACAGGGTTGAAATTGATCCCCGTCTTAATGCTATACTAATATAGAACATTGTACCAAATTTCGTTAAAATCTCTATAACCGTTTGCAAAAAAAATATTTACCAAGTGCAAAACTTAGATGCAAATATATGCATGCATTTTATAAAATTAAAATATTAAAGAAATAAACAAAAATGCACATTTATAAATAATTACGGTGAAAGAATATTTCATTCCCATCATTTAAAAAAAAAAAAAATCATTAAAATCGGAACAGTTTTGCCGGTTTCTCAAGCAAAATGCTAACGCTACCAGGTGCAAAACTTAGATGCAAATGAATGCGTGCATTTTATAATATTAAAATTTTAAAGAAATAAACAAAACCGCACATTTATAAATAATTGGGGTGAAAGTATATTTCATTCCCCTCATTTTTAAAAAAAAATCATTAAAATCGGAACAGTTTTGCCGGTATCCCAAGCAAAATGCTAACGTTACTCCAGTGATGGTCAAATGGATTTATGCAAAAACGCCCTACAATTTAAAATTTTCCTTCTTCGATAATTCTGTCAATATGCGTTAGTATTATGTGTTAGCGGTAATTATTTACTCATTTTATTAGGTTTAATTGAATAAATTTGTTTTTCAAGGTTTAAATGATGGTTTGTTCTTTTTAACAGCATTTAAAAACTTTAAATTGAATTATCTCGAAATGCCATTTTTCGACTTGGGGCGTTATTGCACGCAACGCCTCAATTATATCTCGCAAAATGAAATAAATTTGTAGGCATTAACTCTCAAGTTTCATAAAAACTTAAAAATTTAAAAACTTTTTTTCGAGAAAAGGCAATTGGTAGAAAAAAAGTTTTGCAAGTAATAGTCTACTTATAATTTTTCGCGGAATAAATAAACTTTGAAATTTTCCAATATCTAGTACAGTTAAACTCCACCGTGCACAAGGGCAAGCATTAAAATTTAATGCTTAAAGTGTCTGAAAATTTAATTCGTTGGGTTTAGTCTGGGAATTTATGTGTATCTTCCCTTTTGTATGATTTTATTGTTATTATTTTGGCAAACATTGGCACTGCCGTACATAACAGTGACAGACATTGTGTATTAAAGAAGACAGCAAGAGTATCCTTATTTATAGCGCCGAATTTGACCTTAAAGCGTAAAATGAATATCTTACCTCTTTGAGAAAATATAGTGGAATAAAATAGAAATAAACAAAGATATCCTTTAAAGATATATATAGGATTTAAGTTCTTAAAGCATTATTAATAATAATAATTTATTAATTCCATTTTAGCCAAAATGATAGTAAAATAAAGATAATAACAAAATTTAAAAAAAAATGTTAAATGGTAAGGTGTAAGACAAAATAAATAACGATAACCTACAAGAAAAACAGCCATAAGAATAAAGTACCAGCAAAAGCAACAAATGCGAGCAGAGTCATGGCATCATAATGAAGATTAATATCTGTGTACTAAAAATGAATCTCAGCTTGAAATTGACGCATGCCAAAGAATGGCAAACAAGAACAGCAGCAACAAAAACAACAACAATAGTAATAACAACGCTTACAAAATGAAATTACCAAAATGAATCAAACCGAAACTATAAATTATAAATAGAGTAAAATAAAAAGTAGAGATGACATGAGTTGACAAGAATCACAAGAGCAATCAAAGTGAAAAATTTAAATGATAAAAATGATTTAGAATAAAGATATGGCAGAAGACACAAAAATTAAGACGCAAGTACAAGAATGGCAGTTAGTGGGAAGATTCTGTAAAGTTAATCAAAAAAGTTTAGTCATAGTGAATTTAAATGATAGAATGATGGTGTAATTTTCAAAAGTTGCGAGAATGTTAGACATGGGAAGAGTTGAAAATTAGTGCACATGTTGCTACTTGAAACAAGAAGACGCCTATTTGTACAATTTATAATTCATACAAGAACAAATTTAGGCAATCATGTTTACTTTTTACTTTTAAATTCAAACTTGCGTGCTCAGATAAAATTCTTGCAGATAGTTCTTTTTTGGGCTTAAAATTTCCTTATAAAATGAAAGAAACCTTAAAATTAATTCAACAATTAAAAACACTAACAGTAATTAGAGATTAAGATTGCGCTAACTTGTCAGGGTTTTGAGATATCCTAATTTCAACCAATTTTGATGAGTAATGGTTAGTTTATTTGACTTTTACAGTAATGCATAAAAAAGACGTTACACTATAGTATATCTCCACATATTTCCAATGAATTTAAACTAAAGTATGATATATATTTTTAGAGCGGACGCAAATTCTTCTTTCCGAACCGGTAAAAATATGCAAAATCGGTTAAGAAATAGGTATACAAAGTCACCCAAAAACAGTTTTTTAAGGGTAACTTAAGATTTTGAGGCTGACTTACAATTTTAAAGCTTAGGCAAATTTATAACACAAAGAGGCGTAAAATATCTCCTATGTCTCTTAAAAAGTGTATAAAATGTTTGGGATTTTGTAGCACTGGTTCTAAAAAGTTTTAGATTTCCACGAGCTTGACAGCCAGCCAGAAGTACATGCAAAAAGAAAGGAAAACGGACAATATTGTCTTATGAGATGACTCTGATTAAGATTAAATATACTTTCCTATAACTGTCACACCCATTTCTCAGCAATACAAGTAGAAAGACAAAGTAAATATACTCCGGGTGTAGGTTACAAATTTTATTTTTTTATACTACAATATAAAAAGTACTACTACTCCATATTCTTGAAAATGTGTAATACTTAAATGTTTTCGTTGTGCGGAATTGATAAATAAATTTTAAACTAAAGTCTTCTTTAACACAAAGCATAACGTAAATTTTGATTGTATAAACAAATTTCCTTTACCGTGGGAGAAACCTGTTTCTCTTTATGAACTAAACAAATTTATTTTACGTCATAAAAGCATCTTTCACACATGCAGACATCACTTTAAGCGAAAGAAACTTAACTCATTCGGAAGCTCATTTAAGGCACAAATGCCTTTACCGTGTCATATCTACGCCGTAAATATTTTGAAGTTTGTGTCCTTATCGTAAGTTCTTTTAGTGTACACGTTTTTGTAAAAAAAAAAAAAAACAATAGTGCACCACATGCCCAAATCCAAAGTCGAAGCATTCAGAAAGAAATCGGTCATGTGGAGCAACAACTAAATGACTAAGCAGCTTCTTTCTCTATTTGATTGGCAACTTTGTTGTCACGATGATTGTACAACTAAGAAGCTTCCCGATTGTGAAGGGAAAACAAAAACTTTTTACACACTATCCCTTATTTGACTGTTCGTTGTATTTAGATTGATGCTGGAATTAGCCAAGAAGTAGCGTTTCGTAACGTAATGTCATGGTTGCTTGTCAACGTAGCCTCGATTAGTGAAAACGTTAGGCAACGTTCGAAATGTCACCTTACAACTTAAAAATTACTTGAAAAATTCCAGTTTTTGTAAACAACCATCCATTGTCATACTTATTTTAATTAATTTGTTCAAAAAATTCCATTTATAATATCCAAATTTATTTTATTTTATCTAACAACGTAGCGCTACGTTTGAAAATCCAATTTCAACAGGTCTCAACGTTGCGTACCGCTATTTTACGATTTCACTAATCGCTTACACGCTTCTGCCATTTAATAGATTTTGACAGATGTCACGTTACGAAACGCTACTTCTTAGCTAATTCCACCATGACTTTGGTTGCAAACGCAATCCAAATTCAAGGTTCTCAACTTTCAAAGCGCCAAATGCGTCCTTTCGCACGCAATTTGCAAGTGGTTGAAGAACAAAAAGAAGAAGAAGAGAAGACGAATTCGCATAAAAAGCAACAGAGAGCAACAGCAGAAGAAGGTACCAAGTACAGTCCTTTGTCTTAAGGATGTGTTTATTTGTGTTACATGCCGTTTTCAAAAGGCCTGCAGGGTCAACAAGCAGAGAGTAAAAAAAACACCATGACCTTGACCGATTTTCAGTCGCACATTTTTTGTTTCTTTGCTATACCTAACAAGTTTTACTTTCCTCTTTCGCGTTTTCTTCTTCTTCTTGTGGAATATTTTATTTTTCTTTAGTTGCCAATATTGTTGTTCTTATTGTTGCTGCCACCGCCTTATTGTTGTTTTGTAACAATTTATTTTCTTTTTTCTTCTTTATATGTTCTTTATTTTTCTTCTTCTTTTTCTATTCTGCTTGTTGTTGTTAAAAAATAATAAATTAAATAAAGAGCCCAACTAACATCATTAGTACGTACTGAGTGCACAGTAGGCTAGCATCTGGAGAATTTAGAAACAATTTTCTTCCTAGCTTTAAAGTTTAAACTATGTCCCACGGGCCCCGCTTTTGGGGTTACTGAGCTTTATTCATTTTTCGGTTTTTTTTTTAATTGCCGAAAAAAAACTTTTCTTTACAATGCCGTGTAGTAATTATCGTGGCGAAGATAGGGACGCAACAATTGGGTCAATATAAAATCATATTTCTGCTCTTATTTTTTTCTTAACAGAAAAACTACGACGGAAAAGTGGGGTGGGCCACTTGGCATATAATGCCTCATATGTATAAATGTATGTATATAGGTATTTGTAGTAGAATAAATACGCAAACTGTATGTACTAGTTTTCCACACCACGGTACATTATTTCACTTAACATAACTTTTCTGTGATTTGTGGCGCCTTCATGAAGTTCTCTGCGCTTTACTGCGATACTCTACGCTGTTGTCTTTTTCAGCTTTTTCTTCTTTTTGTATTATTTAATTTTGCGGCGCGTCATCGTCGTCGTCGTTACATCATAAACTCCAATTAACATATTTATGCGAGATACGCGCTTTGCTTTAACTGAAAAGTTTTCAATGATGATAGGTATAACGCGTCGGTCGCATTCTAGGCTGTTGTTGGTTAAAGTTACCGCATGCACGCATCTAAAAGATACTCGCAGCAGCAGCAATTTAGTGCGTGCTGCGTAGCAAAGTGTATCAAGTTCACTTTCGTTTTCTTGTCGCTCTCCCATTCTCTTTATCACATTCTCGCTATTATGTGTAAATCAACGTCTATTTAGTGTTAAGTGAAAAAATTCTTTATTTTTTCTTCTTTTTAATTTAAGACGTTCGAAAATTTACTATCGGAAGCAATATTTTGTGTTGCTGCTGCTGCTTTGTGTGTCATTAATTGAGCTTTGTTTGGCGGCAAATTTATGAGCAAATTTTAAAACCTACCATTGCTAAGATTAAAATCCCAAAATGAAAAAAATCGCTTTAAGAAGAATCGTTTTACTTATTTTGATACAACTTAAAGTTATGATCTTCTTAAAAAGCTCAAGAATTATATAGATAAATATAATCGATCATTGTATGTCGAAAACCAGTCTATGAAATATTTCTGATGAATGTTTTTACTTAAATAAAACAGCTTCAAATATTTATTACTCCAACTGAACCAAATTAATTAAAAAATCGTCTTTTGATTACTGGATTCTTAAGAGACTACATTAAGTACAAATATAATTAGATACAAAAAAAAAATAGTTTTTTTTTTAAAACAAACCTGTCGAATGTTTTTATAAAAAGCAAGTGGTCCAAATTAAGCGCTTTTATTTTTTCTATTAGGACCTAGAATAAGCTCTCGCTGCTCCTTTGACAAAATAAAAACATTATTTAAAGTATATGGGTAGAACATTTAATTTAAAGCATTGCCCATTACTAAACACTTCTTTCTTCCATCTCTCTAGTAGCATATAAATTGCACGTCGGAAAATCGACACTTTTTTTGAGACTTTCCAAAAAATTAACCAGTTTTTGGTATGCACGGGCTCAGCCAGCCCATGTGCCATTGAACTCAATAAATAATATCCGAGAAGGTTCAATGAATACGGCGGGTGGAGAAAGAACTCATTTTAAAGCGTTTTCAAATAGATTATAACTGACCTTGCAATATGTGGCCGAGCGTATTCATTTATTCATGTAGCAAATTAACTTAATTGTTATTCTGCTCATATTGCTGCCATTTTTCCTCGACTAAAGCGAATCATTCTATTTCATTTACTCATAATAAATGCAGAGGAAAAGCTTCAAACCATGAATATTTGGAAGCGTCGTTTTCGACAGAATGGTGAGTATATTCTGTTAGTCTGAACAAGAACTTTATATGATTCAGCGTAGGTTACTTTTTTCTAATGAAATTCCACGCAAATATACATTTTTAAGAACTTTTTTTGCATTATATAGTTCTGTCTCAAACTAATTTTGTCTGTGTCTCGGACGTTTCACAAAGTGAGCAATTACCATAAGCTATAGCTAAATGTGCTATACAGATCTGATTGCAAAAGATTAAAAAATAGAAAAAAATGAAGATAAAATTAAAAAAATTGGGTTAGAATTCATAATCCTAAAAGCTTTACTGTCATCTTATAACAAATAAAAAAAAAATATAAAAGAAGTTTCTAGTAAGAATGTTCCAAAAAGACATGAAATTTTTGCTGTTAGGAAAGAACCAGTTACAATTTAGGAGTTTGATGGAATAAAAGAGATACATCAATAGCTTATTATTTATAATCGAAACAAAAGAAGTAGAAAATGTAAGGACTTGCTCATATATTAAAAAAATAGTCAGATACAAGAGTTACTACTTCGTAAACAAAAACACTAAAAATTCCTTTAAGTCAACAGTTGTGTTCGCTCTTTGATGCTGTAAATTTAAACGGCCATAAAAGCGCTAGTTAAAGCCAATTAATTTACACCATAAACTTTTCTAAATTAATGGCAAAAGAAGCAATAAAAATTACCATCCACCCTTCTGAGACGCCGAAGAATTAAAAATTCAAAATAAAAGCCAGAAACAGAATTTAAACAAAAATTAAAAAAAAAAAAACAACAATAAGTGTAGCTGTCATAACTCAAAGTGGATGCAACAACAACAATAACCAAGATATTACAAAATAATTAAGTGTTTAATAAATTAAAATTATGCTCTTGTTGTTGTTGATGTTTTTTTTCTTCTCTAAATTAAATTTATGAATGGAAATATTTGCCGCCGCTGTTACAACCGTGGCTTAAAGGCAATAAATAAAGCAAACTACCGTAACAGCAGCGACACCAATAATATCACCAACAACAACAATAATAATCATAATAAAATTGTAATGCGTTTAATTGCCGGCATAAAACAACATATGGAAAACGTTTATTAAAAAAATGTGGCAACAACAACAACAACAACAATGGGAAAAACAACAACAGCAAACATTTTTATAAATACCGATAACGTAGTAAATTATGTGGACCAAATCGAAAATGAGAACGAATGAAAATCATAAAAGAAGTAAGAAGCTTTGACCAAATAAAAAAATAAATAATCGTAAATCACGCGGAAATTTCATCCCTGCAGGATCTCAGTATCATACCTTATGAGCAGGTTCACTGTTTATGTCTTGGAGTTATGAGTTATGAAATTTTTACACAGAATTTTTGTATAAATTCCACACCCTTATAAATAATTATTTCATTATATGGTTGCTGTCCGTTAGAAAATTCTATATGCTTAGTTCTTGTGGGTGATTCTTCAAAAAATGTTCCATTTAATGTCTTGAGGATCAAACCATGTTTAAATTTAAAATTTGATATTTTAAAAATTTAATACGGATACTTAACTAGAGATTCTGTACGAATTGCTTGAAAAAAAAAAAAAAAAATTATATTTTACTACGAAATTAAAACATAAAGTGGTCAAAAGTCATTCTCCGTCCTGTCCCTAACCGCTTTTTAGTGCACTTAATTTGCACGTTTCGCACATTACATAATTTTCTAATAGAAACTTATACGACATTGTTTGCTTAAATATTTTTTTATAAGTTAACTTTTCGAAAATTTTTCTTTTTATAAAGAATTGACATGCATAGAAGTTGGTTCCTCGTTAAAGACTATCTCTGCTCAGTTTTTCTTACTCTAACTGTAAATTTTTTAAATATTAAGAAAACTGAGAACTGAAAGTGAAGAGTAAGAGGAGGTTCAGTATATATTTAGCCCAGTCAGTTTCAGTTATTTGATAGTGAGTGTGTTTTTTTTTTTTTTTAAATTTAAAAATTTTGTAAAGAAAGCAATTGTGCATCATTCTCCGCGTAAGTTTTTTTATATTACTTTGAAATTTAAAAAAAATGCTATTTTCATTGTGATATTACTTTTTTTGCAGCATTTCGTCATTCTCCATCGTTTCTTGCAACATTTTATCATTCTCCATTTAGTAATCTTCCACCTGGTTATACCCTACACCCAGGGTATATTCACTTTGTCCTTTCGTTTGTAACGCAAAGGAGGCGTGGCAGATATAGAAAAGTATATATATTCTTGATCAGCGTCACCTCCTGAGTCAATATAGCGATGTCCGTCTGTCTGGCTGGCTGGCTGGCTGGCTGGCTGGCTGGCTGGGTGGCTGGCTGGCTGTGTGTGGATATACATTTCTTGAGAAAAGTAAGCAAGATAATTCAATGAAATTTTGTGCACAGCCTCTGTCGTCAAAGTTAGTTTGGGGGATTGAAAATGAGCGAAATCGGTCAACGTTCACGCCTACCGCCCATACAAAAAAAATATTCAAAATGTAACTTTTGGAGTATTTTTCACGATAATGCAACCAAAATATACATAAATATTACGAATTGTAAGCGCAGCTTTAATCAAAACTGGACAACAGGGCGCGGTACCTACCATATAAGCAAAAGCTTCAAAATGCTATACTGAAAGCGTTTTTTGAGATAATCGAACTTTATTTTACTCAGACACTAAAAATTATAAATGTTAGCTTTAAACAAAAACTGGATAAAATCGAAAAAGAGGGCGCGGCACCTCCCATATCCAACCAAATTTCACTCAAATACTAAGAACTATAAATTCAAACTCTGAAAAAAATGGGTGAATTCGGACAAGAGGGCGTGGCAGCTCCCATATAAGCAAAATTTTCAAAATACTGCAGTGTAGGGTATTTAATGTTTGGCCAAGCCAAAGGTAACACCCTTACTAGTTTTTTTTAAATTTAAAATTTTTTTAAGGAAAGCAAGTGTGCATCATTCTCCGTGCAAGTTTTTTTTTTTTTTTATTACTAAACATTTTTTGTCTTTATATAATTAAATCAATAAACAATTAGAGGGCTCACCACCAATTTGAACCTTCTTTAAGAAAAAATGCAATTTTCGTTGTGATATTACTGTTTTTGCAACATTTCGTCATACTCCGTTTAATCATTCTCCGTCGTTTTTTGCAAAATTTCATCATTCTCCATTTAGCAACCCTCTAGCTGGTTTTTGTTTTGTTAGTTTTGCTTAAATCATTTATTTAAAATAAATTAAAATTTGGTCTTAAAACACTTAAATAAGGTTTTCAAAAATCTAACATAAATTTTTAGTGTTGCCACTGGTTATTTTAGAAAATCTTATTTAATTCTTTTGTTTTTTGACTAAGTTGAAATTTTTGGTTTTGGAAATGCTCAGTTAAACATTTAAAAATTGCACAAAATCATGTGGCATCCATGTAAGTTTTTTTTTTTGGATTTTTCAAAAGTTTTTTTTTGAGCGTTTTGATACTAAAATTTTATTTTAATTTTTTAAATATATTGTTTAAGAGAAACTTAAAAAAAACGAAAAAACATGTGGCAACCCTGATAACTTATGCTCAGTTTTAAAAAGTGTTCTAGAAGCTACAGTCATCATATTCTTTACCCTCAAGTAATAAAAAAATAGGTGGGGCAAAAAAAGGCATGTTTTGGTACATTTTACGGAGATTCACCATTGTACAAACCTCAGAATACAAATTTCTATAACCCTTGACCTTGAGCATGAATTCTGGTCCTACAAGATTTCTTCATTTTCTTAATTAGGTGTAGACAAACAAAATATGATATGAGATATAATGAAACTGCGAGAATCATTAAGAAAATCAATAAAATGACCGAATAAATAAACAATATATGAAGCAAAACACGCCAAGTGTACCAGGTTTAAATTTTTTTATCTCCGATTTCGCTTAAATTTGACAATATGGTAGATCCGATATGCAAGAACAACACTACGGGAGGATTTGATCCTAGTACCATTAGTTGTTAAAACACAGAGTGTTGAAGTTGGCGTTTTTAATCATTTTCATGAAAAGGGTGTTTTTTCAAAAATGTATGGATGACACTTAAGTTTGTCAATTGATAAATCTAAGTTACTGGTCTCATTTATTATGAAGTTTTCTTTTTATAAAAAAATATTTCTTGGTGAAAAAATTATTTTTTCACCAAAATTTTTTACACTTTAAAATACTTTTGAATTTTTTTTAAGAAAACCCCCTCAGATTTTTTTTAAAAATACTTTAAATTAAAGCATAATTTATAGGCTTTAAAATGATGTATGATTGAAGATGGGATTCAGGCGCTACATGGGTGTTTTTGGCTTTTGAAGGCCCGCTGAAGGCAAAAATCTTTTTTTACTCGAGAGGAAAGCATCTTACGTAAAAAGTGTCCAAAGCAAAAAATGCTTAGAATCGTCTACGTGTGATTTTTTTTGGAATTCTTTGGAAAGCTAAAAAAAAAACTTCTTTCCTTTCAATAATTTTTGCAAAAATAAAAAAAAATTAAATTTTTCAAAAATTATTCAAAAAAAAAAAAAGTTTTAAAAAATTTAAAAAAAATCACACGTAGACGATTCTAAGCATTTTTTGCTTAGTACACTTTTTACGTAAGATGCTTTCCTCTCGAGTAAAAAAAGATTTTTGCCTTCAGCGGGCGTTCAAAAGCCAAAAACAGCCATGTAACGTCTGAATCCCATCTTGAGTCATACATCTTTTTAAAGCCTATAAATTATGCTTTAATTTAAAGTATTTTTAAAAAATCGAAGGGGGGTTTTTTTAAAAAAAATTCAAAAGTATTTTTAAGTGTAAAAAATTTTGGTGAAAAAATAATTTTTTCACCAAGAAATATTTTTTTATAAAAAGAACACTTCATAATAAATGGGACCGGTAACTTAGATTTATCAATTTACAAACTTTAGTGTAATCCATACATTTTTGAAAAAACACCCTTTTCATGAAATCGACTAAAAACGCCAACTTCAACACCCTGTATTTTAACAACCAATGGTACTAGGACCAAATCCTCCCGGATTGTTGTTTTTGCACACCGGATCTACCATATCGCCAGATTTGAGCGAAATCAGAGACACGAAAATTTAAACCTGGTACACTTGGCGTGTTTTGCTTCATATATGAATTCCACTACAAAAACTACAAAAATATGAAGAATGTGTTTAAAGGACAGAATCAATAGATGCTTGAATAATGGACAGAAATAAAAAAGGCTAAGCGAAGAAAAAATAAACCGAAACAATCTATAAAAAGTATCTGGAAATTACAGGCAAACATAGTTCGAAAGAAATTAGAATACATGAAAAAAAAAAAAAAAACAACAACAAAAAAAAAAAAAAAGAAAAACAGAAAATAGAGATAAATTAAACGGTTATTAAAAGAAAAAAGAAGGCTGCTATGGACATAAATATGGGTCAGCAGAAAATTTCATTTGCAATGGTTTGGAAAGATACGTCGTTAAACATGCAAACAGTGAAAATAAACAAAAAACTTACATCATGCCAACTACAAGCGAGAAAATGAAATAAAAAAAAATTACAGTTTTTTTTTTAAATATCGCAAATTTATTGCAGACAGCAAATTATTTTTAGTTTGAAATATTGCCAATATATCAATTTCATACACAGACCTTACTGGGAAAACTTTTCTACTTGATAATGTGCAAAAAATATTGATGTAAAGATAGTTTGTTGTAAGATGTATTTAAAGTGTTTATTTAGCACTGAACTTTTCGATTCCAAGATATTTTCCACGCCTAAGTTAAATTCTCAGTCGATAATGTGAAACTTAAAGGTGTAGAAGTAAATAAACAATGTTTATTTGAAATTATATATTTTTACAGCGTGTTTTCACATATGTAAATAATTAAAAATGTTTTCTGTTGATTGAAAATCGAAGACTGGAAATTTTGGTATATTTCTACTTGTTTCGATTTTAATATCAAACTTCTAAAATTTGTATAAGAATCTTCTGATTTTCACTCAAAATAACTTAGCTGCTTTCTTCATAACTTATAATCTGAAGCTTAAATTTAAATATCTACAAGAATATAAACTTTTGATAAGAAATTGGTAAAAGAATTTGCAAGAACTGAAAAAGTTTGTATGTACGTATATGCAAACAACAACAAAATAAAACACCTAAGGAAGCAGACGCACTTGGTACAACAAATAATCTACATACGAGTAGATTGGGAACACTTTGAGGCCACAAAATAAAAAAAAAATGCGCCAAGACAAAAGTGGTAGATACCAACGTATGGTGGTATATGTATGTATATGTGTAAGTGTGACAAATTACCTCAATTTATGTTTACACATGTTGGAAAATGTTTACAAAATTATTATCAGCCAAATAACTCTTGTCTTATGGTAAAAAATGTAAAAAAAAACAGAGAACAAAAACTCAGAAAACTTGAAAAACACTTTCAAATGCAGAATAAAAGTCAAATAATGAAAAAAAGCAAAAACAAAAAAATAAACAAAAAGTGAATCAACCGTAAAATTAAAATAAAAGTTAAAAATAAAAAAGAAGCAGAAAAGAGATAAAAATGTAAGCCAAAGATGGTCTTCAAGTGCCCCATGTTATCAACTTTTAACAGACTTTGGCGACAGAGTCACCAAACAGTGACGCGACTACGATTGCGGGAAAAACAATGTTTTGAGGAAAGGGGCAAGCGTAGAGTGGTTGTCGTAACTACTTCTGTTAAAAATGCATGAATGTCAAAGAATTGACTTAAGCACATTTTCAGAAATACATACTTACATGTATCGGATTAGATAAAAAGTTTTCTTTGTTTACGTGATAGCAAAGACTGTTGTGCTTGTTTTCAAAAAGTGTTAGCACTTGTGCCAGTGTCATCAATATCTTTCATTTGTTCAAGCACTTGGCAACTCTTTACACTTTAACACCTTATTGTAGCACTTAGAGACTTTTTTATCGAAATATACTTGGGATTCTCAAGTGAATCCAAATTAAATTAACCCGCAACGTAACTCAATTTTGCATTTTTTTGTCTTTCGTGTCATAATACATAAATACACACCCAATGCTTGCATGCCAACCCAAATGGATTAGGATATTTTAGATCAGATATAGAGTTGAGAGTTGTAATGAAGTTGTCCGTTTTTCAACTGAACTTTTAAGTCTAAAATTGAGGTTCAATCTTTGTTTGAGAGTTTAGTTTTAGTCAATAGCCATACTTGCTTAGAACTTGTTTTTGATATTCTAAGATCGAATGCTGAACGATATAGCCAACAATTTTCAGGAGTGAAATTTTTGAGATTTTTACCGTTTACTAAATACATCGTTATACTAATAAATTAAATACATCAGCATTGACAAAGAGTTAAAGCATCGAAAGCCTGCATTTGAGATTTTAAGCTGGTAAAAGCTTTTTCTTATGTCAGTCCGATGACCGCCATGTGCGTTATTGCTCAAATCCATGTTAGTAAGTCGACAGGTAGTGCTTACCTGCCTTCAATAACGATGCACCGCTGGCACTTTCACTCAGAAAAAATCTACATTTCATGGGTATTTGAAGTTAATGCGCCATCTGTCGTAACTATTTCGAAGTGATTCCGAAAATTCCAGACTGGTAATTATTCTGTGGAAGATGAACCTCGAGAAAGCCGGCAAAAATATTCGACTGATAAAACAAGTGTAGCTTTGGTGAAGTTTTAAATTGACAAAGATCCAAGATCGACCCAGGAAATCGTTGCATGCCATGGCTGTGTCGCGAATATTAAAAAATCATCTCGGATACACGAAGAAATCTGCACGATGGGTTCCTAGAATTTTAAGTGATACTTAGGAAGAGGCACGTTTGCATTTTTCTAAGTATTTTCTTGAAAAGTCAAAAATGGAGTCTAATACTTTCAAGAAAATTGCAACAGGTGATTAAGCATGGTTTTACAAATACCACCCTGAAACCAAAAAAGAATTCATGGTATGGAGCCCAGAAGGTGCAAATCTATCTATTAAAGCAAAGCAACAAAAGTACTGATATCAGTTTACTTCACCAGAGAGAAAGTTGTAGCTGCTATTCCTTTATATAAAGGTCAGACGGTTACTGCTAAGTGGTAAACTGAAACCTGCTTACCAAAAGTTTTCCAAAAATTTATTGGGAAAACGCCAAAAAGTAGCTACGCCGCTACATTCTACATCACGATAATGCGCCAGCGTACACTGCTGAAAAAACTAACGATTTTGTTTGGCTTTCAGGCATCGAAGAAATTCGTCCAGCACCTTATTCCCCAGACCTAGTGCCTTGAGAGGGAGAGTCTTCAACAGCAATGAGGAGGTAATAAATGCGGTTAATGATGAAATTGTAAAACTGCAAAAAGACGATTTTGAAGACTTTTTTTTAAGATGGATTTATCGACTTCAAAAATGTATCAAAATAAATGGCGATTACGTTGCAAGCAGAACAAAGTTATAAATTTAAAAAATTTGTTGTCCAGTTTTTTCACTTCTACTTAAAGCTGCTTTAGACTATCTGAGGAGTCATATAAATGTCTCGGAAAATTCTGAAAAAATTCACCCGTATTTTTTAGACGATTCCAAGCATTTGATGCCATATACATTTTTTTCGAAAGATGCCATGTTTTTCTCTATAACTGAAAAAAGTATTGCAAATCACACTACTATATAGTACATCGTCCCTATACAAGTGAAAAGTCTAAGTAAGTTTTGAGATAATTGATGCTCAAAAAATTAAATTGTTAATAACTTTTGAACTAATACCGAATACTCAATTTTTTTCTGGGATATAATTCCTAGACATATGGCGGATAAGTTGCTTAATTTTTTATTTATTTGAAATAGGGATTTTCAATATTCCCCGGTCAGTGTTAAATATTTTAGAAAAAAATTTTTTCCAAAATCCTTGCTAGTTGCTACAAAAACTCATTTTTCTTGAAAGCCTTATTAAAGTTTTTACGCTTAAATTCTTAGGTGGCTCGTTTGAAATATGTTTGTCCTACATCATTTTTATGCCTACTTGAAAACACTTGGGATCGCACTCCCATCCCTTTGCAAAGCACTACCTAAACATATTGCCTGCTGCTGTTGCAAATTGAATTTAAAAATCTTGAAATTACATTATGCTCATTTTTTGCCATATTTTGTTGCTATTTATTCGAATAAAGCCAAGGATATTAATAGAAGGCTGACAATAAGACAAACAGCCCCCATTTGTAACATTTGGATTTGGGATGGGGTGCTACAGTTTCTTTGCATGTTTTCATAATATCGGCATTTTATGATTTTCTTTATGGATTATGAGCGGATTTATTTTTGATTTTATTTGAATATTTACTTTGAATAATTTAAAAGTGTGAAATTAAATTCGAGAATGAGCAAAAAAATATAATAAAAAATTCTGATTTATGACATTTGATATGACGCAATATTGTTCAAAATTTAATGTAGGTAAATGTAAAAATTTTTAATGCAATACATAAACGTTTTACACAAGAAAAAATTCTTTGACTATTTTGATTTTTACAGAAAAATTTCATACGTTTGTATGATAGATAGCGCCGAAATTTAGATTCATTAAGAAACCAATTCAGAAGTTAGAAGGACTCTTAAAAATTATATCTGCATAACTTTTTTTATTTTGAGTATAACCCATGAAGCACTTTTGATTCTACTGAAGACCTATTTTGGCTAAAAAAAACATGTTCTTTGGTCATAGGGTAAACGCTAGAGATATGGCACCCTTTTTGTTAAACTGCTATTGGGTGTACAACTTAAAAACCGGAATTTGACGGTGGATGTCCATACTAACAAATATCGTGAAAGCTCGAACTTTATATATATATATCATTTTGAAGATACATTTGACAGCTGTCAAAATCAGTCAACAAAACAATTTTATCTTATTTTTCACGATGAATAACTTCGAAAATTGGAGAAAAAGACAGCATTTGCGGGAGGTTCTGTTGGGTCATTTTTTTGCAAAGAAAACTGCTGCGGAAAGTCATAGTTTGCTTGTAGAAGTTCATGGGGACTATGCTCCAGCTGAATCAAGCTGTCGTGAGTGGTTTCGACTGTTTAAAAGTGGTGATTTTGATGTCGAAGACAAAGAACGTCCTGGTCAGGACCAGCTAGGTGTGATCCATTATGAGTTGTTGCCAGGTGGTCAAACCATTAATGCTCAACTCTATCGTCAACAATTGATCCGATTGAAGCAGAAAATCCAGGCAGAGCGGCCAACGTATGCGACCAGACACGAGTCAATCATTTTTTACCACGATAACGCTCGGCCACATATTGCTGCCCCAGTCAAAAATTACCTGGAAAACAACGGATGGGAAATCTATACAAATTTTGCCTCACCCGCCTTATAGCCCAGAACTTGCACCATCAGACTACCATTTGTTCCGATCAATGCAGAATGACACGAGTCAATCATTTTTTACCACGATAACGCTCGGCCACATATTGCTGCCCCAGTCAAAAATTACCTGGAAAACAACGGATGGGAAATCTATACAAATTTTGCCTCACCCGCCTTATAGCCCAGAACTTGCACCATCAGACCACCATTTGTTCCGATCAATGCAGAATGTCCTATCAGGAATACGGTTCACTTAAGTTCAAGATATCGAAAATTGGCTCGATTCATTTTTGGCCGCCAAGCCGGCGCAATTTTTTTGGGATGGAATTCATAAATTGCCTGAAAGATGGAGAAATGTTGTAGCTTCCAATGGACAATACTTTGAATAAAATATATTGTAACATTTTTCCACAATAAAGCATCAAATTTCGCTAAAAAATTCCGGTTTTTAAGTTGTATAATATAAATCAGAATTAAAAGAGATTTTTAAAAAAACTTAGCACAAATTTATTCTTTTATTAATTTAAAACAAAAAAAAGTACTTCAACCAGAATAAAAATTATTGCAAATATGTTTTTTCTTCATTTAAAAAAAAAAATGCTATAAAGTGCCAAAACACCCGACACTACGGGTGATAAGGCACCATATCATGGGTGATTTGGCACTTCTGCCACAATTGTTGCATGTATGCACATATGATGAACATGTTTCATATAACCACATATACATACATACGCATTTGATCCAATCGGCTTTTTAAGGGTTTGCCCATGTTCTTCTTCTTCTTTCAACGCATTCATTTTCGCCTAAATTTTCAGGCTCATCAGATTCATCTTGAAATGCAACATTTTCATTAGCTTAATCGGAAGAAGCATAGTAAGTTACCAACTAGCGTTTATCAATTTTCTTCTTTGGTTGTGTTTTTCTTTTCAAATTTTTTGATTTCTGCTGGACTACATTTTCGCAAGACGTTAGAATCCTTGCCGTTTGTTTTCTTGTGCTCGGCTTAGAATTGTTCGATTTCGTTGGTACAGACGATATTTCTTTTAAGACATTTTCATGCTTTTCAAGCATATTCTAGAGAAAACCTCAAATAAGTCAAATAAAAATGCTAACAAAATCATTGAAGGTCCTGCCTGACTAAAATTCTACGGCTCTGTGGTACATTGAAGCACTTCAGAAATATTTTGCCCTTGATTTTTCTCAATGCAATTCTGTATAAAAGCGTGATCTGAATTTTTATTAGGACTGAAAGGGTAAATACCAGAAGATGAAAATCCAGAAGTAACGTTTGAAACACTTGCTTGGTTCATGCCTCACACAAAAGCTGAATGTGCTTGGTTCTAGAATGCTATCCTCGATGATGAGCCCATGTGTAATGGTCCTTCTGTCTTATATCTGACTGACGTCAGAATGAACGTTATAAAAAAAAACCCAAAAATGGTCGTTTGTTGAAGCCAGAATATAACCCTAAAAGTTCTACCAGAAAAGCTCTCTGACTTCACCTAAATCAATAGTTAAATAACGTTCTTGGCATATAAAAGCTTACGGGTGTGCACATCTAGCTATGCTCTTGCTAGCTCGTCGAATTGTCGGGGATCTTGTTTCACCCTTATACACCTAGACATTACCACATTTAATTTTATGTGCACTTTGAGGTAGAGGAGTGAAAGGAAAAGGAAATGCGATTACTTTAGAAGCAAAAATTAAAAGAACCGGAAATTTAGGCTGAAACTAATACAGAATCTAAGTGCTACCTATAAGATAGGGTACGCATGATGTTATTGCGCCCCGTCGTCTGTACCCTCCCATCCTTGGCAATTATCGACATTGGTTTAAATTGCCCCAAAACCAAGTTTGATTATGTGATCATACCATTACCTTATTCATGCTGCACCTTTACACGGGCGAAACCGAATGACTCAAAACAACATTATTTCAATTCTCAGAGAACAACTAAATTCATAATTTTATTGAGTATAACAGTTTTATGCTCATTGTATAACAATTATAGTTATGCTTAGAAGAGTGCTAGGTTAATACCTGCAGAGAGCTAATAGAGATATTATATACGCGCGAGAAAATTCATTTAAACGAGAAACGAAGAGAGTGTTTGCAAACTCATTGCAACAACAATATAATGCAAGCTTTCATCTTAACTCAATTTAAAAGTATCTGAAGTTCGATTTGAAATTTTTAAACTACAAATGTAGGGTGTTCAAAAAAAATAGTTTAAACCTCGATTAGGTATTTATGTATAAATTATTTAAATCTTAAATATAATTAGTTTTAGGATTCATTTAGTAATTTGATATAACATTATTATTTTAAAGTATTTCAATTCAAATTTAATTTAAATATCACATCTTTATGAGATTATGATTACGTATTCAGGGAAAATCAAATTAATTCTATCTAATCATTTTCAAACCAAATTATTATGATTATAAGCAATTTTAAATGATTAATAATAATATATATAATTGATTATCTTACGACTTACAAAGTTGAGTATCCATCGTGGAAATCGGTGGGCCCAGCGAAAATTCGATGCGATGTTGTTGTATTATACATACTTAAGTTTATGGTTTAATTCAAAATTCAGTAAATCATAATAATTTAAGTAATTAATTGAGTTTTCCTTTTACAATATAAAAATATGAATTTAACTTGAGCAAATCTGTTTGAAAAAATTACAAGTCTTAAATTACGATATAAATTTAAGGTGTGATTATCTCATTATGTTTTTAGACAAAATGAAACTAAATTTAACAAAATTAGTTTTTAAAAAAAATTTAAAATTTAGTAAAGAAATATTTTTTTTTAAGATGAAGAACCGATAGCCGCAGCTTTGATGATCTTTGAGGAATGTTGAATTTAATGAAAGGTTATTTCAATGCCAAACTCCATGTGGACTTGAGGCCTAACCTCGAAAAATATAACGGGTTTGAGCACCCCACGGAGCCCTAAATGACGACATTTTGTCATTACAATGTGCACTGTATTTTTAAATAAATTTCATTAAAAACTCACCAAACCCAATAAAATTATGTTTCTGGACAAATAATCCGTGATAATTTCCACTTTGAAGCGCCAATTCGTATGTCGGGAAATCTTAAATACGGACTCTCGGAGTCTCGAATCTAGGTTTTTGCGCCTTTTATCCACGGTAGATTAGGTCAATTAATCATCAATTATTGTGGATTAAATTCATTTAATTTAACACAATCTTAAACTTTTTAACTATGTTTTTATGAAAAATATGTATTTTTTTTAAATTTTTCTAAACACGCGTTTTCAATATAGGTATGTATAACTACAATTTTATATTTACGAAACTTGATGTTTCTCGTATGGAGTTTTGATCAGAAAGAAAAATTCAATAAGCTAATAAAATCGACTTAGTCAAATTGTAAGTAATTTAGTACACTTACTGTAAATGTCGATATCGAAAATACACATTGCGGAATACACATGACCATCTCGGCTTATATGTACTTTGCATAAATTATGCGCGAAAGTTCCCTACACTTCTAACTTCAATGCCTTATTTCCATAGGTTGAAATGAAACATTTATGACCAAAAATATATTAGAGATAGCTTAGGAATCGAACTTTATGTCTAAGAAGTTTCTTAGCAAGTAAATCAATGAAAATCACGAACATCAAAATGTTACATTTTATCTCAGTAACTTTAATGTCGACTGTAGGGTTACAATCAAAAGTATGCACAATAAAATTGAACGGATTATTGTGACCGTATACGTATATATATTAAGCCTTAAGCTTAGTGTAAAGCAAAATAACTCTATGCGGGAGTTTCCATGCAAATGGGTAGTAACAAAAAAAACAATGATATCAGAAAAATAATTGGCCATTACAAAGCAGGTAATGTGTTATAGAAAATTCTAATTTTTAAAGAGACATTAGCTGAAAAGGGACAATTTTACTTTGAATGTTTCTTTTGAACGTCTTTGGCGTGATAAATGCCTAATATTTTACCTTTGTTATCCATTAGCTCATAATATACAGAACCAACTTTGCGCTTCACTGTAGCTTTAATGAAAGTTTGTGCCAACTTAGCATTGAATTTTTTTATGTGGCTGCTTTGCACGAAATTCCTAGCAAAGACTTCTTCACCAACTTTAAAGTCAATATTTCGTGATCGCAAGTTGTAACGCTTTGCATTATTTTCGAATGATTTAGACATATTTTCTTTAGCCTTTTGACGAATCACTGTCATCATGTCGGGGTATTTTATGACCGTATCTTCGTTATTCAAATTAAGTTTACGCAATAGATTAAAATCTTTACCATGCAAAACCATATTCTGACCAAAAAGAAGAAAGTAAGGTGAAAAACCTGTGCTTTGGTGAACTGTGCTTCGTAGTGCGCAAGTGATCTCACTAATGTGCAAGTCCCAAGTAGAATGGTCTTTTTCTATGTAAGCGCGTATAGCCGCAATTACGGATCTATTGACCCTTTCTGACGAATTGGCTTGCGGTGAATATATCGCCGTGCACATATGCGAAACACCAAAACGCGTTAGAAAAGATTCAAATAATCCGGATTTAAATTGTGTGCCGTTATCAGTTAAAATAACTTCAGGTACACCAAAAGTATAAAAGATTTCTTCTTCTAGGTATTTGCAAATAACATTCGAATGAAATTTTTTCAGTGGCTTAAGAAAGTGAAACTTTGATAGATGATCTACTACAATGAGTAATCCGATATGCCCTGTTTTAGACCGTGGGTATGGTCCTAAAATATCGATAAATAATTTTTGAAATGGTCGATCAGAGGTCATTGGTCGTCCCATTGGTGTGCGAAGAACTAAATTGGTACTTTTTGTACAACGACAAGTGTCGCAGTTTTTAACATATTCCTTTATCTGTGCAGCCATTCCAGGCCAAAATAAATATCGTTTGAGTTTATCTATAGTTTTAGCAGAACCACAGTGAGCTGATAGAGGAGGATTATGAGATCGAAAAAGTACATCCGGAACCAAAGCGTTTGGAACCCAGAGCTTCCAAGACTCATTTTCTTGTTTAGACTCGCCAGTAGAGTGTTCAGTCCGTTTATAGACATAATTATCCACAATTTTCAAATCGGGGAGTTTGTGCTGATTTTCTGTAATTCTTGATTTGAGTTCTACATATTCCGGAGAATCAAAGTGTTCTGAATTGAGATCAATAATTGGACCAATATCTTGAAGTTCAGATAGCTCTGCTTCAGGCCGTCTTGAAAGTGTGTCGGCCACTATATTTTGTGTTCCTCGTCTATGTTGAATAGTAAAAGTAAAACCTTGCAACTTCAATGCCCACCTAGCTAGTCGACCGGATAAATCTTTTTGCCGCATTAACCATTGTAGGCTGGCGTGATCCGTAATCACAGTAAAATCTTGGCCTTCAATGTAAGACCGAAACTTCTTTATCCCTTGGATAACCGCTAGGCATTCTAATTCGGTAACCGAATAATTTCTTTGCGATTTAGTTAACTTGGTGGACATGAACGCAATAGGCAGTTCGATACCATCATCATTCGCCTGTGCTAATACACAGCCTAAACCAATCATGCTAGCATCACACTGCAATAAAAAGGGTTTTTCAAAGTTTGGCATGACAAGAATCGGAGCAGTGGTTAACAGACTTTTAAGGTTATCAAAAGCTATTTGAGCTTCAGAATTCCATTGAAAAGTTTTGCTTTTCTTTAGTAATTCTGTAAGCGGAAAAGTAACAGTAGCGAAATTATCAATGAATCTCCTGTACCACCCAGCTAAGCCTAAAAAGCTTCTCAACTGTTTGACGGTTGATGGTACAGGAAATTCTTTGATGGCTGAAACCTTATCTGGATCAGTTTTTATTTGGCCTTGGCCTATGATAAAACCCAGATACTTTACTTCAGTCATGCAAAATTTTGACTTCGAAATATTCAAAGTTAGATTTGCTTTACGCAAATACAAAGCTACTTCTTGTAAAAGCATTAAATGTGAATCAAAATCTTCGGATAGAATGAGAAGATCATCTAAATAAATAAAAACACGATCTCTTAAATTGGCAGGAAGAACCTTATCCATCAGTTTACACAGAGTTTGAGCCGCGTTGCACAACCCGAATGGCATTACTTTATATTGGTAAAGTGGCCGATTAGGAATTGTGAACGCGGTCACTTGGCGAGATTTTTCCTCAAGGGGAATTTGCCAAAATGCGTGCTTCATATCTAAGCCAGAAATAAAACGTGCAGGTGGAAGGCGACTCATGATTCCATCGATATGGGGAAGAGGATAAGCATCCTTAACCGTATGCTTATTCACTTCTCTCGAATCAAGGCATAAACGATTTTTGTTGTTCTTGCGAACTAAAACACAATTACTACTCCAAGGGCTTGAGGATTCTTCAATGACGTCTAGGGCTAGCATTTGATCAACCTCAGCAAACATGAGCTTTTCAACTGCTGGTGACACAGAAAAGTGTCTTTGTTTCACAGGCTTTGCAGTGCCTATGTCTATAACATGTTCGAGAAGACTTGTTTTACCGAGTCCTTCTCTCTCAAAAGAGGGAAAAACATCTATCACAGCTCTCAGTCTTTTAGATTGATCACTGCTAAGAATATGCATTTTAGGTTCTTCAAACGGTAAATCTTCTTTACCGACATCAAGTTCAGATATGGTTCCAAAACTATTAACTAATGTATCGACTAAGCCGAATTCTTGCCAAAAATCCATTCCTAGATAGACATTTTGCTGTAAGCTTGGAATAACGAAAAGTTCTAATATTTTTGTGACATTTTTATAAGTCATCGTAGTTGAAATTTTCCCCACTACGCGACAAGAACTGCCATCAGCTGTTTTTACTATTCCTGAGCATTTTCTTAAAATATTAATTTTAGAAAATTCTTTTGCAGCTTCTGCACCGATGCAACTTATAGTTGCTCCAGAATCTAGAAGAGCGGCATAATTTTTATCCAAAATTTTGACTTCAGTATAAAGTCTATTATCAGATTTTAGAAATAAAGCAGATAACAATTTTTTGCGTGTAGTAGTAACAGTTTTCCAGAAATCTCTTAATCGAAGTGTGGAACGCTTGGGCTTTGGTTTAAAACTAAATTGACATGTTGAAGCATTGTCAAAAATTCGCTGCCGAGCCTTATTGTAATTATCAATACGTTCGTGCAGAGGTAACAGAATTCTCAGTTTTGGTTTACTATTGGACTGTGGTTGAGATAAAATTGTAGTTTTAAAAGTAGATTGCTGGGAATTAGGTATATCATGATTTTCAAAATTACAAGAGGTACCGATATCTTTCGATTCGGACTCAGATTCAGTAGATGTAGAAACATCTCTGAGTTCTACTTTGGAATTACGGGATGCGGTACAAAGGTGTTGGTTGACGCATCCCTCCTTCGGTTTAACGAGGGATTACAGTATGAGCAGGTTGGCTTAAAAACTTCTTTCTTGCCACAACCGTAGCAGAAGATTTTTCGTTGTTCTACGCAATCGTCATAACGATGACCTTGTTTGTCACAGTTCCAACAAACTATAGGCTGGCGTGAAGTTTTCATTTCAGCAACCTCAACATCTTGAAAATTATTATTGAATTCGTCAGAGTTAAGTTCTGAAATGTGAGGTTTTGGCCATTGAGGTTTGATTTTTGGTACATGAGCTCCAACGTCTGATACAAAGGCTTCATGTTTACGAATTTCTTCACGAAGTTGCGCAATGGAACGAATATTTAAATGCAGAAGTTCGAAGCGTAAATTGGGTTTAAGATTTCTAAGCAAAATCTCTACAAGTTCATTTTCTGGCAAGTCAGATTGGAGGCGAGCTGCCAAGTCTTCAATAGCCATCTGATACTCGTCAAAATTTTCATTTTCCCGTTGTCTCCGTTTCCGCATTTTATCCCAGATATCAAAATCTGTTAAAATGTCTTCGTATCGTTTACGAAATTCTCTACAGAAAATTTCCCAGGTAAATTGGTGATGATTCCGATGAAATCTCCAAAACCAATCTTTGGCTTTGCCTACAAAAAGAATGTGCAAATTATCGCACAACAGTTGATAATCGTTAGCTAAGTTCTGGTGAGTCAAAGACTGTAATCTATAGATAAAATCATCTACAGTAACACCGTCTTTGGTACCATCAAATTTGATGTGCCAATTTTGTATTATGCTTGCAATCTTTTCTGGCTGATGGGCCAAATTAGATCTAAAACTGTTATGAGAAGATCGTAAATTATCTAAGTTTATAGGTGTATTTTGCTCTAAGTTAAGAGTACGTCGAGCACCACTAAGTGAAACATTTGGTTCGTTATTAGCTTCATTTGGTTCTATAACCCTATTATTAGGAGGTTCAGAAGGATTTGAAATATTTAAAGTTGCTAGTTGCCGTTGTAGCGTTTGTTCTATTGTCGAATTCAAGTATGCTGTAAGTTGTTGAATCATCGATTGATGACTACTTTGTACAGCTGATTGTACTATCTGAACAACTTCGCTTTGGCCTAAAGATGGTTGCATGGAATTGTGAATTGGTGGTTGACGTGAACTAATATCGTCAGAATTTCGACCATAGACTGGAGTGTTCGAGTTTTGGTTAGGGTTATTAAAATTTCTATTTGAATAGCTTTTCTGCACCGTGTGATTATTCTGTCGACCTCGTTGGCTACCACCACGATGGTGTTTAGAAGTCCATGAACGATTTAACGAATCGTGTGTTCTACGTGATTCGTCTTGAGTTACACGACCTTCGGTACTAATATTTGAATTTGAGCCTTGAGCAGTGTTGGATAGTGCTGGTAAATTATTGTTGGATAAACTAATCAACTTAGTCGAGTCACAGTGTTGTCGACAAACTGGACAAGTGTTTTTATCTTTTAAATAATCTAAAATACAAATCTGGTGAAATTTGTGGGTGCAAGGAGCGAAACAAGTACCTTGCTTTGTTTCCATCACTTCATTGCAAACCCCACAGAAAGGATCTAGTTCTGCGCTAAGCGCTGCAGGTAAATTATCATTGCTGTGTACGACAGCCATATCGATCGTAAAGCAAAATTAATAAAAAAAAATGTAAATAACGTGATTAATTTAAGATTCGCCGTGAAAAAGTCAGTCATAAACTCGGTAAGGTATTTATTCAGGTAAGCACTAAGAAACCTTAAAAGAAAATTATAATTACAAAATTTGAGGCTTAAAGAAACAAATTAAATCAATGGTCGCGAAGGAAAACAATCTCCCACAATCACGAAAAAAAATAGAAACTATCAGAATCCATTGTTTTATCATTTATCTCTTTTAAAAGAAAAGGAAACTAATATTTTAGCAAATTTTAACATAAAATACTAATAGTCGAGCATGACAAAATATATTCTATCATGTCGCAGTTCCGAAAAGAATTTATGCCTTATTTTTGAAAATAAAAAAATGAATTTGTTAAATCTGTGCATTAGCAATCTGTTCATAGGACGGAAACTTGGAGATTATACTCAAATAAGTGAACCGTAATTTCCTGAGACCAAATTAACACTGTATAAAAGTATGTAAATAAATTCATATGTGCAATCGAATGTGACAACGTTTTCTTTGGTTGACCTATCCGTAGTTAAAATCGAATAATTAAGTCACATTTCCGAAGGAAAACGCTGAAACAATGTATCATTTGAATAAGTTTTGAATGTAAACAAAAACTAGAGCAATCGCAATAAAGGGAAAGGAAATGAGCGTTATGAAAGATGGTCATCATATAATAAAATTTTAAGTTCTTAAGTGACGCAACAGTATGTCAAAAACAAACTGCCACGCCCCACGTTGGGCGCCAAAATGTGTAATGGTCCTTCTGTCTTATATCTGACTGACGTCAGAATGAACGTTATAAAAAAAACCCAAAAATGGTCGTTTGTTGAAGCCAGAATATAACCCTAAAAGTTCTACCAGAAAAGCTCTCTGACTTCACCTAAATCAATAGTTAAATAACGTTCTTGGCATATAAAAGCTTACGGGTGTGCACATCTAGCCATGCTCTTGCTAGCTCGTCGAATTGTCGGGGATCTTGTTTCACCCTTATACACCTAGACATTACCACATTTAATTTTATGTGCACTTTGAGGTAGAGGAGTGAAAGGAAAAGGAAATGCGATTACTTTAGAAGCAAAAATTAAAAGAACCGGAAATTTAGGCTGAAACTAATACAGAATCTAAGTGCTACCTATAAGATAGGGTACGCATGATGTTATTGCGCCCCGTCGTCTGTACCCTCCCATCCTTGGCAATTATCGACATTGGTTTAAATTGCCCCAAAACCAAGTTTGATTATGTGATCATACCATTACCTTATTCATGCTGCACCTTTACACGGGCGAAACCGAATGACTCAAAACAACATTATTTCAATTCTCAGAGAACAACTAAATTCATAATTTTATTGAGTATAACAGTTTTATGCTCATTGTATAACAATTATAGTTATGCTTAGAAGAGTGCTAGGTTAATACCTGCAGAGAGCTAATAGAGATATTATATACGCGCGAGAAAATTCATTTAAACGAGAAACGAAGAGAGTGTTTGCAAACTCATTGCAACAACAATATAATGCAAGCTTTCATCTTAACTCAATTTAAAAGTATCTGAAGTTCGATTTGAAATTTTTAAACTACAAATGTAGGGTGTTCAAAAAAAATAGTTTAAACCTCGATTAGGTATTTATGTATAAATTATTTAAATCTTAAATATAATTAGTTTTAGGATTCATTTAGTAATTTGATATAACATTATTATTTTAAAGTATTTCAATTCAAATTTAATTTAAATATCACATCTTTATGAGATTATGATTACGTATTCAGGGAAAATCAAATTAATTCTATCTAATCATTTTCAAACCAAATTATTATGATTATAAGCAATTTTAAATGATTAATAATAATATATATAATTGATTATCTTACGACTTACAAAGTTGAGTATCCATCGTGGAAATCGGTGGGCCCAGCGAAAATTCGATGCGATGTTGTTGTATTATACATACTTAAGTTTATGGTTTAATTCAAAATTCAGTAAATCATAATAATTTAAGTAATTAATTGAGTTTTCCTTTTACAATATAAAAATATGAATTTAACTTGAGCAAATCTGTTTGAAAAAATTACAAGTCTTAAATTACGATATAAATTTAAGGTGTGATTATCTCATTATGTTTTTAGACAAAATGAAACTAAATTTAACAAAATTAGTTTTTAAAAAAAATTTAAAATTTAGTAAAGAAATATTTTTTTTTAAGATGAAGAACCGATAGCCGCAGCTTTGATGATCTTTGAGGAATGTTGAATTTAATGAAAGGTTATTTCAATGCCAAACTCCATGTGGACTTGAGGCCTAACCTCGAAAAATATAACGGGTTTGAGCACCCCACGGAGCCCTAAATGACGACATTTTGTCATTACAATGTGCACTGTATTTTTAAATAAATTTCATTAAAAACTCACCAAACCCAATAAAATTATGTTTCTGGACAAATAATCCGTGATAATTTCCACTTTGAAGCGCCAATTCGTATGTCGGGAAATCTTAAATACGGACTCTCGGAGTCTCGAATCTAGGTTTTTGCGCCTTTTATCCACGGTAGATTAGGTCAATTAATCATCAATTATTGTGGATTAAATTCATTTAATTTAACACAATCTTAAACTTTTTAACTATGTTTTTATGAAAAATATGTATTTTTTTTAAATTTTTCTAAACACGCGTTTTCAATATAGGTATGTATAACTACAATTTTATATTTACGAAACTTGATGTTTCTCGTATGGAGTTTTGATCAGAAAGAAAAATTCAATAAGCTAATAAAATCGACTTAGTCAAATTGTAAGTAATTTAGTACACTTACTGTAAATGTCGATATCGAAAATACACATTGCGGAATACACATGACCATCTCGGCTTATATGTACTTTGCATAAATTATGCGCGAAAGTTCCCTACACTTCTAACTTCAATGCCTTATTTCCATAGGTTGAAATGAAACATTTATGACCAAAAATATATTAGAGATAGCTTAGGAATCGAACTTTATGTCTAAGAAGTTTCTTAGCAAGTAAATCAATGAAAATCACGAACATCAAAATGTTACATTTTATCTCAGTAACTTTAATGTCGACTGTAGGGTTACAATCAAAAGTATGCACAATAAAATTGAACGGATTATTGTGACCGTATACGTATATATATTAAGCCTTAAGCTTAGTGTAAAGCAAAATAACTCTATGCGGGAGTTTCCATGCAAATGGGTAGTAACAAAAAAAACAATGATATCAGAAAAATAATTGGCCATTACACATGTTATTACAGATACTGGTTGTTGGCCCTTCACATCCAGAGTTTAGTCAAGTTAATGTTCAAGTATGAAGTAATGAAAACCGAAATACAAAAATTTAGCAATAAGTAAGAATATTTGTGCTCCCAAATATCCTTTTAACATGCAAAGGGAGATATGGCATCAGAACCATATCACCCGCAGAAGTGTGGTGCCATATCACCCTTTCGGCATATACCGAGTAAAAATGCCACGAAATGAATAAACTTGTCCACTCGCGCTCGTGTTTATCCGAAAACGAAATCACATTAAATTCTGATTGTTTTGATATATGCACTATAGGGCTGTATCAAATAATCAGCGCTCTGCTGCCTCTCAAAGTATATGCAGAGCAAATGTCAGCCGTTTAAATTCAAAACATTTTTTTAAAAGTCCCACACACAAGCTAATTTTGCAAATACCGCTAAGCGAACAACATCCACGAAGTCTCTCGCGCAGTTGAATCAAACTGTGTCCATATTTGAATGCCATGAAAGCCGCAAGTATTGAAATTGATAGAGGTGCTATATCACCCAGGGGTGCCACATCTCCCGTGTTTACCCTAACTTTTTTTTCATTACAAAATGGATGTCCGAGAGCGCCAATTGAAAAACGTAAAAATATCGTATTGTAGAAGACAAACAAAATATTTTAAGGTTTCATATGATATTTTTGTAGAATAATTTAACCCATTATAAGAAGCAAAAAGACCCATTTGAACAGAAGCTGATGGGATAAGATATTCTAGAATCCATATCTTACCAAGTAGGCAATGAGATTACACTTCCACCCAAGTTTACCTATACCTAACTGTCGGCAAGCTAATGATTCCTATCACTTTCTTACTCATTTTTTCCAGTGTGCTTCCAAATAATTGAATTTTAAAAAGATTTTATTTATTTTTGCCACATTTTCCAAAGACTTTAACTCGATAGCATAGCACCTTCTCAATTGCACATCGCAAATAATTTTATTGAAAATTTCTGGAAATCGAAAATCCAATGCGATTGAATTTACAATACAATAGAATATACTTGAAGATTAATTTCAACAGCTGTCAAAAATTCGAAGAAAAACATTGAATAATGATATACAAATTACAAAAACAAAGTGAACTATATGAATAAAGTGAAAAAGAGCAGAGTTTAATGCAGATGATGCATTAAAATATTAAATAAAATTGAAAATCATGCTATTTAAAATAATTGCAATTCTACACAAATGTAATTAAGTAATTTTATTGAGGTATAGAATTTACAATGATATACTAATGAGCTTCTCAATAAACTGCAAAAGTGCGACAGCGACAATGGGGCGAATGAGTAACCACTTATTTATGCAAAGCCAATGAAATAAATGATGCATTTTGCGTCTATTTACGCTATCGTATCGACGCATAAATTTCACCAAAAACAATAAAAATGAAATATTGATAAAATAACAATAACAATAGCAATAATAATAATAATGTTATTTTATGTTGCACACAATGATATTGTTGCCATCATATTGTTTATTTATTTTATGACATTTTAATAAATTGCACCTGCAATAGCACCAGCAACAATCATGCCAGCAATAAAAATATAAAAAATTAAAAAAAACTTTGTAATAATTGTTGATGTTTTCAATGAGAAGAATAATACCAACAACAACAACAACAACAACAACTTAGTTAAAAGCAACAATAATAAAGGCAGACTGCATGCAATAAAAAAGTTTTTGCTGTCATCACGACCACCAGAGCGACTACCCTGCACGGCCTAACCGCAGCAGCAGCAATAATCGCGTCAGCAACAACAAACCACAGCCACAGCAACAATAAATCTCAAACACTCGCATATATTTTATTCAAAATAAGAATAGTTATATTAAATCGCGCTCATAATTATCGGTGGAGTATGGTGGTGTGCAGAGTAGGTCACCACCACAAGGTTGGTCACTTGTTACATCTATATTAGACCGTTTTGGACGAAAGATTAAAATTCGCCGCGCAACCGGCAGAATTGTTAAGTTTAACTATCGACATTAAGATTGCCGCCACCTTAGCTCTGAGAGATGACGAGAAGGGGTGTCGATATATTTTTGAAGGTTGAAAAACGTGGTTCAAAAATGAGTGCTCATAGGTCTGAAGTGAATCAATTCTCAGCTTCGTAGTACGTCGAAAATTGAAATCCAAGACATGTATGTATTTTTTCCCGTAGAATCGAATGGCACTATTAGTTTTCTGATAAGACGTTCATTTTTGGCATTAAATGAAATTTTCAGCTCAAAAAAGTCGAAATTTTTCGTTTCGTCCGGACGGTGGCAACCGTCGTTGACTAAATATTTAAGCCCGATTTCGTGATATTTTTTGATAAAAAAAATCAAAAATTCGTTTTTTATGAATGAAAATTATGTCGTAGCGCAAAAAAAATAGTAGAGTAACTTCGGGTAATGTGATATAGGCGGGTAATGTGATTTACCAGCATATCTCCTTAAATAAACATCTCTCGATAATGGTTTTTTCGTCAACATCACTGTAACTGAAAAAAAAAAAACGTGCTGCAAGTTTTTGAGCACCCACCTTTATTTATTCTGTCTTCAGTGTGGTAAAATCGATTTAGCAGTGAATAAAAACTTTATTTGCGTGTGCTTTATGCTAGGATCTAGCCTAAACTAAAATTGATATCATAGCCGAAATAGTAAATTCTGCTAGTGGGTGAATATACCTAACCATAAATCAATTGAATTTTTTATTTGCTTTAGTGTGTTTTTCAAAAATAACCTGATTGTTTTAAAACTCAAGTTCGGGTAATGGCACCGAAAATATTTGATGTTCCACTTGCAATGCAAAATGTTTGACACGATGGTCTTTTGGCCCAAATCTAAAACGTTTTTCCTTATTAAGAATTTGTTAATCCAACATTTTTATGAAAGGTCACAGTTCTTCAGAAAAATGAGCTAAAGCTTTGGAAAAGCGATTTTAGTTATGTTTATCACTCCTTACCTGAAGTAAAAGTTCCACAACTAAAGTATCTTTATAGCACGATGATTTTTTTGCCGAAAATGCAATTTGTTTTTATATGCGATATAGTATATCACATTACCCGCAAATTTAATTTTTTAACTTTTTTTGACTTTTTTCAATTTTGCTGAAAGAGCTCAAGATTGGCTTACGCACAATGCATCAATAAAACATAATACATAAAGTGGTTGCAGCTATGCTTTGAAAACTACGTATAATTTAGAAAACAAAAATGCCTATATCACTGTAATGTTCTTACGTGTTACTGAAACTAATGTTAATTGGTGACTAAAAACTTATATTGAGTAAGAGGCTTAAGAGACTGTACATTACTAAATAACACTTACGATCTAAGACTTACGATAAATTACATTTATATTGGTATTTACATACATATCAATCACATTACCCGAACTTACTATACCACTGGATTCGTCAGGAAAAAGTCCTAACAAAATATAAATTTCAAATTTTTCTAAGATTTTTTCTGTTCAATTGTAGAGTGCTCAAACAGGGGTTTTGGAAAAATTTCGACTTTTTGAGCTGAAAATTTCACATAACGCCAAAAATAGACGTCTAATCAGAAAGCTAATAGTGCCATTAGATTCTATGGGAAAAAATATATAAGAATTCATGTTTTAGATTTAAATTTTCGCCCTACTACGAAGCTGAGAATTGATTCACTTCGGACCTATGAGCATGCATTTTTGAACCACGTTTTTCAACCTTCAAAAATATATCGACACCCCTTCCCGTCATCTCTCAGAGCTAGGGTGGCGGCAATCTTCATGTCGATAGTGAAACTTTACAATTCTGTCGGTTGCGCGACGAATTTTAAGCATAATCTTTAGGGATAAAGTATAAACTTATTTATGCTGTTTGATTTTATAAACTTATGTATGTATATTAAAATTTTTTGAAGATAATGCATCTCGATCTCTATTCAAAGCACCACATTACATTGGTAGCAGTAGACCAACCTTTTTATAGCTAAAAAACTTAAAAATGTTATGTTTTTACTTCAAAGGTATATAATCAGTTGGGCCAATAGTCGTCGAAGAAATTTTCTTTAACGACTATGTTATCTACAATGACTACATTCAGAACTTTGGAGACATGATAGACGACAAGGTCTTGTAAGATGTCGGCAATGAATTCAGAAATACCTCAGAGTGCGGAGATTTTAATTTCTTAAACAAAAATTTTAAAATTCATCATTAGAAGCATACATTTTTTAATTTTTATTAAAAATTATATGTTGCTATAACCCTTATTCCTCCCGTTGGCGTTTTAATTGCCGATCGGCGCCTTTTTTAAATTTTTAGTTTTTGGAAGCATCAAGCTGTCATCGAATCAAATCAGTTTGAAAGTAAATCCTAATTTCGTGAATAAACGCATGCAACCATTTGGACTCTGGAGGTAGTATATTAAAATGACGAAGAGGATTTATTGAGGTCTTAGGGAAACAAAGCAATCAATCTTCGTTAGTGGTGATACACAACGTAAACCCTCCTTCATCGTTTCAATATACTATTTATTCACCATGAGGAAATTAGGATTTAAAACAGCATCTTCAAATGGATTTGATTTGATGACATGAATACTTCCAAAATTTCACACAAAATTGTCATTAATCAAAATATTTGGACACAGTCACTGATGTTTTCGTTGATGAAAGTATGTAAAATTTATCGCTTTTAATGTCATCAACGACAACATGTAAAAATTATCGCCCTGAACGTCATCAATGACATCGTAAGGGAAACTGTCGCTCTTTTAGTCGTTGATGAAATACGGGACACTTGTATGGAAATTTCGTTAACAACTGCCATACAAAAATACGCATTCGTCATCAATGATTTCATTTGGTCGTGCACCCGTCATTGATGATTTCTTGTAGACTGGCCCAACTGGGTATTTATAATAGTCACATTCAAAGGTAAGAAACTTTAATGGAGGCAACAACAAATTTAAAAAAGAGCAAGCAGTGGATGACAAAAGCTTCACGTCAATAACTTTCGATTTACAAAGTGTCTTCCAGATTCCATCATCAAAGGTTAGCACAGCGTATTATCTTAGAAAACTGAACTTATACAACTTAACAATCTACGAAGCATCTCCGTCTAACGATGAACACTGTTATTTCTGAACGGAAGCCAATGGATTGGTTCATGCCTGGGAAAATATATAAATTTACTGTCTTCATACAAAAAACACATCACAATGTTTATAGACACTAGTGGTTTAATTAGAGTTGATTAAAATTGAACAAACATTTTTGGAAAGTGGACACTCTATTATGGAAGTTGATTTCATGCACAGTTTTATAGAATTCGCCAAAAAGAATTAAGAATTTCAGTGTTCATGAATGGGAAAACTTTTTCAAGCAGCAAGGAGAAAAAAACCCATACAAAACATGTAAAATAACTTTTAAGGATTTTTTAAACCTTAAAAAATAGGTTCAGACTACTATTGCTAGCAAAAATTTCGATTTTGAGGGAAACAAAGTCAACTAGTTAAAAACAAAACGTGTGCGACATGAAAAAAGTAAACCAGGAGTTATAAGTTACGGCTATGATTTAGGAGATGAGTACCATGAAATTCACATTCAATTACCCAGAGCTAAAACACGGTAAAGCACGATCAAAGTGATGATAATGTTAAAGTTCCAAAACTATACGACAGACAGTTATCAATACCCGAAGCAAAAAAGAGAGATCTTTTTATACTTTGAAAGAAAAGGTAGTTCCTGAAATTTTTCATAAAGGCATCGCGGATGACTTATGTGTTGAAAATGAACAGCATGAAGAACCACTACACTAACTTGGTCTTTGTGGAAAACAAAACAATTTGTTTTTTGGTGTTACATTTGTTCTAGAAAATACTGGATTTTAAAATATTTTGTTTAATTTTCTTTTCCACTTGTCAGTCATTATCATTTCTTTATTTTCTAAATTATACGTCCATATGGTTGAAGGATGGAAGATCAAAGAAGTTAGAAAAAATTGACTTAGTGTGTTTCACTTGTAAGTCAACGATATCAATTATCTTGACTTGTGAAATGCACTGAATCACCATTTTAATTTGAACATCATTAATCAGATTTCAATAAAAACAATCAAGAAAAAGAGAAAAAACTCAAAAGAATTGATTAGGGTTAGAAAAATATCTTTGACAAAAGCAAGACAACTATTTCCACAACATTAAATAAAAATGTTTAAGAACATCAAATATCTCCAAACTTGAAAAACTGACTTAATTCTTTTCATTTCTATAGAGATGATATAGCTTAGCTTGTCGCTTTAGAAATGCGTTTAGAGAGGAAAGGTTAAATTGATTTACAAAAAGTTTATATTGAATTGAAAAAAGTTTAAATTGAAATCAAAACTAGTAAGGGTGGTATCTTTGGCCTGGCCGAAAACTAAATACCCCACACTGCATTTCAAGTATATTATTAGGAGAGTATAAGAACTTAAAAAATTCTTTCAGTATAGCATTTTGAAACTTTCGCTTATATGGGAGGTGCCACGCACTCTAATCCTACTTCGCCTACTTTAAGCTCAGAGTTTACAATTGATGTTCTTCGTGTTTGAGTGAAATTTGGTTGGCTTATCTCAAAAAACATTTTGATTATATATTTTTGAAACATTTGCTAATATGGGAGGTGCCACGCCCTCTTGTCCGAGTTTACCTAAATCTTGCGTATAGCATGCATTTATAGATCCGAGTGTTTGAGTGGAATTTGGTTGGGTTATCTCAAAAAACACTTTCCGTATAACATTTTGAAACTTTTGTTTATATGGGAGGTGCCACGCCCTCTAGTCTGAATTCGCCTAGTTTTTGCTCAGAGCTTATATTTACTTTTTCTAGTATTTATGTGTATTTTGCTTTTGTTATTGCGAATACTGCTGTTATTATTGCATTTTGAATATATTTTTTGTATGGGCGGTAGGCGTGTCCATTGACCGATTTCGCTCATTTTCAATCCCCCGAGCTTGCTTTTACGACGGAGGTAGAGTACCAAATTTCATTGAATTATGTTGCTCAGTTTTCCCAAAAAATGTATTTCCACACACACCCAGACAGCCACCCAGCCAGCCAGACAGACGGACATGGCTATATCGACTCAGGAGGTGACGCTGATCAAGAATATATATACTTTTCTATATCTGCCACGCCTTCTTCTCTGCGTTACAAACGGCAGGATAAAGTGAATATACCCTGGGTGTAGGGTTTAAAAAAGATCAATTTGGTGTGAAAAAGGTTAAAATTTTCTGATCAAAAAGAACATAAATCGTAAGCACTTCTTAGTCTAGCAAAGCTACTCCATCCTAACCCTTTCAGCTCTTTAATTTCCCGCAATGGTTCTGTAATCGCCATTCCATCTTAAAGTGATGCATTTAATTATAATTGTTATAATACATAATATTTTCATTAAAAAAATGTAAGAGTACAAATTAAACTCACTTAATTGCAATATCAGCCCGGCCAGAGCCAAAGCACAAAGATAAAGAAAAATGTTGTACACTTTGGAATCTACCAACTTGCAATACACAACATTACACTGCAGATTGGCAAGAAGTTATAGGCGAAGCAACCCCCTTTACAGAAAAATTATGAAACGAAGAAAAGTTTCCATTAAACAGAGTGGCTATCCACATGCCAGGATAGCAGGATGAAAGAGCAAGAGAGTTAAAAGGAAAAAAAAAAAAAAAAAAATAGAAAAAACAGCGCCGATTTCAGTAGAGGCAAGAGTACATCGTGCATTTAAAATACAGTAGCATTAAAAATAAACGAGTGTTGCTGGATGAATTAAGACTCAAACTCGATATTTAAAATTATGCAACATTACAACAAAGTACAAAAAAAAAAAAAATAGACAACATAAAAATGCTTAAAAGCCAAACAACAACAATAAAAAATGTATTTTGCAGCATCAGGCAAAGACTGTTAGGGAAAAGGAATCTTTTTGCAAATGCGCAAGGAAAAAGTGGAGTGTATGGAAAAGTTAAAACATTGACAAAAAACACCAAACATCAGACAACAGCAACAGCAGGAATCCCACCACCAACAACAATATCAGTGAATAACAATAACGTTGAATGCAACAACATCAGAAGCACTTGAGACCATTAGCAAAATCAGCAAAGAATCGCAGACAAATGCAGATGGACGGACTGAAGCAACACAGCGAAAAAAAATTTTCCAATTGCATTTGATGAACATTCTGTTGCTAGCTGTAGCGTTTACCAAAAGATATTTTCTCCAAATCAGACCAATTTAAGTCCATTAAAAATTCTCACAGTGTATGCCTCTGAAGAATTCAATAACAAATAGAAATTGCAAAACACCACCAACTCAAAACGAGAGCGAAAGTCCAATGGCAGCAACAGCAACAGTCACCAGCAGCAAACAACATCCGATACAGACAGCAGCAAACCAAAAAAATGTTCAACGGATGATACAGTGAAAAGTAATAGAAAAAGGGAACCGATAAAAAACCCAGTGCTCTTGCTATTGAAAGCATGCTGGCAAGCACCAGCAGCAGTCAAAGTGTTTCCGTTGCATACAAATAGGCCACAACGAATACCGTTGAAGCTGCTGGAAAATAACAATACACCTATGGAAAAGAAAGCGAGGATGCATAGCAACAAAAAGGAAAACTAAGGCCGAAGCTGCAAAAGAAGAAGCTGGAAGAATGAGAATGGTGTGAGAATAAGTAGTTGACAAAGAGGGCATTAGCCTTGGACAGTAACAGCAACTTCAGTGACAATGGGAACGTCGACGACAGTATTGTGGAATGCAACGATATTGAAACTCTTCTGCCGTCGTAGAACTTAGTTTTTTATTCTTCGCTGTTTTAGGGTTGTGCCGGACGGGAAGTGTGGTAGGTATCACTATATAAAAAATACACCAAAAATTTTGTGGGGGTTATCGTGAACAAATATTCCCGGGAAATTCACTAACACTGCAATGGAGAATGCGCAGCAGTCTGAGAAAAATTTCCCGGGAATATATTCACGATAACCTCCTATACACGGCCCGCTTGAACAAATTTAAATGAAAGGTTCGAGGACGACGGAGTTTTTTGTTAAGTTCTTTTCAGGACATCATCCGAAGCCAATCCTGACAAGAATCCAAATCGTAACATGTGCCGATTTTGAAAATGGACAGTTTTTGCTATTTTTAAACGAATGTTTTCAAATGTTTGCACTAAATACTATTTAATTGTGCATATATCGACCTTGGCTTCACCCCTATGTGAAAGCTCATTCAACTTTATGAATATTTGCGCAAGAAACCATACCTCTGCATTCAAATTTAGTAATGCGCATTTTAGGAAATAAATTAGCCGCTTTTTTTGATTTCACAGAACAATATACCAAAAATCCATGTAAAATTATGAATCGTTTATTATAGATTGGTTATTTGGCCGATATAATTTTTTGAAATAATTATCATCAATTCAACACCATCGAGTGAACTTTTTATGTAAGCAGAACCCAATCTAATTGATTACTGGGAGAATACCAACCAAATCATATTATGACATTACTTTTGTCTTTTAAGAATTTTCAAAATTTAGTATGAAAGTAAAAAAAAAATATTAAATACAAGGTAAAATTTTCGATCGAAAATGCGCCAAACTAAAGTTGTACGCAGAGGTATGGTTTTTCGGGCAAATATTCATAGAATCAAATGGGCTTTCACATAGAGGTGTAGCCGAGGTCGATATATGCACAAATAAACGGTATTTAGTGCAAACATTCGAAAATATTCGTTTAAAAATAGCAAAAACTGTCCGTTTTCAAAATCGGCACGCGTTACGATTTGAATTCTTGTCAGGATTGACTTCGGATGATGTCCTGAAAAGAATCCAACAAAAAACTCCGTCGTCTTCGAACCTTGCAGTTAAATTTTTTCAAGCGGCACTGTATATAGTCTATTGATTAGGTGCTGAAAAACTTACCAAAATGGAACTAAGACGCTTACGGATTTTTATAATAGAAAGCGGTAACAGGGTCATTTAAGAAGGAAAAACCGCGGAGTGCTGGGGTACAGTTGTTTTCAAAATATGTACCAATAAAAGCAAAAATTTCGATATTTTTTTAGAAAACTTTTTGTAGAAAATTAAATTTGCCATCAAAACAGTTTATTTAAAAAATTAAGAAAAAAAAAAATTGCTTAGGTACTTAGGTATGCTAATAATGTTGAAACCACAAAAAAAAGCAAACATTTTGAATTTCAATGATTTTTTACCTTTTTGCCTATAACTTTTTTAGAGTCAGAAATAGGTAAGGACATACGCGAACGTACATGGTGTTTTATTAAAAAATTTCTTATGCTATACTATAGCTATTCGGTCATGGAGGTTTTGCTAATGCGGTCGGAAAAGAAGTTTTAACACAAAACCAGGGCATCTTATGACAAAAGTGTATAAGGCTAAAAATACTTAGAGTCGTTTAACGCATCTATGCCCGCACCAAGAATTCGTAAACGGATTTTAATGAAACTTAACACAGAGCCTTAAAATAGTCTAATTAAGATATATTTAAAGTTTCATCAAAATGGTGTTCGTGGTTTCAAGTTATGAATGGTAATTTCACTTACCAGTGGGCTCATATGTGTATAAATTTCGTCTAACTGTTAAAGTTAAAACTGAATATATTTTTATTGGAAATGTGGACTTTTGTTTAGAATAGCATAGCATTAACATGAAAACTAAACAGAAAAAGAGGATCCTGCACAGGGGCGTATATATAGGGTGGTTTCTCAGGGTTCCTTCCCCCGAAATTTCTAATTCTCTTGCAAAAAGACGTATGAGTAACGTTTATTTTCTCATATGTGCACAAGAATAACAAAGCTTGTTGACCCCCTCTGAAAAAAAATGCTGTGGTGTCTGTATTTATTCTTCTGTAAATCTTAGGAGAAGCATAGGACCGATTCTTATATTTCCTTATCCAGCTACCTTTGCCAGGTGGTTCTCGGTCTAAAAAAATTTTGGCAAACAATATTGGTTCCAATTATGGGAAAATCATTCCTAACTATGCATGTTTCCTTCACCTACAAATCCAATGTGGATACTGCTGGGGCAGTTGGATCATTCTGGTTGGTACCACTTGGAGAGCTAGTTCCCATCGTTTTTTGATCCATTGATCCATGCTTCATTCGTAAAATTTTCTCAGCAGCGCCCCACGCAGTAAGAGCTGCAGATAATAGTGGCAAAATTCACTATGGAGTATGTTATGTAACATACAGTGGATAACATTTGACATGATACCTTATAGGGATAAGGTTCATACATTGTATCTAATTTAGATACAAAGCCAGTTGGAAGACAGAAAAGCGGAAAGTGTCGGAGCGGGAGCCATTAAATACCACTAGCATTCAGTCGCTGGGGGGATTCGTGACACCTCCTCCTTACTGGAAAACCACCATTACAAATTTTATTGTAGACTCCCTAAATTTATCTACTATACGGACCAATATGATCATGACCTAAAAAAAACCCCTTCATGATCACAATTTATACATAAGCAAAATCAAACGCAAATTGAAGGTACTAATCTTAACCATTTGAATAGGTATCTTCAGGTGTTGATGAAGATACGCGCTTCATTACCCGCCCTACCGATGATCCGAGTCGCGCAAAAATCTCAGATCCCCAGATCTACCTAGCTATCTTAAAACCTCTATATCACCAAAAGGAAACCGAAAAATTACTCCATCATTTCAGTTCATAAGATTTTATTCATATAAAAATAAACTTATCATTAACGTAACTGATCATATCATAATTAGTGCTACTTAGTAGATTTTCTTGCGAAAGCATTAAAAAGTGCATTTAATTAAAATTTACTTTAAGTACAAAATACTTCAAAATTTAGAAAATGTTCTTACATATTTTAAGAAATTTATTCAAACCTAAGTCTCATCAAAATTAATTCTATTCCTTAAAAAAAAACCTAAACCAATATTTCACTAAAATAGTGCTATATACTACAGCTCTGATTCACTTTACTTTAAGTACTAAACGTTTAATGTTTAGTAGTAGAAATGTATTTTTGCCATTTTTACTCACATAAAAATATTAGTATTTTATATAGACTTGAGTTTATTTGCAAATTCTTCGTTATTATGCTCATTAGATTAGAAAAATTATTATACTCAATGCTCAATTTAAAAGATCATTTCAATTAATATATCAAGTTATTAAAGGCACATAAACAAAAGAAAAACAAATGCATTTTAAGCAGATCAAAAAACTCTACTACTGCACAAAACCCTGAAACCCTAAACGTAAACAATGGGAGAGAGATACTCCTCGCTCTTTCTACATAGACTCAAAAATTTTTGCTAGCAACATGTTTACAAAGAATGCACTCTCACTCTCATTGTTCCCGTTTCATATACATTTCTCAATTTAATCAAATGAATATTTACCTCTTTACTTTACTTCTTTTATGTACAATTAACACTTGATATACTAAAGTTATAGTATTTTAAAATTATAGCAAATAAATCAATAAATCAAAATTATTCAAAAATACTCTTACATCATTTCAACTCACTTTTCTGTAGCTGCAAACGTCCACCGATAAAGGCCTTCACTAGTGTAGAGTTTTGCGCCGTCAAGCTAATTATAATGGAGTGGGTTTTTTATATGTATGGGTTAAATTCAGTATGATAAAAATTTTAGATATCCTTTTCTAATTTGTCTACACTGTAGTATTTTACACAATTTCAGGACTAACTCTAATATGAAGTTTTTTCATTTTTTACTATTTACTAACTAGATTAATATTTTAAATGGCAATTCATTAAGATTAAAATTAAACATTTTTTTAAGCACTTTTTTTGCATGAATTTAGCACTACTACTAATTTTTAAATTTTCTAATTTTTAGTTAATCAAGAAAATTTTAACATTATTCCTTTTTTGTTTTTTTTTTTTAACTTAAAAAAACTATTATATATATTATACAAAAAATTCACTTTTTTTTGTACATTATCGCGATTTTAATGGTTTTAGCAATTTCTTGGCGGAATTTCGACCGGTTTTCACAAAATTTACTTATTTAAGGGAATCACGCGTTGATATTTTTTATATATAACCCAATTAAGTATATACGTACGGTATTTTTTTTTTTGTTAGATTTTTTTGTTCTTACTTTTACCATTCACTAAAAAAAAGTATTGATTATGTACTTCGGGGACGCCAAACTCCACGCGTACACGGATTCCACTCTACTACCTTCGTATATGGGTTATGATGTTGCGTCTACCGATCAAATCGATGATGGATGTTCTCAGGCTAAGCCAAAAAAACCAGTATTGAAGAAAACTGAGTGTGAATCGTGTTTTGAAAGTAACTTTTCTGGCGCTCCCCACAATTTGGTTATTGAAGAGGTTATAAACTGTATGTACTCGCTGTTCTTTATATGTCTGGGATTCAATAAAGCTGACTTTACAGCAATATAATGGCAAATATATGCAGAAATCTTACGACTTGTGCATATACCAAATTCTAAGTGTTCTGTAAAACAAATTTCTATTAAAATGCAACTTCTATTCTTTTGTGCAAAAGCTAAATTTACCTGGCGAGATTATTTTGTCTTTCATATGATGATGTGTTTTGTCTTTTCCTTTTTAAGCACAGAAATCATAAGTTCTAAAAATGGTTATACAAAAACGAAATAAATAATGCGTAGAGCATTTTGCATATCAAATTTACATGTAAATTTGATGAAATACATTTGAAAATGTTGAGTGATTTTAAAGGCTTACCAGGATGTTAAAAATTCGAAGGTTTTAAGTATTATTTTATAATTGTGTACTCGAAACAACTTGTACGTTCCGCGGCTCGTCGGAAAAGGAAGTATAAAATTTCTGTGATAAAGACATAACCTCGCCTATGATTTTTGAGGGCTGTATTTTGACAATTTGAGAAAAGTGCCATCTGTCTTTGGATAAGGTTTATGAAATGGCTAACATGACCTGTTTTAATTCACGATATAGGTTTTTTGATTGAATTGCACATTTTAAGAAAATGCACACTACAAGTACGCGAATGACAAATACCACATCCGACTTCCCGCTTCGGATAGAGAAGTTTTTTATTAACTAGATTGTTGATCAATCAATTGTGGATGTAAATTTTTGTAAGCTTTCCTTCTTTACGACTATATCTTTTTGCAATACCAAATGGCTGAACCACACCACTTCTAGTGAAAACTGTTACGTTGTTTTTCCAGCGTATGTGCAATAGTTGATTTGTGTGGTTGAACTGAAAATTTTGATTATATTTTTGCAATTTTTCTGGTAAGTTAGCGCTTAAATTGTTATTGCTGCAAATGGTACCAAAAACATACAAAGCTTACAATTGTATCGGTGTCTTTCCAGCTAGTAAGGATGGCGAATTTTGACTTACTGGAAACAGAATATGAAGCCACTTACCGCTCACAAAACATAGGAAATGACAAAAATACCGACTTACTGGTGCATAAAATTAATTGGAGTTTGAAAATATGTAAGCAAAACCATTTTTATAGTAAATACTGAACAAATAACTAAGTTAATTGCCAAAACCTCATAAAATGGAGTTAAATGAAACTTACGAAATGACATAACATATTGGCCCACTGGTAAGTGAAATTACCACCCAACTTTTCACCTCTATAAATCATACGAGGTGATTTATGGGTGGCCCACAAATACACATTTGAAAGATTGTACCAAGCGCTATCTGAATGACATACAAAATAATAAAAAATATGTTTAAAAACATTTTTGTTTTTTTATTAAAAATTATATGATTTTCAGTCCTTCGGGAAAACTTATCTGTCAGGTGAGAGGGGAGTGCAAAAAATATTTCCTTCAAGTTGCTTTTAGTAAATAGTCCATTTATCATGATTTAATTAAAATATAAAAAATATTTCCCATATATGTATGAGCTTATGCGCCAAATTGGAGAGCTGGTAAGTAAAATTACCGGTTGGGCAAAATGGGTTAAAGAATATGAACGATTTTTTTCAGAATTTTCGGGGATATTTTATAATATTTCAAAATAAGGTAAAAAATATTTAAAAAAAAATATTAAGAAATTTCTAAAAAATTATGAAAAAATTCATACTTATTTCATGGACGAGTCTAAGAATTTTTTTTCTTGGACACTTTTTTTGTAAGATGTCTTGGTATTGTGTAAGAACCGTTTTTTTGACAGCATGAGCAAAATTTCCATGTTCGAGTAGCCATATTTCGGTCATTTCTCAACATAAGAAATTTTTTAATAAAGCATTTTAAAGGAATTTTTATTAGTTTTTTTTTTGTATACCTATGTTTTTATCTATCTCTGACTCTAAAAAAGTTATAAGCAAAAAAAAAAAAAAAACAGAATTCGAAATTTTTGCTTATATTGTTTTGGATTCAAAATTTTTAAGCATTTTTTTTTTTTTTTTTAATTTTTTGAATGAGCTAGTTATTTAGATGGAAAATTTAATTCTTTACAAAAAGATTTCCAAAAAAAACAAATCAAAATTTTGCTTTATTTCATTAGATATATTAAAAAAACTGAAAAGGGTGCATTTACCTCCCTCTTTCCGATTTCCACACTCTAATATAATAGCACACCGCGGTTTGTCTTCTTAAATAACCAATTTACAGATTTCTGCAATAAAAACCCGTAAATGTTATAGTTCCTTTTAAAATGACATAATCAATAGACGTATCTTTGCAACTAAGTGAAAAAATCTCAAAACAAAGAGATCTAGAAACCATTTTGCGGAAATTGGGGTTATGTATGTATTTCTCGAAATCATTTGATACACATATTTTTAAAATGATAATAATTTCAAATGCAACAACTCGATATGTTTTATTTTTCATCATTGACTACGCGATTATATTATGGGTATTGTCATTTGATATAAAAAAATTAAATGCATTGTAGAGAAGCACCACCGTTCTTCCCTATTTGGATTAAATGTCAAATCAAAATCTCAAGTGGCAAAACCAATGTTGCACTTAAATTCTTTGACGTCTCTTCAATTTCATTGTTGACTTTTGTATTGATAACAATAACAGACAAAATGTGGCAGCAGCAACAACAAGCAAATGGGTATCACTCATATTTCATTAGATTCGATAAAATAAAATAAATCGAAATAAAATAAAATCAATGACGACGCGACATTTATTTTAACATTGAAATAGAAAACCAAATCAAACAATTGTTTATATGCCACTATTGACAAAAGTACTCAGTCACAACCAGAGAAAAAGAATCTTCACGCTAAAGAATTTTTGAGGAATGAAATCACTGCAGTAGATCTGGATTGAATATTTTAAAGTTCATACATATACTGAATGGAAAAGGAAATATAATTTTAAAAAAAATTTCAATTAATTTCTATTAACACCATGGTGGTTATCATGATCAAATATTTCCGAGGAATTCATCTCAGACTGTCGTTCGTTCTCCATTGCAGTACTATTAAAATATTCCTTATGTTTATATTTGCCAATTAGATAATATCGGAATGATTACAGTCATTTTCTAGAATATTGACACATACTTCCTACTAAATATTTAGAATGAGCTCTGCCTTCTTTAAAGACAGGCTCAGCGGAAGTGTGGATTCAGGTACATATTTTCAGTAAATTTGGTAAATTTTCTTTCTGTCCTCCATTTGTTTCTATTCAGCTTTCAAGCCAAAAGTTAGTTAAGTATACTTTAAGATCTTAACTTTAAGCTTAACCTCAAGTACCTTTTCGGCTATTTTCTAAATTTTTTTTTAAGTACATACGAGAATCGTTTGGTCAATTAATTAAGAGTAAACTATTGCATTTTCATATGGCAATAAATTTAATTCATCACTCTTATATAATTTCCCCTGATGATGTAAGTGGGGCACAGCACGCCAACTTTAACCACATTTGGGAAAAAAAAAAAAAAAAAAAATTAATGTTGCCACAATTATTGCATTTGATATAGAGATGAACATGTGCATCTACAGACGGACAGACAGATAGACCACACGTACAAAAAAGCATTTAATTATTGTCATGGCGTGTACTTGCAAAGCAGCTACAGCAGCTGACCCCCTAACGTTCTGCCACTTCACCATCACGCCGCACTCTATACGCCGCTACCAATTTGCAAATCTTCACCGCCATGTGTGTATACTCTACATTTTGCTACTGTTTTCCGTCGAAGTTTTTCTGCACCTTTAAGCTTGAATGCGAGGAAGAGTATCAACTCCTCCCGTACAAGTACCTATTTGTATCGCTGTATCTCAACCAACGATCATAGCTGACTACGACGACGACGACGATAATGCGTGTTGTTAAATGGTTTTGGTGTTTTTCCTTTTGTTTTTGTTATTTTTTACCACATTTATCTCCAAAGTGTCAGAGTAGTGTACGTGTGTGTGCTGAGTGCATGTGTGTGTTGGTGACCATGAAAATCACCATTCGTAGCCGTATCGTGGCAGGTATTCAGTTAAATCGCAGCACCACAACGTGTCAGCGTTTCACATCGTATCGTATCGCATCAGCTTTTCATTACGTTTACGTTAACGTTACGTGGCATTACATAATCCATGGAATTTTTGTGCTGCGAGATACCGATGCAATGCGATGTGTTGCGCTACGAGGCGAGCCGAAATTCTCGCATTTGTGGATGCGCCACAGACACCGACGACGACGACAGTGATAGAGATGCACAGTGGGCATTAATAGATAAATTTGTAATCACAGTTTTACAGGTATTTCAATCATAATTCGTGTCTTTTTGTGCCAGACATAAGTATTTTGTTCTGGAGGAGTTTAGAAACATTGGTATTTCTTCTTGCTAGAAAATATGTAAAAGCTCATGAACTAAAGAGACCCCTTTAATATTCAAAAGATCTGAGTTATTTGTGTTCATGAGAAAATTTGTAGATGTTATTCCTTTCATGGCTTACGTTATTAGAAAAAGAGTGGAGGATTAACAATATTATTCCTGATAAGCTTCAAGAGTACCTTCTGTGTCTCCGTTACTAGCTTGAATTTTCTTATAGGTGAGTGACGGGCTATTGTGGGCTCCTCTTCATCGTAGAAAGCTTAAAGTGATTATTTGGAACAGAAAATAATCTTTTGCAACCAAATCAGAATATCTAGTTCAAGATCATACACCATAAAAATAAAAAAAAAAACAACTTATATATATTTTCTCAAAGTGATGTTTTTGAGGCTAAAATACATAAGAATATGTTCGCATTTTTTTACTTTTACGTAAAAAAGGCATCGCACTCCCATTTTTCTAGTGAAAACTATGTCACCCGATGCTCTTTTCGCATCAAACCATATCACATACATCTGCGTTATATACTTACTTAGATTCAGAAATATGACCGCCTTGTTGTTCTACAAGAAAAATAGCCATCTTAACAGATTTATGCACAGCGGTGCTATTCGGCACCCAAAACTTACGTAACTTTAAAAATGGTTCAAAAACAATCAAAGCAAGATATGTCCACAAAAACTAGATAAGTATGAATTTGGATATTTTTCCAGCCAATGGAAATAATTTTTTTAGTTATCGTTATTTGAATGCTTGTTGGAAAGTGAAAAATATTTTGCTGCCATATGGCCTTAGGTAAGAAATCACTTTTTTGAAACTTTTTGTAAGCATTTTTATTTTTGAAAGAATGATTAGTAATTTAAAGTAAAAATTAATAAAATCCATTTTAAAATAAACGAGTTGTGATAATTTGAAAAGCAAAAGTGATGGTTTGGCAAAAGCTAGTGTGAAAATAAAATTTTTTATGAATGCCATATGGCACTGCTGGCTATTACCTAGCGATTAAGTTCTTGTTTCTCTATGTGCCGCATGGCACTTCTGAGGATTAGATAGCCAAATATTTTGTTTTTTATTTTTGACTTTTAGGAATTTTATTTTAACCCATTAATTCCCAGCAGTGCCATACGGGATCCATTTTGCTTAGCCCAGGTCTATAACTACTAAAAATTTCAGCCTTCTATCTATCGTGGTTTCCATTGCGCATTGATGGGTTAGTTAAAAATGTATTCGAATGATTAATGGCATTTGCCAATGATATTTGCGCCTCAGCAGCATTTAATTCTTGAAGTCGAACATGATTTTACTTTTCTCTTAAATTATGCTATAATCTGAGCTTATATCTTTCTTTCTACTACTTATTGTTTAACAAAATTCAATTTAATTGCTTAAAGTAATAAACCTCTTCTGTATAATAAAAATTAAAATTTTCTAGTTGCATCAAAAGGAACAAACGTATACGAATGTCTAGCGGTGCCATATGGCACCCAGTCATTCAGCCGTTTCTTAGCAGGACTTAGTAAAAACTTTTTTTATAAATATTATATGTAGTTTGAGTCCAGGGGCCCTATTCTATAACTTGCTATCTCCTAGTCTCCATCGCTAAAGCTCTTAAAATTTAAATTTGGAGATTCTCGCCACTCCATAGGAGATTGAAACTTGAAAGAGGATATTTTTTCAGTGGCCATAATTTACATACTTTTTCGAAAGTACAAACTTCGTCACTTGTGTAGTTGATGAGAAAAAAATTAAAAAAAAAAAATTGGGTATGGAGTTTTTCTCTCACAAGCATTCACATTTAAATAGCATACCCAAAACTTTATTTTTGAATGTTTTAGTGTTCGACTTTTGGCCAACAAGCGGGACAAAATTTCCCACAGTGCGCTGTCTGGTGATATGGCTTTGAAGTTGTATAAAAAATGTGTGAAGCTGCGAAAACTCAACAACAACAACAACAATGAAAGACATTGAATTGCGGGAGGAAATACAGCAACAACTACAAAAATAAAATAGCAACAACAACAACAAAAATAAAACAACAACAACAAAAATTTACAAAAAACAAAAATATGCAAGTAAATTGCAATTATTTCACATGACTGCCGTTTTGCTTGGCCACGCGCGGATTAACTAAAGAAAAAAATTTAATGTATGAGAACAAGATACAAATTGCATTTTGTATTTAACGGATATAAGAGTACAAACGAAATTAATTTCGTTAATGGTTTTTAATATTTTTCCGGGTATTTAATGTAATAAGTGAAACTACGCTTGGCCGATAGTACGTTAGTGATTTGTGAATTGAAGACGCTTCTTTCCGATCCAATTATACCTAGAAGAGAAAAATAACTTTAAAGTTATATCATTTTTCAGCAAATATGAACTTAATAGCACAATTCTGCAAAAGAAAATTTGGAAATTAAATAATGTTTATATAGTAAATTAAAGTTTTCAAATGTCCACATATGTGGACATACGAAAGTCAAAAAGTATTCGATTAATTTTGCTGTTCGCTTTTTTCTTTCTGTTGTTCTTAAATTTTCATTAGCATTTTCCTTAAATCCCTGTAATGCAATTGAGAATTTAATCAGAAAAGCAATTTTTTTTTGCTCCCACGTGATGGTGAAATGTAATTTGCCGCTCACTCTTTTGTTATATATGTATGTACGAGTATCTCGAGTGTATGATTTCCATACCCAATTCATTTACCAAAATTGAATGATATGCGGGCAGGCGCCTACCAATATGCAACATTATATTTAAGAAGCAGGCACCATTCTGTCCAAAGAACAAAAGCAAAGTAAAACAAAATCTTAAAGGTCTTCCTTTTTTTTTTCTTTTGTTGCGGCTTTAAAATTAAATCTTAAAGAAATCTTGCATATGCCATGTCAGTTTTGGGGGAAAGAGGATAATTTTTGGTGGGTGATTGCCTTACAACGTTTTTTCAGTTGTCTTTGACTTGACATCACTTTGGCACGTAATGCGTAACGTAAGCAAAGTATCAAAATTGAATTTAATATGTAAAGCATGAAAAGGAAAGATTTTTTATATTTTCATTTACTGATGATGACGGCTTAAATACGCGGCGGAAATCCGACAACACATAATCAATTTAGATCTGGATATAGATGTAGCATGTAGCATGTAGCTTAAAGAATTTTGAATTGAGTCTCACAACAGACGCCACCAATAAGATGTTGCTCTAATTTCATGCTTCCGTCAATATGCCTATGATGATGATGATGATAATGATAAAGGAAGAAAAGAATTATTACAGAAAACCGCTTAAGATTCAACATTTACTCAGTTACCATATGTGTAAATTGTTGATATTGTGTTTGATTAATTTACTCAATGATAAGCGACTGTATTTATTTATTTTTTATGAACCGATTGAATGATTGAAAATATCATTATGAAATTTAGCTTTTGAATTACTATTGATATTTCTTAAGAAATGGATCACTGACTGGAACATAATACAATCAAATTAATACCATCTCTTTCCCAACTCTATGGTTTTAGATTACTCAATTACAATCTGATGACAGAATATTCTAAATATTCACTTAGAGCACTTAATACTAATCCCTAAACCATTAGGGATACCAAATTGGTTTTGTATTCATATGAAAGATAGTTTTGTCTCTTTTACATGAAAAGTATTTGAGAAGATCTAAACCAGAGGTTTTCAACTGATCAGGCGCGCCAACTTTAGGAGGTGTGAATACAGTTCAAATGGGGTGCGATACATTTCGCATTTCTATAAAAAAAGATGAACTCGGAAATAAACTTTCTACTCCGATATGTTTTACTTTAAATTGATTTGAATTTGATGTTAATTAAGTATATATCGCAACAAATAAAGAGAAAAAAATTTTGATTGAAATCTCGATACCATTTTTGTTGCCAATTTGTGGTAGCTGATTTCGAATCTGGCAACGATTTTTTCTAACAGGTCTGTGAACCGAATGATCTTCGATTTTAAAATGTTATTTAAAGACATATGTTGCGTTTTCAAGGAGTAGTATAGTTCACGGCACCGGGTATCCATGATCTTTCTTATTAAACCTTACCTCTAACTTTTCAAATTGGATCATCACTTTCCGAGATATCATCCATTGATAAGGCAACTTATTAAAAACTAAATTAAGTCAGTCACAGTTTTATAATACGCCAAATGGCATTTTTGTTTCTTTGACGTGCTGCTAAACAACCCAAGAGGAAAAATATCAAGCGCTTCTTCAGGGAGCCATTTTAAAGCACTTGTTCTCATAGAAATTTAGAAGCACTTACACAATGATTTTTTGTAAGCATTCGATTATCAAATGCTGGTTGGAGCGACATGTTTGATTAAATATTTGAGTGACATTTTTTAAAAAGAGATGAAGACAAAGAGGATAACATTATAAAAAGAACAAAAATCTGTTTAATGTATACAAATTGTTAAGACACGTTACACGGGTTCAATTCCCAAGCCAGAATTTTCTCTTATTTTATTTTTATTTTTTACAGTTTCTTTTGTTTTATTTATTTATTTCTGTTTAATTGAATTGAAATTTAATACAGAATGACTCTTTGCTAGGCTGTAGGAAGCCTTCAAATATCAAATTGGAGAAACATTTTCTTAACATACAAATTTCATACACCGTAATCATATATATAGGTCATTGCTTAAGAGGTCTAACAAGTTTGTAATTGTAAGTAAAAATATTGTGTTTCTTTTGATATCACGGATGGTTCTTGGTTCGAATCTTAGTACGTTCTATTATTTTTTTTCTTTAATTGACAGAACGCTAACAGCTGCATTATAAATAAGCGCATTATAAGGCGTTATCTGGAAGGCTGCGATAAGTTTCAGAACGTTCACATCCTAGGGCATGCAATATTAAAAAGAAAGAATGCGTCTTACGAAGCGGAAGCGCTTATGACTGCTAAAGAAACACTTCAGAATGCCTTTTGGAGCGCTTTTTTTCTTTTTGGGAATCAATTTACGCAATGGGGAATGGAACGCATCAATAGCGCTTCCGAAGCGCTCTAAAGCAGCAGTGAAGCGCATCTCTCTCGTTGCCAAAAGCGCTGAAATTAACATTGGCATGTCATTGGAACGAAGCGCTTTGCTCTCGCTACCAGAAATGCTCTTTGGATGCGCATCGCTCTCGCATCCAGAAATGCTGTTTGGATGCGCATCGCTCTCGCTACCAGAAATGCTCTTTGGATGCGCATCGCTCTCGCTACCAGAAATGCTCTTTGGATGCGCATCGCTCTCGCATTCAGAAATGCTTTTTGGATGCTTTTTGGATGACAATAAAAATATTTAAAAAATTTATTTTTAATTGAAATTTTACGTCATTCGTCAACAAAGACACATCAGACTATTATTTTTTTTTATGTAATTATAATTATTTTTATTTTACTAAATTAATTCTAATTGAAAAATTGCACGTTGACAACTTTTGTGTTAGGTCTGGGCCGGAGTTTAACCGAGGACCTCACGGTTGCTACAACTTTCAATCGCAGTGCCAGTCGCTAGACCACTGCTCTATCATCGCGCTCTTACGAAGACGACTTATTGATTTATTTTGTTTTGTACATTAATACGTGACCGAAAGCGCATCGTTCTCGCTACCAGAAATGCTCTTTGAATGCGCATCGCTCTCGCATCCAGAAATGCTCTTTGGATGCGCATCGCTCTCGCTACTTATAGCGTAGAAATTATGCGCATACAAATCAGCCCTTTGGATGCGAGAAGGACGCGCATCGCTATTGCATCTTGGGGATGCGCATCGAAATTTTCTGTTGGGTACTTACACACACACACACACATGCAATCAACATGTGAGAGTTGCGTGTTTCGCGTCTTTAATGATTTTGTAATACCCCAGCAAACATTTTCAATTGCGGACAATCTTCCATATTTTTGGCGATGCATTTAAAGCTCTTCTACGCGAGCTTTCCGCGATAAAAATTTTCCGCGAGTGAAAGAAGATTCCTCCTTACACTCTTCTGGAAGATTATTGCGAATCAAACATCTTCGCAATGAATATACAACTCTTCCGGGAGAGTTTTGCGCGACAAAACTTTAGCGCGAGTAACAGAAGATTCTTCCTTACACTCTTATGGAAGATCATTGTGAATCAAACATCTTTGCGATGAATATACAACTCTTCCAGGCGAGTTTTACGCAACAAAACTTCAGCGCGAGTAATAGAAGATTCCTCCTTACACTCTTCTAGAAGATCATTGCGAATCAAACATCTTCGCAATGAATATACAACTCTTCCAGGCGAGTTTTGCGCAATAATTTTATTTTCAAAAATGGGACCAAAATGGTCACTTAGAGTGGTCGAAGACATCTCTGATCATATCCGAAATCTGTTTTCGACCTTTCCCTATCGATTGGTGCAATAAAAATTTTTCACCGAAATGGGCCCAAATCGGACACTTAGAGGGGTCGGAGACACCCCTGGACATGTCCAGAATGTATTTTCGACCTTTCCCTATCGATTGGTGCAATAAAATTTTTTCACCAAAATGAGCCCAAATCGGTCACTTAGAGGGGTCGGAGACACCCCTGGACATGTCAAAAATCTATTTTCGACCTTTCCCCATCGATTGGTGCAATAAAATTTTTTTACAAAAATGGGCCCAAATCGGTCACTTAGAGGGGTCGGAGACACCCCTGGACATGTCCAAAATCTATTTTCGACCTTTCCCCATCGATTGGTGCAATAACATTTTTTTACAAAAATGGGCCCAAATCGGTCACTTAGAGGGCCCGGAACCAAATCTGGTTATGACCAAAATATATTTTCGACCTTTCCCCATCGATTGGTGCAAAAAAAAATTCATAAAAAAAAGCCCAAAACGAATAAAAAAAGATTCGACTAAGTCTCTTCTGGATGATGGTTTGAAATCGAACTTCTTTACGAATAACCAACTCCTTCAGACGAGTTTTACACGATACAAGATGGCCGACTACGACATGACGTCATCTCCTGAGAAATTTCGAAAAAATTAATAATTTTTTTTTCTAAAAGGCAATATTTCTGAGGCCCGGTACTTTTCACGAAGCAAAATGTCAAACTACACGGTATATTTTTAACGGCACATAAATTTTAACAGTTTATTGTACAAAAATTAGCAATTTCTTATGAAATTATTTTTATGTCGCCATTTCACATTTTATTTTTTTTTCAAGTTTTTTCAAGTTTTTTTTCGCTTTGAAAAACATGTTGCGGAGTCGTCTGTTGACCCTTCCTGGGGATCATTTGCAGATTCATCTTGGGGAGTCGCCAGATGACTCTTCCTGGGGATCGTTTGCGGATTCATTTCGGGGAGTTGTTAGAGGATTCTTCTAAAACAATCGTATTCGGCCGGACAATTTCTCACGCCTGAACATTCGCGGAAGAGTGGAATGCGACTGTCGCGGACGATTGATTTAATCGTCTAGGCGAATCGAATACGATTCTTCCGCGATTGAAAATGTTTGCTGGGACCCATCGCATTTGTGTACTTATTTGTTCCATTGTTTCCACTTACTTTCTGTCTCTTTTTATTTTGTTGCTATTCGCTGTCTCTGTTACTCTATATTACTGGTGGCTTACATGATTCTGCTAACGTTTTTATATGATTTTCCGCTAATATTTTTCTTTTTATTTTTTTTATTTTATTTCATTATACACCATTACAGTACTCATAACACACACACGCATATAATATACGCAATTTAAATGACGGTAATTTTGTTCTTAAATGGTAGCGTTGAAGCATCACTAAAGAGCTTGAAAGCGGTGCTTTTTCTTTGCTTCGTCTGCTGGGCTTTGTGCCGGGAAATGAGAAAAGTTTTGCGCCATTCATTTTGTGTGGGGGAAGAGCAAAATTTATTCAATTTACATTTGCCACTTGAATTAGGGGGCTACTTTCTTAAAAAGTTCCTAGGAATCGCACCAGCAGCTTTGGGTATCTATTCACGCCAGTCGGTGTTGTCCTACATTGTTGCAAAATATTTAAATTGGCTTTGAAATTTTTATTTATAAGGTTTATTTGTGTAGTCGCTTTTGAAAACTTTTACAATATCGCTTTCCGTCTGCTTTTATTATCCTGATAAATTAAGTTCTTGGAAATTTGTTAATTTTGTTTGAATATTGAACTTAAGAAAATTTCGTGCTCATTTTGAATTTATCATCCTTTTAATGGAAAGTGAAACCTAATGAAATTTCAACGAACACTAAGAGTATCTCGATTAGGGCAGGCAACATTATCTACAAAATAAATTTCGTCAACAAGTGCTTAAGACACATACTAAAGTTTTGGGGCCTCACCTCAACTCAAACGCCGCGGCGCGCCGGCTGACAACCAAAATACATCTTGATACCCGTTGTAAATAACAAACAATTTCAAGCTACCGAAATGAGGATGAAATGTATACACTTTGTGCTAATCAACAAACGAAGCATGAACTAAAACCAGAAAACCAGTAGTAGACCAAAAGTCATTGGAGAAGAAAGTCTAAAAATACGAAAAGTCGTGAAGAGAGATCAAATGACTTCCTAGGGGTTATAAAATATTACATGCTGTGAATGGAAAAGTTACTAAAATGCATTTTATTGGGTAGTTTTGACTACCCTGCAGGACCACGGACTACTCCAAAGCTAGTTTGCAAATTACTCCATGGGAGAAACCGACTAGTCCAAATTCTGGTCTAATCACATATAAAGTTCTATTTATTTTTTACACTGATTGTCATTGAGCGTAACCAATTGTCTTCTTATGCATGACAATCGTACCAGAAAAAGGTCAATTCTCCCCTTATGCACTACATTCGGACTAGTAAAAAGCCAAATTTTTTTTTTTATTTTATTTATAAATTTCAAAGAATTTAATTCAATATAAGTACAAAATTTTACACAAAAACATCAGAAGGTTTCTTAGACGATTGTGCTGCAGTCTTTTATACATTTCCGAGCATAATGTTCCGGGTTCAAATCTCGGTGTAGGGTGTAGTTCGTTTTGGTCTACTTACGAAATAGCTAGATAGGACTACTGGGACAATTGTCTCCGCCGGTCCTAATAAAGTAGCACGAAGTGTTTTTGTCTCAATGCAGGTGTTAAGGTAGCTTCTGTTCTGTGAGGCTGCTATTTTCTCTTTTATGTTTTATTACGATATTCCAAATAAGGCTGGTTTCTATTTCACAAATTCTATGTATTAAATAACACTTTTTTATTAACAAATCCAACTTAGTCAACAGTCACAACATAAAAAACACCAAAAAAAATCTTTCAATACGAAACTAAATTACAGAGATTCCCAAAAATGGCAAACAATTTATTGCTCCCATGCGTCACAGACCAATACCATTTCGGTCAAGTTGGTTGCAAAGTCTCTATCTCAATACCAAAAATGTTGGCAACACATGGTGCCAATGAAAGACATTTTGACAAGTGGCTCAACTTGAAATATCTTGCATGGATTGCAAGCATAATTTTTTCTTTGTTTTCGGTTTTGTTTTTTATTATTTACAACAATGATACAAAATGCGAAACAAACACGCGTACCATATGTTCTACTGCAAATGTTGCTGCAACCGACAGGCCTAAAGAGACAATATCTTCCAATTGTTCAAATTTGAGACCCAGCGTGTATTAATGCGAAATTAAATAAGTCACCGGAAGAAGCACCACCAACCAGAAACCGCAATTCATTTGTGGCTCGTAAAATTTTCCATCTTTTGCTGCCAAATATATCACACGGAGCAAAAAAACAAAAGAAGTTATCTGGCGTAGTCCAATGCTTTTTTGCGGTGTTGCTAACCTTGATAGTCTTTTTGCTTTCAATACGGACCAGTGTGAGCTTTTACAGATTTTATTAATTTTTTTTTTTTTTTGGCTTTTTCGTTACTGGTCTGAGTTTATGGTAACACATTGAACGCCATAACGAAAAACATCTTGCAAAATTCAGGTTTTCATTTTAATGCGGTGCGTTTGAAAGCAAAATTGAGTCCGTGGAAGTTAAGAAGATGATGAAGGTGAAGAAGAAAAAACTTCCATAAAAGAAGCTGCAGAAGAACGAAGAAACCAGCTTGACAAAAAATGACAATAATGATGTGGATGTTTGAGCTACAAAGTGATAAAACTGGGCCAACCAAAGAGTAAAAAACAATTGAAAAGTCAGCAACATAAAAAGAGTTAATGCTGCTGCCAACGCCAAAAAATATGCTGAGAAAGCGTTAGGCAAAGTTTTTTGTTCACAATAACGGCAGTACAGCTTCACCTTTATGATCAATTTAATCATAGCAAAAACCATATAAAAGTATATGATGACACTTGTTATTTGCTAATAAGTAAATAAGTATGTCTGCTTAAAAAATTAACAAAAAAAAAATATGGATATTTTATCCATACTTACGGAAGTTCCCATATAAAATTGATATTTCAATCTAAATTTTGTATGGGGTGCAAGGGGTGCAAAAGAAAGAGTTTAGTATGTTTAAGAAAAATGTTGACGAAAAAAATTTAATAAGGGTCGGTGAACATCTTTTTCCTCTCCCGGCAATGAGCAATTTTTTTGATTTCAAAAAAATCGGAGATGCAAAAGCCAAATGCATTCCGGTTACGTATGTTATGCCCCATATATACTTTTCTATACCTTCTACGCCTACTTCTATTAGTAACAAACGCAAGAACAAACACTGTAGGACGGGCACGCAACTGCTATATAATTTTAATCAAATTTTTGGAATTTGTTTTTGGATTGACCGTAGGGTACATTGAATAGTATCACAAACAGAAAGTTCGCTGTAAGCCTCCATTTTGAAAGCTTATAGGTTTTGATTTTTAAGGAAAAAAAAATCTTTTTTTTCGACCCCTAAATAACACGCTATTTGATTTTTTCCTATTGCTCCGTCCGATCATCAAGTTCAGTATATCGTTGTAAATGTCTCAATAAGGGCTATATTTTGATAAAAGTATTTTATCTCAGATTTATTTTTCGACTAGTTTTACTCATTATCTCAGTTTCTACCACCCTAAGGTGCCAAGGACACTTCATAAAATTGAAGCCCATAAAAAACATTTGGCATTTCAAAGGGTTACAAATAAATAAAAAAAAGAATTTCGCAAAGTTTTAGGGGGCGATTTTCGTTTGGAACATCCTGTTTTTCATATTTTGTACTGAGGATTTAGATTCGCTATAGCTTCTTAATTTTCAATATTTTCTTTTTTTGCTTGAGGATCGATACTACCCACCAGAAAATTTCGATGCGCATCCCCAAGATGCAATAGCAATGAGCGTCCTTCTCGCATCTAAAGAGCTGATTTGTATGCGCATATTTTCTGCGCTATAGGTAGCGAGAGCGAAGCGCTTCCAAAGAGCATTTCTGAATGCGAGAGCGATGCGCATCCAAAGAGCATTTCTGGATGCGAGAGCGATGCGCATCCAAAGAGCATTTCTGGTAGCGAGAACGAAGCGCTTTCGGTCACGTACTAACGTACAAAACAAAATAAATCAATAAGTCGTCTTCGTAAGAGCGCGATGATAGAGCAGTGGTCTAGCGACTGGCACTGCGATTGAGAGTTGTAGCAACCGTGAGGTCCTCGGTTCAACTCCTGCCCAGACCTAACACAAAAGTTTTTAACTTGCAATTTTTCAATTAGAATTAATTTAGTACAATAAAAATAATTATAATTACATCAAAAAAAAAAAAATAATAGTCTGATGTGTCTTGACGAAAGACGTAAAATTTCAATTAAAAATTAATTTTTTAAATATTTTTATTGTCATCCAAAAAACATCCAAAGAGCATTTCTGAATGCGAGAGCGATGCGCTTCCAAAGAGCATTTCTGAATGCGAGAGCGATGCGCTTCCAAAGAGCATTTTTGGTAGCGAGAGCGAAGCGCTTCGTTCCAATGACATGCCAATGTTAATTTCAACGCTTTTGGCAAGGAGAGAGATGCGCTTCACTGCTGCTTTAGAGCGCTTCAGAAGCGCTATTGATGCGCTCCATTCCCCATTGGGTATCTACTACGTTTTGTTGTATATGTTAACTATTTGGAACTGTTTTAATAACTTTGCTTATGTTGCTTTATTACATTGTAATTTTCAATGATGATATTTCTCACAAATAATTTTTCTCGCGACTTTTTAATAATACAATTTTCACTGCCAATCATCACAACGTTCCATTATAATCATTATCGTTTCCGTCAACTGCATCTTGGAATATCTACAGGTTTCGGTTTGCTTTTTTTCTTTCTGACTGACGTACTATGTAGATAGGTACCTACCTTTATTTTGTATTCGCTATTGCTAACATTCATTTTCAGTCACAAAATAAGTATAATTTAATAGTTTTTTTTTTTTTTTTTGCATTAATAATGTTTGTTGTAAATCTTTAGTTGGTCATAGTTCATTTTGTTTGTTTGTGTTTAGTTGTTGATGATTTTTCTCTTTTCTAGGATGCAACCTTGAATTGTTTTATTAGACAAGATCACTTGGTTCATTATCTTTAAGATAATTAATTTGTTAACACATGCATTTTAAAGTGTTGAGCTTTATTTATATTTTTAAATCAGGGCTTTGTGAAATCGCTCTGACAATAAATTACTTCAGAAAACAAAGCTGGCTTGAAAATAAATTTTTAGATTCCCGCATACTTTTTACGGAAAGTTTAAGATCCTTGTTGAGTGAGATTCTATATGAAAGCAATCAAATAACCAGTTCAATGATCACAGATCGTGCTTGAGGTAGGATACTTTGATCGAAATTTTATATTTTCCACTGAATTGATTTTTTTTTTTTTTTGCAATAATTTTTTGAGGAATACTAATCTCTAAACTAGAACACATTGATTTGAAATTAAACGATTTTTCCCATTTTGCTAAGTATCAAATCCTCAACACTAAAATAACTCCTACGTGTGATGAAAATGTGTGCAAAATCTGTGAATGGGATTTCATTTGTACTACTTTAGTGGTCTAAAAAAAGCAAACCCTGAAATCGTAGCTGATCATCTTCGTGAAATCTCGCAAAAACACACATCCAATATAAAAAAAATTAAAAAAAAAAACATAACAAACAAATTTAAAAATATTTAATTTCCAATGTTAAATCCGAATCCGGCCTTAGAATTGCTGTATTTCGTATGGTCCAAAACAAGCAAAAAAGACCGCTTTTGCTATATTTTAAAACTATAAAACTAGAATATGGCACATTCATCCGTAAAATCCGATATAGTATCTAAGAAAAAGTTCTAAACCTTTTTCTTTAAAACCTAATTTATTTATTTTTCTCTGAAATGTCGTAAACTCAAGTAATGAAAAAACATGTTTTTTACACTTTTTTAACTTTTTAGTTTATGATATCTCCAAAAACATAAAGAGATCGGCATAATTTTAACAAGATTATAAGGAAAAAGACTAAAGCTTTCAGATACTATATCAGATTTTACGGATGAAAGTTCCATATTCTAGTTTTATAACTTTAAGATATAGAAAAAACGGTATAAGATACAGCAGTTCTAAGGCCGGATTCAAAAATAGCATTGCAAAAAACATTCATAATAAATATTTTAAAATTTTTTTTGTTGTTTCTTTTTTTCATATTTTTTTTTTTTTTTTTTTCATGTGGTTTGTGTATTTTTGAGAGATTTTGCGGAGACGATCAGCTACGATTTCAGGGTTTGCATTTTTCAAACCATCAAGCTAGTACAAATGAAAACCTATTCACGGATTTTGCCCACATTTTCATCACATCTATCGAATTTTCAAGAGCACCGTGCCGACTGACAAACAAAACTGACTTTAAATCACTCAACTGTTAAATGGAACATTGACAGAAACAGCAGCAACGGCAACCAATAGCAGCAAAATAAAAGACTTTTTGTAGTTGTGTTGTTGTTGGTGGTTGCGGGATGCCCATTGTGGTTAGTTGTTGGCAAAAACACAGAAGAAAAACTTAATGCATTCAATGCAATAACAACAAAAACAAAAACAACAGCATTAATTGTCAAAAAATGAAAAAAACCAACAAGAAATTGTCAATCTCACAGATGATGGACAAATTGAAAGATATGTGTTACATCAACACAACAACAACAACAATAGCAACAACACCAATCACAAGAAAACTACAATGACAGCAACAGTTTCAAAAAAGCGAAACATTTTAACCAATTTTGGGTTGACAATAAAACAAACCGCCCCAAGCAATAACACAATACAAAATAAACACAAAAAATCAATGAAGACACTAACGCACAGTGCTTTGATATCGAATAAGAATGCACAAAATATGCGTGTCAATATAATAATTTATGAGAATTAGTTGTTAGTCTCGAACTGAAACTTACACGAATTGAACGGTCGACTACCTCAAGACTTCCAAGAATTTAAACAAATTTTCATCAAAGATCACTGTGCGAAAGCCAAATTTTGTCACAACCAGCGACAAATGTTAACGATCACATCGACAGCAACAGCAACACCACCAACAACAAAAACAACAATAACTGCCATCGTTTCATTATGCAACAATTGGTAAAGTTTAATTGAAAGAAAGCGCTGAGCTTCTTTGAGCTGCAACAACAACAATAACTATGTACTAACAATAACACTAGGAAAAAATAGGACATAAGAAGCATAAAATTGCCCTAAAGTGCGTAAATGGCAGAGGCTCCTCGCTTGATATTCAAGTGTACGAAGCATTAATAACACTGAGAAAAATTTTAAAACTAAGAAAAAATAATATAACTTCACTTGGGGATGGATAGGTCATACTCTCCGGATACGATACAATGAAGTCTGTTTCCAAGCAGTGAGTGGAATCCACAAGCCAGTATAGAACGTGGTAAACAAAGAAGCTCCTGAAAAAGATAGTTAGAGAAGGAAATCTAAGAATCGAGAAAGTCGTGAAAAGATATAAAAGTCATCGCAAGGATTGTGACACATGGATACGTCTTATTTTGGTCCTATACTCCCCTTAGGGGTTTCAGGGAGAATACATAAAGATTTTTTATAATTTTTACCATAATTTATCACGTTACTTTTTTTATGACTTGTTATTCTTTTTTATGAAGTTATTTTTTAACTGTTTTTTTGTTTGTATAATACTAATGAAAGTACTAACGCGCTTTTTCTTAATTGAAGTATGATAAATTTATATTCAACTAATTAAACAGTCATTTTTGCAATTTTTAATTATAGCTAGCGTAGCATGTCTCAAAACCAGAGTGTGTTACCAACTAACAAATTGGCAATTTTTCACAACAGAAGGCGCTAGTGAGCCTTATGATCTATCCATATAGGCGATCTTGTTCAGAGAGTTTATCCGTGTCCAATAGTGCAATCGCTAAAGCACCGCATTTTCTTTCATTAGAAAGTCGGTGTCACGAGTTCGAGTACGGTTTCTGACAAGATTTAACTAAAACTGATTTGATGAGTCTATATATATGTTTATATGTGAAAATATATAAATATTTATGTGGAAATAGCCGAAATATATGTAATCAATTTCCATGTTAACACTTGCTTGCGTCTGTTGTTGAAAAATTGCAAAAATAGCTGTGTTTCTTTTGGCGCTTATATACAATTATGGTTATTTTCAAATTGCGATAACTTATGAACGGTGAGTAGTACGATAAAAAGTCCAAGGGTTCTACAAGTTATTTTAATCTCTTGTAAAAAAAAATAATTATTTAGAAGTTATTTAAAATAAGTGAATTTTTGCCGTTTATCGGCGGCTAACCAGTTTTTGTAGAAAAACTCCTAAAAGATAAATTTTGTTAAAAATAAAATGAAAAGTTTTTATAGAAAACGCGTTTCTCCATAAAAAAGTTCCTTAGAGTTTTATTGTGTGACTCACTGTTCATAAGTAATCGCAATTTAAAAATATCCACAATTGTATATACACGTCAAAAGAAACACGGCTAATGACTGTTTAGTTAGTTTAATATAAATTTATCATTCTTTTTTATGTTACAACATTAAATCGTTACATTATAAACAATTAAAAAAAATATTTTTTCATTGATAATTTTTGGCTAGAAAGCCTTTAGCCGCCTGTACGCAGTCCACCAATTCGACCTTGTCAAGACTGTGCCTTGAGTCTAAAAGTGTTCTAAAAAGAGTACGAAAAATCAACTCCAAATAAATTTTTAAGCAAAAAAGGGCGAATCAGAAGTAAAGCCGTCATTTTCGTATATTTTCATCGATCATGTTATTCGGTAAGTTTTTATATCTTCCGAAGAGTTACTACAATCGTGAATTTTATGCCCTACACCCAAGGTATTTTCACTTTGGCTAATCTTTCTAAATGGCTTAATAGAGAGTTGTCGAGTTCTTTTGGATGTCGGAAAATTCGTCTGATGATATGATTGTAGTGATCATTGAAATTAGTAACGATGTTTTGGTGTTTTTAACTAAACACCTGATTTTCGCAATTTTTCAAGTACAAGCATTAGACAGATGAATTTCCACTTTTTTGACAGTTTTCGATATTGTCCGAAAGTTTTTTTGATCCTTAGAGCAAAATTTTTTTTCTGACTGTATTTATTCACATTCGTCGTCGACTATTGGAACTGGTTGGTATTAAGTTGTTGCTTTTTTTTTTTCTTTTTATCAAATACAATTTCAAAGAAATTTGACGCCGTTAGGCGGCAGATCAACAAGCCAAGACATGGAGACGCAGTTACAATGATAGATAAATACAAGTGGATGGATGGATGGACGTAATGGATGAATTTACAGACGCACATTCTTTAGGTTGCAAAGATTAACGTACGAGCACTTTTTTATGCTGCTTAGCTTACGTCTACAGCAAAATATGTATGTGGGTAGCCCTGGCTGTAGTAGAGAAGCACGTAGTGTACTGAAGACAAACGGTTAGGTATCTACTTGTTAGATAAAAAGACTTTTTTACTTTATGCTAAAAATTTGTATTTTATTGGTTGCAATTTTATTGTAATTGCTGTTGCTGCTCTCGGTAATGTTGATGTTGTTATGTGTTATTGCCATTACAGCTTTTGAAGCACACCACATGTGTTTAAACATATTGGCAACGCTCAATGCTCTTGTTATCAGTTTGATGAATCTTATCATGAACATTTTTTTTAGAATGCAATTCATATACAATATATATTTGTGAATATAATAAACTTTGAGCTTAAATGCTATTTGCAATCCAATTAAGCCAAAAATTAGTATAAATCTGATGTAGTTCATTTAACTCTGGAAATTTTCTCAACAGCAAAACTTGAAGAAGTTACATTTTAAATAATAAATTCGAATAAATTCAAATAAAAACATTCTTATTAAAATTTCTCGTACAACAGGTAAGTTGAGGAATCAAAAAAGACTTGTTCTAAAAACACCTGACTATTTGTAAAAGATTTGAAGATCAAAATGAAATCAAGTCTCTTGAGAAATCAAAGTTCTTAATAAAGAACAACTTAAACTTTAAAAGCCCACAAGTAATCGGATAGATATCATACATTCCAATAGATATTTAAAATCCATAATATTTACTTTTCAATTTAAGAATATTTACCACCTTTTTTTATTGTCATTCTAAGGTCACAGAAGCAGCACCAGCAGCAGCAACAATAACCGATAAATAAAATGGCGATGTTTTTGTTTAAATTTTCCACTTTACATAAAAACTGTTGAGGTTCTTCTCTACCGCAATTTTGAGCAAAGTTTGCTTTTGTCAACCTTGTAATTGTGTTACTCTCAGGCATTTTGCCCTGTTCCACCCAGAAGCTGTTTGCTCTCGGCCACTTAGCATGTAAAATTGTTAACTTAGATTGGTAACACGTTCGGTTGGTCGGTTGTTTGTTAGTTTGCTTTTGATTATTGGTTGGTCAGTTTGGTTGAACCGCATTGAATTTTTGTGGATGTAAAATGGAGTTACGTAAGAGAGCAACCAGCAACAATTGCGATTCCAAGCAGAATAACTACATTGACCATGAAACAAATTAGAGCATTCCATTCATAAGTACATACATGTGTGGACTGAATGGACACATGAATGAAGACGAGTCGTTGTCTAAACTTAATTGTATTTGTAGTTGTTGTTGTCATTTGTGTTTCTTGTTACATACTATAACCCAGCAAACATTTTCAATCGCGGAAGAATCGTATTCGATTCGCCTAGACGATTAAATCAATCATCCGCGACAGTCGCATTCTACTCTTCCGCGAATGTTCAGGCGTGAGAAATTGTCCGGCCGAATACGATTGTTTTAGAAGAATCCTCTAACAACTCCCCGAAATGAATCCGCAAACGATCCCCAGGAAGAGTCATCTGGCGACTCCCCAAGATGAATCTGCAAATGATCCCCAGGAAGGGTCAACAGACGACTCCGCAACATGTTTTTTAAAGCGAAAAAAACTTGAAAAAACTTGAAAAAAAAAATAAAATATAAAATGGCGACATAAAAATAATTTCATAAGAAATTGCTAATTTTTGTACAATAAACTGTTAAAATTTATGTGCCGTTAAAAATATACCGTGTAGTTTGACATTTTGCTTCGTTAAAAATACCGGGCCTCAGAAATATTGCCTTTTAGAAAAAAAAATTATTAATTTTTTCGAAATTTCTCAGGAGATGACATCATGTCGTAGTCGGCCATCTTGTATCGTGTAAAACTCGTCTGAAGGAGTTGTTGGTTATTCGTAAAGAAGTTCGATTTCAAACCATCATCCAGAAGAGACGTAGTCGAATCTTTTTTTATTCGTTTTGGGCTTTTTTTTATGAATTTTTTTTTTTGCACCAATCGATGGGGAAAGGTCGAAAATATATTTTGGTCATAACCAGATTTGGTTCCGAGCCCTCTAAGTGACCGATTTGGGCCCATTTTTGTAAAAAAATTTTATTGCACCAATCGATGGGGAAAGGTCGAAAATAGATTTTGGACATGTTCAGGGGTGTCTCCGACCCCTCTAAGTGACCGATTTGGGTCCATTTCGGTGAAAAATTTTTATTGCACCAATCGATAGGGAAAGGTCGAAAACAGATTTCGGATATGATCAGAGATGTCTTCGACCACTCTAAGTGAACATTTTGGACCCATTTTTGAAAATAAAATTATTGCGCAAAACTCGCCTGGAAGAGTTTTTTATTCATCGCGAAGATGTTTGATTCGCAATGATCTTCTAGAAGAGTGTAAGCAGGAATCTTCTGTTACTCGCGCTGAAGTTTTGTCGCGTAAAACTCGCCTGGAAGAGTTGTATATTCATCGCAAAGATGTTTGATTCGCAATGATCTTCCAGAAGAGTGTAAGGAGGAATCTTCTTTTACTCGCGGAAAATTTTTATCGCGGAAAGCTCGCGTAGAAGAGCTTAAAATGCATCGCCAAAAATATGGAAGATTGTCCGCGATTGAAAATGTTTACTGGGAGTGTTTATATTATGTGTACTCATGTTTAAAATGCACTTGAACTTACAATGATTACAATTTGTATGACTTTTCCACTATTATTTGTTGTTGCTCTTGCTTCCGTTTTTGTTGTTATTCCAATAGCATATCGATACCTTAGAGCGCTGTAGTCCTATCTCCATTTTTACAATTGTTGGGAAATGCAAAAAGAAGATTTCAATCAGTGGTTATTTAGGATTGGCTGCTATTTTGATAAACGAAATATGCAATATTTTTACCTTTAGTATATTTTAACATAATTTAATGTTTTAAACCAATTTGATTAACTTCTAACGAAATCCCAATCAATTTATAGTATGTCATTAATTTTGCCCTTATATGGAATTCCACTACTATTGAAAAAAACGACGTATTTAGTACATTTTTTGAATTTTTTCCACTAAAATGTCATAAAAAGTCATGAAACGCGTGGAAAACACGAAAAAACGATTTTTTTTTTTTTTTTTTTAAATTTTTGGTTCCGGCAAACAAGAGTAGAGCCTTGAGTGTAACCGAATTTGCTCACTAAAATGTCGCAAAAAGTCATGAAACGCGAAGAAAACGCGATAAAACGAAGAATTTTTTTTTAAAAACGTGACTTATTTGAATATTTAGTGGAGATAGGACAGTTTGGAGATAGAATTTTTTTTAATTTTCAAATATTTTGGTGTTTTAGTGGTATTTTGACATCACACAGTTTTCCACACGGTAAAGAAGCCCACAATGTTGCCATAACTGCAAAAATCCCAAAATCGCAAAAAGTGGAGATAGGACTATAGCGCTCTAAGGTATAGATATCATTTGAATCACACATTTTTAATCTTCTTAATTTAATGCTTCTATTGCTGTGATTAGTTCCAATGGCTTTCATCCGCAATTGATATTATCGAGCCTTATTGGCTAGACATACGACAGCTTAAATCCGGATTATAGATTACACTAGTTTACAAATGATTAAAATTTTTTTTCCCAGCGAATGCCGTTACTCATTTTATATGGAAAATGGGCTGCTGATTCCGAAAATCGCATTTTTTTTTTTTATTTCGTGTCGTTTTCGAGATATCGGTCATTTTCGGTTTTTGAACCAAAAAAAAAAGATAGTTCCACTTAAATACAAATATCTCAAGAACCAATGTTTGTATTCAAACAAATACTATGTCATATTAAAGGTAATTAAATTACCTACAAATGATACTCACGCCACTTTTTGGCTGGTTTGTTAGTTTCGATGAAATAAATTGATTTCTGAAAAAAAGAGAATATTTTTCCGAAAAAATTACAAAAATGTCTAAATCAACTGCAGATTTTAACAAGAAAAAAAAATTTTAAAAATCATTTTGTATTTTTATATCATAGTCTATAAATTTATTAGGCAAATAAAATAATATTTAAGAAAATCGTTAGAAAAATGCAAAAGTTGTATACAATTCATTGATAAGTTACCAAAATGCGTTTTTCCCTTTTTTTCCGTTTTTTTGTAATAAACTGTTCGAAAATTTGAAACTTTTTGTAAAAGAAATTAGAAAATCCAAAAAATTCTTAAAGAAGGCATTAAAAGGAAATACCCGTGCCTCGCCGTTTTTCTCTAGCACGTCAGATTTTTTTTTAATCGATTTTTGAAGTTTTTTAATCCACTGTACATGAAAAAACAGAAATAACGCATTCTTGTGTTAAATCGATGAATTTAACTATATGATCCTTACATCTGAGGTGTATCATGTCTTCAGCAAACTTATGCAGGATACTACGCGGAATATTTTTGTGGACAATTTTAACCCTCTCAAACCCCCACATGTAGGTCAAAATGACCTTCATGTGGGGGTCAAAATGACCCACATGTGAGGGTTTTAGAGGGTTAAAATTGTCTACAAAAATATTCCTCGCAGTATCCTGCATAAGTTTACTGAACACATAATACACCTCAGATGTAAGGATCATATAGTTAAATTCATCGATTTAACACAAGAATGCGTTATTTCTGTTTTTTCATGTACAGTGGATTAAAATACTTCAAAAATCGATTAATAAAAAATCTGACGTGCTAGAGAAAAACGGCGAGGCACGGGTATTTCCTTTTAATGCCTTCTTTAAGAATTTTTTGGATTTTCTAATTTCTTTTACAAAAAGTTTCAAATTTTCGAACAGTTTATTACAAAAAAACGGAAAAATAGGGAAAAACGCATTTCGGTAACTTATCAATGAATTGTATACAACTTTTGCATTTTTCCATCGATTTTCTTAAATATTATTTTATTTTCTTCACAAATGTATAGTCTATGATACAAAAAAAAAAAAAAATATTATAAAAAAGTTATGTCTTCTTGTATAAATTTGAAGTTGAATTTGATTTTTTCTTAATTTTTTCGAAAAAAAATTTTTTTTTTTTTAGAAATCAATTTATTTCACCGAAACTAACGAATCAACCAAAAAGTGAGGTGGATATCATTTGTAGGTAATTAAGTTACCTTTAATATGACATATTATTTGTTTAAATAAAAACATTGGTATTTGAGATATTTGTATTTTAATGGAACTATCTTTTTTTTTTGGTCCAAAAACCGAAAATGACCGATATCTCGAAAACGACACAAAATAAAAAAAAAAAAATGCGATTTTCGGAATCAGCAGCCCATTTTCCATATAAAATGAGTAACGGCATTCGCTGGGAATTTTGGCTGTAAACTAGTGTTATTAATACAATAGATATTAACTGAAAGAAGAAAATTTCCAAATTCAGGGGCCAAAAAATTGTAAAACAACAAGATTCATAGTGAGATAAGCATCGAAAAAGCGAATTAGAATTTTTGGCTCCTGAATTGAGAAATCCGTATTATAGACATTATAATGCGGATCTTTTTATTGCATGATTTTAGGCAATTTTTAAATACGTATTTCATAGAAATTGACTAAAAGAAAATTTCCCAATTTAGGAGCCAAAAAATTCTAATTAGCTTTTCTGATGCTTATTTGACTATAAATCTTGTTTTTGATGTTTTCAAATTTTTTGGCTCCTGAATTGGGAAATTTTCTTTTAGTCAATTACTATGAAATTTTTGTTCAAAAAATGTCAAAAACCATGGAATGAAAAGATTCGCATTATAACGTCTATAATCCGGATTTAAGCTGTCGTCCGTCTAGCCCATAAGTCTTTTTATCCGTAAGGGCTCGTTATGTCAATTTATTTTTATGTCAATTTTTTTTGTGTCAGTTTGATTGTTTGTCGTTTTTAGCATTGGCCTAAATGTTTTAGTTAAAATCTTAATTTTTTTAAAGTTTTCATAATCTTATTTTTCTTTAAAAAGGCATAGTACCCTTAATCAAAAATATATCAATGTTTTAGTAAAAAATAAAAAAAATAATAAAAATTTACATTACACAAACTTAAATATTTCACTTTAGGTTGAAATTTTTCAGGAATTGCTCATAAGCCTTTACTGGAATAGCAAACTTACATAATTACTCTACAGGCAAATGGACTAGTTCAAGTGTAGTTCATCAACTTGTCCTCTTCCAACCGGTACTAGTCTGACATCAACTCTTTTTATACAATATAAAAGTAACTGTTCTTTATTGTATGTTGATGTCCCACGAAATTTCAATTGTCCCCTTCTTTATTACGTTGACACCAGTCTACCAGTCTAGTTATGGTGTGAAATATTTTTTTAAAAACTTGTCTTCAAGCAGTGGTTTCGTGTGCAGTCAACCTATAGTAATATATTTTTCTTTTTTTTTTTGATTTGTGTTTATATTTTCTTTAAATAAATTATATTAAGTTGAATTACATTCATAAAAAGATTATCAAAACTGAATTCATTGATTTCATTTTTTTAAATGTATTTTGACACACAATTAAAGTGACACAAAACACAAATTATTTCAATAGCAAAAACGAAAATTGTATTTTGTTTTCGTTGCGATTCAAATTTATTTGCCCCTACAAACTGATATCAAACTGTCCCCCACGGCATCCCTTTTTCACTAGTTTTGGGCTAGTACTAACCGTGAACTAATATCTTTCGTAGACTGTCTTAAATTTTTGCCACAGAGTAGTTTTACAATTAAAATTCAGACTTATCATTCTCTTCATAAAGCGTCAAATAATCGTCATACATTTAATTTGTATGGATAGTGCCAATAAAAACTAAATAATTTGAATTGATATTTTGATATTTTAATAACGGGGAATGATGCACATTAACATGTACGTAATACGTAAACATAACTGAGTACATGCTATGTAGTTACGTTCGGATTTAAATAAATTTAAAAAAAAAAAAATAATGTTGAACTTGAAAATGTTCATGATAAAACAAAAAAACCTAAACAAAACTTAAATAGAAAAACATTTAATTATTGCATTGACTGCTGGAAAAAAAATTACAACAACAAGAGCCCAACAAAACAATGACAATGATAAAACGTTTTGTCATACACACAGTAACTTGACGGATACTCCATGTAAAATCGAAAATACACACAATTCTAAAGCTACAAATACGCCAGGCAGGCAGATGGTTGCCAATTATTTACAACAGCAGAAAAACCAGAAAAAAATATTGGCTTCTGCGCACGCGCACGCTATTAGAAAAATATATCAAAATTACAAAGACGAAACAAAAAATTTTTTATTAAAATAAAAGACAAGAGCGTTTTACTGCCCAACGCCCACTTGCCATTATTGTTATTGTTTTATGGATATTCTTGTTGTTGTTGTTGATGTCCGTGCTAACTAACTTTGTAATTTTTTAAATGAAATCTGTCGGCGTTTGTCACGCAGCAACAATTTGACATGCAACAGAAAATTCACATTTCAGGCATTCTACGTGTACCGGACATAAAAAAAAGTTGATGTATCCGATTTCAGTACTTTTTGACTATGTCATAGGTACCAATATACCTTGGATCCAGATACAAATTTTTTTTCAAATATATGATCTGGTTAACGAGCTAGAGGGCCTTAAGATTTTGACTGACCGCCAGATACGAACATTTTTGAATCCCATTATTCAGCTTAGAAAAGTTAGAATCAATAAATAAATAAAGTAGCCAAATTTATACTTCATTTAACGAGCTTCTTAACTCTTTTTTCGGATTTAAAAAAAAATTTAGTTTTTTTGAAAATGGTGGATCTTAATTTTTTTAAATTAATTCTAACAAAGTTAGTTTAATTTAAAAAATTTTTTTTTCTAAAAATAGCTTATAGTGAATTGGTAGTTCTTGCCAAATTTCATAGAGGGCGTGGAAGTGGTCTAGCTCAATAAATCAAGTTTTGGGCAAAATAAAAAAAAAGTGCCTGGTCAAATAGTTTCATTGACAACGGTGATTGTCGATATGAAAGTTGGTTCGTTTTCACGTAGAACCAAACTTACAAGCTTAGTGCTTTTGAACATTTTTTGTACAATTTACAAATCCTTCAGCGGAGAGCTTTTGTTTCATCATTTTCACTGCGGCTGCGGCAAACTGTCACATCAATTTAATTTGTTTTTATTTTTTTTTTTTATTAGCCATAGCAAATGTGGTTACTTTTATTGTTAATATTTTTGTTGTTGTTTTTTTTTTTTTGCTTTACTCATTTGTTGTTCTTCTTTGTTGTCGTGGCGCTGTATAGCACACTCACAAACATAGTAATAATAACAATATTGACCTTGGAAAGAAAATTCAAAAACGTCGTCGCTCTTAAGTCACCGCAAATGATTCTTTTTCTTGTTCGTGTTCTCGTTCACAAATTCAAAATTCCAATTCCGAAACATGAACTCAGATATTTGCATACGTATGCGTATGTGTTGTTGTAGTTGTGTGAGAAACTTTTAATTTTTTTCATTTTTTTGTTTTTTTAACCACAAATATTTTATATTTCCATAAGGTGTAGCGTGTTTTTCTATTTTGTTTCATTCCAACAACCTGCCCACATTAAACAGCTGACCGATTTCAAGCATATGGTCTCAATTAATGGAAATACAAAAGTTTTTTCAAAAAACAGAACTTGATATTCAAAATGCGCAATGAAAAATCTATAAAATTCTTTGTTGAGAGCGCAACATGTTGCTCTGCCCTAGCAACAAACACGGTTGGTGTTATTTAACCTGTTGATGTTTGGCACAGCAGAAGAACTGTTATTTTTTTGTTGTTGTTGGTTTTTTTTTGTTTGCCGACGTTTTTTTTATTTTTATTGAACCAGCTATTAATGTTTTTGTTATTATATATGTACTTTTGGGTGGGCCAAATTGTATGGACGAAATTTTATCGACCTCGGCTACCCCCCTATGTGAAAGTTCATTCAATTCTGTGAATATTTGCCCAAGGAACTATACCTCTGCGTTCAACTTTAGTTCGGCGCATTTTTGATCGAAAATTTTACCTTTTAGTAATTTTTTTTTTATTTTCATACTAAATTTTAAAAATTTTTATGAAGACAAAAGTAATGTCATTATATTATTTGGCTGGTATTCTGTCAGTTATCAATTAAATTAGGTTTTATTTACATAAAAACGTTACTTGGTGGTGTGGAATTGATGATTTATATTTAGAAAAGTGATATGGGTCAAATAGCCGATTATTATGACCGACTTTCAAAATAAACTATTCATATTTTTGGATGAATTTTTTCAAACAAAACACCAACCTAGGCTGAAAATTCATTCAATTCTATGAATATTTGCCCAAGGAACCATACCTCTACGTTCAACTTTAGTTCGGCGCATTTTTGATTGAAAATTTTACCTTGCGTTTAATATTTATTTTTATGCTTAGTTTTCAAAATTCTTATAGAGACAAAAGTAATATCATAATATGTTTTTGCTGGTATTCTTTCAGTAATCAGTAAAATTAGGTTCTGTTTTTACGAAAAGTTTACATGATAGCGTGGAATTGATTATACTTATTCCAAAAAAATTATATCGGTCAAATAACCGATTTCAAAATAAACGAGTCATATTTTTACATAGATTTTTGGTATATTGTTCTGTAAAATTAAAAATATAATCAATTCTACGCTATCAAGTAAACTTTCCATAAAAACAGAACCTAATTTTTTGATTGCTGACAGATATGATATTACTTTTGTCTCTATAAGAATTTTGAAAATTAAGCATAAAAATAAATATTAAACGCAAGGTAAAATTTTCAATCAAAAATAAGCCGAACTAAAGTTGAACGTAGAGGTATGGTTCCTTGTGTAAATATTCATAGAATTGAATGAACTTTCAGCCAAGGTTGGTGTTTTGTTTGAAAAAATTCATCCAAAAATATGAATCGTCTATTTTGAAAGTCGGTCATAATAATCGGCTATTTGACCCATATCACTTTTTTAAATATAAATCATCAATTCCACACCACCAAGTAACGTTTTTATGTAAATAAAACCTAATTTAATTGATAAATGACATTACTTTTGTCTTCATAAAAATTTTTAAAATTTAGTATGAAAATAAAAAAAAAATTACTAAAAGGTAAAATTTTCGATCAAAAATGCGCCGAACTAAAGTTGAACGCAGAGGTATAGTTCCTTGCGATAGTATTCATAGAATTGAATGAACTTTCTTATAGGGGGGTAGCCGAGATCAGTTTTCAAATCGGCCCACCCTAATGTACTTATATTTAAATTTTTGGATGTGTTTACACCTTAAATAAAACTGTGTGAGATGTCATATTAGCTACGTCAAAAAATATATTGCTCTTTTAGCTGTATAACTTTTGATTAATTGACCAAAACCAAGATCTCAACCTTCTCCAGATTTCAACAGATTTTAAAATCCAAAAAAAAAAAAAAAAAAAATTGGTAAATGTCATTATATGAAAATGAAACGTGTACATTATCTACTGTACTCATTGGTGACTATTAAAGAATAAGTGATATATTTTAGAATTCTAAGAGCTTTTTTTATACATAAATAGTAAAAGTTCTTAGAATTAATTTTATTACCATTAAATCACTGGAAAAATGCAAATATCAAAACATTAGAATTTTGTCATTTCATTTGTAACTAAAGCAATACCTAAATGCTTTAAAAAAGTAGCATTGGTAAATGTTAAGAAAAGTCCAAAAAGTCCCGAAACTTTTGTTGTTGTTGTTTACAATTTTTATGAACATGTTGCTGACTTATCAATGACTTGATTCGAATTTATTTCTATTTGTTTTTTTTTTTTTGTTTTAATAATAAAATCATGTTTATGGTTTATGTTCAATATCCATTGCATTGTCTGGCACACTTTGTTGACGCGTCTATTTTACCTTTGCACTGAAGAACTTTTTCCTTTATTGTTTTTTGCCGATGGTTTCCTGGAACTTCTATGATTACACTGCAGTGACTCAATCACATAATATCTTATGTAATGATGATAATTATGAATAAATTGCAAAAGGTACAATGTATTAACATTCTTTGTCGTACATGGTTTGGTTTTGTTTTATGGTGCGAGCATTTTCTTAGAAAGTCACTCTAGGCAAGAAATATATAGTTCCGTGAAATTGTTAAATTATACATACTACTTATACATTATACGCTTGCCGTCTTCTAAGATATCGAAGGTGTATCCAAAATTTTTGAATACCCTTAGACCAAAGGAAGATCCTAGGGGATTGATAATTACAATGAAAATTCAATCAAGGAAAGGTAACAAAACATTTTCGTAGTGCTTATGTTAGTAGAATTTGTTGGAATTTCTATTTTCTACCGCATTCTTCAATACTTAGACAGTTTAATTGACGCTGTTTATTTTAATTTTTCTTTGCGATTCTAATGTACTTTCAGTTATTGACATTTGAGAAATTTCCTTATCGTAATTTTATTTTCCTTTTGTGAAAGTTAACTCACTACATAGTCGAAAAATTAAAGTAATCAACACTAAATTTCAAGTATAATTTACGTTACGTAAGAACTATTTGATGGATCCCTAACGTCAAATTTACAAATAAAATGTAGTTAAATAATAAAGGAATATTTACTACAAATTTCCTATATTTGACTTTATGTAAAGTAATTTATACTTTTGAATTTATAATTCTTGTCAAAATGACTTTATTTTTTCACGCACAAAAATGAGTGTCATAATTGTCACCTTACTCGAGTAAGGTAAATATCATAAAAATATAAAATCATTTTGACTTTTAAAATTTTAGTAAAAATTTCTATTTTTGGACAGACATTTTCTTTATATGGGTAATTCTATTCTAACGCGTCAAATCATGTAATCGTCCACTAAAACACCAATATGAGGTTCTAAAATTATAGCAAAATTTTTTTTATATACATTTAAATAGCCTTTATAAGATCCACCACTTAGTATATCGCTTATTTTACATAGCTCTCGTGGAAAACCAAAAATATGAGTAAAAAAGTAACTCCCCTGGCTGTAATCATAAACAATTTTACTAACTTAACGTATATAAGACAAAATATAAATAGAATTTGCACTTATAAATGACCAAAATTTACCTTTCAGTATGCCTGAACACATTTCAGAAAAAAATTAAAAAAAAAAAATGTTATTAACTTTATGTAGCTACTCAAAAGTTGGTACTTTTTTTCAATACAAAAAGCAATCAAATTATGAAGGCCTATATCTCGATTTTATTAGGATATAAAAATTTCCTATCATACCTAATTTCTTTTATTGTATGCTAACTTCAATAAAACATTGATATATTCACAACCCAATACATGTTTTTTACGTTTAAACATCATTTTTATCAGGAAAGAAAACGTACCTTTTCTTAAGTAACTCCCCTGGCGACAAACATTTAGTTGTACCAACAAGATGAAAACCAATATTCAAATAAATAACATACGTTTGAGTTGTAAGTAATATAGGGCTACTATAATATCCTTGTATATTAATAATAAAGATTGTTTACTACCTGGAAATCGCACTCAAACGCCATAGTAACCTCCCCTGTCAAAGTAACTCCCCTGGCATTTTTATGATGAATATACATATAAAAATGTATGTATATATATAAAAATGTATGGACAGCTTGCCCACTTTAAAATATTACTTTATGAGGTACAACAATAAGAAAACGTATGTAAAACTTCGAGTATTAATAACTTTATTTTTTTTCATTTCGAAATTTGAATTTGACGCGTTAGAATAGAATTACCCATATACAAATTTTTTTGCTTCTACATCACATGCGTAAGCAGCGCAGAGGATATGTATCTGACTATCATACGGAAGGGCCAGGGTTCGTACCCCGGCGCCGGTCAGCTAATTTTTTTTTTTTTTTTTTGTTTGAACTTTACAGTAAGGTAAATATCACGCCAATTTTTTCAAAAAAAAAAAAAATTACTAGCAAACATACATTCTGAATTGACTAAAACAGTAAGGTGAAATTTATTTCGGTGTAAAGTTGTCACTATTCTGACTTGAAATTCTCGTAAAATTTATGAGAAATAAAGTAGCGAGTACTATTTTTATTCTCCGTGTAGATCAACCTTTATTTAATTATGTAACAAATTTACTGCCTCTAATTGTTTCCGTTTTTTTCTATTTCATAATACGTACTCGTATTGTATTGATGTAATATATGTTCCTAAGAGGAAACATTTTTAACGCTTCTGATTCAAGCACTTCATAGAAATTCAACTGAATTGAAACTATTTACACAACGATTCTATGTAAGGCTGTGGGAATCATTCGAATGTCAAATTCTGTTTATACAACATTTGCTTAGTATACAAATTTAATACCTCTTCTTCGAATCGGGCGATGGTCTAGCGGTCTAACGAGTTGGTTAATAAATGCGAGCAAAAATAATATGATTTTATCTATCACACGGACGGTCGTGGGTTCAAATCCTGGTGCGACCAGTTTTTTTCTTTTTTTTAAATTTTATTGAAAAAACGCTTGCCGCAGAATTACAAATAAGCTTTTCAAAAGGCCTTTTAAAGTAAGGCTGCGGCAAGCTTTTGCTCGCTTACGTGCTATGATATGCAATATTAAAAAGAAATAATAGTGCGGAAGTGCTTATTGGTGAAAAATGTGCACTTCAGAAGGGTTTTTGACGCAATTCTTTTCCCCTTGGCTTTGTACTTACATAAACATATTGTATATAAGTTAACGATAACTTTTCCACGATATCAATATATCAATTGACTACTCAACTGAAGTGAAGCTGTTTAAAATTCTACAACTGTGCTTGAGTTTGCGTAGTTGCTGAAATAAAAATAAAAAATGCGTACAATTTGTATAAAATTGGGTGATTTTTTATGTTTATTGTGGCATTGATTTTATATAAAAAAAATTCCCTACATTACCTAAACTAAAGTAACTAGTCGGTGATGTTTTATTACTTATAATACTTAGTTATTTTTGGAACAAATCCATTTTTTTTCGGCCCTATATCGTATGGACTTAAATTTTTTGAAACGGACACACTAAAAACTAACTTGCTAAACTGAAACTTTTTTTGATGGGTTTTTGAAGGGTTTTTGATCAAAATTATTGCCTTATACTTTTTTTAAAAAAATTTTAATTTTTTAAAAAGTTATAAGCATGTGAATTTTTATGTACGTCTTTTTTCAAATTGCGATTTCTCCGTAAATATTGAGCGAAAATTTATGAAACTTTTGTGGTGGAACTAAAAATAATTCAAAATTTAGATGAAATAAACTTTTCATAAAAATATTTAAAGTTTCTTATAAATAATGCACTTTTTAATAAACAAATAGATATTTAAGCTATACCTATAGCAAAATAAAAACAAAATTTTTATACAGAAATGTGCTCTGAAATCTGCATTTCTGTGAAAAAAAATTGGAGGTACGCATCATTAATAAAAAGTTACGCGTACTTAAATGACTCTACATAGGAGCCTTGCCTATGCGATTCACACATTAACGCTCGCTGCGCGTTCTTACATGCATTCTCAATTTCTGCATAAATTATGATTTGTTGTTTTGAAACGGCATGCAGCGGTGAAATGCGAAAATCACATAGGCAAAGCACCTATGTAGAGTCATTTAAGTACGCGTAACTTTTTATCAATTATGCGTACCTCCAATTTTTTTTCACAGAAATGTTGTGCAGATTTTAGAGCACATTTCTGTGTAAAAATTTTGTTTTTATTTTGCTATAGGTATAGCTTAAATATCTATTTGTTTATTAAAAAGTGCATTATTTATAAGAAACTTTAAATATTTTTATGAAAAGTTTATTTCATCTAAATTTTGAATTATTTTTAGTTCCACCACAAAAGTTTCATAAATTTTCGCTCAATATTTACGGAGAAATCACAATTTGAAAAAAGACGTACATAACAATTCACATGCTTATAACTTTTTAAAAAATTAAAATTTTTAAAAAAAAAAAGTATAAGGCAATAATTTAGATCAAAAACTCTTCAAAAAACCATCAAAAAAAGTTTCAGTTTAACAAGTTAGTTTTTAGTGTGTCCGTTTCAAAAAATTTAAGTCATGTGAAATGTCACGCCCTCTTGTCCCAAGTTACATAGTTTTAGTATAAAGGTTGCGTTTACTTTTCTCAGTATTTGAGAGAAATTTGGTTGCATTATCTCAAAAATTGCATTCTGAATAGCATTTGAAAGAGTTTTTTTTTTTCCCATAAAAAAGCCATGCCCTCTAGTCTAAATTAACCAAATTTATTTTAAAAAATTTAATTTACTGTCCTTATTACCTGAGTGAAATTTGCTCAGATTATCTCAAAAAATGCTTTCAATATAGCATTTTGAAGATTTTGCTTAAAAACACTGGTCCAAGTGACCATCTCATTCTGAAACCTCGTACTAAATATCTGTGGAACATCAGAAAATTACGGGAGATACAACCAGATGCAGCGAGAATAAAGAATAGCATCCGTTTTATTGTGCATCAAAGAGTAATAGAAAGCAGACACTTTCAGAACGAAAAAGTGGAACAATAAACAAACCCGCTAAGTCAGATACTGACTCGATCGACCATATATTTGAGACTAGATGGCCGTCTGGCATAATGGTTGCTATATTCGTAATGCTTCTAAATTAGTTTTCGGAGCCATGGCTTAGATTTGCGAATCCTAGTCCATTTTATGCTAATGAAATACTTTTTGCAAGTCTTGAAGCAATCATCATATTAAGCTAATTGAAGACAATATCGTAAAAAAAGATTAATTTTAGTTTAATTTCTTACTTGATTTGTTTTGAAGTCACTGACAGATTAAATATTTCAGACACCTGTTAAAAATCTGCTAATTCATTTTGTTTATTTCGTGAAAGAATACTACTTGCCCTACTTGCTCAGTGTGTGTGCAATATTCAAAGAAGAAATACTTCTCTTGACCTTGAAATCGATGTCGAAAATTTTTCCACCCATATTAAGTAAACACTGGGACTGATTCACACACCTTACCAGACTCAACAAATTAGCAATGTAGCTCATGACGATTTCGATTTTGACCAAGCATATATGCACATATAGACCTACATACATACTAAGTATATCTACACTTATTTGTTTATTTATTGATGAGCAACAAACGACAAGTAGTTTACTATATATAGTATCTTTAAGAACAAGAATTAGTAGGTTAAGAAGAAAAATGCGTTTCAAATTAAATTTCATGAGTTGAATGTTTTTGTTTTTGTATTTTTTTTTTCCTAAACTGGCTCTTTACAAATCTGGCGACTAATAGCAAAAAACTAAAAATAGAAAACATTCGAATGTTGTTTACTTCATTCGACGTCAGTTGCTGAGTAATCAAACGATAATCGTCGTCAGCGACTCCGACCTATTACATGTAGTTCTGAGAAATGTTTGTGTCTCGCTGGAATGAGATGAATTTCAAATTTATGCAGTAAAAACAAGAAAGTGCAAAAACACTTCCTCAACTATTACTGGTAGCACTAACATATGTTGTAATAGGGAAAAATACCATAATCAATTGAATATATAGAAATTTAACATTCATAAAGTTAACTAAGTGGTTGGATTTTCCAAAAAAAAAAAAAAAAAAAAAAACACAGACACTTAATTTTAAAAGAAAAAAACCGTTGATAAGGAAAACAGACAGACAGATCTCCGTTCTGATGCTCATCGCACTGGGTTAAAATATTCCCAAAAAATTCCCATGACTTTTTCTTCCTCTGCTTCGAATTCAATGTAATTATACTAATGAGATAATGTGGTTATCAGTATTTCAAGTATGCGTGGTTGATGTTGTACTACGAATACATATGTGTATACTATATACGTAACATGAGTTTATTTTGAGATTTATGCATGATAATGATGATCCATCAGCTAAGTATTTCATGCATATTTGGAAGAAAATATGTACATATTCATAAAAAAACAACATCAATGATTCGCATTGCAAAGAGCAACCGCAGCACCAGCAACATCAACAGCACTGACAGTTAAAACCAACAATCAGTCAGTCAATCATTCAAATGCGAAAAAAATTTACACTTGAAGAATAAACAACAACAACAGTAATAGCAATTAAATTATAGCAACATTATTAATAATAACAATAAGTATGCACAAATTCACACAAAATCTTTTGAATATTTGCAAAACTTGAAGCAACGTGGAAAGCAAAATCAAAAGAAAAATATTAAATAGAATAAAAAAAAAGTTAAACTACAAAAACAAAAAAAAAAAAAAAAACTAAGGAAAATTAGTCCAAAGACCTTGAAAAACTAACAAATACACTACAAATGCAAAATTATCTTTAGCAGCAACAGATTTAAGTAGCTACCGCCTGTAGCAGTAATGCGCACAAGTGCAATTTTGAAGATATCAACAGCAGCAGCAATAGCAGCAAAAAAAAAAAAAAAAAAAAATACAAAATTTAAGGTGACCATAGTATATACAACTTTCCTTGTTTCCTGATAAAATTTTTATAAGTGGGATTTTTGATTTGTCTTAATATATTACTGATTAACAGCTTATACCGCATAAGCAACATATAACACGGTTCGACACAAAAAAAAAAAAAACACATTAGAAAATCTAAAAAATTCTTAAAGTAGACGATAAAAAAATACCAGTGTCTCGTCGTTTTTCTCCAGCACGTCAGATTTTTGTTATTCGATTTTTGAAGTTTTTAAGCCCACTGTGTGTGAAAAAAGCAAAAAAAACACATTCTTGTGTTAAATCGATGAATTTAATCATACGATTCGTACACCTGAGGTGTATCATGTGTTTAATGCAGGATATTGTAAGGAATATTTTTGTACAAAATTTTAACTCTACAACCCCCACATGTGGGTAATTTTTACTTTTTTCATAAAAAGGTACAAAAATGACATGTACTACAGAAATATTTGTTATAAAATTTCATTATAACCCAGTTGGGCCAGTCTGCAAGAAATCATCAATGACGGGTGCACGACTATATGAAATCTTTGATGACGGATATGTATTTTTGTATAGCAGTCGTTAACGAAATTTTCATACAAGTGTTCCATATTTCATCAACGACTAAAAAAGAGCAACAGTGTCCCTTACGTTGTCGTTACATTGTTGTTGATGACATTAAGGACGACAAATTCTGCATATTTTCGTCAACGATAATAAGAATTTTGTGTAAAATTTTGGAAGTATCAGGCCTGCTTCAAGTAATTGAATCAAATCCATTTAAAGATACTGACCAAAATCCTAATTTTCTCATGGTAAATGAACACATGCATGTTTGGACACTGTAAGTATGTATGTACATATTGAGACGACGAAGAGGGTTTACGATGTAAAATACAACTAACGAAAACAAGTGTGATTGCTTTGTTTTCCTAACACCACGATAAACCCTCTTTGTAATTTTAATATACTTCCAGAGTCCAAATGAATGTAGATTTTACGTTTATTTACCTTGACGAACTTAGGATTTTGTTCATTACCTCCAAACTAATTTGATTCGATGACATGAAACAGATCTGATGCTTCTTAAATCCAAATTTTGAAACGAGACGCCAATAAATCGACAGTAAAAACATCAACGGGCATAGGGTAGATAACAAAATATAAAATTTAATAAAAAATTAAAAAAATGTATGCTTCTAATGATAAATTTTTATTCAAGAAATTAAAATCTCCGCACTCTGAAGTATTTTTGAATTCATTGCAGCCATCTTACAAGACTTTGTCATCTATCATGTCCCTAAAGTTCTGAATGTAGACATTATAGATGACATGGTCGTTAACGAGAATGTCTTCGATGACTATTGGCCAAACTGGGAAGTTGCTGAACAATGAAAAGTCAAAATCTCACAGCGAAAGCCAAACAATCGTTAAAATTATTTAGCAATGTTAGAATTGCGTATTTATTACAACCCTGCCGCGCTTTCCTTAAATTTTAAAAATTTTTCGTCTTTGGTAACTCATAATGAAGTTTTTTGTAGGATATTTTTGCAGAATTTTTTTTAGCCCATTTTAGCCCAGTTTTTAGGAAAAGGGGTCAAAAAGACTCTTCAAACAGGATATTGGGTTAGTAAGTTCTAGAAAAAAGATCCTTGTGTGATTTTGATCTTTGAACAATTTTAAGCATTTTTCGCCGTATACCTACACTTTTTTCGTAATTGATAAACGAAAAAAATCGATTTTGGGACGCGAATATTATCTATACTCCCCAAAAAAAATTATAATTTTTTAACGCCAAATTTATGTTAGAGTATAGTCTTTATTTCTAAAGCACCCGGGTATCCATTTTCTAGTGAAAAAAAAGTTATGACCAAAAAACATGTCTTTTTAGCCAAAATGGGCCTTCAGAAGAATCACATTGGTTTTTCTCGGAAAGGAAAAAAAAAATTAAAAAATATGGAGATGTCGTTATTAAGAATTTTTCTAACATTTGAGCTGGTTTTGGGATGAATCTAAATTTTTACCCTATCTAATTTACATATTAATAAAATGGGTAGACCTTTGCGGACTTTCCAGGTCATAATGAATTTTAATATTGTGCAGTTCATTAAGTGTCTCTCTTCATAAAACCAAACGAGTCGTAACAATGTCCCACTCTGTTTTTGTATAAACTTATGGTCACTCTAATTACATCTCAATATTCACACTACGAGCAAAAAGAAAAAAGAAGAAGAAGAGAAAATGACGGTCTTCCACACAGAAATGGGTTAGGGGTTGGAGATTCAAAATGGATGCAAATCACTCAGCGCAAATAACAAATTCACAACATCAGCAATAACATAGTCATAGCAGCAGCATCAGCAGCAACAGCGAAGCTATCGTCAGTTGGCGTGCTTAGTTGAATTGAGAGCTTTTCCGGCAGCTTTTTGCCACATTTCGTTAAGAATGAATGTAAATATGTACATTTGTGCATTATTACATACATATATATTGTTTACATTTTTGTACAGGGCTTTCGCATAGATATTCTAAGCATGGAAAACATGACAATTTGCAAATATGGCGACACTGGTATACAGTGCTGCACTTTGTTGATAACTTTGCTTTTTTGTGTAGCAGTGGAGCTGAAAATGAAAACAAGATAAAGAATATTTAAAAAAAAGCAACAAAAATTTTTAGAAAAAGCACAAAAAAGCAATAAAATTTAGTTGTAAACGCGAAACATATGAACGTCACACTAAAGATGTCGCATGTGATAACGAGCAACACAAATTATCGCACTGTGATGCATCGCCGTCTGGATGGCTTTGACTGTTTGTGATGTTTCTTTTAAAATATTTTTCGGTTAATTTTGGAACATCATTAAATTTAGATTCAAGTGTTCACAGAACAAATTTCTTCGGCATTAAATGAACAAAACTGAAAATGACACAAATAAGCAAATGTCCGAGGAAATGCAAAAACGTTGTTGCTCGCAAAAACTTAAAAAAAAATACTTAGTACACCGTTCGATACAAAAAAAAAAAAAAAAAAACACAAGATAAAATCCAAAAAATTCTTAAAGTAGACGTTAAAAAAAAATGCCTGTGTCTCGTGGTTTTTCTCCAGCACGTCACATTTTTTTTTAATCGATTTTCGAAGTTTTTTTATCCGCTATACATGAAAAACAAAAATACCGCATTCTTGTGTTATATCGATGACTTTAACTATATGATCATTACATTTGAGGTGTATTATGTGTTCAGCAAACTTATGCAGGATATTGCGGGAAATATTTTTGTCGGACATTTTTGCTCTTTTTTTAAAAAGGTACAAAAATGACGCCTAAAACAGGGGAATATTGAGTCAGTATGTACTACAGAAATATTTGCTATACAATTTCACTACTAGTTGTTGAACTCTAAAAAAACAAAATTTTATCCCGAAAGCAAAAATATCGTTAAAATCAGTAAGCATTTCTAACAATCAATATTTTCCAAATTTCAACCCACTGTAAAACTATAAAACTACATTTTAGACAAAACTCGTTCTGGCAAGATCATAACGAAATCACACAAGGATCATTTTCCAAGAACACATTAACCAATTATATAATTTTTTTACAGGTTTTTTGACCCCTTTTTCTAAAACTGAGCCGCAATGGGTTAAACAATTTTGCAAAAATATCCCACCAAAAATTTCACTAAGAGTTGCGAAAGTCGAAAAATTCTTAAAACTTAAGTTAAGCGCGTCACGGATGTAATTAATAAGCAATGTGAAAAGTCCAAATTGATTTTAACGATTTTTTTGGTCTCGGGCTCAAATTTCGACCTTTACGTGTTTAAAAACTAGTAGTGAAATTTTATAGCAAATATTTCTGTAGTACATACTGACTCAATATTTCCATGTTTTGGGTGTCATTTTTGTACCTTTTTAAGAAAAGGGCAAAATTGACCCACATGTGGGGGTCAAACAGGGTTAAAATTTCCTACAAAAATATTTCCCGCAATATTCTGCATAAGTTTGCTGAACACATGATACACGTCAAATGTAAAGATCACATAGTAAAATTTATCGATTTAACACAAGAATGCAGTATTTTTGGTTTTTCATATACAGTGGATAAAAAGTCTTTAAAAATCGATTAAAAAAAAACGTCACGTGCTGGGGAAAAACCACGAGAAACGGGTATTTTTTTTAACGTCTACTTTAAAAACTTTTTGGATTTTCTAATGTGTTTTAAAAAAAGTTCGAAAGTGTTCCACAGTGGTATTGGTATAAGCTTTAGCCTGGCAAAAAAATTAAATACCCTACATCATGTTAATTAACCAAAAATTGTTCACCTTAGCGAGTTTCAAGTGTACCAGCTGAAAATTTGTTTGTCTCCGATTTCGCTCAAATTTGGCAATATGGTAGATCCGGTCCGCAAGAACAACAGTTCAGGAGGATTTGGTTCTAGTACCATTTGTTGTTAAAATACAGGGTGTTGAAATTGGCATTTTTAGTAATTTCCACGAAAAGGACCAGTTACTGCAATTTACATTTCAATTTCAATTTATATCAATTTAGAAACTTTGATGTAAGCTATAAATTTTTGAAAAAACACCCTTTTTATAAAAATGGCTAAAAATGCCAAATTCAACACCCTGTATTTTAATAACAATAGGACCAAATCTCCCGGATTCTCAGTAATTTTTTTCGTAAAAATGTTAATTAGTTAATGAATTAAAAGAAGACAAAAAATTTAATGAAGGCAATAATTTTTTTTTTTTTTTTTTATAAAATATCTTTTTTTCTTTATTTTTAAAATGATCCTTGAATAATGTAATCTTAAAAACAAATGAAATGATATCTTTACGAAAAAAAATTATGACAAACTAAAGTATTTATAAAAATTTGCTTGCTAATTCCATGGTAGATATAAGGGTCATTCGTCTAGTTTTTTTTTTTTTTTTTCACAAGATACTTAAACACAAAAGTAATAAGAAAAGTACCCTTTACCATACAACTCATTCTTGAAGCAAAGAAATGAAATGAGCCACCAGTAAATATTAATATTATGGGCTCTCCTTGCACCAGAATTATTGTTTTCTATCCTTGCAACTACTTATAGTCCAGGCAAATTAGCATTTGAAATAACAATAATTAGGGGAAACCTGAAAATCGGTACAGACCTTAGATACACCATTATAAGTAAACTGTCAAAAGTCTCCATTGATCCCATGTGAGCTAAAAAAGTTATTCAAGGTCAAAGGTCACAAAAAATATTTTTTTGAAAATATCTCGCCAGCGGTAACTTCTAGAGAAAAATTTTTGTCCGGAATTTTGTAGCTTATAAAATTTCCTACAAAAACGTTCCACATTTTGTTTCATGCGATTTATAGTTTGGGAGATATCCTAATTTAAATTGAGGCAAAAATTATTAAAATGTGTGTGCCGCTTATGAGTGCGTATAGTGATGGGTTGAACTTTAAATTGAATTATCTCATGAACGGTGAATCAGACGTTAAAAGTAAAAATATTTTTTGTAGGGAATTGCTTGCTTTACAAACTACATGTGATTTTTCTTTCCTGTGATGCATAGTTTAGGAGATATCTTTCGATAATTCTGAAATTTAGAAAAAAACAATTTTTTCAAAATATCTCAGAAACGATGTGCCCTAAAAAAAATTTTTTTCATGCATTTTGTAGTACGTGCGATTGCCTATGACGGTCTCTCCGAATACTTTTTTCGTTCGACTAACCGTTCATGAGATATCGCGATTTGAAAATCATTCGAAAATCAACTTTCAAATTATTTTACAATGTACACTCGTATGCCACAAGGTCTTTGCTTTGCCGTTGCTGCGTCGACTGCACACATTATCGTTTTCAGGGCTGTCACATGATATTTTTTTAAGTAATTCTTAAAGCATACAATTTAGCAATATTAACATAATAAATTTTTGTTTTAAAAAGTTTATATAAACTTTAAAAGTTCAACATTCACTTTTAGGGTTGCCACTTAGTTTTTTTTCGTATATTTGGCTTAATCCATATACTATAAAAATAAAAAAAAATTTTAGTTTTGAAACTCTTAGATAAAGTTAATAAAAATTCATTATACATTTTTAGGGTTGCCACCTAGTCATTTTACAAAATTTTGATTAAATCTCACTTTTTTTCGACTTAATTGAAATTTTTGGCCTTCAATTACGGTCAGGTGAAACCCTGAAAGTTTTGTTTATTTTTTGAAGAGATTATTTAACCGTATTTGAAAGCCAAAAATTTCAATTAAGTCGAAAAAAAGTGAGATTTAATCAAAATTTTGTAAAATGACTAGGTGGCAGCCCTAAAAATGTATAATGGATTTTATAAACTTTATCTAAGAGTTTCAAAACTAAATTTTTTTTTAATTTTTATAGTTTATGGATTAAGCCAAATATACGAAAAAAAACCAAGTAGCAACCCTAAAAGTGAATGTTGAAGTTTTAAAGTTTATATAAACTTTTTAAAACAAAAATTTATTTTTTTAATTTTGCTAAATTGTATGCTTTAAGAATTACTTAAAAAAATACCATGTGACAGCCCTGAAAACGATAATGTGTGCAGTCGACGCAGCAACGGCAAAGCAAAGACCTTGTGGCATACGAGTGTGCATTGTAAAATAATTTGAAAGTTGATTTTCGAATGATTTTCAAATCGCGATATCTCATGAACGGTTAGTCGAACGAAAAAAATATTCGGAGAGACCGTCATAGGCAATCGCACGTACTACAAAATGCATGAATAAAAATTTTTTTAGGGCACATCGTTTCTGAGATATTTTGAAAAAATTGTTTTTTTCTAAATTTCAGGATTGTCGAAAGATATCTCCTAAACTATGCATCACATGAAAGAAAAATCACATGTAGTTTGTAAAGCAAGCAATTCCCTACAAAAAATATTTTTACTTTTAACGTCTGATTCACCGTTCATGAGATAATTCAATTTAAAGTTCAACCCATCACTATACGCACTCATAAGCGTCACACACATTTTAATAATTTTTGCCTCAATTTAATTTAGGATATCTCCCAAACTATAAATCGTATGAAAACAAAATGTGGAACGTTATTGTAGGAAATTTTATAAGCTACAAAATTCCGGACAAAAATTTTTCTCTAGAAGTTACCGCTGGCGAGATATTTTCAAAAAAATATTTTTTGTGACCTTTGACCTTGAATAACTTTTTTAGCTCACATGGGATCAATGGGGACTTTCGACAGATTATTTGTAAGGGTGTTTCTAAGGTCTGTACCGATTTTCAGCTTTCCCCTAATTATTGTTATTTAACATAAATTTTTATGCTAATTTGCCTGGGCTATTAGTAAAACTGCTTGAAAGCAAAAAGGAAACAAAACAAAAAATTTGAAGCAGTCTAATGTATGTATACCATTATGTACATTGTATATCTTTAAAAATTTTAATACCAACTGGCAAATTTGCAATAAATTTAATTTATCCTGGACTGCCATTTAAGCATCAGACCAATACCATCACCATCACTGTTTACGCCAGCAGCAAACACCCTGTGTTTTGCTAACAAACAAACCAAAAAGTAACTGCTATGTGGTCATCAATCACCAGTGAGTGGAATTTGCCAAGTTTTGTTGAAATGTGCTGCTGAATGGTCTCGAAAGACCATCGATTTAACTTTTTTCATTTACTAAAAGTAGCAGTAAAATGGGAATTTCGTCTGGAAAAAGAAATTAATGTATTTCAATTTCAGCAGCAGTTCTTTTAATGTTGATTTCTTTTCGAAGATTTACGCCCGACTTGTGTAAAATCAGCAGCAACAATATTTTCTTTTTATGTTGCTAACAACATTTATCGCAGCTCATTTCATTTTTATACTGACGGCATGCATTTAATCAGATCGGAATGAGAAACTCTCGTCGAGAACGTTGAAATGTGAATTCAATTCGGAAATAAATAGCACAGAGCGTGTAATAAATTTTGAACAAAATAAGAATTTTTGTTCGGAAGAAAATGCAAAAATTTGATTTAACACATATCTAAGAACATAGCTCAAGGTAAAAATAATATCATAAATTCAAAATTATCATAGAAGTTTATAATATAATATAAATTTGATATTTACATCCCTAATCATTTTAAAACCGGAAAAAAATTTAGGATGTTTAACTTTTTATATGAAAAGCTCTTTGCAACTTTTCTTAACTTGTTTAGTATGGACATTTTCATTACATTAAGAATAAGACTCTTGCTCCAATAATGTGGACAAAAAGTTTTCTTTATCTTTCAAAAAAACATCAAGGCACGTTGCTTGACAAAATGGATAACTGGTTTTGTAATTATAATTAAAGTCTAAAAAAAGTCGGGGATTCTGAAATGATATCGCTCAAAGTTGATACATTACGAATCACATACACAAGCCAATAGCTCTTCTATATAATAACCTGTTAAATTAGAGTAAGTCATATAAATATCGATTAGTGGAATCTTAACAGTTCCATAAATATCCGTCCTATAAAAATCATTAATTATTTTCTCCAAAACCATACAAATCGATGGTCTAAGTATAATCATTAAAAACGCAAATTAATTGCTATTGTCGCCTTTTTTTTCTATCCAAGACCTTAGCGACTACGGATATTTTTGCAATGGACACTTAAATGATTAACCAATATTCTTCCTTATGTCCCAACGTGGCACAAAAAATGAAGCAAAAGCAACCAGTATAATGAAGCGTCATCATCTCTGAATGAATGAAAACCTACAAATGAGCGCACTTTAACAGCCTATTAACGAAATATGTAAGGACATTAATTAGTTTATTTGAGACAACAAAAATAACAACAAACACATAACAAATGAACATCAAGTATGTTGTGTACTCAAACATATTGTCGGGTATTATGTACCATTTAGTACAAAAAAGCTCCACTTAAGGGAAAGTTTTTGAACACAGCACACAGACAGACATACACATTAAGTTCAGATATGAACAAATCCCTTGGATATAATGATATACGCTCAGGCATGAAGAACTTTTATGTCATACATTGAGTGTTGTTCCACGGTACCAAAAAAAGATACAAAGGATACAAATGACACATATGGTACATTTTAATTGGAGATTTAATGTTTTATTATTTGCCACATTATTTCATAAAATTGATTTCTTTCTAAAAATATGAACGCAAGAAAAAAGTCACTTGTTTCTTTATCTTCTTGGAAAAATGATTTTATACAATCATAATGGATTAAGTAAACAAGTAACTGGGATTTTCGATACAAGAAATAAATAAATTTAGGTGTATCACTGAATCCATCGTTAATACGAATTGAGTGAGATCTTCGAAAATGCAATCTTTGAGTTCGAATTGCTACAACATGAGTTCAAAATTCGTAGTTTGGCATCACTTACTTTGATTTTGATTTGATGACCACTCCATGAATTTCGAAATTACATTCGCAATTTGTTGAAATCAATAATAGTATTTTCGTTGATCGCACGAAATTTGTATCTACGATGGATTCAATGATAGGCCTGATTGTAACGTTCATTTCAGGCGTATAAAGATTGTTCTTTGGCAAGACTTATATCACATGCGTTCAAGGAATCTTACAAAATACTACCCCAACGCCAGAAATAGCTCGAGCAAGGCCAAAAATAAATACCCTACACCACTTATCAGCTGAAAAAATATCTCAAAAAAATCTGAAAAATTCACACGTATTTTTTGAACCATTCTAAGCATTTTTTGAAATGCTGCTTCGTAGCGGTTGAAAACTTTGCTAACAAAGGATTTGCCACAACTTAGCGTCTGAATTCACCTGGTTCTTGCTGTGTATCTACGAAATTTGGTTGAGTCTGCTTAAATAACGCTTGTACTTCGGAATTATGAAAAATTTGCTTATATGGAAGGTGCCACGTCCCCTTGGCCGAATCCATCTAGTGTTGTCTCTGAGCTGTCTTGGATTATTCTAAGTGCCTATGCCATAAAAATGCTTGCATTTTGTCATTTTGAAAAGTTCCTGGTATGGGAGGTGCTGTTACCTCGTGTCCGAATCTACCTAGTTTTTCTCTTGAGCTTGTTTTGAGTATCTCTAGGGTTCATACGAAATTCGGTTGCATTATATCCAACAACGCGTAAACTACACCAGTTTGAAAAATTTGCTTATATTGAAGGTGCCACGCTTATTTTTCCGGGTATGCCAAAGTATGTCATTACTGTTTCTAGCATTTGCGCGTATTTTTATTGCATTGCTGTAAAAAATCCTGAAATGAGTTTTTTGTATGAGCTGTAGGCATGGACTCAACAACTGATGTACATATATAGCGACTTCTTCTACGCTTTCGCTTTTGTCACAATTTCTTGTTTTGTATGATGATGATGATGATGGCTATGCATGCTAAGTATTACAACATTTTGTGCATTTCTTCTACCTCTACTCCGTTTTCTTTGTTATACTACATACATATTTATTAGTTTATTACTATGTTTTTTCTCATTAAATATTCTTCGGTTAGTTAATATTTTCTTCATTTCATTCTAATTTTCTTTTTGTTTCCATATTCTTGATGTAGTCACTTTCACTATCGCACACTGAAATGCCATTACTGTTACCATGACTCTTGTAACTTGTTGGCTGTCGCTCTTGGTTCGTGTTGCAGCAACATATGTTGGTCATTAGTTGTGTTGGCGCTTGCTATTTTGCTTTTGTAGAACTCGTTGCTGTCGCCATTATTATTACTACAATATTATTGTATTTTTTCTTTGGTTGTAATTCTTATTTCCTTCTTGTCTCCGGTTTTCCTATATCGTTTTTAATTAACTTTACTTTTGCTTTTTTATTTACCGCTTTGTTGCTACCGTTCATTATTGTTATTCTTCCTGCACTGAGAGAAAAGAAAAGTAACCCTGATGGTTTGCCTCTTATCATGAACCCTATAGACGAATTTCACTTCTTTCTTATTGTAGAATCATATACACATAAAAACGATTGCAAATACTTTCGATCGGTATGAAATGAATTGTTGAAGTTCGAAGTTATCTCCCGGACTAAAGTATTTCTTAACGTACCTTTTCAAAATTTCTATTATGTTTTAAGTGTATAAATTTCATTATTTCGTTTGTTCTTATATTTACCAATCAACTGGGTTAAGTGCTTAATAAAATTGACAAAAACAACAAACCCAACATTAATACAGAACATGTACCACGCCGTTTTACAACTGACATTATGTCTATCTTCGCATTTCATCTTCCAGTCTGTCTCAATCTATTTGTCTTTTCGTTCATTTTTCTGTTCGACTGTAACTTTAGTGCGGTTGATTGAACTTTTTGTTGCTGTCGATTTTCCAACAAAATTAGAAATTTTATTATTGCAACACAGGGCACCGTCTCTGCAGGAGCGCCGTCTGTATACAAAGTTGAGTTCAGTTTGTAAGCGGGGCGCATCTGATGCCATTTTTATGCGTCTTATCAGCAATGTATCGGTCTGTGTGTTAATGTGTCATAGGTTTTCTTTTTAGTTTTTGTGCATGCATATATTCCACATCTTCACTGGGCTTTCTGAGAGGGGAGGGGGTTAGTCAAGTCTGGATGAAATCAAGTCGAATGTCATTTTTGTTAGTTAGTGTTTAAGGCAACATCGATTTTAGAATTCTCTCGTTCTTTCTTGTGGAATAATTCTTTTGGAGTTTCCATTATCAATTTTGTTTCAGTCATGTGTCATAAAGTCGCACTTAGAAGTGCTACTACTACACTTCTTAAGTTATAAGGAAGTACCTACAACATTATCATTAGCAACATGGTTCCTTGATTTAGTGGACACTCGAAGACTTTAAAAACCAAATATGCAATTATTTTTTGATCATGAAATGAAATGAAATGAAATGAAATGAAATGAAATGAAATGAAATGAAATGAAATGAAATGAAATGAAATGAAATGAAATGAAATGAAATGAAATGAAATGAAATGAAATGAAATGAAATGAAATGAAATGAAATGAAATGAAATGAAATGAAATGAAATGAAATGAAATGAAATGAAATGAAATGAAATGAAATGAAATGAAATGAAATGAAATGAAATGAAATGAAATGAAATGAAATGAAATGAAATGAAATGAAATGAAATGAAATGAAATGAAATGAAATGAAATGAAATGAAATGAAATGAAATGAAATGAAATGAAATGAAATGAAATGAAATGAAATGAAATGAAATGAAATGAAATGAAATGAAATGAAATGAAATGAAATGAAATGAAATGAAATGAAATGAAATGAAATGAAATGAAATGAAATGAAATGAAATGAAATGAAATGAAATGAAATGAAATGAAATGAAATGAAATGAAATGAAATGAAATGAAATGAAATGAAATGAAATGAAATGAAATGAAATGAAATGAAATGAAATGAAATGAAATGAAATGAAATGAAATGAAATGAAATGAAATGAAATGAAATGAAATGAAATGAAATGAAATGAAATGAAATGAAATGAAATGAAATGAAATGAAATGAAATGAAATGAAATGAAATGAAATGAAATGAAATGAAATGAAATGAAATGAAATGAAATGAAATGAAATGAAATGAAATGAAATGAAATGAAATGAAATGAAATGAAATGAAATGAAATGAAATGAAATGAAATGAAATGAAATGAAATGAAATGAAATGAAATGAAATGAAATGAAATGAAATGAAATGAAATGAAATGAAATGAAATGAAATGAAATGAAATGAAATGAAATGAAATGAAATGAAATGAAATGAAATGAAATGAAATGAAATGAAATGAAATGAAATGAAATGAAATTAAATTAAATGAAATGAAATGAAATGAGATGAAATGAAATGAAATGAAATGAAATGAAATGAAATGAAATGAAATGTAGTGATATGAAATGAAGATCTACACGAAATACATTTTACATAGTGGAGTAACGCATAGCTTTAAGGGAAGACTAACACCGCAAGTGATTAAAAATACCTAGTATCTAAAACGAAAAACCCTTAAATATGCAGAAAAAAAACCACAAAACTTGCAAACTTAATGAAAACATGACTTGAAGCAAAGTTAAGTCAAATGTAAATACAACATTTTGTTTCCGTCAGCACTTAAAAAAAAAGAAAAAGTCAACAACAACAAAAATATAAAATGCTAATGAAACTTAAACAAAAGTAAAAAGAGATAAAATGATTATGTTTATGAAAACTGTGGAGTGGACAAAGACAACAGTAACACAATTGAGGAGTGGCCGTACCAAAGGGCCTAAGTACCATTTCGAAGCAAAAGTAGTGTCATTATATGAAACGGGTGACATTTTGTTAGAAATTAATAAAATTGTTTTCTGTTTACACTCAAAATTTAATTGATAGTTTGAAATTTATGTTATTACGTTGAAAAAATTATAACAGTTAAATAACGGACTATAAAGCACATAAAAAGTATGACATTACTTTTGCTTCAAACTGGTACTTAGGCCCTTTGGTACGGCCACTCCTCAATTGATGATAGCGATGGTGATGATGCCAAACAAAATTTTATTCAATGAATTAGAAAATTGATAAAATGCAAAAGGGATGCGTACAACAGCAACAACAACAAGAGCATTTCCAAATGAATGAATTTCAGGCAAAAATTAAAAACCCAAAATGAAAAGAAAAAAACAAAAAATCAAACTTAATTTGAAGAAGAGAAAAAAAAAAAAAAAATGAAAATTAAATAAAGAAAAAAAAACATCAAAGGGGAACCTTTTTCGCCCACATAAACTAAGTCTTGAGAGTGTGGTTCTCTGCTAAAATTTTAAATATGCAAATAAAAATAATAAAAAAGAAGAAAAACGAAAGAACACAAAAGAAGCATGAAGAAAAATCAACAATAAAAGAGAACCAGTTCTAATATTTGATTGAGAATTCAAAATGTAGAAATAAATTCGTTTAGTCAAGCAAAATTATAAGAAAAACATAAATCAGAAATTTATTGATTTCGAACACCTGATTGAACTGATTGCTTATCCGGTTCGGAGTCAAGGAACTATGAAACATGATTTGCCCAAGCAGACTGCAGGGTTTGAGTACAAAAAGTTAAAATAGTGCACTTCACCTCGATAACTGCAGAACATGCGAACTTATCATTAAGAAACGAAATATAGTAATTTTAACAACCATTTTTGGATCTCAATGAAAATATAGGCACCAGTGTCTTTGAGAAAATTCCACTGACATATAGAAATATATAAAAATCGTTTAGATGGCGGTTTTTCAACTTGTTTATTGAGACACTTTATATGTGCTTATAAATAAAGTGTCCTTCACAAGAATAACATTACTTTATACTCAAACGAGAAGAGATTCTTTTGGCACAGAGATCTTTCTAAAGTAATTTTTGTAATTATATGCACTGAGATCAGATAAAGGCGCAAGGAGTAGTTTAAATGATAAAAACGAAAATTGTTCCTTATATTGAGATTTTGAAGTTATAGGAAAAAAAAATTTAAACGGGTCGCTTTTCTATACTCGAAAATTCATATCTAATAAAACGCGATAAAACAACCCTAATTCATTTCGAAAGATTTAATTTTGTACGAGTAGCATACTTAGCTATAACCCTATTAAGCAGTTTATTTAAACTCTCAACTTCATATTTTCCGCCTCGCTTATTTCGCATTATTTCGCACGACTCAACAATTTTATGCGCGAAATATTATCATCATTACACCATCAATATCATCATAATTTGAAATGTTTGATACTTTTTTCTGTCAGACTGAATTTGAAATATTTTAATAAATTTTATTTTCATTCACTTCATTCATTCATTTCATTTGTTTCCAATTTTGTTGTCTTTTTTTTAAATAATTTCATGTTAAATTTATGTTTATGAATTTTGTTGCCAAGAAACACATGAATGTAAATGAAATAAAAAGTTGTCGCGTCGTTTTTTATTCAAATGATTTAATTTTATTGTTTTTATTTTTATTTTGTGTATTTGATTAATTTGTTTCATTTTATTTGAGCGTTTGTGCTTTGAAATCAAATGAACTTATGTTGACAGTTTGTTTATTTATAACTAATTTATATTTAACTCAGTCGATAGCTTTGTTTAAACCTTCGATAGGTCAGCGGAATAAAACACAATAATTATTGTGGAAAAAGGAACTTTGTCCAAAAAACCACATTTATTCTCAGCACACAAAAAAATACAATAAAAATCACAACTTTTCACTACAATAGCTCAAATAATACTGATACATTATACAAATAATAAAATACATTTTGCTGATTCTCTGAGAAAAAACTCGTATACAGGGTGTATACGATACAGTGCCCGCAAAAACCGGCAGGTTTTTAATAATGTTGCCCATCTCAATAAATTCGTTTAATTGGCTCATCTGCAGTTTCGACAGACAAAACACAGATTTTCTGCACGGGTCTCTTCAATCGATTTGTTGGCGTTTGCATCACAACTGATATAGATAAGTTCACAGATCCTTCCCAGAGACCATTTTGCTGGGGGAAATAATTCGCTCTTGATGCTTAAGTGATAACACACTTCTCGCCCTTGACACTTCTCACATACCATTTTCCGCTCTTTATTCGCACCAACAAAAGATGTACCATTATCGCTGCAAATTCGCTCACAATGCCTTCGTCTGCAAATAAAACGCTCATAGCAAGCAATAAAAGATAAAGAAGTTAAATCGGTCATAGTATCAATGTACACTGCTCGTGTCTTTAAACAAGCAACATTAGCTACCTAACATTTTTTATTAAATACCACCTACTTAAACAACCATTTAAGGACAAAATTTACCAGCATTATCTAAACCTGTATGTAAGAAAGGTTTACCAATTCTTACTGTATTATCTCCTTGCAAAGCAGACATTAATTTTCTCACATTTTGCAATATATCGCGCACAAATTACATTTTGCTCCATAATCATGTTCTCCAAAACTTCTGTCTCACAAATTGCATTAGTACTTGCACAGCACCATGCATTGTCGCTCTATGAAGATTGCCAATAATCAAAAATATGCGAACCATTTTAAAATCTCATCGAATGCCTTATCTCATTAGGCACATCAGCCCTGCTATTCTGCTGCCCACTCTTATTATTGAAAATGGAATTCAAGAATTCAATTGAACTCCCATGCAGCACATGTATTCTTTTCTTTAGCACAAGTATTCATTTCGCAAAGTCTTTCTCTTTTTCTTATTTCTGCAGAACCTCAAATATTCTTTTCTCATCTCTCGAAGGGCAAGCACCTGTTCCCAATTGCGCTTCGACTGTTACTCATTATCTTTATGCCTGGCTCCATCGATAAATTTTAGCATAAATGCTAAAATATATATAACGTTCTCTAAGCTGTGCGCATACTCCAATGGAACAGCCCAGCCGATTACCGTAATATATTTGCATGCATATGATCATATTTTGATATAATGCTGAGCACATTCAATTTAGCCTATATATTTTCTGACTTTCTAAAATTTCTCTAAAATTAACTCCATTCTTTTGGAGCATACAAATACTTTTCATGATCGACTATCTCTTTTGAAGACAAAACTTCGACTCAATAAATTATCCGAGCTATATTTGGTGTTAACATGTGGCCAATCTCACTGTTGCTCATAATTTCTGATAAGATACCAATAAGGTACTACTTGTGAATCGCACCGCAGGAAGTATTCACAACCTGCCCAGCCTATTTCCTCCAGCACTTTGGTCAGAAGTTGACCCAATAATCTTGCGCCAAACATTCTTATCTTGACACTGTTTCCACTACCTAGTGTTGCACGCGCTTTTGATACATAAAAATTCGCTGAAACTTATATGCTTTGCTCCATTGTCACATAAATCACTGCACCATATATGATGCATCGGAAAACCATGTATCTGCACCTTTGTGCCCGCAATCCACCTGCTAATTATGAAATTTTCAAAATAGCAAATTCTTTCTCCAGCGCTATTCTATCTCATAATGAACATTTTTGCATAATTCCTACTAATTTTTCATATAAAAGGCTCAAAACCACTGCTCTTCAAAAAAGGCAATGAGCATATCCCTTAAGTAAGCGCCTACAATCATGCATTTAAAAATCTTGCTGTATTGTATCAGAAGCCAAAAAGAATTCCTCTTCGGCCCCTCTTGCATATTGAATCAAAGCTCCTACTGCGCTCTGTGTAGATGATGTCATACCATATGTCATAACTGATAACCAATATTTATGAAATGTGTCGACCTTAACATTATCTTAATATCAGCATAAATCGCAATTATATGCCTTCTAAAACGCATAATTAAATGAAAAAGGTTTTTCTATTTCTTATTAAACAATTGATTTGATTCAAAGGCACGCCTGTTTCAGTCGAATCGTTTACAACAAAGACTACTCTAAATTTTATTTCATGACGCAATTAAAAATTACCTTGCTCTGCTCTACCAGTGTCTTTTCTCAAATGCTTAAGCTCGCCATATTTTCATAAAAGCAATATAAGTATTTTGCTTCAATGCACAATCTTTCTCTAATCGCTTTTCTTAAAACATTTAACCATTTAAATATTCAATTATTCTTTTTTAAAGAAATCGCTACTGTAAAAAGCCCTAAACTATCTCTAGAATATGTTTACAAAAATTGTCTTTGGATATTTGTTCTTCTGATCTCAAATGTTTTAGCTCAGCAACTTGATCTAGTTGCCAAAGCCGCAGCAATATCTCATCTAAATGTCCATTATTAGTGCACTCTACAGAAATCATATTCGCCTCCTGTATTTGCTCTCGCTCAAAAATAATTTCTCCAAATGCGATAATAAAACCGTAGCTCCATTCTCATCGTGCAAACTCATTGCTCTGACCGTTCTACCCTTTACTATCAGAAGAAGAAAAATAATAAATAAATGCATTTATAAAAAAATAATAAATTTAAACAATTATTGTAACACTCGGAGTACATTTTAGCATCATGCCTATTTCCTTTTGTTTTAAATGGCGTTCATTTTAGAAAATTTTGGTTTTTGGATCCATCCCTTAGCCAGATATTTGACTAATTTTTTGTTTGGTTGTAAGCTGCATGTTAGCAACACCTTTTTCTAAAGATTTGTGCAAACAAAGCACACTGTTGTGCAGCTCCACGGCACATACTGGCTATAATTTTCTCCGCAGCACTGCGCGCATTTGGCAAATTTCTCGATTGATCTCACACATTACATGCAGCGAATTGTCCTTTAGGATTCTGCTCTCTCTAGTTATAACAAAGCCTGCCGCTCTGTTATGCTCCCATTGACGCGCTGTCTCTCACTATCACCATTTCCCAATGCAATATTCACTATATGTAGTAACTATTGAGCTGAAAGCGCTCTCTTAATTTGTGTTAACGCAGAAAAAGTTTCTCGAACAATCGATTACCTTTGTTGAAAATTTAATTGATGCCCTTATCTATTTGGATATATAATATAAGAATAATAAAAATAATAAAAAAGAAAAATAATGCCTGTATAAATTTATCCTATTCCTTTAATTTTATATAAGGCGCCAAAACCTTTACCATCATTGTGAGTTTTTTGTAATATTTTGTGCCTAAGTGCCACTGTGAGTGATTGCCTTTGCCTCGCACACAAAGTCATTTGAGTTCGCATCATATACGATACAAACTCTCTTGCTCTTTTGCGTTTCGCTCTTTGAAACGTCTTATTATTTATAATTTTATTGCACACATACAAGCCCATATCAATTTGACATGAACTAATTTGCACTATAGCTCTTGGTACCATTTGCTCTTGATCATCTTGCTCTTGCACAATTTATTCTCTTTTGAATATCGGTGACGACACCCAAAAATGACCAATATGCTCTACCCATTTTCATAACATGCATGTTACTACTTGCTAAGAATCTGTGAGTGTGAAAAACGCATATGAAGCCGCTGCCTCACTGTAACAGAAACATGATCAACGCATTTGATCAATTTCATACACCCTAATAAGCAAACAATGTATTTGTATAAAACAAAAAAACGCACGAAAAGACGCTACCTCACATTTGCCTGCAAATCTCTTCTTTCTGTTCTACACATAAGACGCAAAAGAAAGAGAAAATAAAATAAAGAAATAAAAGCCCTTTTACGCATACGAAAAACAGTACACGCACTCTCAATTTCTATGCACTCACACTCACAACCATGATGCTGCAAGCCAACCGCACACACGCACTCAAAGCAATCTGCTCATGTCGCTTTTGTTATTATTTATCAAAAACTAAATGCACAATATTTTCCACAGAATCTATTATAAAATTGTAAACTCTTTACAACATTATTATCACGCACTATGCCCTAGCTCTACACTTCACAGTTCTTAGCATAAACGCAAAAAATAGATCGCAAAAAAGGCTAACAAATCAAAACAAAAAAGCCGCAAAATTTCTCACATTGACGCCGCACTGTCGTCGACATTGCTCAAGGCACTCACAGTGACTTCAATAAAACACTCACAATAGCACTTTATAAAATATAATACTCACAAATTATTATTGTTTTATGCATTTTGCAGAAATAAAGTTAATATTTATAATTAACTAAAACGTCGAATCGCACTTGCTCGCTCATTTTTTCTGACATCACAGCGCCAGTATACTTCCCCTTCTCTCTCTGCACAGCCACACAAGTAAGTGATGTTCTCTTCAGTACAGCGGTCTTCTCATTAACAATTCCTCTCATGCCAAACTCACATATACATATTTAATATAAGAAATTAAATATGACGCTACGCATACATCCACAATGAAATTTCGCAATATTCAACGATTTTTCTAGAATTTACTTCTAGAAATTTCGCACTTCGCCAGCAAATCTATTTTTTTTTTTTTTTTTAATTTATCCGCTCGAATGACCAATGTTTAAACCTTCGATAGGTCAGCGGAATAAAACACAATAATTATTGTGGAAAAAGGAACTTTGTCCAAAAAACCACATTTATTCTCAGCACACAAAAAAATACAATAAAAATCACAACTTTTCACTACAATAGCTCAAATAATACTGATACATTATACAAATAATAAAATACATTTTGCTGATTCTCTGAGAAAAAACTCGTATACAGGGTGTATACGATACAAGCTTCATTAGGTTTTCGTGGATGCGTATTGTTTGGGGGAAACCCTCAATTCTTTGAATTGTTGTCTTATAACTCATAAAAAAATAGTTTTTAATGCTTCCGAGTAATTAGTCGCAAAAATGGGACAATATGTTATTATTTGATGGTATTCCCAAAATAGAATATTTACCATGTTAATGATATGAATATTGACGAAATGACGGCCATGTTTTGAAAAATCTTATAAATTAATTTTCCCAAAAAAATTTTTTTTAAATATTTTTTTGCGGAAAGGTGGATGAAAAACATTAGTTTTCAAGAGATTTCAGTAAAAAAAATTTAAGAAAAAAAATTTTTTTACGCAAAAATTTATTTTGAAGATTTTTCAAAACATGACCGTCAATATTCTTATGATTTACATGGTAAATATTGGTGTTCTTTTATACCTTGATTTTGTAAGTAAAAAAAGTTATATTTTTCATGTTTGAATTTTTTTTTTTGCCATCTAGTGGGTGTAAGTCAAAGCACAAAATAAAGTTAAAAAAATTATCACTTGACTTTTTAGAAAAAAAAAGTACCCGTGGCTATTATAAGCATTTATCGCAAACCAAATCTTTTGGAAAACATTTGCTTTTTATCAACCTTTCCTTTAAAAAAAAGTTAAAAAAATTAAAAATTGGTACCAGATCATTTTTTCAATTTAAGTTTCTCGAATCAGCAATGAAATTGCTTGGAATGCTCCATCCGGTAGCCGTACTAACAAAGTACTGTCAAAAAAGCGATACTCATGTTGCCGACGAAAAATGGTTAGATTTATATGTTGACTGTCTTCATCTGTGTGATTTATCGGAATATCGCGCCAGAAAAATAATTTGTTCAATAATGTAACCAAATTATTTCTATCTGGGGCTTATCGCGGTGAAAAATTGATTCAATAACAGCAAACAGAAGAGAAGAAGTACACTTTAAAGCTTAAACAGCTCAAAGTAGCTGGACTCGGAGCATGCCGCATGTTCAAATAACGAATCAGAAGACGTTTTGGCACTATGCTGTTGAACGAGACCATGGTATACTATCTAGTTTTGTGCTAAAATTCCGTCAACAATGGCTCAATTAGAACTTCTAGTCTCCCATTATAGTCTATTGATTAGGTCATTTTAAAAACAAATAAGACGTTCACGGGTTTTTAATGAAGAAATCAGTCAATTGGTCATAAAAGATAAAGAAACCGCAGAGTGCTATTAAATAAGAGGGTGGAAATCGTGATGGGGGGGAAAAAAGCATCCTTTACAGCTTTTTAAAACATCTAGCAAACGAAACAAACCTTCGATATTTTCTTTAGAAAACTTTTTGTAGATAAGAAAATTTGCATCGAAATAGCTTATTCAATGACATTGCGCAATATAAAGGAATAAGATAAAATTTCCCTTTAAATGGTTTATTTAAAAATTTCCTATGTCAAAAATTTACCGAAATATGGCCACCCAAATATAGAAATTTTGTTTATGCGGTCGGAAAAACAGTTTTTTTTTTTTCAAAACCAAGCCATCATACGAAAAAAGTGTATAAAGCAAAAAATATATATGATTTTTTCCAAAGTTTTTTGGGAATGTTTTATAATTTTGCAAAACATGGTAAAAAAATGAAAAAGTTCCAAAAAATTAAAAAAAAAAAAAAAAAATTCTCACGTATTTCTTGGATAATTCTACGCATTTTTTGCCGCATACACTTCTTTCACGGTTTTTTCACCTTTACTGACCAATTGATTTCTGTAATAAAAAACCGTAGACGTCTTACTTCTGATTTAGCATGTTTTTACGCCCTAATCAATTGACTATTAAGGATGCATCCGCAATGACATCAGAAACAGGCTTTCGGTCGAGACATCAAAGAACATTTGAGGGGTATAGAAGCAAAGGCGACAATCTCCATTTTTTCATGAATGCATCTGAGAATGCCATCTAGTTGCATTCGATGCAAGCTTGTGATCAGTGAAATTTGCAATACCAAATACGTCTCTATCCAATATTTATCTAAGGTTGAAAACTGCCAATCAAACCAAAGGCAGAAAAACTTCTTAGAGCTCCGCCAAAAATTTTTAACCATTTTTATTGGTTTTTTAGCAACTTATAAAGTATTGTACCTATTTTCAGCGAAATCGAAGGGGGTGTGGCAGTTCGATTATTACAAACCTAGTAATTTCCACTTGATTGAAACAAACACGACAATCCCCAAAATTCTTATCGAATTTGTCCATAAACCCCTTTGAAGATTTGATTTAAAATTGGTTTGCATCCTCATGTAACTCTATTCTACAGAATTGCAAAACATACAGTATACTGAATTCGTGTATCTTCAGAGATACACGTTTTTGTTAGTTTTCACAAAATTGTAAAATGTGGAGATTATCGCCTTTGCTTCTATACCCCTCATTTATTTCATATTACGATCGACAGATACAATACCTGATGATGACGATATCGACGAGAAGGGTATTGGAAATGAGCACTGAAAACATATCTCCAACAATAACATAATGTACATTATTTACATTAAATTTATCTGTGTTAATCTTTTTGATAAGAATTAAAAATTGAGAAATAAATTCCATATTTTTTAATAATTCCTTTTAAAAACAATTCAATAGAGCATTTCGGATTCAGATTCAGCACCGACAACTTAATCAAAAATGACTATTTTTGTTTTGGTTTGTTGTGTTTTTTTAAATGTATCGTTTTCGACGTCTTTTTAAAAAATGGTAAACAAAAGATTTCAAAAATATATACTTTCCAAGCAGCCACTGACAGTTGGATGTGCACTCTGAGTAGATGTATGTATAGTAAAAGTTTGATTGCAGTGCAGTAAAGTCAAATTGTTGGCTGTTCCCTTAATGCTCTGAATATAAAAAGTTGTTAAGAAATGATCAAGTCACGGATAATTAGGTGAAGGAGGTATTGCCATATGAATAGATTTTTGCATTGTTTCTTTCCTTTAAAATTTACAGAAGAAAAATTGCACTATTTTTTGCCAATTCTATTGGTTTGGCATGAAACGAAACAATGTACCAAGCCTTAGAAAAAATCCGAGACGGTAAGGGGCTGTCCATAAACTCCGTGGCGCTAAAATTCGCTATAATGAAACTCCCCTCTATGTGACGGTAGCTTCATATAAAAAATAAATCAACTACACCAAGCGTGACGCTTGCGTGATGCTCGAAACTGCCCCCCCCCCCCCTAGGAGCGTCACGGAGTTTATGGACAGCCCCTAAGGTCAGTTCTTGTTTCACTTGGCATGGGATGACTGACTGTTATTTATGTAACTAGATACGCTATGTGGTATATTTTATTCAAATAGTCTTTATTGGTTGGAAATTTTTCCCACATACGAACTTTTTAGCCAAATCAAAAAAAAAAAAAAAAAACACCCAAAATGTCTTTTACGTACCTACCTCAATAAAAACTGTAATGGATTTACTAAACAGCTGCAATTCTTATTCAAGTTTTAATTTTATTTCAACAAAAAATAATCCAGAAAGCGGAATATGTATAACGCACCATTAATTAACATAAAAAAAGCCATTTATTGACCTTGATCTCATGTATTCTTTGATATTCTTCTGCAGAATTAATGACCGGCGAAAAACCTTTCAAAAAATTCAATCCAAAAAAAGTAGAAAAATTAAGCAAAAGGAGTAATAAAAATCAAGAAATGAAGCTGCAAACAAACTGAATTAGTGAGAAAAAGAAAAAAATCAAAATAAAATACAGAAAAACCAGTATGAGGAAGTTATTTACGCCAACTTTGGCGAAATTAAATATCAAGTGGGCAGCAACCAACAGCATCAGTAACCAAAAGCTCCAATGTCAACATCATCACCGATAACAACAGCGTCACCATCATCAGCTCGTTAATGAAACTGATAGTGGTAGGTTCTCCTCTTATTCTAGAACCAACACCTTTTTTGTTTTTGTCTTTTTTTTGCTTTATTCTTTGAACTGAAATTCCCTTCCACTCTTTTGCATTTTCGGTTATGCCGGTTACCGCTTCAAGAAGTTGCGAACCGATATTAATTTTGCGTTGATTGTCACAGTAGAGGCGTTGCTTCATTATGGTTGGATTCGCACATGTTTTTCTACGCGCAGCAGCAAAAAAGGAATGAATCTGAGTATTTTTTGGAGGTCAACCAGATCAAGCACAACTCTGCACAACTACCTCACTTCTTTTGCCATCTCCACCAAGCCGGTTGACTATAAATGAAAGAATTAAACCAGTGTTGAATGCAATACGCGCATGAAACATGAAAAAGTTCGGGAAGTGTGAGATAAAAGTGATGCTGCGAAAGTTTTTATGTTTTGCATAAAAATTATCAATTTAAAACTTAAAATTATGACAATTAGGATAAGAAAAAAACTAACTAAAAAACACTTAACCCTTTTCAGACAATTTTATGTTTAATTTAATTTATTTAAATTAAACCAAATAACTACTAAAAAATTTGACTTTTTGCCTGAGGTCGGGCTTAAACAAGAAACATTTCAAGTCAAACTCTTTACATAGCGCATTCATCAACGGACTGTGCTATGCGCCCTCATAGAAATTCAGGCAAATCAAAGTTCCAGAATTCCTTCTAAGTCTAAACATTTTATTTCTCTTAAAACAGCCATAAAAACAAAAGATTTCAAAAATAGTTTTGTTTGGTAAATATATGCATTAATATACTTTACTTTAATAAAAAGTGAGAAAGAAGATATCTTCCAACAACCTTGAAACGACTTGTTGGTCACTGCTGGCTTGGTGGCAGCGACTTTCAAGTCACCATGACCTTTAATGACGCTTGAATATAACTTGAATAACTTGAAGGAACTAAGGTGAAAAATTATAAAGGCTTTCAAACTCAAAAAAGTGGACTTGGCAACTAAAATACTCCGCACCTTTGTCTTTTTCGTTCGGCTCCCGCCTGAGAAATTTCTTCATAAAAGCTGTCGAATAAGCGATAAGTGATCTCTTAATGACCTAAAAATACAATAATTTTAAATTTCTCAGAGCACTTTTTTGACATCCGCTTTTAGGTTTTTGGGGGCAATCGTGGAATTTAAAATAATTTTTTTTTTAATCAGTCTATTGTAGAGTTTGCGAGATATAATGTGTTAAATTTTATTCGAAATGGGTTAAGTTAATTTGAATTGAAAAAAATTTAAGTGATTTTTTATTATTGAATGTCTTTTTCTTAAGAGGAAAACAAAAGTGACAAAACCGTGAAAAAAATTTTGAAGGTCACGTAAGGAAAAAAACAAAAGTATTTTTGCAGCCTACACTGACTGACATCGACTTTGCCCATCTTATTCTTTGTTATTCAATTATTTTGTTTTTACATTCTTTATGCCAAGTTTCTGTACGAAGTTATGAAACTTTGGTAGATTTTAACAAAGTTACAACAGCGGAAATTTATAACATAAATTAATGTCTCTTTTTGACTTTAAAAGAGGGAAAATGACAAAGGGAAATAAAAACCACAAAAGGAGAAAATTTTTGATAAGGTAGGTCGAAATTGAATACGAAAACAACAAGAAAAAAGTATCCACTCTAATGTCAACTGTATGTTTTAACAGCGTGAATTTCCTTTTTTCCTCTTCGATTGCACGCCTAAAAATATGCTAATGTTGCGACCGCAATCGCATCATCGTGATGTCTACTTAAATTTATGTGTCTCAGCCCTTCTTTTATCTCTTATCGGTTCTCCTCTATCGATATCTTTTCATCCAAACTTTTCTTTTGCTTTTTTGTTTCTTCTCTGTGTGAAATGACAAAAAAAAAAAAAATGTGTTAAAAATTTGCTTCAACAACTTGAAATTAGCTTACGCGTATTTGATTTGTGCGCACATTTAAGTTGTCACACCCCTTAATTATAGGGTTTCTTTTTTTTCAGAACAGCTTTTGACTTTCTTTTTTAATGCTATGATTTTTTGTTTTCTTTTGTACATTCTGACTTCTATTTGACGTAGCTCTATTGAGAGCATGCTTTTTTGTAACTGAAAAGGCATAGTTGAGAATGCAAGACCCCAAAGTCATCGTTGTACAGACAAGTTAATAGTGAACTGTGAAGAAGAAACACAAACTTTATTCCTCTAAAAACTAAGTAAGTGAGGTACCTTTTTTATCCAGAAACTAACAAAATGTGCGAATTTTTTGAAGATGGCAAACTGTGTTACAAATTCATATTTAAATGTATCAAAATAAATATATACCAACGGCAGATTTCAAATTCGATTAAAAGTAAAGAGATATCTTAAAAGATTTGCGTGAGTTTTTTTTTTGTTTTGTTTTATTCGACTTTGTTGCGAAATTTTCATTGTAAAAACTATTTAACAAAGATAAACTTTCAGTACCGTAAGCAGGGGTGACTTTGACATCTGGGGGCGACTTTAATCGGCAAGAAAAAAAAGATTAAAATCGTAATATTTTCATCTCGAGGACTAGTTATCGATTTGTATTTGGTCAATGTGTAACCTTGAAGTATTGGCTTTTAGCGTCTGTTTTCAATATTTGATTTGAGCGCGAACTTTCAGATATATTGGTGCATTTTCGAAAAGTTGTCTTATGTAGCATTTTTTAACGCTCAGAAAATTACTACTTATTGACTAGAAGGAAAATTGCTGGCGGTGGGTGAATGATATCACTAAAATTATTGTTTAATTTTCTTCCCTAATCAATCGACTTTCATGGATATATTTGCCTCTTAGTATTTTTAATGCATTTTTAAATAGGAGTATGTTAAAAAACAACATTTTTGGGGTGACTTTGAACCGGTTGAAAGTCACCCCCAAAAAACTTTGTATTGTTAGGCTGGCTCAAAAGAAATCCAAACTCGAGCCATATTGACTCCCAAAACACTGGGTATGGTGAACTGTAGTGAAAATAAAGTCTAGTCTTTCGCCAGAGTGAAATTATTTTTTCCTTTTGATCTTTGTAAAACAATTTAATATTTTAATGAGAACCCAAAAAGGATATTTGTTATTATTTATTTAGGTAATTTTGCAAAAAATTAAGCTACCGAATTTCTTTTGTTTTTTAAATTTTTTGAATCAAGTATTTTTTATTTTCTAATTTGCAATGGATTTTTAACTTGTTTTTGTGGATTTTTTAAGCTTTGCTAAGCCCTAAATATCAGTATTGTTATTTGATGTAACATATGTACAAAAAATTAAAACATACCAAAGGCTGAAACCGAATTTATCAAAAATTTTTGTTTTTTTTTAATCGCGACCTTGAAAACATTCCATAACCTAGACTGATTGCCTATACAAATATACCAAAATATTGAGAGAACTCAAGTTAACAAAACCTTATACTCTCATTTTGCATCTTTGAAGGTATAGCATGTAAAATCAATGAATGAAATTTTTCGGTTAAAGTCACCCCACCCTTGAGGTGACTTTAACCCACTTACAATAACATTATTTAAAAATAACTGCAATTACTTCGTAAAAATTTTATTACATAAGATCAAAGCTGAAGCTCCCACAAAAAATTTAGAGCAATGAAACCATTAACTTAATTAAAATTATTGAAATTATAAGCTCTTAAACTTGAAAAATTTGTTTTTTTTTTGTATCAAAGTCACCTCTGCTTACGGTAGTTCATTTTATATCTTTATTTCTACAAATTGTAATAGTGTGCATCTTCTTTCAGAATTCTGCTCTCCAACAGCGTGCAGCCTCGAAAAGTTTTTCATTTAACAATCGTGCGCGTATCTTCAAAATACACAAACGAGCAAACAAGCGAACCTAGAGACGTCCATAAGAAGTCAACAAAGGCCAACCCCATCGCTATCAGGGTGGAGGTAGCGGCAGCAACAACGATGGCAGGCAGCAGTCGCGCACTTGTTGCGCTCTGATGCGTCTAATGAAAAGCTTTCAATGCAAAGTGCAGTGGCAGTACAGTGGGATAAAATATGATTGCCTGCTAATCTGTCAAATCCGATATTTTTTGGAAAACCCCATGCATAAGTAATGTAGATGGTTAAATGACTCAATTTGGTAGTTCCATGACATTAATCTAAGATAGTTTTTATTGTATTCAGGTCGTAGGAAATGCACGTGAAAAAATGCCTTAAATACAAATGATGATAATGAAGGTAGATATGATTTTCTGATAGATCTAAAATGAAAAACTGCAACGCAGATGCTATTATTTAGTTGAACAAAAGTGGAAAATGGAGGGGGAAGCTAAAGGTCTTTGCAGATGTTTATTGACTTTACTCAAAAAATCAAACGAATGCTTTTTGAGGAGATTGTGTGAAATTCGTTCAAAGTCGGTCAAAAAAAAATCTGAAATTTCTGGATTTTTGAGGAAGAAGTTTATGGGTATCCTCTAAGGTAATTTAAAATTAAGGCATTAAAGTTTTTCGATTTTACAGATTTTTGGGGATTTTGAAGAATTTTGAAAAAGAAAAAAATTTCTCGACATGTGCGCACATTAGAAAAAAACTTAAGATCCAATATTTTTTGGAATCTCGTTTTATTCATTTAACCACTGTGCAGCCGTAGTGTAAACAATAGTGATCTTTGGAACCAGCATGTAAACCTGCAAGTTTTTGTTTTTTGCTGAAGATGATTAGGGGTTAGAACCGAGGAAGAATGAATGCACGCGAGGCTTTCGCTAAAGCTTTCGCGCTAGCAATCTTCTTTATTTTCTTTATATGATTTTTGCAATGTCGTTCTTTTTGTTTCTTCCATATTTTTCTCATTAGTTTTTCTGCTTCTTTGTTTGCTTTGCTTTATTTTTTTTCTAAAAATTTCGTTATTTTTGCTAAAATATTTTTTTCTACGCTAAAAGCTGAGCGAGGCGCGTTGGAGCAGCGATGCGCGCCTGGACGCTTCTTAGAATTTTGCAATGCACCATAACGAGAAGAATAAGAAAAAAAAAAAACAAAACTTTGCGATGGCGATAGCTTTGGTGACCTTGAGCGTCTCATTGTCGACTGCCAAGCATGCACTCCGAAGGCGGTTGATCTGGCGGGTGGGCGGTGGGTTTATGGGTCGGTTGTTTGCTGCATTTTAAGTGTTTCGCCACTCTGCGTTGTTGCTGTTGTTGTTTTTTATATTTTTGTTTTCATCGCATTGCGTTACACTCGGGTGTTATTAAGTTGGAATTCTAAAATATAGGATATTTCATTTTTCTTTTCTCTAATTTTTGTGTTTTCCTAAGTTTTGCAGTTTATTTTATTGCTTGGTTTTCCGCGAATACACTTTTAAGACATAAAAGCTGTTGTTGTAGTTGTTTTTGCTGTAGTGGAGCTATTCAATATCAGCCTCGATGTGCGTCATTTGCATCAATGATTAGCGTTGTTTCTGATATTTTTTCATTCTGCATATTATGTTAAGCACAATATATTTCCAAACAAAAGAACCACATTTTGTAAGGGTTTTCATGAAAATTATTTTCGAGCAACCTATCTCTTATTCTGTAGCTTTTAGCAACAATTTTTTTCTTGATTAATTTGCTGTCGTTGATTCTGTACCTGGCAACCATTTTTCGCTATTAGGTCTGTGATCCGAGTAATACTTCCTTTTAAGTGCAGTTAACAATATTTGCAAAGCCCTGTAAGTGACTTTGTATATTATATTTGTATACCTTTACTTAAATGGATGAAATTTAGAAAAATAATGATCGAATTGGAAAAGTTTAAGTATTGGCTTATGTTTTATGTGTACAACCACCTAATATTGTTTTGAAAATAAAAGTTGAACAAGCTGAAATTTACAGTTGACTACTAAAAACATTTTTAAATACAAATAACTCAAAAAAAAAGATCCAAAGTACATTTTATCACAGGGTTTGGGATTGTGCATAAAACCCTTATTCGGTATAACCATGATAATCCATCATAATCGCGGTGTGTAAGGTATTTCCATGCATGTAATATCAAGAAATGTATTTAATAAAAGCAAATATGACACAAAATATTGGAAATAATTTTTTCGAGCTAAGTATAAGACAATATGTCTAAAGTCTACACCCAGACCCGCGTAACATTCATTTCTAAAGTGTAAAAAAACACAGACCATACGCCCACAGAACATCAGCCCATAAAATCATTCCACCACGGCATTATATAATTATTCTGAAGAATATGCTTACCAACCAGAAAAATCAACTGAAATCGCCATGCGTAACTTATCGACACTAATCGAGAATGCTTAATAAAGACCTTTTTGCTTAGAAATGTGTTAAGTAAAAACTTAACAAAAAAAAAAAAAAAAATTATTCCGAGTATCTTCTCTTCTTATACGAGATAAAATCGTATGTTTATAAATTTATAAATTTATATATTTATATATTTATAAATATATATGTGCCCAAAATTTTCTCGAGAACGGATGCATCGATTTTAATGAAACTTGGAACAGTGTCAGAGAAGAATGAAGAATGAGCTAGGTTTGAACTTCGTAAACGCTCACCAGGGGGCGTGGCACTGTCCTAAATTTTAAAATTGATTTAGTCATAACTCGCAAACTATCCAAGTTATTTGGATTAAATTTGGTGAATGGGTACGGCTTAATTATACCTTGCAACAAACAAAAAGTGGGCGGGATCGAAGAAGTGCCACGCCCACTTTTCATCCCTTGAAAATTTTAATTCAATATTACTCCAAAACCACTCCAACAATTTTAATGAAAATTTAGGAGGTGTTACCTTTACAAACGAAAATTATTATGTAATACACCGTTATATTGGAAAAACTCATTGAAGGGCGTGGCACCGCCCACAAAAATATAAAACGGTATAAAAAGAAAACTAATAAAGCAAACATTCTGAAATTAACTGTGAGGAGTCTAATTGCTATAGGACATCTCTGATCTGAAAGTGGGCAAAATATCGCTGTTGCGCGTGGAACCTCCCATACATGCAAAATACGTAAAATGCTATATCTCGTAAATGTTACAAGATATTTTAATGAAATTTGGTATGTAGGTACTGCTTATCAATTATTTTTAATAACCGAAAAGTGGGCGATATCGAAGAAGTGCCACGCTCTCTTTTTGACCATTGAAAATTTTGATTGAATATTACTCGAAAACGACTCAAACAATTTTAATGGTAATTTAGGAGATGTTACCACTGCAAACAAGGATTAATATGTGATATAACGTTATATTAGGAAAATACGTTGAAGGGCGTGGCACCGCCCACAAAAAATATAAAACGCTATAAGAACAAAACTACTAAAGCAATCTTTCTGAATTTAACTGTAGGAAGTCTACTTGCTATTAGGCACCTATGACCTGAAAGTGGGCAAAATATCGCCGGTGTTCGTGAAACCTCCCATACAAGTAAAATACATTAAATGCTATTTCTCACAAATGGTACAACAAATTTTAATGAAATTTGATATGCGGATCTGTATTATGAGTATCTAAAGCATAACGAAAAGTAGGCTTTGTTCAATAGTTGCCACGCCCACTTTTTATCAAAATAAAAATTTTGGTTAATAACTCTGGTTCAAAAAACATTAGAATTAACATTTTAATTCTTATATGCAGCCTTATGTTCTTTTTGACGCTGAATCCGTCTCCATTGCTGAACTTTCATTACACCTGCAGGATTTTGAAATAGCTATGAATAAAAACATCGACTAAAATAATAAAATCAGATTGTTGACCGAGCAGGGATCGGTCCCCAGGTACTTAAGCATTATTTGGAAATGTATGGTCCTTTTTTTAAGAAAGATAATTTTTACGGAAGAAGAAATAATAAGTAATTTTATTCAAATCATTTTGTAATTAGGTCCTATTCGACAAGTTGGTTTGTCTGAAATATTATTTCGATGTTCAAACAAAGCATGGTTCAAATATTTTAGATCCATTAGACCCTTAGGAGTAGTCGGGGATTTTCCTGAAAGTTTCTAAATTTTTTTTTCGACTTTTTGCTGTCGACTGGTGCAATTAACGTTTATAGGAGGCTATGGAACAACCCTGATAATGTTCAAAATTTTTCATCGGCATTTCACTATCAATTGGTACAGTAAATTTTTTTTAGAAAAATTTCTCAAAACCTCCTTAGATAATTTTCAAAATTTTTTTTCAACTTTTCCCTATCGATTGGTGAAACAAAAGTTTTTTAATAAATGAGTCCAAAACGCCTACGAGTACTCGGGGACGTCCTTGATAGTTTCCAAATTTTATTTTCGACCCTTTTACTTCGTATTCACATTTACTCCCATCTACTTTAAGGTAATTTTTGTTGGCATCAACTACAAACTATTGAATCAAATGACAACAATATTAAACTATCCAATCTCAACATAGGGTAGTTTCTAATGGTAATTTTCAAATATTTTGTAGATGGGATAATTTGCTACGACCGTTTTCAATCTTTTGAATAAATCTAGACCAATGAAATTAAGTCACATGAGCTTCCTGATGAAGTTATGATATAGATCAAGAAATTTGGGTTTATTGAGATAAGATAGCTACGCAGACTGCTTTCTCTTAACCACAAGATAATAAGGAGCACCTTCCGGACGCGTCCTTAATGCTTCTGTACCCTGAGCTTTAGTATTAGATGATATTAAAGTATAAACCTTAGCATCAGGTATTTTTATTCATATTTTGTACTCTGAAATAAATTTAGTACGTGTACTTACAGCTAGTACAGTGTTTAACTTTGTGTACTTAATTTTCATAGTAAAAATATAAAAACCAAGTATTTATTTAACAGCTTGATCATTTTTAATTCAACTAGAATCACCCAGTGGCCAAAATTTGACCACAAATATATTAAATAGTTTTGGTGCTTTTTGCTATTTGGTACAAAATAAAAAAGCTCATTTATCATCCATGGTACATAAGTGATGAACAAAATTAGTCTTGGTCTTGAGTCTTAGTCTTGCTCTTGGTAGTATTGCGAGAGCAAGACCAAGATCAAGACTCGCATTTCTCTGCAAGACCAAGACCAAGACTATCATGGTCTTGGTCTTGGTATTGCTCACGATAATCGTCAAGACCAAGACTGCTTTGGAAAAATAAGGTTTCGAATTTTTGTATGCTCGATGGGAAACGAAAAGAGAACAAGAAACATGAAGTCAGTCTTTTTTCAGCTCTGTGCAACCGCGTATTTTCTCGTTGTTAATATTGAAAAATTTGCATATAATTTAACATGGCTTTATGTCAAAATTTTAAAATAATATTAACTTTGTGCACATTGGCACACAAATACCTTACTAATGGGGTATAATTCAAAGTCGTTCTCCATTTCTAACATGGTAAAAAAGGTAGGACAAGATAGATGTGTAGATATAGATAAGAGTACAAAGTTACCCACATAAGTAGTTGTTGTATTTGCTAAAAATGACATTGTTATTGCTGTAGTTGTTTTGGTTTTTGTTGTTGTTATATTGCCTTTGTTATTTTTGCAGCGTATGGTGGCCTCATTTTCTTTTGCAAATTGCACCGCACAAAGAGTTGTAGGGTTGCAGGGTTGCAGGCTGGCTGGCTGCAGCGCAGTGGCTGCGTAGCAACAGCGCACAAAAAAAATGAGAAAATTAATAATTTTCATATTGCGCGCAAGTTTTGTTCACAATTTTCTTTCTTTATTCTTCTGGCAGTTGCTTTTTGTGCCCCCTTTCCTCCCATGTGTGCAGTTGTGATAAATTTTGCCTTTGGAACTTTATTGCCACTTGGGTGAAAAAATGAACTATAGCAAAAAAATAAAAGTTTATCTGGAAAGTTAACAGAATGGAACTATAAGTTTTATGTTGTGGCATGTTATCACATGTTTAGCATTCAAATTTCTATACATTGCATTATGTTTTTAAGTGTAAGGAGAAATATAAAATGTAGAATTTAAAAAGACCAACATATTTAATGCAAATAGTGTTTGCTAGGGCTTAAGGAATAGAACGATATTAACTTTTAACTAGACGTATGAACAATAAAGTACTTTTCTACGCTGAATCCCAACTCAAAGTCGGATTTGCTCTTGTAACTAGAAGACTTCCAGACATCTATGAAAGAGATACTTTTAGGCTTATAGCTCAGTTTCAGGAAATGGTTTTATTCCATTTTTAATGGCATCGGATAGCTGTAGTCTTGCATATAAAACTATGACTTCGAACTTTTTCATTTAAAATGCTAAGTTAAGAGTTATCATCCTGTGAAATAAAGGCTTCTCAACTCCCATTCAAAGGACTAAAATATATATCTAGCCTGGGATCTTCCTCAGATTAATACAACACATTTAATACTTTACAGCAGGTTTGTACTGTTTGTAAGTGTTTTTGTCTATAAATATGTTTTCCGCCACAAATAGATTTTAGTCCCTTGTATATGCGTTGAGATGCCTTTGTTTCAAAGGGTGATAACTCAGAAGGTTGGGGTTTGATGTGAGAAGTTTGAGGCACGGTTTGATAAGAAAGATTAGGACAATCCAATGCCATTAAAAAAATAAAAGTGTTTTCTGCAACATCGATAAAGGTCTTTTTGAAATCATGCATGGATAGGACTTTGGACTTTGAACTTCTTTTTAGCCTCAAAAAGTACTTAAGTGTACATATCTGCGCATCTGTCTAGTTTAAAGTTCAATCCGCTTTTTTTTTTTTGCTCACAAAATTCGACGAGAGGGTAGAGTATCTAAAATGATAAAAAGAAGACGACCGACAGTGAGGTCTTTGACTTTTATAAGGAACCACAAAAATACATCCTCCGATCAAATAAAGTCAAATGGAGGTTTCAACTTCTTAACTTAAGTTAGAAAGTTGAGTTTTTGCTCATACTTTTATTTTTAACATTCTATATGCTTGGTGGATAGCCGCATCTAAGTATGTATGAGATCGATTTTAGAAATAGTGGCAAATCCTTTATTTTCAACGTTTAACGCCCCAGACAGACGGCAGCTCTAATGCATATTACAGACGCAATAATGTGAATCTTTTTATTGTATGATTTTAGACATTTTTTAAATATATATTTCGTAGACATTGACTAATTAGCTTTTCTGATGCTTAACTCACTATTAATCTTTTGATGTTTTAGAATTTTTTGGACAATGTCTATGAAATATGTATTGGGGGTTATCGTGAATCAAGATTCCCGGAGAATTTTTGCAGACTGCTGTGCATTCTCTATTGCAGTTTAAGAAAATTCCCCGGGAATCTTGATTCACGATAACCTCCATTTAAAAAATGCCTTAAATCATGCAATGAAAAGCTGTACACTATTGCGTCTCTAATGTGCATTAGAGCTGCTATTTGTCGGGCGCATAATCCGTTGAATATATTGCCTGAAAATATGCTACGTTTATTTATAATTTCAATTATACTGCAATTTAATTAATTAATTTGCTTTCATGCCCACGCGATATGTTATGTAAGACAAATTCCACAAAATCATGGCATACCTTCATGTTCTATATTGTTTGGAATAATAATATTATTATTATATTATAATAATATTATTATTACATTATAATATTATTATATCATTCAAAAAATATAAAACAATATTAATAGTAGGTTTTGAGGAATAATTTTAGTTATACTTGGTACCAACTTTTACTTTTTAACATGGTTTCAAGAGGAAGCTGAAAAAATAAATTCTATAAGAACAAATTAAATCAATCTGTATGTATTTAGTTCATTTAAAAGACCCTTTTCAATGTAAAATATTATTAGGTATATAGGCCGAACAGGATATCAGCTTTATTTTTTCCTATTTATGATCCGCCCTAATACACTTGTATCCAAGTAGAAGCCATAACTTGTCAGAATTGTAGCGCTCAGGTGATAAAATCAATACGATTTAGAATTCAAGATTATACCGGGCCTTATCTTTAACAAATAAATAGGACAAAAAATTCCAAAGCGTACACTTATTGCAACAACCACAATAAACAGCGTGAACAAAGCAAAGCAATTTGGTGATGCCAATAAAATTAGCCTGCAATTGCGGAACCACCATAGCGACGATGACGGCAACAAACGGACACGAACATCTTTATTCATGGCAACTTTTAATTAAAATCCACTCACGTTCCAAGTCCGAAGTTAATTGTTGGAAAAATGCAACGCCAAGTGCATTAACTAGAGATGATGATGTGGTGGCATGGGATGAAGACCAAGAAGAAGATGCAACAGAAGCGCAAACCAGCGAATAAAAGGCTTTGAAATTGCAATGGAGCTCACGGCTCATTATGAATTTTTAACTGAGAATGTTTGCACTGTTTGTATTCGATTGGATAGAAGCTGCTGAAAAATCATTTGCTCTATGATAAAAAGAAGACGAATAAGAAAAATCACAGAAAATGGGGAATCCAAGAGAATCGACTGCTGATAATCAAGTGATTAGTTGGTTGTGAGCTGTCTAGTCAAGGTTTCCCTTAACTTATTGGTAGCACAGCTGCAGCTGTTACTGGCTGTTGGAAATAACAACAAAATCAATTCATATGATAAAGGAAGTCCAGCAATAGCCACATCAACAACAGTACCTATTAAACAACAAAAACAAAATGCAAAAAGAAGAAGAGAATGTCTTTATAATTACAAAAAGTTCATGATCGTGGAGAATGTTGATAATTTATTGATTTTGCATTCTATGCAGATCTTAAGTCACATAATGATGTCCATTGTATTCAACTTAGGCGGTAAAGTATTTGCCGCCACCCACTTTTGTGTTTTAATTTCCATATTTACTCTTAGTTTTGTCTGTATTTGTGAGGCTTAGATTACACTAGTTTACAGCAAAAATGTGATCTGGTTGCCACTATAAAATTCTTATGTAAAATGACTCCCTGATTCCGAAAATAACTATATTTTTTTTTTCTACGGAGAAATTTTCGAGAAATCCCCCTTTTCCTGTTTTTGAAGGGGGGGCAAAATATGATCTCATATAATCACATATATCTCGTAAACCAGCAAAGCCAGCTTAACATATAAGACAACAAAAGAAAGGTAATAAAATTTTACATAAACGCCTTATACTTAACTTTTTGATCAGTTTTTTAGTTTCTGTGTTATTAATAAACATTTCGAAAAATTTTCATTTTTCTTTTGAAAAATCGGAAAAAAAAGTTTTTCAATTGGGATATTTTCTTGAAAAAAAATTCGGTAAAAATAAAAAAACTTTATTGTGCAAATGTTTAAAGAACTCCAGTAAAAACAAGATACTAATCAAGAAAATCGATTAATAAATAACGGAGTTATAATCAATTAAGTGAAAATGCCAAAAGTCAAATTTTACTCTATTTTTGTAATTTTCCTTGCATAAGGGTACAATTTTGAAAATTTTTTTTTCCGATTCGACCGATTCATATTTTTTTTTGATTTGGTGGACCATCATTATTAAAAAAAAATTATTTTTATTTTTTTCGCTCGTGTAGTGTTGCCGTATTAGAAAAAAAACAATTATTTAAGGTGCCACTTAACTTAAACTGATCTGTAAAGAGAACATAATATTCTACTCCTTATCTGAGGATTTTATTAAAAAGGCAAATAAATTGCCTTTTTAACGTTGGGTCATTTGTTGATATCAGATGAAAATTAGCCAATCTATAGTAAACCAAACTTCAAATTTAAAGCAAATTTCGATGATTTTCAGAATCTTTCTTTAACGCCGTTAACATTTTCTTGTTCGAAAAAATATAAAAAGTCAAATTTTATTACTATTGTCATTTATATATTTTATTACAAAAATTTTGAGTCAATACGGACCAAGATCGGATGATAAATGACAGCTCTATTCAAGATTTAATGAGTGAACCTACTAAATTACTGTCTATTTAATTAGCAAAACAAAAATTTCATATGTTTATTCAGTAAATCTCGAATATAGCTGTAATTTTTCATCCGATCTTGGTCCGTATTAACTCAAAATTTTTGTAATAAAATATATAAATGACAATAGTAATAAAATTTGACTTTTTCTATTTTTTCGAACAAGAAAATGTTAACGGCGTTCAAGAAAGATTGTGAAAATCATCGAAATTTGCTTTAAATTTGAAGTTTGGTTTACTATAGATTGGCTAATTTTCATCTGATATCAACAAATGACCCAACGTTAAAAAGGCAATTTATTTGCCTTTTTAATAAAATCCTCAGATAAGGAGTAGAATATGATGTTCTCTTTACAGATCAGTTTAAGTTAAGTGGCACCTTAAATAATTGTTTTTTTTCTAATACGGCAACACTACACGAGCGAAAAAAATAAAAATAATTTTTTTTTACTAATGATGGTCCACCAAATCAAAAAAAAAATATGAATCGGTCGAATCGGAAAAAAAAATTTTACCCTTATGCAAGGAAAATTACAAAAATAGAGTAAAATTTGACTTTTGGTATTTTCACTTAATTGATTATAACTCCGTTATTTATACATCGATTTTCTTGATTAGTATCTTGTTTTTACTGGGGTTCTTTAGACTTTTGCACAATGAAGTTTTTTTATTTTTACCGAATTTTTTTTCAAGAAAATATCCCAATTGAAAAACTTTTTTTTTCGATTTTTCAAAAGAAAAATCAAAATTTTTCGAAATGTTTATTAATAACACAGAAACTAAAAAAAAGATCAAAAAGTAAAGTATGAGGTGTTTATGTAAAATTTTATTACCTTTCTTTTGTTGTCCTACGCAATAAGCTGGCATTGCTGGTTTACGAGATATATGTGATTATATGAGATCATATTTTGCCCCCCCTTCAAAAACAGGAAAAGGGGGATTTCTCGAAAACGTATCCGTAGAAAAAAAAAATAAAGTTATTTTCTGAATAAGGGAGTCATTTTACATAAGAATTTGATAGTGGCACTCAGATCACAGAAAAAATAATTAATATGTAAACTAGATAAAATTAATTTGGTGCGCGTGAGCAAAAGCGTATTTTCGCAACGGACTGAGTAATCGCTTGAGTATTCGTATTTTTAACAGCACTCACATTTATCAGGGTGATACAATTAGTAGTTATTTTTTACTAGTATTGCAGGTGGCCAAATTTTCACTATTCACATAAAGGTAGATATACTTTTTCCGAGTGCAGTTTAGTATTTAAAAAACCAAAAAAAAAAAATTGAGTATTGGCAGAATTCAATACCCGTAGTAATCTGTATAGCCGTAAAAACGTATTTAATTTTAGAGGCAACTCTGACACATAAATTTTCTTTAGTTTTCATCCTTAGGATTTAGTCCATTTCTACACCATAACGAACGGTACACAGTTCAGCCTCACAGAGTATTTTCGAAGGTCAGCGCCACTGCTAATGCAAAAGTCCAAAAGTATTAAAAAACATCCAAAATATCGAGAAACATTTAAAATATCGGTAAAAACCCAAAAGTATCGAAAAATATCTAATACATCGGCAAAATCCAAAAGTATCGAAAAAAATCGGTAAAAATTCGAAAGTTTAAAAAAAAAAAATATTTAAAATATCGGTTGAAGTCAAAAAGTATCGAAAAACATCTTATGTGTCGATAAAAGATCAAAATGACCGAAAAATATCCAAAATATTGGAGGAAGTCCAAATGTATCGAAAAGCATCCAATATATCGGCAAAAGTCCAAAAGTATCGAAAAACATCGAAAATATCGGTACAAGTTCAAAAGTATCGAAACACATTCAAAATGAAAAGTTCAAAAGCACCAAAAAAAATCGGTAAAAATCCAAAAGGATCGAAAAATATTTAAAATATCGGAATAGTCCGAAAGTATTGAAAAATATCTAAAATATCAGTTGAAGTCAAAATGTATAGAAAAACATCTTAGATATCGATATGATCGAAAAACATTTTATGAATCGGTAAAAGACCAAAGTTATCGAAAAAAATCCAAAATATCGTTAAAATTCAAAAAGTATCGAAAAATATCTAAAAAATATTGGTTGAATTCGAAAAGTATCGAAAAACATCTAAGGTATCGGCAAAAGTCCAAAGTTATCGAAATACATCTAAAATATTGATAGTAAAATTCCAGAAATATCGAAAAACATTTGGAATATCGTTGAAACTCCTAAAGTATCGAAAATCCTCTGAAATATCGGAAAAACTCCCGAAGTATCGATACACTTCCAAAATTTTTCTCAGTCCACTATCTCACACACTTGCTTAATGACACAGCATAACACTGTGTGTGCTGTTATTGTATTTATATGGGAAACTTCGATCCTGTTATTAAATGCCTTAATGGCAACTTTTGAGGAAAATTTTTTGTTTTGTGTTTGTATGTAGAATAACTATATCTTATATAAAAGAAAAAAATCAAAAACTGGTTAAATGGTAAGCTCGTTCACGTATTTATATACATGTAGATATGGTTTTTGTAAAAAATATGCTGATGGTTAGTTTTTATTTTGATTGCTAGTTAACTTTTTTGTATAAACTCAAAGTATTGGCCAATCAAATTCACCCTTATTCTCTGAGAACGCTATTCCACATGTGATGCACAAGAATGGGAATTTCTTATGCAAAAAGCACATCATGGCAAACGACTTGTGCAGGCAATTTACGTCTCAAAAAGAACTGCAATTGTTGGTGCCGCAATGTTGATGATTTCTTGCCAATCAATATGCACACAGTACATTCAAACAGATATAAAGAAAATAAATTCTTAAAATTCATCAACGACATCAACTGCAGCCAAAGCAGCAAATCCACTGCTGCTGGTGCTGCTACTAATGATGCGCCATAGCTGGCAACACTATGCGCTATGCATACTTAATTAAAAATGCAACAAATTATTAAATCTGTCAAAATATGCAGCTTGAAAAATTACGCGATTTTTTTTATTAAATTTATATTTTAATTCTATAATTTTAATATGCGCGCAGTTTTTTTTTTTTTTTTGCTGCCAGGGGAAGAACCTTCGCTATGCTGTTGCTGTTGCTGCCATTGAGTCTGCTGCTGCCGACACTCAATTTGTCTTTATTTGCCACTCCTCAATAAGCGAGCGCGAGTGGCGATATTTTATTTTGGAGCAAAACTTCAGTGCGCTGTCGAGTTTATTAATTAGGATATGACTTGCCTGCGGCGGACGCTGTATATGGGTGATAGTTGTTGTGTTGTGGCGGACAATGGCTGTTTCAAGAGTGGCAGAAGCAAACAGCATTTGTTGTCTGCGATTTATGGAAATCGCGCTGCATAAATTTTACAATTCTTCGTGATTTAATACTGTGATGTGACTGTACTGTTGCTGTAATTGAGGATTGTTCGCCGCGCGGCACATCTTCGTTGTTGTCCACTTCGTCTTCGTCTTTTTACCGCACGCCATAGCAAATGGCGCCAATAATTGTTTGACATGACACTCAAAATGCGCTTCTGATGAATGCGCGAATAATAAATTTCAATTTCTTGGGCGGCGAGAGTTTTCAAGAGTTATTCATATGTCGATAGATGTGGTGTATAATAACTTCAGGCCAAACATAAATCAAGTTATGAGCGATAAATGTGACATTGTATCATTCTAATCCAAATTACTTCATAGACAAATGACTCAGACTTTTCGAAATTTCTTTGAAATTGTCGATTACAAAGCAAAATAATACAAAGCTAGTGTCAATGGAAAAAAGACTGTTGTGATATTTGGTGTTTGGTTTTTGATATAAGGGCCAGAATAGTAATAAAAACTTGGACTGATTAACCATTTTGTTTATATTCTAGGATTTTTTCATCTTCCAAAATTGTTCAATATAGTGCAGTTCTGGTAGATTTAGAACATTCAAAAGTTATCGAAGTTTTTTGGAAATATTTTCGAATAATATTTTTTTTTTTTGTTCGCAGGCGAAAAAGTGACTTTTATGCTAAATATCACGACAAATTCTCGGTGAAAATGGAGCGACTTTATAGTTCAAACTTTGTGAAAGGCTGTTTTAATCGATTTTGTATCGATTTCAAATCTTAGAAAAGAAGTTAAGCTTAGTACACGTGGAAAAAGCGAAAATTATGTTTAAAAGTGTGGGTGGCACTTACTTATTTGATTAGGCATATGTTTTGCTAAAGTGTATTATATTCACGCTCGGTAGTTATCTACTAAATTTCATTAAAATAGTATTGTAAGATATAACGAAATATGTGTCCAATAAAAAGTTTTCAAAAATATGTAACAAAAAAAAAAAGCCTTTGAAAAATCTATTGCCAAAAAAAAAAGTGTCGCGGTCTTGAGACTTAAACCTTAACCGGTTTTTACAAAATCTCGGCTTGATAGTGTTTTTATATCGTTACGATCTCAAAAATGATCCGAATAAGCCTTGTGATATCAAAAATTTTTTCGTCTTGAGAAGTGATGAACAAACCAAGACCAGGATCAAGACCATAGCATTGAACATTGAGCCTTGGTATTCGTTCTGGTTTTGATATAGAGTCTTGGTCTTGGTCTTGGGCATAAACAATTTTTTAAAGATTGTTGAATATTCAATATTTCCAAACATTATTTATAATTTACCACTTTTATGCTAAGAACTTAAGCAAGTATCATGATCCGCAGCATAAACAAAAATCTTATCAGTTCCTGAAAAGACTTTGTGATAACCATCCGATCTGGTGAAATGGATCAGAGTGATTTCAAATGAGGTTTGACTTTTATACGTCTCTGTTAAATCACAAAGACTTTCTCATTCCTGATCATACTTCAGGATTGCCTAATCCGATTCCAGTCGTAACCTGGTCAGGAAGATGCGTGTAAAAACTAATTATAACTTTGGTTCCATCAGACCAATTATGAAAAATTAGATAAATGTATACAAGAAGAAAAGATGAATTTTGCGGCATTTAAGAACTAATCAAATAAAATATCTCCCATTTTAACAGTATTACGTGGCTTATGGGCAACATCTTAGTAATTTTTTTTTTTTTTTAATTTTATCCTTAGATTTCAATAGCCATAGCCAGGAGCTAATTTTTGATGTTATTTTTATTGTAAATCCCACTATAATTGTCGTTGAAAAGAACCTTATAAAAATTCCAACTAATAAAAAATGCAAAACACTTGTTCAAATAAAACAAATAAGACATTTTTAATAATAACTTAGTTTCATAGACGATGGTTTATTACCCCAACTCTTTTCTCGAAAACCAAAACCAAAAATGCGGTTTACAAAAAAAAAAAAAAAAAATCCCCAAATTTGTACGTTTGCGCATTAGTTTTGTTTGTCGGAGTTTTATATTTTTCCATCCAAAATTGCCGAATTCTTTTAATTCTCATTCAAATCATGAAAATGTAATTAAATTAAATCACAACACCAACAACAAGAACCACCACAACAACAACAACAACAACAACAACAACAACAACAACAACACCAGCAGCAGCAACAACACTAACAACAAAAACAGCAACAACAATAGTAAAAACAATACATGATAACCAACAACAAAAACTAAAGCAAAAATAAAAGAGGATAAATTGAATGCCAAAAGTTAACGCACGCAACATCGGAAGCGATTCCGATTAAAATCATCGTCATTATTATCAGCAACAACAACAACGGTAACAACAACTAATCGACGACGCATCGTTGTCGTACAAATTAACATTTTTATGAGCCAACCCGTTCAAAGATAGCGACAGCTGCAGCAACAGCAAGCAGTATTACTAGCAACATAATATTAATGCTGCTTCCTCTTTAGGCCAACTTTCAGTTTCAATTTAGCATGGGTTGACTATTTTCTGTCTGTCTGTCTTGACGATGTGTTCTTGTTTTCATAGGTTTCCATTTCACTGAAATTGAAGTTAAAGTAAAAACCAAAGTTGACCAAAAAAAAAATTTCTGACACCCAGAAAATTTAAATTTGTACTTACAAAAATGTAAAACAATCACTTACAGTTAAAAAACAAAAATTTATTATTAAGATATCAAGTATTTCTGTTGTCTTACTTTCAGTACAGTGCAACCTTTTTGAATAAAATCGATTTTATTCATAAACTTTGGCTCATTCGAAAGCAGTACAATCATTCCAGTTTTTCTGTAATATTTCGATATCTTTTATGTAGAACGATTTAAATTTTGCCTTAGAACAGGCATTTTTTGGCGACCGCCTCCTTTTTTGATCTAAATCTTTTTCCACAGAGCATTTGTTTAGGTCTTCAAACAGGTAATAGGGTGGGTGGAGATGCAATTCGAAACGAAATTCATTCATTTAATCTTCGTTTTTATTGACTTCTTCACGGTGCATTGTCTTGGAGAAACACAAAACGCGGCACGCATTTTGAAAGTAACTTTCACATTGTCAAATTTTCATGTAATGTTTTAAACATATCACCTTCTGATATTTTTGAAGTGTCAGCTATCTCACAGAATTCCAAAATTCCAAAATTTCTTTTCTGGGTTTTTTTAAGATTTCCGGAACAACTGCCAATTTTTGGGCTAACAGAGCGTTTAGCATTATTACAGTCAATACGTAGGTTGCCTTTTAAGTTTCTAGAATAAAATACCCCTAGAACTAGATGAAAATTTGTTTTACAGTTCAAAAATTTTACACTTTTGGAGTAAGTGTCATTAGACGTCATCTTTCATTTCGGAATGAAATATTGTGTTTTATTAACTTGAACAATTTTTGCGATTTTTGAGTAGTAGGGGAGATGTGTGTACCTTGGTCCGAGTATACCTCGGTCCGATTGTCGGTTGCCACTCAACAGTTGCACGTGTACGATAATGTTCTTCTATGGAATTTTCCACTCATACCGGTGACTCATATCAGTAAACTTCAGACCGTCAAGCTGTATTCGTGTACAAAAAGTGACAGAAAAAGTGTTTTTTGTGTGTAAAAATTTGTTTTTGGAGTAAACTACGAAACGTTTTGTGAGAAACTTACTTGAAATATTTCAGTTTTACATCAGGAAAGAAGTTTAGTTATTGTTTTAAGCTTTTAGTGTGTTTAAGATGTATTTTCGCTAATATATATTATTGGTGTTGACAGTTTTTAAAACATACTGTCTGTGTGTACCTTGGACCTATGCTTATTGACCAGCGAGCCTTTTTTGACGGGCAACCAGGAAGCCATAATCGGCTCTCACTATAATACTATTATTATTATTTACGTGATAAATGTATTTATTTGCAAGCATTTTTGTTTAATTAATTGTTTTTTACTAAATGCACTTTTTTATGTTATAATTTTTGTTTATGATTAATTTTTTTTTTTATTGAAAAAATGTTACTTTTGATTACATAACAAATGGTTCTTTCATAATTTATTACCTATATAGAATGTATTCTCTTTAATTTTTAATAGTCCAAGGTACACTTGCATAGTGTACCTTGGACCGTTTGAGATTGCAACGGAAAAAGTAATATTTCTACGCAATGGTAAGACATAGAAATATCATTGTCACGTCATTTGATGCTGCAAGCATTGTAGAAATATAACTTAATTAAAAAACTAAAGAAAATTTTTTGGAAAATCCAGCACACTGAAAAAACTGAAAAGCGGACCAAGGTACACACACCTCCCCTATAGTCTCAACAAAGGAATATCGATCGACTGAAAAATGGTTTTTGGGGACGAAGCACCATCTTAAATCTGAGCACGGTGGACTGAACTTAAAGACGACCCGCGCGAAGATCGTTCCAAAAGATCATCATGTGACTTCAAGTGAATAATTGTGTTTTATTGCGAAATGAAAATGTTGTCTCAAAAAATTTAACTTTGAAAATGTTTAACTTTTCAACTGTAAAAAAATAATTTACATCGGAAAACACTAGGGGTACTATATTGCAGAAACTTAAAAGGCAACTCTTTTATTTGGTCATATCTCTTTAAAAATAACAATATCTCGGTTTTGACCACTTGTATTGAATAACAATTTTATGTTGGTATTTAATTTTCCTAAGTGTATTTTGCTCTTCAAATATTCGTTAGCATCGCTATTAAGCTGCTGAGGCACGTCCAAGCTTTATGCTAAACCACGTTTGTTTCTACACAGCGTTGTTGTTGTCGTTTTTATTGTTGTTGTTGTATTTAGTGCTGTTCTTATGATTATTGCTGGCTTTGCCTTTTGCTTATCGTGCCATTGTTGTGCTGTTTATTTGGCCAAAACGATATCAAAACGGCTAATTATGTAGGCAGCAACAACAACAAGAAAACCAACAATATTGGCACAACAAAAACAATTGGCCAGTGTATTTATTCATCGCCCGACTCGACTGACTGGTTGTAGGTGAAGGTCACATTGTGTCTTAAATATTAATTCTCGATTTGTTTGTTTTTGTCTTTGGTACTACCAATATTTAATTTAATTTAATTTGTTAAGAATTTGGCCAAAACAAAAAATTAAGTGGGGAGAACAGAACATAAACAAAATGAAAAAACTACAAATGATTTTGTTTTTTAATTTATTTATTTGCATAAAAAATATCTTGTATCTACACATGTGCCGTAGAGCACGCTTTGTCATAATGTTGTTGTTATTTTGAGTCTCTTTTTTTTTCTTGTTTTAGAGCCCCTTTTTTTGCCAACATTCACATAGACATTAGACAAGTTAATTGTTCTATTAAATCTGTGTTGTTGCTAATAATAACTGCTAATTTGTTGTTGTTAGTAATATGACGGATTAACCAGTTTTTTTTTGATTGTTTTTCAGGATTTTTATGCTTTTTTGGTTGTCGTCTGATTTAACCACTTTAGCGCATTATGTATTCGTATCTTTTTTTTCATGGGACTTTTATTTGACATCACACACGAGTTATGTCATCCCAATTTAATTGGTTACACATATGTCATTTTGCTAATTGCATACTGCAGTTCTTCAGCATAGCATAATTTTTCGGTCTACTGAATGAAAATATGGTGGTTTGGCTCAAGGCAAAAGGAAACTAAAAGTTACATTCTTTAGATTATTGATAAAACCATCTTCATTAATGAATATGAAGCAATCCACACCAAGTGTACCAGCTCAAAATTTTTTTTTCTCCGATTTCGCTCAAATTTGTCAATATGGTAGCTCCGTTGTGCAAAAACAACAATCCGGAAGGATTTGGTCCTAGTACCATTTGTTGTTAAAATACAGGGTGTTGAACTTGGCGCTTTTAGTCATTTTCATGAAAACGGTGTTTTTTCAAAAATTTACAGCTTACACTAAAGTTTTTAAATTGATAAATCCAAGTTACTGGTCCCATTCATTTCTAAGTGTTCTTTTTATAAAAAAATATTTCGTGTTGCTTAGACGAGGCTAAGCATTTTTTGCCCTAGATCTATAGAACGCTTTTTTAGTAAGATGCTTTCCTCTTGAGTAAAAAAAGATTTTTGCCTTACGCGGGCGTTCAAAAGCCAAAAACTCCCATTTAGCGTCCGAGTTTCATCTTAAATTATACATCACTTTAAAGCTTATGAATTAAAGTACTTTTAAAAAAAATCGAAGGGGGATTTTTTTAAAAAACATACAAAAGTATTTTTAAGTGTAAAAAATTTTAGTGAAAAAAATTTTTTTCACCAAAAAATACTTTTTATAAAAAGAACACTTCATAATAAATCGGACCAGTAACTTAGATTTATCAATTTGCAAACTTTAGTGTAAGCTACAATATAAGTTTTTGAAAAGACACCCTTTTCATGAAAATGACTAAAAACGCCAGAATAGTAATCAAAGTAAAATTATTGCCCGAATACTTTATACTCGGAAAATATAGATACATACTTCTCAACTTTTACTATAAAAAATTAAAGAATCTAATCTATGAATCCAAGTCAAAAAAAGCTCGACTCGCCTTAGAGTCAAAAATGTTGCTAAAACATTAATACAACAAAAACCCATTATAGTCATCAAAATCTTGCTGTAACATTAAAATAATAAAAAATTTCCTTAAATTCAGTAAAATGTTGCTTAAACACTAAAATAACTAAAATCTCAGAAAAAATGCCTTAATATCAACAAAATGTTGCTGAAATATTAAAATAACAAAAATCGACTTAAGGTAAAAAAAATGTTGCCTAAAACATTAAAATAACATTAAAATAACAAAAATTGCCTTAAAGTCGATTGTTGCTAAAATATTGAAATAACAAAAATCGCATTAAAGTCAGCGAAATGTTGCTGAAATATTAAGCAGTCAAAAATCACCTATAAGTCAACAATATGTAGCTGAAACATTACAAAAAATGTTGCTAAAACATTAATACAAACAAAATCGCCTTAAGGTCAACAAAATGTTGCTAACATATTAAAATAACAAAAATCGCTTTGAAGTCGACAATATGTTGCTGGAACATTTAAGTAACAAAAATTGCCTTTGAGTCGATTGTTGCTAAAACATTGAAATAACAAAAATCGCATTAAAGTCAACAAAATGTTGCTGAAATATTAAGCAATCCAAAATCACCTGAAAGTCAAAAATGTGTCGCTGAGACATTAAAATAACAAAAATTTCCTTAAATTCAATAAAGTGTTGCTTAAAAACTAAAATAACTAAAATCACAGCAAAAATGCCTTAATATCAACAAAATGTTGCTGAAACATTAAAATCTCAAAAAATACTTTAAAGTCAACAAGATGTTACTGAAACTTTAAAATAACAAAAAATGCCTTAAAATTAAAATGTTGCTGAAATTTTTATTCACCTGAAAAAAGTAGCATCGATTGTTACAAACATTCACGAAATGTCATTTTAGCTTGAAATTTATAACATTTCCGTCGATTAGTAAAAAGTACACAAAATTCCGCACAAGAGGCTAACATCAACTTAAAATTCCGTAAAAAAAATGTCATGTTGTTTTTGTAATTTATGTGTTTCATCCACATTTAACGCTGATTTTCACCGCCGTTTACACAACAGCGCCGCTGTAGCACACCCAGTAATATTTGTTTTGCTGGTTGACTCAAGGGTCAACCAGAGTTGCCAATACTATGCGAGAGAGGAAAACAAAAAAAGAAGCGACGTTAAATCGATAATTAAATCGATTATATTTTGCGGTGGCGGTAGCTTCAACAATGCCAACAATTTAACAGTTAAAGTAATTTTATTTGCTGTTTGTTTGGGGCCTTGCAATATGCGGTTGACAGCATCATTGGCAACACTGGGCACTACATATTTTCACTTACAGTTTTTTCTGCTACTTTTTTGCTTGCATTTTTTTTGTATTATTATTGTAATTTGTAAAATTATTTAATAATAATTTTTTTTTTTCCAAATTTTTAGTGTTGGAACGTGACTTTTGCTTTAACATTTGCATGTTACACACAAAAACGTTACGTTATTAATGTTGTTGTTGGTTAAGTAATAAAAAAAAGTTTGTATGTATTTTAACTTAAATTTAAAATCTGTAATACAAAATCAAAAAACAAAACTATAGAAGTTAATTTTTTAAGTGTGAAACCACTTTTAGTCTCTAGTGGTTGGACACTCCTTGACAATGTAGCCAGTTATTTAAGGTTTTCACTTTTCATGCACTTTGATGTTTTTTAGTTTAGTGGCATTTTAGCGTTGCAACGCATAAATTTTCGTAAATTAAATTATGAAAAAAATAAACAAATAAGAAACAAAATTTCCGCAAAATAATTTCGAAATCTTTTAGTTATATTTTGTTTAAATCTTTGAAAAAAAAATTTTAGTTTCGGTATGCAACAGCACATTTTTGCAGATAAGTATTTGAAAATGTTATTAAAACGCTTAATGCTAGCATTTGTAAAGTATTATCTCTAAATGGGATGCGTAAAAAAAAAACAATTTGGATATATGAGATATTTTTATTCAATTTGGTTTGTTTCAATTCAAAACAACCTCAATCAAATGGCCCTTTTTGCCGCATTATTTATAACTTTTCCAGCATCGCGGGCAGTATATGATGATCTCGGCACGAATGTTTGTCTTTTAAATGGTATAAACTTGGTCGAGTACACTTTGCTTTTTAAATAACTCTACAAAAATAGGTCCGTAGTGCTGAGATTGTGAGATCTGAGTGGCCAGTTATTGTCGCTTTTTTTTGACATTCCACTCGAGAGAGTTTTTGTTGCAGAAACTGCATTGTTTGATCTGAATGTTACACCATTTTGTTGAAATCAGTAACCGTTCAGACCATTTTCTCGCATTTTCGGGCAGACGTAAGACTTATAATTTATAGAGCATGCAATTCCCATTGTTTAAAATACGACGTGACAAAGTCTACATATATTCGGAAGGAGCATATTGAAATGTTTTTAAAAATCCAGAAAAAACTTTCCATGTTAAACTACCTACTTACTATTATAACCTAAATAGGGCATATAAAACAGCTTTTCTGGCTTGAGTAAACTTCTTTCAATTGCTAAAAGATACAAATTATTTAAAAAAAAAAATAAAAATTGGGGCGCAAAAATTTTATACAAGTGTTTTTAGAATTCTGAAAAAAAATTATTTGCTTAACAAGAAGAATTGCTGTATAAGTTTACGACACATTTTTTAAAAAAAAATATTTCTTTTCTTTTGCTTTTTGAAAAGGTGCTGCAAAAATTAAAATTAAAAACGACAAATTGTTGTCTTTAAAACAAAAAACATGTCATTCAAATGGGATCAACTAGATTGGTGAGTTGTCAACATATTACGAGTATGTTGACAGCAAAAAATGACAAAAAAAAAAACGAAATGTTTAACAAAAGTTGGGTGCTGTTGGTTAATCAAATAAAACTGAAGACTCTCTGGCCTAATTAGGTTCACATGCGTCACTGGCGAACAACTGAAACAGCCATACAAAGAAAGCAACTAAAATTTACAGACAGTGGGCAATTAGAAGAAAAAAAAGTACAAGTGAATGACGCATAGCTGCGATCACTTCTGTCAACTAAATAAAACAGTCAAACAACAGTGCCAACAATTACCATTATATTCGAAAAAATAAACGGAGTTACCCAACCTTATCCACTTTTCCTTTTAAAGAGACATTTGACGGTTTTTTTTTTTAATTTTATGGCTATATGTGTTTTTGATCCAAATAGTAGAGTTTCCAAAAAACAAAAATTAAACATATTCTTTATTTTTGCATGAAGGTGCTGTTGCGAAATCCACACATCTTTCGCAAATTATCTGGCCTACTGAATTTGCAATGTAACGTATTCAGTTATCTCAAACTATAGACACTTTCCTACAATCGCACAATGAACTCATGTACAAAACTCAATTTTGAAGTTTATTTTGTATTGGGTGTACAACTTAAAAACCGGAATTTGACGGTGGATGTCCGTACTAACAAATATCGTGAAAGCTCGAACTTTATACATATGTCATTTTGAAGGTACATTTGACTGCTGTCAAAATCAGTCAACAAAACAATTTTATCTTGTGTGCATTATTATTATTTTTCACGATGAATAACTTCGAAAATTGGAGAAAAAGACAGCATTTGCGGGGGGGGGTTCTAGTGGGTCATTTTTTTGCAAAGAAAACAGCTGCCGAAAGTCATCGCATTCTTGTAGAAGTTTATGGGGACTATGCTCCAGCTGAATCAAGCTGTCGTGAGTGGTTTAAAAGTTGTTATTTTGATGTCGAAGACAAAGAACGTCCTGGTCAGGATCAGCTAGGTGTGATCCATTATGAGCTGTTGCCAGGTGGCCAAACCATTAATGCTCAATTCTATCGTCAACAATTGATCCAATTGAAGCAGAAAATCCAGGCAGAGCGGCCAACGTATGCGACCAGACATGAGTCAATCCTTTTTCACCACGATAACGCTCGGCCACATATTGCTGCCCCAGTCAAAAAATTACCTGGAAAACAACGGAAAACAACGGATGGGAAATTTTGCCTCACCCGCTTTATAGCCCAGACCTTTCACCATCAGACAACCATTCGTTCCGATCGATGCAGAATGCCCTATCAGGAATACGGTTCACTTAAGTTCAAGATATCGAAAATTGGCTCGATTCATTTTTGGCCGCCAAGCCGGCGCAATTTTTTTGGGATGGAATTCATAAATTGCCTGAAAGATGGGGAAATGTTGTAGCTTCCAATGGACAATACCTTGAATAAAATATATTGTAACATTTTTCCACAATAAAGCATCAAATTTCGGTAAAAAGTTCCGGTTTTTAAGTTTTATACCCAATATCTTATTGTTTTTTATCATTTTCGTTCTTGATACTTTAGTGCTAAATTAAAACCTATTCCATGATATTGAACTTATTTTAAATTTATTCTATAATTATAAACCTGAGACCCTTGCACTCCATGTTTTTTTTGCAAAGTCATTCACTGGGATCCAAATACACGGAAAACGTTTTTTTTTTTTTACATCGGTCATGGAGCTAATCAATTTTCAGGGTCGAATTTCGGTTACCAAATGGTCATCACATTTCTGTATCAAAAATGGGTTTCACCGCGGTGGCGAGTTATTGCATCTTTAAGAATTTTTTCTGAACTTCTTATTAAAAAAAGGAGTTTTGAGTTATTTTAAAAAATTTGTATTTTGAATCCAAATCCGGCCTCAGAATAGCTATATCCTGCATGGTTTTTGAGAAATTTTAGTCATTGGTTTATTTTTCGAGGTATTTGAAGTTTAATGATAGAACAAGGAAGTCCGCAGCCACAAAACCTGATAACGTAGCTTAAAGCTCTATTCTTTTACATCAAAACCCAGTTTAAATTATATCGATATTTTTTTTTTTTTTTTCATATTATTCTAACCTAAAAAGGTGATAAAAAGCAAAAACCCACGGTTTTTCGATACTTTAAAAGAAATCGATCCAATTTGAACTGAGTTTTGAAGAAAAAGGCTGGGGCTTGAAGCTGTATTATCTTGTTTTGTTGCTAAAGATTTCCTTGTTTTGTTAAATTACCTCAAAAATCTCGAAAAACTTAACTTAAGGCTAGGATTTCTCAGAAACCGTACAAAATATAGCAACTCTGAGACCGGATTCGGACTCAGCATCAAAATTGGCTACACTAAAAATGACTCCTAATTTTCAAAAAAAAAAAGCAAAAATTAATTTTTTAATAAAAAATTCAAAATAAATTTTTAAAAACACATTCAGGCATGTTCTCAATTTCGATTTCGATCGGAATCGGAATGGAATCAATTTTAAGGTGCCTTGCGTGTCGATATTGAACACCACATCGGAATTGTGTTTCAGTAAATCGGATTGAAACCAGTAGCGAATTTTATTTATTGCAATTAAATTCCGATTACATTTTATTTTTCAAAGCACTGAGCACTTTCAGATTAATTCCTTTCCGATTCCAATTGAAGTCGGAATTGAGAACATGCCTGATTATCTAGTTAACGAGATCAACTAAAATTTTTGAAAATACCAATAAAGTTTCCCGTTTATCTGCATACTCAGTTTTTTAGTTAGTTTTTGCCAAACCTTTTTTTGATACGGTAACAATGTGAAGGCCATTTGGTTACCAAAATTTGACTCTGAAAATCGATTAGCTTGTTGACCAAATTAAAAACAAAAATCTTTTCTGTATATTTTGACCCCAAATACCCAGTTTTATTTTTATCACAAAAACTGATTTAAATTATCAAATTAACTTAACTCTTAACAAAGTCGAACTCTTTACAAGCCAAAATTATTGTTAATCAACTCCTAAAGCTTCACGAATCAACATTTAAATCCTTAGAGTGTCAAAGCAATGATTGAAGCACTACATACAGTGACTCACGAAATTGATCACGCTTAGGCTATGAATGCAAACAACCAATAAAAAGTTTCAGAGGTGTTAGTAGAGTTGCCAAAATTGAAGGTCGAATAACAGCAGAGTCTAACAGTGAAATTCTACGAAGCCATTTGCTTGGTATTTTACAAGATTTGAAAGTAAATGCTTCGATTATTGTCTTTTAGCAGGACAATAAGCCAAAACACACTGCAAAGAGGACACAAAAATGGCTTTCAGATAATGGAATTACAACAATAAAAAGGCCCTCGTACCTAATCTCCAGACCTCAATCCTATCGAGCACTTATGGGGCATATTGAGAAAATCGATTTAAGGTTAAATTGGTACTCTTAATGAATTTTGGCCTAAGGCTCAAAATGCTTGAGATGATATTGCTCCAGAAATTTTTGAAACTCTTCTAGAAGGTATGCCCAGAAGAATAAAACCATTTATTGATGCACTAGGAGGCTATACAAAATATTAACATTAGTTTCCGAGGTTCATAATGCGAAGTCACAAAATTGATCACGCTGAGTATTTTTGATTTTGTTTTATTATTTTTTATTTAAGAAAGAGTTTTCATGGAATTTGTCCCTTGTTTATTTTTCTTTACTTCATGCAGTTTGACCAAAATAAAGAAACATTAAAAATACAAACCCATTTCAGACTTTTTATTGGTTGTTTGCATTCATAGCCAAAGCGTGATCAATTTCGTAAGTCACTGTATGTCGAATCTTCAAAAGTAAAAACTAAATAACTTTAAAGCATTTAATGAGGTACCAGCGCAAAAATTTATATCTTAAAATTATTTTGAAGCCGTAGATATGTTAATTTTGACCAAACCCTAAGCAAATATATAGTTCTAAATATTCGAAACTCCACAAATGTTCATTTACAAACTATCAAATTGACTGAACCTTTAAAAAAAGCTCTCGTCACTAACCAAAACTACATGAATCAACAACTACAAATAAAAGTGCTACAATTTTGGTCCACAATCTTCCTGCGATAAGCTCAGAAAAAATGTTCATCTTCAAGTTATTGTAATGTTATTATAATGACCAAATCAACTAACAACAAAAAGTAAAAGCGGAATCCCAAAAAAAAAAAAATTATATTTTCATTGTTACCAAATTTTTCTTAATGGTAAAAAGTGATCCCTTGACTTTTCCAACTGAACATTAATACGTTGAGCGACTTACTACTCACAACGAAAGTGAAATTTCATTTTTGACACTTGACTTTTGGACTGGACAAGCACTTTCGTATCTTCTGCTTCTTCTTCTACCACTACATAGCTATTGACATAACAATGACGTCCCCATACATTTTGACACATTTATATAAACAGAAGTCAAAATAAAGACTGACGACAACTGTCATCATTGCAAAATGCAGTGAAGTAAGTGAAAGGTTGTGTAAATTTAAACAGACTACGTGGAGTAACTCAAAAGCCTAACAAGTGTACTTGACATGACGCTTTTGCACAGTGGGAAATGTAGAAGTTTTTTGACATCAAAAATATGGATAAATGATTGCTGTTTGCAAAATTGCAACCAAACCAAATACGCCCCACTGTGCTGTTGCCGATTTGAGATAATATTTGAGATGTCGGCAATGAATGAACTCGTCCCTTGTAAGTAGGTCTATAGGTTGGCTCAACTCCACTTGAAGTACCTCACAGCAAGTACGTGTGTGCTAATTTTTAGACTTAGCTGCATTTATTTGGCATCATTGTTTGTCTGCGTGATGCAAGATTACACTGAAACAACAAAAACAGCAACACTAATAACAAATACACTCGTTATGAAGAAAGTGAAACTTTTTAATTTTTTGGGTGTTGAACCGAACGTGTTAATGCATTCAGCCTGAATTTTTGTTTATTTCTTCAAAATCGAGAGTACGCACTTGCTGGGTTGTTTCTCTTTTTAAAGTCTTTTGTAATGTTTTTGATAAAAAATAAAATCCATATTTTCATTAACAACCTCCTATTTGCAGGCACACATTTTTGAGGTCATCAAAAACATTAGTGAGATAACAATACAACAGGGGTGTCGTTAAAGCAAAAAGGAAATGAAAACCACTTGGATGGCGATTATTTATTATATATATTTATGTTGCAACTTGTTTGACATGTGCCAAAATCATCGGGTTATACCACAATGAATTTTTGTAACAGGTTGCTTTTTTTTTGATGGCAGATTGTACTTATTTAAGCTATTTAACTAAATATGAAGTTACTACAAATTTAAGAAAGGACCTAATTAATCTTATAAGCTGAGTAGTTTGCGGTCTACAAATTAAAAAATATCACCTGAAATTTCATGTCACCTAATTAATCTTATAAGCTGAGTAGTTTGCGGTCTACAAATTAAAAAATATCACCTGAAATTTCATGTCACCAATAATTTAGGAGTCAAAGTGGCAAATGATTGTACGCGTTTGCTTACTGCCCATCATTCTTAATTCACACATTAAATATGTTGCATTTTATCCTACCTCTTTCCGAAGTTGTCTATTGACTGTAAATTTAACTTCTTCATTAACTGAATAGTAATTCGAAGGTTCCAGCTTCAACAATTACATACTCTGCTTGAAACATGAGAGGAATAGGTCTAAAATTGCTCAAATGAGACAAGAACTTAAACGAAAGATTTGCGCACGATGAAATAAGTGCACACATTATTACTTGTGTTATTTTGTTATTAAAACCTATAAAGAAAGTCTACCCGTTAGAAGAAAGCAAGAAAGGTTTTGATAATCCTAATGCTGTCAAGAAGGTGACTTGAAGGCTCTTGTTAAGAAAAATCCCAATATATCGGAAAGACTAGTAGCTGAAAAAGTTTAATGAGGCCTTTCTCAGAAAAGTTAAAAAGGAGGAAGGAATTAGGTCATTTAAGGTCCAAAAAGTTCCGGAGAGAAATTCCAAAAAGAACGTTGAGGCAAAAAGCGACCCAAAATACTTTACCGAGAAATCATAAAAAAATTTGACTGTTGCATTATGGATGATGAGACTTACGTACTTGGTGACTTTTCGCAGCTTTCAGGTGTCGATATTTATATTGCAGAGCATAGAGAAAGTGTCCAAGAAGAGTTTTAGACCAAAAAAAAAAAAAAAAGATGAAGTTTCCAATGAATCTTTTGGTATAGTAGGCAATCTGCAGCTGCGGTTGGCGTAGGAGTTCATTTGTTTCAACTGGGACGGTTAACACCAAAATATATATCCAAGAGCGCTTGCAAAAATGTCTTTTACCATTCGTTAGATAGAATGAACTTTTTTTGGCCAGATTTGGATTCATGGGGTTACAGCAAATCTGCAGTTGAATGATATGAAATTTTAATTATTTGTAGAATTTGTACCTAGATATGCAAATCCTTCTAACTGCCCATCGAAAGATATTGGGCTCTGATAAAAAGGATTATGAAGAACACAAAACAGATTGCTGAAAACACCAAACATTTTTCAAGAAAATGGTTAGCTTCAGGTCAACAAATCTCTGAAGATACGATCAAAAGTTTGAAACAATGTGTATGTGTGTAGCAGGGCTGTTCAAAAAAAAAAAAAAAAATTTTTTCGAATTTCTTAGATATATTTTGGCATCACGTTCTACATCATGACAGGATATCCCATGAATTTTTTCAGATTTTTAAGTGCATTTTTAAAAGTGGCTCAAAGCGAAAATATACCTATTTTTATTATTTTTTTTTTTTGCATTAATTATTATAAAATATTCTCAAACAATTAGAAAAATTTGTGTTAGAGTAACTTAAAAGCATACATTTTGTTTGTTTTTTAATAAACTTTAAAACCTACGTTGTAATTTTGACAAAAAAAAAAAATTTACATCTCTTAAAAAACGAAAAACTGCTTAAAAAAGGCAAAATTTAACGGTTTTTCTAAGAAAAAAAGTTATCGTGCTTTAAATGAAATGAACAATTTTTAATTTACAAGATTTCGTTCGAAAGAACTCTTAAAAACCTTCATGACAAGACATGTTAAGACTTTTTTGGGCCAGCAGTCTTGATGATATAACGTTTGAAACATAGTGATGCAGCCCCTTGAAAGGCAAAATGCTTTTTTACTCAAGAGGGAGGCATCTTACGAAAGAAGTGCACATGACATAAAATGCTTGGAATCATCCAAGGAACAAGTGTGAATTGTTTTTTTTTTTTTTTTTTGAAAAATTTATTAAAAATGATAAAAAAAAAAAAAATTTTTTCTAAAAAAAAATAATAATAAAAAAAAACAATTCACACTTGTTCCTTGGATGATTCTAAGCGTTCGATGCCATGTGCACTTTCTTCGTAAGATGCCTCCCTCTTGAGTAAAAAAGCGTTTTGCCTTTCACGGGGCTGCATCACTATGTTTCAAACGTTATACCATCGAGTCTGCTGGCCCAAAAAAGTTTTAACATGTCTTGTCTTGAAGGTTTTTAAGAGTTCTTTCGAATGAAATATTGTAAATTAAAAAATGTTCATTTCATTTAAAGCACGATAACTTTTTTTCTTAGAAAAACCGTTAAATTTCGCCTTTTTTAAGCAGTTTTTCGTTTTTTAAGAGGTGTAAATTTTTTTTTTTTTGTCAAAACAAACAAAATGAATGTTTTTAAGTTACTCTAAAACAAATTTTTCAAATTGTTTGCCAACATTTTATAATTAATGCTAAAAAAAAAAAATAATAAAAATAGGTATATTTTCGCTTTGAGCCTCCTTTAAAAATGCACTTAAAAATCTGAAAAAATTCATGGGATATTCTGTCATGATGTGGAACGTGATGCCAAAGTATATCTAAGAAATTCGAAAAAAATTCCTTTTTGAACAGCCCTAGTGTGTAGCTACTATTAAAGATTTCGGAATAAAATCTGTTTTCTTGAATATTTAGCATAGACTTGAAAATAAAATGGTATTCCGTTTTGGACAAACATTCTTCATTTATAATTGAAAATCTCTGTTTCAAATAAATTAAGAAAAATATGTGGGCTCTATCCACTTATCTACGAACTACATCCCAGAAAAAATTGGGATAATCGTTTCAAAAGTTATAAACGATATAGCGATGCCTTGCAATTCTTTTTTCAGTGGTAAAAAAACAAGGTATCTTACGGAAAAAGTGTATTATGGCATAAAATGCTTAAAATCGTCCAAAGGATAGATTTGAATGATTCAAAAATTTTCTGAGGCATTTTATAATTTTTCAAAAATTAGTCAAAAAAAAAAAAAAAAAATAAATAAATAAAAAATTTAATACGTTCCAAAAAAATTCCAAAAAGCTCACACGTATTCCTTAGAAGATTCTGAGTATTTCACCATTATTCACTTTTTTTGTAAGATTCCTAATTTTCTGTTGTACTGTATTATAAAAAACTTTTGAACCAATATCGATAACCCCAATTTCTGGTATATAGTTCCTAGACATGTGGAGAGTGCCAATATATTTTTCATAATTTTCTCAGAGGCGGAGAAGTTGCTAAGTTTTTATTAATTTATTTAAAATAGGGATTTTCAATAATAAATGAAAAATTTTGGTTAAAAAAAACACTATGGTATATGGCTTAGAATTATTTAGGGAATACGTATGAGTTTTTTGGAACACATAAAATTTTTTTTTTCGGACTTTTTGAAAAATTATAAAATGACTCAGAAAATTCTGAAAAAAATTTACACTAAAATTCATTTCTACTGACGTATCTACTTATATTGAAGGCTTGTAATATATGCTAACAAAAAAGTAACCAATACCATTTAATATTCTGTAATTAGGAATTTTATTTATATTACTTTTTGTGTGTGAAACTGTCTACACTTTATATCTTATGGCCAATATATATAATTGCTTATTAAAATGTTCTTCGATTATTGATTTATTCTTAAGTTTAACGTTTTATGACGCATTTAAGTTGTTAAGTCTATCAAAGTTGACCTGTTGCACCTTCGCATATAATTTTCTTGAATTTCACGACTTGTGGTTTTTTTTGTATTGCTGGTGACAGTTAATTGTATTCACATAAATTTTAAAAAGGAACGTTAAAGATATTTTTACAAGTAATAAGGAGGATTATTATAAAATTTAAGTGGCAAATGAAAAATAAAAATGTTAATCAATGTTACTTTTTGGCCAAGCCCTGAAACTCTATTAAAATGAAAGAAGAAATTGACAAATTTGATAAAACAAATGAAATCACGTATGTCACCAAAAATATTTACAATCCGTAGCTGTCAAATCGTGCTAAACCCAACTACGAGTAACTGCTGCTACCGCATATCCCAAGTATTGACCCACATAGCTATTTCGTTATAAAAGCCCCGCGCTGTTTTTGTAATTGTTGTTGTCTGTGTCTCGTCTCCTCTTCAATTGGAATGGTGCTGCTGCTGGGGGCTTACTCGGATGCAGCACGAGCGCCTCACACATTGTCACTTAATTGATTAGTCGTATGTGCTTGTATTTATAGTATGTCAGTCTTTGGGTGGATCACTTTTTGTTATGCTTGTTGAGAAAAGTTTATCGTTTCCATTAGGATTTTCAGTGCCACCATCACAATTCAATATATCTAGCCCAGAATCTCATGAACTTCCATTAAAAGTTGTTGATAATAAAGATACTGACACTTTTTACTCTATCAATTCTAGACTCAAAATGATCTAGATAATTCAATCAGAAATCTTAGACGTATAAGCAAAAAACCCAATTTATAACTTTCCAGTTGAAAAAAAGAATGCAAGTACATAGAACAAAACTGGGATATCTGATAATGGTCAACTTCCACTTGGTTCAGTAAGGTTGTAGTCTGAAACGTTCCTGTTTCATATGCTTATGGGACGATAAAGCAAAACTGAGCACTGGAAGGCATTAGTTTTGGAGAGGATAAATGTGATGAATTCTCTACTTTCTGTTGCTTTTGAGTAAGAGGCTTCAAATTCTGATTGACTCAATGAAAGATTTTCATCAACAGTTTGAATGAAGTTGATAAAATCTATAAACGTCTGAAGTAGCACAAGCATAAGTTTACTTTCTTTTAGAACTTACACCAGGATTGCTATGACATTTTCGCACGGTTTACGTTCTTCCTTACCATATGGATTGCAAGATGCAAGAAGAACAGTATGTTTCAAAAATTATCACATCACAAACTAAATTTCCAGCTAACTAAAAGTTCCACCCTATTCTTAAGAGAGAGAAAAAAAACATTTACGCCTTTTGACTATAACGTTATGACAATGTTGATGTATTAACTCACTTACTTATGAGATGGTACAGTACCAAGGAGCTGGGTGATGTGTTGCTGCCTCTGCCCCTGTTTTGATGGCAGGGTTCGTTTTTTCGTTTTCGTAAGTCTGCATCCATCAAATAAAAATTCCACATCGTTTTAAAAAAGTAAAAGTGGTACACGCACCACTAACATTACTAGGTACTTTTTATGAATACACAGGCATTTTTGTTGTATAGAGGCACGTGGCATATGGCTATGCTTGGATGTTACTCCTCAGATAACGCAAGACAACGTTCAAAAGATTGACCCACAGTTTATAGAGATTAAAAGCCTTCTGTTTTGTTTTTTCGCTGAATTTATTGTAGGTATTGTTGTTGTTGATTATACTAATCATCTCCTTTAACACAAAGGAATAATATCATATTGTGCTGCATGAATTAATTTCGTATTTAAACAGGTGTTTCTTTTAGTTGATATTTTAGACGCGAGACCTGGATTTCAGTAACTTTCAAGACTTGTAACTATGTTTCAGCTCTTCGTTTCAACGACTGCGTTTTCTATGAGAAAGCACAGTTTCGGAAGTATAAAACAAAAGTAGAGAAAAAGTACCAACAGCAGTACTTTGTAAATTCTTGACTTCATCCTCATGGATTTTGCACAAATTTGGTCCGTGTTTTGTTTGAGATCAAAACCAATAAAAATGGCAACAGTCAAATTTTTAGATTTTCTTGAAGTTGTTAAAAATACGAGAACGCAATAAATCCGATACTGCTTGACGAAATTTTTTATCACTTGGACATTTCATGCTCTGATATGTTTTGGAAAGGGAGTGAATTAGCCCATAAGTGCAAAATAAGCATTTTTCAAAATTTTTTAGTACTTAGATGAAGAAAAACGCTTTATTGCCTAATTTTTAGATCTTCTTAAATATAAATTTAAATCTAAGATAGTATTCCGACTGTTTAAGAGTAATGTGAGGCTAAAAATGGTGTATATTTTGAAATCCTTAAAAACTTTTCTAAACTTTTTTCAAGTCATGTTATTCATCTCCTAGTGGGATGGCAACATCCTTATGCTCACTGGGTCTTGAGTTCAATTCAATGTTCGTTGTTTTTTCAATTGTCTTGTTTTTTATACCCTACACTCAGGGTATATTCACTTTGTCCTTCCGTTTGTAACGCAGAGAAGGAGGCGTGGCAGGTATAGAAAAGTATATATATTCTTGATCAGCGTCACCTCCTGAGTCGATATAGCCATGTCCGTCTGTCTGGCTGGCTGGCTGGGTGGCTGGCTGGCTGGCTGGCTGGCTGGCTGGGTGGCTGGCTGTGTGTTGAAATACACTTTTTGGGAAAACTGAGCAAGATATTTCAATGAAAATTGGTACACTGCCTCCGTCGTCAAAGTTAGCTCGGGGGATTGAAAATGAGCAAAATCAGTCAACGGACACGCCTACCGCCCATACAAAAATTATATTCAAAATGCAATTTTAGGAGTATTTTTCACGACAATGCAACCACAATACACATAAGTACTACGAATTGTAAGCGCAAGCTCTGATAAAAATTTGAGCGAATTCGGACGAGAGGGCATGGCACCTCCCATATAAGCAAAAGCTTCAAAACGCTATACTGAAAGCGGTTTTTGAGATATTCGAACCAAATTTGACTCAGACACTAAGAATTATAAATGAAAGCTCTCAGCAAAAATTGGGTGAAATCAGACAAGGGGGCGTGGCACCTCCCATATAAGCAAAAGATTCAAAATGCTATACTGAAAGAGTTTTTTGAGATAATCCAACTAAATTTCACTCTGACACTAAAAACTATAAATGCAAGCTCTGAACAAAAACTGGGTGTACTCGGACAAGAGGGCGTGGCACCTCCCATATAAGCAAACTTTTCAAAATACTGCAGTGTAGGGTATTTATTTTTTGGCCAGGCCAAAATTTACACCCTTACTAGTTTTATATTAGTATTGTAGGTGTTGGTATATTTTTAATTTCGTACACCGCTGGGGGGAAATTTTGGGTATTCACCTAAGGATGAAAACACTTTTTTACCATTTTGTAAGTCCTTAATTATCGGAAAACATATAAAATATCGATGAAAGTCCAAGAGTACGAAAAACATCCAAAATATAATTAAAAATCAAAAAGTAACCAAAAAATCGTTAATAATCCAAAAGTATCAAAAAACTTTGAAATGCACCGAAGCAATCTTTATGGATTCTGTACTGTTTTTGTGTTTTTATTTATGTTTTGACACACAAACATACTGAACAGTATGTATGTATGTATTCTCCTTTAACTCCTAGGAGGAGCATAGGGCCAATATGAAATCTCTCCATTTGTCACGATCCCTTGCGATGACTTTAATCTCTTGCCACGACTTTCCCGATTCTTGGATTTCCTTTTCCAGCGACCTATTCCAGTTGGTTTTGGGTCTGCCACGTACTCTACTACCTTGTGGATTCCACTCAAGAGCCTGGCGACAAACTTCGCTATGTGGTTTCGGGAGAGTGTGACCAATCCATCTCCATTTGCACAGCTTGACCTCGATTGCTATAGTCCTCTGATTGCATTTTTGATGTAGCTCCGCATTTGATATAGTGCGAGGCCACCAAACCTTTAGTATACGCCTTAAGCATTTGTTGACGAATACTTGCAGCTTGTTCGTTAGTTGTTCAGTAACAAGCCACGTTTCGCACCCATACAACAAAACCGATTTCACATTCGAATCAAAAATGCGCACTCTCGTTTTGGTGGATATAACGGATGAAGACCATATTTTGTTCAGTTGAGCAAACGCGCCTTTTGCTTTTGCTATTCTTGAGTTGATATCCTCTTTTGCTTCACCATCCATGGAGATAATGCTGCCTAAATACGTGCAGCTATCGACGTTTCCGATGTCATCACTGCCAGCTTTAAGCGTGATGTCATTGCTTGCGTTTAGCTTCATGCTTTTAGTCTTGGATACGTTGATTTTTAGGCCGGCCTTTTGTGATTCCAAGACAAGGTCTTCAATTTTGCTTTGCATATCTGAATGTTTGGACGATAAGAGGCAGATGTCGTCAGCGTAGTCGTGGTCTTCCAGATGTTCGGTAAAGTTCCATTGGATACTCCTTTTGGCGTTATTAAGAGCTTTACCTAGGATATCATCAAGAACGATAAGGAAGAGTGATGGTGATAGTAAACACCCCTGCCGTACGCCTGAATTAGTGGCGAATGTCGGTGACAACAACCCATTGTGTAACACACTGCACTTAAAGCCTTCATATTGTGCACGTACTAAGCTTATGGCCTTTGCGGCTATACCTCTTCGTTGCAGTGAGACCCAAATATTTTCTCGGGAGACACTATCGAAGGCAGTGCTATAGTCTACGAAGACAAGTTGAAGTGCAGCACGCCACTCGCATGATTGTTCGACAATTAATCTGAGGGTGTTGATTTGATCCACGCATGATCGGTTTCGCCCGAATCCTGCTTGCTGCTTTCGATTGGCCGAATCAAGTTTTTCGTTTACCCTGTTCAGAAGCACTTTCGTCCATACTTTTGATGGTACTGAGAGCAAGGTAATGCCTCTGACCCCTTACCCGCAGGGGGAATACTAAACAGTATGCTCCAACCATAAATGATTTTGCATTGTTTAGGTACCAACATAATGAAAATATAAAAATAAAATAAATAAAAAATAAATACCATAAAGTGACAGAAATAAAAATTCGCCTATGTGGAAAAACAAAAATGACGTAGATAAAAATGCAACAGCATAAAGTGGCACAGTTATTCGAGTTGCCATTGTTTGACTGACAAATGAACATAAGCATTCGATGTTAAATTTTGACGTCAAAATTGAGTCAAACGTCGGAGGTGTCATAACAAGCAGGAACATAGAGAAATCGGTCATTTTAAAAAAAATTTTTCAGTTTCAAATATCGAAATATTTTACTTATAGACTAAGAGCCAGCGCTTGGCTGACCCTCCTCATAGTATCAAAGCTGAATTTTTTTGTGAGTGTTATTCCAATAGTAGGTATGAACTTCTGTTCTAGTGAATTCCTGAGAGGTGGTGCCTACGTGAGATATCGGGCGTAAAAGGTCGAGAAAAACAGTTTTTTGCAAATATCTCGCTAACGGTTTTATCTATAAAAAAAATAACTTCCACAATTTTGTAGCTCATTAAATTTCATATCGAAAAGTGGTGCAAATTGTTTTCGCACTACCTATAGTCCAGTGAAATTGGACTTTCCAACCCAACATATAAAATCCATAATTTTTTTCTTCTAGTCGGCCTATTTTTTAGTTTCAAATTATGCACCAAAATTCGAGACCGATTTCACTGTCGTACAAAAAGTTATTCAGGCACAAAGGTGGTGCCTTCGCGAGATATCGATCATAGTTATAGTAATTTGAAAATCAACTTTCAAAAAACTGATTTTCTCTACCTTTCGCACCCGATATCTCACTAAGGCACCACCGCTCATGGTTTGACTAAAACAAAAGTTAGTACCCACTATTGGAATAATACCCACAAAAAAATGCAGCCATGATGCCATGACGTAGGCGTAGTTAGAGTACTTTGAAAATCAACATTCATATAACTATGAACACTTGCATGCGGAAAATACCTTAAAATAGGATATCTCCTAAACTGTGGGTCGTACGAAAATAATTTGGACCACTTTTTGATATGAAATTTTCTGAGCTACAAAATTAAGGAGCACCATTTTTTTGTAGAAATAAGCGTTAGCGAGATACTAATTTTCTCGACCTTTGTGCCTGAATAACTTTTTGTACGACAGTGAAATCGATCTCGAATTTTGGTGCATAATTTGAAATTAAAAAATAGGCCGACAAGAAGAAAAAAATTATGGATTTTATATGTTGGGTTGGAAAGTCCAATTTCACTGGACCATATCTCCTAAACTATAGGTAGTGCGAAAACAATTTGCACCACTTTTCGATATGAAATTTAATGAGATACAAAATTGTGGAAGTTATTTTTTTTATAGATAAAACCGTTAGCGAGATATTTGCAAAAAACTGTTTTTCTCGACCTTTTGCGCCCGATATCTCACGTAGGCACCACCTCTCAGGAATTCACTAGAACAGAAGTTCATACCTACTATTGGAATAACACTCACAAAAAAATTCAGCTTTGATACTATGAGGAGGGTCAGCCAAGCGCTGGCTCTCCGTCTATTACTTATGTCCACATAAAGGGTTTTTTTTTAGAGGTTTGTTTTTCGAATAGAGATAAAACTGGCATTTTGTGGTCAAATCTGGCAACTCTAATGTCATTTATGTTCAGTTTGGTTTGCCATTTCATTATGAACAGGTTGACAAAAGAACAACGCTTGCAAATCGTGCAAATTTATTTCGAAAATAATGGTTCATTTCGCGAAGTTTACCGCAAGCTCCGTCCATTTTATGGTCGACATAATCGTCCATCAGAGCAATTAATTCGGTTAACCATGGATCGTTTTCGCACTACGTTTACTCTATGTGATAATACGCATCCGCAGAGACGTCGAACAGTGCGCACCGAAGAAAAAATTGCCGCTGTAGAGCAAAATGTTGAAGAGGACCCGAATGAATCGATTCGCCACCGTGCAGAGCAATTGGAGCTTTGTCCATCAACTTTATTGAAGATTTTTCGCAAAGATCTTGGCTTGCGACCTTACAAGATCCAGCTTGTGCAAGAATTAAAGCCGCGAAACCATGCAATGCGTCGTAATTTTGGTGTATGGGCCGAAAATGAGATTGATCTCGATGCTGTTTTTCATCGCAAAATTTTGTTCAGTGATGAGGCTCATTTTTGGTTGAATGGCTACGTCAACAAGCAAAATTGCCGCATTGGAAGAGAATCCACATGAGGCCCTTGAGACGCCATTACATCCACAAAAACTGACTGTTTGGTGTGCTCTATGGGCTGGTGGAGTCATTGGGCCATACTTCTTCCGAAATAATGCTCGAGAGTCAGTTACCGTTAATGGAGACGGGTAAAGAGCCATGATAACCGACTATTTTGTTCCCGAATTGGATGGCATGAATGTGGATGAGTTGCGGTTCCAACAAGACGGCGATACATGCCACACAGCGCACGTCACAATCGATTTATTGAAGGAAACATTCGATGAGCGCATAATTTCGCGGAATGGACCTGTCAATTGGCAACCAAGATCGTGTGATTTGACACCATTGGATTATTTTCTTTGGGGATATGTGAAATCGCTCGTCTACGCCAACAAACCAGAAACATTAGGGGACTTGGAAGCCAACATTCGTGGCGTTAATGCCGACATACGGCCCCATATGCTCGAAAAAGTGGTTGAAAATTGGACCTGTAGAATTGGCTTTATTCGAGCCAGCCGCGGCGGCCGCATGCCAAAAATTATATTTAAACATTAATGGCATAAAATTATCCTTCCAATAAAGCCAAATTGATGGACATTAAAACGATTTTCTTGTGTTTTATTTCAATTTGAAGTTCTATACCTCTAAAAAAAACACCCTTTACTTACATGCACTTTCATTGATCATATAAACTTTTCCATTCTAAAAAAATTTTTACTGACAAAAAGTATTTTTCTCTGTGTAATTTAGAGTTACTTTTGCAATTATGTTATCAAAAAACATTTGAAATTCTTTTACCAATAACAAAAAAACTATAGCTAATCGTCCTTGAACTTGTAGCGAGAAATTACAAAATCAATCAATCATCATCAGGGTCTGCCACAAAAAACACAACCTGCAAATATCGTAAATCGCGCCATAAAAAGCATAAAAACCTCAAAAAAGTGTTAATGCAAAACAAATTAAAAGCATTCAATTAACGGGATTATAAAAATTTATGGGACAATACTACGAAACTTACAACAACAACAGCAACAAACTGCAATGCATCATAGCAGTTTTACTTCAATATTTAGCTTATGTTGCTGTTGCTACCGTTTCATATCACTAAAAGTGTGACAACCACAGTCAAATGATATAAAATTTGTTGTTGTTGTTGTTGTTGCATTAAAAAAAAAAAATTAAAGTTTATTAATTGCAAACAACTAAAAGTTTGTTGTCAAGTTGAGAAGCCAACAACAGTAACAACAACAACTACGAAAAAGTAACAACAAAAAATTCATCATCATAACTCAAAAGTTATCACTGCACCAGCAGCCAGCCAGCCCTCAATCTATATGTAGTTTAAATATTAAAAGTGCTGTTGTTGTTGTTATTTTTGCTGCTGCTACTGCTGTTGAGCGCACTTGAAAAACTTTTGGTTTTTTTTTTGGAGCAATTGCTATGATTTATTGAGTGTTGTTGTATTTGTTTATTATTAAAATGTTTTTTATCTTAAAATTAATATTATAATACCTGAGGGGAAGAACTACTTGCAACACTGGGGTAATGCAACTCTGCAATAGTAAATTTTGTTTTGGTTTTTTATGAATACAGGAGCTGTTTAGCAAGTTTTGTAAATTTTACTTGTACGGGAGGCGCCCCAACCTGTTGTACAAATTGACATAACTTTTGCTCAGATACTTTGCAAACTTTTCTCAGGGTCTGAGTGAAATTTGTATTATTTGTAGTATTTTGGATTTTTTGCTGATATGAAAGGTGCCACGCTCTCTTGTCCGAGTTTGCCTGGTTTTTGCTCAGAACCTGCGCTTACTTCTTTTAGTATTTATGTGCTTATGGTTGAATTGCCGTGAAAAATACTTATAAAATTGCAGCTGATCGACTTCACTTCTTCCAATAAGTTGAGCTAACTTTGACGACAGTGGCAGTGTGGCAAGTTTCATTGAATTATCTTGCATCCAAAAAATATTAAAATGATTTCAACGGATAGGCAGACAGACGGATATGGCTACATGACAACAACTTAGTTGCATTTGATTATAGCTCGTGATCAAATACTATCCGATATTTTATGAAATTTTAAATTAAGATAAGAGTTAGATTATGAGCTCATTACCATTCTTATCCAAATTCGTACATCTCGTATGATATAATAAGTCAATACCAGAACAATTAATTTTGTTCTGATCAAGTAAAAGCTTTGCTAAACACACTAATTAAATATATACTGAGCAGCACAATATACAGTGAGTCACAAATGTATTTTGCATATGAAAAATATTCAAAAATTCGAATTTTAACTAAATTTTTAGCCGTTTCATTCTTAGAAAAGTAATATTTTTTTATAAACTTCGGGTCAATGGAACGTTAGCTTTGATACCACTTCATAAAAAAATTAAAATAATGCGTTCTAATCACTTAAAAAGCAAAGAAATGATTTATTCATCTTTTTTATAAGGTCACTACTAAAAAGCAAAATTTTACTTTGAGATTATTTACCAAGTAAGAGAGGCTTTTTTAATAATAACCATGGCAGCCGTTATTTGAGGAGACATCATGTAAACATCTTTGCTAGGATTCTATCCCTTTACGACATTTTCGGTCGGTGTTTTTTCCCATTTTTCTTGCAGTACTTGTTTGAGCACATTTTTTTGATAAAATATGGTATTCTTGACCTTTCCACAAGATAAGACCAACAAAATTCTATTGGATTCGAAAAAAGATATCGCGGTGGTGTTTTAATCTCTTTGGTGTTGTACAGAAGTGTCCCAGGATGTGTATTTAGAGTCATTGTCTTTTGAAAATAAAAAGTCATCTTGTGGTAAGCCCATTTTTTAAGTACTAGGTGCATAGTTAACGTTCCATTGACTCGAAGTTTATAAAAAAATATTACTTTGCTACGAATGAAACGGCTAAAAATTGAGTTAAAATTCGAATTTTTGAATATTCTTTGTATGCAAAATACTTCTGTGACACACTGTAAGTGCCATTAGAAGCACTAAAAAAAATCCCATGGTTTTGCAATTTCCGCTCAGCGTATCTGCTGAAAAGCCAGCTGACACTCCCCGATCTAAGCTTAAAACGCATGGTGGCGACTAAGGCACCATTGTGTTTTTTCACTGTTAAACTCAGCCAGAATAGATCAGATAACGTCGTGACACACTGTGATGGTACTCTACAGCAATTATTTGTAATACGCAGACGGTCGGTAACTAGAAGAATGGCTTCATGTGTATGGCATTTAGTATTTGGTGGGTTTGAAAAAATCGTTTTCTTTCTTTCCAATACGTTTTATGGCCCACACGATGGTAGTACGCTTCATTGCTCAAAGTCAATTGAAAACTGCTGGATATTTTCATGTTAGAAATTAATTTGCCAGATTTGTTTTTTTTTTTTTTTGCATTTGTTAGATAATGTTTTATATTTTAAACAAAACTAAAAAACACTCAATAAGCTAATGCGCTTTTGCTTTTTATAACTAAAAGCAGGTGTAATCTAATAATTATACTTTTTTCTTCTCAAACAAATCGTATTATCTGCACACTCCCAGTTTAATCCAAATTCTAACAATACTACTGAACTACTGTAGTCATTAAGTAAATGTACCATTAAAGTTTTTTAAATAGCAGCTATTAAATTATATACCTAGTAGATTACGTAAAATATAAGGTAGTAGATATAGCAATTGTTCACTTTATTATAATGAACTGGAAAACTTCTTTACTTACCTTGCCAGCACCTGTGCGCATTAGTGACTTCATTAAACAAATTAATGAAAAAAGCCAACACTTTAACTTCAATTCCAACATTAAAATTGCATTAAACTTCAATGACAGCAACGACCTGTCTAATAAGACGCACGCTGACCACAAGATGTCGCTAATCGCATTCGAACAAAAAAAACAGAAGACAATTGAAATTTAAAACCCGCGCGCCAAAGTGTAAAATTTTGTAAATGTCATCATTTAAGAGATATGGATGCTTCATCGTCTGCTATTTGTTTTTAACACTACTTGCCCATTCACGTATCTCCAATGAGGAATTTTCAAGCATTTAAGCCAATTTACAGAAGCAAAAAGACGCTAAAAGAAGCAGCATTAAAAGTGGAAACAGCAACAGCAGCAACAGTTAAGTAAGCTTAGGGTTGCCATTGCTTGAAAAAATGCTTTACATTATGACTTGGAAAATGACATAAAAAGAAGGTATACGCTAAGGCTTCTTTAACTGGATAATTGGAAAAGGGAGACTTAAGGCGTGTTAGTAGACAACACTGTTTCAACAACTGCTTTTAGCAGGATAGTTCTATTTATGAAGATTTTTTTTTTACCCTTCATCAAGGGTATATTCAGTGTGTCTTTCCGTTTGCTTGTAACGCAGAGTAGGAGGCGTGGCAGGCATAGAAAAGTATATATATTCTTGATCAACATCACCTCTTGAGTAGATAGAGTCATGTCTGTCTGTTTGCTTGTCTGTGAAAATATTTTTCACGAAAAAAACAGAGCAAACTAATTCAATAAAATTTAGTGCACTGCCTTTTGCGGACCACGAGACCAAAATGGACAAAAATACTTGAGATAGTAAGCGCAAGCTCTGAACAGATGTGTGGATTTGGGCAAGAGGGTGTGGTGACTCCCATATAGGCAAAAGCTATAAAATTGTACCTTAGGGTGTCTAAAATGTAGCCCTGAGGAGTTATGGGGCTAAAACTTTTGACCTGTTTTAAAAAAATTTTGGGTCACCCTAGCGTTTTAGCGAATACTTTATGATAAAACTTTTGGTTAATTGTATTGGCTTTCTAAGAAATATTTTGGTTTTCAGAGATTAAAAAGATTTCCTAATGTTCTGGACTTTTAAAGTTAATATATTATTACTTTTTGACTTTAGCCTCCACTTTAGTATAGAAATGGTCCTATTTAGATACTCTTTCATAATTCTTTTTAGAATTCTCGTTAAATTTACTTTAGTTTGATGGCACAATTGTTGAACCAACTTTTTTAATTGAGGTCAGAAAAAAATTATTTTCAAAAACAATCTGTTTGAAGGCTCCAGTAGATAAAAAGCAGTAGGTAAGTGCAGCGCGCACACCTTATGCAGCACAGCGCAATGTGTGTTGGATTGAAAAACATTTCTTTCCGAGGTTAAAAGAAAAAATTCGTATGACAGATGTATAACCGAATTAAAGGAGTTTTAATGAGGATTCCAAAAAAAATTATAAAAGGGTTTATTAATCGGACCTTTTTTAGACTCAAATGGTCGCCAAAGTCAAAATATAGGAAACAAAATTTGAAAGATCAAATTTAAACATCAAATTTAAAGGTTCACATCTTTGCGAAATTCTCATCAATTAAATATTGTAAATCAAATACATTCTTAACTGATACAACTAACTAAAATTTCCAATAAAAACGCTAGGGTTACCAAACATTTTTTTTTTTTTCCTAAAACAGGTTAAAAAATCATTTTTAACCCCATAACTCCACAGTGGTACATTTTAGACCCCCCCTCAAGTGCAACTTTTTGTTAGTCTATACTCAAGATATCAAAAATTTTCGTCCAAGTGGCAACTCTATCTTGCATTGCCAATAAATTTGACTTTATGAAAATAGTAGTAGCATCATCATTAGCAACTACTAGCAGCAACTGTTGCTGCTGCGGATAAAGTAATTATTATCATAAAGCGCAGGCAAACAGAATGAAATCATTTTGCTTTTATTTCTTGATATTTGTAGTTGTTTTCGTTGTTTTCTTTCAAATGCATTACATTTGAGTTTCTTTACTCTTTTTTTTTTCAAGGGTCTTGTCGTCAACGATGGTGGTGACGCTGTCGCCATTGCTTTCTTAAGATTACAACGTGCAAGCCATCAAATGTTGGTTCTTGAAAAATAAATTAGTTATTGTTGCTTTTAATGTTTGTTATCTTATCTCGACCCACAGAGATAATGGTTTTCTAGTTTTTCAGTAAAATTTTTGAAAAAAAAAAAAAAAAAATCAGAAAAGACAGAATGAAAAACGAAAAGAAAAATCAGAAAAACTCAAAAACGTTGTCAATGTCCGACAATGACAGGCCGGCAGCTTATGAAAATATGATCATGCTAATTAAAACAGACTTTCGAGTGTGGTAATATAATGTGACTCTTTAAAATACAATACAATTTCGATTATTGTTTATTTAGCACTTCGAAGATTTTAACCCATTCCCCGCCAGTGATGCCATACGGCACAGTTAAAACGCATTACCCGAATGTACACCAAAATCTTTTTGTAACTTTTTCGCGCAGGCTTGTTATTTTTTATATGCGTAGAAATGTTTGATCTATCATTTGATGCATTCCACGCGTAAATATTCCATCAACTTTTCAAGCGCGAGCGGAGAGGAAGTGATCATTGAAAAATTATTCGAAAAAATCGATTATGGCTTCGGGACGTCGGCGAGTTGCAAAAAATTATTTATTTGTATTTCGATTTTGAAAAAAGTAATTATGCCAAATTGAAGAGTAATACAGTAGTCTCTAAAGTGCATTTATATTTTTCCATAAGTTGCTCCTTACTTAGTGATAGGCCTGATTATATTTTAAGTGTGCCATATGGCATCACTGGCGGGAACCGCTTATAAAAAGTTTAGAGGTAGATTAATTTCCATTTATTGCAATAATTCAATTCATAAATAATTTATATGGAGAAAATATCTACCTGGGGGGGTTTGAACACCAAAAAACCCACCCCGTGCGAATGGGCCTGGGTGTCATATGAATTTTTCGAGCCTTTTTTTATGAAAATGTGCTGTAAATGATTGTGGATGCATCTTTGGTTACAATGCTTGAAGATTATTGGATCATTAAAGCCATGATTTTTGCTGGCATATCTCGAAATAGTTTCAATCAAATAAGCCGTTTTATTCACTTTACACTGAAAAAACACATTGATCCCTTTCACCCTGAGCATCATTTGATGAGTCCATGACACCGTATTTCAGACTGCTCTCATGCAAACAGTTTATTCGAACCAAACTTCTTCGATTTAGATACATTGCATGGTGTCTGAACAGTCTTGGAGGGTATTTGGTGTCCTTTGGTATTTACCGAGGAAAGTATTGTTGTACTAACTTTGTGGCAGCTCTATTACAAATGATCAACGCCATTCCTGACCATTTGTGCCCTCCTATTCCACTTTTACTTCGATAATTTATTAACTGGAATCCCAGTTTTAAATTATTTGCAAAACCTAGGCTACAATGTAACGGGAACCATAAGAAAAATTTGCATTCCACGCAACTGCCCACTTCCTGGAAAGACATCATGAAAAAAATAAAAAACAAATCAAGAGGGCATATCAAATTTGCAGAAAACAAGGAATTTGACATCGCCATTGTAAAGTGGAATGATAATAATTGCGTTTTAGTTGCTTCTACTTGACAAGAAAGAGATCTAAAATCGATAGCTACGCTCTTTTGTAGAGCAGAATGGCAGCTATAATGGTCGAAAGTCTAAAGGCAGTCGAACCATATAATAAATGTATGGAAGGAACTAATCAAATGGATCAAAATTCACGTTTTGATGGAATTGCTCATTACGTTGGTGAATGTGATCGCCGCAAGTAGATGTAAATATAGACCGTGCAAAAACCTATTCTGAAATAGGTGCATAAGATGCAAACAAAAATTCACCATCAAATTCAAAAAAAATAAGTGCTGGCGGGGAATGGGTTAAACAACGCTCTGAAAAGTCAAACGCTTAATGATTAAGAAATGAACAGTTGGTAGGTAATTAGATATTGGGGAGTTATTACCATTTTGATTGAAGTTCTAGTAGAATTTACTAGAAATAAAGTAGTACCCAGCATAGTTGCAATTTTTATTGATTTATATTTCAGTGGCCAAATACTTTAAAAATGAATACATATTCTAAAAACTAATTTTTCAATATCATTATCATAAAATTGCAAATTAATTTCTTTGGTTTTATCACTGATGAAATTTAATGCTAGTCTGTACCATTAAAAGTCGTTTGCCAGTCGTTTGCCAGTCGTTGGTTGCCACAAATATAGGCACTGATTGTAGCTGAATGTTTACCCAAAAAATATTTGCAACTGAAAGTTTCAAAGTAAAATTCAAAACCGACCAACTGAGCTCAAATAGCAATATGACTTATTGATACCACCGGCTTATTCTTATTGTAGACTTCTTATAAGCATCAGAATTCTTTTATTCAAATTTTTGGGATTGCTTTCATTATTTGTTTCTATTCTCCCTTTCATAATGTGTTTTTTTTTTGTGACAGCATGATGCCAAAATTAAATTCAAGGCCAAAGCCAGTATTCAAAATTAACACCCAGCACAAACACAAGAAATTGGAATAAAAAAGCAAACAACTCCAGACGACATAAAATTCAATTGCTCTTCAAAAAAAAATTTAATTACACTGGTCTACAAATTTCGAAAAAAATTTCGAAAAGAAGAAAATGTTTCTTTAGTAATTTGGGTGCGCTGAATTCAAATCTGGTGCCAGAAATGCGCCATTAGGTCATCAGGTTCTCTTTATGTATATAAGGTTATTTATGTTCGCTATACTACTCATTAATAAATAAAAAAACAAAATTTACAAAAAATTCATTGCGTATTTTTTTGGGACAAAAGCATGCTTGGAGGCTATTGATGGACTCTTATATATGAAATGTAACAAACAAAATTCAAACGATGTTCAAACATTGCCATTCACTTCTGAATTGTTAAAAATTTTCAAATAAATTAATGATTTTTCTGAAAAAAAAAAATGTGCTATTGTATTTCAAAAGCTTGACCTGAAGAGAAAAACCGATTGCAGATTCGAATTCAGCGCACCAAATAACCCTAGGAACACTATTTGGTTGCTCCAGTCGAAAATCGTGTAGACCAGTGTTATTCATTTTTGACGACACGATATCCAGACAAGAGTGTACAAATTATACAACAAATACAAACGACAAATGATTCTTTCAATTTCATTAAAAGAAAACTTCAAAATGACAAAAGTCTGCGCATTGCAACTTCATAAGAATTCTCTAGCAAAATAAAATAAAACGATGAATTTAGACAATTGGAAAAAACAGCAATAACAATAATTAACCATCATCATACCATATACCTCCTCTTAATAAACAAAAAGTCCAAACCACAAAGTGAGAAACCCATAAATCTTAACCAAAATGAAACTAAAAGTGCAAATTTTAACATGAAGCGTTACGCTGGAAACGTAAGAAAAAACCACATAAAATAAGTGGAAACGACTTTATCTAGAAACTAAAAAAAATAATAGATAAAGAAGAAGAATCATCTTTGTAGAAGAATACGAAGAAGATCAAATAAATAAACCAAGTGGTTAAACAAACAAATGTCAAAGAAACAGAACTAAAATTAGCAAAAAATATAAAGAGAAGTGATTAAACTCAAGCGGAAACATACGTCTAAAAAAACACTTCTTGTACTTGCTAAAGTTTTTGTTTGAAAGGGAAGGGATGTTGGGCAGTGATCAAGAGCAAAAAATTTAAGGTAAAAATGAGTGTTATGGAAACGTGTAAAATTAAACAAATATCGTTAAGTAGGTGATAATTAACGTAGTTAGGTTTGCATATCTTTAGTCTTAAAGAATATTTGTAAGATTGGAATTGTTTTGTGATTATTTTTAACATAAGATTTATGACTAAAAAAAAGTTATATTTGAGAAAAAAGGCGATCAACGTAAAGACATACTTGTAGCTGCAGTTCTTTATTGACCGAAAAACGGGTAAAAATGGCCAAAAAATTTCATATACAGTAGACCCCGCTTAATTGACTCCCTTTTAATTGACTTACCCGGACAATTGAACTAAAAAAAGCCTAGTAAAACTATCCTCATTGGAAAAGGCACCCAAGTCCCCTGTTAATTGATCCTCGCTTAATTGGTTTCCCCGGTTAATTGATAGGAAGAAAATGGTTTCCAAATGAAAAATACATGTAAAATACCCCTTTTAAAAGATCAACAATATTAAAAGTAACAAAAATTTTAATAATGAAAAAATCTGAACAGCTCAATAAAGATTTTAATCCTACTCCGAGCTGGCTATGGCAAAGGCAAAACTGTTAATATGCCTTCTTTCGTAAAGTTCATGGAGAGAAATTCTCAAAAAACGCAAAAGGTGAAAATGATTTCAATAACTTAGTTCTTCCTAGATTGTTAAGAGGTTTTGATCAAGCTTTAATTTTTAACGCCGACGAAAGTGGATTGTGCGTTACGTACTATGTCCAGAAGAGGTGATGGCCTTAAAGGTTTTAAATAGTCAAAATCACGTCTGTTGCTTTTTTTATGCCTCTGGAAATTATGAAAAAGCTTAAAAATTTTACCCTGAATTCATTCGATCAATTATCCGGGATTCTTTTAATTGATCAATCGGATCAATTAAACGGGTCCCGCCTTATTGATTCCCCGGTTAATTGAATCGAAAAGTTTCGGACTAGGACTACAACTAAACATTAGCATTTTTAATATTTTCAGAAAAACGCTTTTTAAGTGTTTAATAATTCAATTTTTGCTTTTTTGAATAAAATCGGATGTGGACTACATTTCTAAAGGCCCCTTCTGAATAGGGAAGTAGAACTGTCTTTTTTTTTGTCATATTTCCGTATACATAACTGATAACATAAAAAAGTTCAGATATCTTGTTATGAATTATCGAGAAATTTCCAACTATGTCTATCAGATGATTATACAGCGCTCGAATGTAAGAATACAATATTATTTGACTTAAATGCTATTTTTTTTTTATTACTTAAATCAACACTCAGGGGATAGCCCCACAAATGCAATGCACCGTGTTGATTTTCAGAAGAGGAAATAGGTAAGAGGGATGAGGAAAGGGAGAGTTAATGTCGATGAACATTTTTCCTAAACCTACCGATGTCACAGCTGTTGAGAAAAACGCTTACAGAGAGATTATTCCAATTTATAATCGTGCGACCAAAGCACGACTTATCCCAATAGTGCAATGTTCTGATAAAATCTATTAAAACGCAATAGGAATGGGCCCGAAGCGACGCACAGTGGGGTATTGACCCCCAAAACACGCTATCAATTCAACTAGGAGACGGAGGCAACTTTTAAATTTTTTTTTAATTACAATGCATCATAATAAGAAAAAAACAACAATTAGGTGACATCCTTTAGTAGATTTTTTTTTTTTTTTTCAATCAAAAACAAATTTTTCATGCCTACAAATATCATAATTTTTTTTTTTTTTAATTTTATTTTTTTAGTAATCACATTTATTGAATGCTGCTTGCTAAAGTTTTTTCGTTTGTATCAAGAAAACCGATATCACTACTTTCAGCAGTTGTCTTCATCGGATTCTTCAGTATCTTCAGCGTTATCTTCATTTGTTGGTGCTACAAGCAAATTTACAGCCATTTGTGGCAACTTTTGGAACTTCTTTTGCGGTAATTTCCTTTTGCTTGAAATAATTGGGTCTGAAGTTATTAAAAACCTATTTAAAATATCCTCAAGGGTTTTTTCTTTACTTATTTTTCTTGAGTAATGCTATCTGAAAGATTTGAAGTCCTTATTTCTTGCTTCTTGTGCCTCTTCAGAAAGTTGACCAATCGGCAATAAAGCATATTTAATGATTTCAGGGCCATGAATTAAGATTTTATGCACAGTTGTGGGCATATTATACCACGAGTGTTTTTGTACAAAATATCTTGCTGTATCAAGCGCATAGTCTCGAAATTTGTCTGTATTTATTTCGTGTCCGCATGAAATAACGATCAAAATAATATGCATTCTTTTGATTAGCTCTACATCAATCTTGGTTATTGATGCTGTTGTTTCTGCATTTTCAAAAAAACGTCGAGCAGTATTGCCATCATTCGAACTACCAAACCCTGGCTTTGGTTTATCAATTACTAAACCTAGTTGTGTCCTAAATTCATTTCGAATTCTCGACTTGTTTGCTGTTACAATCTGCTTCTCTGATTCCTCTCTTATCAGCCATTTTCTGACTGGTAGCTTATCAGCCAAATGTAACAAGCACTCAAACAATCGTATCCAACCGTGTAGTGTTGATAAACCAAATTGCAGGTTTTCAACTTTTACTTTTCTTTTAATCATAAGATCAATTGAATTGAATTCTTTAATCGTAGCTTCACATAGATAGCACCTTTGTGTAGATGTAGTTTCAGTGAGAGCGTTGCACACCTTACCATCCACCATGGTTAACATAAGCTTGTGACTTACCTCGATTAATCTGTCTCCACATTGTACAATAGATTTGCTGAGGTCACTTATTTCAGCTTCTACCCTATTTTTTTCTTTTTTTGACACATCTGTTGTTTCTTTAATAAACTCCATGCGAAATGGACGACAAAATCTTGTTGAGGCAGGTCGGGGATTTTGCCAAATAATTTTAGATCCACAAACTAATTTAATTGGAACCATGGAAGTAATAAATATCGATGCATCATTTGCATCCGGGCCGTGAAAAGCTTGTTTGTATATGCTGTTGCCCGAACTTCCGTCAAAACCCCACTTCGAAAACAAACATAAACTAGATAATGCGTTATCCTCAAAAGCATCTATAACTGGCTTTTGCAATGTAACCAAACGCTGGATTGTTAGGTTTAGCAAAGCTTGCAAGCTTACTTCGCATAAAGTTTCAGAAATTGTTATAAATTCCACTGAAGGATAACAATCCTTTTTTGCTGTCTGTACAACGCTATAGCAGGGAAATTTTTCTGGTGCAGCACTTCTTATAATGTTGTACTGATGGCGGGATAACTTTGATTCTACAAGCACGGCGAGAGCATCTTCTTTACTAATTTTAGTAGGATTTTTATGTTTTTCATATAATTGCCTATATTCAGTTGCTCTTTCAGGTGAAGTTGTCAATTCATGTAGCAACTTTGATGCTTCAATATGGCCTTCAGCCCGCAAACTCATTTTGGTGGCATACGTTAACGCTGATAACGGAGTTGAATCTCTTAACTGTTTGCATTTCGCTCTCTTAGTTCCCTCACAGGAATCTTCAAAGGACAGTTCCTTTCGTCCACGTTTGTTAAAGTTAGAAAGAGAAAATGATATTGATGAAGCCAACCAATCGCGATATAATTCCAAAAATCGTTCTTCAATTCTATGGGATCTTGTCCAACGCAACTTAAAGCCTTTAATAAACTGATTAATTATTTCATCAAAATCTTTCATATATCCCTCCGCAGGATGAATTCGACGCTTCATTTCATCTTTTAAATATTGAAATTTATCGCTAAAAGCATAATGCCCAGAGGTTTTCATTATATCATACATGTTTTGGCGAGATATAAACAATATATTTGAAGCAGTTCCTAAAAAAGACAGTACATATGATGTTCATATAAGACGAATTGCAGTGAAATACCCGAATATCCATTTAACACAATTATACTTCACTAGTATTAATGTCAAAACAAACCATTGTCAAATAAAACGCAAACAAATACTACAATGATTTTACGGCAAGGTCCAAACGGTTTCACATTGAAGACAAATAATACACGCTACATTAAATATATATTTTTTAGTTTATTTACTTATTATTTTTTTTTTTTTAATATTAAAAACAATATGTATTTCATATTTCAAGAGCAGTATCAATTAGGACATAATATTCAAAAGTAGTTAATATTACAAGGGTTTTATTTAAAGAACGAATACATTACAAAAAAATTAGTATTTTTAAGTCACTTATACAGCCTACATCGACAGCTTAAGAAGAATAACAAAACAAAAGGAAAAAAAAAAATCATAGCATTTTGTTGCATTGTTGGTGGCTGCACTTGCTTGTTATGATTATAGCGACTGGAGTTCTCTTACAAAAAGTTTAATAATTCCGAAGGAGCAAAACATCGCACAACCAAATTTTTAACACTTATTATGGACAGTCTATAGTTAAAGAAAATTATAACAAGATGAAAACTTTTCACAACCTAAAATACTTTAACTCCACTTGAATAATAAAAAACCTTAATTTTTTAACACATATTTAATATATATAAAACAAAATTTTTTAAGCATTAACTCAAAAAAACTTTTATGTAGTAAGAACCACAATTACCTGAAGTTGAAGGTTCCATTAAAACTTTTTCCACAAAAACAATTTTTTTTAATAAAAATGTACTCTAAAAAAGCCAAAAAATTCCAATTTTTCACAGCGCGCGAACGAAAACAAAAAAAGTTGATTTTCAACCGCATATAACTTTTTAACTAGTAATGTTAGGTCAACAATTTTTATTGTTTGTGACGCAGAATTTAATTATCTTTAAACCGGTATAAAAAAAGCCGGTACTTCAAAAATTTTTTTTTTCAATTAAATGCGTAAAAGCGTATACAATACCCCTTTGTGCGACGCCTGAGTGCTTTGAGAAAATATACAAATGAAACCAGCTCACAAATTTCTATAACAGAGGATAACATACCCAGCATTACGACAATGTTCAAGACAAGATGATACAACATCCGCATCTCCAATCAACTTCATCGCACGACGTTGAACTCTGTCTAGCAGCTCGAAAGCTGTTTTTGGAGCCACAGCTCAGATGTGCGATTTGTACTCTAGTGTAAGTTTAATATAGTCACAACAGACAGTCCAAAGACCAACAGAAGTGAAGTATTTCTTACAAAGTTTTAGATAACCTAAACACTTGGTCGCTTTTTCGGCATATCAAATATCTCAGGTCAGCTTGAATCGATATGCTCAGAACGCACACTGGCTCAAAAAATCACTAAAAACTGGCTAAAAATCTTAATTTTTTACCCGGGGGTTTTTGGGGTCGCTGATTACGAATTTGATATTAGATTTTAAAAAAACAAAATGGCGGAATCGAAGTGGCAAAAAACAACGCTTCCTAAAATTTTATGTCTTCTTTAAAAATTTATTTCAAAACTTTAACTTTGACAGAGTTGTGTGCTACGGCAAATTGATCTACATACATAAATATGGGTCTTATTTACCTTGATCATAAAGTATAAGCAGTACCTATCATAATATAAAAATTTTATCGTTTCGAGCGAGCAATAAATAGGTATTGACAATTGGCAAGCAATATGAGTTAAACTTTAGTAGGTATTGGCGTCTCAGAAAAGTTCATGTCAAACAAAAATCAAAAGAATCTTTGCGTTACCTTACGGTACATATAAGTTTTGAGCCTTTTTTCATAACCACTGCTAACTGATTTTGTAAAATTTTTTGATTTTAAGTTAATCACAATTATCAAAAAACATTCAAATCAGTTCAGTTTTACAATAACTACATAATTTTTACAGTGTACACTTAATTTTTACATTCAACTCACACAATTTTGAGTCTGAAAAGCATACTTTTGGAGAGATAGCAAGAGCGTTGTAGGAATACCTGGATCTTTCTTGTCGATTTTTTGAGGTCTATGAATATCAGTTAGACAATACCTACAGTCCATAAAAAGTTAGGTTGAAACAACTTTTTTTCGACTTTTGGCCAGCTTTTAATGATTTTGATCCAGTGTGCAAAGGCAAGAGTTGCTAATGTTATACTGTCTATGCCGGCCATATTGAGGGATGGAGAAGACAATACACTCGGCTGTGAGACAAAAAACAGCATTGGGTCTTGCTAGCGTTTAATTCGATCCGATTAGCTCGACCCCACTCGGAGTTTATTTTGATTTTTTCCAATATTCTTCAAGCTCCAAGAAAGCTGTTTGAAGTAATAGTAATATGAATGACAAATACTGCAGTCATCTGCAAAATAATGGATTGGATTAATGGTCAATTACAGAAAGTCATCGATGAAAACAAGAAATAGGAACGGGGATAGGACGGAACTATGGGGAACTCCAGCGTTAAAGGAGCTGTTAAGTTTAAGTACTTGGTATGCAAAATTATGCAATGTGAACTTATGTAAGGTTAATGGTATTGTGTAAAAAAATTATATGGGAAAGTTATAAAAAAAGGTGGGTAATCGTAGAGATATTAGTAAAATTTACTTAAAATAAAGATAACATAAAGATATTGGAATCAGTTGTTATTTTGATGGGCATATAATAGTAAAGTTAAACTCTTCTAAAGTCAAGAAACATAAAAGAAAAGTTGTTCTGGGTGGAGAGTAAGAAAGAATTTTCGAAATTAAAATGATACAATGGGTGTTACCGCGGCTGTTTCTCATACTACGGTTTAATATTAGTTTATAATTGTTATTCATATTATATTCTCTTACAGTTACAAGTTTTAAGTATTTCTGTCTTCTATTATGATTTAAATGAAAACTAATGGATGTGCAGCGCTGAAAACGTAGCGTTTCAATATACATATTATATGTGTTGTTCTCGTTGCATGTCAGTTTGACACTTTTACCCTTTCAGGACCGTAAGGAATTAGGAGCTTATGCAACAATGTTAGCTTTTTATAATGGTATATTGGGCGTCCAGAAAACATACTTTAAAATAAAAATTCAAAAAATTTTAACGGTTTTTCTGGAATTTTCTGGGACAGATGTGTACCTATGGTCGTTAAGGGAGACTTTTTCCCCAAACATTTTTATATGGGGAAAAGACGCCCTTTTTTCAAAGAGTGATAAATCAGAAAGTAAGGATCTAATTGAAAAAATTTAAAGAAATGGTTTGATAGGTAAGGTTAGGGCTATTTGATGCCATCAAAAGAATTAAACTACACCATCTCCTGAAACTACACCGTAATCTTAAAAACAGCGCTTTCTCAGCTTCAAGCACGAATATCTCGAAATCCTGAAGTATATGAGCAATTTTGACCTCACATTCGAGTTCAGTGTCAAAAGTACGTTACAGTACATATGTCTACTAACAGGTTAATTAAATTTTTTTATTTTGATTGCCTGCGAAATTGGTCAAGTTGTAGAACAAAAAATAGTTGAAAAGTTACCCTTTACGACCATAGGAACACCGGTGTCCCATTTTGAATTTTATGATTTATCAATATACAATTTACTTACCTGACAACAATTATTTCACACTAAAATATGATTAAAAACAATTTAACACCTATAAATTCTGCTGCAAAGTATAGGAATAGTGCACCACACAAACTGTCACATTAGAATGATCATACAAAAATAACGGTTCTTCTGATGGTGTTGCAGATTTAATAGAAATGCAGGAAGCGTTTAGAAACTGATAAATGTCAAAATTACATATATCGGTTTCTTAATTATTTATGCGAAATAATTCCAAGTGGCATCAATTTTGTAGAGATTCACAAGATCTACAAAAAATAAGCCATATGTTTACACATTAGAGTAACTGTTTAGAAGTTATTCAATAAAAACCGGTTTTTTGCCATTTTTTTAAATATCTTCTAAACGGTTACTTCAATGCGTACACATATGAATTATTTTTTGTAGATCTTGTGATTCTCTACAAAATTGATACGGCTGCTTTTTATCGTATGACTTACCGTTTCAGAGATATCCTTCAAAAACCAGTATTTTCGAGACCTTAACGGTTTTTGAAGAATATCTTTTAGCCCATGAATGGCTCCAAAAAAAAATTAGTACGGTGTTTACAGAATCCAATTATCTTTTGAACGGTTTTTAACTTTTTTTGTACGACTCCTTGTTAAAGAGTATTCGCAATTTTAAAAGTAAAATATTTTAACATAAACTTATACGTAGCATTTACATATAACAGCTGTGCACAAGTCTTTAAATGGAGTTATCTCCTAAACTATAAGCTACACAAAAACATTTTTTACATCCTTACATAGGAAATTTTCAATTTTACAAAATTGTGGAGAAAATTTTTTCTGTAAATTTTTGCATTAGCGAGATATTTGCAGAAAACTGATTTTAGCGACCTTTAAGCCTGAATAACTTTTTATGCGCACAATGGACTTCAATGGACTTTTTACACATTATTCATTATGCTTTAATAAAGACAATTCTTATGTTCCTGGGCTACTATAGGACAAAAAAAAAACAAAAATTTTTTTAAGAACTACACTGCTAATGCTAGTATGAATTTTTTATAAAATTATAGAAATTACAATATGCGGTCTAGTGTCAAACCATACAAAACACAATAAAGCTTATTAACACATTCTCTCTATACCACTATTATAATCTCTTTAAGATCTAATCCAATAAAAAAAATTTTATACTAAATAGTAGGGCTGTGCAATGGGCTGATCGAACCTGTTCGAGTTTTCGACACACACAACGAACAAGATCGATCAGCTCAGCTCAACTCAGTTCGTAAGTTCGTGAGTTTTGAGCTGATCGTTTGATCGATCAGCGAATTCGTTGTGAGCTGATCGTTTGTTTGTTGAGCTCGTTAGTTATGAGTTTTCTCGTTTGTTTGGTTACGTTCAGCGTGTTCGATATGCGTTGAATATGATTGCAAGTTGCAATCAGCGTTGCAAAAAATGTGTAAGAATTGGGAAAAGTTTAAGGTTTAATATTATACACGAATATTAAACAAATATTTTGCATAGTTGTTTTTTGTTTGAACTTCGGCTCTTCGCTGTACACAGCAGAAGCAACTTTCATTATTGCCACATGTTTTTTTTTTTTTTTTTGTAAAATTTGCTTAAACCATACATTTCAAAGAAAAAAAAAAAAATTTAGTTTTAGCCTTTAACCGCTTGGATAAACTTTAAAAAATCCAACATATTTTTTAGGGCTGCCACCTGTTTCTTTTAATAAAATCAAAATTTCTATCAATAAATTGCTAAAATCTTAATTTTCTCTCTATAAATTGACATCTTGGGTCCAAAACCGACGAAACAAAAATTTGGGGTTGCCATATCAGGGTTGCCAGACGTTTTTTTGGAAAATTGCATTCCTTTGTCAACTTTCTTTATTGAAAGTTGTAGAATCGACCCAAAAACCCATAGTAAATTTTTTGGGGTTGCCACCTGGTTTTTTTAAAAAAATCAAAATTTTCTTGGAATAAATTGCAAAAATCATCATTTGCTTTCTTTAAATTGACATCTTGGGTCCAAAAATAACGAAAGAAAAATTTAAGGTTGCCATATTAAGGTTGCCTGACTTTTTTTTGCAAAATTGCATTTGGTTGTTAACTTTTTTCATTGTTTTTGAACCCATTGACATCTTGGGTTATAGAGAAAACAATTATGATTTTAGCAATTTATTGAAAGAAAATTTTGATGTTATTAAAAAAACCAGGTGGCAGCCCCAAAAAATTTACTATGGGTTTTTGGGTCGATTCTACAACTTTCAATAAAGAATGTTGACAAAGAAATGCAATTTTCCAAAAAAACGTCTTTCAACCCTGATATGGCAACCCCAAATTTTTGTTTCGTCGGTTTTGGACCCAAGATGTCAATTTAAATAGAGAAAATTAAGATTTTAGCAATTTATTGATAGAAAAATTTTATTTTATTACAAAAAATTAACTTTTTCATTCAAAATCATTTGTCAAAACGTCTTAGTTTTATTTTCAATTTTATTAAGTTCACAATTTCAAATTAAGAGCAAAAAAACAAATATGCAAAATATTTGTTTAGTATTCGTGTATAATATTAAACCTTAAGTATTATTTCTACGCAATTTTTACAACGCTGATTGCAATCTATACATCGCATAACGAATACGCTGAACGTAACCAAACAAACGAGAAAACTCATAACTTACTAGCTCAACAAACAAACGATCAGCTCGCAACGAATTCGATGATCAATCAAACGATCAGCTCAAAACTCACGAACTTACGAACTGAGTTGAGCGGAGTTGAGCTGAGCTAAACGAACTCAGTTCGGTACTGAAATTGTGTGAAAAGCTCATGAGTTTTGAGTTTGATCGAACTAGTTCGGCTCGTTGCACAGCCCTACTAAATAGTGACCATAAAAATGTAATTTTCCCCAAATTACCCATTTAGAAAAAACAATTCTGTTTTCAGTAACTGGTGGCCCATATTTTTTTTTTAAAGATTTAGTAAAAAAATTGATATAAAATTGTTCTCACCCCAATCACTTCATGTGGTCAATTTAGTACAACAACAACAAAGATGACAATAAAACTTTAAAACACGAATAGAGTTTTTATGGCAAAAGTCTTTCTACAAAATGTGAGTGGTGAGAGTACCCTACAATCAACTACCGGTTAAAGCATCACACAACAAAGAGACTAGAGTAATATCTCAATTATGTATTGTATGTAACTTAACAAGTAGCCACATAAAAATAACAACAACGATAATATAAAAAAATTTATCAAGTGCAAAGGGAAAATATAAAAATAAAAATAAAAATAAAAAAAGGTGAAAAAAAGTTAAAAGGTCATAAACTACCGCAAGAGCAAAGCGCAAGGGCTTATTCCGGTCAAAGAATTCGCTGTATAAACGCTGTGTATTTTCGACTTTTACGCAACATTTATCAGTCATTCACTCAGTCAGTGGGTCGGTCAGCATCATTCATCATTTGGATGAAACTTCAATCGATAAAAAATAAAACCAAATACAATAAAAAATGGACTAAGGAATTCTATTAGCAAATAAATAAAAAACAAGAAGATTAGAAAACTTTGTTAACTTTGGCAACGCCGCAAAACTGTATACCCTAAATCGTATTAATAGGAATTTAAGGTGACCACCTGCCGTGTACGCAGTTGGTAACAATTTGATCGCATTGGTAAATGTACTGACTCTAAAATCTTTGCCATTTTCTGCGTTACAAACATAAAAAACAAAATATGAATACTCTCCTTGGTGTAGGGTATAAAAATGAATTACCTTAGAGAATCTTTAATGCTATGAATCAATAGGAGCCCGAATAAGAAGACTCAAACTTTAGTCTCCTAATGATTTTCTCCCATAAAGCGCAATTCAGTAAGAGCAGGTAGTATGCAAGGTAAAGTGTGCGAGATATAAAGCAATGGAATTCTAAATGATTTTGCCCAATAATTCTTTAACGACATGGAAGTGTCAACCAGGTCATATGAGGAATGCCTGGAATTTTAATGCTCAGTTCGCGTAGATTATTTGCTGAATATTTTTTAGCAATGCTTCCAATTATGACGAACTCAATAAATTCATATATTTTTTATATATTAAGAGCTGTCCACAATGTTTACTAATAAATCAAAATGCCATCGATTTACCTTAACAGAAAATTCAAAAGAATTCTTCTTGAATCAAATTATTAAAATTTTGTATGACGAAGAATGCAAATTGACAGTGAACAAGCGCACTACAGACCATTTCAATCAATTGATGATGTACGACAAATTGCAGGTTTTTTTGTTTTGTGAATTCAATGAAATGAAGAAACGAAAAAACGAAAAATAATGAAAGACACTACCATAAAAAACTCAGCAGTTTGAAGCCAACAATAAGCCATGTTTGGACAATGAATGTGATCGAGAATTTTGTTTTTTTCTGCATGTTTCAATCAATGTATGCATGTATGACACATAAGTGTCAAAATATTTATGAGAATTGGTAATCAAAAATTTACACCCCGAAAAAAATTGTAAAATCTAAAGTCTAACAAAATATGACTTAAAGCCTCGCAAAAACGAATTTTGTGCTGTTTGGCGTAACTTGTGTATCGCCGGTGCTAACGAAGACTATCTCTTCTTTAATTGCGGACAAGAAAATCCTTTTTTTTTAAACTGCGGCGAAATAGATATTTTTTGGGCGAATGCGGACAAGAAAATCACTTTTTACAAAATGCGGAGAAGAAAATAACTTATTAAAAAATGCGGCGAAGAAAATCACTTTTACAAAGTGCGACGAAGAAAATCTCTTTTTTAAAAATGCAGCGTAATAAATTACTTTTTCGATTAGTAATGCAAATTTTTTCGAAAAAAGGAATAGGAAAAATTTCTCTGAAAAAATTATTTTAAAGAGATTTTCTTCACCGCATTTTTTAAAATGTGATTTTCTTCGCCGCATTTTGTAAAAAGCGATTTTCTTCGCCGCATTTTATAAAAAGTGATTTTCTTCTCCGCATATTACACAAGATTTTTTTCGCCGCAATTTCAAAAACAATATTTTCTTCGCCGCAACTTTCGGTTGGAAGATTTTCTTCGTAAGCACCAGCGGTATAAGAAATTTTATAGAATAGCCATAGTTTTGAGAAAAAAAGTCGAGCTCTGATCTAATCCTATCCTATCCTATCCTATCCTATCCTATCCTATCCTATCCTATCCTATCCTATCCTATCCTATCCTATCCTATCCTATCCTATCCTATCCTATCCTATCCTATCCTATCCTATCCTATCCTATCCTATCCTATCCTATCCTATCCTATCCTATCCTATCCTATCCTATCCTATCCTATCCTATCCTATCCTATCCTATCCTATCCTATCCTATCCTATCCTATCCTATCCTATCCTATCCTATCCTATCCTATCCTATCCTATCCTATCCTATCCTATCCTATCCTATCCTATCCTATCCTATCCTATCCTATCCTATCCTATCCTATCCTATCCTATCCTATCCTATCCTATCCTATCCTATCCTATCCTATCCTATCCTATCCTATCCTATCCTATCCTATCCTATCCTATCCTATCCTATCCTATCCTATCCTATCCTATCCTATCCTATCCTATCCTATCCTATCCTATCCTATCCTATCCTATCCTATCCTATCCTATCCTATCCTATCCTATCCTATCCTATCCTATCCTATCCTATCCTATCCTATCCTATCCTATCCTATCCTATCCTATCCTATCCTATCCTATCCTATCCTATCCTATCCTATCCTATCCTATCCTATCCTATCCTATCCTATCCTATCCTATCCTATCCTATCCTATCCTATCCTATCCTATCCTATCCTATCCTATCCTATCCTATCCTATCCTATCCTATCCTATCCTATCCTATCCTATCCTATCCTATCCTATCCTATCCTATCCTATCCTATCCTATCCTATCCTATCCTATCCTATCCTATCCTATCCTATCCTATCCTATCCTATCCTATCCTATCCTATCCTATCCTATCCTATCCTAACCTAACCTAACCTAACCTTACCTAAGCTAATCTAATCTAACCTAACCTAACCTAACCTAACCTAACCTAACCTAACCTAACCTAATCTAACCTAACCTAACCTAACCTAACCTAACCTAACCTAACTTAACCTAACCTAACCTAACCTAACCTAACCTAACCTAAGTTAACATTTCCTTAGAAATGGTTTGGTTTGGAATGTAATAGGTGGAGGGAATTTTTTATCAGTGGATGATTATACAGGCACACAAAAAAGGGTCTTGCCCCAGGAGGGAGGCTACCTTACACCCATGTATTTTGGGACGCTGAAATCGAAAATGACCATAAAAAATCGATCCAAACCGCCCTAAGGGGGTTGAATATTCATTTTTTATGAAAATTAAAAATGTTAATGTATTTTAAGGTTTTTCAGTATTTTCATAAAACTTTTTGCTCCAATGTTATCATAAATCATGCAACAAACAATTTTCTAAAATATCTTAGCCCATTATATCCTGTTTTTATGCGTCTTTTTTCCAGAAATTGGGTTATAATAAATTAATTTATTTTACAAAAATATTCTACGGAAAATGAAAGTTATAAAAGTTTCCGTAGAAAATATGTTTTAACTAGCCTTCCCTGCCCGCTTCGCTAGGCATGTTTGTTTCGTTTTTTCATTCCCAATAGCTTATAAGATATAGATAAAAGCGTTCATTTATACCACTGTATTATGAAAAAGTTAATTTCATTTTAAACCATCTCAAACTATCATCCACTATCGATAGTTTGCGAGCTCTACCAAGTTCTGCCCTCCCCAATTTTTTATCTTTCTGACTTAGTATAAAAATAAATCAATGGGAATGATTTTTTTAAAATATAATTTGTTTTTAATTTATTTTGTAATTTATAAATGTTTTTTTTAATGATTTAAATTTTTTGTTAATTTTTTGTTAATTTTTTTAATTTGTTACTAAGGAGTTCATTCTGTAAAGAAAAAAAAATACCTGCGACTCGCTGAACATTACCATTTCTGCGATGAAGAATTATATCACGTGCGTTAAATTCTTCGCCAACTATAACGATCGCCACTTCGTCAATTATTGGTGCATTGTATCGTCTTTCGTGTTGTCCGACAGGTGTTTTATCTGCTCTTATTATTACTCTGTACTCATCTGCTGGCATTTGGTCAAGGGCAGTTCTAACCATTGAATCAATTCGTTGTGTTGATCGAATAAAGTTTGTCTCGTCTAGTGCCCGTATTGTATCGACAACGTTGGTCTATTTGTTCATCTGTGTTTCCCATGAAAAAAATTTGAAGAAATTTATGGTCCGTATCTGGCAATGGTAGTAATGATCCAGCATGATGATATATTTGACCTTGTACTTTGAATGTTGGCATATAGTTGTCGCGCACGATATTCGTTGCACCGAATGATGTCATTTGGAAACATGAATTGTACTTGCGTATATTCGTTAAAAAATGTTTTGATTCGCTCGTGTCGCCTGATACCAACTTTGACAATGGATCGGGTGGTTGATGTAATTCTGGTAATTTAACTTTTCCACCAGCACAGCACATTCCTGGTGATTCATTCTTAAATTTGAATGCACTGCAATATGTGCATAGTTCATCCATTTTTCCAATAACCACACTTGGATGAATGCTGTAATTATAGTTAGCATTGTAATGGAATGCACTGAGATATACATAAGTCAGCGTGAGTGGTTTATCTGGCTCGAGCAGTGTACATTCGGATGGTAAGCAGTCTGGATTCGCGTTGCTCGTTAGTTTCCAATGAACGCGCTTGAGCATGAAGCTCTCGGTCGGATTCCAATCTCGCTTCTCGTTGTTCGTTTGTTTCAGAGTTTCGTTTTGCTTGAGACGAAGAACGACCGAGCGCTCGTTTTTTGTGAAGCATAACTGCACAGAAATTGCGTTGAAATGTTTTGATAATAAATTTAAATATGTTGAGCGTTGATCAACAAATGGCATTGAAAATTAATTTCAATTTTTTGAGAGTTGATCAGCAATCAAAATTTCGAATGAATTCAAAAAAGCTACTCTCTTACTCTTGATTATGTTCACAAATTCACTGAGAATAATGTAAAAAATAAGCGTTTGGAAGATTACGAAACCAATGTTGATTCCTTTTACCATGAAATGCATGGAAAAGGGGCATGTTCCGCCTATTTTGTTATTGAAAAAAAGTTAATTTCGTTTCAAACCATCTTAATAATTCCAATAGATTAAGGCTTGTTGATAGTTCGCCAAAGATGCTATTTTGTAGTTCATTTAGATATTCTTCGTTTTGACTATGAAACCATCGGGTGACCTTCGGGAACCTTCGATTATTCCACAAAATTATCAATTAAGGCATGTTGATAATTCGTCATAGATGCTTTTCTTGTAGTACATTTAGATATTCTTCGTTTTGACTATGAAACCATCGGGAACCTTCGATTATTCCAAAAAATTATCAATTAAGGCTTGTTGATAGTTCGCCAGAGATGTTTTGCCTTTAATATGCCTAGATATTCTTCGTTACGGCTATGAAGCCTTCGGGTGACCTTCGAGAGTCACGGGAAACTGTTAGTTAAAATTTTTTTAAAGACTTTTTCCCTCTCGAATACTTCGATATTCTTCGTTTTGACTGTAAAACCTTCGGGTGACCTTCAAGAACCTTCGGGTGTCAGAGAAAAATATCAGTTAAGGATTGTTGGTAGTGTGCCACAGATGTTTTCTCTCTAGTATATCCAGATATTCTTCGTTTTGACTTTGAAGCCTTCGGGTGATCTTCGGAAACCTCCGTGTATAGCCTAAGCTATGCAATTTAATTTAAGGATGATTTGGTGTAAATTTCAGGTGAATCGATTAAGCAGTCTCTGAGAAAAAGCAATTTAACAAATTTTTGTATGAGGGCCACCCTTAATATGCACCCTGACAAATTTTTTTTTTCTTAGAAATCTTCGCGGGCATGTTCAATTAATTCCTAATGTTTTAACGCTATCAGATGAACGGTCTCTGAGAAAATGCGATTTAAAAAAAATTTTTATATGAGGGCCACCTTTAATATCCACCCTAACGGAAAAAATAGTATCCTATGTCCGTTTCCTGGCTCTAAGCTACCTCCTCACCAATTTTCAGCCATATCGGTAAAGCCGTTCTTGAGTTATAAATAGTGTAACTAACACGACTTTCTTTTATATATATAGATTATATGAGCAATGCTAGTGCTCAATATTTGGTGCGATCGATTATGTGTTTCAGTCTTTCCGTAAAACTGTCAGTCGTCATGCGTTTGATTTGTCAATACCCTAAATGGGCGGCGGTATCGACGGCAATAGTGACAGCGATGACTGATTAGCATACAAAGCTACAACAAAAGAAATTTGAATTTTGAATGGGAGACATTCAATCCAATGGCTCCGCTAAAAACGGCAAAGGCTATCAAAAGTTGAAATCTGTATTTCTATTTCGAAGAAGAAAACAAAGAAAAAAAGAGGAAATTGAAAAACAACTAAAAATGTTTCCAAAATCGTTGATTCCATTCAAATGACGTAAAAGACATTGTGGTCTGATCACTTGGCAATATAACGGACCATATTAAAGGTACAAAAATCAATTAGGCAAACCTCAATTTGTTTGTTGTGTGAGCGTACAACTTAAGTATAAAATTGACCATATAACTTTATTTGATCGGTAAAGAGAGGCGACAAAGCTTACGATTATGTTGGTTAATTTAATGGTTAATTGCTTAAAACGATTGCATTGAATTAAGAAGCAATAGTTTAACATGCTTTTGACAGAATGTTCCTGCTTTTTGATGAATTTTATGAAAAGGCCTTTTACTAGCATTTTCAATGAGTATCCTGTATTTGATGATCTTTATTATTTTTTTAATATCAAAAACAACCTGCTTACCAAAATAATTTTCAATTCAGAAATGCTGCATTTTCCGTATATGAAAACGATCAATTGATTATTTTTGACAAATTTTTCCTGTTTTTCTTACACATTAATATGAACAGAATTAGGTTTATGCATGTACCTTAAAATCCTCACCATTATACACCCATTTAAAATTGCATAAATCATCGGCGCAGCGCCACTGCCACCATCAACCATAAACCATAAGTCATCAGCGATCTAATCATAAGTTGAGACAGAATTAGGTCAGATTTATCTATTCATTATTTCAATCGCTCTGTCAGTTATTCATTCGTTCGTTCCATGGTGACTCGCAATTGCTACCGTTGCCGCTGCACCAACAACATCATCAACATTTGCAATGCCCTGCAATCATTAAATTCCGTGGCCCCGGTTTCTTTTCATTTCATTTTCATCTTCTTGCATTCAGTTGAGAGTTGATGTGCTTACAATTGCAAACTGCGGGTAAAAGAATAAAAATTAGAAAATTGGATCGACCGCAGCGCAGACTAATACGCGGAGCAGCTGTCAGCAGATAAGTACGCGCACACGGAACAGAAAAAACTTAACTTAAGAAATACTTCTTCATTTGACACATAACTGTACATTAGACCGGTTCGATTTTGTATGTAGCAAAAAACAAAAACCCAAAACAAAAGTTAGAAGAACTCTTAGTAATGATATCTGCATCAATTTTTTTTCGTTCCGAGCACTTTTGATACTAGGTACTGAAAACCACGAAAAAAAATTTATAATTTTTAAACGCCAAAATTTTTGTAAGAACATAGTCTTTATTTCTAAAGTACCTTGGGGTATCCATTTTGTTATGAAAAAATAGTTATGACCAAATAACATGTTTTTTATCCAAAATGGGCCTTCAGCAGAATCAAAAGTGCGCGTATGGTTTTTCTCGGAACGAAAAAAAAAATAAAAATTTATGCAGATATCGGTTTTAAGAGTCCTTCTAAATTTAAGTATTTTTTGCTCATTTGCCTGTAAGTTTTTTAGGATCAGAGATAATTAAGGACATAACAAAGTTTTAAAAAAGAAGATAAAGTTTCCTTTAAAATGTTTATTTGCGGTCAATTTTTAACCTACAAAATTTTTAAGTAAATTATTTTAATGGAAATTTTATCTGCTTTTTTTATGTTCTGCAATGTCTTTATCTATCTCTCTAACCCTAAAAAAGTTATAGGCAAATAAATAAAAATATGTAAGAATTCGAAATTTTTTTGGTTTCAACATTTTTAGCATTTTTTTCTATATTGACCAATTTACCGATTTCTGTAATAAAAGCCCATAAAGGTCTTAGTTCCTTTTAAAGTAACATAATCAAAATACTACAAACAACGGTTGACGAATAAGGGATATTTGTTCGAGATTTTCGACAGCGAAATTTGCGTTTAATTGAACTAAAGGTGGAGATCTGTAGTTATTTCCAGTGATGAGCAAAATAAGTCTTGATCTTGAGTCTTGGTCTTGGTCTTGGTAGTTTTTTGAAGCCAAGACCGAGACGTTGATATCTTTGCAAGGCCAAGATCAAGACTGCCATGGTTTTGGTCTTGGTCTTGCTCTCGATAATCCCCAAGACCAAGACTACTTTTCAGTTTTGGTAATTTATAGTTAATAGGTGTTTCTCGCTGCTTTGAAAAAATAAGGTTTCGAAATTTTGAATGCTCAACAATCTTTGGAAATTTTTTCAAGACCAAGACTTAATAACCAAGATCAAAACCAAGACCAATACTCAATGTGTAAGAACAAGAACGAGACCAATACTGCTATTGTCTTAGTCTTGGATTGCTTATCACAAGTTATTCCTAACAAAGCGATAGTTTTATTTAATGAAAGTCGTCAAAGAAGAAAATCAAAGGCATCGCAGATTGAAACTATCCATTATAGATCCGTGATCACACTTGGAACTACTTACATATGAACATAATCATTTGTGCTTACTAATACTTATTTAAAAGAAAAAACTTAAAAAAGTTCAAATCCTTAAACAAAAAACACCTTAAACGAGCATGAAATACCTCCCAGAAAGCTCATCAGGTACAACTTTTAGGTGAGTTTTTTTCCAAAAAAAAAAAAAACAGATATGAGTTCCATTTGATGCAAAATGAAGGCATAAAAACTATACGGCATAACAATACCAATTCCAACAACATCTTTAGCTTTGTTAGCACACGTTTGCAAATCATAAAAAGCCCAACAACAACAAGATATTTCATGGGTATTTAGTTTAACTCTTGTTGTTGTTGTAATTTAAGTAGTTAAATTCACTGCAACAACCCAAGGAAAATATTTTCTCTTAACTCAAAGTAAATTTTCAACATTTTCACAGCAGCGAAAACAGAGTGTGAGGACGAGTAGAGCCAGGGAAGGGTCTGCACCATTCGTGTGCTGCTTAGGTGATTTTTTTTATTTTTTTGTTTTTGGACGCTTCTGGCAGTAGAAACCAAAAATACAAAAGTTTGCCTACAAAAATACCGAGAAAATTGAATTGCGTATTTGCATATTGCAAGTGTATCTGTATAAGTGTGTGAGTGCATATTAGGGCTGTTCAAAAAAAAAAAAATTTTTCGAATTTCCAAGATATACTTTGGCATCACGATCTACATCATGATAGAATATTCCAAAAAATTTTTCAGATTTTTAAATTCATATTTAAAGGTGGCTCAAAGCAGAAATATATTTTTATTATTTTTTTTTTAGCATTAATTACAAAATGTTGTCAAACAATTTGAAAAATTTGTTTTAGAGTAGCTTAAAAACATTCATTTTGTTTGTTTTTTAATGAACTTTAAAACCTACATTGTAATTTTGTCAAAAAAAATGTACACTTCTTAAAAAACGAAAAAGTGCCCTAAGAAGGCGAAATTTTACGGTTTTTCAAAGAAAAAAGTCATCGTGCTTTAAACGAAATGAACATTTTTTAATTTACAAGAACTCATTCAAAAGAGCTTTTAAAAACCTTCAAGACACGACATGTTAAGATTTTTTTGGGCCAGCAGGCTCGATGATATAACGTTTGAAACATGGTAATGCAGCCTCGTGAAAGGCAAAACGCTTTTTTACTCAAGAGGGAGGCATCTTACAAAAAAGTGCCCATGGCATAAAATGCTTAAAATCATCCAAGGAACAAGTGTGAATTGTTTTTTTTTTTTTTTGGAAAGTTTATTAAAAATGACGTTAAAAAAAATTTTTTTCTAAAATTAAGTAAAAAAAAAAAAAAAAACAATTTACACTTGTTCCTTGGATGATTTTAAGCATTTTATGCTATTGGCTCTTTTTTGTAAGATGCCTCCTCCTTGAGTAAAAAGCGTTTTGCCTTTCACAGGGCTGCATTACTATGTTTCAAACGTTATGTCATCGAGCCTGCTGGCCCAAAAAAATCTTAGCATGTCTTGTCTTGAAGGTTTTTAAAAGCTCTTTTGAATGAGATCTTGTAAATTAAAAAATGTTCATTTCGTTTAAAGCACGATGATTTTTTTCTTTGAAAAACCGTAAAATTTCGCCTTCTTAGGGCAGTTTTTCGTTTTTTAAGAAGTGTAAACTTTTTTTTGACAAAATTACAACGTAGGTTTTAAAGTTCATTAAAAAACAAACAAAATGAATGTTTTTAAGCTACTCTAAAACAAATTTTTCAAATTGTTTGACAACATTTTGTAATTAATGCTAAAAAAAAAATAATAAAAATATATTTCTGCTTTGAGCCACCTTTAAATATGAATTTAAAAATCTGAAAAATTTTTTGGAATATTCTATCATGATGTAGATCGTGATGCCAAAGTATATCTTGGAAATTCGAAAAATTTTTTTTTTTTTTTGAACAGCCCTAGTGCATATCGATACCTTAGAGCGCTATAGTCCTATCTCCATTTTTCCAATTGTTGGGAAATGCAAAAAGAAGATTTCAAACAGTGGTTATTTCGGATTGGCTGCTATTTTAGTATAACGATATATGCAATATTTTTACCTGTAGTATATTTTAACATAATTTATTATTTTTAACCAATTTTATTAATTTCTAACGAAATCCCAGCCAATTTACAGTATGACATTACTTTTGGCCCTATATAGAATTCCACTACTATTGAAAAAAACGACGTAAATAGTAAATTTTTTGAATTTTTTCCACTAAAATGTCGTAAAAAGTCATAAAACGCGTAGAAAACACGAAAAAACGAATTTTTTTTTTTTTTTTTTTTTTTGAATTTTTGGTTCCGACAAACAAGAGTGGAGCCTTGTGTGTAACCAAATTTGTTCACTAAAATGTCGCAAAAAGTCATGAAACGCTTAGAAAACGCGAAAAAACAAAGAATTTTTTTTTTAAAAGTGACTTATTTGAATATTCAGTGGAGATAGGACAGTAGCGCTCTTGAAAAAATTACAGTTTGGAGATAAGATTTTTTTAAATTTTCGAATATTTTGGTGTTTTAGTGGTATTTTGACATCACACAGTTTTCCACACGGTAAAGAAGAACATAATGTTGCCATAACTGCAAAAATCTCAAAATCGCAAAAAGTGGAGGTAGGACTATAGCGCTCTAAGGTATCGATATGTGCCGGTATATGAGTGAAGGGAATATATAGTTCTGAAAATTTACTTTCGGCAGACAAACTTTTGCAATGAGAGCCAACAAAAAAATGCTGAATATGGACCAGTCAACAACAGCAAGAGCGCCAACAACAAAACAACCGAAACAACAACAACAACAATAACAACAACAACAACAAAAATTAGACGAAAAAATAATAAAATAAAAATATTAAGATATAAGAATCATCCTCATTACCCAGTAAGCGAAAAATATGGCAGCGGCGGAGGTGATAGAGACAGCACGGCGTTGACAACGGCGAGGCCAACCTCATCTGCACCGAATTTGCATGCGATGTTTCGGTTTTTTTTATTCTATTTAGGTGCAGCCATAAACATTTTTTAGCGAACATTACAATTTAACTGTTTTAAGCTGATCAATATAGGTTCTGTCCCATAGTAATAGTTTTTAAATTCGAGAGAGTAAAAAGTAAATTTTGAGTAAAATTCATATAAAATCAACTTTGCTTAGTTAATGTCAGTATGGTTAAAAAAATAGTATACTATTGGTACAGAACTTCTGAAATATGCATCGTCCAATGTGTCTTTCAAAATTTTTCTATGAATCTCATTTTAACAGCACTTCACTGAAAACATTTTTTTTTTTTAGGAAATATGAAGTGAACTTAGGGCCGCCTTACAACTTACAAAGCTTTAGAAAAATTTAGTACTCCGTTTGAGGTTTTCCCAAGAAATTTTCCGGAGGTTCGCTTTTAAAAGTTATTATTATTTTACTGAAAGCCTTTGCTTCTAAACGATTGTTAAATAACAACACAGTGCCATAGTGATTTTAGACTTTACATCAGACCCAGCTGATATCGTAGGTCTGGTCGAGAACTTAACATGCCTATACTTGAAAATTGTAATGCACCCTCAACGTCATAAGTTAATCTTAAAAAACTGTTTTTGGTGACTTATCATATGGGCACCTAAATTTAAAATAATAAACAATTTCAGGAAGCTTTCAACTGCAACTGCAACTGAACGTTTACAATTTCACTAAAAACAAAAAAAATTTTCAGCATCGACACAACGGCATCATCGGCGATCTAACCAACTAATCACCATAACAAGAGCAAATGCAGAATATTTTTAAGAATATGGCCAGCATTTACAAGCACATAACGTTTCTTTTTGCTTCTTTAAGCAAATATTGAACAAAAATAGAAATTTTCGCCTTCAGACAGTGATATTGTGGTACCGAAAAAGCTCGAGAACAAAAAATTCGCATTGGTAGGGTTAGCTAAAGAATTATTAGAATTTATTTTTCGGGACTGACATTTAGCTGAGCTACAATTTTTTTCTCCTCTAGGTATAATACGACCTTTCGACAGGTTCAAAAAAAAAAAAAAAAAAAACCTTGGGTGGTGAAGTAAAATCGAGTACGCCGATAAATTTTTTATGTTTTTTTTTCGAGAGCCAAACACAATGTGCTATGTGAGAACCCAGAAATTTTAAATTTTTTCGAACTTGTAGCACTGTGCTATTTATTTCAAAACAACTATGTATACCGATGAAATGCATGTAATTACTATATCCCATGCAAAATAAACTATCGGCGTCTTAGGCTTAGACGTTTGAGTTAAATGTCGACACAGTGCATGTTGGCATGCTCTTATTAATTAAAAAAAAAATATTCTGTTACCCCTTAAATTAACTCTTCACTGCCAATATGAAAATGGAGAGCAATAAGAAACCCTTCAAAAAAACACATCTAAGCAATTTCCGCTAAACACGTACTTGAAATGCTGTAATTCAGAAAGCACAAAATTAAACGCTAATTAAGATGTCAACTTTTCAAAATGATGGAATACAGAAAAAAAAAACTCCAGCAAAAAGCGCTCGTATCTCAAGTTGAGATGAAGCAAAACGAAGCTTCAAAAGCAAATCCGACGTCAGCAGCAGCTTGAAATGACGCAGTAATATTGTTGCAAATTCTTAGACATGTTCCCTCTTGTAGCATCTTGATGATATTTTCATTTCAATCAAAAAAGTTCAAAGTAGAGAAAAACTGTATACCGACCTTCTTTAATTTTTCATCTCAAACATTTTTCTCGAACATACTTGATCCTTTTGTTTACCCTTAAAGGGGGCTTCCAAACAAAATTTTGTTAAAAATATCCAAAAAATTCCGCATTGTGGCAAAAATGTTCACCGAGCAGCATTAATTTTTCTTCTCCAACATTTTTCTGAAACATACCTACAACTCACATTCCATGCTTCCATGCAAAATTTAGATATATGTAAATGTAAAAAAAAATAACATATAGTAAGAAAAGTATCAAATAGTTCTCAAGTATCGTAAAAAAATATCAATACCCAGTGTGCCAGACGGTTCATATCTTCGCTTTTTTACCCGTTACGGATCCGTTACTGATCCGTTGGCGGGAGAGATTCCCAAAAAAAAAACGAATCGTTTATTTTTTTGGAATTTCTCCCGCAAACGGATCAATAACGGATCCGTAACGGATAAAAAAGCGAAGATTTGAACCGTCTGGCACACTGGGTAACTACACTTGCTTGGAATTTTATATTAAAAAAAAAAAGACTTTGTGCCTGTTAGCACCGCTGTCACCAACATCATCGTCATTATCGTCATCGTTACAATCTACATTGTTGCTGCTGCTACTCAATCTTCAATCATCTCTGAGCTTAGAATGCAAAATCATGGAAAAACTCTGAATGTAAGAGAGCGCCCTGTAAAGACGTAGCGAAAATTTTAATTACTGCATTGGCATTGTTGTTGTTGCTGCTGTGTTTGTTGCTAATAATGGTGATGTTTTTTATTGCTAAATCTCTAACCAGTCAAAGGTAATGCGAGCAATAGCAGCGAGCGAGTCGCTTATCGCTGACGTTGATTTTGAATTCTATTGTTGCTGTTGTTGTTGTTGTTTGTTGTTGTTGTTGTTTGTTGTTGTTGTTGTTGTTTGTTGTTGGTGTTGTTGTTGTTGTTGTTTCCATCATAGATGTTTTCATTTAAATTCAAAATTTGCGTATCGGGACTTTCAATCAATTCCATGCGATGACAACAAGCAACTGCTGCTTCTGTAGGTGAAGCTGAAGAGAGAACCAAGGTAACTTCCGGGCGTGGCTTTCAATGGAATGGAATTTTATCGATTGCAATTGAGGTTGCGTGCAATAACGCCCCAAGTCGAAAAATGGCATTTCAAGATAATTAAATTTAAAGTTTTAAAATGCTGATAAAAAGAACAAACCATCATTTAAACCTTGAAAAACAAATTTATTCAATTAAACCTAATAAAATGAGTAAATAATTACCGGTTACACATAATACTAACGCATATTGACAGAATTATCGAAGAAGGAAAAACTTAAATTGTAGGGCGTTTTTGCATAAATCCATTTGACTATCACTGGAGTAACGTTAGCATTTTGCTTGGGAAACCGGCAAAACTGTTCCGATTTTAATGATTTTTTTTTTTAAATGAGGGGAATGAAATATACTTTCACCCCAATTATTCATAAATGTGCGTTTTTGTTTATTTCTTTAAAATTTTAATATTATAATATGCACGCATACATTTGCATCTAAGTTTTGCACCTGATAACGTTAGCATTTTGCTTGGGAAACCGGCAAAACTGTTCTGATTTTAATGATTTTTTTTTTAAATGAGGGGAATGAAATATACTTTCACCGTAATTATTTATAAATGTGCATTTTTGTTTATTTCTTTAAAATTTTAATTTTATAAAATGCATGCATACATTGCATCTAAATTTTGCACCTGGTAAATATTTTTTTTGTAAACGGTTATAGAGATTTTAACGAAATTTGTAACAATGTTTTATGTTAGTATAATAAATTCTAACCCTGTAGATACTCATAGAAAGGCGTAGCAAATTCTTTAAAATTAGAATTTATTGGGCAATAATTCGCAAATGGTGGCTCAGTTTGGTAGACAAATGCTGATTATAAATAGCGAAATGTGGATGAGATGGCAAAAGTGTCACACCCACTTTTAAAGGCTTGAATATTTTGATTCAATATTACACAAAAGCGGCGCTATGGATTTTAATGAATTTATAGAATATTGAAATCAAAAAAAATTTTCGAATTCTTGTCTTTTTTTACTCTTTTGACTATAACTTATTTTAGATCAAAGATAGGAAAAGACAAAATTTAATAAAAAATAAGGAGATAAAGTTTCCGGAATTCCTTTAAAATGCTTTATTGAAAAATTTCTTAGGCTACAAATTTATCGAAATATGGCCACTCAAACATAGCAATTTTTTTACCCAGCCGGAAAAATGGATTTAATTCAAAAGCAAGGTACCTTACGACAAAAAAGTATATTACGCAGAAAATGCTTGGAATCGTCCAAAAAATATGTGTGAATTTTTTCAGAATTTTTTCGAACATTTTATAATTTTTCAAAATTTGGCTAAAAAAAAAAAAAAAAAATCTAAATAAAATCACACGTACTCTTTGGACAATTCTAAGCATTTTTTGCCATATATAATTTTTTCGCTCGGCACCTTGGTTTTGAGTAAAAACCTTTTTTTCCTACCGCGAACTGATTTATGCAAAAACGCCCCAAGTCGCACTACGCCCTTCTTGCACGCAACTCTTTAAACAGTATATATATATTGCTCTACCACATTCTGTTATCGTAATTGGAAGTTGAAATTAAGTGCACATATATTTGAGGACCCAAGCTTTTCAAAAAAGCGATGGGCGCAAAAACGCCCTAAGTCGACTTAGGGCGTTAATGCACGCAACGCCTCAATTGAATTGCATTTTTTTTGTTTTTGTTTTTTTAAGTTTTAATTATTTGCACCATTTTCAAGTTGCTGTTAATCGTTTAAGTATTCGACTTAAATGATTTATTGCATTTTATTGTTGCTGTTGTTTTTGTCTGACTAACAACAACAACATTAATTCTCATCATATACGGGTGGCGCAAATTTTACCTTTATGAGAAGAATTTCAAGACAAATGCAAATTGTTTTAAGACCATGTGAAGTTCTTTTATTGGAAATCTCTTATTAAGAACTTTTACATTTGGAGATTTATGAAAATTGGTGGCATCACAACCAGCAAAAACTTCTCGTTAACTAGAGAGGGTTAAAATTTCAACCAACTCGCATTAATTTTTTCTCTCCAACATTTTTTCCAAACAACCTAGCCGTTTTTGTACATCCCTTAAAGGGACCATCTTATAAAATTTTGATCAAAATATCAAAAAATTCCTGATTGCTGGGAGAGGAAAAAAATTTCCACCAACCAAATTCCTTTTTTCTCTCGAATATTTTTTTTTATTGTACTAGATCCTTATTTTCCACACCTTAAGTGCGCTTCCATATAAAATTTTTGAAAAAAATTTCCAAAAAACTCCTCATTGCCTGGATAGGAACAAAATGTTTACCGACCTCCATTAATTTTTCTTCTTCAACATTTTTTTCGAACATACTGCCCCCATTTTTCCACCATTTGGTAGGGATAACATGCAAAATCTATGCATAAATAGGCAAACGAAATCGGTTCAGTCCCTGTTTCTATACCTAAATCTCAACCGATTTGCTTGATTTTTTTTATTGTTGGAAAGGTTGTGAGGAGAAGCAGTGCATAGGACTATATTTCTTTTTAAGTGGGCGGTGCCACGCCCCTAAATGAAAAAAACGCTCTCACGGCTAAACTGTGCATCGATTTTGACGAAATGTGGTATGGAGATAGAGTTAACAAAAAGGAACGATAATATGACCATAATGTTTTTCAGTGGGCGATACCACGCCTTAAATGAAAAAAACCGCTCTTACGGCTAAGCTTAGCACTAGGAAATGATAATATGACCATTATGTTTTTTAGTGGGCGGTGCCACGCCCCTAAATGGAAAAAACACTCTCACGGCTAAACCACTACATTAACTCTTTTAAAATTGGGTATACCAAGGAATGAGAATATGACCTTTATTTTTTTAAGTGGCTGGTGCCACACGCTCACGGCATTGATTTTGGTGAATTTTGGTATGGGGACAGAATGAGCAGGACGGAACGATATCGAAAACTTTTTGCTCTATTTTTTTTGCACGCTATTGCAACTAAACAGCTGCACCGATTTTTATGAATGCAGATAACCAGAACCCTAAGGAAGAATATTAAAAGCTCTTTGTGTTTTATCGACCAAGGCTTTATAGTCAGATCGAAATGGTCAAATTTCGGCCACAAGGCGAACTCTAGTTAAGATAAAAATATCAATGTTCTACCTATCGCAGAATTCAAGAGTTAAAATTCTTTAAAGCTTTACAAAAAACAATGATGGGTATAAAAAAAAAAATGCTCAAATCTATAAAACAAATGTAATAAAATTACAGATCCAACTCCATCCAACTTAAATGAAACATCAAATTGTTTATCAAAAACTTTAAATTTAAGATACCCGTCATCGTCCTTTAATGCCTTCGCACTTCATTTAACCCTCAAAATAATTTATCAAATCGATTGCGGTTTTATGGGAAAAGTTTTTCGACCAATTTTTCAATCTCAGTCATAAAAGCAAATTGTAAATTGACCAGCACAACCCTAAAGAGACAAAACATATGGCAGACACGCCCGCTGGTCCTCCTCTTAGGAGAAAAGAAATAGCTGACAATAAGGATATCTAAAACAGGAAAAAGGCAACACGAAGAAATCACAAACTGTGGAATGAAGGCATAGAAGAAAAAAAAATCTTGTGCCGCATCATTAAGCAGTTGAAAGTCAAATCAATACCCTGTTTATCTCTCTTTTGCATAGTGCCAGCACTGTACAACATTAAACAACATCATGAAAATTCAGTCAACTTCAATGCCGCCAATTTATATGAATTCTTGATGTTTTCATGCAAACTATTGTAAGATGAATGCTTTTATCCTAAAACTTATTAGAAAATAGTGATAAGTCCAACCATGTGGAAAAGGTTGAAAACTATTAAGAAATGTCGAAAAATCTAATAAAAGCGCAAATGTCGATAAATGACGATATCGTCCCTATACAAGTAAAAAACACTAAGCCAGTTTTTTAAGTTTTAAAATATTTAAATTTTAAAAAATCAGTTTTTGTATGGAAATTGTTGTTTTGCTTATTATTACATAGTTAAAATAACCAAAAGCCGTTTTTGAGTAAAATTAAAATCAAAATATCAAAACTTTACTCACATTAAAGGCATCTCAAGCAGAAAAGTGTCAACTAAAAAAATTTTTATTTTATTTTCTATCAAAATCAGTTGCTGCTGCCACGGAGTATTTTTCATTTATTCAATTTATTTTCATTTATTTAGGTTCTTTTTTAAATTTTTTTATAGATATGGTTTATCTTTGCGTATCTTGCATACTTTTCTTGTTTAGGTTCTTCATCATCATCATCAGCATCATCGACGTGGTATTTTTTTTACATAGGAAGTCTTTAGTTTTCTTCAACTTGTAGTTTTATCTACTGAAACAGCCTACTTTGCACTACATTTTATGTATCTTTCAATTGTTATATCAATTTCTTTGGCTCATTTTGCTATCAACAAGTGAACACTTTTTGTCTTGGCTTCACGTCTTCTCGTTGCTGTATTTTTGATCATTCAGTTTGAGTTGTGTGGTAGGTACTTATTGTATGTTGTCAGTAAATTGGTCAACTTGATTAGATTAGTGGTGTTGCATCAATTTAAAATGAGGAAAAGAGCGATGCTGTAGAAATCTTCATATTATTTTTTATATACATTCATTAATTAATGGGAAGATACTCTAACAGTTTCATTTTACTAATATTTCGCTTAAGATAAAAATTATGTCGTTACTTTTAAAGAGTTTGATAATTGGATTATGATGCAATAAAAATAAATTGATTCTTAACCGGAACTTTTCTCGGTAGTTCTCGTAACCTTTTATATGGCAATAATATTCACCTCGTCGCTGCTGCGCATTACTTTGTTCATTTCGATCATCTTCACGTCTTATTTAGAACCTTGCAGTACAGAAAAAGATACAACAGGTAACAGCACAACATTTGCAGCTCGATATTTCTGTAGTTAAACTTAAATTTCTACTATGTAGCTAGGTTTTTCCTAGCTTAAACCAAAGAATATGGTTTGGTCTTTATTCAAATGAAACTCGCAGGATAGTCTTCATTATGACATTGGCGGCTTACTCCACAAACCACCGGCTTTGAAAGAAAAAAGTTTCTAGCGACATTACACCACTCGAACTTTCATTAACTTCCTGGGAAACCATCAACTCTAATCAAGATATACTGGGCGCTTCAGAAATAAAATCAAATTTTGTAAATCATTTAATCTTATTTCTTATTAATAAGAATAAATGCTTTTGAATGAAGTTTCAACCTCGCTGTTCTAAACATTAGATGCATTATCATGGTTGTTGGAAATAAAGGGTGTTTTTTTTAGAGGTATAGAACTTCGAATTGAAATAAAACACAAGAAAATCGTTTTAATGTCCATCAATTTGGCTTTTTTGGAAGGATAATTTTATGCCATTAATGTTTAAATATGATTTCGGGCACGTGGCCTCCGCGACTGGCTCGAATAAAGCCAATTCTACAGGTCCAATTTCCAACCACTTTTTCGAGCATATGGGGCCGTATGTCGGCAATAACGCCACGAATGTTGGCTTCCAAGTCCCCTAGCGTTTCTGGTTTGTTGGTGTAGACGAGCGACTTCACATATCTCCAAAGAAAATAATCCAATGGTGTCAAATCACACGATCTTGGAGGCCAATTGACAGGTCCATTCCGCGAAATTATGCGCTCATCGAATCTTTCCTTCAATAAATCGATTGTGACGTGCGCTGTGTGGCATGTAGCGCCGTCTTGTTGGAACCACAACTCATCCACATTCATGCCATCCAATTCGGGAACAAAATAATCGGTTATCATGGCTCTATACCGGTCTCCATTAACGGTAACTGACTCTCCAGCATTATTTCGGAAGAAGTATGGCCCAATGACTCCACCAGCCCATAGAGCACACCAAACAGTCAGTTTTTGTGGATGTAATGGCGTGGATTCTCTTCACTCCAAATGCGGCAATTTTGCTTGTTGACGTAGCCATTCAACCAAAAATGAGCCTCATCACTGAACAAAATTTTGCGATGAAAATCAGCATCGAGATCAATCTCATTTTCGGCCCATATACCAAAATCACGACGCATTGCATGGTCTCGCGGCTTTAATTCTTGCACAAGCTGGATCTTGTAAGGTCGCAAGCCAAGATCTTTGCGCAAAATCTTCCATAAAGTTGATGGACAAAGCTCCAATTGCTGTGCACGGTGGCGAATCGATTCAATCGGGTCCTCTTCAACATTTTGCTCAACAGCGGCAATTGTTTCTTCGGTGCGCACTGTTCGACGTCTCTGCGGATGCGTATTATCACATTGAGTAAACGTAGTGCGAAAACGATCCATGGTTAACCGAATTAATTGCTCTGATGGACGATTATGTCGACCATAAAATGGACGGAGCTTGCGGTAAACTTCGCGAACTGAACCATTATTTTCGAAATAAATTTGCACGATCTGCAAGCGTTGTTCTTTTGTCAACCTGTTCATGATGAAATGGCAAACCAAACTGAACATAAATGACATCAGAGTTGCGAGATTTGACCACAAAATGCCAGTTTTATCTCTATTCGAAAAACAAACCTCTAAAAAAAACACCCTTTATATAGAATGTCTTTTTTTCTGAAGTAGCAGCACTTTGCTTAATTTTTTTGGACCATGTGAAGAAAATAAGTCCTTTACTCTTATTTTTGTCTACGTCTACATAAGCAGTTAAAAAAATAATCATGAAAATAATTGATGAATAGTAAAAAACAATGCCCTTAGACAGTTGATCAGACACTGCGGTAGTACTGTATAACTAAATGTGAACTTTAAGATGTAATATCTTGAAAAATTTAGAAGTTCTTTCAATGAAATTTGGTAAATTTGTACTGAGTATGAGTACAATATATAAATAAATAAATAAATAAATAGACTGCTTGGAGTTATATAAGGGCCACACCAACTTTAGGCGGCCATATTTTTGGAACACATTTCTTTCTTTTAAATATAGTAGCGGAACTAAAAATATAAAATGGTTTATTTCAATTCTTTTAATGGCATCAAATAGCCCTAATCTTACTTATCAAACCATACCTGTGAATTTTCTCAATTGGACCCTTACTTTCCGAGTTATCACCCTTTGAAATAAGGGCATATTTTCCCCATATAAAAATGTATGGGGAAAAAGTCTCCCTTAACGACCATAGGGACACATATGTCTGTCCCAGAAAATTCCAGAAAAACCGTTAAAATTTTTTGAATTTTTATTTTAAAATATGTTTTCTGGACGCCCAATAGACCATTATAAATAGCTTACATGGTTGCATAAGCTCCCAAATCCTTGCGGTCATGAAAGGGTTAATTTTACAATTAGGTATTAAAAAAGCGAGGGCTTCATAATTTGAAATGGCCAATTTGGCTTAATCCGGCACTGAAGTTGACCTAAGAAACTAGGACTGTTTATTGCATAATGCGGATTAATCTGCTTTATGAGTAAATTGCTAATGATACTTTTTATTTCATTGATACTTTCATTCCAAACATTCAAAAACTAGCTTTCATCATTTGTTGAAATTGCATCACTTTCAATGCTAAGATCTTAAAAAGAAGCAGTTAGTTCAATAAAAAAAAAATCGATCTTTCAATGGCTCTTTGCTTCGAACTAAAAACATCAAAATAACTTGCGTGGGTTCCAATCGTCAAAAGCACAATCACACCAAAAATAAGAACAACAGACAATGGCAACTAATAAGCCCCCATCTTGAATTCTTCTTCTTCAGCTTCTTCATAAGTTGAATTGATTTGGTCAATGCAGCTTCCGTTGACACACAAATAAATAAACAAACACATGTTTACATTTGCAGATTTGTAACCGACTCGAGAGATTTAGTAACACAATAACTATGGACGAATCCATGCAAGTTTGGCACTTATAAGCTTAACGCCAAGAAACGACAACAAAAAAGTTGCTGGGAAAATTATGCAAAAAGAAAAAGTTGTCTCAAATAGTTTGAAAAATTTTAAAAAGTTGAAGAAGTTGGCAAAGCGTTCAGATGGAGTATAGAACCAAAATGAAACGTCTTCATTTCTCATTTTCCTTTGCGATAACTTTTATCTCTTATCATGGCTTTCCCGATTTTTGGATTTTCTTATCCAGCAATCTTTTTCAGAAAATTCTTGGTCTATCACGTCCTCTTTTGCCTTGTGGATTCCACTCAAGAGCCTGACGACTTCACTGCGCGGTTTCCGGAGAGTATGACCTGTCCATCCCTACTTCCATAGCTTGATCTTGTTTGATATTTATTATCACCTGGCTACCAAACCTTGAGTATGCGCCTTCATCACTTGTTGATGAGCACTTGCAGCTTGTTCATTAATTGTTCGGTAACAAAGCAAGTTTCACATACAACGACCAAAAAAATGAATCCAAAAAAAAAAAATGTCTCAATTAGTGCCAACAAATGTCTCGGCCTTATAACTCTAACCGAGCACAGCCGGGAAAAATCTGGAATATTCAACATTCATATTATATGACTGACACTTCAAGTGATCTCAACCGTTTCTAAAATAGTATGCGAAGTGAACTGTTGGGACAAACTCCGTTTACATTGCCGGAATTCAGAAGTCCTCTAATATGCTTTGACTCTTTAGGAATGGAACACCGAACAACAGTTCTATAAACATTTCGATCCTCGTTGTTTCATTTATGCCAACTTGTTTCGATTTTTAACATATCTTTCTGTGCCATTCAGAGCCATGATGTCTGGCTCCTCCTCTATGTTGTCTCTCGTTGGATTCAATAATGCGTTGTTCTAAGGTAGTGATGAGCATATTTAGTCTTTGTCTTAGTAATTTTTTGAGACCAAGACGCTGATATATTTTCAATACCAAGATCAAGACTGCTATGATCTTAGTCTTGGTCACGATGATCATTAAAACCAAGAATTCTTTTCAGTCATATTACTTAGTTTGTGGTTAATAGGTGAGCTACGCCACTTTCAAGCAGAAAATCGTCTCCCTTCGAAATTTGGCATCTTAAAACTCAACTGCTTTGTAAAAATAAGGTTTGGGAATTTTGAGTACTCAACATTATTTAGAAATTTTTTCAAGACCAAGGCCTAGATCGTGACCAAGGCTTAGTGCCCAAAGGCTTAATATCAAAACTAAGACCAAGCAAAGACTGCTATGGTGTTGGTTTTGGTGATGGTTCTGATGTTGTTTTGCTCATTACTAAGTTGGAGTACGGTTAATATATGTAGTGGGAGATCATGATATGCATGCAGAAGGTCACATGGCGTTTTCTTCATCTCAACGGAATTGTGCAGAATTACTTCTTTCGATTCTGGAGTCATTTATGGAACTATCCCGTCATATATGAATTATTCAAAACTACAGAAGTAGCAATGGCTCGCGTGCTCTTATTCAACCACCATTAGCAGAGTGAACAACATCAAATGCATTCTGTCTGTCCAATTCAATTCAATTCATGCATCCCGACCGCTCAACCAAATGACAACAGCAGCTGCTGCTGCTGTGCTGATACTCTGCTGGTGTTGCTAAGTTCATCGTTGTGCTTAAACTGAATGGACCTCGACCACATGAGCGACGAACCCAACAAACCAACTGAATAACAGACTGACATGAACAATGAAATGTCATCAGATGAGCAGCAGCGGCAGCAGCAGTAGCTGCTACAATTGTGGTTTTTGTGTCATCATAGCTGCTGCACCAACAGTCATGCAAGAAACAGGCTATGATTTTGTTAATGGCGCTGGCAAATTTTTGGATCAAAAATTATGATAACAATGATATATTGGAGAAAGGAACTGAAAATATATCATATTTAATGACGCTGCTATTGCTGTTGTTGTTGTTGTTGCTATTGTCGTTGATTTTGTTGTTGCTGTTGTCGTTGATTTTGTTGTTGTTTTTGTTGTTGTTGTTGTTGTTGTTGTTATTGTTGTTGTTGTTGTTGTTGCAGTTGCGGCTAATGTAGACGCTTCTTGTAATGTTGAGTGGATGCTGCACAACATTACCGTGGTCAACATGCAAATGAAACTAATTTTGAGGAAAACCTTTCTATCGTCTGTTGCACAGCACCGAAAATACCCCCCCCCCCCAGTGGTGGAATGCTCTGAAATCTTCAATTATTATGCTGATGATAAAATACGTATGTTGTTGGTTGTTTGGTTTTGCGCTTTTCGGCATGGGTTAAGGTCAGAATGCAATTTACTGTGTTCATATTGAATCAAAAGACATATTTATGAGGATTGTAATTTCTGATATTCGGGTATATAATTCTGTATGAATATGTAATCTTTTTAGTGGGTAATTGTAGCAATGTAAATTGTCTTAAAATTTTGGAATTTAAGTTCAATGGGGTTTATACGTATATCACGGCGGTGAAATGGAGTTGTCTGAGTACTGTTGAGAAAAAATTAAAGAAAAATTGTTGCAGAATACAAAAACCCAATATAACCCAGTTTTTGGAAAAAGGGGTCAAAAAGATCCTTAAAAACAGGATATAATGAGTTAAGGTATGTTAGAAAATTGTTTGTTGAGTGATTTCATGATGACCTTGAAACAAAAAGTTTTATGAAAACACTGAAAAACATTAAAATATACTAACATTTTAAATTTTCATAAAAAATTAACTTTCAACCTCCTTAGGAAGGTTGTTCGGGAGTGCTTGGGGCTGACTGGGTGGATGAAATAATTTTTTATAGTCATGTTTGATTACAGCGCACCCTAAAACGTAAACCAAGTGGAATATCGATCTATAAGAGGGGCAGTGGTAGGACTTGGGGGAAGTGGGCTATCAGATAAATTTTTTATAGTCATATTCGGTTTCAGTGTCCCAAAATGCATCTGTGTAGGGGGTCTCCCTTCTGGGTCAGAACCTTTTTTTTTGTGTGCGTGTTTTATGTAGTAATTTTTATCTTCACTTTCAGACTTTTCAGTATTCATCCAACAAAAATCGTACATCATCACCATCATCATTCATTCATTTATTTCTGCCGCATCGTCCTCATGTTCATCATTATTACCAGTATCCAAACGTATTAATTTCAAATTGTTTTCAAAGTCAGTCCACACTCACAAACCCCAAACCACTGTCATCATCGCAATTATTGACTCCATCAAATATTTGCTCTGATGATGACTAGCTCATGGCTACCCATACAAATGTTCATACTTCCTGCTCTAGAGCTCTTCAAGCATTTTCATGCATGGTCGCAACTCTCCGCATTATTCGCCTCGTCATCCTCATCCTCAACGACATCATCATAATCATCATATGAAATTTGATAGAAAGATTTGAAATTTTGATTTGATTTGTTTGTCGATTCAATTATCGACAAGTTGGTTGGTCAATTGCAGAAGTTAGCCTATGAATAGGTTTATTGGTTTTTGTGGGGAGGTCTTGCTTTTTGAATGCCTCAGGATAGTTGTCTAACAAAAAGCAGCGCTTTCAACTTTAGTGCTTTTTTGTCTTTGAAGAGTTTTGTGTTCAAACGCAGTAGTTGAATACAAATCCTACACAAATAACTTTAAATTTAATTAACTGGATTAAGATTAGGCCTAATCATTGCTCAGTTGAGCAGAAAATTGTTTGAGGGAAATGTTAATCTGATAGCTTAATTAAACAATTAAAAGCTTAAAACGTAATGATTTTAACATTAATTTTAATAGGTTGGATCCCACTAAAAGCAGATTTTCTGAACAAAAAATTGCGAAAACTAAAAACAGTAAATTTTGAGTTTTTCAAAGAAGAAATCAATTTAAATGATCATAATTACTTCGAAGGAAATGCACTAATAACATAAAAATGGCACATGGCCTTATTATGGAAAACAAATTACTAGTAGGGTGGACTTCCGGGTTTCGCATTTAGAAGTGTGCTTACAGTGGTTTTTATATGAAATATACAGTATGACATCTTTTTAAAAAATGTATGTCAAAGTGAATTTACTTTTGAAATGAACAATTCATCTTCGAAAATACGTTTTTAGGTCTACTTATCCAACTCAATTGACCAAAAACCCTTTTGGATATTACAGGTTTTATATAAATAAGTGAGAGATTTCTTTATCAATTATCAACTCCAAAGCCCCAACAATGACGACATTAAAAACGCTGATCATTTAGAAACTATATATTCCATGGACTGTGAGGTTAGATATTACATCCGATTGATGATTTCAAAAGCAAAATGCTTCTTTTAGTTATTTCCACAAAAACGACTTGATATTACTGAATAGCTAATAACTATATTTCCAGATTTCGTCAACAAATTCCAAAGAGAGAAAATACAACGGAAAGAAATTTCGAAATAATGTCAATGACCGGTGCTATCTATGGCCAATGGTTCAAAATTCGAAAAATCGAGTGTAATAGAAAAACCGTATTTAAGTATAGGTTTACCGTTTCCGGACCACTCTTGAACTCCTGCAAAATTTGAGTTTTTTTTTGCAGATTCGTGCATAGGATTTCTATTCAAATATGATTTCAAAAATTAATTTTTTTAATTCCAAATCTGAAAAAAATGCTAAAAAACAGCTCAGAACCCTATATGAAAACTTACATACATATATTCTCTCCTCACGAAGACCTGGCTGACTCCAATCGCTAAGAAAATGTGGGCTTGACATTTAAAAATTTGATTGTGTCAGACATGTCCCGTTGGTCCTGAAGGGGTGAAAAATGTTATTCTTTTATATCAAATCTTCATAACTTATTTAAAGTACATATCTTTTAAACGTAACTTAAGCATACTCAAATAACACCGCACAAAAAAAATTAAAGTTTCTAAAAACTCCAAAAAAGGTTTGGAAAATGTTATTAGTAGAGTAGAACGGGGTAATGTCGTGCACTGGCTGTTTTAGCCCAAAGAATTGAATGATTTACCAACTGTTTGTAAGGTAGGGACCTGCTGACCTACTGAGCTTATGCATATAATACTAGCAATTTTCACCATTTCGTCTCTACAGAGTAACCTTTTTTTCAAAACGCACGCTTTCGGGACGATAAAAGTGTTTTTTCATCGGGTCAGAAAAATAATTTTCCTTGCGGGATAATATACCAGGTAAGTGTTTTCTAAAACGAAATATCCTGCCAAAGAAAAGAAGTATTTGGTATTCGAAAAAATTTTGGGCTTCACCGAGTTATCGAAGTTGACCTTTAAAACGACCATTGGGGTAATGTCGTGCACATTCACTTACACAAACACAATTTCTCGCTACACAAATGTTGTTACACATGGATGTAACCATTGAAGTTGTCTTTCGATCGGATGCTTACTCGTCGCATTCGCTTGAGATGTACGGCTTTACGAGCATGTCAAAGTTGAGTGCTCGACATTGCCCCGTTCTACTCTACATTTTGATCTCCAAAACACGAATATGTTATCCATTTTATGGGGTCAAGTCAGTTTTTTTGTAAGACTTTCTCAGATATTTTTAAGAAAATTGGGATATTACTATGTATAAAGCATCTTAAAATAAAAATGTGCGCTAATTTCTATTATTAATCACCAGATGGCGGTTTAAGAACCATGTTTTATCATAGAATTGGATTTCTTAAACTGTTAATGCATTTTTCTTAAGTTCTAAGTATTTCTCGTCTTTGGTAACCCCTAGTGAAATTTTTCGTAAAATATTTTTATTTATCCCAATTTTTAGAAAATGGGTTAAAGATACCCTTAAAAATATGACATGATCGGTTTCAATGCCCGAAAAAATATTTATTTTATAATTTTATCTCTAATCTCTAAAACATCATTTTGGATGATACTTGTTATTCAAAATTATATTTGACTAGAACATCTATTGTATCCTATTTTTATGGGCCTTTTCGCCCCATTTTTTCAAAATCTGGGATTTAATGGGTTTTAGTATTCTACAAATATATTCTACTAAATTTCGTAAATCAAAACAAACACATTGGAATTATTTACTTATAGTCATATGAAATGCAAGAAAACGTAACAACATTTTTTATTTTTTCACAAATATTTCCGTTTCAATTTAAATTTTGTGAAAAAGATTTCTGTTCAATATATGTTCGGAAGTTTCACCAAACGGATGTTCACAGAACTAGTAAATGTACAAAAAATTTCTTAAGAAAATTTTTAAGCTGAGTAAGTTTTAAGAAGAGACCCACCTCACTTTAAAGTATTATGAACGCAATGTACTTTTTTCATTATTCAACATTTCATGTCATACCTACAATTAACCCTTTAATGACCATAGGGACATATGATTCCCAAGACAAAAATAAATTATATTTAAATAATTAAGAAACCGATATAAGTAATTTGGACATTTATCAGTCTCTAAACGCTTCCTTCATTTCTATTAAACACCATCAGGAGAACCGTTTTTTTGTATGATCATTCTAATGTGACAGCTTGTGTGGTGAAATATTTTTACACTTTACAGCAGAATTTATAGGTGTTAAAGTGTTTTTAAGCATTTTATAGTGTGAAATAACTGTTGTCACGTTAGTAATTTGTTGTTTTATACATTAATTGAACCACTATTTAAGTTTAGCATATTGATAAATCATAAAATTCAAAATAGGACACCGGTGTCCCTATGGTCGTAAAGGGTAACTTTTCAACTCACTTTTGTACTACAATTTTACTAATTTCACAGGCAATTAAAATAAAAAAATTTAAAGAACCTGTTAGTAGACATATCGATACCTTAGAGCGCTATAGTCCTATCTCCACTTTTTGCGATTTTAAGATTTTTGCAGTTATGGCAACATTATGTTCTTCTTTACCGTGTGGAAAACTGTGTGATGTCAAAATACCACTAAAACACCAAAATATTCGAAAATTTAAAAAAATCTTATCTCCAAACTGTAATTTTTTCAAGAGCGCTACTGTCCTATCTCCACTGAATATTCAAATAAGTCACTTTTAAAAAAAAAATTCTTTGTTTTTTCGCGTTTTCTAAGCGTTTCATGACTTTTTGCGACATTTTAGTGAACAAATTTGGTTACACACAAGGCTCCACTCTTGTTTGTCGGAACCAAAAATTCAAAAAAAAAAAAAAAAAAATTCGTTTTTTCGTGTTTTCTACGCGTTTTATGACTTTTAACGACATTTTAGTGGAAAAAATTCAAAAAATTTACTATTTACGTCGTTTTTTTCAATAGTAGTGGAATTCTATATAGGGCCAAAAGTAATGTCATACTGTAAATTGGCTGGGATTTCGTTAGAAATTAATAAAATTGGTTAAAAACAATAAACTATGTTAAAATATACTACAGGTAAAAATATTGCATATATCGTTATACCAAAATAGCAGCCAATCCGAAATAACTACTGTTTGAAATCTTCTTTTTGCATTTCCCAACAATTGGAAAAATGGAGATAGGACTATAGCGCTCTAAGGTATCGATATGTACTGTAACGTACTTTTTTACACTGAATTCGAATCCGAGTCCAGAATTTTTCATATACTACAGAATTTCGAGATATCTGAGCTTGAAGCTGAGAAAGCGCTGCTTTCAATCTTACAGTGAAGTTCCAGGAGATGGTGTAGTTTTTTTTCTTTTGATGGCATATAATAGGCCTGATCTTGCCCATCATACCATACCTTTAAATTTTTTCAATTGGATCGTTACTTTCCGAGTTATCACTCTTTGAAATAAAGGAATCTTTTCCCCATATTAAAATGTATGGGAAAAAAGTCTCTCTTAGCGACCATAGGGACACATATGTCCCAGAAAATAGTTCCAGAAAAACTGTTAACATTTTTTGAATTTTTATTTTGAAATATGTTTCTGGACGCCCAATAGACCATTATATGTATATAGCTTAAATGATTGCATGAACTACCAATTCCTTCCGGTCCTGAAAGGGTTAAAACCATGGAAAAACTTGAACTTTTGAATTTTATATTTTCTTTTTCAGGATTTTTCCACATGAAAGGTTGTATTATATTTATTAAATTCCAAAATGGATATGTAAAACTTACACCGACCTTCACATTTAAGTTGATAAAACAAATTTACTACATTAGTATACAAAACTTAGTCTTATCAGAGCGATAAGTAAAATGTGAGTTAAGTGCATAGTCTTAAGTAAATTCCGACACCATTAATTGTGAGAATAAGAAACAAGATCTAAGTTTACAATGTTGGGCTAATCTGTTGTCTTATGCAAATTTTCAATTACAGTCAGTCAGTTAGTCCTCCTGCAGAGGATTTTCGTCAACACAAACTTTTTTCCCGTGTGTGTCCCTTATTGGTGGTGGTGCCAACTACATCAAAAAAATACATGAAATGATAAAAAGTAAATGAATTTTACACGTCTAGCAGTGGTAATAGTACCTAGTGACACGTAACTCACAAATGTAAGAAACAGCACAGTTGTTTCTCAGTGGTTACAATTTCAAGATTTTTTTTTTGGAACTTTGTACCTTTCCCACTACGAGTAAACCATGGCGACCCTGGCGCATATAAAACAAACGAGAAATATATCATATCATCTGACGTTGACAATGATGGTGATGATGATGATAATGTTATAAATGACATTGTTGTGTCTGTGATTGTTGTTGATAGTTTTGCTGCTTTACGAAAACAGCCACTGAAGAAGACATGACGCGTTACTTCATCCAGGTTTGTGGCGCTCACAGAGCCGTTATTTAAGTGAAAACCCATTGAATAAAAATGCAGATTTCATCAAGTTAATTCTGTATAAAGAGAAAAAAAACGACAGAAGAAAATTTTACGACTGCACGGTTATTAATGTAATCACCTCAGTAAAAATCCTCAGATAAATTCTGTACGTTTAAAATGCCATATAAATTTGGATTCTATTGTGTGCTATAAAAATTAATGTTGGTGGAAGGTGTTTTTTACTATAAATATACATACTTACATATCGTCATATGAAATGCAAAAAGGAGTAAAAACCTTTTTTATTTTTTCACAAGTGATGCAAGAAAACGAGTTTTGTTATTAATTTCAAAAAAGTTTGAAATTTATTCCAAAAAGATTAAAATTAATACATTTTTTTGTCATTATTCTACATAAATACTTTTTGATATTAAAATTAAACTATAATTTTTACTGTGTACTAACTTGAAGTAAAAGCCCCACATCGGAAGCAATTTTATAACACGATGGCTTTTTGGTCCAAAATTTTCATATGTGATCGCCCCCTAAGACTATGCAATACTTTTTTTTACATTTGACATTTCAAACAGTATGCAAATAAATAAAAAAAGAATCTTGCACAGTTTTAGGGGCCAAGTCTTAGATTCCCGATAGCTTCTTCAATTTCAACATTTTAAGGATGCTTTGTAGAGATGAATTTTATGATTTTTTGTAGGTTTCAATTCTATGAAGTGCTCTAGGCACCATAGGGTGGTAGAAACTGAGATAATAAGTCCAACTAGTCGAAAAAAATATTTGAGATTAATTACTTCTAGTAATGAAATATAGCTCACATTTACAACATTACATTTATAGAAACATTTACAACGCTATACGTTACTTGTTGATCGGACGTCGGAATGCCGTTGGAGCAATTGGAAAAAATCATCAAGCTACTTATTTGGAGGTAGAAAAAAAAAAATTTTTTTTTCCTTAAAAATCAAAACCAACACAGCCCTATACTCTGATTTTCCTGACATATTAGTGCAACTTATCATTGCTTCCTATCCAACGTGTTTTAAAAACCAAATTTAAATTTAAAAATATTCTATTTATATTTTAGATTCTTAAATAAAAATTATAATTAAAAGATATTCCCAAAAATGATTTTTATCACTGAACATCCAATAGAACACTTTATAAATCCTCTATCTTGCATATACAATTGATGCTTTATCTTTCAAACATCAATAGAGTTTTGGTAGATACTACGGCCCCTTTGAAGCTGGTATATTTTTAATATAACAATTTATCTAATAGAACATGTCAAAATTCTGGATGTGCTCTGCGATACACCATATCTTGCAGTTTCCGATAAGATCGGGAAAAAAATTTGCTTTCTCTACAAAATTCAAAGGAAAATGACCGATATAAATATATAACAGAGCTCACAGTTATGGTTCACTGATGGCTCCAAAATGGAAGATGGCAGCGCAGGAGCTGGGTTCGTGGGATCAGGATTCCAAAAAGCAGTTGCATTTGGGAAAGCAGCATCCATTTTTCAGGTCGAGGTCAATACGCCAGAGATTGTCTACGAAAGGCACATCTGGCACAGCCATATTAGTACAATCATTTGGGAGAATAAAATGATGTTACCTGGAATGTTTTGCGGGATTTTTGCAAATGAGTTATTTTATAGATTTCGATGTGCTCTTTCAGAATTTCAACATTGCTATCTCGAGTCGTGTTCGCTCGCGCCGCCATATTGAAAAAATGGCGTCCAAAATCAGTTTTTTATAAATATCTTTTTAACGTTTACTTTTAGAGAAAAATATTTTGGCGCAATATTGTAGCTTATAAAATTTTCTATAAAAATGACCTGGTAATTGTTTCCGTACGACTTATAACTCAGGAGATATTCTAATTCAAAATTTCAAAAAAGTTAGTAAATTGTGCATGCCCGTTATGAGTAGGCACAGTGATGTGTTGAGCTTAAAATTACGATAACTAATGAACGGTGAGTCTCACCTTCAAAATAAAAACACCTGTTTGTAGGGAACTAATTTCGCTATAAGCTACATTTTATTTCTTTTCACATGACCCATAGTTTTCAACAAAACTTAAATTTAGAAAAAAAAAAACATTTTTTAAAATAGCTCCAGAATGGTTCGTTCTAGAAAAAAAATTGTTCATGTATTTTGTAGACCATTCAATTCCCTATAAAATTCTCTCCGGACTGTTTTTTCGTCAGACTTACCCTTCATGATTTTTTTCTAGAACGATAACTTTATTCGAGAATTAGAAGAAAATCGCATTACCGACCACTGTAGAGCCCAAAAGGATATAAGGCAAGCAAGGTTAATCAATTCAAAACGTGTTAAGGTAGAAGTGTTTTTGGACCTCAGCAGCATAGATATAAAAGCATACAGCGAGCGAAATAATGACAGGCCACTGGGTCTGGTAGACGATAATTCTTGAAGACTCTACCAAGAGGACTTTGAAACAGCGGTTTGCAATCCAGAGCCTACAAATAAGTAATAATTATAATACAACAATATTATTTAATCTTTATAATATTGAAAACATTCGGTTGAAACTCTTTTATTCGGAAAGGAGTTTTACTCTGATAATTACGGAAATTCTCCAGAGCATGAGTTTCTGTGATATACTTTGAATTCCAAATTTTTTACATATGATTTAGAAAATCGGCGACAAGAGTGTGCTCAATTTGACAGCTATTTTTGCCAAATTAGGTAAACTAGATTTGGAGTAAAAAGTGCCGAGTTCATTTTTAATGTATAAGGTGCAGAAATCAAAATGCTTACGTTCTTAGACAATGCGACAATGAGACAATGAAGCAATGAGATAATGAGACAGAGAGAAATTGAGAAAATGACAACGTAAGTGAACTCGCTTGCAGCTTTAAATCACCATTTGGAAGTGTAGGAGTTTCAAATTTCAAGAACCAACTTCATTTAGGTAAAATAAGTATGATATCTCTATAGAATTTTTTTTTTTTTTCAACGACTTTTAATCTTTAATGGCTGACAGATTTTGGCATGCTTTTGGGTCATAATTTATGGACTAACGCAGTTTAAAAGTAACTATAAGCTTTCAGGTTTTAAAGATAATTTCTTTTTTCTTGTTTAGAACTTTAAGAGGGTTCGAAAAATCTTAATGTGAAATTTTTAATGATTTGGCTCATAATAACGACATTCTTGCGGCATTAGTAAGATTTTGGTTAATTCAATCAGTACCTGCCAGGTTGTTTTATGACTTCAACATTTTTTTTTTATTTTTCTTTAGTCTGGCGAGGATTTTTAATGGCTTATTTCAACCTTGCAGCGAGTGATGTCTTTGACAGGTACCATAAAATGTGCGAGAATTTCTGACAACATTTTGTTGGTTCAAACGTTAAAAAAAAATAAATAAATAATATTAAAGATCATTAGACATGACTTTTTATTATACCGAGATCTATAAGTTTTTGTGGAATTTTTCAAAATACTCCATCGCCATGTTTCTTTATGAATACATTTCTTACGCTAAATCTTGTTATGTTAAACCTCATGAATTTAATTTGCGTTAGAACGCCTACGCCAATGAAGTTTATTTAAAGCTACCGACCTACTAAATACGCAATCTCTTAGCGGCATTATAATTCCATAAATGGCAACACTCTGCTTAGTTCTTTTTTCGTCCCATAACAGTCAAGGGGGTTGTATCTTAATAAAAGAAACCAAACCGGAACCTCAAATTCACTTGAGACACATTTGCAAATACACAACAATCACAACAACAAAGGGCATACGCAGCAGCCACTTCAAATAGGCTGAATGACTGACAGGCAGTCAGAGCAACCCTTTTTGTGAAAATAGCATTCATGCGGAAGATGCTTTTCTTCTTCTTCTCAGGAAATTCTGTATAAACTGAATAAGCGTCTAATGCTGTAAGACGAAGCACACGTCAGATTCAATGTAACAAAAGAAAGGATGTCTAATTTCATGTTAAATGTTGGTTAGGCTTCTTGATTGGCATTGGCAAGAAAAGAGAAAGAAATTACTGAGACTCAAATTGTAAGTTATAAAATATAACAAGGTATACCAAGACATACATATGAATGTAATCAAGGGGTAAGGTACACAAAAGATTGTGCTTCAAAGCTTAGAGAATTTGGCAGCGTACGTGCTTCATTTCGATGAAGAACAAATTAAGTTGTTTTATCTTCAGCTCGTACCTCAACACCCTCTCTCAAATCGGGAATGCTCCATAAAACGTGTAGGTATGTTAAAATATAATTTATTTTGATGAATTGGAACCCAATCGAATGACAGGACGATTTGATTGATAGATCATTGTAACGACAGCTGTTAAAATGTTTAGTTGTATGGCAAAATGTGGGAAATATACGAAATTTATTTCCCTTTCATTTGATGTCAGTGGTGAATAGTTCACGTTGCATACTTATGTGAAAGAATTCAGAAAATCTTGATTTGATATCTGAACAAAGTCGTTTGTATGCGGGTGAAAATAAAAAATTGAAATTTTGATTTTTCTCTAAAGAAAGTTACCTCATATTCATATTATTTCTCCTGTCACAAGCCACAGGGCCTGACGCGATTCTTACCAAATTGATAAACTATTCAGAAAACTAGAAAACGTAAACTATTTTATGCCCTATTCTCACTTGCCGGTTAACCAGCCTAAAATCAGAAAATCTTGATAATCACAGAACCACGTTCACACATTTTACCTAGATGAGTCATCCATCATTTCAATGACACTTTTTTGCCGTTTACCAAATCACGACACTATATTTCGTTATTTATTTTTTTTATTTTTTTTTAAAGCAGTTAAGACAAAACATATTTTTGATTTTAGCTTTAATTTGCTTTTTATTAAAAATGTTTTATGTGTTTACATTTTGCATTTGTCAAAAGAAAAGGAAATTTCCTAATTTCCCTGAAATTTTTTGAATTTGGAATTTGCCACTTACCAATTTTTTGGGTTAAATGATCTAGTTATTAAAAAACCAACTAATCTTTTCCATACGAATTGAAAAGCTTTTTATATAGAAGACTATCCTGGTTAGTGCTTAATCAGCATTCATTTGGTTAACCAAACAAGTGGGATTAGGGTATTAGTGAGTTTGCTAAAAGATATAAGATATGTTGCTTTGTAAAGAATATGGCTCATTAACAACATAGCTAAAGCCAGAGAAAGAAACCTAATGTAATCACCCCTTAATGGAATGACAAAACTTACAATCGAGAAGCAACTCTAGTCAAAACGTTCAGTGAAACTCATACCTAATTATGTACTAGCAAATCCGTATGTTATATGGTAAAGATTTGGAACTAAACCAAAATATGAGTGATAGAATAGCTTATGAAGAAATGCCTCATTCTGGGTTATGGCAGTTTTTGAAAAATTATGTACTTTTGCAAGTTTTATAATAGCATCTGGCCAAAAACTCAGGCATCAAATCGATAATAAGTAATTACTGTGCATTGCTTAATTTTTTTGAAAGTATTATTACTACGCAAATTGTATATAATGTCAATCTAACATGGGTTCATATTGGAGTTCACAAATGGTTTTCAAACCGACGCACACTGGGGCTATAGAAGTAATTTGGCTTAAAACCGCCCAGAAATCGCAATGTGACTTTATCAATTTGCCGAGTGACCTTGAAAAATGTAATTCATTTCATGAAATGTCATTTTCATGAAAAAGGAGTTTTTTCAAAAATTTATAGCTTACACTTATGTTTGTAAATTGATAAATCTAAGTTATTGGTCCCATTCACTTTGAAGTGTTCTTTTTATAAAAAAATATTTCTTGGTGAAAAACAATTTTTTTCACCAAAATTTTTTACACTTAAAAATACTTTTGAATTTTTTTTAAAGAAAGCCCCCTTTGATTTTTTTAAAAGTACTTAAAATTAAAGCATAATTTGTAAGCTTTAAAATGATGTATGATTCAAGATGGGATTCGGACGCTAAATGGGAGTTTTTGGCTTTTGAACGCCCGCGGCAAGCAACAATCTTTTTTTACTAAAAAGAAAAGCATCTAACGAAAAAAGTGTACTAGGCAACAAACGCTTAGAATCCGTCCAAGCAATACGTGAGATTTTTTAGATTTTTTTGTAAACTTTTTTTTTAAATAATTTTTTAAATTTTTTTTTTTAAATTTTTTTTTCAAATTTTTTCAAAAATTATTAAAAAAAAAAAAGTTTCAAACAATTCCAAAAAAAATCACACATATTGCTTGCACGATTCTAAGCATTTTATGCCTGGTACACTTTTTTTGATCAAAAAAGATTTTTACCTTCCGCGGGCGTTCAAAAGCCAAAAACTCCCATTTAGCGTCCGAATCCCATCTTGAGTTATATTTAGGAAATTAAGCTTCGTACCATACTTCAGTATGACAAAACAAATACCTATCCCACTTTAAGAATTTTTATATTTCGTTGAAAATTGCGATTTCTGGGTGGTTTTGAACCTGGAGTCCCCAGTGTGCGACGCGTCGTAATTTATACGGTTTTTAGCAAAGCTTTTGTCGTATTAAATCACAAGCTGCTGTTAATGTTACTATCACTACTTAATATTTTTAAGAGTTTGATGAATTGGATTCAGTCATATCTCCGTATTAGATTCTAATCTGTTTGTTTTAAGAACTGCAAATCGAAAAATATTGTTGTTACTTCCGGTGTTCACCAAGAAATACACTTTGGTCCTCTCCTTTTTAATATTTCTATAATCGAGTTACCAACAAAATTCGTTGTGGCTTCTTTGACTTTTTGCAGGGACTTAAGTTGATGGTACATTCATTTTTTGTAAGATTTTTTTCAGTTTACCAGGGAAACCCATTAGCCTCGAACTCTAATGATGTCGTTTATGGGCCACATCCGTTTCCGCTGACTCTTTTTCTCTAGCTGTTTAACACACATACATACCTAGTGCAAGAGAAAAATGGTGCGAGCCGTGCTTAATAGTGAAAACGGAATGTACACTGAAGAAAAAATTATTCCATAAAATTGTTATCAATTCATCTGTTTGATTGTGTTTACACTGAATGATTGAGAAAACAATGCTACTGAAAGAATAATTTTTGCAGTTCTTAGCATAAATAAGAACCGAAATATTAATTTTTCAGTGACAATGGTATACCTTAATCTATCTGCAGTAGTCCAAGTGATTTAAAAACGAAAAGAATTGTACAAAGTTTTCTAATTTTTTCTTTAAGTGTAAAGTGCAAACGGTGTTGAAAATATTTAAGAAAATAAAGAAGTCAAATAAGAAAAAATCATGAAAATGTTAAAAAAAGTCGTTAAGTTTATTATCGCTTCAGATAAAAATGAAAAATATTTTGTTTTCCTTTCATTCGTGTGTTTTTACGCCTTAAGTTGGTTTTTAGCTTTTATCTCTTGGATGTACTACTTTTCCGAGTAGCATATGTTTCTATTGCGCCATTTTCATCAACCGTCCCCCGTCCATACCAGCTCCATTGCCCGATGTCTTAAATTACATAATTTTTTAACCCAAATGTGTTGCTCGTACGCCGTTTTTCTGGTTTTGTCTTTTACTGTCTTCTCACTTTTTTGCATCTTTCGTGAAATATTTAAATATGCATTAGCATAAAAATTCCATAAAAAGTTAAATTATGGCACCCCCTAAAGTTGCCGCTTTGACTTTTGAACTTTTGTGTTGACAACATTGGTTGAACATTTGTTTGCATTAGTCATAAGCTGGATACTTTTTTCGTTTCTTCTGTTTTGTTCATCGATTCTTATTTTTGATTTTTTTTTTTTTAGTATATCTTTTCTTAGTCAACATGTATTAGAGCTTTAGTTTTTGTATCTATTTGATTGGGTTAGCATGTGGTCTTCTTTTGATAAAATTGTCTCTTCAAATTTGACAGTTGAATTAAGATAAATAATAACAACTTTTGACCCTTATTTTGTGAAAATAATTTTTAAAATGTTTATTTCCAATTTATAATGATAAATACACATATGTTCAGCAATACGTGTTCGCAAATCCTTAAAAAGAACTAGACCAAAATCATGTCCCAATCATTTTATAAGTTTAACTAAAAAGAATCCCAACAAAAAAAAATTTTCCAAGGCTGCCTATTTGATAGATTAAAGTTGCCATAATAACCTTAAAAAAAAAAAAATTAAAAACCAAATGGAACTTATATTTTAATTTTTCATGGCTAATTTTGATTTCCCGTAATGAAATCAATGGTAATAACAATATATTACTGCTAGTCATGACTAATGGCTAAACGTCCGACATGAAAATATAGAATACTTTCGCGACATAGTTGTAAAATGTGAAGAAGACATTAGACAAATATTTTTTTCAATAAGTTGATGATGGTCCTCGAAACGTGCGATAGATTTGCTAAAATAGAAGCGGACTTACATGTGCTTACAGAGTTGAATAATATTCTTGTGAATCGAAGGAATCTAACTTATTTCAACTAATTCTTATGAGTATAGCACATGAAAAAAAGATTTGTTAGAATTTCAATCACCGTCTTAGTTTTTTTGGGCTTTGCTTACTCGTTTTGATTTTTGATACAACATCTTCTACCATACTGTATTACGACTTTAAAAGCCTTTTTCCATTCAAGTACAAAAATAGCTTAAATCTTATGGTCTTTCCTGATCATATGACATATTTATAGGCATAATATTATCATATTCTCAAAGGTAATATGAGTGTTGTGGAACAAAGATTTTAAGTTCACTCAATGCAGACTTTTTTTCTAAAAAAATATTCTACCAATTGCCTCAATTTGAAATCAATTCACGTCAGTGCTCCCCATAAATCCACAAAAAAAAAAAAAAAACAATTTATTTTGTTCCTTCTTCCAAAGAAAGAAAAGAGTTTAAAAGACAACATTGCAAACAAATTGAGCCGAATCTAATAATTTAAGGGGCCTATTGCTGTGCCTTTTTATGCTTTTAATGCTGTCTGCCGCACAAGCACAATATGCTACCCTTCAATATTTTTGCAACGCGTATTATACCATCAATACAGCGATTCATCAGCAGTTCCGGAGCATAAGAGCAACCATTGCACATAAAAAATCAAAAGCATTCCGGAGAGGAAAACATTCAAAAACATTTTTATTTAAAATAAAATGAAAAGATGCATAAAAAATAAAAGTAACAGCAAAAGTCTACAATTTCAACCCATTGGATGATTGAATGTTTCCAAACTTTATTTTTGTGAGACCTAACCTGCTTATTGCTCATGATAAGTTTGCTACAATTGAATTTTTAAGTTTGCAAGAATATATCGAAATATATGTCGTCGGGTTAAAGCTACAAGTAGACATCTTCATTTTTCATATTTTGAGAAAAAAGCGTTCGGTTTTTGGATGGGATTTTGCAGTTTTGTGCTTTTAATTCTTTATATAGAATTATATGGGGACTATATTTCAAAAGGCTGAGTAGACTAAGGCATAGAGCCGTTTTTTTTCATGATTCTGTATTCTTAACTCATAACATAATGCATGTGTAGGCACAGGTTAACCCAAATCATTCCTAGCTCTCGTTAGCTAATTGTAAACATCAGACAAAATTAAAAACCTCAATGCTGAAGTAGTTAAATTCAGAATTTAATCTGATCACAACTGTTGTGGTGGGCAGGTTGGTTCTTTGTTGCGCCTCTTTGCTGCTGATAATTCAGTCGCTGCTGATTTTGCTTTTAATATTGGTGGTGCATTGGTTGTTTTTTTTTTTGGCATTTAGCCAAAAATAAACTTTAGTTTTCGTTGTGCTATTCGTGTTTTTTATGTGTTATTTGGCTGTTTGGCGCTGTGAATCTCTCTGATATTTTTTTGGCTTATACTGTTGCTGAAGAATATTGAAAACATTAGGTTTTAGCAGCCGTAACAAAACTTGAAAATGGCTTTTTCTGCTTCTTGTTTTTCGTTTTTAACTTAGCAGCTAAGGGCAGCCTCCTAATGAGACAATTTGATGGAGTGATTGGTTGTTTTTGTTATGGTTAGTCGAATATCTCTAATAAAAGCAGAGACACATTTTTATGAAAAATACAAAAATTCATAAAAAGATATTAGCGACTTTTATGTTGGTTCAATGTTAAGAGATTAAAAGGGTTAAAATGGTTAATGTTTTATTAAAAGACTTTCAAATTGTTTTTACTGTTTTCCTTCTGTTGTATGTATTTGATTTAACACAATTGCGTCATTTCGTAACATGTTTTACGTCGCAAATAAACATAACTGCTAAAATTTTTTAAGTTTTGTTTTATCAGTAGGTAAATATGTTTTTGAAAAAAAAAAATAAAAAATCTAAGTACTAAAGAAAGTCATTAAATAAATGTACTTATATGGGTCATACTGACATTTATCTGCATAAAAAATGAAACACGAGAGGATTAACAGAGTTTTATCTATGTTTTTATAATAATATACATTTTCATATATATACATATATCGCCGGGTTAAAGTTACAACTACACTTTAGGACCGATGCAAAGTGGTCCGAAAGGCTAGTCTAGATGGAATAAAGTCATAACTCCTGTTTGGAAGCAGCTAGAAGCCTGAAATTTTCAGCAATGAAATATATTATAGAAAGGGTACTTCACAATAAAAATGGGTGGTATACGTCAAGTGGGCGTGGCGCAACTTCTACATGGTAGTAGGTACATTTTTGGCTTGAAAAATAATATCATAATGTGTTTTGGTTGGCATTCCGTCAGTAATAAATAAAATTGGGTTCTGTTTTTACGAAAAGTTTCGGCATCCTAGCATCCAAAAATACTTGGGTTGGTGTTTCGATTGAAAAAATCCATGTAAAAATATGACTCGTTTATTTTGAAATCAGTTATTTGACCGATATCAGTTTTTGGAATAAATATAATCAATTTGACGCTATCAAGTAAACTTTTCGTAAAAACAAAACCCAATTATATTGATTACTGACAGAATACCAGCAAAACCAAGTTATGATATTACTTTTGTCTCTATAAGAATTTTGAAAATCAAGCATAAAAATAAATATTAAACGCAAGGTAAAATTTTCAATCGAAAATGCGCCGAACTAAATTTGATCGTAGAGGTATAGTTTCTTGAGCAAATATTCATAGAATTGAATTAACTTTCAGCCTAGGTTGGTGTTTTGTTTGAAAAAATTCATCCAAAAATATGAATCGTTTATTTTGAAAGTCGGTCATAATAATCGGCTATTTGACCAATATGTAAACAAATTGCTTTTCCATTAACCGCCAGTGTTCAACTTTTCGAACAGTAATTTTTCCGGGTCTGTCTATGCTTACTTTTGGAAAAAATCATAAAGTTTTTGGTTAATTTCGACCTTTATTTACGATACAAAAGTACCTATGGATAAGAAATATTCATCGGTCATTTAACCCATTAAATATAAGTCTGCCTGCTAGATATTTTTCAAGCACAAGCTAGAGTCTAAAGGGGGAAGGGGGTTGACCGAAATCATATTTTTCTGAAAGCTAATTTAACTAACTATAACATGACAAAAAAAAAAAAATTCGGATGAAAATGACAAAATTTGCGGTTTGACAACTCGAACAACGCGTTGCAACGGCGGAAAATGGTTTAAGCGCTTTTTTTCAGAATAATATCTTAAGTTATTTGCCATTAGTTTTTTCGATGAGACTATAAATTTTCAGTTTCACAAAGACTATTCTTCAATTTTTTTCAAAGAATATGGGAAAATCTGAATTGTAATTTTTGTTAAAAATATTGTTTTGTATCTAAAGAAAACCTTACGGAAAACTCACACAAGCTGAAAGAAAAATTTGAATTTCACATCACATTTGTATGGAAATGCCAAAAATGAGAAATCTGAATCCACCAAATACGTGCACATTAATCATTTATCAGCAACAGTGCGATTAAATTGTAGAGCCAATGGATTCACGGCGACGAAGACGAATGAACAGAGTTGTGGAAAAAGCAAAACAACAAAAAGCAGAAAATATAGTGGGGTATACGAAAGAACGAAATGAGATAAGTCAAAAAAAGGGAGGCTGTAAGTAACAAGAGAGCAATAAAACATTAATGATCCAATAAGAGAGACCAACGACAAATAAGAACGCGAGAGAGATGGAAACAATGCTGTTAATAGTAGCAGTAGCAACTACATAAAGTGAAGAGTTGACAGTTATGGTAGAATTAGCCAAGAAGTAGCGTTTCGTAACGTGACTTCTGTCAAAATCTGTCAAATGGCAGAAGCGTGTAAGCGATTAGTGAAATCGTAAAGTAGCGGTACGCAACGTTAAGACCTGTTAAAATTAGAATTTCAAACGTCACGCTACGTTGTTAGATAAAATAAATTAAATTTGGATGTTATAAATGAATTTTTTTGAACAAATTAATTAAAATAAGTATGACAATGGATGCTTGTTTACAAAAACTGGAATTTTTCAAGTAATTTTTAAGTTGTATGGTGACATTTCGAACGTTGCCTACTGTTTTCACTAATAGATGCTACGTTGACAAGCAACCATGACGTTATGTTACGAAACGCTACTTCTTGGCTAATTCCAGCATTACTTAACATAAAAAAATGCAATCCAACAGATACAATTGCAAGAAATTCACCTCAACAACTGTTGAGCGTAACAAATACAGAGCTGGCAGAAAAAGAGAGAGAGAGAGAGGACTAGCAAATTTGTATTCTTGAGCTAATTCGAAATTCGAACAACACTCCACAGATGATGTTTAGTTGTTGAGGCTTCGCTTTTAGATTTCGGACGATTTTCAAAGTAGTTCCAAGACGTTCATCGCAGAGGTAGAACGTCTCCTGGCGCGTAGTGTTAAGATAACAGATTGTTGGAACAACAACACCACAAGAATAACACACATATGTACGAAAAGATCGAAGACGACATACAAAACAGTGGATTTTTCGAATTTGTTTATTTCTCAGTAACAATTGTTGCAGTGAAAAGTGCAGATAAAAGAAAAAATTAAAGTACAAAAATTAAAAACGAAGAAGAGGAAAAACAAAATTAAATTTTTATTTTTTGCTTTTTGTATCTGAAGTATGTACGTATGTACGTAGATACTTGAAAATTATGCTTTCTTAGTTTTCAGTAGCGCAGCATCAAGTGTTTGTTTTTCTTTTTTGCTTTCATTAAGCTATTTGCGTGCATATTTCGCACAAGTGAAATGATGCTGACTTTTAAAAGCTGCGTCACGAACTTAAAACACCTCCTGGATTTCTAAGGACACATTTTTAAAAAAATAAAGAATGTAATAACTTCAGTTTAAATAAAACAAAAACAACAATAAAAAGTGCATAAAATAGTTGCAACAGCTCAAATATACTTTTGAATCTTTAAGATACTTTTGCATCTTTAAGATACTTTTGTATCTCTTAGCTACTTTTGCAAATTTGTCTTAAAATGAAGCAGTGAAACATTGCCTAACAAGTGTGCATGCAAAAATGTGTTTCTATCACATAGATACTTTTGTATCTTACAGGAACAACCCAGCCGAGATACAAATTTTTATGAAAGAAAGTCTAAAATTATGTTTTTCATAAAACATGTAAAGAAAATTTCATATTAAACTGGTAGATACTTTTGTATCTCGTAGATAATTTTGTATCTTTACGCAGAAAAATTGCAAAAAAGCAGCAAATTAAATAAAAGTGAAAAATAAAAACATTTTTGATGTTTTTATGGCCACCCAAAAAAACTGAAAGTGAATCAGCACCACTTAATTGTTGTCTACTCTTTGTTAATTTTGCTTTGCGTTCTTTTTATGCTCTTCGGCATTCTGTTGGTTTTTCTTGTTCGATTTTTCAAACCAAACACTTTTTGTACCATCGCATGCCATCATCGTCGAAAAAGAAAAAAAAAAAAAAAAACAGAGAATAAATAAAACCTTCTAGTATTGGTTCTCAAAATAACAAATAAATATTGTTTCTCACCAGATTACATAAAACTTGAAAATGTAAAATGTAAAAGTAAACAAGAACTTTATAAAAATATTTTAAAGTTCTCAAATACAAATTGTAATGTTAAGGCACGACTACGAGTAAACTTTATTTTACATTTGTTTTATATTTGTGCTTTACCTACAATAGTTTTCTTAAAAAAAAAAAACTAACAAATTACTTGCTGTAAATTTTTAAACTGACTCTGAGCTTTTTTGTGTTTTGTACTGAAACTTTTGAATACGCATAGGTTTTATGGATAACTCTTCTTTTTGCGCCGTTTATACCCTAAGAACTTCCAGAAGTGAATCTTATTGTGATTTACCCAAGCAGCTCACAACCCATAGTCTTAGGGCACGGTTACCCTGAATAACTTCATAACAACTGTTACAAGGGCCAATAATGTGAGAAAGCTATCAAATAAAAATACTGAAGTGGCTGACCCAGAGTAGGCGGCTCCCAAGTCGGCGTCTATTCTAGATTGAGCGGCTGCCAAAAATAAACTCAGAGTGAGCGGCTACAAAAGCAGTCTGTTCTCAATACTATGAGTAACTTAAATTGATAGTGAATAAGGCCACTCCAATTTGGAGTGCTCAAGTGCCGAATCCAGCCTCAAGCTTACAATTTACTGCTTGGGATGTTGCTAATAAGATTATACTAACGAAAGAAGGATCAAAACACCAAGAGAAATTAAACCAGAATTAGGTTGATTCAACTGCCTCAACAGTAAACACATCGGGTTCGGCGGTCCATGAAATTATATAGGCAAAACTTTGCTTTCACTACCACCAAAAGTACAGACAAAAGTGCTTCTAAACAGAATAAGCAAAAAATTTGATTCGGCCATAAAAATGCAACAGCTAGGATTCCGGCGAAACTGTTCATGCATGCATAGAGTAATTGTTGAACCATTATGCCAGTAACGTGCTAAGCTTAAAAATGCCTCCTTTGACTATAGAACTGCCTTCGGCAGTATATCCCAAGAAAACATATGGGTTTTACTGCAGCTAGTATTCGACCAGATAATTGTAGCAAACGAGATGAATCTACGCGATTTGGGATAGATAATTTATACTCTCCGCCTAAGTAGTACTGTAGGTGCCTTTTTAATACCACATTAGTGATCGGCCTGGCTAGCAGAAAGGGTTGTCTGGGATGGATAACATATCTTTTAAAGGAAACTGTAAAAGATATGTATATCCAGTTTGTTCTATTGATGACGTTGAGCAGTTAGCAAATATCAATATTGGCGGATTCACTGTGATTATTAATGAAGGGCTTTCCTAGAGACCTGAGCTTTGCTTTAGATAGAACAGGACAGTTGCAGTGAAAGTGCTCGAGAGACTTCTCGTTAACATCCACGCAACTACGACGGAAGGAACTAAAGGGGACACCAAGTCTTTCGGGAAGCATGCCGATGGCCCAGTGTACGGTGCAGACTGCAGTGATTCTAGCAATATCAGTGTGATTTCTGGATAGCAGGTCTGATGTTTTTGAATTGTTGAATGAAGGCCAGATTGCCCCCGAAATCCTGCAAGTTTCTAAAGCTTTCGACCTGGCATTCGTCTCGGTGAGGAAGTACGAGAACATTGTTTTCTTCATTAGACCTTGCGGAGTGTATACGATTCCGCTCATAGAAGAGCCATGTCTTGCTAGTTCAACAGATTTTTGGTTACGCTCAATATTCTTGTGACCAGAAACCACCACGAGAGTAAGTTCGGTTTGCCTAGTTAGAACAAATTTTCCCTGCATTTCTCAACTGGTTTTAATTTTATTTTTGCTGAGTTCATCGGCCATATAGCGGCCTGACTGTCAGATAAGATTGCCAATTGTCTGTAGCTATGACTAACAGCCTCTTCTAGCCAACAAGCTTTGATATTGTCATAGACTTCTGCCTGAAAGACGCTATCTGAATTGGGTAGGCTAAAAGATTGGGATAAATTAAGCTCTTTTGAAAACATACATGTACACACGCCACAGTCTATGTTCGAAACATCAGTGGAGAATACGTATTTACAAAAAAAAAAAAAAAAAAAAAAAATATTAAACTTCCGGGTTCTCACAAAGCACATCGTGTTTGGCTTACGAAATAACAAATTTCGGTAAACTAGGTTTATCTTCATCACCCAACAATTTCATTATGGGCCGGCCTACCATGAGTTCCGTCTAGAGAGGGGAAAAAGATCGTAGCTTAGGAATGTTTTAAAAAATTTTTAAAAATGAACAGTGTCACAAAAGTAATAATCCTTTTGTATTTCAATAAACAACTCATGTAAGAGTAAACAAAAAATATAATTTATTTTTACAAAAATTTATAAATTACATTGACAAAGGTTATAAAAGTTGAAAATGGCCTGAGGAGAGACAAATCTGCAATATTTATAAAATGTATAAAAATATCACTGCTACCAAAAAAAAAAAAAATAAAATGGTGGAAACACCTTACTATGGGCACGTGGACACAAACTTTGTATTCTCAAACGCAGCAGGTGCATTGACCAGCTGCAGTTGCTGGCTTTCGCCACTTCCACTGGCTGTCAACTGATTGGTCTTGAAGCAAGCAGCCAAAATGAAAAAAAAAAAAAAAAACCCATAAAAACAATCAGAAAAGTGAAAGAAAGTTTCATTTTAATGAAATAAAATATTTTCACATTTTGTGTTGAACTTTTGTTCGATGTCCAAAGAACGTCATGTTCTCTGTTTGCCTTCGTGTAGAAGAAAACCTACTTAGCAAAGTTTCATTTTGTTTCGCGCATAGCGCAAATTATGTGACAAATGATTTCAATTTCACATTGAAAGTTATATATTTATATGACATTATAATTAAGAAAGTATGTCCTTGCACATTTTGTGCTACAAGTTTTTTTTTTAGTTGTCATTGGTTTCACCTTCTGTACTTTGTAATATCGAGCCCTAACCGCCAAAAAGACTTAACTGACAAAAAGTAAATTTTACATGAGAAGGTTTTTTTTAAATATCTGTGCATTTAGTATAGCTATTACAGTGAAATTAAGTTAGTAAGCTATATTTTGTGTTAGACATGCGATGCAACTAGTTTCATTCACCTATTTATAATATAACGGCTATTTTTCAGTGTTTTGTCAGTTAAGTCTTTTTTTCTTTTCCAGATTCCCCATCTGATCTTCAGTTTTTGTACAAAGAAACATTTGTGGTTACATATACTATTAACCCTCATCAAGAATTTTTAATAAATTTTCCTTTTTATTACATTATTTGCAAATTATTTATTTTTGACACAAAAAGCAAAAAGACTTAATCAACAACTCGCAGTCACAAAAAGATAAACAAAATACTTCGAATGTCGGTTAAGTCTTAATTGCTTTTGCTATAACTCCGTAACGGTACTTTTTACAGTTATGAAATTTGTAGAGAAGATGTGTATGGACACGAATTATAGGTTTTCATCAAAAAACGAAAATCCGAAATCGTGTCAGTTAAGTCTTTTTGGCGGTTAGGGCTCGATATTGTATTGTTAACTTAATCAATGATTGTTAAGACCCCACATGTTACATTACGTTTAAATTTTTGTTTCAGTATAAAATGTTTGTTATCCTTAAATGTTAATTTGCGATGTAATTCTGCTATTCCACTATTTCTTATAAGTTTACCATACATTTGAAAATAAAGATTTCCACAGTTTTCAGCAAAGAAAGCTCAGAATCCTGATGTGATAAACATAAGCCATTAATTCAGTAGCCGTGAAGAAAATGAAAAAAGTGGGTAGTGGCGTGGATGGGTGTGGCATCTATTTAATAACAAATACATTTACACTTGAAACTTTTGCTTATATGGGAGGTGCCACACCATCTTGTCCGAGTTTTCCTAGATCATGCGTATAGCTCGCATTTATAGATCCGAGTGTTTGAGTGTAATTTGGTAGGGTTATCTCAGAGAACGCTTTCCGTATAACATTTTGAATCTTTTGTTTATATGGGAGGCGCCACGCCCTCTAGTCCGAATTCGCCTTGTTTTTGCTCAGAGCTTATACTTATTTTCCCTAGTAATTATGTGTATTTTGCTTCTGTTATTGCAAATAGTGCTCTTTTATTGCATTTTGAATATATTTTTTGTATGGGCGGCAGGCGTGTCCGTTGACCGATTTCGCTCATTTTCAATCACCCGAGCTAAATTTTGCGGCGAAGGCAGAATATCAAATTTCTTTTAATTATGTTGCTCAATTTTCCCAAAAAATGTATTTCCACACACACTCAGCCAGCCAGCCAGACAGACGGACATGGCTTCATCGACTCAGGAGGTGACGCTGATCAAGAATATATGTACATTTTCGTACCCGCCACTCCTCCTTTTCTGCGTTACAAACGGAAGGACAAAGTGAATATACCATGGGTGTAGGTTACAAAAATAGATGAATAATTAAATTAATATGGAAGTAAAGAAATAAACAAATAAAGAAGTAAGGAAAAACGAGAAAATTAAATATAAAGTAGTAAAGAAATAAAAAAAAAAAAATTATAAATATCGAAATAAAAAACTGAAAAATAATAAAATAAAACATAATAAAATAACACAGTCCTGCATGGGTTTTCCTCTCTAAGTCTTAAAAAGCGATTTCTATAGATTTAAATGTGCTGATTACGAGAAAAATAGTGAAAAAATTCCAGTACGTCACAATTTTCAGTAATTTAACCCTCATCTCCCCAACATATTTTTAGCAACATAAGTCCACATCATGGGTAAATTTTACCCATAACTTAAAAACATTCTGTATTGGTCAATATCCCAAATTTTTAACGAAACTTTGTTATTTCTACCTTAACAATCTAATACCATGGCGAATTGAAAGGAAAATAAGCCATATGTGGTGTTTTTACAAATATTTTAAGAAAACTTTGAAAATAAATAATTTTTACATAAATTCATTGGCAATTTTTTTGTAAGGAATTACATTTTTTATATAAATAAATTAAAGTATTTTTATATTATTATCAATTCAATTAAATAACATTTCAAAATTTTTAAACAAGATCATAAAAAAGTACCAAAAAATAAAACAAATAAGGATATGTATGTACTGCAAATCATATCCCTATGCTCAGAGCAAAAAGGTTTTTTACACCAAATTCAAACGTTTTTAGGTTTTCGGTCTTTTTTTGCTGGACATTAGAAACATCTGACAGGTTTTTCCAGTACAACATTGGTTGTTTTCAGAGTGCACTAAAAGTACGAAAAATTTTCATTATAAGCTCCTTCAAACTTTTTCGAAGTTGTGTGATTTGGTATCTGCTTTTTAGCTTTGGTTGAAATAATGAGAATTCAATTCTTTTCAAAGTTTTAATTATTTTGTCGTCATGTTATACTTTTTTTCGTGCCATTTTATACTATTTTCAATCAAAACGAAAAAAAAAAACTTACATAAGTCCACAACATGGGTAAAATTTACCCGGAAAAAAAATTAAAACGCCATACCTCCAAGAACCGACGACGACCGCTTGCGACAAAGCCCACAACAAAACAAGAATACAGTGAGGTAATTTACATGCGCTTACTTCGTTTTTTTGTTCGTTTTTTAGCGAATTATTACGAAAACAAACTTCGCATGGGTAAATTTTACCCATGATGTGGATTTGAGTGTTAAGTTTTACTTAAGTGCCTTTTTTGTATATACAAGACTACCACGCCTATACTACTAAACGTATCAAAACCATATTTGCACCAGATGTTTTTTTGGTGCTCCAACACATTTATAAGAAATATGGGATCGATTGGACAAGGAGATGTTGTACCCCTCATACAAAAAAACCTCAAAATAATTGAACATTTTATTTGAGTCGCTCCTACGCCTACACCAGTGGGTATATTGAAACCATATTAACAGCATATATCCACCTGATATTCCGACAGATTTGTCTTGACAATAGGGGTAATCGAATGAAAGTACGGTGCGCTCGGTATGCAAAGAAAATATACCATAAACAAAAAAAAAAAACGCATATCTACGTACTTGACCTGCAATATGAAACTTGATATCTCGATGAATATTATGCAAAACATTTATCTTGATCGCACGGGGAGCACCAAAAAAATATATCATGCAAGAATGGTTCAAATATGTTGAGTATTTTAGGCGTGATATTGAAGAGTACGTAAGCACAAACGATTGAATTGATAAGTTTTTAAATGCTGCACAAACTTACAAGGATACCCCTCTCAAAATTACGAGAGTGTTTTTTAATGTATTTTTTGATCCGTTTACAGAATTGCTCTATCACGTCCAAATTTTGAGAAAATTTTAAATAACAGTGTAAAACACACGATTTTTCACTATTTTTGGGGTTATGAAAACTGGAATATCTCAAAATTCTGACGTGATGGAAAGAAACCAAGTTTAGAGTCGTAATAAGGAGGTCCCAAACCACCATAATTGGCTTCAAAAATCAAGAAAGGAAAAAAAGTGTCGAATTTGCAGGCCTGTGTAATCAATCATGATATAAGGTAGAGCTGAAACAAAAAAATAAAGAATTACAGAAATAAAGTCTTAAGAAAAAAAAAAAAACTAAACACAGAAATAAAGATATAAAGGAATAAAGAAACACAGACTTAAAGATATGTAGAAACCAAAACATAACGAAATAAATATAAAGAAGAACAAAGAAGAAAAGAAATAACCCAGTGTGCTAGACGGTTCATTACTGATCCGTTTGCGGGAGAGATTCCCAAAAAAAGCGAATCGTTTTTTTTTTTTTTTTGAAATTTCTCCCGCAAACGGATCAGTAACGGATAGAAAAGCGGAGATATGAACCATCTGGCACACTGGGAAGAAGCAAAGAACCAAATAAGTAAAGTTCTTAAGTTGGCTGGTATTGCTGCTCATGGTATCAAGAAAACGAGCGTTATTCCACATCATTAATAAGTGGATATTTGCTAGGGCGAAAAATTAAATAAGTTATTTTTAAGTTCATCAAATGCCCAAAGTGGTCTCTTACCATACACTATATTCAAGCTGACTATTTCCAAACGAAACCAAGGTGAAGGCATACAATATTAAGAAAATTTAAATACACTGAAAAAACCGTCCTTTTCAGGACGACAAATTTCAAATATACATTGAGATATATATTTATTTAATTTTATTTTTGTTTATTGCTTTTGACTTCAGAATAATGAATGAATATCTGATATGAAATGAATAATTTCAGACATTTTATGAAAGCTTTTTAGGACTCCCATACTATAAAGCTTTTCGTTTGGTGAACATTTCTAAGGTTTTGCGCAAAAAAATTTGTAAGTTACGAATTTTTCAAAATTTGGCATGATGTATAAAGATGTATAATTCTGATTTTTCTTCAAACATTTGCCAAGCTCCCAAAAAAAAAAAAAAAAAAAAAAAATATCCTCGCTTCGAAAAAAAAGTAGATTTTTTCTCACAAAAGAAAAGAAATAAAAATGTAAATGAATAGAGACGTAAGGAAACAAAAAAGTGAAGAAATGTAGAAACACAGAAAAATAGGAACAAAGATATAAAGAAATAAAAAATTAGTAAAATAAAAGAAAATAAAAATATTTAAATGAATAAAAAATCTAAGAAAATAAATATGTAAATGGATTAGCAAATAAATAGGTACACACATGGATAAGCGATTGAATATAAAAAATAAAAAATTGAAAAAATAAAATAAAGAAAATAAGCAAATTACAAAATAAGTAATATATCGTCCCTGTACAAGAGAAAAGTGCTAAGTCAGTTTTTCAAGTTTTGAGATATTTGATGTTCACAAAATTAAATTTTGTTTTACTGTATCAAAATCGTTGTTTTGCTTAAACTTTTATGATGAAAAAACCCACTTCTAAAGAGAAAGTTATGCTGAAACAGTTCAACTTCATTTGTTCATTTTTGGCCTTTACAAATATCAGGTATTTTTGACAAGACAAATTTTTGGCAAAATTTTTTATTCACTTTTACTTATCACAAAATATTTGTCATGTTGTCCAACACTCGCAGCGATCAACAGCCCTCGTCTTTTCTTGTTTTCTTTTTAAAAAAACGCCAATTTCTTTGAAAAATACATGCGTATATATTTTGCAGATTTTTTTATATTTCTTATTTAAAAATTACAAATTAAATACAATTTTTCGGCCACACTTTTTGAGCTCAATTCATTGACGTGCTACCAACCCTCAACGTAATCAGTGCTCCAGTTTTCACGTAGTTTTTCTATAACTCTTCATTTTTTCTTGATTTTATTTTGGAAAAATTTAAATGTTAATGTGTATGTTTAAGAAATTTGGCCTCATGTGTGTGCCACCACCTTGATGTGGTTGATACCCGAGGGTAAAATCATGAGGTAAATAAAGAAAAATAAACTTTTGTTTTTTTTTGTTTTTGTATTGATGTTGTTCATCAAGCAACAATTTTAGCAGTTTCCTTTGGTACCAGTTTCTTTCTTCTTCGCTTTTTTTTAAACATGAAAATTATTGGCAACTGTCCAGTTTTCATGGTTAGCTGCGGTTAACGCTGCTATTTTGTTGTCCGTCTGTCTGTTATTTTGTTATTCAGCGCTGCTGATGCTGCAGCAATTGTTGATAGAATTCTCAAATGACAAAGTGCACAGTGGACCATATTGTGAGTGCAATGGTATTACTTAAAAACTGATTTGTTGGGTATGAAATTTTAACAACACTCTTTACTCGTGGTAATACTTCTTGATGCTTTCAAAAATTTTTCATTAAATCTTGAAAAATTTCTATTTAAGTCCATTTAAGAAAGTAAAGGAAGACATGAAAATTTTCAAAATATTATTTGCCACATTTGACTTTTGACCAACTAAAATTATAGCCAAAACTGCATTTGTAAAGTTTATATCTTTGTATTTTGGACAGCACTCTCTTATGCTCTTAGAAACAAAAAATATGAAATAATTCCAAATCATATTGCGCGCAAATTACTCCGGAGATTTGCTGCCTTCTACCTCCCTTGAGACGAATGAAAAAACTTGAATGTTGGCAATGGGGAAGCAGCGGATAAGCAATTCACTCTACAATAATGTGCTTGTAGGGGTCAGGCGACTGCTTCATCTGCTTTTATCGGCTTTGTGGAATTTTTTAATATTTTTAAATAACAATTTTTTATTTTTTTTTTTCTACAACTTCCAAAATTTTTCTTTAATTTTCCTATAGTCTTAATGTTGTTTTTGCTTTTTTGTTGCTGCATTTGGTCAACAAATACGCCTTATTTGAGTCTACCACCACAATCTAATGGAGGGTACATTTGGCAGACAACTTCATAAAGAAAACATGTGACAAAGTCACCACTCAAGTAAAGGCCGTATGTTGGTGGTATTGCTGCTGCTGATTCGTTGGTTGTCAAAGAATTTTTTGACTTTTTTCTTTTTCTTCAAACTGCTGCTATGCTGGGTGTTATGTTTTTGCCGCAATATTTTCATGAAATTCTGGGCCAAGGTGTTCTCCTCAATGCGTCACCTTCTTTGACTTTTTTCTCTTCCCTCACACGAGCAATACAATCAGAAACTGACTTTTCCTTGCGCTTTTATTTAAAGTTTTATTTTAAACTAGGGTGACTCACAGAAATTTTAAGACAAGAAGTTTAAGAAAGTGGGAAATTTTGGGCTTTTGCAGTACGTATCTATTGCGCATGTACCAGTGAATTGTTATTATTGTTGCTGCTGTTTGTTAGTTAATTTTGATGTTTCTGCTCCGCCCCTTAATGTATGTCATATTTTTTATTTTTTGTTCGTCTTTTCTTCCTTCTTTTATAGGACTTTTAAGTAGTTTTTGACTATTTTTTCTGCTTTCTCCTAATATTTATATTTTTATATGATTTTGCGGTATTTTTCATTTAATTGATATGATATATTTATTTTGAACTTATCTAAGCTAGTTGATTTTATTGGCTTTTGGTGTCATTTTAAAATGTTTTCAACTATTTAATTTAACTTATTCATGAGAATAATTCTAAGCATTTTTTGCCAGATTCACTTTTTTCGTTAGATGTTTTGCCTTTGAGTCAACAATCGTTTTTCCGGCCACGTAATTGAAAAACGTAAAAAAACGATATTGGGAAGAGAATATTATCCATACCCCCAAAAAATTTGTAAGAATACAGTCTGTATTTCTAAAGCACCCTTGGGAATCAATTTTGTAATGAAAAAAAAAAAAAATAAATTACCAAAAAACATGTTTTTTTTTTTTTTTTTCAGCCAAAATGGGCCTTCAGTGGAATCAAATGAAAATAAAAAAAGAAAAATATGTAGAGATATCGTTTCTAAGAAATTTTCTAACTTTTGAGTTGGTTTCGGAAAGAATCTAAATTTTGGCCCCGGTAAACGGTAAATTTTTTGGAGAATCACCCATATATCGATAGTGACAACAACAGAAACTAATATAAGCATCCATATTACCTGACAGTCTGTCATTTTGTTCACTTGGCCAGTCGTTTTCTGCACTGCACATTGTTTGTTATCGCTGTATGACGTTTTCCTCTTTTTCGTTACATACGCCCATACTTTACCAATATTTCTATGTATTTGTTTCTTTCTAATACTTTTCAGCATTGTGCTTTCTCCCTGTACCGGATATTTAAGCAAGTGTATATTCACTTTGTGTTTTTTCGCAAATGGACCAGAAAATGTATTTATTGCCAAAATGGTTTTTGGATTTTAGTGCGGTTTTATATAGTGCACTCGCTGTATTCGCTGCGATTTGTTGTTTCTTATTTTATATTGTCCATGTATGGCGAGTTCATTGCAATTTTCTCTTAGGGGTCTCGAGTTTTAATTCAATTGGGAAAAAATGTTTTCAAATATATTCAAAATTTTTACATTATCCATTTTCCATAACATTCAACAAGTTTTTAATTATAGCTGGACTTTTCCAATGTTATAAAACTTTTTTCGTAGAACCCACTTTCAATAATTTATTCTTTTCAACTTAAGCTGATGCTTAGAAACGAAAAACTTATAATCAATAACAGACGACCTTTAATGTTTGTTATCCGACCAGCACAACAGAGTCATCATCAACGGCATCACCATCACCGGCACGAACAACGCGCACAGAATAATCACATTTTTCGACGACAACCGAGATATGTCATTCATTCAGGTTGGTTGACTGTAGTTCACAGTCAACCAACAATTTCAACTGAAACATTCGCTTATAACCCAATACTGCCCACTTAATACCGATTCGATGTATGAATGGTGTAGCGTACATACACACATGCAGCATTATGCTATATATGTACTAGTATATCAATATGTTTGCATTGAAAAACATTTCGCCACATCGAATTGATCTCACTTTGACATACACTTGTCTGTATATTCAGACATACTTATGCGCTGTGACAATCATTCAATCCATCAATAAATCATTTCAACATTCTCCACATTAGTTAGTTAGTCAATCGGTCAATAAGTGCGCGAATTTAAATGCATAAGTATGTATCCGTATGTCTAGATGTAAGAGTATGTGTAACTATGTGCGCTTGTGATTATATTTATGTCAACATTTAGTGAATCATGCAGCAGTGCACTAACAATATACAATTGTATATACCAAGCGGCATGTCTGTGTTTGTGTTATTTTGTGCATATGTGTGGGTATATGCTTGTGTTTTCGCTACTATTTATATGTGGATTTTATCTTTGTAGATTTAGCTTCCTCCTTTACTTTGTACATAATACTTTGCAGCAGGGGTTGAAATAAGAAAAAGTTATTACTGCAGAATTTTTTTTTTTTTTTTTGTTTTTTGTTTTTATTTGCAATTTAGCAAAATTTTTTTAATGGCTTATTCAAGTGATTAATATTAAATATTAATATTTAAAAACAGAAACTAAGCGAAATTTTCTTCGAGTTCATTTATAAAAATATATTTAAAGTAGAGTTGCCGAGTACTTATTGTGGTTGCTACATTTTAGCCCAAATTGGCGAGGTTAGACAACTAAAACAATGGTTATAAGCGAAATAAAATGAGTATTTAGTTTCAACGATTAACGCAAAACAAAGTAATATGAATTTGGGTGAAAATTATTATTACAATTTTTTACAATATTCTCAAGTTATTACTGCAAATTTGAAGTTATTACTGCAGAAATAGGGTATTACTACAGCTTATTTCAATGCCTGCTTTGCAGCATAAAAAAAGCTTTGAGGCAAAAAAATTTTGTAATGAAGAACATGTTTGCAGCAAAACAAAACTGCGCTCGCAACTTTATAAACTATAATTTAAAACTAAAAATGTATGGCAATACTGTTAATTAAAATTTTCAAGAATATTTTAAATAATTTAGTAGTTTTTTCTTAAAATCTCCAAAATAAATTGGGCTAAATAATATTTTATTTGAATTTTTCATTTATGGCCCACGCGACGTATGAGTGATATTAATACATATGTGTCACAGCGAGTGCGACTTTGCTCGCTAACATTTCTATTAAGTTTAAGGGTTACAAAGTTTTCTGTATTGTATGAACAATAGCTTTCAATTGTTACTTTTAGCTTTTCAATATATGTTAGTATCTGCAATAAATATTTAACAAAATTTCATTATGAGGAAATTCACTATAGTCTTCTGGCGATTTGAAAAAAAAAAAGTAAAGTACAGCCTAAAAACGATTTTCATAGCTATCTTAGTTTATGTATTATGGAAAGAGTTCATTTTGAAATCGTGTGCGCAAACAAATTATTTAAGGTAAGATTTCGCAAAAATCAGCTTTTGCAAATATAACGGTAACTTTTATAGGATAATATTGCTTATGTACTAAGAAAAAGGGCCTTAAGGTTTTAACAGTCGAGTTTCCTAATTTTAGAAAAAATAGCATATACATAAGGCAGAGTCGATGAAAAAATAATTGGATAAACCGCCCTTTATTTGAAAGCATCCCTTGAGAACCTTGTGAGTATCTAGGAAACAATTTGTTTTTTTTTTTGTTTTTTGACCACTCCAAAAACTGTCAAAATCGTATTTTTTCCATAACTTCGACAATTGATGTCAGATGTTTAAAACTGATATATTGTTGTAAAGGGCTTGATTAAGTTTTAACTAGAATTATTTGGGTAAAACTAAAAAAAAAATGTTGGTACACTTTAATTTTATAAAAAAAATATCATTTAGGGGGATATGAAATAGAGAAACAAGGTCCTTCCAGTCAAATATGACCTTGGTGGTACAAACGACATGAGGAAAAAATGTAGGCCTACTTCATCCCCTTACAAAAAAATTGGTTGTTTTTAGGGTGGTCCGAAAAATACATTTTTTTTTTTTTTTTGTTTCCAGATACTCACTATAGACCCTTGTGGTCTATGTGTGGCAGTATTGCCGCCACCCTAACCTAACTAACTCTAGGTAACCTTTAAAATAGGGGCGGTTTTTCCAAACTTTTTTTTTTGGGATAGAGACCGACCTGGCCTGTGTTATTAGCAGGTTAAATTTAAGATAAAAAAATTTGCAACAACCTTGATATAAAGCAAGATTTACAAAAAATCAGATGGAAACCCTGAAAGTGTTGGTCCTATTTCTAATAAGTTTATGTGAGTGTTTCTAAAACCAAAAATTTCAAAATAATTACAAAAGTATAATTTAAATAAAATTTTGGAAAATAGCCAGATGGCAACCCTAAAAATTTATTTTTGATTTTTAGTTTATCTAAGCGTTTAACACTATAATTTAATTTAATTTTTTTTTTAATTTATGGCTTAAGCAAAACTTCCAAAAATCCAGGTGGCAACCCTGAAAGTGTTTGCATAATTTTTTTTTAAAGTTCATCTGGGCGTTTCTGAAACCAGAAATTTGAAATTAGTTACAAAAAGTATGATTTAAATAAAATTTTGGAAAATATTCTGGTGGCAACCGAAAAAATTTTTTTTGGATTCTTAAAAAGTTTTTTTTTTTTTTTAAGTCGTACGAGGTACGATTAGTATGAGGTACTGTACCAATTTTACGTACTTGTGTGAACCTCAAATTCATGTGGTTTGGAGGTGCGTTATTTCGTACAAATTCACGTGATCTGTCATGATCTAGTGTAAACCATTAGATACAAACTAAAATGATAATATTCTGCGAACAATATAAAATTTTCAACAATTCTCATATACCAAAAAATATATAACAATAGAAGAAGCACATGAAAGTAATTAAGCGCTATAAAAACAACAACTGTGAAAGTAAATAAATCAACATTATGACAGCAGTTCATCACAAGTAGCCAAAGGATATGTTGCAAAGCACACGCGACACTTGTTGTGTAGGTGTTGAGAACAAAGTCAAAAGAAAATAAAAACTAAAGTCAAGCAAAGCGAATACTATGAATACAAAAACAAAACCTAAAAAGAAATACTGCACAGCAATTCTGTTTTAATCGAAAGTGAAATTGTGAAACATCGCTTGCTTCACACCAATTCAAACAACACAATTTTAAAAAGCACAAACACACATATTGACAAACAGACAAAACAGGTTGTACATAGATAAATAAAACCGTAGACACATATAGGAAAAGAAAAATACTTATTGCGCTTGTAATAGCAACAGCAAGGCTAAGCGACAGCAAGGCTAAGCGACAGCAATGTTGCTACTGATAAACTCCTTCACTTAAAAGAAAAATGCGATGTAAATGTGCAGCTGATGGGCGTGTTGCAATGACGCCCACTTTTTTTCTTCTCAAACTCATATACAATTGACTGAGTTACAAAAAAGATAAAGAAAATGTACTAGATAAGAGTAGTAGAAGAAAGTAAAGCAAACAGTTACTGTCAGCATTTTAAGAGGATATCAGCAACACAATGCACAATGTTAGTGCAATGAAACAACAACAAGTAGCAACAGCAAAAGTAACTTGCGTGAGTGTATACAAAAATATTAGCAATTACAATTTGCTCGAGATATGCAGTAGCAGGTAGTAAGCCGCAGAAAGGAGCAAAGTAGGCAGCATGGAGAAGGCAAGTGTATATAACACAGTTTAAGCAACAGCAACAGCAAAAGCGACTTAATGCAAAGGCTCAACAGCACCTTCAGTCACAATCAACGTTAATATTGTGCGGATTGTAGAAAACATGGATTATTTACAGCAGAGCAAAGCAGAGTCAGGTAAGAAAGACTGACGCAAGTAATTGCCAGTAAAGTGAAAGCATACATCTAAAAGTTGGCTTAATGAGACTAAAAAGAGAAAAATCAATCAATATTAAGAATTTTGTCAAAATCTATCAACTTTATCAAAACTTTCAAAAAAGGTAGGTGCTACTGTAGGGTAAGCTGGGGTACATTTGACACTGGGGCACATTTGACTTTGTCATTTTCGGTGTGAACACGCTTTTCAAACCAAAAACCTGAAATGCAGAAACATAACTAATTAGTGTGTCAGCAATGTAATGTACTTTGGCAGTTCCCTTTCAACTCCTCCCGCGCTTATATGTTTTTTTGACTTTTTGTGCATTTTTTTATAATTTTCGGCATCTTGTTCGTAAGGGTTTTGCAAATAAAGTTGTATGGTTTTTTTAAAGTAAGTGCGCAAATTTGGTAGCACTAACCTTTATAATTAATAGAACAAGTGTTTTTTATCAAGGTCAAATAGTTTGAATTTTAAAATATTTTTAATTCTTCAAGAGATTTTGGGGCACATTTGACTTTTGCCGAAGGGGCACATTTGACGTTCTCCAGACATATGTGTTTGTGTATTTTATAAGACTTTCTAGTTTTATATTTTTAAAGAAATGGTATGCCAATACAAAATGAAGGCGAACAGACGCAAAGGCGATGAAAAAAGTTAAATACGCTGTTTCTTATATCGTAAAACAACGAGGAACCCCGACTTTCGCCACAGAATCCGTTTCATTTGATTTGATATAATTTGTTACTTTTGTTTTGTCTACTATACAAGATTTTTGAATAGATGCTTTCCAGGACCTTTTCCACTTATTTTAGTTTGAAAATCTGGATGCATGAAATGCCGATGTAAATATATTGACATCAAAGTTCATCATGTATGCAAAATTTTTACTAATAATCAAATCGATTTGAAATACGTCCCATCATGTGACAGCGCTGCAGATTTCTTGACAACGGTGTTACTCGAAATCCAGACCAAAGAAACTTCCACCAAGCTGGTCTTATCTTATTTTACATTTTATGTTGATGTTTTCATTAAGGGTATTGTTGGAAATTGTACTTTATATTGAAAACTTGTTTTATGTTTAATGTTTGCCTGACTTTGAGGAGTGCAATTTAGTTTAAACTACCAACTCCAACAAATCCAGCCTCAACTTCACGTTCACGCACTTAATACGTATTTAACATCGACTTATATATAAAATAAGTCTTCGTTAATACATACATACTTATTATTTGCATTTATATGAAAAAATATATGTAGGGTAGAACGGGGTTAAACAACCACTTTTGTGTTTGGCACTCTGTAAAAACTTTGTTTATGATAATAATTTGAAAATTTAAACTGTTCCTGGTTCGTTGAACCCTTTGTTATGAAATTCATCCGAAAATTTTTTATCAAACTCGCATTGTTTATCCGGTATTTGCATTTGAACAAAAAGTGAGAAATGGTTGTTTTACCCCACCAGGTGGGGTGACCAACATTGTTATTTCAAGGGTTTTTATTTTATCAGAATTTTACAAAACGTTACACAAGAACAAAATCAACTTGAAAAAGTTTCTCTTGAGCTCCATTAATCGCAGGCGTCACTTTCTTCAACGCATACTTCTTTTCTTGGACGACCTCTTTTGGAGCAACAAGTATTGTTTTTGGCTGCCATATCTTGGTTTTTTGCTCGGAAAATTCCTTTAGAATCTTTTTTTCCGACCTTACCATGGTCCCCAATGCCTGTTTCTTCTTCTGGGTTTTTAACCCCACGTGCTTTTTTTTTATTTTAAGGCGAACAACTTTTTAACCAATTTAAATTTTGTAAAACCCATTACAGATTTGGATTCAGTATGTAATTCTGCTCTTAGAAAACACTTACCTTTTTTTTTGCACTCCACTGATTTGTGGAATTTTGAACTTTTGTCGACTGAAGATATTGCGGCGAGAACTCGTCAAATCTTTTTTTCGTCAGAACTCAGGTTATAACGCACGTGCGGTAGTGAAACCTTTTGCCACAGTTGCGTTGTATTGATCACTATCTACTGTACCAACGGTCGTTCGATTCGACTTTATTTAAAAAAAATTAGAGGCAATTGGTTGTTTAACCCCGTGGCGATTTAACCCTGTTCTACCCTATTAATGTTTTTTTTTATGTTTTTGTGTTATTTTTGTGAGTGTCAAATGTGCCCGTACCAGGGGCACATTTGACAAAATGACTTTTTTTGAAAAAATTTAAAAAAAGGCTCTTAATGCAATTTTTTTAAAATTTTTTTTTTCTTGGTATTAATCTTAAATCATCAATATTTCAGAAACACTAAAGGTATTAAAATCGTGCAATAATTTTCAAAGATACACGCCTTTGAAAATTTAGTGTCAAATGTGCCCCAGTCTCCCCTAAGTACTATATCAACATTTTAATATTACATACATATTTAAAAATTTCAAGACTTTAAACATTTTAAGTCTAATTAACTTTTTAAACATTTTTAGACTTTCTCAACATTTTTCCACTTTATCAACATTTTTAATTTATATCAGTGTTCTTATCATGTTGCAACCTAATGAAAATTGTTTGACAACTCAAATTTTTTCTAGTTTTTAAAGTGAAATTATTAAAGTTAAAAATTTTTATAAGCTTCAAATCTTAAATCGTGGGAAATTGCAAATCAAAAAGAAAAGTCAAATTGAGAAAAACACAAAAACGCCAAGCCAAAAGGCACATTTCAATAGTAGTACAATCATTTGGGAGAAAAAAATGATGTTACCTGGAAAGTTTTGCGGGATTTCTGCAAATGAGTTATTTTATAGATTTCGATATGCTCTTTCAGAATTTCAACTTTGCTACCTCGTATCGTGTTCGCTCGAGCCGCCATATTGGAAAAATGGCGTCCAAAATCAGTTTTTTACAAATATCTCTTTAACGGTTATATTTAGAGAAAAATTTTTTGGGACAATGTTGTAGCTTATAAAATTTTCTATAAAAGTGGTTTTTGAATTGTTTTCGTACGACTTATAACTCAGGAGATATCTTTATTCAAATTTTTGGAAAAATTAGTAAATTGTGAATGCCACTTATGAGTAGGCACAGTGATGTGTCAAGCTTATAATTACGATAACTTATGAACGGTGAGTTGCACGTTTAAAATAAAAACACTTATTTATAGGGAATAACTTGCGCTACAAGTAACATATTATCTTTTTTTCATATCACCTATAGTTAAGGAGATATTTTCCCCACAAACATAAAATTTTGAAAAATAAAGTTTTTTCAAAATGGCTCCTAAACGGTTCGTCCTAAAAAAAAAATTGTCCATGCATTTTGTAGAACGTTCAATTCCCTATAAGGGTCTCTTCGAGCTGTTTTTTCGTCAGACTTACCCTTCATGAGATATAGCGTCTTGAAAATCATTCAAAATTGAACATTGTACTATGCTCCATACTATGTTCAATTTTGAATGATTTTCAAGTCGCGATATCTCATGAAGGGTAAGTCTGACGAAAAAACAGCTCGAAGAGACCCTTATAGGGAATTGAACGTTCTACAAAATGCATGGACAATTTTTTTTTTAGGACGAACCGTTAAGGAGCCATTTTGAAAAAACTTTATTTTTCAAAATTTTATGTTTGTGGGGAAAATATCTCCTTAACTATAGCTGATATGAAAAAAAGATAATATGTCACTTGTAGCGCAAGTTATTCCCTATAAATAGGTGTTTTTATTTTAAACGTGCAACTCACCGTTCATAAGTTATCGTAATTATAAGCTTGACACATCACTGTGCCTACTCATAAGTGGCATTCACAATTTACTAATTTTTCTAAAAATTTGAATAAAGATATCTCCTGAGTTATAAGTCGTACGAAAACAATTCAAAGGCCACTTTTATAGAAAATTTTATAAGCTACAACATTGTCCCAAAAAATTTTTCTCTAAATATAACCGTTAAAGAGATATTTGTAAAAAACTGATTTTGGACGCCATTTTTCCAATATGGCGGCTCGAGCGAACACGATACGAGGTAGCAAAGTTGAAATTCTGAAAGAGCATATCGAAATCTATAAAATAACTCATTTGCAGAAATCCCGCTAAACTTTCCAGGTAAAACTACCAAATGACTGTACTATAGAAAGTATACAAAGTTTTAAATTCATGGCAATAACTATCATGCGACAATGCAACATTTCAATTCACTACGCCAATGACGAACAAACTCTCAATTACAATTTCCTGCTCTATACATATATCTACTTGCGTGCTGGACAAACATCAACGTTTCGTACTGCATACACTCTCAAGATATATGAAAAAAATTCTTTATCAAATCACATAGAATCCTGTGCACATTTACGACTTTAAGTGCTGGAAGGATGTGTGCGGCGGCAGTAAAGCAACATAGCAAACATCATCCCGTTTTGTCCCAGCAAACATTTTTAATCGCGGAAGAATCGTATTCGATTCGCCTAGACGATTAAATCAATCGCCCGCGACAGTCGCATTCGACTCTTCCGCGAATGTTCAGGCGTGAGAAATTGTCCGGCCGAATACGATTATTTAGAAGAATCCTCTAACAACTCCCCGAAATTAATCCGCAAACGATCCCCAGGAAGGGTCAACAGACGACTCCGCAACATGTTTTTCAAAGCGAAAAAAAACTTGAAAAAAAAAATAAAATACAAAATATGAAATGGCGACATAAAAATAATTTCATAAGAAATTGCTAATTTTTGTACAATAAACTGTCAAAATTTATGTGCCGTTAAAAATATACCGTGTAGTTTGACACTTTGCTTCGTGAAAAAAACCGGGCTTCAGAAATATTGCCTTTTAGAAAAAAAAAATTATTAATTTTTTCGAAATTTCTCAGGAGATGACGTCATGTCGTAGTCGGCCATCTTGTATCGTGTAAAAGTCGTCTGAAGGAGTTGTTGGTTATTCGTAAAGAAGTTCGATTTCAAACCATCATCCAGAAGAGACTTAGTCGAATCTTTTTTTATTCGTTTTGGGCTTTTTTTATGAATTTTTTTTTTGCACCAATCGATGGGGAAAGGTCGAAAATATATTTTGGTCATAACCAGGGTTGGTTCCGGGCCCTCTAAGTGACCGATTTGGGCCCATTTTTGTAAAAAAATTTTATTGCACCAATCGATGGGGAAAGGTCGAAAATACATTCTGGACATGTCCAGGGGTGTCTCCGACACCTCTAAGTGACCGATTTGGGCCCATTTTGGTGAAAAAATTTTATTGCACCAATCGATAGGGAAAGGTCGAAAATACATTCTGGACATGTCCAGGGGTGTCTCCGACCCCTCTAAGTGACCGATTTGGTCCCATTTTGGTGAAAAAATTTTATTGCACCAATCGATAGGGAAAGGTCGAAAATACATTCTGGACATGTCCAGGGGTGTCTCCGACCCCTCTAAGTGACCGATTCGGGCCCATTTCGGTGAAAAATTTTTTATTGCACCAATCGATAGGGAAAGGTCGAAAACAGATTTCGGATATGATCTGAGATGTCTTCGACCACTCTAAGTGACCATTTTGGACCCATTTTTGAAAATAAAATTATTGCGCAAAACTCGCCTGGAAGAGTTTTTTATTCATCGCGAAGATGTTTGATTCGCAATGATCTTCTAGAAGAGTGTAAGCAGGAATCTTCTGTAACTCGCGCTGAAGTTTTGTCGCGTAAAACTCGCCTGGAATAGTTGTATATTTATCGCAAAGATGTTTGATTCGCAATGATCTTCCATAAGAGTGTAAGGAGGAATCTTCTTTTACTCGCGGAAAATTTTTATCGCGGAAAGCTCGCATAGAAGAGCTTAAAATGCATCGCCAAAAATATGGAAGATTGTCCGCGATTGAAAATGTTTGCTGGGGTTGCTTGCCTTTCTAACTGCTTTAACTGATTCAACTGTATGTGTGTTTTGTCATGCCGGAAAATAAATGTTTCCTAGTGTGAGATTGCATGCGTCTGTTACCCCACATGTTTACCTTATTTTCTTATATGTCTGAGTGTGGTGTACATAATATGTCCCTGTTCTCATTGATATTCATATCCCGAGCAGATTTCCTTAAACACTTCTACGTTATTTTTGTTGTTCATTACTTTTAGGTTTTGTCGTTTTACCTCAGTTATTTTTTATATGTATGTAATGTTATTACATTCATACATATGAATGTATTAGCAAAGTGCTTGTATCAATAAAGTCGACATGTAATTGATTCTATTCCAAGAAAAAACAATTTCATTTCTGATATCAAATTGATATTATCAATATTCGTATCTTTAATAAAATAAAAATTGATGTTACATTTTTAAAATTATATGTCAGTATGAGAATCAAGCATATTTTATTTCAAAAGTTTAAGTCGTTGAGTGCAAACTCGACATCCGTTGTGTATCTAGAGAAATAAGAAAAAAATTCCAAAGTTTAACTGACTGTCATGTTATTTGCTTACTGTTGTTAAAGTTGTTGCGCTACAAATAATTCAGTGCTTTATGAAGTGTGGAAATTAAATTTCGAGTAGTGGCAATGTGATAAACTTTAATAAAGCAAACCCTTATGAAATGGAATTTCATTGCTACAACATAATATTACTATTGCAGCCAAACCGGAAAATCCTTTAGCACCTGAAAAACAGAAAGGAGAAGTTAAATTACCGCAATTTATAGAATTATATTAAGTTAATATGGTTCTGTTGAAATTCACCCTAAGAAAGGAAAAACATTCAGATAAAAATCTACTTAAGTGAGAAAGTCACTCTTTCTATAATAAATAATTCCAAAAATATATGTTTCTTTGAAATAAATTAAGCTCTAAGTTGAACTACCTAAAGTTGTGCATGCGAAATGTCAGCGCATTATAAATTTAAATTGGATAAAAAGAAAAATCTTCAATTCCAAATTCCTGAGAAAAGAAAAATTTCTTAAAATTCATCAAACTCAAAGTGACGAAAACCACAAGAGTTTGCTACCAAGCGTCAAAACGAACAAAAGTGAAGAATGAGCAGCACCAGCGACAAGGACACTACATTTACAACAACCAGTAGGAACAGCATGAAGATGAAGCTTCAGCACCATGAATGTTGCAGCATTGCAGGTGAAGATGATACCCAGAGCAAAGTTAGCAATGAACATAAAACAAATAATAAAACTGCAAAGCTGAAGATGAATGTATAAAGAATCATATGAAATCAAGAATGCGCTCAGATGCAAAAAGTTATGAGTGAGAAGGAAATAACAAAAAAATAAGATCAGCGCGTCAAATAATAAATACAGCAAGGTAAAGTAAAGCAACTTCGAAAAGACTTACAAACGAAATAGCAGTAAAATAGAAAGTAAGCTTTAACTAGTAAGGGTGTAAAATTTGGCATGGCCAAACATTAAATACCCTACACTGCAGTATTTTTCAAATTTTGCTCATATGGGAGTTGCTACGCCCTCTTGTCCGAGGTCACCCAGTTTTTGTTCAGCGCTTGCAATTATAGTTTTTAGTGTCTGAGTGACAAACTTTTTCAGTAAAGCGTTTTGAAGCTTTTGCTTATATAGGAGGTGCCACGCCCTCTTGACCGAGTTCGTCTAGTTTTAGCTTAGAGCGTGCAATTATAGTATTTAGTATTTGAGTGAAGCTTGGTTCGATTATCTCAAGAAACTGTTTCAGTATAGCATTTTGAAACTTTTGCTTATGTGGGAGGTACCACGCCCCCTTGTCCGATTTCACCCAATTTTTGTTGAGAGCTTTCATTTATGATTCTTAGTGTCTGAGCCAAATTTGATTCGAATATTTCAAAAAACGCTTTCAGTATAGCGTTTTTAAGCATTTGCTTATATGGGAGGTGCCACGCCCTCTTGTCCGAATTCGCTTAGTTTTTTCTCAGAGCTTGCGCTTACAATTTTTAATATTAATGCGTATTTTGGTTGCATTGTCGTGAAAAAAACTCCTAAAATTGCATTTTGAATATATTTTTTGTATGGGTGGTAGGCGTGTCCGTTGACCGATTTCGCTCATTTTCAATCCCCCGAGCTAACTTTGGTGACGAAGGCAGTGTACCAAGTTTCATTGAATTATCTTGCTCAGTTTTCCCAAAAAGTGTATTTCAACACACAGCCAGCCAGCCAGCCAGCCAGCCAGACAGACGGACATGGCTATATCGACTCAGGAAGTGACGCTGATCAAGAATATATATACTTTTCTATATCTGCCACGCCTCCTTCTCTGCGTTACAAACGGAAGGACAAAGTGAATATACCCTGGGTGTAGGGTATAAAAATGCTCAACAATGGCAGCAGCAGTAGCAGCAACATATGAATAACTTGTTGACCTTTTTAAGTAGCTCTTTGTTAAAGGTTTCTTTGCAAGCCACGCAGAAATGGAAGAAAACAAGCGCTTTGATAATAAAACAAAGAAGCATCTAGTTCGCACCTTAAATAGGGATGAAACTAAGATTCATCTGCACACCGATTTAAAAAGTAGAAGGATTCTTAAAAACTATATGTGAGTCAGTTTTTTTCGTTCCGAGAAAAACCGGAGGTGCACTTTTGATTTGCCTGAAGACCCATTTCGTCAAAAAGGACAAGTTTTTTGCTCACAACTGTTTTTTCTTCATAGAATCTATACCCAAATTTTCATGAAAAGTAAAGATTATATCTTTTGTTGTACATCCGCGCGAAAATATATTAAAATATTTTTCAACGTCAATATTAAAAACTAAAAAAAATTCTTAAAAATTATGAAAAAAAAAATCAAATCTGAAACCATTTTTTAAATTGATCTATCCCAATTTTTTAAATACCGATTTATTCAAACAAAGAACAAATTATACTAAAAAAAAACGCTTGTGCCTTCTTTCAATTATCTCGCTTAAAACAAAAAAAAAGCACTCATCATACTTTTAAGCGCAATGGTCACGCCTATGTTTTGACATCAGAAACTTAAAGATTGGTCCAGACATAAAAAACAAGATAGCTTTTGAAAAAAAAAAAAAAATCAAATACAAATAATACGCGCGTTTTAGAAAAAGAAGAAAAAAATGGAGACTTCTTAAAAGTTACTTATCTCGGTAAATTTTTACCCTAAGAAGATTATTAAAAATACAAAAATGTGTAAAATTATATAAGCTACAATCTTTACATAAATTAATATCTCCGTCCACCGATTTTATCTAGCAACGTAAGCTTAAACAACTTGAAACACAAAGCCTGAAAAAAGAAAAAATAAAAAAATTTGCGATGATTATCCATCGATAGCACAGGTTTGTCCAACTTAAATTTTTATCCATCCTGAACTTTTGTCTGAGTGTCAAGATACATAGGGGAACTGATGCTATTGTGGTATAGTTTTTCAATGTGGTATGGTCGCATATCTCCGATTTGGGAAGAACCTGCGAACGTCACTGCTTTTATCCTATCAAAAAACATGAAAAACCAGGGATGTGTTGCTGTCATGCAACATACAAAATTTTTCCGGTGTCAGTTGAACGAATTTTAAGTCGCGTGTGGTTGATTTTTTTTCCGGATTTTTTGAAAAAAAATTTTGTAAAGAAAAAGTTGCTTTTTGGTTAAGTTTTATTTATATTCAATAAAGGTAAGTGCTAAGTATTGCGAAATAAGTGTTTTACTGTGTAAATTCACAAAGTTTCCCATTTTATTTTTAGAATTTTGTAATTTCTAAAAATTGTCCAGTGTGGTATAGTTGGGATTCGCTTATATGGTATATGAATATTTCTTATTATTCTTAACATTAGTTGATTGCTGTTTATTTTTTTATAAAAACTATGAGTTTGAGAACCAATGTAAATGTTATTATGAACTTATGTCATACCTTTCAAACTTTATATATGGTTGTATGTTTAAGTATACCACATTACCCTACTTATATGTACCACATTACCAGCCCACTTTACAAGTACTGATCAGTACCTATATATAACACATTGTGCCACCATATATACCACATTACCTCCCAACTTTTTGAAAACTGCTTTTTTGACTTTTTTCAGATTTTGCTCTATAATTTTTTTAATGAAATTGCACACAATTTATTGAAATATATTCTGTAGCCAAAACTTCAATGATTAGCATAAAAAAATTTGGCTGAAATTGATCTAACGGTTCTCTTTCAAATGCCACCTAAACATTACCTTACTTGTTCACATGGTTATCTTATTATCCTTGTGAGTGAGTAAATGTGTATGAGGCTTCAATTTGTAGCTGTCAATATCATTGCATTAGCTTATATCCTGACAGAAATGTCATAAAAATACAATTCTGTTAATTTAAACATTTTTTTTTTTAAATTTTTCAATAACCAGCCGTGAAACCGCGCCCCCTTTTGTACTGCCGCTTCAGTTGAGGGTAATGCTTCATACACATTGCATTGATGCCAAATAAATTCCGATGAACTGTGAACATTTTCGGAGAATTGACAAATTGGTTGAATGCTTACTATGAACTCTTTACTATGTCATTGTGTTGACTTCTTGTCAAACCAATACATGCAACATAAATTCTAGTATGTGTGAAAGTAAGTGAAATGTTCAAGAATGCAGTGAAGGTTTTTCCAACGCAGTCAATCTGTAAGCCAATATTTCAATATAATAAAATTAAAAAACAAAAGAAAAAAATTAAGTCTATGACGACTCCTAAGAAAAACACGCAGGATATCAAAACCAGAGGAATCGTCGTCAGCCTATGCAGCAGCAAAAATGTGTGTGTAGTAAGGGTTGCCAATAGGTCAAAATAAGAAAGAGATTTTAATTTTATAACGTTTATGAGTCAATATTTATAGTATATCATAGATTTTGGAATACCTTTAGTGCAAGGTGATACCAAAGTGTTATTCGTAAAAGGACTCCCCACAAAAGGGAATTTTCATAATGTTTGAAATGAGGTGGCAACATTTCAGCAGCAACACTAGTCAAAATTGACAACGTTGATGATGATGCGTACAGAGCAGCAATAACAACAACCAACCAATTTTTTGAAATAGTAAATATACTTTAATGTCGTGCTTGCTTTCTTCTTTGGTGGCAGGATAGAAAAATGGTTACGGATATCGAATTCTGGGCACAAAATTCAATAAACAATCATACACATAAACACGCAGTACACATTTGTACAAAAACACATTTGATAAAAGTGTTGTAGTGTGACAAAACTATTATAAGTAGTTGCTACAGATAGTATAATGTGCAGAATTCAGTAAATATGCAATGAAAACGTATGAAGAAAGTAGCAGTATTAGCTATTGCTTTGCTAATTTATGCATCCTCTTGCTCTTATGGCTTTTCACATTGATGTAAGTAAGCAATATGTATGGAAGACGTATCGCAAGAATCGGCGTCAAATAGGAAACGTACGCTTTTATATGCAAGAAAACTAATTGCATACAACCCAGTAGGGATTGTGTTGTATCATATATACCACCTATTTTGTTTCTTTTTTGTCGTAAGTATGTACAATTGCTTTTCGTTTGAAAGTTTATACAAAATTGCTTTCCTAAGATACGAACAAATAAATCTATCCACATGAGAGAGAGAGTGTCGTGGGGTACGCACGTATTTTTTTTTCAAGCTCTTACTAAAGTTAGTTTTTTTTATTATATTAAATATGAATTGCACGGTTTGTAAAAATAAAATCGACCGGAATAATGTATCTAAAGTATTTTGCGATGACTGCGCGAGTTATATTCATAGTTCGTGTGCAAAATTAACAAAAACTGATATTGATCACATGGTCGACAATAACTTAAAATATAGATGTGAAAATTGTACACTGAATTGCACGGTTTGTAAAAACAAAATCGACCGAAATAATGCATCTATAGTGTTTTGCGAAGACTGCGCTAGTTATTTTCATAATTCATGTGCAAAATTAACTAAAACGGATACTGATTATATGGTTAATAACAATGTAAAGTATAGATGTGACAAGTGTACAATTCGACGAAGATCATTGCACCAGCCCGTGTCATTACCAGCATCAAAAGCAACAGTTAAGCAAACCGCGGAGAAACATCAAAATGTTCAACAGCTAAAAGAAAATCAGCAAAAGATAATTTCTCCAAACAATAATACAAAAATTACAAAAACAGCAAAAACACAACAACAACAGACTATGGCATTACCAGCATCAAAAACAGTAGATAAACAAACCCCAAAAAATAAAACAATCATATCAGAATTACAACAACAGCCTGAATCTAAAACAAATAATCAAATTGCGGAAAAACATCTAAATCATCAACACCAAATAGAAGAAGAGAAGCAGCTAATGTCCCCAAAAAATAGTTCATCGGAGACCCAACAAGTGGATGCAATTTTATCAGCTGTCAACATTGACAAAAGTAACTCTTCAATTACACTCCATGATCTCTATGCGGAAATTATGAACATAAAAAAACAAAACAGTGAATTTCTCTCTACAATGCAAGAACTTAGAAAAGAAAATGATAAATTGCAACGTCATGTTAATAAACTTGAAAGCAAACTAAATTTTAGAGAGCAAAAAATACTTGAAAGTGATATTGAAATAGCTGGAGTAACAAACGTAGAGAATACTAATGCTGATGAGTGTGTAAAACGCGTATTGAGTGAAACTCTGAGTATAACCTTATCTGAGAATGATTTTAAAAATTGTTATGTGAAAAAAATAAAAACAGACACCACAGTTAAAAACATTATCGTTGTAAAATTATCGTCTACTGATGTTAAAGAAAAGATTTTGGCAAGCAAGAAAAATGCAAAAGACAAACTTAATGCTTTTGGCGTTAATCATAGCAAGATTTATATTAACCAACGTCTCACAAAGTACAATAGAGAATTATTTAAAGCTGCGAAAAAAACTGATAATGAATATAAGTATTTGTGGATAAAAGACTCAAAAATACTCTTGAGAAAAGTCGAAAATGGAAGAGTATTCATTATAAGATCATTTGACGATTTGAAAAATGTAAATCAATGAGGTATTTTTCTCATTTGATCTATGTTTAATAATTTTATTAATAACACAAATGATTTTGTAAATGAATGCCCTTCTACAAAAATAATAAGAAGTATTTCTGATTTGAGTTTTTTATATAATCACAATAATAAATCATTTTTTGCGGTTCACCAAAATATCCGCAGCTTGCGAAAAAATTTTGACTTATTGGTTACACATCTTAAGTCTTTTGAAAACTTACCAGATTTAATTTTTGTGACTGAGATTTGGATATACTCTTCTGAAGTCGATGAATATAGCTTGCCTAACTACACATTTTATGCTAATGCTAATAACTCGTATGCGTCGGGTGGTGTGGGAGTTTTTGTGCATAATCTAACTGATTGTGGTGAAATTTTGCACTACAGCCTCAAAAGTGCAGATATAATTAGAATTCCATGTTGTATATGCAAAATAAATTTTGTTTTTATTTGTGTATATAGGCTTCATTCGGAAACTGTTCGAACTTTTATTGATGAATTTGCAATTTTGTTAAGTGATGAGTCAGCAGGCAAGCTTATAATATTGGGTGACTTTAATTTGAATATTTTAAGCTCTAATCAGTCAATAAATTTGTATAATGTTCTTTTATCTGATTATGGTCTCTACTCCTTTATTAACGAACCTACAAGACTTATCTCTGGCTCATGTTTGGATCACGTAGTTGGACGTTTTTCAAACTTTTCCCAAAATATTTGCTCTGCTATTAAGTTAGACCTTGATATTACTGATCATAGTTTGACAGGGATTGCATTTGATGGCCTCTGTGTTAAAAAAAATGATGAAAGAACTTCAGAACGTTTTATAACTAAAATTAATTTTGAACAGTTAAATATTAAATTGCGGAATTGTGATTGGACTTCTGTCTATGAGCAAAATAACGTTTCAGTAGCGCTTGAAATACTGCTATTAAAACTAAAGGAATTTATTACCGCCTCTACGATGATGTTTATTAGAAGAACTTCCAATATAAGATTAAAACCCTGGATAACGCACTCATTGCTGAAGAAAATTAGGCTTAAAAACAAATTACGTTTAAAATGCTATAAACACCCCCAAAACATTCGTTTGAAGACCAGATTTCGGCAATTATGTAGCCGCCTTAATAATGAAATTCGATTATGTAGAGATAATTACTTTCATAATAAAGTTAGGAATTCCATTGGTAATTTAAGAGAGGAGTGGAGAGTTGTAAATAGTATTGCCCTTAGAAATACAAATAATACAGAACGTTCTATTATTTTGGAAAGCAATGGTAGAAATATTTCAGACCATACTGAAATAGCTAATGAATTTAACGACTATTTTGTAACGGTTGGCCATTCATCTTTTGCTGCAAATTTTTCAAAAAAATGCAACTGCTCCTCTAATCTAGCACTTGTAGGAAATACTACATACTGCAGTAGCTTCTTTTTTGAACCAATTTCTGGTCTAGAAACCCTTCAAGCAATAAAGTCTTTGAAAAAAAGTTACTCTTATGGCGTTGATGGAATTTCTAACTTTATGTTGAAAACTATTATGTTCAATATTGTTGATATATTAACTTATATATTTAACTTAAGCGTTAGTACTGGTGTCTTTCCGAATTGTCTTAAATGTGCCATAGTAATACCTTTTCAAAAAAGGCAACAGAAAAGATAAGCGTAATTATAGACCTATTTCACTTCTACCCTCAATCTCCAAACTTTTAGAAAAAATAATGAAAAACAGGGTTCTAAACTATTTAAATAAAATAAAATTTTTTAGTCCATTGCAGTTTGGATTTAGGAAAGGCTGTTTAACCGAAGAAGCTCTCCTGGATTTCTGTGATATTGTACACAAAGGTCTTGATTCAAAACGTATTTGTGCTGGACTCTTTGTGGACATCACCAAAGCGTTTGACATGGTAGACCATGAATGCCTTCTTAATAAACTCCATTGTTTAGGAATTCGAGGCCATATCTATGATTGGTTTGAGAGTTATTTAAAAAATAGGACCCAAAGAGTAAAAATAGAGGAAAGACTTGGTAATCCGAAAATCATCAACTTAGGTGTACCACAGGGTTCAGTACTAGGCCCAATTTTGTTTTTAATTTATATTAATTCATTGTGTTTACGCCAAACCTAGCGAACACCCTGTATTTTGCTGTCGATACAGTGGTGTTCGTTTAGTTTGTCCTAATTCTTTATTTTGCTTTGTTTTCGTATTTTTGGGTTGCGCCTCTCGCTCCCAACTAAACATGTAAAACATAAGATAACTTGTACTTGTACAACCACCGTGAAATAAACCTCGTCTTATTTTGAAACTCGTGCGCCTTTTTTATTTTCTCCCGCTTTATCGAAGTTTTTTAGTATTTTAAACTTTAATTTAAAAAGTAGTTTTTGTAAAGTTTAAAAAGTGTTTTATTTCGGTCGCGAAATAAATATTGGTCCTTACGATCCGTCGGTTAAAATTCCGCGCGAGTGTAATAAGTGCTTTTTTATAAAACAAAGATAATTTTCTGAAATTGAGAAAATTAAATTAAATAATTTATTCTTAAATTATTTAATAAAAACTATATATATTATAATTATATATAGTACATAAAAGTGATTTAGTGCAGTGGTTCCTGATCTTCATCGAAATCACCAGCAGCAACTTAAGCACCAGCAGCATCAACAACAACAGCAGCAAAGAATTAAAAAGTGTTTTTTGGTACCTTTTTAATCGAAAAGGTATGTGGTTTTAAATTAATTTTTTTGAACAAAAAATTAAGGGAAGGAAAAGTACAAAATCTCGGTTTTTTCAATTTTGTATTCGATTCGGTTAAAGTGGTTTTCAATTCTTTTTAAAAGGTGTTTTTTTTCGGTAGCGAAAAAAAAATTTGAAAAAAGTGCTAAATTTTGCTAATTTTTTCGTAGTCAAGTTTTGTCTTTTAAAATAAAAATTAAAAAGTTTGTCTAAAGTGATTTTTTATTTCGGTCGCGAAATAAAATATAAATAAACGTTGGTTTTTTTTTAAACAAAAGTGCTAAAATTTTGAGCGCGGGAAAAAAGTATATACAGACATACATACATATACAGTACATATTGGGTACTTTATGTAAACTTTTTTTCCAAGGCTTGAGTTATATAGACATTGACCTGTCTCAAATTTTTAGCGCCTTTAAATTTATACACATAAAGTTGTTTGTGTGTACATAGAAAATTTTTATTTTGAGAGACAAACTAACCGTGAAAAAATCTAAGCTCTTTTTATGTAAAACCACTGTTTTTCGCTAAGCCGAATTACATACATATTTACATATTTACATGCAATTTTTGGTCTCCTCTTTGTGTCGTGTACGTACTGACCAAAGCTAAAAGCATCGTTTCTGCTTGCAGCTATACGTACGTGCATACATATTAATTTTCTGTTGGGTTTGTTTTATGTGAATACATACATACGAACAAACCAGTTGCACATTGGGGTGGAAGCAATAATTTTTTTGACATCTCAAGAAAATTGTTGTTTTGCTAAAAAGTTGTACATTAGGGTGTGTACATTATTTTTGTTGACCAAAATATAATTTTTAATTTGTATCATTTGAAATTTTTTGATCGATATATTAATTTTTTCTTTTCAACTATAGCAGTGTTGTTGTTGTGGCCTTCGTACATTTTTTTTTGTAGCCGTGAATCGGAATATTCTTTTTCTTGAGGTTTTTTTTAAACTTCAGTGACATTTTGATTTGTTTTTTGCTTTGTTGCCAATCTCAATTTAATTCAAATTTATATTTTTTTTAGTTTTTTTTCGTTGACGAGTATTTTTTGTGTAATTTTTATTGCTTTCAACGAGTGCTTTTGTAAATTTTAATTTTTTTTTGCGTTCAAGGAGTGCCTTTTGTGAATTATTTTTTGCTTTCAACGAAATTAAATTAAATTAAATTAAAGTGAAATTTATTTACGTGGCATAAGTAAATAAAAAATAGAAATAAAATCATAATGTCGCATTTAAAAATGTTTATTCGTCTATCCGATTCATTAATGGAGTTTGAAACAGATTTCCAGGCTGTTCAAACGCACGATCCATTTTCCCTTGAAGCACAAAGTACTGAGTTAAAAGCTCAATGGAAGGGTGTTAAGGCAACATATGATACTTGTTTAGACAAGATATCAGATGAGGATGTTTCGGAGTTGGATGCTGTGAAACAAAAGTATCGAAAGTGCTATCAATCTTACCTCCGGGTGGCGGCAAAAATTTTTGAGCTTTCTCAAGCTGAGAAATCTCGGCCTAAAGGTACTGGGGACCTTGAACTTTCAAGTGGCCATAGCATGTCTGTACCACCATGCGATACGGAGGTGTTTGACGGGGATTATTTAAAATGGCCATCCTTTAGGGACATGTTCACTGCCATTTATATTTCAAATAAGCGTTTGAATGATGTGGAAAAGCTTTTCCATTTAAATCAGAAAACGCGGGGAGAAGCAAAGGAGATTGTGAGGAAATCTCCTTTGACAAACAGCGGTTTTGCTCAAGCTTGGCAGGATTTAAGTGACAGATACGAAAATAAACGTATTCTGGTTAACAGCCAATTGAAAATTTTATTCAATCTGCCTCAAGTACCAAAAGAATCTGGTTCAGATCTAAAAAAGCTCCAACGGGATATTAATGGTTGTATCTTTGCTTTAAAAACACACAACATTAATATTGAGAATTGGGATGCAATTTTTGTGTATCTTTGTTCTACTCGCTTGCCCGAGGTCACGCTTTCGTTGTGGGAGCAGTCAGTTGTGAATAAAACTGAAATTCCAAAATGGGAACAACTGAATGATTTTCTTACCAGTCGGTTTCAAACGTTGGAAACTGTGTCGGATATTCGTAGCTCAAGTGGTGCGATACCTCGACAAAACTCTCAACCTTCAATTTCAAAATCGAGCCAGAATTATTCATCTGGTAAAAAGGTAAATAGTTACCAAGTTAATGTAGTTTCTTCAAATTGCAAACTTTGTTCGTCGGAACAACATGCGCTAAGATTTTGCCCAAAATTTTTAAAAATGGATCAAAAAGAACGTCTTGCAATTGTACGAAAATTTCACTTTTGTGTCAATTGCTTAGGTCATTCTCACGAAGTCAAAGAGTGTAAGAGCCATTATAATTGTGCGACGTGCAAACAACGTCATAACACATTATTGCATCGGAATTCGACAATAACCCCTTCTTCTGCTTCGAGTGTTGGCTCAAGCAAGTCGAATTCTCCTCAGAACCCCCCGGGCTCAAATACTCAATCGCATTCTACTCAATTACAGTCCACTCAGAATGACCTTCAGACTTGTTTTTCCTCCAGTACCAAACAGGTACTGCTTGGTACTGCCATGGTGACCATATGTCACCTAGGTTCGGCGTACACCACCAGGGCACTTATTGACTCTGGCTCGGAAGGTACGTTTATATCTGAGCGATTACAAAAATTGTTAAAACTTCCTACTCGAGTCGTTAACGCTCAAGTTTCTGGGTTAAATCATACGGTCTCAGCGCAGGTGTCACAAGCTTGTGATATCATAATTAGCTCTTTTAGAGATAGACAATTTCAAATTGAAGCAACAGCTTTTGTGCTGTCTCGCTTGACAGGAAATTTGCCATCTTCTTCCATTGATCCTTCTACTTTTGAGAAGCTGCCTGACATTCCGCTGGCAGATCCTCATTTCTTCAGAAGTGGTCCGATAGATGTATTAATCGGTAGCGATTTATACCCCGCAATTATCCTAGAAGGAATCCAACGCAACATTCTTGGCTCTCTTTTAGCTCAAGAAACTGTTTTTGGTTGGATATTTTCGGGGCCTATGCCTCAGCAAGAAATCTCAACATTCACCACATGCTTGTCACATTTTTCTGAAGTTGATGTTGATCAACAGATAGCACGCTTTTGGGAGTTGGAAGAGCTTCCAAAAAAGCAATTTTTAACCCCTATTGACAAGGCATGTGAGGAAAGTTATCAACAGACTACTAAACGTGATGAAAGGGGTCGATATATGGTCACTTTACCTTTCAAAAGTGGCTACCCCAGTGAAATAAATCTAGGTTTTTCACGAGGTATCGCACTAAAGCAATTTGTTAGAGGTGAAGCTCGATTGCTCAAAAATCCTAGCCTTAAAGTTGAATATGATGAAGTAGTAAATGACTACTTAAAATTGGGTCATATGAAACGGGTTTCTCCACCCAAATATGAAACTTCGCCATCTCACTATTATTTACCGCATCACGCGGTGATTAAGCGAGACAGAGCTACTACAAAAGTTCGAGTAGTATTTAACGCATCAAGTCCTACGTCCAATGGGATGAGCTTGAATGATGTCCTGTACGCAGGTCCTACTCTTCAAGCGGACTTAACATTGTTGGTCTTAAAGTGGCGTTTTTTCAAATACGTTTTTAACGGGGATATCCAACAGATGTATCGCCAAATATTAGTGGATCCCAAACATACTGGGTATCAGCGGATTCTTTTTCGAAACTCGCCTGAAGATGAAATTCAGGATTACGAGCTTAAAACCGTCACTTTCGGCGTGAATTGCGCGCCATATCTAGCCATACGAACTATTCTGCAGTTGGCAGATGATGTTCAGGAGCAATATCCTCTTGCTTCGGAAATTTTACGGCATTTTACGTACGTCGATGATGCTTTAGCAGGAGCACACGATGTGGAAAGTGCACTGAAGGCTAGAGACGAGTTAATTTTGGCTCTTAATTCAGCGGGGTTCACTATGCGCAAGTGGACATCTAATTCAGCCAGCATTTTAGCGGGGCTTCCCGTAGAGCATCTCTTAGCGGAAAACTTTCTGCAATTCGAAGATGCAAGTTGTGTCAAAGCACTGGGTGTTCGCTGGAATGCGACTTCAGACCTATTCTATTTTACCACAAAACGTTTAGAGGTCAAAGCATCTTATACCAAAAGAGAAGTTTTGTCTGTTATTGCTCAGCTTTTTGACCCTGCAGGTTGGTTGTCACCTATAGTGGTGACTGCTAAAATCCTTATGCAGCGGCTTTGGTTGGACGAAATAGGTTGGGATGAATGTATTCCTTCACACAGTTTTCAATCTTGGCAATCTTTTTTGAAAGATTATGAGAAAATTAACGACATAAGGATTCCTCGTTATGTCAATTTCTCGCCAAACTCTGATGTCGAAGTTCACGCATTCTGTGATTCTTCTGAAAAGGCTTATGCTGCAGCTGTTTATCTTCGTGTCAGGCAAAATGATTGCATTGTCACGCATTTGCTTTATGCCAAAAGCAAGGTTGCTCCTGTCAAGACGGTTTCTTTGCCACGACTTGAGCTTTGTGGTGCAGCTCTACTAGCTGATATGGTTGACACTTTAGTGTCAAATTTGCAAATCAAGAGTCATCGTCTTTATTGTTGGACTGACTCTACAATTGTGCTGGCTTGGCTGTCCAAGCCTCCCTGCTCGTGGGCTACTTTCGTTGCCAATAGGGTTTCTAAAGTGTTAGAAAAAGTGGGAAATCAAAATTGGTTTCATGTGGAATCACATGACAATCCTGCTGATTTAGCAACCCGCGGGGTAACACCTCAAGAACTAGTTGACAACGCTTTATGGTGGCATGGGCCATCGTGGCTTTCGTTGGAAAGCTCTTTTTGGAAAAGCCAACCTCAACCATCAGTTTTAGAAACTTCTCTCGAACGGAAAACTGTTAAGGTACATTTTTCTTATTTTTCCGCATATGACGATATTTTGGAACGGTTTTCTTCATTACCACGAGGACTACGTGTCTTGGCGTATGTCTTCCGTTTCCTCAATCGCACTCATCCGCAACGTCGTACTTCTTTCTCTCGTCAAACGACGTTTATAGACAGTGACGAAATCAAGATTGTTCAAACTCGTTTGATACTTTTATGTCAGAAAATTGGTTTCCCGAATGAATACCATCGGTTAGAAACTAAACAAATCATTGACCAGAAAAGTCAAGTTTTAGCTCTTAACCCATTTCTTCACCATGATGGGCTATTGCGTGTTGGTGGGCGGCTGGCTTCTGCACCTATTCTCACTTATGACGAAAGGCATCCAATCCTGTTACCTTATAACAGTCATTTTACACGCCTTTTGGTCAAAGATTTCCATGAAATTTCTCTTCATGGGGGGAATCAGCTTGTGCTTCGGCTTCTTCGAACGCAGTTCTGGATTCCACGAGCAAAGAACTTAGTAAAGACAACTTTGCACAACTGTAAGGTTTGTGTAATAAACATGAAAAAACAAAGATCTCAAATTATGGCTGCACTTCCACCTGAACGCACCACTTTGTCGAGACCTTTTTCGGCTACTGGCATTGATTTCGCTGGTCCGTTTGACATAAAAAGTTATTCTGGCAGAGCTTGTCGAATTACTAAGGGGTACGTTTGCTTGTTTGTTTGCTTTTCTACAAAAGCTATTCATCTCGAAGCCACAAGTGATCTATCGACCGCTACCTTCTTAGCAGCGTTTACTCGTTTCGTTTCGAGACGGGGGTGCCCTGCTAATGTTTATTCTGACAACGGTACCAACTTTGTTGGTGCATCTAGAGCGTTTAAAAAGGATTTTAAGGAATATCTTAGCAATGCACATGATGCCGTTGTAACACAATTTGCGCATCAGGGGTTCACTTGGCATTTTATTCCTGCTGGGGCTCCTCATATGGGAGGACTCTGGGAGGCTGGTGTGAAATCATTTAAAACCCATTTTAAGAAAATTGCTGGGAGCCTAAAATACACTTTCGAAGAATTTACCACTTTACTTAACCGAATCGAATCGTGCTTAAACTCACGTCCGCTAAGTGCCATGACTGAAAACTCTTCAGACTTTCAGCCTTTAACTCCAGGCCACTTCTTAGTCGGTGGCCCGCTACTTTCCCCCGTTGAACCTGAAATAGCTGAACAGCCATTATCAATCGTTAACCGCTGGCGAAAGCTAAAAGCAATGCAGCAACATCTTTGCTGTCGGTGGAAAAACGAATATTTGAAGGAGTTACACAAACGCGTTAAGTGGAAAACTCCACAGAAAGATTTCGCTGTTAACGATTTGGTAGTGATACGGGATGAAAATTTACCGGCTAACGAATGGCGATTGGGTCGTATACTGAAAGTTTATCTTGGCAGTGATAATCGCGTCAGGGTTGCGGATGTAAAAACCGAAAGAGGCTGCATTACGCGGCCTATAGTCAAACTTGTGGCACTTCCGGTGTCACAATAATACTACACACTAACATATATATAAAAAAAAAAAACCTCCTATTTTTTGTTGTACTCTTTTCTTCCCATAACCATAAACCTTACCATTCCATTACAGAATGTCGTCGAACAGTAGTGTCTCCGATATTGCGGATGATCTCGCTATGTACACTAGCGATGCTGAAACTGTGCGTAGTTGTACGCCTCCCAGAGCGGCTTTATCTAGCGCTGTCGTCGCAGTCAATCCGCTGAAACCAAGCGTCTGTTCTGACGCTAAGGTGGCATCGACATCCAGAGCACAGCCTCGCCACTGTCGATTGTGCTTCAAAGGGCATACCCTTCAGCGGTGCCGCCAATTTCTGTCGAAGGACTTGGCTGGACGATTACGAGCAGTTTTCCGTAACGGGATCTGCTCTAATTGTTTGGCTGATGGTCACTCGCGCAGTAATTGTGGAAGCCGCCATCAGTGCAAGCACTGCGGTGACAATCATCATTCTCTGCTGCATGATGATAACCAAGGCGGTACAAAGCCCGGATACCGGCGCGGTGGGCGTAATGCTCAACGAATGCGTCAACAAAAGGTAAGGCCTTGCCGTCAGTCCTCCTTCCAAACTGACTCCGGTATCTCTTCACAGAGTCATCGGCAGCACAGGGAGTCTCGGCCAGTTGTTTTGAGGCGGTCGTCCCCCTCTCCTCCCTCTGCAACGTCACTACAAAACACAGTAACACTTTTACCTACAGCCGTAGTGCGCGTGTTGGTACAGGGCCAACTTCGGAAAGAGCGGGCGATTTTAGATGGGTGTTCACCGAGCACATACATCTCGGAAGAGCTCGTCAAGCGATGGCGCTTGAGCACATCTCGGATGAATGGGGAGGAGGTGTGCACGTTAAAGATTCGGCCATGCACTGGGTCTGGCGAATCTATAGAGGTGATGGCCAGGGTTCGGCAGCGATATACGATTGTGACACCCTCACGATCGTTGAGCGAACGCCTTATCGAACCGTATTTCAACATGACGTTAGCAGATCCAGAGTTCTACAAGTCATCGCCGGTCCATCTACGCTTGGGTGTTGAAGTGTTCCAGCGTGTGTTGCGAGCGGGCGTCTTCCCAACCGGGATTGGTCAGCCCATCGCCCAGAGTACCATCTTCGGGTGGATCTTGTCGGGCTCTGGGGCCTGGTAACTCCCCACCCACCTAACCTGTTTCTTTTTTTTTATTTTTTACCTTAAATTTATTTTTTGGTTTTTTTTACTCATCACTTAATTTTTTCTTCTTTACCATACTTGAAGTTTTTTTTGATTTTATGAATTTTTAATTTTGTTTCTCTATCACGTAGACATTGATTGCATTCCTGCAAGGTGGGCGGCAATGTTTACGCCAAACCTAGCGAACACCCTGTATTTTGCTGTCGATACAGTGGTGTTCGTTTAGTTTGTCCTAATTCTTTATTTTGCTTTGTTTTCGTATTTTTGGGTTGCGCCTCTCGCTCCCAACTAACCATGTAAAACATAAGATAACTTGTACTTGTACAACCACCGTGAAATAAACCTCGTCTTATTTTGAAACTCGTGCGCCTTTTTTATTTTCTCCCGCTTTATCGAAGTTTTTTAGTATTTTAAACTTTAATTTAAAAAGTAGTTTTTGTAAAGTTTAAAAAGTGTTTTATTTCGGTCGCGAAATAAATACATTGTTTGCACAACCATTAAAAGGAAAAGTTAAGGCATATGCAGACGATCTAGGCATTGCATACGACTCAACAGACCCGCTTAATTTGGTTGCAGATTTAAATCCCGATGTGCACATCCTAAGGTCCTGGTTTACAGAACATAAGCTTATAGTCAGCAGTAAGACAAAATTAATGTTTTTTCAAAATAATCTTCAAAAATCGCTTGACTTGAGTATAACCTTTCATGGAGCCAATTGCAATAAATTTGTTTTATATAACTATAATTGTGTCAATAACTGTGCCCAACAATTTTATAACCCTCATATTTTTTGCGATGACAGCTGCTTTCAAATTGAAACGGTTGATAGTTTTAAATATTTAGGAGTCACAATTGATTGTAAGTTGAATTGGAATGAACATATTTCTCTTTTAAAAAAATATTTACTTCAGTCCAATAGAATGCTATACCGTCTTCGTAACTATATATCTGATCAAACATTAAAAACAGTGTACTATGGAATATTTCATTCTAAACTGGAATACGGAATTAGTTGTTGGGGTAGTGCTTACCAAAATAAAATATCTCCACTAATTATACTACAAAAAAGTGCATTAAGGAAAATCTGTAACTGCTCTCGTCTTACCCATTCCATTGATCTTTTTAGAAAAACAATAATTTTACCCGTTCGTCATCTGTTTTATTTTAAAGTTTTAAAGGTATTTTACATGAGATGTGGCTATATGCAAAGTCCTATAAATGATAACTACACCTTACGAAGTAATCTAAGCTCTGCTGTTTCATTGCTAAGTTTTCACTCCATTCAGTTCAGGAACTCTTACACTATTCTATCTCGTAAATTGTTTAACTGTCTCCCAGAAGATTTAATAAATATTAGAACTCTATCAGTTTTTTTGAAAAAAATAAAAATCTGGCTTCTTGAGTTTGATATTAATCAAGTCGAAACTTTAACGCGTTATACAGTTTGATTAGTTACAATATAACATACCTTTTTATGAATGATTTTTTATTGTGAAAACCACAAGGATTATAAAATATAATTTTTTGTTTCGTACGCTTTTTGAATAACACCTTTTTTCCATTTTTTACTTGCCACAATTTTTTACTGTCTACCCCACACATTTAATTGTATAAGTATAATGTTGAAAAAATTATTATGATGTGATATTTATCACTAATTTATATAAAACAAATTACAAATGTCACTACTATTCTCTACTAATTAAAATTGTTAATGTATTTAATTTTGTATGTTTATTTTGTAAAGAGAATAATGAATAAATATTGAATTGAATTGAATTGAAAAGGCAATTTCTGTTAAAGGTTCATGTTTGTCCAACATATCATCCTTTTAATCACTTATGTTAGAAAAACTGTTAAAGAAGCGAAGGTAGAATTCAATTTGAGGCTAGTCTTAAAAAATTTTTTAAAATAAAGAATTCATATTGTGTTATCTCGAAAGATTTAAGTGGACAAACATGGGCTATCGTTGGACAATCAGTGCAAACTAGCTTTATGTCTTATGCCAAAATATTTAAGAGCCTAAAATTGACAAACATAAGGTAAGGGTGGACAAACATGGGTCATCGGTAGACAACCTGTGCAATATAATTATATCTTATATTTACATATGTGACCGTCCAGTGGAAAAGGTACCTTATCTTCACAAAAAAACATACAATTTTTAATATAATTACACCTAAGTCACTGGAAAATTCCAAAAATTTACTGAGTTATGGCATTTTAAAATCGTAAAATGAAAAACTCAAATTTGTAAATACGTTCAAAGTTTGTGAATTACACAGTCCTGCGATTTAGAAAAAGTCAAAAAAGTATGAAATCAGAGTAGGTGATTTTTATAGATTTTTGCTCGCTGAATCCGAATATGATCTTTGATTTGATCCAACACGTCTGAGATCCGAGCTATCATTGATTTAAAGTGCAGAAAACGTTTCTTTCAGACATATGACGTACTAACATCCTGAAAGTAGTCTAGTGGTTTTTTGTCAGCGGCATTGAATAGCCTTGAGCTTCCTCTTTAAAGTGTACTTTTAACTTTTTCAATAAAATCATTAGTTTCTGAGACATCATCGTTTGAAGTTAAGGTATCGCTTATTCCTGTAAAGGACTATCCCAGTGTGCCAAACGGTTCATATCTCCGCTTTTTTATCCGTTACGCATCCGTAACTGATCCGTTTACGATTCGCTTTTTTTTGGGAATTTCTCCCGCAAACGGATCAGTAACGGATCCGTAACGGATAAAAAAGCGGAGATATGAACCCTTTGGCACACTAGGAGATAACATTTGAATACCTTCACTTCAATGGATGATATCTCGGTAGCTAATGATCCAATTGGAAAAGTTAAAAATGCGCTTTAAAGAAGAAGCTCCCCAGTGTGCCAAACGGACTCGTTTCGGATCCGTAACGGGTTCATATATTCGTTCTTTTTATCAGTTACGGAATCCGTAACGTATCCGTTACTGATCCGTTTGCGGGAAGGATTCCTAAAAAAAAAACGAATCGTTTTTTCTACTTTTATGGACCCGTTTCGAACCTGTAACGTACATCAAAAACGAATTCAAAACAGATTCGCTTTTAATAATGTTAATGCTGCTTATAAAAAAAAAGAAAATAGGGTGAAGCGCTTATTTTTAATTAAAAAAAAAAAACAAAATAATAAAAAAAAAAATTACTAGCTCGGCCGTGAGTCGAACCCACGCTCCCGGGGTTTTACTCTTTCATACACGACACCTTAGACAACTAGGCTATTGACCGATATGTTGTTGACTTATCTGATGTAGACTTATTTGATATTGAGAATTAAAGTTTGTATATTAAACAAATTTCTGTTGTTTTTTTATAAGTATTCTGTGTTCTTTTTCTTCCCTTCTTTTGATAAAAAATGTTATATACTCAAATTTGGAATCAAAAACATTTTTTCACACAGAGTTTGAAAAGTTTACAAAAAATCATACGCATTAAAATAAAAAGAAAAAAAAAACATCAAAAATATTTTTTTTATCATAAAAATTAAATAAAGCAAATCCGTTTTGAGTGCGTATTTGAAGTATTTACGGAATCGAAACGGATTTGCCAAGGTTCGAATCCTACCAGAGGTGGATTTTTACCCATTATTTTTCTTCCTTTTTTTTCTTTTTATTATTTTTTAATTGCTAATAGGCGCATCAAAACGGTTTTTTTTCTGTAAATATACAGCATTAACATATTTAAAAGCAAATCCGTTTTGAATTCGTTTTTACATAGGTTTCGGATTCGAAATGGGCCCGCACTGCGGAATTTAATTTTTTTTTTATTCGCTAATAAGCGCTTCAAAATGTTTTTTTTTTTATCTAAACAAAGCGTTTTGAACTCGTTTTTGATGTACGTTACGGGTTCGAAATGGATCCGTTACCGCGGATTACGTTTTTTATACCTTTATGAACTCGTAATGGATTCGAAACGGATCCTCATCCGTTTTTGTGCACATTGGGTCAGATCTATTCAATGCCGTTGACAACAAATAACTAGACTACATTCAGGATGTACGCCATATGTCTCAAAATAGCGTTTTTTGCACTTTAAATCAAGGATAACTCAAATTTCAGACGTGATGGAGCAATTCGGAAGTCACATTCGGATTCAGCGAGCAACATTCTATAAAAATCGCCTACTCTAATCTCATACTTTTTTTCATCGCAGGACTGTGTTATCAATTTTTGTAGGGTAGAGCAGACATTGAAATAAGCTGTAGTAACAACCTATTTTTGCAGTAATAACTTCAAATTTGCAGTAATAACTTCAGAATATTGTAAAAAATTGTAATAATAATTTTCACCCAAATTCATATTACTTTGTTTTGCGTTAATCGTTGACACTAAATACTCATTTTATTTCGTTTATAACCGTTTTAGTTGTCTAACCTCACCAATTTGGGCTAAAATGTAGCAACCACAATAAGTACTCGGCAACTCTACTTTAAACATATTTTTATAAATGCATTCGAAGAAAATTGCGCTATAAATTTTCAATTTTAAATTGAACCATTGCCATGATATCTGTTATTTAATACTAAAATTTAATATTAATCACTTGAATAAGACATTAAAAAAACTTTGCTAAAAATTGCAAATATGTAAAAACAAAAAAAAAACTCTGCAGTAATAACTTTTTCTTATTTCAACCCTGCCTTTTTCGACCTCAAATAAGTTGTAAGATGTTCACTACTTGTCTTACCATTGAATTCCACAATGAAATCGATACATCCAACGTATAAGTTGGTAGATTTTAGGGCTACCAACTTATACGTTGAACGTAGCGAAATACATTCACTTTTTCTTTCCATATTTTAGTTTATTTATTGTTTATTGCTGTAGCTAATAAAAATGATTTCAAAAATCAAACAAAATTTAAGCTCCATAAAACATGATTTGTCTACCGTCAACAATAATCACATCATTAGACCACGCACTTACACAGGATGTAACCCGCACACCCATAAGTGAAGTTAAATATCGAATCGGTACGAAATCCAAAATTGTATTTCTCAACCCTAAAGATATTTATCCCTAACGTGCCAAAACAAACTGTTACTTCAGAGAATTAAGGAAAATTCCAAGTGATTTTACTTAAGTTTCCTCTGAAATGCTCCCACCATGCTATCTACTAGTAGATCATCGAAATTCTTTTAACAAATTAATTAGTTATAAACTTAGCTAAGCAGTACACCGCAAGTACATTAAAATATTTTCACACACAGATACAGTGACACCAACAGGATACTCTTCTTATGCTCACATGCATCACGGCCTGAGGAACGCTATGACTTTACGCCTTAAGCTCATTTAATCGAATTTTGTATGCCAAGGAATTTTACTTAACTTTGGAAATTCTCATCCTGCACACTCTCAGCTGAGCGAGCAGTAGTAAAACGAATAAGAAAGAGAAAAAAAAAAAAACAAGAAAATTACAAAGCAACCTCCGTGCAATTGAAAGCATAGCCACTATATGACGTCATGTGACAGGTAGCAGGCATGCATGTGTGGCATGGCACAACTCGACTCGTTGCGGCTACGGAAAGTGAATATTTTAATTGATCTCACTTAAAAACATAAAGTCCGTCTGTCTGTCAGTTAGTAGCATAAGTGAACGAGTTACGCACAATTGTTGCTTAGCTAGACCAATATAGTACGCCCCCCATTTTGCCGCTGCAAACCTTGACCTCGTACTATTCGTGGCCGTCTAATACTTAGCATTAGTAAATCATTATTTTAATTATTACATGTTGCAAACATTGAACCCATTATCAACTGGAACTAAGGCTTAAAGCTACATAACTTGAAAATACAAATAAAAGCACAAATTATCAATTAACGTCACTCTCATATTTCACTTGAAACGGTCCTTGAATCCTGGACTGGTTGAGTATATCCAGTTATAGAACCGGGGATAACCGGATTTCGTTACAAACTAACCAACCATCTAACTAACTACTTAATTGAACTAACTAATCAACTAACTAACCATAGAACTAACTAAATAATCAATCCACCTATGTACATACTAATATTAACAGGTGCATTTATTACATTTGAACGAATCAACGTCCATAAATGGTTAAATTTTTACCACAAGAACGAACTACAGCTGGCACTGTTGACAACACAAACATTTCAAAATTACTGTCATGCGTCCATTCTGTCGGTCTGTTTGTCCACCACACGCCGCCATACAAATGCAGCACAAAAAAGCATTAAATTGCTGTTGACCGTCATAATCAATTAATATTAATGGTCATCAGCGTCAGCAACATCAAAAACAACAACATTAGAAATTCAATAAACGCACAAAATGCGCCGACGTCAAGTGAAAAACGAAAATAAGTAAACAACCTTCGTTTAAGCCAAGTTAGTAAAGTTATATACGTAAAACGAAAACGCATTTAACGAGCTGCATTACCATCTTCGTTGTAACGCAAAAACAGACAACAACAACAAATAAACTACACCAGCAGACAAAACACATGATCACCGGTGCGGCTGCGCACAAACTGCAGTCAGCCAGCCACGCAGCGCTAACAAAAACCTGTCTTAAATAATTGCAGCCGCAGCAACATCAACAAAAGCAACAACAGCAACAACAACAATAGATGCAGTCAATGTAATTTGTGCCGCAGTTGTTGTCTTTTCAAGAACCAGGTCAAGGTTAAGCTTGCAATTCCTTGGACCAAAGTCGAAGTTTAAAGTCAAGAATTGCGCGCGATGACATGTTTGCTTTGTTGGCTGCAGCAACAGTTGCAGTGAAACAAGTTTGAGTTTGAGCCAAGTTTTTAATCTGTGCATGCATGTTGCAGGCAATGCAATGATGTTTTCGTGTTTGTTGGCGTTGATGTTGGTTGCATGCGGTGTTTAACAGCGCTGTTATGTATAATTTCCAAAGAAAAAAATGTATCAAACGATCCGCATAAGCTTCGATGTAATCAATTGATTTTGTTTCGCTTAAATACAAGCTCATATATGTATATAAGTTTTCTGCTTTGATTAGTCAGTTATTACTGCGAAGCACATCATGTGTCCTCAAAACTAACTATCGGAATTCAAGGCTCAGCCCCATTTTTTGTGGAATAAATGCTCGAGAGTCACTTCGCATCGCATTCAAAATGAAATCAGTGTCACAAAAACACGCCAATGCGATCACAGCTTGAGTCAATTTGTCAGTTAGTCAGTCAGTCTTCTATACATAGAGTTTGTTTCATTTAGTCAATGCTTATGAGAATCGCATTGAATTCTTAACTCAATTTGGTTACGATCGCTGCAAAAGGTCGCGTATTGCATTGTCAACAGTGTTGTTGTAGTCAATTGCGTATGAGTTTGTGTGCAGCAAAAGCTTTGACTTGAAAAAAACATTGAGTCAGTTGGCCGATCAACCATGTACGCGTATATGGGGTAACTTTTGTGGTTTACTTTGATCTTAAAATTGTTGCTGTATGATCTTCATCGATTTGTAATCGCTTTTTGTTTGAAGCTTAACTTACTAAATGCGCTCGTTGCTGTTCAAGGATTTTTATCCAAGACGCTTTTCAGCTCAAATTTTTCGAAATTTGTAGTTGGGTTCTCAGTTTTATACAAAAATTTTACAGAGCTGTTACTAGAGCTCAGTATAGAAACCTCTCATTTTTAGTTTTGCGGAAAAAATATTGCTTTTGCAAGTTATGGGCATGGAACTTCAGAGTGTTTTTGCGAAAAATCGATACTAAATACTGCCATTTTGTCAAAAAAAAATTTTTCAATTTTCATTTGCAGATTCTTGTATCATTTTAAATGTTATTTTGATATCCATTCTTGAATTTAGAAAATTTTTAAAATTTACAAAATGTCGGCCATTTTTTTGAAAAATTTTGAAAGTTGATTTCCATATTTTTTTATACCCTACACTCAGGGTGTATTCACTTTGTCCTTCCGTTTGTAACGCAGAGAAGGAGGCGTGGCAGATATAGAAAAGTATATATATTCTTGATCAGCGTCACCTCCTGAGTCGATATAGCCATGTCCGTCTGTCTGGCTGGCTGGCTGGCTGGCTGTGTGTTGAACTACACTTTTTGGGAAAACTGAGTAAGATAATTCAATGAAATTTAATACACTGCCTTCTTCGTCGAAGATAGCTCGGGGGATTGAAAATGAGCGAAATCGATCAACGGACACGCCTACCGCCCATACAAAAAATATATTCAAAATGCAATTTTAGGAGTATTTTTCACGACAATGCAACCAAATACGCATAAATACTAAGAATTGTAAGCGCAAGCTCTGAGATTTTTAAGAAATTTAACGAATTCGGACAAGAGGGCGTGGCATCTCCCATGTAAGCAAAAGCTTCTAAACGCTATACTGAAAGCGTTTTTTGAGATATTCGAACCAAATTCGACTCAGACACTAAAGACTATAAATGCACGCTCTAAGCTAAAACTAGACGAACTCGGACAAGATTGCGTGGCACCTCCTATATAAGAAAAAGCTTCAAAACACTGTACTGAAAATGTTTTTCACTCAGACACTAAAAACTATAAATCCAAGCTCTGGACAAAAACTGGGTGAACTCGGACAAGAGAGCGTAGCACCTCCCATATGAGCAAAATTTTAAAAATACTGCAGTGTAGGGTATTTAATGTTTGGCCAGGCCAAATTTTACACCCTTACTAGTTTTTTATTTTTTTTTACAGAAAGGTGGATGAAAAACAAATGTTTTGTAGAAGACTTGTTTTGCGCTAATTGGTTGTGTGAGCAACGGGATTTTTTTTTTTTCGAAAAAGTGCCTTGATTTATTAGGTGGCCAAAAAAAAAAAAAAAAAATGCTAACTAGAAGAGTATAACTTCTATTGCTTAGAAAATACAAGGTATACAAAAAACCAATATTTCCCACATAAATATTGAAAATATTGACGAAATGTTAGCCATGTCTTGAAAAATTTTAAAAATTAATTTTCACACAATTTTTTTTTTTTTTTTGATATATTTTATTTTTACGGAAATCTTTTGAAAAACGAAAGTTTTCCATCCACCTTTCAAAAGATTTTCGTAAAAAAAAATTTAGAAATTTTTTTTTTTTTTGGTGAATGTATTTTTAAGGTTTTTCAAGACATAACCTTTATTTCGTCAATATTCTTATGATTTATATGGAAAATGTTGGTTTTTTGCCCCAAATAACCGGACCTTGGGAAAAATTGTTCTACGAGTAAAAATGTTTTTGATTCATTGCGCCTAGCTTTCTCTTACGCGTCAAGAATATAGGAATTGATTTTAAGAGACTTTTGGACATATCAATTTCAATCCAAAAAAGGGAATAAGCCCGATAGAAAAAAAACGATTACCAGATAAGCGAAACCAAATTATCTAAAAAGGTTATTACGATTGCATTCAGCCAGGAATTTTAACTGTTATTCATAGAAACATTGTGGTGATGGAAATTTTTATTTTAAATCAAAGTTTAACGTTTGGGAAAATTTATCTTAAAATCGGTACACTTTTAATGGTTGACATTTTCGGTGATCCTAACTATTTTTTTATGGGGCACATTTTTTCGAAAAGATTTTGATAGTCTTCTGAGCCGTTTACATACCTACTATGGCCAATTTCTCAAAAAGAGGTTTAGAGAATTTTGTTACTTGATGGAAAAAAATTTTCTTATTTCAATGTCCCATATTTTTCTAATTTATTAAGAAAGTAAGTATACATTTAAACATTTAAACTCTTGGACACATAAAATTTACTACAGAAAAGTGAAAGAATACCCCTTCGATCATAAATGTGGTAGAAAAAATTGGTTAACAGATTCGGAATCAGTGACCCTAAATTAGTCAAAAAAGTATTACTTTTGTCTTTTACGGTGTAGTTTGTGTTAATTTCTTATGCAGGCTAAAAATTTAGCTTGTTTTCCTGAAAAATTTTAGTTTTTGTTTAAAAGCTTTTCACCAATAGATTAAAAGTAACGATTAAACGTTTTAATTTGGACTAAAAAACCATCGTATATAAATTTTTTGAGCTTTGAAACTTTTAAGCTCGCATTCCCATGAATTTAACTCGTATTTTATTAAAAAATCTAGTAGCGGGAGGTACAAACAAGGAGCAAATTGCACCCATCTGTTTGATGGTTGAAAAGTAGTTTATAGCAAAGATAACACTATGCAACAAATGAGTAAAAATGTTTTCCCCAGGGAATGCCATTACTCATTTTATATGTAAAATAAGCTGCTGATTCCGAAAATCGCATTATTTTTTTTTTATTTCGTGTCGTTTTTGAGATATCGGTCATTTTCGGTTTTCGAACCAAAAAAAAAGATAGTTCCATTTAAATACAAATATCTCAAGAACCAATGTTTGTATTTAAACGTTTTATATGTCATATTAAAGATAATTAAATTACCTACAAATGATATTTTCACCACTTTTTGGTTGGTTTTTTAGTTTCGGCGAAATAAATTGATTTCTAAAAAAAACATTTTTTTTTTTCGAAAAAGTTAACAGAAAATCAAAATCAACTGCAGATTTATACAAGAAGAAATAACTTTTTTATAATTTTTTTTGTTTTTGTATCATAGACTATATATTTGTGAAGAAAATAAGACACCACTTAAAAAAATCGATGGGAAAATGCAAAAGTTGTATACAATTCATTGAATGCGTTTTTGCCTATTTTTTTCGGTTTTTTTTAGTAAACTGTCGATAATTTGAAACTTTTTGTAAAACACATGAGAAAATCCAAAAAATTATTAAAGTATGCGTTAGAACAAAATACCGTGTCTCGTCGTTTTTCTCCAGCACGTCAGATTTTTTTTTAATCGATTTTTGAAGTTTTTTAATCCACTGTACATGAAAAAACAAAAATAACGCATTCTTGTGTTAAATCGATGCAAATAACTATATGATCCTTACATTTGAGGTGTATTATGTGTTCAGTAAACTTATGCAGGATATTACGAGAAATATTTTTGTAGAAAATTTTAACCCTCTAAGACCCTTACATGTGGGTCATTTTGACCCCCCCACGTGCCAAGAAAATGCGCTCCATATCATGACACAACTTCCACCGTGCTTAACGGGTATTTTGGAGTACTTTGAATTGAACTCTTAGCACTTCGGGCGATGCAAAATTGTTCTTCTCATAGGTCCAATGTGATTAATTTTAGTTCCATCGTTTCAAATGCCAAGAATTCAACCTAAAGTACACTATCAAAACCATTAAGCACGGTGAAGGTAGTGTCATGGTATGGCACGCATTTTCTTGGAATGGAGTGGGAACATTAATAAAAATTTATCGCAAATTGGACCAATACGGATACAATGCAGCCGTTTTTATTTGATTCCATGTCAGTTAATTGGAGGATAATGATCCAAAGCATTCAGCTCAATAAGTGTAAAACTGGGTAGGGGCTGAAAAAATCTAAGTTTTGGACTGGCCAGATCAAAGGAATGATCAAAACCCAATAGAGAACCTTCGGAATTATGTGAAAAATATTATTGGGCAGAAAAACTATAAAAATTTGGAAGAACTTTGGACATTAATTCGAAGAGCAAATACCAAAATCATGTGGAGAGCTAGCTTCGTAGATGTCGCGAAACAATTAAAAATTCTTGGCCACACCACAAAATACTAACGTTGTTATTTATTACAAGTTGTTTTAAGCAGGTTATTCAATATGGTTGCTTTCCTTTTCCACAGGACTTCCCAAGTGCGCTATTTCTGTTTGCAGGTGTTTCTGCATCTTCAAACGCTAAAATGACTTTAACAGAGCTAAATGAAGGAAATATTTTAAGTTAGTGGTTTTTTTTAACCCTATGGACTCCAAATTAATTTTTCACTTCAATAGTCCAAACATATTCATTCAAAAAACTAACTAAAATACATTTTTTTTTTAAATAAACTCAATCGTGCTATTTCTTTTTCCACAGTTCCAGTTAAAAATTGTTAACATTCAAAGCATTAAAATCAAACGCAAGGAAATTGTTTAAAAACAGCAACCACAATTGAAATAAAGAACGTTCTTATAAATGCCAACAACAAATTACTTAACTAACAACAGCATAATTAGTTCATGATCACAGCAACAGCATCAGTAAAGGCCTCGGTGAATTGACAACGATATTTTTATTCTGCTCATAAATGAGCAAGAACTGCGCGTATTGTTCGATGTCGCAAAAAAATCAGTGCATGTCAACCTTGTCCCTGAGGCGACCGTTTAATTTGATTTAAGCGATCAAGCCGACACACAATGATTGCATGAAAGCGAAAACAGATCACAATGGGTGTCGAAAAAATCTAAAACAATTTTTTTTTTTTTTAATTTATGGTAACCACAAAACACCTTCAGTGGTGGTGTTGTATAGAAATTACACATCCATTGGTTCTCTGAAACAAAAAGAAAAAAACCCCATCATCACCATTGTGGTATAAAATGTGCGCTTTGCCGAAAGCAAAAAAAAAAATACATAAAATTTGCATGCCATAAAAGTTGACAGCCAATGTCTCTGCGTTGTATTTAAGTAAATTATTGCTTTGAGTTTGATTTACTAATGTACTAATGCGTTGATAGACAATAAATATTAATAATTATCATTCTCGAAATTATGTTGTGATAATCGAGCTCCGGTAGAGTCTTGAAAATTTTACTATACGCCTCTTCACGGAATTGCTGCCGTTAGTCTGCGTTTATAGTTTGTATTGCAAAAAAGAACTCCTTTGATCTGAAAAAAAAAACAAACTTAATTTTTCAGGGATTTTAAAATATACATAATTCCTATAATTCCTAAACCATTAAAGGCACAATCTTCACTTCTAATATATATATATTAGTTTTATCTTCTTTTCACAAAGAATATTAAAAGATCTTAAAAGTTGGCCACGGGACATTGTTATTAATCTTAGAAATTTTTTGTAAAATAGTAGATAGCTTACTTTGTAATTATAGGCTGGTTCAATCCCTGCTTTCAAAAAAAAAAAAAAAAAAAATTAAAACCGACATGTTACTTATGGCCTGGTTTTGTGAAACAGTATGGATATTATTTATATCACCCCCAAAATCTCCCAGAAAAAATCAGTGTTTTTTACAGTTTTTTTAACTGATCTCAAAAACCACGAAACTATTAGTGGCAATTCAACCTAAATATTTAAAAGTAATTAATTTTCTACAATATTGGTTTTCTTCTCATTGCACAAGAAGAAGTTAAAATTTCAGACTCCAAAAAATGAAGAAAATCTGTTTTGGTATGGTTTTGCTTACAAATCCTTATTCCAAAGGTAAAATTTTGCACGATAGAGGGCGTCATTTGCTAAAAATCAATTGTGCATAAGTGAAAAGCGTGATAAATAACCAAATTTCAAGGTTAAGAACATAAAAATCGGTTTGTGGTTTCGAAAAATTGCAGCGTCCTCTTATTCATGCATTGGAACAATTCAAAATTTAACAATATCATATTATTTCATTTGGGGTTACTCATACGCACTGTTGTCCTAAAGACGAGAATTGCTGCTGATTGTGCCAACTTTTGGTGAACTTTTAGCAGACCAATTTAACAAAATTAAAACTTAAAATTTTATCCGACTTATTACTTCATTAAAGCTAATTTTCTTCACCTTTTTTTATTTATGGCGCCGTTTTTCTCTACGCGCAACGCAAACAGCATCTGTTACAATTATGTTGAATGAATGACATTGTAAGAAAATGTGGTTGCAATGAGTGATAACAACTGTGCAACAGCAACACATATGTTGCTGCCATTGCCACAGCAAAACAAAGTGTTGACTTTGAAAAAGTCTCTTTTTTTCTAGTGAATTTTATTTGTGATTTTTTTTTCTTGATTTTGCTCCTATGAGTTTTCCAAACTAAACGAAACTATATGGTATTTAACGAAACTAATTCATTCAGTTTTTTGATAAAAATTGTAAATTTTTTGAAAGATAACATGCTAAAATGTCACAATTCCAGTTTTCAAATAAACTTATCATAGATTTACCTATATTAAAATTTCGGATATTTCTTAAAACAATCTTTTAACGAATAAATTTTTATTTCTTTCTTTCGTTTCTGGAATTAAGATAGAAAACTTTTTTTAAAAAAAAAAAAAAAATTTCCAGCTAAACCAAGTGAAAAAATAAAAACGATTTAGCATGAATTCAAGCCTTGTGCAGCTTTATTTCTGTGCTAAAAGAACTTTTTGCATAAATTTAAGTGTTGGTGCAACAAGATGACAAGTTTTAGGCCAAGTCTAAAAATGCATGCATTTGTACAAATATATAAGTAATATCCCAATGGGAAAAATATCAAGAGTTTTCTAGAAAAGAATTTCTAAAACAATTGTTCCTTTTGAAATTTAGAGCATTCGAATATCGAAACCTGCTTGACAGGACAGACATGTCTGTTTTACTATTTGAATAGGATTTTCAAAAAAGAAGAAGAGAAAGAGAACAGAATATAGAGAATATAGAAAAAAAAAACAACAAAAACTTGTTTAATATACAAATTTTAAGCAAATGTAATATAAGTTTGCCATGGGCCCAGGTTCAATTCCCACAGCGGGCAATATTTTATTTTTTTTATTTTACTTTTTGTTTCCTTTTTTATTTTCCAATATTTTTATTTATTTGTTTTTGTTTAACTAAGCTGAAGTTGAAAGCAAAATGATTTCTTGTAAGGAAGAACTTGGATATCAAAATCTGAATGAAAATTTCTGTTGAAAATTTTTTTTAATATACAAATGTGTTTCTATTTGTCACACGTGGTCAGTTCATTTCGTTTCTTCTTTTTAATTGAGAGACCGCTTTTTGCCTTATTACAAATAAGCAAAGCAAGATGCTTTTTTCCGGAAGACTGCGATAACCATACGATTTCTTAGATCTAAGGACTTGCAATGTTTTAAGAAAAAATACTTATAATGGAGCAAAAACGCTGATGTTCAAAAAAAAAAACAATTTCAGAAAGCCTTTTGAAGCACTTCTTTTCCTCTCGGGTAAGCCCATACTTTCACAAACACGAAAATAAAAGAATAGAAATATATTGTTGTCCCTTAACCTAAATAACGAACAACAAGAATAACAAGCGTAAGTGCAGTCTATAACAACATTAGAAAATACAAGTACATAGTCAAAAAATTATATGTATATTACAGTAAAAGAAAGACATTTTTCCGTACGAAAAAGACCATAAGAATTCCTGCTAGGCTGCATAAACATGCTTAGTAAGCAACACCGCACACGTTTCCGCTTTTACGCTGACGTCTTTTCCCAGAGCTTGCAACAAAATGCTTAAATATACAGATAAAGTAGTTTGAAGCGGGATAGAGAACAGAAAAAAAAATTGTGGAGGAAACTTAAAAAACACACTAAGAAAAAAACTCACACACTCACGCAAGCCGATATGGTGAAGTGAAAAAGAAAAGTAGCAACACTAGCAAGACAACGACAACTGCAGCGTCGACAGCAGCGTTGCATAGACAACAATGCTAACGAATTTAAGTTGCTGTAAGTGAGTGTACGTGTGTTGAAGTGAACGCGTCGTGTATGTGTTGCTACTTAACAACAACTAAAAAGGCAATACTGTGGTCGCTTCCATTTCCGTTTGAGTTGCCATGCTTGAAAAAAAGAAATGGGTGTTTCCACTGAAAAGTAAGCCGTGAGCCAAATAAATTAAATCATCATATTTCTGAAACTACTTAACGTACATGGATGGCACTGTGTACTGGAAAAAATGGCGGTACCACGACCCACAAAAAACACTTTTTCATGTCTGAAAATATTTAACGCACATAATCGAGATTTAATGCATGTGTTAAGGTTGCTGGGACAAAAAATGTTCACTTGGCTTTTTTCAGTTATCTTAAAATGAAAAACTACCCAAAATCAACCTCAGACCCATTTATAGTTAAGCCTATTGTCAATATAAAAATCAGTTTTATTTTACCTTTTTTTTTTACTTTAAACGTGTTTGACAGTCGCGTGCGACAGCTTGAAAGTGCCTAAATGTTAAAATTCAAAAAGTAAAAACCGTTTGCGAAGAAATTTTTAATTTAAGTTTTCTCACTTCTATGTTGGATTTTACTTTTTGAGAGATTGGCAACATCCAAGCCACAGTTACAATGCCGCTGGTGCCATCAGCTAAAACAGTAGTTTATTCATAACCTAGGCAAGTTATAATTTTTTTACTGTCGCATCCGTTGAGGAAGTCAAGCTGGAAGTTATTGCTGTTGCTCAGTTGTCAAGTCCAAAAAAAGAAATTTAAATTATACAAAAAAAAAAATGGTTTTTTTTACTCCCAGTTTTGTGGTTGCAAGCAGGGTTGTATTACAACTTGTAGTCTATTGATTAGGTTATTTTAAAAGGAAGTAATATGTTCATGGTCTTTTATTACAGAAATTGATCAATTGGTCATTAAAGATGAAAGAACCGCGGAATGCTATTTAAATAGCTGGAGGAAATCGAAGTGGGGGGTGGAAACGCACCCTTTACAGTTTTTTCAAAATATCAAGCGAATGAAGCAAAATTTCGATAAATTTTTTTAGAAAACTTTTTGTAATAGACGGAGAGCCAACGCTTGGCTGACACTCCTTATAGTATCAAAGCTTAATTTTTTTGTGAGTGTTCTTTCAATAGTTGGTATGAACTTTTGTTCACGTGAAATTCTGAGAGGTGGTGCCTTCGTGAGATATCGGGTGCAAAAGGTCTAGGAAAAAAGTTTTTTGCAAAAATCTCGTTAACGGTTATATCTATTGTATAAAAAAATTTAGTTGCACAATTTTGTAGCTCAGCAAAATTTATATCGAAAAATTGTTTTCGTTTGGCCTATAGTTTAGGAGATATGGTCCAGTGAAATTGATCTTTCCGCTCCAACATATAAAATCCATTTTTTTTTTCTTTTAGTAGGTTTATTTTCTAGTTTCAAAGTATACACAAAAATTCGAAACCGATTTCACTGTCGTACAAAAAGTTATTCCGGCACATAGGTCGAGAAAATTAATATCTCGCTAACGCTTATTCCTAGAAAAAAATGATTCTCCACAATTTGGTAGCTCAGAAACTTTCATATCGAAAAATTATTTCCTAACGACCCACAGTTTAGGAGATGTCCTATTTTAAGGTATTTTTAGCATACAAGTGTTCACAGTAATATGAATGTTGATTTTCAAATTAATATAATTATGCCTACGTTATAGCACCACGGCCGAATTTTTCTGTGGGTGTTCTTCTAATAGTGGGTACTAACTTTTGTTTAGTCAGAGCGTGAGAGGTAGTGCCCTCGCGAGATATCTGGTCCAAAAGGTCAAGAAAATCAGTTTTTAGTTTTGATGCCTACGTCATAGTATCATGGCTGAGTAAGGCATGGTTATATTAATTTCAAAATCAACATTCAAAAAACTGATTTTCTCGATCTTTCGCACCCGATATCTCGCAAAGGAACCACCTCTCACGGTTTGACTAAGATGCCTCGGTTTTGCGTAAAAACCGTTTTTTCAACCGCATACAGAAAAGTTTCGTGTTCCATTGGCTATATTTCGGTCAATTTTTAACCTAAGAAATTTGTTAATAAGTCATTTTAAGGGAAATTTGATTTGCTTTTCCTTATAGTCCGCAATGTCTTTACCTATCTCTGACATTAAGAAAGTTAAGACAAAAAGGCGAAAAAAACCACAAGAATTCCTTTCTTTTTTCTTTTTTGTTTCATAATTGGTATAAGAAATGGTATAAGTAATTTTTTTTTTAATTTTTTGAATATGAGGATGTCGATTTGTCGATGGAAAATTCAATTCTCTACGAAAAGTTTTCAAAAAAAATATCGAAATTTTGCTTCTTTCGTTAGATATTTTGAAAAAACAGTAAAGAACGCATTTCCACCCACGGTTTTTTCATCTTTAATGACCAAGTGACCGATTTCTGTAAGAAAAACCCATGATTGTTTTACTTCCTTTTTAGCATGTTTTTTGTGACTACCGCATGTCTCTGCATTGAATCGAACTCCGGGGGTTGATACCGACTATTACTTCTGTAGATAAGACAATCACTATGTGATTTTGCATCAGTTTACCATGTAATTATTGTTATTATTATGGCTATTGTTGTTGTTGTACGTCATATAATATTACTTGACTCGAGCACATCGTAGTTGCACAAGACCCTGAGATAACACAACACATTCTGCTGTACAGAATACATTGCTTCTAAGTCGTCACTTCAAATGGTTTGCAAAATATTTGCTAATTTATTTAGCAAAAGGTTTTATTGGTTTTGTTGATTCTTCTCTGTGCAAGTGCGATTACATGTTATATATATACTTAGTGATCTTGTCAGGGGTGTATTTAGAAGAGTGTTGCTCAGGTGGCTAGTAATGAGCAAACCAAGAGTATGCCCAAAAACATAGCAGTCTTGGTCTATGGGCGTTAGGCTTTGGTCTCGATCTTGGTCTTGGTTTTGAAAAAATTTATAAAGATTGTTGAGTATTCAAAATCTCCAAACCTTGTTTTTACAAAGCGTTTGGGTTTTTTAGATGCCAAATATCGAATTTATTGGGGGTTAATTTTATGCTTGAAAGGGGTCACGCCCCTCACACCTATTAACTATAAATTACCAAGACTGAAAAGACTAATTTTGCTCATCACTACAGGTGGCTCTGGCCCTCCAAATCGACAATTACTTGAATGAAATGAATTTGATAGTTGTACAAGAAGTAAAGAGCATGTTGGTTACTTCTCCTCCGGAAAAAAGTCCTATCTACGCCTCTGACTCGTATACATATATATTTGTATTTACCGATGTGTGTAGGAATATTTGCAAAATATATTGTAAAATGTGTAATATTCTAAGCATGTCATAAAAATTAATAATTTCAATATAGCACTGTCGTTATCGTATTCTTTAAGTTGTTAGTGCTGTCTTCTTCTTCTATTTTTGCCTCTCATATGCAAATTATTGCGCATGTTGCATTTCAAGACTTTTGTTTATATTTCGATCTCCGTCCGGCGGGTATGGCACTAATAACTTTTGTTCATTATCTCTTTGTTTGCGTCATATGAAGGTTTTACTTGAAAACATGTCAAGGGCCTTGAATGTTGTGTAAATTATAGGTTGTGCCACTTAGAGCACAATTGTCACTGTAATATTTTTGCATTTCTAGCTTAACAAATAGTACTTGCATTAAGTAATATTTACCAAGAAAACTTGCAAGATAGTAACTTATGAGGAGATAGAACCTTTCAAAGAAACTTAATACACATGTTCTACACATTTACCGGTGTCCTTCTTCACGAAAAAAATTATTATTAAATTTTTATGAAAAATTCCATGTTCTTGGTATTAAATAGCAGGTAATACCAAAAACAAAGAATGGGAATGAGAATGGCTATTCGATGCCATAAAAAAAAAATCATCTTCACTTTTCCAGTAGCTGCGCCATAACTCTGAAAAATGTATTTTCTTGGGAATTCTGAGGATGCAGTCACAATGACTGTCAAAAAGTACATAAGGCTGCATTTAAAAAAAGTTGATTCCATGTTTTTTTTTTTTTTTGTTATTCCTTTAGTTTTTTTCAGTAAGTTAGTGCCAAGCTGGGAAATTTTTTATGTGGAAAAAATTGATTCTGCAACGTCTTCTACATAACAAAAATCATCTTTGAAACAATTTGACGCAGATGGATGAAGTTTGGTGAAGGTACCTTGAAAAAAATAACCAATCACAAGAATGGAGAGGCCACACAATAGGAGATTGTGGCCATAAATAGGTAAAATTTGAAGGTGCAATGGATTTTAAAAAAAGTACGCCAATCGTCTGACAATACCTACTTAGGGACGAAAAAAACTATAAAATTTTAAAAATTTGTTTTGGTTTAATTACACAATGGGCTCAAAGTTGGACTTTAAATAGCAAAAATGCTCTATGGAAGTTTTTATATTAGAAAGTACTGGAGAAAAGCTCTATTTAATTTATTTTAAGCCGGTTAGAAAGCATATTATTTCTACTTTGTTAAAAATAACACAGCCCTGCAAATTTGACACTTTTTTTCCTCTCTTAAATTTTGAAGCCAATTACGGTGGTTTGGGACCTCTTGATCACGAATCTGAACTTGGTTTCTTTCCATCACGTCAGAATTTTGAGATATTCCAGTTTTCATAACCTCAAAAATAATGGAAAATCGTGTTTTTTTCACGGTTTTTTTAAATTTTCTCAAAATTTGGACGTGATAGAGCAATTCTGTAAATGGATTTGGGCTCAGCATCAAAAAATACATTAAAAAGCACTCTCGTAATTTTAAGAGGGGTACCCTTGTTCGTCTGTGCAGCATTTGAAAACTTATTAATTCAATCGTTTGTGCTTACGTACTCTTCAATATCACGCCTAAAATACTCAACATATTTAAGCCATTCTTGCACCATATATTTTGTTGGTGCTTCCCGTACGATCTTGATAGTTGCTATCCATAATATTCATCCAGTTATCAAGTTTCATAATGCAGGTAAAGTGAGAAGAAATGAGTTTTATTTTTTTTTTTTGGTTTTGGTATGTTTTCTTTATGTACCGAGTGCACCGTACTTTCATTCAATTACCTCTATTATCAAGGAAAATCTGTCGGAATATCAGGCGGATATATGGTGTTAATATGGTTTCAATATACCAACTGGTGCGGGCGTAGGAGCGACTCAAATAAAATTTTCAATTATATAGAGATTTTTTTTGTATGAGGGGTACAACACCTCCTTGTCCAATCGATCCCAATCGATCTTATAAATGTGTTGGACCACCAAAAAAACATCTGGTGCAAATATGGTTTTGATACGTTCAGTAGTATAGGCGTAGTAGTCTTGTATATACAAAAAAGGCACTTAAGTAAAACTTAAATCACTGAAAATTGTGACGTGCTGGAATTTTTTCACTATTTTTCTCGTAATCAGCACAGCACACTTAAATCTATAGAAATCGCTTTTTAAAACTTAGAGAGGAAAACCCATGCAGGACTGTGTAATATATCTTTTTTCTGCAGAATGAATGGTAAAAATTGCAAACTTTGACATTAACCCTCATTCGGCTGACTGGTCACCCGGGTGACCATTTCAACTTTCTCATTAAAAAAAATATATTTCCATTCAGTTTAGGGAACCCATCTTCAAAGAATGCCCAAATTAGTTAATTTCAAGATTAAAAACTGCAAAAATAAAATTTTAATTTTTTTAATTGATCACTTTTTTGTTGTTAAAAATTTGTATTCTTATTTCGGCTGACTGGTCACCCGGGTGACCATATAAGAAAATATAAGAACTTATGAAAATAAAATTTTATTTTCTTATTCAATAATAAAATGACTAGAACTGACTAGTATAAAATAAATAAAATAATTGTAAAAATAGGCAGGGACATTTGGCTTTTACAAGTGAAGCATTTAACAATGGACTGTGTGTGCTTCTGGCATACAGGTTGATTGCAAATCATGCAAGCAAAATTTGGCATTTTCCTTTGATTGGCGTTCGTCCAGTGTTATCGCGGAGCTCTATTTGGTGTCCAGGTTCAATGATAGTACTCAAGCGAATATTCAAGACTGCCTCAATGACAGTTCGGACATACTTAGTAATGCTTCAGAACGGCAGGATTTAACGATCGATGCTTAATGTTATTCAAAGCTCGAAATAGCCCGTTTAGATATGCGCGGCGGCTGATATTGGCTCGAATCTTTGGACTTTCGTTTTCCTCATCGTTCTCACTGTCGAGCTCGTCCACTTCGTCCACTATATCACCTAAGTACCTCGGCATCCGATGCAACTTCTTCATCTTCACTTATCATCTTCATTTTCCAATCCATTGCTAGTTTCAAGACCTTTGCGACCGTCAATGCTCTATATATTCAATATAAAGAATTAACATCTTTTATTTTCATATATGCACATATTTATGTATATTTTATGCATTGTATATCTATTATATTTAGATTATAAATAAGAGTTCAGCGATAAATATGAGTTTTAGAGGGCAGCACCTGGCTCCCATTGGGTACTGGTTCTCAAACCACGGAATCGGCTGCCGTTGTCTTAACATTACCTGCACTAACTCCATGACCATTATTATTTGTTTCAGCTTTATTTGCATTATTTTTCCACTTTAAACGCTTCGCACATTCCATTTTCACGATTTTTTATCAATTGAATTAAAACAATCATTCACTTGTCAATAAAGTCAGCTGTTGATGTTGCCAGATTGTCAATAAAGTCGGCTGTTGGTGTTGCCAGATAGCTATTCCGAAATGACCAACATTTCCAAAAATATTTTTTCTTATCAAAAACTTATAAAAACTATATTTGTAGTCATTATATTCATTTATTACAATTTAGTCACACGGGTGACCAGTCAGCCGAAATCAGTTGTAAAAATCTTCAGCCGAATGAGGGTTAAAAAAAAAAAAACACATTTTCTGATTTTCATTATTTTCCAATATAATATTGTATGTGGCCAAGTATGCTTAATCGAAATGCAAAGTCCCTTCTGCTTCTTTTGAGAACTTTTTTTTGTATGAATCTTTTCCTGTTGCAGTTTTTAAGAAAACAAACTATTTCTTTATATTCTTCAATGTTTTACAACAGATTTACCAATTTTAAGCTCACAGTCTGCTTAAATTCAAAAGATATTTTTTTTTAACGAAAGGGTAGTAGGTAAAGAGTATATTCCCCCTTTTCAGCACCTTGGAAATTGCTCTCTCTTTACAAATTTTTTTTTTCGTATTTGCTTTTCATCCACCTTTCGTAAAAAAAAAATAAAAAATAAAATTATTATTTTGAGAAAATCAGCTTTTAAAATTTTTTTAGAAATGGCTGCCATTTCGTAAATTTTCAAAGTTTTCAAAACTATAAAATTAAAATCAAAATCACATTTGAATTGCAACAAGAATCAGAAAATAAAAATTAAAAAAATTGGTTTTTGACAAAATAGCGGAACTTTGAAAAAAAAAAAAATTGCATCGATTTTTCGCAAAAACACTACTTTGACACTCTGAAGTTCCATGCTCATTACTTGGAAAAAAAAATTTCCCGCAAAACTAATAACAGTAGGTCTTTATGCTAACTTCTTAGGACAGCTCTGTACATTTTTATAAAAAGTCTGAGAAACGAACTGCAAATTTCGAAATATTTTGAATGAAATCGGTCCAATATATCGTTGCATTTCAGCTTTGTGATTGGTTTCATTTAACAGCCTTTCTTGAGCAATTTTGAAGAAAATTTTTGGAGTCGTAACTTTCTAAATACCGCCTATTTTTGTTTTGAATCATAACCTGATAAATTATAAAGTTTAAGTAGGTCTTTGTCATCAACAATACTTAAGACTGCAACAACAACAATGTAAAAATATATATACGAAAAAAAAAAAACAAAAACAAAGAAAATGCCATTAAATGCCATAATTAAGATTCTTAATCTTTTGTTTTGTACTTTTTAAATTGATACTTAAGTGTATTTAGAACAAATTAAAACTTGCAATTCGCAATTTTTATAAAAAGCTTTCGGCTAATTGATTGTTTTCTTAATGTGTTCTGACTTGAAATTCGAAATAAGTCCAGTCTTAAAACATACATATGTACGAGTATATCTGTTAATTTCGATATGTATGACGTAAGTATAAGAATTTTTATGCTCTAGTCTGCATAGTGCACATTCAGTTTTGGGGCACTACTCTACTACACTACACTACACTACTCAAAAGTTACAAATAAGACTATTCGATTAGCATAATCCCGATATGTACCTACAAGACTTTAAAGTTTTTTGACTAGCATTAAAGAGAAATAGTACTGTAGTCTTAAAAATCCTAAAAATCACAATTTTGTAATGGATCCACATTTTTGTTAAAAACCATAAATACCAAAGTGATTGTTTCTAATTCAGAATTAGTGACCCTGAAAACAGAAAAGCAGAATTTTTTTTTTTATATAACAAATAAGTGGAAAAGAATTATAACAGTCGATAACCGTATACTGGACAACAGTACGACTTCAAGATCATAACTTTTGATGTGAATATGAACTGATAATTATAAGTAGCACAACTTATGAGAAGATCAGAGTATATATTTATCCTGAAATTATTAACTATATCATATAGTGAAGATGCAAAGTTGTCATACGATAGCGAAAGTTTCACAATAATAACAAATAACAAAAATCCAAAGGCGAATTCAATCGATCGTGTCGCAGCAATTCTTCACAAGATCATCTCTGCTTGCTGATCTTATGTTAAAATGCAAATTTTGAAAATGAGTGTAAGTGATGCAATTAACTTATGTGTCACAACCTAAGAGCTGAAAAAAAAAAAAAATGTCTATGAAATTTTTATTTTTGCGCAAGAAATGCACTTTGCATCTTTAAGTAAGTGCTGGCTTCACTCTAATGTTCTATGCTTCCTCTCTTCATTTTCAGCGTAAGTATTGACCCAGTTATGAAGTATAGTTGACTGATGCATTTCATACAGTCGATGCAGATGCATGCAAATGCAGATGATATTCATTTCTTTAACAACGAAATTTTACTCGTAAATTAAATAATTTTGCACTGCACACTTCAAGATGTATACTCTGAAATTGTAGATCGCCGCAATGAAGACCGTATTTTTCTTTGCAATAAACAAACTCGCTTATATAATAAGCAACATCTATAAGATGCTGCACTTAGTTCTAGCAAACAAAGAGATGCATTCTTCTGGTGCTATTGCTGCTACTGCTGGCTGCTACTTTTGCTTTTGTTTTACCCGTAGATTCTACAAAATGCACGTATTTTAGAGCAGAGTTAACAATTTAACGTACGCTTTTCCAGCGCAAAACAGATCGATACACACACATTCGAGAGCGCACATGGTTGTGGCTGCTTTGAAATAGGGCTCGTCAATGCTGATGTAAAAAATAAATATTTTTGCCGACTTTTTTTATTATTATGTCAGCATCTGTAGTTAGGGTTGCCAAATTGATATTTTTATTTCATGTATGGAAAAACTATGCTCCTCCTAGGAGTTAAAGGAGAATACATACATACATACATACATGGAAAAACTAAAAGTAAAAACTACATGGTGACTGTTCGATCGATAAACTGGTCGACACAGAGAAAACAACATTGTCAAAAGTGGCAGAAACGTGGTTATTTTAACAACGTTGCGAACCAAATTTATAGCCATTTTATGCAAAATCTTGACTGGATATAAGTTTTATTTTACTGCAATCTCAAAAATTCTCGAAACATTGTTTTTAGCTAAAATACCCACAATGTAAATGAAAAGAAAATGCAAAAGGTCTCAATAAAAGATTTAACAGAAAAGGTTTGATTTGTTATATCGAAGATTTCTCATCAAAAATATATTTAAAAATCTATTCTGAATAATGCACTTATTTTTAATGAAAAAACATATTTTTTATGAAGGACACTGGTCTACAAATTTCGAAAAAAATTTCGACTGGAGAAGAAGATGATGTTTATTAAGTAATTTCGGTGCGCTGAAATCAAATCTGGCGCCAGAAATGCGCCAACAGGTCTAGTTCTCTTTATATAAGGTTATTTATGTTCGTTATACTACTCATTAATAAATAAACAAACAAAATTTACAAAAAATTCATTACGTGTTTTTTGGGACAAAAGCATGCTGGGAGACTATTGCTGGACTCTTATACGTGAAACGGACTCAACAACATACAAACGTCATTCGCTTTTGAACATTTTCAAATAAATTAATGGTTTTTCTCGAAAAAAAAAATGTGTTATTGTGTTTCGAAAACCTGACCTGCTAGAGATAAACCGATTGCAGATTCGAATTTAGCGCTCCAAATAACCCAAGGAACACTATTTGGTTGCTTCAGTCGAAAATCGTGTAGACCAGTGGGATTATCGATTTAACATACCAAACCTTTTCAGATCATTACGACTATCATTACGAACTTTTGATAATTGTAAAATGGCAACCCTAATTACAGCAACTCGCAGTTCTCGATCGATCGTGATAGCATATAAATATAATTCATTTGAAATGCTTTGAAATTTATATTTGAGTTTGGCGCACAAATTGCGCATCAGCAGAAGTCGTTTTAATTAAGATCTCCATCACTAATAAAAGAAATTCATAGGTATACTAGATATATATATGAGTAAAAAGATTAAAAAATTGTTTCTTCTTATAGGTAGAAACTTAAAAAAAAATGTCAAATCACAGAGAACTTATTTAAAACACCCACATATGAATCATCTGCTTTGTTTGGCATGTGCCACCTCACATCGCTATTGAATCAGGTTTATCGCGTCGCCTTGTAATTCGAACTGCCTGACAGACTGACGGTATCAAATTACTAAGTTTGGTTGCATGTTTTGAATGATATGGCATCTGTGGTCTAAGATGATTCAGACAAGCTTCAGTTATTGGTATTGAAATCTTGTTTATTCTGTTTTTTCTGCCGTACCTACTGGTACCACTCTCAAAGGGTGTTCATGAATATTCAGCCCTTGTGCCGTCGTTGCAATTTATTAGAAAAAGAAACTGGTTTTCAAGAAGCAAAACTTTTACAGAAATTTTAATTAACAATTATCTTTTATAAATATGTGCAAGTATTATTTATTATATCAACTAAGTAAATTTCGACAAGTTGTTTTTTATGACGTTATATAATTTCTGGTACAAAATTTTGAATACAGGAAATTGCGTGATTTTTGAATGAACATAGCCTTGAATAGAGATATTTTCTAAGTATGCAGTATTTTTCCGCAGGCTCTCATGATAAAAACGCTTTACATCCCAAAATCGTATTTGATCATTTTCGGTAGATATGCCTATATATACACTAGTCGGCAGAATTGGTTTGACAAAATCTGTTTGTGACTATCAAAAGGTTGCTTTGCTTGACGACTATTCCGATTTTATCTAGAAAAATTGAATTTCAACGGTATATAATTTGTTGGAATCATGTGAAAAATAATTGAATTTCAGTGCTCGAAAACATAAAGTTCTCGAAGTTCGCTAAGTTTTATTAAACACCATTGAAAACATAATTAAAGTGTCTTTTAATTAAAATATTTTTAATTGAAATCACAAAAGTCGTTCTCTCTACAGATAAGTTGAAATAAAGAGTTATCTAGAAAAACTGTTTTTTTTTTTTTCGAATACGGCAAGGTTTTTAACATTTACATTTTATATTTACATTTTTTAGCTCTGCAGACTCCAAGTAGATAGTCAAAATAAATTTAAATCGTTCGAGTCAAAACTTGTTTCCGTTAAACAGTGCTTTTGAGAAGCTAATGTCAAAATACTTATGTCATTAAAAAAATTCATTGTTTGTTTGCATTCTTATCAGCTGTAAAAGTATGCAAACGATAAACGACAAGATATTTGGTATACATATAGCTATATAAACGGTCTTTCTTGTGAGCATCATTTTTGCACCATTATTTGGAAATTCTCAGCAAAGGATTTTGTCAAAATAATTATGTCAACTAGTGTATGATCAAAGTCCCAGAAATTCGTTATTTCTGGATAAGGCAAAGTTTTGCAGAAACAAAAAAAAAATGTATGTGTAAACGTTGGAAAAAGTATTGTATTTTGGCAAGGAAAAATCGCACATGTTTGTTTCTACCTATGCTTTTTTTGATAAAAAAAAAAATCGGAAAAAAATCCATAATAATGAAACAGTAATGAGCTTTCAAAAAAGCAAACATAAGTTTAATTCAATATTAAAGTTCTTTACTTAAGAACATTTTTCAAAAATGAATGAGGAAGGAAGTATTTTGACAAAATATTTTTAATACGAAAAAAAATTCCTGATAAGAAAAATGTGGTAAAAAAAGTATTAAATTAATGGAAAATAAACTCTTCTTTGGCATTGATAACTTTGTGCAATCGGCTTGTTACTGATTTCACCAAATCTTGGAGGATTTGCGGAGAAATGTCCTTGATTTGGCCTCGACAATTGCCTCAATATCAGGAAAAATTGAATTCTTAAGATTTTCTTTTCGATTTTTTTTTAATGTCACAAAACTAAAAAACAAATTGAGCTACAGAAATAAAAATACTCGCTTCCAATGAATTTGACAATGGTGATTCCAAATCCGGTCTTAGGATTGCATTATTGAGTACCTATGGTTATTGAGATATCCTAACCTAAATGTTCAAAAAACACTTGCTGCATTTGAAATTATCGTATGCAACCATGGTGTGGACTCAGAGTTTTCCAGTTGTTACCTTGGGGAAACTTTCTATATAATCCACTTTTTTCTAATTTTTTTGGTTCTGTGTCATATCAAAAAATAACAAATTTCTGTGATTTTAGTCATATATGTATATAGGAATACTCATATCTTCCGAAAAATATCAGACATAATTTTGAGAAATTTAGAAAATTTCTATCTACATTTTAGGATGATAACACTGTTCGACAATTTCGAACTTTTTTAAAAACACATAAGAAAATCCAAAAAAATCTTAAAGTTGACGGTAAAAAAAATACCTTTTTTTCGTGGTTTTTCTCTAGCACGTCACATTTTTTTTAATCGATTTTTGAAGTTTTTTTATCCACTGTACATGAAAAAACAAAAAAAAAAACCGCATTCTTGTGTTAAATCGATGAATTTAACTATATGATCCTTACATCTGAGGTGTATCATGTGCTCAGCAAACTAATGCAAGATATTGCGTCGAATATTTTTGTATGAAACTTTAACGCTGTTTAACCCCAACATGTGGGTAATTTTTGCCCTTTTCTTAAAAAGTTACAAAAATGACATCCAAAACAAGGAAATATTGAGTCAGTATGTACTACAGAAATATTTGCTATAAAATTTCACTACTAGTTTTGAAACACGTAAAGTTCGAAATTTAAGCCCGAAACCAAAAAAATCGTTAAAATCAATTAGGCCTTTTCACATGGCATAGTAATTACATCTCTGACGCACTTACCTTAAGTTTTAAGAATTTTTCGTCTTTGGTAACTCTAAGTGAAATTTTTTGTAGGATATTTTTGCAAAATTTTTTAACCCATTGTGGCTCAGCTTTAGAAAAAGGGGTCAAAAAGACCCATAAAAACAGGATATAAAAGGTTAATGCATTCTAGGAAAATGATCCTTGTGTGATTTCGTTATGATCTTGTGAGAACGAGTTTTGTCCAGTGGGGTGAAATTTGGAACTGCTTACTGATTTTAACGAGTTTTTTGCTTTCAGGGTAAAATTTTGCTTTTTAAGTGTTCAGCAACTAGTAGTAAAATTGTGTAGCAGATATTTCTGTAGTGCATACTGACTCAATATTCCCCTGTTTTTGGTGTCATTTTTGTACCTTTTTAAGAAAAGCGCGAAAATAACCAACATGTGGGGATTGTGCAGAGTTAAAATTTTTTACAAAAATATTCCCCGCAATATCCTGCATAAGTTTGCTGAACACATGATACACCTCAGATGTAAGGATTATATAGTTAAATTCATCGATTTAACACAAGAATGTGGTAATTTTGTTTATTTTATGTACAGTGGATGAAAAAACTTCAAAAATCAATTTTTTTAACGCCTTTTTTAAGAATTTTTTGGATTTTCTCATGTGTTTTTTTTTTGTGTCGAACAGTGTAATAAGTTGCTTTATAAAAGATGAAAAAAAAAAAAAAAAAATTATAATTGATGAGTTTTGAGAGAAGTTGTTACGGTATAATATAATTACTTTTTTTTTTAGATAATGCAATATTTCAAATAGAAGCAGATCATTCACGTGCATAACAAAATCTACAGATCAATCTCATCCTGATTATCTATGTCCCCAACATATTGTTCTTTTGTTTATAGTTGCTATTTAAACGAATAGGCTATGATTGCATCCCTTCGTATTTGATTGTGGCTTCATGTTACTTGATGTAACATATATAATATGTATGAAAGCATGTATTACATAAGTACACATTTGTTGAATTATTTCAATAATAATATTTTTCGTTGTTGCTTTTGTTGCGGTCAATGCTAGAGTTGCCATCATCATCACAGCGTTAGCATTCAACCATCATTGCATGCAATGTTAAACATTTGACATATTCAGTTCTTATCTTGAATAATTTGTCTCAATTCATGGCATTATGTTGACCATAATTTGTTTATTTGCATTCTGTGTCATACATGAACACATCTCCCGACATATCGAATCTTACGTCCCAGTGTGCCAAACGGACTCGTTTCGGATCCGTAACGGGTTCATATTTTCGTTCTTTTTATCCGTTACGGAATTCGTTACTGATCCGTTTGCGGGAACGATTCCTAAAAAAAAAACGAATCGTTTTTTCTTCTTTTATGGATCCGTTTCGAACCTGTAACGTACATCAAAAACGAATTCAAAACGGATTCGCTTTTAATAATGTTAATGCTGCTTATAAAAAAAAAAGAAAACAGGGTGAAGCGCTTATTTTTAATTAAAAAAAAACAAAATAACAAAAAAAAAAAAAAACTACTAGCCCGGCCGGGAGTCGAACTTAGGCTCCCGGGGTATTACTCTTTCATACACGAGACGTTAGACAACTAGGCTATTGACCGATATGAGGTTTACTTAACTGATGTAGACTTATTTGATGTTGAGATTTAAAGTTTGTATATTAAACAAATTTCTGTTGTTTTTTTATAAGTATTCTGTGTTGTTTTTCTTCCCTTCTTTTGATAAAAAATGTTATATACTCAAATTTGGAATCAAAAACATTTTTTCAAACAGAGTTTGAAAAGTTTACAAAAAATCATACGCAATAAAATAAAAAGAAAAAAAAAACAAATCAAAAATATTTTTTTTATCATAAAAATTAAATAAAGCAAATCCGTTTTGAGTTCGTATTTGAAGTATTTACGGAATCAAAACGGATTTGCCCAGGTTCGAATCCTACCAGAGGTGGATTTTTACCCTTTATTTTTCTTCCTTTTTTTTCTTTTTATTATTTTTTAATTGCTATTAGGCGCATCAAAACGGTTATTTTCTGTAAATATACAGCATTAACATATTTAAAAGCAAATCCGTTTTGAATTCGTTTTTACATAAGTTTCGGATTCGAAACGGGCCCGCACTGCGGAATTTAATTTTTTTTTATTCGCTAATAAGCGCTTCAAAATGTTTTTTTTTTTATCTAAACAAAGCGTTTTGAATTCGTTTTTGATGTACGTTACGGGTTCGAAATGGATCCGTTACCGCGGATTACGTTTTTTATACCTTTATGAACTCGTAATGGATTCGAAACGGATCCTCATCCGTTTTTGTGCACATTGGGGTTTTATAGAACTAAACAGATACAAATTGTGTCTGCTCGTAAATTTCTGTGAACAATTTGAAATAACGTAAGTATCTTCTTCTTCGTAAATGCTAGGTAATTGCATAAAGAATCCTCTGCTCACAAATAACAGATGACGATGATTTTTGCTCCGGCTGTGATGTGAACAGTAGATGATGGTGTCACTCAACAAGATTGAATTGATAAAATGAAATCAAAGAAGCCATACAAGATGCCCATGCATCATTGTGCATTGTACGATATGTGCAGATGTAAATACAACTCTGAATGTAGTAGATATGAGCACATTTCTATATCATACTTGGAAATCAGTTGGTTATTTGTAAAATTTTAATTGAATACCAATTATAGCAGTGCATGTTAAAAGTTGTATAAATAGCAAGAATATGTGTCATGGTTGCTATATATTGTACATATTTAATTGACTTCTTCTACAATTCGGAAGTTTTATTTAAGTTCATTATTCGTTAGAGAACCATACGTTTTTTATATTTCACACTCGAAAAAACAAAATCTTCTCATTTCAGAAGGATAAGTCAAAGGTGAACAAGTTATATCAAGCGTTTGATATAAATTCTAAGACTATATCATGAAACTTGAGCTGTTGATGGACAATGCATTGTGAAGCGAAATAAACATCAGCAAAAATATCATTATCACTTACTTGAACCGTCCGGATAATACGATATTACGATGTTTAGGTATCACTAACATACTTCATGATCTACAGCGGCAAATATGCTCAAAACCCAGAAAAATTTAAAAAAAAATAAGAAAAACAGATATTGTTTCTAAATTTAATACAAATTTTTGATTCAACCCTACTCGGAATGTGTAGCGCTATACCTCAGATTTTTCTTCTTATGTACATCAAGGTACCTACAAAAAAATAGTACTTTAAGTACAAAAAGCATTTCTCCCGAATACTTTAACCAATAATATTCTATTTTCATGTACCTTTTTGACCCCTTTTTTCCAAAAACTGGACTACAATATGTTAAAACATTCTAAAAAGAACTTCACTAGGGGTCTCAAAAGACAGAAAATATATAAAACCTAAGAAAGAAGTGTCAAAAATATAATAAATATACAATGTGAGCAGTCCTTATTGTTTTCAATGATTTTTTTGGCTTTCAGGATAGAATTTCGACTTTTTCGTGTTCAGCAATAACTAATGAAATTTAATAGTAACCATTTCTTTAGTACATGGTGTTTCAATATCCCCTTGTTTTTGGGTTCATTTTTTATACCTTCTTAAGAAAAAGGTGAAAATGAAGCATGTGTAGGGAAAATAAAGAGTTAAAGTTTTTACAAAAAATATTTCCCGTAATATCCTGCATAAGTTTGCTGAACACTTGATACACCTCAGATGTAAGGATCATATAGTTTAATAAGTCGATTTAGCACTAAAATGCTTTATTTTTTGTACAGTGTAGTTAAAAGCTTCACAAATCTATTAAAAAACAATCTGATGTGCTGTAGAAATGCAAAGAGAAGTAGTTATTGCTTTTAACGTACATTTACAGAATTTTTTTCGATTATCTCATGTGTTTTGCAAAAAGTTTGAAATTGTCGGAGAGTGTAATTAACAGAATCACTGTAATTTCATAAAATTTATAAGATAATTTCGTTGGCTTAAAATGCAAAAATTATCCACATAAAAAAAAAAAATCCATATAATTTGTAAGCAAATTTTCTGTAACCAAACAGCGTAAATTTATTCTAAACGGGCTGTTTCTCTCTCTTTTTTTTAACATTTTTATGTTTAATAATGATATTGGTTTTTGTTGGTTGGTACTTCTCTTCCCAAATGATAATAACTCTCGTGCGGAAGGTGCAAAAATCACTCGCAACAGACGAGGTTAAGGTTCTGTTAAGTTCAAGGTTGATACTAAAACTAAGCACTGGAGTTTAGCGACTTTTTATTTTTTGCTTTTAGCGGGAACACAAAATACGCTTGCACTTGCAAGCGTGTAGAGTACTTGAATTGTTTATAATTTGGCGTGTTTTTTTTTTTGTAATTCTTGACTTTGTCTCGAAAGAACTTAATTACTAAAATTGAATTTTTGATATTTTTGTGTTAATGTTGTTCTTGATCTTCTGATCTGCAGGAGAAGGTTTTTTTTCTGTATTTTGTTGTTTTAATGACGATCTTGAAAGCTTTTCGCTGTTGAAACTTTGCTGGTTTTTTTGTTGAACTTCATTTTGTTTTGTTTTTGCCATGCGATTGTGACTTGCATGTCATGCTTGAGATGCGGATTAATTATAAGCCCTGCTACTGCGTTTTGCTGTGTTCCGTCATATTCGAAACAATTGACAATGGTAGCAATTTATTTTTGTTTTTATTGTTGATGATCTTTACCTGCTACTTACTTTGACTTGCATGTGATGGTTGGTGTCAGAATTAATTGGCTAATAAAATAAAAATTTTAAATGATTTAAATTATAATATTTATAATTGAAACAGAGCCAGGAACAATGATGGATATATGGATGACTGGACTTATGATTTGTCATGCACTTTAAAAATTTATATCTTTGATATTGTGTACCTATATATGTTATGTATGATATGTATATATGACGCTTAGTAAACTGGTTCGATTTGAAGAATAAACCTGGGAAAGGTGGCATCGCCAAATGATGTGTCACTCCCTTTCAATTTCAATACTTGCAGCTCTCATAGCTTTCAAATATGGACACAGTTCAATTCAGCTCTTTATGTTTTATGGTGCATATATAAAAATAAACCGAATTGAATTTAATTTCGTTTTCGGATGAATACGAGCGCGAGTAAATATGTATATTTGTTTCGAGGCATCATTACTCGGTATATATACCGGAAAGGGGAAATGTCACCCAATTACTGCGGGTGATATGGTTCTCATGCTATATCTCCCTTTGCAGCTTATAAGATATTTGGGAGTAGAAATGTGAAGCACTTGAACCTTCACTCACTCCAGAATCACTGAATTTTTAGGACTTGCACTGTCTCCTTTTTATTTCTTGCGTGATTAATTTGAGGTTTTTGCTAATATTTTAGAAAACTCTGTGCAAACCCTGAATACCAGAACGGTGTTAAGTTAAATTTTGCCAATACCAATGACTTTGAAAAACTACCAGCCGAACACAAGAAAATAAAAGTCAAAAGTTCAAACGCCTTCGGATAATATGCTTCTATCGATGAAGTTGAAGAAAATATGTACTTCCAAGATAAATCTGATGGGTTCGTTAGATGTGAAAAAAAGACTATGCACAAACCACTAAACCAGATGCGTAATGTGTCGTATGTGGCCACATAAAACAAATATGTACATCTTATACAAAAACATGTTCTGGCAACAAAAACTCAAAATCCACTAAGGGTGCCAAAACAACCATGAAATGGTGCCATATCAACCATAACCTTGGGTTATTTGGCACTTCATAGCATTTTTTCAAATTGAAAAATAGACATATTTTGAATAACTTTTGTTTAAGTTGAAATACTGATTAAAGAATAAAATCGATGTTAATTCCCCTAAAATCTGTTTAATTCCGGTTGATTAGGAAATCAACAAAAAAGGTACCATTTATCCCGGGTTTACCTTTTGAACAAAAAAAAAATCATCCTGAAACCGACTCAAAAGTTAGAAGGACTCTTAGAAACGAGCGCTTTTGATTCTACTGAAAGTCAATTTTGGGTAAAAAAAATGTTTTTTTGCTATTAATTCTTTTTTTTCTACATTACAAAATAGATGCAGGTTGCTTCAAAAACAGACTATATCCTTACAAAAATTTCGGCGTTAAGAAATTCTATTTTTCTTTTTTCCAAGCATATTCGGTACCAAGTATCGATTTTTTACATTTTTCGATTATGAGGTCATAAAAACGATAAAAGTTTATAGAGCAAGAAATGCTTAGAATTGTCCGGAGAATGGTTTTAGAATTTTTTTTTTTTTTTTGATTATAAAATGTCTCAAAAAATTCTGAAAAAATTCAAATTTATACTTTGGACGATTCTAAGCTAAGTACGTGAGGAATCAGGTACAAAAAAAAAAAAAAAGATTGTGCAGTAGATAGTATCGACCCCAATACAAAAAAAAAAAAGTTCAAAAGACCGCCCCCAGTTTGACCTTTGGGGCTACGCATCTGGAAGTATCAAGAAACCTAATGATGGACATGGGTGCGAGGAATGGACAAATAAGGACCAGAAGGCCTTGTCAACGGTTTTGCTTAGTGTTAAAAGATCATAACTTAAATCTTTTGAAGAATTGTTTGACTTCCAGAGATGCTTGGGTACAACTTGAGAGTAAGTTTCAACCAAAAGGACCAGCCAGAAAAATACTGCTTTTTAGAAGACTCTTGGGAACAAAAATGGTTTCGGGTGAATCAATGTGTGATCATCAAAGAAAATTCGACGACATCGTGGAAAAACTAGAAGAAGTTGATATCAGTATCCCGGATGAACTCTTAACAATCATCCTGCTCAACAGTTTACCTGAAGATTTTGAGAACTTCGTAGTAGCCACTGAGTCGCGAGATATTCTACCGAAACTAGAAGCACTAAAGAACAAATTATTAGAGGAACATGAAAGGCGAAGCAGTAAACTTGAGGCAGAGGAAAACTCGCAACAGGCATTTATACAGAGGTCCGCCAACTACAAGCGAGGGAAGAATTTTAACAAAGAGATGAATAACAGCACTAGTCGAGGTAAGGTAAATTTTAAATGTTTTAAATGCGGGCTACCTGGACATTTTGCTCGAGATTGCACAAGGAAGCAGATAGCAAGAAATGATGCAATGCTGCATTGTGCGCAGAACAAAATTTTGCAGCAAAATGCATGGGTATTTGACAGCGGTTCAATGTGTCATATGTGCTTTGACAAAAAATTGTTTTTAAGAATGGAGCCGCATAAGGAGAAGATCGAATTGGTAGCAGATTATACAATTTTTTCAGTTGGCGTCGGTGATGTAAGGATACAAACTGCATCTGGTGAAGGCGTCGAGTTACAAAAAGTGCTTTTTGTACCAAAGCTGAAATTTAACTTCATATCGATTAGCAGGGTTATTGAGATGAACCAGATGGTGGTATTCAAAGACAACAAAGTGGAGATTACTACTGAAGATGGCAATGTTGTGCTCACAGGTATGAAAGAAGGACAACTATTCATATGTTATACCAAAGATAATGAGACAACACAAGCCACATGTTCGTTTGCAACGCAAAGTACTGGCTTAACACTTTAGCACAAGCGTTTAGGGAACATGAATGTCAACAGTATAGCTGAATTATCTAAGAAAGGGATGGTACGTGGTTTGGATTGTAAGAAGATTTCAAACGATTTCGTTTGTGAAACATGTTTCAAAGCGAAGTTATGCGTTCAACCATTTCCCAAAGTAGGTGCTTCTCGTGCGAAAGATGTGCTGGAGTTAGTTCATACCGATGTTTGTGGACCAATGCGGGTCAGATCATGTGGTGGTGCATTGTATTTTGTTTTATTTATCGATGATTTTTTCAAGAATGATGTTTGTGTACTTCTAGAAAAATAAAGGCGAAGTATATAATGCGTTTGAAAGTTTTATTGCCATGGCCGAAAGACAAACATCGAAGAAGTTAAAAATGCTGCGAAGCGACAATGGTCGCGAGTATCTGAACTCTAAGTTTTCAACAAGTTTGGATAAATTGGGAATTCGACGACAATTCTCAGTAGAATACACGCCACAACAAAACGGCGTTGCTGAACGTGCGAACAGAACAGTTGTAGAGATGGCACGTTCCATGTTGATAGAATCAGGTTTGAACGAATCGTTTTGGGGCGAAGCGGTTAACACTGCAGTTTATGTAAGAAATCGATGTTGTTCAAAAGCGCTTGACGATAAAACTCCTGTTGAGAAATGGAGTGGAAACAAACCGACAGTAGCTCATCTACGCGTATTTGGATGTAAAGCCTTCGCGTTAGATAAACGTCCCGGAAAGTCTAAATTTCAAGATAAAGGCATAGAGTGCGTATTGACGGGATATTGTGCGGAGTCAAAAGCCTATCGACTATACAATACCAAAACAAAGAAATTTCAAAAAAGCCGTGATGTAAGGTTCTTGGAGGACCGGATTGAAAATACATCAGAAAGTGAGTATCAGATTTGTAATGATAATCACAATCGTGCGAGTCGCTGTAATAGGGAACTATTTGATGCGGCTGATGTTATAAATAAAGCTCGTGAAGGAACAGAAGAAACTGATGCTGTTTTACCGATGGAAAATGGTATGGAAAATTGTGATGAAGAAAATATTGTGTCGTCAACAAGTGAGAATATTCTTGGTAATGATGGTATGGATCTCGAGACGTCATTACAGACAAGCGAAGATGAAAATAGATATATGACTCTTAGATCAGGAAGGAGAGTTTTTAATAACTTGATGGACACTGAGAATGGTGACGATAATCCTTCAACTCTGAAAGAGGTCTTGAATAGGAGCGATCGAACGATGTGGATCGATTCGACGAATGCTGAGTATAACTCACTAATGTTAAATAATACGTGGATTTCAACAGAGAAACCACTGGATGCTTCCATAGTGAAATGTAAATGGGCTTTCACTGTAAAACGAGACAAGAATGGTAATATTGACCGATATAAATCAAGGTTGGTAGCGAAGGGATGCAGCCAGAAATACGGGGTTAACTACACTGAGACGTTTTCGCCTGTTACTCGCTATTCAACAGTGCGAATATTTTTCGCGTTGGCTGTAGATTTCAAGCTATTTGTACATCAATTAGATGTTACAACTGCATACTTGAACGGGAACATCGATGAAGATATTTACATGGAACAGCCCGAGGGATTCCAAGATAAAGAACATCCGCAAATGGTTTGCAAGCTGCAGAAAGCATTGTACGGGCTTAAGCAATCAGGTCGTATGTGGAACGAAAAGTTCAATGAGATTGTAAAACAAATTGGTTTCGTTCGAAGTAATATCGATTATTGCGCTTATACCATGAATTCCAATGATGAATACATCATATTGGTGGTATACGTGGACGACATTTTGCTGGCTTGTTCTAAGATGTCATCGATGCAAAGAATAAAGGAAGTTCTAAGCTCGAAGCTAAAAATAGTGGACAAAGGTCCAGTTGATTTTTTTCTGGGGATGGAAGTGGTGAGAAAAGAACCCACTGGCCCTTTGCAAGTTTCCCAGAAAAGGTTATTTTCAGAATTGTTGAGTGAGCATAACATGAAAGAGTGTAGGAGTTGCAGCACTCCACTTGATCCTGGGATGAAATTCCAAAGTTGTGTGGATTGTACAAATTGCGAAAAGGTAGATGCTACAAGTTGTCAATCACTCATTGGTTCGCAGATATATATTGCTTTATGTACGAGGCCAGACATTATATATAGTGTAAACAAGCTATCTCAATTCAATAAAAGTCCTCATCAAGAGCATTTAGTTGGAGCAAAACACATTTTGAGATACTTGAAAAATACGATCAATTTTTCGATGTCTTATGTACTAACCGGAAAGTCATTAGTTGGATATGCTGATTCTGATTGGGCAGGTTCCATAGAACGAAGATCATATACTGGGTACGTTTTCATGTTAGCTGGATGTGCTGTTTCATACGAAACGAAGAAACAACAAACTGTTGCGTTAAGCACGGCTGAAGCAGAATACATGGCCATTTCAGCAGCGACTAAAGAAGTATTATATCTTCGAAATTTACTTGAAGACATCGGGTTTGGTAGGTTGGTGAAGCAAGCGACGGTTCTATTTGGTGACAACATTGGAGCTCAACAACTCGTAAGAAATCCAGTGTATCACTCAAGAAGCAAACATATAGAAATACGGGTTCATAATGTACGAGAGGTATTCCAGACAGGATCCATCAACTTAAAGTATGTTCCGTCCACTGAAAATATCGCCGACATTTTTACCAAAAGTTTGCAGAAGTCAAAACATAAAACTTTGTATTTAAAGCTAGGAATTGAAGATGGAATTTTCATTAAGGGCGAATGTTGAAAAATTAGTTTTATACTGTAATGAAAATAACTTGTTTGATATTTCTGTCTCAGATTGTTTTAGATTTTATGTATTTGTCATTCTGTGAAAATTATTTTTTCAGTTCGATTTTCTTCTTTACAAAATAAATACGTTTTATAATAAATTTGCTGAATTATTTTATCATATTCATTCAACATATAACAGTACTCATTATCTCAGTTTCTACCACCCTAAGGTGCCAAGGACACCTTATTGAATTAAAGCCCACAAAAAATCATAAAATTTATCTCTACAAAGTTTCCTCAAATTGTTGAAGTTGAAGAAGTTATAGGAAATCTAAAAGCTCAGTACAAAATATGAAAAACAGGATGTTTCAAAAGCGAATATCGTCCCCTAAGACTATGCAAAATTTTTTTTTTAACATTTGACATTTCAATCAGCATCCAAAAAAATATTGCATAGTCTTAGAGGCGATAGTCGTTTTTGAAACATCCTGTTTTTCATATTTTGTACTGAGCTTTTAGATCCCCTTTAACTTCTTCAACTTCAACAATTTAAGGAAACTTTGCGGAGATAAATTTTATGATTTTTTGTGGGCTTCAATTCTATAAGGTGTTCTTAGCACCTTAGGGTGGTAGAAACTGTGATAATGAGTACAACTAGTCGAAAAAAAAAAATCTGAGATAAATGACTTCTATAAATGAAATGTGGCTCATGTTAAGACATTTACAACGATATACTATACTTGTTGATCGGACGTCAAATAATAATAAGGATTAGATATAAGAAAAAAACAAAAGCGCATCGAATTTAGAGGCCGAAAAAAAATTATTTTTTTCCTTAAAATTCTTTCAATATTAGCTTTCAAACCGGGGGCGGTCATTCGAAATTTTTTTCTTTTTTGTATATAGGTCAATACTATTTATTGTGCAGTCTGCAATGAAACTAAAAAATGGCCGTTTTCGTGTTTTAACCTCAAATATCTTAAACTCTAGAACTGATGGGCCAATTCTGACCTTGAATTTGGATTCTTAGCAGAAAGTACCTTTAGCTGCCCTTCAACAAAATCATTGTTGTGCTGTTTAATTGGAATTTTTTGAGAAATTTTTGAACTTTTCAATATTCTAAAAAGTTCGAATATACTCTTAGCAACCATTTTAATCAGTTTCTTCTACCAAAAGGCACATAAATTTATATGATTGAAGGATCGTTAATTTATATTTAAATAGTTTCCATGATTTCAGAAGGACTGGCTCCATAAACAAATCGATGTTATGTAACAATCATTATTCTTATTCTCCATTTTCATGCCAAAGCGTCAAACTCAGTTGTGCTCCTCTTCCGTACCCTCTCGCTCGTAAAGATGTCGACCGAATCGAATGCAATGCTGAACGTTATGGTTGGTCATTGTTGTATTTCGTAATCACCACAAATTTAAGTTGCTGCTGCTGCTGCTGATTTCTGTTGCTGATTCTATTCGTTGCCCTGTGTTCTGTATTCTGTAGACATCCATCGTCCGTCGCCAACAAATTTCTGTCGCTTAGTTCCACTGCTGTTGTTATTAATTGTTGTTGTTGTTGCTATTTATGTTCTGCTTCATGTAGTAAAAACTCAAAACTGGGTTACTAGACTTCTTAACTTTTTACTTTTATTTTTCTTTTAATTTTGCAGCTCGCCACCATCACCACAGAATTTGTTGCGGTCTCTATAGTGCACACATGTACGTACATATGTACGTGTGTCTGTGCGTTTTTCCATCGTCACGCATTAGGCTGCATACGTGTATGCGTGTGTGCTTTATGGCGCGCCATTTGGTTGTGGCCTTTTTCATTTGCAAATAGCGTAACGTTTTCTAATTAACACAAAGTTTTTTTTGGAATTTGTTTTTTCACCACATTTAGCTTATGGTTTTCATTTAAAATTGTTTTTTTTTTAAGTTTTTGCATTGTTTTCTTGTGCTATTTGGAAATAATTGAATTGTTCTTGGAAACGCATAAAGCATTGAAAATGAAAACCTATAGATGTAGATTTGTAGATTTTATATTTTTTCCCCTTAAGCATCATTTATTACTTCTTTTGAAAAAATCACAATCCACGAACTGTATCTATGAGAAATAGGAAAAACAGCCTGAATCGACTTAAATGATATAGGTTTGAATTCCATTCCGATTAGTTCTGAGATTGCCGTTACTACATATTCAAGTGACGAATAAGACAAGACAAGCGACTCTGGAAGTATTAGCTTGTGGTAAAATATGCATAATATTATTATTGTTGCGTGGGCCCTGAAGATATTAATGTGCAATTTTTATAACCTATATCCAGGGAATATTCACTTTGTCCCTCCCTTTGCAACGCAGAGAGGTAAGGGTGGAAAGTATGGAAAATAGAGCGGGTACGCGAGATTCCAATGTACTCGTTTATATCAGGAAATTTTATTTCCCAAAATTTAATAAAAATCATACTTTCTGTGATTTAATTTAAGTCTTTGGTTTCAGAAACTCAGAGAAAAACTTTTTAGAAATTGTACAAAAACTTCAGGGTTGCCATTTGGTTCTAAAGGGTGTTTTTTTAGAGGTATAGAACTTCGAATTGAAATAAAACAAAGAAAACCGTTTTAATGTCCATCAATTTGGCTTTATCGGAAGGATAATTTTATGCCATTAATGTTTAAATATGATTTCGGGCATGTGGCCGCCGCGGCTGGCTCGAATAAAGCCAATTCTACAGGTCCAATTTTCAACTACTTTTTCGAGCATATGGGGCCGTATATCGGCAATAACGCCACGAATGTTGGCTTCCAAGTCCCCTAACGTTTCTGGTTTGTTGGCGTAGACGAGCGACTTCACATATCCCCAAAGAAAATAATCCAATGGTGCAAATCACACGATCTTGGTGGCCAATTGATAGGTCCATTACGCGAAATTATGCGCTCATCGAATGTTTCCTTCAATAAATCGATTGTGACGTGCGCTGTGTGGCATGTAGCGCCGTCTTGTTGGAACCACAACTCATCCACATTCATGCCATCCAATTCGGGAACAAAATAGTCGGTTATCATGGTTCTATACCGGTCTCCATTAACGGTAACTGACTCTCCAGCATTATTTCGGAAGAAGTATGGCCCAATGACTCCACCAGCCCATAGAGCACACCAAACAGTCAGTTTTTGTGGATGTAATGGCGTCTCAAGGGTCTCATGTGGATTCTCTTCACTCCAAATGCGGCAATTTTGCTTGTTGACGTAGCCATTCAACCAAAAATGAGCCTCATCACTGAACAAAATTTTGCGATGAAAATCAGCATCGAGATCAATCTCATTTTTTGCCCATACACCAAAATCACGACGCATTGCATGGTCTCGCGGCTTAAATTCTTGCACAAGCTGGATCTTGTAAGGTCGCAAGCCAAGATCTTTGCGCAAAATCTTCCATAAAGTTGATGGACAAAGCTCCAATTGCTGTGCACGGTGGCGAATCGATTCATTCTGGTCCTCTTCAACATTTTGCTCTACAGCGGCAATTGTTTCTTCGGTGCGCACTGTTCGACGTCTCTGCGGATGCGTATTATCACATAGAGTAAACGTAGTGCGAAAACGATCCATGGTTAACCGAAATAATTGCTCTGATGGACGATTATTTCGACCATAAAATGGACGGAGCTTGCGGTAAACTTCGCGAACTGAACCATTATTTTCGAAATAAATTTGCACGATTTGCAAGCGTTGTTCTTTTGTCAACCTGTTTATGATGAAATGGCAAACCAAACTGAACATAAGTGACATTAGAGTTGCCAGATTTGACCACAAAATGCCAGTTTTATCTCTATTCGAAAAACAAACCTCTGAAAAAAACACCCTTTATTTGTAAGTTTTGCTTAGCCGCCTGATTGTTTTCCAAGTTTTGGCAGCCCTAAAAATGTATGATGAATTGCTTAAAAGTTCATCTAAGCGCTTTAAGACTAAAATTTTATCTTTTTTTTTTTAATATGGGCAAATCTCCGAAATATGTAATAGGGGAGATGTGTGTATCTCGGTCCGAGTGCCGGTTGCCACTCAACAGTTGCACGTGTACGATAATGTTCTTCTATGGAATTTTCAACTCATACCACTGACTGATATTAGTAGACTTCAGACCGTCAAGCTGTATGCGTGTATTAAAAGTGACGGAAAAAGTGTTTTTGGCTTGTAAAAATTTGTTTTTGGAGTAAACTACGTAACGTTTTGTGAGAAACTTACTTGAAACATTTCAGTTTTCAACATCAGGAAGGAAGCTTAGTTATTATTTTAAGCATTTAGTGTGTTTTAGATGATTTTATTAATATATGTTATGGGTGCTGACAGCTTTTAAAACATGCTGTCTGTGTGTACCTATTTTACTTTTATAGTCGAAGGTACACTTGCATGGTGTACCTTGGACCGTTTGAGATTGGAATGAAAAAAGTAATATTTCTACTCAATGGTAAGACATAGAAATATCATTGTCACGTCATTTGATGTTGAAAGCATTGTAAAAATATAACTTAATCAAAAAACTAAAGAACCTTTTTAGAAAATCCAGCACATTGAAAAAACTTAAAAGCGGACCAAGGAACACACATCTCTCCTACTTAAAGGTATAGAATATGATGACTTTAACTTCTGAAACATTTTTAAGAAATGAACATTAACTTTTAAAGTTGCTATATGTTTTTGTTTTAAGTTTCGCATAAACAAAATATATGAAAAAATGAAATAAAATTTTAGTCTCTAAGCGCTTCAATAAACTTTTGAAAAATCTAACATAAATTTTTAGAGTTGCCACTTAATTGTTTTCGAAAATTTATTTTGAATCTTACTTATTTTGACTAAATTTAAATTTTTGGTTTCTGAAACGCACCGATAAACTTTTTTAAAATTGTTCCAAAATGTTCAGGGTTACAATATGCTTGCTTTTTAAATTTTTCTTAAATAATATATTTATAAGAAAAAAATAAAAATTTAGTATTATAACACTTAATTAAAGCCTTCCACAGATAGAGCAAAGACTTTTGGTGTTGCCACCAGGTGGCAAATTTAGTGCACTAAGAACCGGTTAGGGACAGGACGAAAAATTACTTTTTAACACTTTATGTGATAATTTCATAGTAAAATATTAAAAACTATTTTTTTTTACCACTTCGTAAGGTATCTGCATTTAATAGTTATCACATCAAATTTTAAATCTAAACGTGGTTTTGAGCCCCTGGACATTGAATGTTTCATTTTTTTGGGAATCCAAAACCAATGCATAGGTAGTGTATGCAAAACTTACAAAAAAGAAAACCTGTTGAAAACCCTGAAAGTATTGCAAAATTTTAAAAAGTTTATTTGAGCGTTTCTAAAACCAAAAATTTAAATTCACTCAGAAAAAGTACGATTTTAAAAAAGTTTAAGAAAATAATAAGGTGAAAACCATAAAAATTCTGAAGTTTTAAAAATTTTATTTAAGTATTTGAAGACTAAAAGTGATTTGTTTTTAGATATATGGTTTAAGCAAAACTTACTATAAAACCAGGTGGCAACCCTGAAAGTTTTTAGTTTTTTACAATTTCTAAAAAGATTACCTGGCAGTTTAATCACCAAAGTACGATTTTAAAAATTTTTTAAAAAATAACCAGGTGGCAACCCTTAAAATATTTACTTGATTTTTAAAAAGTTTACCTAAAATTAATTTTTTTTTTTAATTCCATTTAACCAAAATAAAAATAAAATAAAAATAGGTAGCAGCCCTAAGAGATTAATTCATAATAAGCACGTGCCCATAGAAACGTTTCCGTAAATATAATATAGAACTCTTTCCTACACCCGATTGTCGTAATACTCAGACGATAGGGCATAGTAACTCGCATACAAGCAAAATTTTCAAAATGGTGCTATGTAAGGTATTTAGTACCTGGAGACCGAGCAGGGATCGCTCGGTCAGATTGTTGATTTTATTATTTTAGTCGATGTTTTTATTCATAGCTATTTTTTGTTGTACCTTTTCACCTCTAATGGTCATGCTTTCAAAATGATAAATAAACCGATGAGAACAATAATAAGAAAAAACTCGGAAAATAACGAATAGTATAGAAAAATATCAAAAACTCTAATTTTTTTTGGTGAAATAGAATGCCCTAAAATAAATTAATGGGATATGCCACAAACCCAAAATATTTCGTCTTTTATATGGGGGCTGAAATATCTTATCCTCAAAGGATCATAACTCGGAAAATAAGAGTCCTATTGTAAAAATCCGAAAAGATATTTTGATAAGGAAGATTGTGGCTATTCAATGCTATTAATAAAAAAGGAATTTTACTTTTTTTTGTAGCTATGCTGTACAACGTTTTCTTCAAATTCAAGCAAGGATATTTCAAAATCCTGCAGGTGTAATGAAAGTTCTGCAATGGAGACGGATTCAGCGTCAAAAAGTACATAAGGCTGCATATAAGAATTAAAAAGTTAATTTCATTTTTTTTTTGTGCCTGAGTTATTTACCAAACTTTTTATTTTGATAAAAAATGGGCGTGGCAATTATTGAACAAAGCCTACTTTTCGTTATGCTTTTGTCCACTTTCTGGTCATAGGTGCCTAATAGCAAGTAGACTCCCTGCAGTTAAATTCAAAAAGGTTGCTTTAGTAGTTTTCTTTTTATAGCGTATTATATTTTTTGTGGGCGGTGCCACGCCCTTCAACGTGTTTTCCCAATATAACGTTATATCACATATTAATCCTTGATGGCAGTGGTAACATCTCCTAAATTATTATTAAAATTGTTGGGGTCATTTTCGAGTAATATTGAATTAAAATTTTCAATGGTTAGAAAGGGGGCGTGGCACTTCTTCGATACCGCCCGCTTTTCGATTATTAAAAGGAATTGATAAGCAGTACCTACATACCAAATTTCATTAAAATATCTTGAAACTTTTGCGAGATAAAGCATTTTACGTATTTTGCTTGTATGGGAGGTTCCATGCGCAACTGCGATATTTCACCCACTTTCAGATCAAAGATGCCCTATAGCAACTAGGCTCCTCACAGTTAATTTCAGAATGTTTGCTTTATTAGTTTTCTTTTTATACCGTTTTATATTTTTGTGGGCGGTGCCACGCCCTTCAACGAGTTTTCCTAATATAACGGCGTATTACATATTAATCCCTGTTTGCAGAGGTAACATCTCCTAAGTTTTCATTAAAATTGTTGGAGTCGTTTTCGAGTAAATTTGAATTAAAATTTTCAAGGGTCAAAAAGTGGGCGTGGCACTTATTTGATCCCACCCACTTTTTGTCTGTTACAAGGTATTATTAAGCCGCACCCGCTAACCAAATTTCATCTAAATAACTTGAATGGTTTGCGAGTTATGACTAAATCAATTTAAAAATTTAAGGCAGCGCCACGCTCCCTGGTGAGCATTTACAAAGTTCAAACCTAGCTCATTCTTCATTGTATGCTAATATCTAATACTGTTCTAAGTTTCATTAAAATCACTGCATTCGTTCTCGAGAAAAATTTGGGCACATATATATTTATATAAGTATATATATATATATTTATAAACATACAATTTTAGCTCGTATAAGAAGGGAAGATATATTCGCTAGGCCCAAAGTAACACCCTTACTAATTTCTTATTTTACAAGAATACACTGTAGAATTGTAGGATCATCACGTTAGTTTAGTGCAATGAGCTGTAGGCCAAACTTTCGGATCAAAGGTATCAACACATAAATTCAATTGTACAAGTTATTGAATAAACCGTGATGATACTATTAATTCAATTCAAACAAGACATTTCAAATAATTAATGCTATCAACACATTATTTCAAAGATACAAACTATACACGGCTAGGTAGAAACAAATTAAGTTTGAAAAAAAAAACCACCTGCGCGTTTTCTTCTAAATGCGGTACCTTTAACACTCTTAGGTTAGGATATCTCTTAATCCAGACTAGCTAGCGCAGTTCTTTTCGTTTAATATGGAAAATTTTATTAAAATTGAGATTTTTCAAAAACGGCACCACATACGATTTTATGGAAAAAGGATTCTAGTACCTGAAGGCCACCAGATACCAATTCAGAAGAAAATGCATCGTTTCAGCCTCGCCGTGTATGTCTATATAATAATTTAGAATTATTATTTTAAAACTGCAAGATCCCATTGACTGATTTCAGCAGTGCAAGATTTAAGAAACTAAAATAACTTCTGTTGTCCAATGAAAAAAATAGGCCTAATAGTGGATATGAATCTCTTAATTGATTATGAACGTTCATTTTACAAGAGCCTTGAACTAAGCAACGAACCATTAAAATCTTTTAAAATTAAATTGTAAATAACGAGTAAAATTTAACAAAAATTTTTTATTTATAAGCGGCTGCCCGCAATACTCTCTCAACCAGAGAGTTTGTCTTAACGACATCATGCAATGATTGTTTGTCAAATAAATTCAAAAATGTTACCGCAAAGTGGCAGCACACAGGAAAAAAGAAACCCTCAACTTTAATTAACACCACACAAAGTGGTCAGAGCAGAATATGGCAGAATAATACAAAAAATACAGAAATGAAAAAACCAAATGAACATAACTCAAAGCGAAATATTTTTGAAAATTACGAAAAAATTTTAATCAAAACCAAACAAGAACTACAACAATAACAACAACAAGTGCAATGACAATAACAAAGGTATGCTTTATATTAAGAACCATCAAATACAAAAACAATCAAAAAAAAAAAAAAAAAAAACACTTCAAATAAATTACCATGCGCACAAAATCACATTTGCGCATGCGCACAGCATCCATTAACAAACAACAAAAGTCGTGAAACAAAATCTTTTGCAAAAATTGAAAAAAAGTGAAAAAGAAATTCGTGTCTCTTGGTAATAAATAATGTGAATTTACTTTATTCACCATAAAATCGTAAAAAAGAATTAATAAAATCTTTTTCAAGTCATTTAGGCATTTGCCACTGTTGTTGTTGCTGCCGTTGTTGTTTATTATTCATTTAAATTTTTCTAACTAATCAGCGAACCAGACTGCCGTTGACCTGCGCCATGCATGTCGTCTGCGCAGATGACCGAATCTGGTACCTTTAGTCACTCAGTCCAGCTTACTTCTTTCTTTCCCTTTCATCAGCCACCCACTAAAATGAGACAGTGAATGGAGTTGCCATATTAATTGCGATGTCTTTTAGTGATGAGCAAAATTAGTCTTGGTCTTGGTAATTTTCGAGACCAAGACCAGGCCGCTAATATAATTTCAAGACCAAGATCATTACTGCTATGGTCTTGGTTTTGCTCAAGATGCTCATCAAGAACAAAACTGCTTGATAATTTATAGTAAATAGGAGTATAACACCCCTTTCAAGCATAACATCGTCTCTCAATTCAAAGTTTGGCTTCTTAAAAACCCAACTGCTTCGTAAAATATGGTTCGGAAATTTTAAATACTCAACAATCCTAACAAATTTTTTCAAAACCTAACCCCAGATCGAGACCAAGACACAATATCAAAACCAAAGCTCATTACTAATGTTTTTCCTTGCAAGGAAAACACCGTTTAGTCGAATCTGAAAATGAAGACGAAGAAAAACAAAAATTCTCAAAAATTTGTCACTGACTCACTTCTATATGAAATGCCAGAGTTTATGTTTCCTCTGCATTGGCTGGGTACATTTCAGAATATGTATCAAATAACCAATTTGATGGGAACACGCTTAGAATTTAGACGTAAAGGTTGGAATCTAGTTTACAAAAGTCACCATAGCCCATGAGGCGTTTATCGGCAACCTTAAAAAGACTGAAAAGTTACCCCATAAGTGAATAGCATTAATGAATGTGAGCACTAGTAACTCAGCATGGCCCTTAGTGGTAAGGAGTTCTCAACAAAGGTAGGTGGATATGCGATAGAGAAGTAACAAAATCTGTCCTTTGCGAGACTATCACGGATATATAGGATATGTTTTGCAGAATCCACAAAAACTACAGAATTCAACCTAAACTTATCACATGTTGGAGAAGTGTTTTCTGACAGATTATAGTATCCAAAAAAAGATTAGTTACTTTGTTTAGAATCTTTAGAAGTGATAAAATTAGTTTGTCTGTTTCCCAGGAGTGTGTCGTTCCAGCATTTCTGAAACATATCCTCCAGCCAATAGTTTAAGTTAAATTTAATGAAATGGAGTAGATCCAACAATTAGTGCTGATGATCACTTTCTAGCGAGTTTGTCTTCAATTAACATGTTAAAATACCCAAATCAGGTCAATCTTATTTCGGGAAGAAGGTTATTCCAAGCAAATTCCGAAGTGGTTTAAGGTGAATAATGTCGTTCTGCTATCAAGAGATCAACAGATCTCTACTTCAATAGTTCGAGTATCCAAATCGATGGACATAATTCAACGAAAGGTTCTAGTAATCTACAAGCTTATAGCGCATGCCAGAGGTCTACTTCGATGGACACTACCTACGGATTAAATTTGGAAATATAATTACGGACTGGAAAAAAAAATATTTGTCAGTCATTTTGGCCATGTGCTACTCCTAAGAGTTACATACAATAGAAAAGTTTTGTGCCAAAATGATCCAAAAATACGTATCGACTTCGAACTATAGTTGAATTACTACCGATTTGTTTAAAACTAATAGCAACGTGACGATCTCTGAAATTTTTCCAACTTCCCGAATATTATCTGGACGTTTATTTCAGTATGATGCTTTTCTGGATGGGAACTGTGATGGCATTAAGTTCTTATGTGCCATAGCTTTGGTGATGGAGATGCTGCCGGAACTATATTGAGAAGTTGTATTACACTGAAGGCAAAAAGCAACTGGAATTTATCCGGAATAAATTGAATTGAGAATTAACATTTTTTCTCTTCAACAATCTGGCAATAATTAACATCAACTAATATAGAATTTTTTTTTTGTCACCGACATCATCATCAGCGGCAGCATCTTTTGGTTCGTACAACATTTTGGCTGGTGCTGCTGCTGCGTATCGCGCATCAAAATTCTTGTGCGACCTTGAAATGAAATTTTAACACTTTTTGGTAACAATAATAAAAATAAAACGCTGTTGTTATTTGCTTGTGTTTATTTCTTAAATTTGTTTCGAACTTCTTGATGATTATTTGTGTAAATAACGACAACAAAGGTACAACACAAATACACTGAAATAAAATGTGCAAACACAGACACTCTTCTATATATGGAATTTTTTGTTTGAAGCTGCTCTTAAGAAGTTACTGGTAGGTACAGATGTAAAGAGGTTAGGTGTTGATAACTGTTTTCCTTCTATTAATAATCATGATCTGACGTCAAATGCTAGGTAAGCTGCTATTCCAATAGACTTCAAATTTGATATGTGGAAGATTCTTTCATTTCTCCCCTAATGTCATATTATTCCAAAAGGATTTCTGTGATCTGCACAAGCAGAAACAAAATTTTAAATATTTGGCTTATGGATGTAGACCCTACAAAAATTCCGAAATAAACTAAGGCACACAAGTGAATGCATATATAAAAGCATTTTGAGCTAATTAAGAAAGAACCAAATTGAAAATTTGTATACTTGTGTAATTGCATCACACGATTGTTTCCATACGGGTTGCTCCCTATCTTTCTAAATCATTTAAAATTGGGATTAAGTTAACTTATCATTAATTGAAATTTAGTTAACAAAAAAAAATGATTAATTCTTTAAAAAATAAATTAAATTATCAAATTGCCATTTAAGTTTCAACAAATACCCGTATAAGGCATCTCATTTTACTAAAGCAACAAAAATAAACATTTAATTTGCTAAACAACTTAATGATCTGTTCGAAATGATCATTGCTAGAAATAGTCAAAAGAACCGTGACAAAAACCATCACAAATCTGTCAAAAAGAACATGATTTAATGCTTGAAATATTAACAGTGCCATTAATCATATTAAAAGAGAGTTCTTCAAATATTTGCTTCTTTAGGGGTTGGGAAGCAATAAACGAAATATTGAAAAATATATTTTTTGGAGAAAAAAACTTAGTATTGCAAAATTTTTTGTTAAATTTCGTTGTTCGGTAAAATATGTACTTTAGTATGTGTAATAGAGGTGTTTTAAGAATGTATGGAGCTCCTAAGTAACAACATTTTGATACTTGATACTTTTGTGAGGTTGGAAAAAAAATGAGTTTGCAAAAAAAGGTTGGGGGTGAGGTGAGGGTAAGTGTTGGCTCATCGAGGTCAAAGATGAGAGAAAAGGAGAAACAACTTACTTATAGCTCTACAAGAGGGGTCACCTCTAGAGGGGTCAAATGTACAGCCCACCCACATTATATTTCCCCCTCAACATTTTTACCGAGCATTCTTACCCCCTATCTATAATCCCTAAGGGGGCCCCCATACAAAATTGACATTTTTAGGAAATCGACCCCCACCACTCCCTGGGTGCCCCTCTAAAAGGGTCAAATGTATGACTGGTCCCTAATATTTTTTCCTCCCTAACATTTTTTTCCAACATACTTTCCCTTTATCTCTAACTCTTTAGGGGACTCCCATACAAAATATATGTCATAGACATGAAAAATGTGGAAAGAAAATCCTCAAATAGACACATAACTGCCCAGAAATCACTCCTAGAGTAGTCAAATATATGACCGACCCCCATTAGCCCCTCTCCAAAGTTTTTTTCTCAGCATACCTACCCCCTATTTCCAATCTTTAAGGGGGCTCCCATACAAAGTTACTGTTTTTATATAAATGCCCCTACTACCCTAACTGGCCCACAGGTACTCCTAGAAGGGTTAAATGTATCACCGACCCCCATTATTTTTTCGCGACATATATTTTTCCTCCACATACTTACCCCCTATTTTAAACCCTGAAATGGGCTGCCTTAAAATTTTTTTTTTTAATAAATTTTCCTCGAAATAATGGGGGTCGGTCATACATTTGACCCTTCTAGGGGTACCCATGGTCCAGTTAGGGTAGTTTGTGCAGTTTTTAAAAAAAACGGTAACTTTGTATGGGATCCCCCTTAAGTATTGGAAATAGGGGGTAGGTAAGCTGTGAAACTTTGGAAGGGGGATAATGGGGGTCGGTCATATATTTGAATCCTCTAGGAGAGACTTCTGGGCAGTTATGGGCCTATTTGACGATTTTCTTTCCATATTTTTTATGTCTATTACGTCAATTTTGTATGGGAGCCCCCCAAAAGAGCTAGGGATAAAGTGTAAGTAACGTGGGAAAAAATGTTGCGGAGGAAAAAATATTAGGGGCCGGTCATACGTTTGACCCTTCTAGAGGCACCCAGGGAGTGGTGGGGGTCGATTTCCTAAAAATGTCAATTTTGTATGGGAGCCCCCTTAGGGATTAGAGATAGGGGGTAAGAATGCTCGGTAAAAATGTTGGGGGGGAAATATAATGTGGGTCGGCCGTACATTTGATCCCTCTAGAGGTGACCCCTCTTGTAGAGCTGTAAGTAAATTCCTTCTCCTTTTCTCTCATCTTTGACCTCGATGAGCAAACACTTACCCTCACCTCACCCCCAACCTTTTTTTGCAAACTCATTTTTTTTCCAACCTCACAAAATTGAGGGGTGTCAAGTATCAAAATCCAAAATTCGTGCACTAAAACCACCCTAATGTGTAAAGTTAAAGAAATCTAACTGGAAACTATTGATGAGCAAAATCAGTCTTGGTCTTGAATCATGTATGGTTTGCAAGAGTATCTAGAAAGTCCAAACATAGCTCATTCTTCATTGTATGCAAATATCTAACATTATCTGAAGTTTCTTCAAAATCATAGGAGGTTTGACCAAAGCACTTGATTTGGTCGTAGTATCATCCAAAATTATAGTAGTTTGACTTGTCCTGCTACGAGGATTGACCATTGCTTATATCTAAATCGCGTCTCTTGGGCCGTTAGTGAATCAAATTAAATGTTCTTATTTCAAAACGCACACGTAAAATGAAGTCAACATCGCTTAAGCAAACATCTCTTATGCAAATGTTCGGCGATTTCAAGAAAATATTGAATATTGGAAAAAGTACGTGGTTACTTATCTGCAATGTTAAATATAAAAACAAAAAAATGAATTTCATGAATCACACAAATATTGCAAATTTAACATTTTCCTTATCACCACCACAACACGTTGTCGTACGAAATTCTTAAAACTCACAAAAAACTACGCCAATCAACAACACAAAGCTGATGATGATCATGATAATGGTGGTGGTGAAGGCGTGACCAATGAAACAAACATGTAAGAAACTTGACTGACTCACTACATGACAGACCTGACAGATAGTACTGACTTAAGTCACTACAGATTGCCCAATGCGTAAGCAAACAGACGCCAGTCAAGGAGTAGGCCACAAGGCATGCAGGCGGCAATGGATGGATTGCATAGTGACCCATATAAACACTTGTTGCAGCTGCTGTTGTGGCTGTACTTACGCTACACGCATGCTTAAACGTTAATGATTTGCAAAAAAGAGGGGCTTTTATTTTGTTGTGCTTAACCAAAGAGGGATTTTTGTGTCTTCTCTGTGCACAGCCTGTGTTGACTTTAGTTACAGCGTGTGGCGGTTGCATTATGGCGAGGCCGACAATTTAAAATGAAAATAAAATTGAAAAATTACATTGCAACGTTTGGTTGCTTCAATTGTTGACACAACCCAGTTACGGTTGAAGTTAAGAAAATGCGTAATTTAAGGATGGTCTGTGTTGAATCGGCTATGGTTGAAACTGAACAGCATAAGCCTTTTGTAAGGAGTTTTACGTATCAAGTGCTATTAATTGAAGGTTATTTACAGAGGTGTTGAAGGTTTCTTAGATAAAATTTTTTAACTCTCACATTGTCAAGATATTTTTTTTTTTTTTTTTTGCTGTGGATAAATTATTTTTTCACGAGCTTTTGTTCATGAAATTTTTTAAGGTCTACATTGTGCAATCCGTGAGTAATATGCCATACATTTTTGGCAATCATACAAAATAACAGTAAACTAGCAAGAGATATGACTAGCTGAAAGCTTTGGACGATGGACAGCATGGCTTGTACAGCAGCCGGGTAATAATTAATAGGTTACTCCGTGAAGCTGCTACCCAGAATAACTGGAGTACAAACAAAAAAATACAAAAAACATTTTTTTGCACCACCCTTCAAACAGCCAAGATCGTTTTTTTCCATAAATTCGGTAGTTATTGTCGGACTCTTAAATTTATATTTTAACTATATGGGTAAACTTTTTTATTTTTTTTTGAAGACTTTAATTTTGTTAAGAAAAAAAAATTACATCTAGGGGGAAACGAAATAGAGAAACTAGGTCCTACAAATCGTATGTGACCTCGAAGTTCAAAACAACATGAAAAGAAATGTGGGCATATTTAAACCATTTACAGTAATATATATTTTTCAAATATCGGACTTCACCTGATGAAGTTTTGGAGAAGAGACAATTTTGGGTGTTTTTAGAGTGGTCCAAAAAATTTTTTTTTTTGTTTCCTAGATGCTTTCAGTCCAAACTTTCAAATAAGAGGCGGCTTTTCGAAATTTTCTTCATTTTTTTTGTATGGAGACCGACCTGGCTTAATGCTGTCTTGCGAAGCAAATTTGGGGTTGATCAGGCGAATCGTAGGGAGCGCGTTTCGCATATGGGCACGGCCACGTAAGACGAAGCTATACAACTTTTTTTTTTTCTTTAAATCTCCCACTCATTTGCCCATATTTAATAAGTTTACATCAAATGCTGTCCAAAAATACCATTTTCAAGTATATAAGTTGATTTAAGGGGTGCCTTTTTCATAAAAACTGACTCTTGCTTGTGAAAAGAAAAAAAATACAGAGAGAAAATGTTTGAAATTAAGGATTAACATTGATATTTTGAAGGAAAACCAGTTGCTTATGCATATTTGTTGGCGATGAATTCTACCGCAAAAAAAACATAACGTTCCCAACAAAATATTTTAAGAAGTTTCTTGTAGCGGAATTTAGTGGGTAAAATATTAAAATGCAATCACCCTTTTCGAGTATTTTCGGTCTAGTTTCTGAATCCATTTTAAAATTACCTAAATAAAGTATCTACCATGGTGAACATAGCCACTAAATATGTGTAACGTTCCCAACATTTTGTAATCAAAAATCATAAGTTGTATTTTTCTACTAAAATTTCTTCTGAATCCACGCGATGACCTGTGTTGAAAGGGATAGAAATTCCTTACAATAATTTAAATCAACCAATAAGAACTGTTGGATTGAAGAGGAAGTTATGGACATAAATCACGTTAATTGCTATTTTGAGATCTATCCAAGTGCTTAGGATATCACAAATATTTCGTTCTTCACAGGGTTTTTGAAGCTTCCGAAACAACATAGTAATATTCCGTTCGGCCACCTGTAAGGGCTCAACATAAAAATCTGAAAAAAAAACAGAAACAAATTTATTTTCGATTTCATTTTTTTTGTTGAACCCAGATTGGCGGCCATACGAATTTAGATAGATGCATAAAATTTGGTACATAAATATAACGCCAATATTACTTAGCTGCCTGAGGCTAAAATCGGACGTGATCGGTTAATCTTCACGCCTACTTCCCATTCAACGTTTTAACTAGCATATATGGGAGGTAGGCGTGAACATTAACCGATCTCGCTCAATTTTAATCCTGATCAGAAAATGGCTCTCAGTACTATCTGTACCAAGTTTCATGTAGATAGCTTTATCCTTTTGGGAGAAATCGTAATTTCAAAAAGAAATATGTATCGAGGTCTTGGAGCAAAAAATTTGTAATGTAGTGTAAATGGGAACCTTCCAAGGAATGAAATATTTACATATTTTCATCTTTATGGATGTTTGGACTATTTGGCTGTATTTGCCCTCAATTTATTTATGGAAATTCATACGCATAACGTTCCCAACGCTTTTGCGTGACGTAACCAACGTTGCTTTAATGTCTGTAAGTCCACCAATAATATTTTTTTCACCACAATTACCATTCCAATCTTAGCTTTGATCCTTTATCTTGATATTATAGAAGATGTTCGGGAAAATACATTACTAGATTCGCAGACTTTTTAGAAAATGTGCACTGACTGAACAAAAAAATAACGTTCCCAACGGCACTTAAACTCTTATAACTTCTAAGCCATAAGCGATAGACAAAAACTTTTTCCTACGAAATATTGGCCTTAGGGAGCCTTATTACATGCATTTAAGATATCATGATGCTGGATTATTTTTCAAAGAGATATGGGCAAAAATGTGCGTGCGAACGTAACGTTCCCAACGGTGGCCGTGCCCATATAGTCGAAAAATGGAAGACGAAGACCAAGACCAAGACCAAGACCAAGACTAAGACCAAGACCAAGACCAAGACCAAGACCAAGACCAAGACCAAGACCAAGACCAAGACCAAGACCAAGACCAAGACCAAGACCAAGACCAAGACCAAGACCAAGACCAAGACCAAGACCAAGACCAAGACCAAGACCAAGACCAAGACCAAGACCAAGACCAAGACCAAGACCAAGACCAAGACCAAGACCAAGACCAAGACCAAGACCAAGACCAAGACCAAGACCAAGACCAAGACCAAGACCAAGACCAAGACCAAGACCAAGACCAAGACCAAGACCAAGACCAAGACCAAGACCACGACCAAGACCAAGACCAAGACCAAGACCAAGACCAAGACCAAGACCAAGACCAAGACCAAGACCAAGACCAAGACCAAGACCAAGACCAAGACCAAGACCAAGACCAAGACCAAGACCAAGACCAAGACCAAGACCAAGACCAAGACCAAGACCAAGACCAAGACCAAGACCAAGACCAAGACCAAGACCAAGACCAAGACCAAGACCAAGACCAAGACCAAGACCAAGACCAAGACCAAGACCAAGACCAAGACCAAGACCAAGACCAAGACCAAGACCAAGACCAAGACCAAGACCAAGACCAAGACCAAGACCAAGACCAAGACCAAGACCAAGACCAAGACCAAGACCAAGACCAAGACCAAGACCAAGACCAAGACCAAGACCAAGACCAAGACCAAGACCAAGACCAAGACCAAGACCAAGACCAAGACCAAGACCAAGACCAAGACCAAGACCAAGACCAAGACCAAGACCAAGACCAAGACCAAGACCAAGACCAAGACCAAGACCAAGACCAAGACCAAGACCAAGACCAAGACCAAGACCAAGACCATGACTGCGTCTCATGACTGCAGTGATAAAATGCTAACTGAATGTGACGTTTTAAGACAGGTCAATATATTGAATACAGGCAATCTCTGCTATGGCAACAAAATCTTAATAATTCTGAGCTGTCAGCTTTGCAAGTAGCGTTCAGTTCGATATAGTACCAGGTAGCAACAACAACATCAAATTGACTTAAAACGCTCGCAAATACAATGGATTTGATGAGTTTTTTCTTTCTTTTTTTGCAAATTTCAGTTTTTGTTGTAGCAATGATTATACTTTAGTAGATGTTGTTGTTGTTGCTGTGACTATATACCTTGCACGTACCTTTTTTGTAATGAAACGTTTGTACGTGCTCCAATGACCACTGAAAAAACCATATAAGTAGAACAACAACAAAAGAAAGAAAAAAACCAGACTCCACTCAGTAACTGCGAATGGCAAACAAATCAAATGAAGTGCAGCAAAAGAACGAACGAAAAAAAGTAAAAAAAAAATAATGAAAATTAACTAGGAATCGCATCTTACGTCAGTCATTAAAGCTATATGGTTGGCACTGGGTTAAATTGCGGCAATAACTTAATGGTTATGACACTATTCGCTTATTGGAGACTGCGCATGCCATTCGGTTTGACATGTTGTTTTGACTTGTATTCTTCTATCGCAGATAGTTAATTAATTTTTTTCGAAAAAAATAGACCCCGAAATCATATCAATTCTCTTCAATAACCCATTGCAGTTACGAAGAAACGGAATTTTTCTATTTGCATGAAAAATTTTGGTTAGATTCAAATATACAAAATCAAAAATCTACTTGGCAGCATGGTTTTTATAGCTTTTGCTACACTAAATTGAAAAAATTCCCTGAGGAAAATTATGAAAAGGTTTTTCTTTAGACTCATGTACCTATGTATAATGTATATTAGATAAGGTCGAAATTTATATTCTTCCGCACACCGATTCAAAAGTAAGAAGGACTGCTAGTAACAATATCTGCATTATTTTTTTTTTTTTTTTTCTTTTTGTTCCGAGAAAAAAGCCCGAAGAGCACTTTTGGTTCTACTGAAGGCTCATTTAAAAAAAAAAACATGCTTTTTGCTCAAAACTTTTTTCCTTCACAAAACGGATACCGAAATTTTGCTTGAAAACTACATATTATGATTTCTCAAAAATTTTGGCGTTAAAGAGTTTTATATTTCTTTTTGTAATATAGATAATATTCGGTTTACAAAATCGATTTTCTTACATTTTTCAACTATGCACTCGGAAATGTACTTTTTTTATTCAAAAGCAAGGCATTCTACGAAAAAAGTTCCAGAGCTTTGCTCAAATCCTTTTGAACTCTATATACCAAATACACGCTTTGAAACCTTATACAATTAGCTAAAAATTTTCCACTGAAAAACAATTTTTCTCTAAAATGCTAGGGTGACCCAATAAAAATTTTTTTCTATTCAATTCAGCCATTTTTCATTCAACTTTACATAACTTTTCCATTTCTTGATCGATTTTCCTAGGTAGTATCTTATTTTCTTAAAAAATATGTATGATATCAAAGCACAGAAAGATTTTTGGCAAAATTTCATTCTTGTATAAATTTGCAGTGAATTTTGATTTTTTTAAAATTTTTTCGAAAAACATTTTTTTTTAGAAATCCATTTATTTCGCTGAAACTAACAAACGAATCAAAAAGTGTTGTAAATGTCATTTGTAGGTAATTTAATAACCTTTAAATATAAATGTTGAATCTTGCGATATTTGTAATTAAGTGAAACCTCATTTTTTTTGGTCCAAAAACCAAAAATTACCAATATCTCAAAAACGACGTGAAAGAAAAATAATGTGATTTTCGGAATCAGCAGCCGACTTAACATAGGAAATGAATAGTGGCACTTACAGTTGTAATCTATAATCTATATTATAAAAATAAACTTACAAAAAAAAAGCTAAAAAACCTGAACAGACAAAAATACTTGTGTATGTGTGTATGCGTATCACAATTTGAAATGCATTTGCGGTTATTGAACTTTTGGTAAAAAAAAATTATAAATTAAAAATTATAAAAAATTGAATAACATTAGCAAATACAACAAACAAATTGTAGACGCCGTTAATGAATGAGAAATCATCAATGTATGCGTTAATTTTATAGTTTTACAGTTTATATGAATGTTTGAAAAAATGCAAATATTTTTGCATTTTCAATCTTTATAGATCAAAAGCATTTCAAATTCATGCATATCGTGAACACATCTCACAGATAACAAAGCAAGACGACATTCACGTTTTGTCACAGATACCTACGCATTTAAATGAATGACGCCGGTCAAACGGTTACGTATCTACAAAACTCCACTATGTTTTTTTTATGAAAAAAGTTAATTTTTTAGTATTCAATTTGTTAATTGGAAATTAATTTTTTAAAATTAATCTTAAAACGTTGACGAAAAAATAAAACACAGTGTGTACTTTTTTATAAGAAAGAGACAATTGAGGAGAGGCCGTACCAAAGGGCCTAAGTACCATTTCGAGGCAAAAGTAGTGTCATAATATGAAACGGGTGGCATTTTGTTAGAAATTAATAAAATTGTTTTCTGTTTTCACTTAAAATTTTCTTGATAGTGTGAAATTGATGTCATTATGTTGAAAAAATTACAACAGTCAAATAACAGACTATTAGGCACATACAAAGTATTACATTACTTTTGCCTTGAAATGGTACTTAGGCCCTTTAGTGTGGATAGTTATAAATAAACAAATAAATGAATGAAACCAAGTTCATCAACAAAAGAACAAATTCAATATATAGACGATTGGTTCTATACGAAACAAAGGAGATTTGTAAAGTCCTGATATTTATAGAAATTTCTACACAGTGATGCATTTGTAGCTTTGCATCTCATTTTTTTCGCACTCATTATTGAAGACGTTTTAAAGAATTACCTGTAATAATTGTCCTCTCACCGAGACCAGGGTCAAAAGTAACAAGTTTTAAGAAATATTGTAATGAAGAGCAGTTCTCTTATCTGGAAGCTTCTCGCTCTGAAAATCGAAATAATTATAAGGGGCGTGCCAAGTAGTTAAATGAAGTGTGGCTTGTTGAGTTGGTTGAGTATTAAATGCGGTGATTTTTATTAATTTCTTCATTTTGAACTTATTTTAATGTTTTTTCACGATTTTTTTTATCTTTCTGTTGAAGTTTTTGTTGTTATTGTTGTTCTTGTGGGATATGTCAATTTTATTGATTTCGAATCTCAACTGCAATTGAGTCGTGTAGCTTTTATCCGGTTTTTTGGATTTTGGTTTCTTGATTCTCTCATCTTCGATTTCTCGTTCGTGTAGTCACTTATGAGTATATCTTTTTTTTTTTTTAATTTTTGTATCCATATCTGGCATTTATTTTGTTTTATTTTTCTTTTCTGAGATCATTAAGTTTTGGGTCTTGCATTATTTTTTTTTTTTTTTTTTTCATTTTCTTGACAATAAATTGTTGTATCAGCTTTTAAAAGATTTAATTTTTAAAATGTTTGCATTCGCATCTTTTCTTGCAGAACGCGCGTCTGGTTGACCTTGATTGGGTTAAAATTTTGTCGTTCGATTAGCAGCAGCAATTGCTGCTGGATTTATGTTTTTGTTTCTTTTTTTGTCTCCGAGCACACTGCTGATTGCATTTTTTTGGAGTTTTTTTTTTTGGAAATTTTGGTTTTGTTGCATATATACCTACTTTGGCTATCATATGACTCATATTGTGCCATGTAGAATATTCAGAGGCATTGCTTGTGACACTACTAAAACCGTTCGTTGTTTTAACAGAATACTAACTAAACTAAACCTATCTCTACAAATTTATCATTTTTACAAAAAAAGTTTGAAGAAAATGTTAATTAGTTTTGACATGAGTCGTACCTCAATCCTATTACGCAGCACAACAATCACTTTGTTGCAGGGAAGCTAAAGGTAATTTCTGAAAGAATTTTCTGCGAAGAGTCAACTTTGATGTCAGAATTAGCCCATCAGCTCTAGATTTTGAGTTATTTAAGGATAAAAACACGAACACGGCTATTTTTATACACAACACCCAGGGTATATTCACTTTGTCCTTCCGTTTGTAACGCAGAGAAGGAGGTGTGGCAGATATAAAAAAGTATATATATTCTTGATCAGCGTCGCCTCCTGAGTCGATATAGCCATGTCCGTCTGTCTGGCTGGCTGGCTGGCTGTGTGTGGAAATACACTTTTTCGAAAAATTAAGCAAGATAATTCAATGAAATTTGGTGCACAGCCTTCGGCGTCAAAGTTAGCTCGGGGGATTGAAAATGAGCGAAATCGGTAAACGGACACGCCTACCGCCCAAACAAAAAATATATTCAAAATGCAACTTTTTGAGTTTTTTTTACGATAATGCAACCAAAATACACATGAATACTACGAATTGTAAGCGCAAGCTCTGAACAAAAACCAGGAGTATTCGGACGAGAGGGCGTGGCACCTCTCATATAAGCAAAAACTTCAAAACGCTATACTGAAAGCGTTTTTTGAGATAATCAAACTAAATTTTACTTGAATGCTAAGAACTATAAATTCAAACTCTGAGAAAAAACTGGGTGAATTCGGACAAGATGGCGTGGCACCTCCCATTTAAGCAAAAGGTTCAAAACGCCATACTGAAAACATTTTTTGAGATAATCCAACCAAATTTCACTTAAATGCTAAGAACTATAAATTCAAACTCTGAAAAGAACTGGGTGAATTTGGACAAGAGGGCGTGGCACCTCCTATATAAGCAAAACTTTCATAATAATAAAGACTTTAATAAAGACTGCGTAAATTGAGCATTATTTTTGAAGAAGGCATCGTACGAAATAATTTTGAATAGAAAATGTAGCCCTACATGATGAATTAGAAAGACAAAAATAAAAAAAGGTTTGTTAGTTCTGGATCTAACCTCAATAATAACCGTGTTCCGTGTTTAAACCTCGAATATTTCAAAATCTAGAGCTAGTGGGCAGACCTCGGACTTGGGTTACACGTGGAAAGTTCGTTCAGAGTTGGGAAACAACTATCCTGCAACAATCACAAACCCATTATTTTTGTTGAGTGCTATAGTTAGGGCGCTGGTTTTGAAAATTTTAATATGATAGCATCGTACTGGAGATTTGTGAATTCGTCGGTGTAACTCCAGCACCGATCTACGTAGACATTCTGGGACACATAACTCAAAAGTTTGGGGATTTTCAGCTCAAAAATAGAAACAGCTGAACCCTATAAATTTAGAAGAACATCATTGTTGCTGTTTTCAAACAAATCAATGCAATTGCATAAATCAACAGAAATTGAAGAGGAAATCATTTGCAAAAAATTTAATCTTCTCAAGAACTAATTAATGCGATTAAAAGTTGTTGTTGTTGTCGTTGTGTAATTTTGTTTTTGTTGTTGTTGTTGTTGCAGTTTAATTAAATAACGCTGAGAATGGCGTATGAATTTTCCACATTTACCATAAAAACAACAACAGTGATGCCATAGCGCGCAACTGATTGTTAACTGGCGGCATGAAAACTTTAAAACTTAATCTCCTGTTGTTGTTATTAGTACTTAGACTATGTTGTTGTTATTGTTGTTGTTTTTGCTGTTGTTGCTTTTTTGCACACACTTAGCTTTCGTGTGCATCATTTGGATTGCTGCCGCTGCTGGTGTTGTTGTTGTTCTGCCCACGCTTTGTATTTTGTTGTTGTTTCAGTTGCGGCGCGCGGTTTCTATTCATGCACCATTGCCAAGGTCAGCAGTGAAAGAGAGAGAAAGAACGATTAAGTAGTAACATTACTGACACAACAACAACAACTCGCGTTGTGTATTATTTTGCATTAATTTTTTCTAAATTAATCATCATCAACATCAAACGGGGCTGCTCTTTTTTTAATTTTTGTTGCTTTTGCTGTTGTTGTTGTTGCTATTAGCTTGATGTTTCAGTTGTTGCTGCTGTTGCTTTGTCATTCTAATGACTATTGAAAATTAAAAAAAAAACTTAATTTTTGTATTATTTTCAGTACTTAACCCAACAAGTTGCAGAATTCTAGCATTACTGCATACATAAATTTTGCTGTTTGTATTGTTACTGTGACAGTGCTGTTGTTGTGTAATCATTAATCATATTGGTGTATTCAACATTCCAAGAATTGCAAGTACCACGCCCACTCTTCAGGTGCTTTTGCTTGATCTAGATATTCAAAAAACAGCCATATCACCAGAACCAAGAAGGTTAAGAATACAGCTGCAGTATGCCCTTGGAAGTCTCCAAATTTTTGAGAACAGATACTCAACTCTTGCTGAAAAATCATCTTTTTTAACCCATTTTCCATTTTTAGTAGTTTTTAAACTAAGAAAGTAAATGATATAATGGAAGTAAGTGCCTTTTATTACCTTGATCATTTGACTGAAAATAGTATTAAGCACTTCCCCACCCCTTTCTACATAGTAGTTTGTGGCGGGTGTTTGAAAAATACCTTGTCGATAGATATTTTTTTAAAAATTATTAAAACTATGAAATAATATGAGGGTTTATATGGAACGGTGGTCATATATAGTAATAATGCAGCTAGGCCAATGTGGGGCGTGGTGAGAACCCCTCTGATTTAACACTTTAACGACCAGCTCAAAACGCGGTAAAGGATTTCAAAACAGAGTTAAAATTCGTGATCAGTGTCCCAAAATTAGTCACAATTAATATAGCGGGGTCAAGCAAAACTTTCCCCGCAAGCAATGAGAGCTGGCAAACATATTCGCCTTTGGGCGATAACGTAGCATTTTGAAATTTTTTGTTATCTCTGTGCTTTTTAAAATTTTTTATTTTTTAATTAGATTGAAGCTCGAAAAAAATAGCTTTTTTTTTTTATCATTAAGTATCTAAAGTTAAAAAAATGTTATTCTTGGTTGACGTACTCTTTAAAGCAGTCACGGGATGTCTTGAAACAAAGGAATACTTTGCTTTGAATGCAAAATAAATTGATGCGGTTATACTTTTTATTGCTGGTGCAGTGGGCGTTGTGGTTTTTTTTTTTTTTGTTTTACTAAAGTTTGAATCAGTGTACCTGATATCCGAGAAGTAAAATTATTAATTAATTCGCTAGCCAATTGTGCACGAACTGCACGGTGGTTTTTAAAAAATTTTAACTTTTTGAAATATCAACCGCGATTTTTTTCAAGGATAATGTTGGGGGACCCTTCTAGTAGTTAAATCCGCGAACCGCGAAATCGAACGTCCAGCCGTTTTTTGTTTTCGACATTTTAGTTTTTTTAACGATTTTTGAGTATGTCTCGGTGTTTGTATACATATTATGTACACATATATATGTATATACGTAAATGTATATACTTGTATATGTATATATGTGTAATATATATATATGCATATATATATACATACATACATACATATAAAAAGTATACTTTCCGCTCCATTTATTTAAAAAAAAAAATCGGTTTTTTCGTATTTAAGAAAAACACAAACAAAAACCGGCAACAGCAATAGTCATATCAGATGTGATTTTTGATGCTTAATTCGAACCCGGTCTTAGAATTTCTCTATTACGTCTGGACTTTGAGATATCCTTACATAAATGTTTAAAGGAAACCATTTTTTTTTTTCCTATTTTTGAAGTTATATAACAAGATAAGGTAATATTATGCCGTAAAATCTGGTATGGCAGTTAATAGTCCTAGCTTTTTTCTTGAGAACTCAATCAAATTGATAACGACATCTTTTTTTTGTCGGAGATATCTTTACCTAAAAAGTTAAAAAAGTGCAAAAACACGATTTTTGGCTATATTGGATGTTATATGCAGGACACACAAAATTTTTTTGTGAATTTCTATTACCAGAAGCATTTGATACATTTTTTTGGCTTTAAATTGAGCTATCAAATGTTTATCTGCAATATTTCTCTGCAAAGTTATGTTAACTTTAAAATCACACCATGAAACTCAAAGTGAAATGTCTCGGTTTTCGGCTATATTTGAGGTAATATACAGTACGGACGAAATTCGAGACATACTCAAAAATCGCTAAAAAAGCTAAAATGTCGAAAAAAAAAAACGGCTGGACGTTCGATTTCGCGGTTCGCGGATTTAGATACTAGAAGGGTCCCCCAACATTATCCCTGAAAAAAATTGCGGGTGGTTTTTCAAAAAGTTAAAATTTTTTAAAAACCACCGTGACTGACTGACTACTCCAGGGCTGGTTCTAGCTGCAATGAGCTTGGAGTACACAATAAACGCATTGTAGTCGCAGATTTCAAACAAATCAAAAAACAAAGGTATAAAGAAACGCCGCTTGCATTAACGATCACATACATAGTATACTATTTTTGGATCCATAAGATCACCTTCGCCCATTCCCTTGTATTAATGAATTATTAGCGGGCAATTCATATTAATTTTTTCTGCTTTTGTACGCTTCACAGTGAAGGTGGTGCTTGGATCCAGAAAACAGCACGATTATCCATCCATTTTATCACAGAAATTAGGTTGAATGTGAAATAGGCTATGTCTCCTCGATTCCCGCTTGTTTTCATTTGAATTGGTATCTGAGGACTTTTAGGTACAATACCCCATTTTCCATAATATCGTAAGTGTGGCCGTTTTTTAGAAATCCCAACTTAAATGAGATTTTCCATACCAAATGAAAAAAGTGAAAGAACTAAAACTAAAATTGTAATTTAAATGTATTTTTCAATGCTGAATCTGGGTGAGCATATTTGAAATCGCTGAAAACTGTAACCAAGCGCGTTCGAAAGGTGTCATGCTTGTCTACAAAAATGTGAATTACCAGATCGGTACGGCCCCCCTGCACTTCTCCCCTGCTATGAGTATAAAACTGACATTTCGACCAGCTTACGGTATATTTATCGACCTTTTGGAGATCAGCTAGACCCCGTGTCACCACACAACTTTAGTAACCACAAGTCTCCTCTACATTTTACCTATATACAGCAACACGCTATCTATCACCAGGAAATTAAAAATGATTTTAAACCTCTGGGCAAACATACTTGCCTTTAGTCGTTAAAGGGTTAAATATGTTAAATTCTTAGCTATCTTTTATAGTTTTGAAGTTATAAGGAATAAAAGAAAATCTACTTTATGAAAACCAGATTTTGTTTGTTTGTGTATTTGTCCCTTATTTTGAAAGAATTGTAGAAAGTTTATGATCTGTTGCAGTAAGTTTAGTGTAGGCTCTAGTTCCAACAGATCATAAAATTTCTACAATTTAAGAAATGGAGAGCAACAACATTACAAGCATACAATATGTCGTTTTTAAAGAAGTTTTTATGTTGTGTTAGTACAAAAAAAGGTTAAGTTATATAGGGTAAGGCAGGGAAATATGGACCACTAATATTTCTTTTTTAAACAAAACTCAAAAAACATAAAATAAAACAATTAATTTTATGCCATTCATTAAAGGAAACAATATACTTTTATTCAGATTCACTTTAAGATAAATATCTCATCAGGATATAGAAAAAAAATTAAAAAACTGAAAATACTCAAAATGTTTATTTGGTACAGAAGTTGCATATAAAAATGTCACTTTCATATCTGGCACATTTTTCATGAATCCAAGAACGTAAGATTACACATTCAACCCAAAATTCGCCACGGCGATCTTCTGAGTAAAGGGTATTATATTATATGCATTTTTCATCTTTTTTTCCTTTGTAGTTAACGAATCACAAATAATGACCATCAGAATCGTCATGATATCTGCAGCTAGACTCCCCATCTGAAAAAGATGATAAATACATTTGTTTTTGAGGCTTTTTTCTTTGGTGGTCCATATTACCCACAGCACGTGTTGGTGACATATGTGGTTTTTTATCAAAAAGTCTTGTGGTTAATGAACTAATTTATGCTCATAAATTATAAATACAATAGTATTCACTGACTTTATATAATTAACCATTTATTTAAAAACGCGATGTCTTTAAAGTGAAATAATGAAATATACTCACTAGAAAAAAATTATCACTGATCTTTTTCTTAGAAAAATCAACTTTACAGAAACATGCGACTTCACCGAACGCTAAAATCGCAATATTATAAGCCTTAGCTATTAGCGTTAAGATTGAACATGAATAACGGTTAATCCAATGTACGCAGTGGAAAATAACCGAGTGGTCCATATTAACCACGTAGTCCATATTTCCCTCCCTTGCTCTACTAAAAAAGTACCAATCATATCACCGAAACTCTTTGACGCAGATAAATGTGTAATGTCATCAGGACAAATAATGTTCAACGCACAAATGGGCGTTGCCACGCCCTCAAAAAAATATTCAGAAGGGCGTTCCAAAAAATTCAATTTATTTTGTCCCGTCAAAAACTACGATATGAAAAAGTTCATAAAAAAAAAATTCAATTAAATCCAGTGAGATGAAATTGACTCAAGGTGAAAATGGGTGGTGCCACGCCCCAAAAACAAATTCGTCACATCTTCGTAACTAAGTATTAAACGCAAGTAGATAAGACGTGGAAAGATTGTAATAGCCACAGAGAGAAATATTATTCGCTAGAAAAGTAGGCGGTGCCACACCCTACAAATATAAGAAACATCATATCTCCGAAAATATTTAAGCCATATGAATGAAATTCGGTATATAAGTATAAAAAGTGGATATTTTTATTTATGGATGTTTTTGTGCTGTGGGTTCTTTTTTTTTTCGATGTTTTGTTTTGGATATTTTTCATTGAATGTTTTTTTTTATGTTTTTGATATTTTTGATAATCACCGACCTTCCCTAATCGGTGCGAAAACTATCGAAAGTTACATAAATCGTAGATAGAATTAAAAGCACTCTCTGATGTGGATGCTTTTTAGAAGCTCAATATGCTGTGGGTGGATCCGAGAAGGAAGAGGCAACTTTATGAATTAAGAGGAAGTCATGGTTTCATATAAATACTTATGAAATAAGGACTTGAGGATATTGCTTGATGATGATAAAACAATAAAGGCAGATTGGCAATAACATTAAATGTTAAATTGTATATTATAAGAAGCTCTTAGGTCTAGTATTTGTTTCTAATAGCAAAAAAGTTTGTGACTAATTAGCAAAATAAAAGAAATGAAAATTAAGACGAGCGAAAAGAAAAAAAAAGCGAAAAACAAAAATGAAATTTTGTTTTGACTTGTGTGCCTAACGCTCAAAGATATTGTGATTTATTTCTTTTAAAATTCAATTATATCTGGAGAAACCATCTCGCTCTCCATGTTGTTGCCATAAGCTCTTTATTTGACGTTAGTACTTTTGCGGTTGGGCTGTTATACTCAGCTTGAAATTCACCACACTCTGTTAAACATTTTACTCATTTCTGTAAAGTCAACGTTTGCTTCTCTCCATCTCTCTCACACTTTGCTGCTGTGGTTGTGTTGCTGCAGTTCTTAATTTGCTTTGTGCTTTTATTTAACTTTCAATTTTGCTTTGCGTTGGTCTCTTTTTTGTTATTGGTCTTTCTTATATTTCTGTTTGTTAAACAAATGGGGGTTTGTATTTTTCTTCAAACTGTGGAGTCTTCATTAGCCCCATTGCGCTTGGTGGTTGTTGACGTGCTGTCGTGGCGGCGCTTGAATGTTTGTCTTTTCGATGCGGCAATTTTCATTGAATTTTCGATGTTTTGAATGTTAATAAATTATATTTTTTAACAAATTATTTCTTAAATTTAATTTGCTTTTGTTTTTGTATAAATTAACATTTAAATTTTTTAATAAATTCGCAGCAAGCTTTTTTCACATGATTTTTGTAATTTCTTTTTTTTTACATTAATTCGTGAAGGCATACACTTATTGTTTCAAAATGTATGTTTTTGTTAAAGTTGCTCAATTAAAATGTTTAATTTAACAAATATATTTTTTAATTATTTTACAGCAGGTAATATTGATTTATGTATGCTTACAGGGTGTATTGCATAAGCTTCTGGGAAGTGATGAAGGAGGCCTAGAATAATAAAAAATTGCATTTGGTGGGGGGTCTAAAATGTACCCCTTAAGAGTTATAGGATTAAAACTGATTTTCTGGCTTGTTTTACAAAAAAATAGACCATTTACATATATACTTAAATGTAAGATTCTTAAATTTTAAACATCAGTTTTCTCGCACAAAAAAAAAAAAAAAAGAAAATTAAGAAGTCGTGCCTTAAAATACGAAAATTTTAATGAACTTTGCGTAAAGCAATACCTTATCCTTAATCCGTATGGTATTAAGTTAGCAGTATTTAAGTTTATATGTATATTCCGGCATTTCATTTCGGACGATTCACAATTCTCAGCTTAATATGTGCTAAAGTCTTTTTCATTCTATTCCTTATAGATATAATAGGTCCGTTTGCAGCTTATGTAAAGCAAAAAATTCGGCAAGTTCTTCAAAGTCTTTCATTCATACCACTCATTTCAGGAGAATTGAAAAATTTCCATAAAAGATTAAACTAACAACCACTGAGAAAATTGCATAAAAATATATCGAAATAAAAGAAATACACCATTATGTTGATGATATTCATCATAATGATTATGATAATAAATGCAGTTTTTTCTTTCTGTTTATTCCGCGGAATACCATAAGTCGACATGGATTTAATACGAGCACAAAACCAAATAAATATTCATGCGGCAAGAATTTTATTCTTTTTTAAATAAGCACCAGATAGATAATACGAGCGTACGAAAAAGACCCATATGCGGGGATATGTTGGTATGATGGGCACAAACTTAAATGCAAAATGATATGAAATTTATTTAAACAACAAATTCCACTTTAACACAAGTAACAACAACAACAACAACTACAACAATAGCAACAACAAACAAGTTGCATTTATTGTTGGTTTAACATTTGTCATACGAGCAGCGTACCTGCGAAAGTCTGGGAGTGTCCGATGTCCATGAGTGTGACGATGACGACGACGCTATGCTTGGATTGTAGTATGAGAAATGTAGTTGTTGCTGTTGTATTGTCATCGTCGTCATATTACACATACCGACTGAAGTTGACATAAGGGATTTTGGCATAAAAAAGCATAAGTTTTTGCTAAAGGTTGAAATTAACAAAACGGTAAGTCATTAATGTTCTAAGGGAAACTTAGAGGTGAATATCTTTTAGAACAGGAGCAGAAAGGTTTTCACTTATTTTATTGGCATTCAAAAAAGCCAAGGTACTACTAAAATCATATCGTCCCCTTTCAGTCTTAACCTCATAACTACATTTTTATCAAATTTTAGTTTTTGATGGGGCAACACTAAGGAACCCTTACAGAACATTGTGGTGGCACTCTGATGTCAAAATGTTGTAATGGTAATAAGTTACGGTTCATTCTTTTTCCTCGTATCTACTTTCATACTTTTGTCTATCGACGTTAAACACGTATCTGCTTTCATATCAAGTTATTTTGATAAGAACTGGGCAAGGTCTGAAAAAGAAGCTGACAAGAAAAGAGCTCTTAGGAATGAAATAAATGCCTTGACGTTAGATGCATCAGCGTCTTACTTCAAGCAAAAAATTTTCTTTTGATTTGAAATCATCAGAAGTTTATTGCTACGTGTGGCACGATGGAGAAGGAGGCATGGACTCAAACGTTTTTTCTTCTTTAATTTGAACATACCCACTGTACTTTTTAGCGATGGTTATAGTGCCCAAAATCGAATCGTGAACTTGGCAAATGCACTACAAATACTTGCTATCAAATTTTAGAACCATTTACCAAAAATATTTGACAGTTGGACATACCCAAATGGAGTGTGACTCCGTTCATTTTGTAATTGAAAGATGAAATAAATCTAAGGAGATATATGTTCCAGCTGATTTTGTCAGAATTATAACTGATGCTAGACGAAACCCGTATAATGTTAGCTATGTTGACCATAAATTTTTCAAAAACTTCGCTAACATAAAGTCAATTAGACCAGGAATTTAAGCTGGTGACCCTCAAGTGGTTGATCTCAAGTGTTTGAGGTATGATCATAGAAAGCAAAAACGGATCTATGAAGGATGACTACCACACCATTATATAATAGTCATCTTAACCTAAATATAAAAGAATACAACGATTTGCAGAGCTTAAAGAAACTGATACCAAAAGATTAACATGGCTTTTATGATAATTTAGAAACTTAGAAAGGCCTTGTGCCAAGTTCTAGTACTTTTACTCAAGTTATTTTGTTTGAAATAAAAGATAAAACCTCGTATCTGCTCATTTTTTTTACAAAAGATGTGAGTTAAAAACACGTAAATAACAAAAACGGTCATAACTGCCAAAGTTCTTATCCGATCCAAAAAATAACATAAATATACATCCTATAAAAGCATAAGATTATGATTTTCCTTTTTTTATAGCGAAATTAACGTTATTTTAATTTGTCCGAAACTATCATTTTGTAGTTACGAGCTTAAGGCTGAAAGGGGACGATGTGTACAGTGAGCCAAATAATAAAAAAATACAAAAAAATAAAAGCATTATCGGATAAATGAACATTTTCGTGAAACTTATTAATTTAATTTAAAGTTTTTATATTCATTGGAAATTGAAATGTGGTGCCACTCTTACCCTTTTGCCAAAAATTTTCTTGCTACAAATCGGACTAGATTTTACCATCTTCAGCAACTGGCTTATGTAAATATTTTAGAGGAATCTTTTGAGGTGAGCAAATTCACATATTCTGACTCTTTTACAATTTTCGCTAATATTCCAAGAAACAGTATTATTTATAAGCTAGAAGCATTAAGTATGATTTATAAGAAAAAAAATTTGAAATAAATAAATAAAATCAAATTTTCTAAGAAACAAAGCACATACTAAGCCAACTTTTGCCAGAAAAACACAATAAAGTATTTTCCCAGCCAAGTATTAATATGCATAAATATTTATACGAAAATTTATCTCAGTAGGGGAGGGGGGGGCTAGTGTGGACTGGGGGCTAGTGTGGACAAATTCAAATTCTCGCGCCGTTTTGAATTTTTTGTTTCTGTTTTATATTTTTCAAGTTGATATTTGCACTCTGCATCACCAAAAAAAAAAATCCATTTGTTGACAGTTCAGCTTTCCATGATTACTTGACCGAACGTGTTTTAGGCAGCAAAAAGTAATTTTTTTGTTGTTTCGTAATTTCAGTGAAACTTTTAAACTAATTATTCTTCTGCTGTAGTTTTAATATATAATACAACTTAAAATAGTGTTTATTTAAACCATTGAAATTATTTTTGAAGAACTTTACCGTAATATTAAAAAACAACTATTTTTGTTTAAAAAGACATGAAGGGGCTAGTGTGGACAACTGAAATGGGGCTAGTGTGGACATGTACACAGCAGCTGAAATGACTCCAGAAATCGTCAGACCATTTCTAAAAGCAGTTCCAAGAAAGTACGTTACTAAAAAGAAAGAACGATAGATTCACGTATCCCGATATACCGGACACCAGCCAAATTCACCGAAATGAAATAGTGGCAAAGCTGCCACAATCACGACAACTGCCGGGAACATCTCGATCAGCAAGTTATATGAAGTTTGATATAAATTCTCCAAATACAACATGGGATAGCAGTTAATTTTTTATTTGTATTATTATTTGTGTATTACATCATTATTTTCCTGATTAAACATGTATCTGAACTCTTTCTTAACGTTTTTGTATGAATTATCAAGTTTCTTATGGTGTCCACATTAGCCCCCAGTTAAATCAATGGCTGTCCACACTAGCCCCGTATAAGGGGCTAGTGTGGACAAATGTAAGCTCTTTTTAAAATGCATTAATAAAGCATTTATGAAAATAAAAAATCATAACTATTGATGCAATTACGAAGGCAAGAGGTATAAGTAATCGCTAAAAATTACTTTATTACAAAAATGATATATTTACATATATAATTTTGTAATTATATAAAAATTGTCCACACTAGCCCCCCCCCTCCCCTACCTAGGTACTACATAACTTTATTATATGAATGATAAAACCAAGATTTTCCTAGAATAATAAATCTTGGTAGTTGCGTTGAAGAAAGATTGTTGTTAATAAATTCTTATGATTATCGTAAACGCCTTCATTTTCTGCTGCATACATTGCCGCCGCAGAAGCTTCTTGTTAAATTTCAAACAACCCTTTCGCTGTTGAGGGTGGGGGATTTTACAAGCAATTGCATTTTACTAAAAGATGCGGATAAACAACTGAAAAGTATACATTACTTATTTTAGCTAACAAAAGCTGATAAGCTGAAAACAACAACAGCAAAAGGTGTAGAAATATTCAATACCTGTCGCTGACATAAAATCTCAGAACAAGAAGAGAACAAATAAATTGAAGAAAACAACTTTTTTTAATATCGTTAACTTGCCTGTGCCTGGTACTTACCTTGAAAATATACATATGCATTAATGTATTGTAACCATTTCTTAGTACTTGATCTATTACGAGATAAAAATTTAGAAATATTCTCAAGAGTTCTATGAATATCGTTTGTTTTGTATCTTGCAAATGAAAATTAAGTTTTAATTGAACTTTTAGTCATACATTTCCAGATCAATTTTCTTATAAATCAATCAATGCATTTTTTCTAATACATCATTATGACAAATTATTGAACGGATGAAAGTCAGTGCTATTGTCACATATGTTTCGTCTTTCGCCACAAAGACTCAGCAGACTATTTTTGTTGTTGTGGCTATAATTACTAGTATCGCCAGTGGCCAAATTTTGGCCATTAATAAAAAGATGGATAGAATTCTTTTATGTACCGTTTTGTATATAAGAAAGCCAAAATATTGAGTAATGACAGAATTCGAAACTCGTAGCGACGTTTTTTGAATGCAGAAGAAACATTAACATAAATGTTTCAATTTTTCTAACTTCGTAATCAGTAAAAGTCGAAAGAAAACTATAGGCTTGATTGAGTCCATAAGTATAGAAAAAAATCTAAAATAGCGGCTTGAGTATAAATATATCGAAAAACATCCAATACATATGTATATCTGTAGAAATCAAAAAAAAACCTTCAAAATATCGAAGATATCGAAAAGTATCAAAAACATCTAAAATATCAGTAAATGTTCTAAAATTTCAACATCCAATATATCAGTTAAAGTCCAAAGTATCATAAAACTTCCAAAATATCAGTAAAAGTACAAAATATCGAAAAATATCGGTGAAATTCCTAAAGTATCGACAAACATCCAAAATATCGGTAAAAGACTAAATACATTGAAAAACATCCAAAATATTGGTACTTATCCAAAAGTATCGAGAAACGTCCAAATTATCGCTTATGTCCAAAAGTATTGAAAAACATTTTAACTATAAGTAAAAGTCCAAAAGTATCGAAAACATTTAAAATATCGGTAAAGTCCAAAAGTATGGAAAAAATTCAATGTATCGGTAAACGTTTAAAGGATCGAAAAACATCCAACTTATCAGTAAATGTCCAAAGTATCCAAAGTAACGAAAAACTTCGAAAATATCGTTTTAAGTCTAAAGCATCGAAAAACATTCAAAATATCGGTGAGGTCCAAAAGAGTCGAAAAATAATCCAATGTATCGGTAAATATCTAAAAGTACCGAGAAACATCCAAAATATCAGTAAAAGTACAATATATCGAAAAATGTCGGTAAAATTCCGAAAGTATCGACAAACATCCAAAATATCGGTAAAAGACCAAATACATCGAAAAACATCCAAAGTATCGGTAATTATCCAAAAGTATCGAAAACATTCAAAATATCGTCCTAAAGTATCGCAAAAAATGTATCGGTAAATGTCAAAGTACAAAAATATCGGTTAAATTCCAAAAGTATCGAGAATAATCTAAAGGATCGGTACAAGCCCAAAGTTATCATTTTCCACAAACTGGGATAGGTTAAAGTTTTTTACAAAAATATTCTATAGGAAATTTTACTAGGAGGCACCAAAGATAAGAAATGGTTAATACTCGATCAATGTATTGCATAAGATTACAAAGCTTCTGGAAGATGATGAAAGATGCCTAGACTAACAAAAAATTGCTCCTGGGGGGTCTTAAATGTACCCCTGAGGAGTAATAGGGTTAGAACTAATTTTTTTGACATTTTTTACAAAGTTTTAAAGAAAATTGTTTTATGGGAAACTTTTAGCTCATTTATAAGATTTCTAAGAGTGTAGTAATCTAAAAGCACCATATATAATAAAATGCAGTTAATTACAAAACAAAAGCTATTTTCAACGCTAGAAAGAATACGATAGTTTATGCATAGAAGAAAGTAATCTCGCATGGTAGGAATTATATTCCCACTATACCCGGCTGATGGTAATAAGCTCATGCCCGTTGGATTGCAGCTTGGTTATAGTTTGATTGCAGTGCAATAAAGTTAACTACTGAACAAAAAATGTTTGCCAACTAAGTAGATAAAGTTAAATGAAGAGCAATGGATTAGTCTCAGATGAAATAATGATATTTCGAGTTGATAAACATTATTCGTGAAGATTAAAATTTATTACATTATCAATAAATTTTCTCTGTAGCTTTTCGCAAAAGCTTGAATAATAAGTGTCATTAAAAAAAATAAATACAACAGCTACAAAATAATAACCATAAAAGACAAAAACCACAATTTCAGAGCCAAACGAGCTAAATGGAAGAAAAAACAATCCAGCGATCAGCGCAGACGTCAACGACTTAGCTGCTCTTTGGATTTGTCCAAGTTAGTACACAAGTTTGTACTTACTGTTGGATTGTGTTTGTTTGTGTGTCGTATGTATTTGTGTACTACTAAATGACTTTGAATACTTTACATATGTACGCTGTTTATAAAACTTTTGCTCTTTTTTTATTTTTTTAAATTACATGTCCATTCCAGCGTTATTCCCCCGCCCGTGCTCCCCCTTTATCTGTTTTTTTTTTTCGCTTATTTGCTTATTTCGCTTATTTCGTTTGTTTACTTGCATTTTTATTATTTTCTGCTGTTATTTTTTTTCACTGCTTCTTTGTTGACCTTGAACTTGGTATTAGATACAGAAAACTGGTCCCAGGTTTCATTACTCAATTCAACTACCATGCAATGCACTGCTGTTGTTGTTGTTAGTGGTATTACAGAAAATTTATTTATTTTTGTATTTTAAATGCAAAACAGCGCGCGCGAAATAATGACCGGATGGCAGGGTTGCCATGCTATTAAGTTTTTTTAAAGCTCTGCTCCACAAATTCAAATTGAAAAAAACAACTGATACATATGCAAAAATGTAGCACCTAAAGGTTTTGTTTTTTAATTTAGGGTTGTAACATCCCTTCCCCACTTAAGATGGCTTTGGATCATAAGCCACCCTCCTGGTATGAATATGACTCCGATCGGTCAAGTTGTTCACAAACATCCGTACGCGTGTCTGGTTTTTCTAATATGAACACATTCTTTGCAGTGTACAACGCCCGAGATGCCATATGGCATCATCCTGTTCTTCCCCTCCAGAATTGCAATCTGTCTTCAAATTCAATCTTTTATGATCAAAACGATTTATTTATTCAAAAAAAAAAAAACAGATATTGTACATATAAGACATAAAATGCTTAGAAAGTATACGTGTACATTTTATAATTTTTCAAAAATCATAGGATTATAGTGAACTTATAGCCCGGGAAAATGAGACGAAAAAAGAGCTTTTGTGCTAAAAAGTTCCCAGTGGAAATTTTTCACCGGAATTGTCTTTATTTATGCCTTATACACAAACTGTTATGGGACCAAATTTGTAGAAAATTACAAGATCTACAAAAAATAGGCGAAATGTGTACACATAGAAGTAACCGTATAGAAGATATTCAATAGAAACCGGTTTTTTGTCATTTTAAGGGTTTTTTTGGAATATCTTCTAAACGGTTACTTCTATGTGTACACATATCGCTTACTTTTTGTAGATCTTGTAATTCTCTACAAATTTGGTCACATTACTTTTTATCGTAGGACTTAGCAATTCGCAGATATCCTAAAAAAACCAGTAATTTCGAAGCCTTAACGGTTATTCAAGAATATTTTTAAGGTCATGAGCCGTTTGAAAAAAAAAAATTTTATACGGTATATAGAAAATTAAATTATCTTTCAAACGGCATTTTAATTTTGTTTCTACAACTTCTCATTGAAGAGTTATTGCAATTTAAAAAGTAAGATATTTTAATATGAACTCATAGGTAGTATTTCATATCATAACTGTTAACAACTTTTTAAATTGGGTGATCTCCTAAACTAGAATTTGTACGCAAATACTTTTAACGTTCTTTTGTAGGAAATTTCCTGTGCTACAAAATTGGAGACCAACATTTTTCTGTAAAAGTTAGCATTAGCGAGATATTTGCAAGAAAACTGATTTTAGCGACCTTTGAGCCTTAATAACTTTTTATGCGCACACGACATTGCAATGAACTTTTCACAGTTTGTGTATCATGCATAAATAAAGACAATTCCGGTGAAAAATTTCCACTGGTAATTTTTTCGCAGAAAATGTCTTATTTTCCTGGGTTATTAAAAAAATGAAGGTTTCTTTTGAAGTGAAATCAAAACTAGTAAGGGTGTAAAATTTGGCTTGGCCAAACATTAAAAACCCTACACTGCAGTATTTTTAAAATTTTGCTCATATGGGAGGTGCTACGCTCTCTTGTCCGAGTTCACCCAGTTTTTGTCCAGAGCTTGAATTTATAGTTTTTAGTGCCTGGGTGAAAAACCTTTTCAGTATAGCGTTTTGAAGCTATTGCTTATATAGGAGGTGCCACGCCCTGTTGTCCGAGTTCGTCTAGTTTTAGCTTAGAGAGTTCATTTATAGTCTTTAGTATTTGAGTGAAGTTTGGTTGGATTATCTCAAAAAACTCTTTCAGTATAGCATTTTTAAACTTTTGCTTATATAGGAGGTGCCACGCCCACTTATCCGCTTTCACCCAATTTTTGTTTGAAGCTTTCATTTATGATTCTTAGTGTCTGAGTTGAATTTGGTTCGAATATCTCAAAAAACGCTTTCAGTATAACGTTTTGAAGCTTTTGCTTATATGGGAGGTGCCACGCCCTCCTGTCCGAATTTGATCAGTTTTTTTTCAGAGCTTGCGTTTTAAATTCTTAGTATTTATGCGTATTTTGGTTGCATTATCGTGAAAAATACTCCTAAAATTGTATTTTGAATATATATTTTGTATGGGCGGTAGGCGTGTCCGTTTACCGATTTCTCTCATTTTCAATCCCCCGAGCTATCCTTGACGACGAAGGCAGTGTACCAAATATCATTGAATTCTCTCGCTCACTTTTCCCAAAAAGTGTATTTCAACACACAGCCAGCCAGCCAGCCAGCTGGAGGTGACGCTGATCAAGAATATATATACTTTTCTTTATCTGCCACGCCTCCTTCTCCGCGTTACAAACGGAAAGACAAAGTGAATACACCCTGGGTGTAGGGTATAACAATCAAAAAAATTAGTGTTGCTGATATGTTTATCGTTGCATCTCACTCTTGCATGCACAGAGTTCTATGTAACGAAATGTGACGTGATCTTGAAATTGTGCCCCAGCGCCGCATAGTGGCGTGAAAAGCATATATTTTGGAAAAACGACAATTCCTCCAGTTTATGAATTTGAAGAATTTTTCTTTTAAAAGCTTTGTTATCAACACGGTTTCAATTTCCACGAGCGGAATTCCAAAATTCGAAAATCCAAGATGGCTAGTCCAATATAGTGGACAATAATTTTACATAAAAATTCTAATTTTATTCAAAAATTTTAGTTATAGTATAGTATAGCTCGAAAATTTTAGGGTGTTTCGAAAATTTTCCATTTTTTATCGTAACAATTAAAAAGGTTTTTGCTTGGAATTTTCAGTTCTTTTTTTTGGAGATTTACAATTTAGAATAAAAGTCAAGCTTTGTGTCAAATTAGCGGGGCAGGGGGTTTTGTAAAGAAAAACTACAGCCACAAAATTTTTGTTTCCACAGAAAAATCGCAAAGAAAAAGCTGCAACTTCCAAGCAAAAAATATTTTAAGTTTTACACTGAAAAAAATGAAAAATTTTCGAAACACCCTAAAATTTTCGAGCTGCAAAATTATTCTTTCTACAGCAAAATCGCAGCAAAAAATAATTAAAAACTATAACTAACCTAAAAGTGAAATTTTTTTACAATTTCTTATGATTTTTGAATAAAGTTAGAATTTTTATGTAAAATTACAGTCTGCCATATTGGACTAGTCATCTTAGATTTTCGAATTTTGGAATTCCGCTCGTGAAAATTGAAACCGTCCTAGAAATTGTCGATTGTCCAAAATATATGCTTTCCACGCCACTATGCGGCGCTGGGTTACAGTTTCAAGATCGCGTCACATTTCGTTACATAGAACTGTGTGTATGCAAGAGTGAGATGCAACGATAAACATATCAGCAATACTCATTTTTTTGATTTGCTCTTTAATCTATTATAAATATATTTGGTAACCCTATTTGAAGTGAGAGCGCAAAGAGAGAGTAAAAGAGAAAGATTATTTCAGATGACAAGTGCTGAAATAAAAAAACGAACACCGTCAACGGCAACAGCAGCAGCAGCGACAGCGATTGTAATCAAAGTAATCAGCGGATGGAAATGGAAATAGATGAATTGTTTTTGTTGTTGTAAGAGTAATTTTTGTTGTTTGTTATTTGGTAGTAACAATGGTAATTGGCAGCAGCAACAAGTTGTTGTTGTTGTTGATGATGTTTATAGTTTAAACTACATGTGTTGCTGTGATTGTTGTTATGTATTTTAGTAGTAGTTGTTGCTGCTGCTATTGTTGTTGACAGTGATGTGTTTATTGTTATTGCCATTGTGGAACACGTGACGTGACGTAACGTCGTGACGTGACTAACACTGAAATGCAAATTTAATGCACATGGAATAAATTAACAAAAACAATTGGACTTCAAATGTTGATGGGCGAAAATAAATCACAGGTGGATATTGCCTTTAACTACTTTGCGTACAGTGTTGCTTTAAATATCTAGTTGGTTCCATTATCTCAAATAATGCATGAGTTACGGCATTTTGGAAAATATGCTTGTATGGGAGGTGCCATGCCTTTTTGTTCGAGCTTGGCACGTTTTCGTATTGAACTTGTCTCAACTATTTCTAATGCCTATACGAAATTTGGTTCCATTCCTGTAAATATTGCTCTAAGCATAAGGGGCGGTAGGCATATCCGTTAGTCGATTTCGCTTATTTTTAATCCCACAAATTACCTTTTATGTCAAAAGTAGCGTACAAAATTTCATTGAGCTATCTTGTATCCCAAAAATATTACAATGATTTCAACATACAACCAGCCAGGCCGACATAGCTATGTATATCGACTCAGGAGTTGGTTACAAAAGTACAGGGAGGTGATAGAGCAGGCCAAAACTAAAAATATTGCATTCAGGGGGAAGGGTTCCAAAATGTAACACTGAGGATTTATAGAGATAAAACTGATTTTCTGGATTATTTTACAAAAACAAAAAATTTTTGGGGTCACCATGGCGTTTCAGAGGAAACTTTTGGGGTATTGTGTTAGCTTTCTAAGGGTGTGTTTGATTTATAGAGCTTAAAACTATTTAGCAAAATTCCGGATCAGAAGGATTCATATTTTCACTTTTTAAGTATGAAATAGTACCCTTTTCATATGAAATGAATGCATATATGTAAAGTTTAGAAAATCAGTTTTTTTTTTTTAAATTTAATTCAACTGGACGCCTTTTTTGTTATAATTTGCCACTATAAAGTATTGCTACAAAAATGCCTACATTATTTTCTATCTGCTACTGTTTTTTTATTGACATCATCGACATATTGCTACCATATTACTCAAAAGAAAATTGAATTTAATTAAAAAAATAAAAAAATAATTGAATATTAAAAAAAATATCTCGCTGCTTCTGCAGCCCATATAAATTGCATGCGCTGACACAATTCCCACGAATTGCCCACACTTGGCCGCACCACAGTAACAAAAACAACAACTAAAAATGGAAATACTTGCACAAATGAACAACAACAGCAGCAATGCGATCAAACGATCAATGTCAACGTTCGTAATCCAACCACCACCACCACCACCATTATCATCATCATCATCACCATCATCATCATCATATAAAATTATTAATTTATTGCGTACTAATAGTTACACGGTGCTGCTGCTGATGATTGGAACGCGCAAATATGCATCATCCACATGAGCCAAAGTGATGGTAGGTGGCCAGTAGAATTAATTTTTTTATTTTTTTGGAATTTTGCTTAATTTTGTGAAATAGAAATAATTTTCTCTATTTTATGGTGGACAATGGAGCAAAGGGGCTGCGTAAGCTAAAACAAAAAAATTACAATATAGGCACAGTGTCATTGAGGTGTTGAGTAATTAATGCAAATTTTAACGACGCAGAAAATAGAAAATCGCTTATGAATGCTGATTCAGGCATCAAAAACAACACCATAAATTTTACGGTCCATTATCCAACTAATTTTATTCAAGAGTTGTATTTAGTGATGTTATCATACAATATATTTCTTTTTTTTTTTTCTTTTTTGATCTTTTCTTTTTTTTTTTTCTTTTCTTTTCTATTCTTTTCTCAAAATTAGAAAATTCATACTATTGATATATTTATGAATACATAGTAAGCTTTCCTGGCTTATTGGCACTTCTTAGCAGAAAATAAAACGACCACCTTCCGAAGTGGAGTAATCGTTGGATGTTCCGAAAAGTTGTGAAAAAACGAACTACTCCTTTGCTGGTTGCTTAAGGAGCTCAAAAATGACGTAGACAACGTTTTCGTTTGATTGTGGGCTCATTTCAGTAATCGACTATGCTCGTATTTTTATATTCATTTCATAATTTTTCCAATCGAAGGTATGAAATGATATTCTGTTCAGATTGCGCCTTCCAATCAAAGACATAAAATGATGTTTTAAAGCAAAGAAATTCAAAGACACACATTCGTTTTCCATAGCCAAATAGAAGAAACCCGATCGCCGACTGTTCCGATTGCTTCTTCTTGTAGAAGGCAACAAAGGAAGAATGATACGACGAGCGGCCAGTGCTAAACAAAAGGAAAGTATTTTCTGATGCAGCAATGCAATGATTCGAAAAGCAAAAGGAATGTGCCAAACAGCTCTGTTTGGATGGTCAAACTTTCTGCTGGGTTGTTTCATTCAATATACCAGTTCGGAATATGAGAGATTCGATTTTATTTTACTTGTGTTTCAGTTGAACTTTGTATGTAATTCTTTCCCCACTTGAACATTTCTCATCATCTCATTTTTATATCTTTTATGGTATGAAAAAGCTCACACCTAAACACGTTTTGGATAGCTAATCCTTTTCACCTACCTGTATGAGCTCTTGGGCTCCCCTATTGTTGATAAGACTATTTTCCTACCATTTCTGAATCAAGTTATTTTTGATGCTACTGTTTATTTCATTGCCCCAATGTTCATCGTGTCCTGGTGGCCAGACTAGAGTGGCATCAATCCTACAAGATTAGGCTTTCAAAAAACTCAAAACATTATCCGATTAGGTATGAACGGGTATATTTTTTGAAAACGCCATTTAAGGTTTAAGAGTCATTTGATTGTCCGAGAAAAAACATGTGCCCCAACAGAGAACGAACCAACTTTTACCAATCGCGCAAAAATTTTGAAATATCCTAAAACAAATTGTAATAATTGGTTCACAGGAACCGAAGTAATGAGCATTTTGCAGAACCCGTTTTTTTTAGCTCGAAAACACGAAAATCCCATAATTTCTATCATTGGCCCATACGTAAAGAAAACCGGTTTTGGGCAAAATACCATGCCGAAAAGATTCAATTCTCTCTAAAAATTGGTCATATGTCGTTGCCAGAAGTTCCCTTATGAAGACATTTTCTGGCGCATAACTCTACAGAGTGAACATCTGCCTGAAAAATTAATATATTGAGTTTGTCCTTTATAACGCACACAAGGACGCAAGGAAGTTATAGAAAAGTATAAATGTATGTTCTTGATCACCGCCACTTCCTGAGTCGACATAGCCATGTCCGTCTATCTGCATATTCGTTGAAATCATTTTCATATATTTTTAAAGCAAGATAATTCAATTAACCCTTTAAGGACCGCAAGAAATTGGGAGCTTATAGAACCATGTTAGCTATTTATAATGGTATATTTGGCGACCAGAAAACATATTTTAAAATAAAAATTCAAAAAATTTTAACGGTTTTTCTGGAATTTTCTGGGACATATGTGTCCCTATGGTCGTTGAGGGAGACTTTTTCCCCATACATTTTTATATGGGGAAAATATGCCCTTATTTCAAAGGGTGATAACTCGGAAAGTAAGGGTTCAATTGAAAAGATTTAAGGGTATGGTTTGATAAGTAAAATTAGGGCTATTTGATGCCATCAAAAGATTTAAACTACAGCATCTCCTGGAACTACACCGTAAGATTGAAAACAGCGCTTTCTCAGCTTCAAGCACGGATACCTCAAAATCCTGAAGTATATGAGCAATTCTACCCTCAGATTCGAGTTCAGTGTCAAAAAGTACAGGTTCGTTAAATTTTTTATTTTGATTGCCTGTGAAATTGGTGAAATTGTAGTATAAAAGTGAGTTGAAAAGTTACCCTTTACGACCATAGGGACACCGGTGTCCCATTTTGAATTTTATGATTTGTCAAAATACTTCATTTAAAAAATGGTTCAATGAATATATAAAACAACAATTTACTAACCTGAAAACAATTATTTCACACTATAATATGATTAAAAACACTTTAACACCTACAAATTCTGCTGTAAAGTATAGCAATATTTCACCACTTAAACGGTCACATTAGAATGATCATACAAAAATAACGGTTCTTCTGATGGTGTTGCCAGATTCAATAGAAATGAAAAAAGCGTTTAGAATCGGATAAATATCAAAATTACATAAATCGGATTCTTAACCCTTTTAGGACCATAGGGACATATGGGTCCCAAGACAAAAATAAATTATTTTTAAAAAAGTAAGAAACCGATATATGTAATTTTGACATTTATCAGTTCCTAAACGCTTCCTTCATTCCTATTAAATCTGGAAACACCATCAGAAGCACCGTTATTTTTGTATGATCACTCCAATGTGACAGTTTGTGTGGTGAACTATTGCTGTACTTAACAACAGAATTTATAGGTGTTTAATTGTTTTTAATCATATTATAGTGTGAAATAATTGTTGATATGTAAATAAATTGTTGTTTTATACATTAATTGAACAATTATTTAAGTTTAGTATATTGATAAATCATAAAATTCAAAATGGGACACCGGTGTCTCTATGGTCATAAAGGGAGACTTTTCAACTCAATTTTGTACTATAATCTTACCAATTTCCCAGGCAATCAAAATAAAAAAATTTAATAAGCCTGTTAGTAGACATATGTACTGTAACGAACTTTTTGGCACTAAATACAAATCTGAGGCCAGAATTGCTCATATATTGTACTTCAGGATTTCGAGATATCCGTGCTTGAAGCTGAGAAAGCGCTGTTTTCAATCTTGCGCTGTAGTTCCAGGAGATGGTTTATTTCAATTCTTTTCATGGCATCAAATAGCCCTAATCTTACTTATCAAACCATACCTTTAAATTTTTCCAATTGGACCCTTACTTTCCGAGTTATCAACCTTTGAAATAATGGCATATTTTCACCATATAAAAATGTATGGGGAAAAAGTCTCCCTTAACGACCATAGGGACACATATGTCATTGAACATTCCAAAAAAACCGTTAAAATTTTTTGAATTTTTATTTTAAAATATGATTTCTGGACGCCCAATAGACCATTATAAATACCTAACATGGTTGCATAAGCTCCCAAATCCTTACGGTCCTGAAAGGGTTAATTATTTAAATATAATTTATTTTTGTCTTGGGACACATATGTCTCTATGGTCCTGAAAGGGTTAAATTTTGCACACCTTTAAGCAAAAGCCAACTCTTGGGATTAAAAATGAGCAAAATCTGTCAACGAAAACACCTATCGTTCACACAGAATAACGATCAAAACTCCATGTTTAGAGCTTTAGCTGCGGGAACGCAAACAAAATACATACTAGATACTACCAATTTTGGAAGTAATCAGGGCGTGGCACCTCCCATATAAGAAAGTTATGCAAAAAGCAAACGATATTTGAGATAACGCAACTAAATTAAATACAGGCACAACACATAGTCAAAGCAAACTCAAAGCTGGAACTAGGTGAATTTGAACAAGAGCCCGTGGCACTTCCAGTATAAGAAGATTTTTGAAAATATCGTTATTTGAGATAATGACAGCAAATTTCGTACAAACACCAGGAATACTCGATTCAAGCTTAGCGCAAGAACTAAGTGAATGCGCAAGTGAGAGCGTGAGGCATCCTTTGCAAGCATAGCTTTTAAACTGTATTTCAGCCAAGCCAAATATAACAACCTAACTATGTAGTTCTTTTTGCAACTACTTTTTGGAAACTTAGAACTACAACCAAATCTTCTGCGTTGCTATCTACAATTTTGGTCTTATGAGTAAACCATAGCTGTGAGTACTATTCTAGACCTATATCAATTCTTCTCCAATCAAAAACATAAATCGAATAATATCTGATTATGATGTAATTAATGCGGCTGACAAAAGCAAATCGTGTCAAGACTTAAGTTCTATTTAAACATCTTAAAGTCGTAGTATCCAATACAATCGATAACTTTGCACAGTCATACAATTAGTGGCAACAAGAAAACCAAAACGAAAAATTGAAATTAAACCAATGAAATTTAAGAACAACATCGTTCTTGTTTGTTTATTTTGTATTTGCGCATTTAACTCAAAGTAGGTTTCTTTACTTCAAAAATAAACTTCAGTCTGACTCACGGAGCGTTCTTAGAAAGCGTTTATATAACAATAAGCATTCTATCATGCAAAGAGTTCGTTCTGAAGAAAAACACCTGCACATGCGATTGTATGGCCATTCACGCTAATTAAATGTTACTCATACGTCACACTCTAACATCAGCAGCAGCAGCGACAGCACTTAAAATGTACTTAGATTTCATTATTTTTTGATATTTTTGCTTTTTAATTTTTAATTTTTAAATAACGCCCCCATTTTGTGTTGGCCCGACATCATAATGCTGTCACATAAATCACAGCACATCCATTCATCACTCTGCAGCTAATCAGTCAGAGTGTTTAGAGCGATACCTCGCAGTTATTTATTGCTGCTGTTCAGTCCTCAAAAGTTTCACAGCTAAGCTACGCTTAGTTAACTTTGCTTTGCTAAGTTTAGTGGCGTCAATTTAACTTAAACTTGGCCTTAAGGTGATCCACTAAAGCAACAACAGCAAACTCACTTTGGTGCCACCAATGTGATCAACTTGACAGCAAGGTTCAGCATGAGTCGAAGCACGCTTTAAGCGTCATTTAATTGCATTTTACTTATATGCTCAAACATTTAGTGTTCTTGGCAAGTAACATACACGTAGTTGTCATCATCATCTTTAGAGTCATGTCGATATAAAGTGAGTTCATAAGAACTTTTAGTGAGTGTTTTAAACTTCTTGTTTTTTTCGAGATAAATAGTTAAATAGAAGATGTCAAGAAAATATATCAGGCCTGTTCCGTTATCCGTGTGTTTTCAATTACTTTTCATTTAGGAGGCTTTTTAATGAAAACGGTAATGAAAAGTATTGGGATCTTTTTTGTGAGGAATGACAGGTTCTTCAACTAATATTGGTTTATATTTACGAAAAAGTAAAGGTTCAGGAAATATTCTCAAAAAGTCTAAAAATTCGACTTTATCGAATATTTCCGAAACATTTACTTTTTTGTAAATATAAAACAATATTACTTGAAGAACCTGTAATTCTTCGCAAAAAAAATCCTAACACTTTTTATCGTGTGACTCACCAATTTTATCAAAAAGCCTCCTAAGTGAAAAGTAATTGAAACCATGTGGATTACGGAACAGGCCAGTATAATAAATTCATATTGGTTTTTATTCCAGGATCCATATCCAAGTTCTATCAGCAGTTTTTCTTTGTTTATGTTGTAAGATTTTCTTCAAAAGATTTATTTTACTAGCTGAAAGTTAATTTTTCTGTTAAGAAAAACATGAGTTTGAACTAATTAGATATTTTCTTCATGTTTGTAATTATTTTTTAAGGAGGGGCTTGAATGATTAATATCTATTTAACTTAATGATTTGATGTTATTCGTTAGATCTTTAAGGGGATTTTTCATATAATTATATACATGATTGTAGATTCTGAAATATTTCGATTTCATATTCTCACCTTGGATAACAATAAAGTCATATGAAAAAAAAATTAAACTTTACGTTTTAAAGGTGTTACCTTTGCCCTGGCCACAAATTTAATACCCTACACTGCAGTGTTGAGAAAATTTTACCTGCACGTGTTATGCCACATGCTCGTGTCTGTGATTACATATTCTTTGCTCTGAGCTTGCATTTATTATCCTTAGTAACTGAGTGAAATCTGATTGGATTATCCCGAAAAAATTAAATCATGTTAGCATTTTAAAATTTGTGTTCATATGGGAGGTTTCACGGTTTCTTGTCCAAATTCGAAAAGTTTAAGAAATTTCATAAATGTCAGAAACGTTTATATAAAACCGCAAAATGTTTTTAAAACTCGAGAATGCTAAAAAAGGTTGAGAAAAGTCGGGTAATGTTAGAGAAAAAATAGAGAAATATTACCAAAAATTTCATTAAATATTTAAATTTTACTTAAGGCTAGCGACGTTCCCAACCAACTTTCAAGTGAGAATACCTGAAAGGAAAAGTGGGCTCTAAAATGGAGTCTGGTGCGGGGGTATTTTTCAAGGAGTTGAATAGCAGCGAGTCTTTTGCTTTACCCCGTTACTGCAGTGTATTTCAAGCGGAAATTCTGGCTGTGTGGAAGGCATGCCAAATTATTAAACCCAAAATTTATGAATGTAGTGACACATTTGTTATTTACGTTGACAGTCAGGCAGCCATTAGGGCCCGTGGGTTCAATACTACTAAGTCTCGCTTAGTTCTTAGCTGCAGGAAATCCCTATGTGAAGTAGGGCAGCTATGTAATCTTACAATATGTTGGGTTCCCGGACACAGTAATTTCGTTGGCAATGAAAATGCTGATGAACTTGCTATGAAACGGTCTTTAACTGACATAGTTTCTAAAACCTATATTATGAAACCACTTGCATTGATAAGAGCAAACATTGACTCTAAATGTATTTTGTGGGCTAATTTTAGATGGTCAAACTTAACTACATGTTTTACGTCTAGGGTGATATGGCTACTGTATGACGCTAACAGAACACGTAGAACTATTTCTTTAGATAGGCAAAGTCTCAGAACTTTAATTGGTGTCATTACAGGGCACTACTTTATAGGCAGACACTCTTCTAGATTGGGCTTTACTGACATAGGAGATCTTTGTAGAAGTTGTAAAGATCCTGACGTTGAAAAGTCCATTTTTCATTTCCTTTGTGAATGCCTAGCGTTGGCTAACCGACGTTACAAGGTGTTCGAAAGGCACTTCTTCGACTCTCCTGAAGATATACTTAGCTCAAAAGAGTCCCAAATCCATTTTGGAGTTTATAAAAATTTTCAAAATGGTTCACATAGGTTAACAGCGAAGTTATATATCGGGTATACAATGGGCCTAATCGCGGCTTAAGTTATGATGGCAACTGCCACCTCCCGCACTAACCTAACCTAACTTTACACTAGCGATGAGAAACCAAGACCAAGAAATTTTGGACCATAGCTGTTTTGGCCGTGGACATTGAGTCTTGGTCTTGGTTTTCATATTGAGTCTCGGCCTTGGCCATTAGTTTTGGGTCTCGTTTTTGGTCTTGAAAAAATTTCTAATAATTGTTGAATATTCAAAATTTCTAAATCTCTTTTTTTTCCAAAGCAGTTTGGTTTTTAAGATGTAAATTTTGATTTAGTAGAAGATTTAATGCTTGAAAGGGGCGTGATAGACCTATTATCTATAAATTATACTTCGAATATAAGAGTATATTTCACAATCGAAAGATTTCAAATAGGGTGTTATACTAAAGAGCACTTGGAAGATTATCTAGTTCTAATAGGCAAACTAAAAAACACCTTGCTTGCTGATATAGAAAATAATTTGGCAAAAAGTTTGAAGTATATTATTTAGTGCAAAGAATAATTTGTTGATAATCACAAGAGAACAACGAATTGGTTTAATTGAATGTTAGGCCCAAAATAATTTAAATAAAAATCATAGATTTTGTCATGAAGACTGTAATTGAAAAAGAAGGTTGACGGCGCTATTCTTTGCCATTTTTGTCTGATTTAGTTTAAATGTTTTGAAATACTTTACTCACACTTTTTTTTTTTTTTTTTTGATTTTTAATTTAATTTGTATTTACTCTTTGTATTCTTCTTCTTCTTCTTGTGCGCACTGATAAGATTTTACATTTCATATCTTTCAGTTCAACGGCTGGTTCTGGATGGTCGTCTGCTTCTATTTTCGTCCATCGACTGTCATTCACTTCTTGTGATAATTTTTTCTTGTTTTCTTTTAACATTTGTCTTGTTCTTCTTTCGACGCAGCATCACTCCATTTGGCTGTGCTTCTGCTGTGCTGATTTTGATAAGCAACAAATTTCGATTTCATTTCTGTAAATTCTTCATGGAAAAGATTAACATGGCTCTTAATTTTTGAAGCTTCTTTATTAATTTTACCAAAATGAAACACTAAGCAACAGCACATTTAGTGATTTTCTGCAATTTTTTTTTTAGTCTACGACAGATTTTGCTCAAAAACTAACCAACTTTTTAGGCGAAACCCTGATCGAGCTATATTTTTGGGACTGGGTTACTTAAACAATTTGACTGACCATGTTTTATTTACATATTACTAGCTTTTTCCATCCATATGCTTAGAAGTTTCAGATTTTGTTTTTTAGGGGGGTGACACCGCCCATTTTTCTAAGAGGTGTTATTTGACTTAGTGCCCTTTACATGTGTCCCAAATTTTATTCATATGAGACAAATGGCTTTCGAAATAAATTGAATTTTGTATTTTAAGGACGTGACACCGCCCATTTTTTAGTGAATAATATTTACTTTAGTGACCTTTTCATGTGAGCCAAATTCCATTTCAGTTTCAGGGATATAACGAATTTTGTTTTTTGTGGCGTTACAGCCCCCGTTGCTCATAGCCTTCCCCTAATTTATACTAACATACTGTGAAATCTAAATAGGTTAAGTGGTTTCAGAGTCTATAAAACACGAAAAAACAGACTTACCTAAACAAAACTAGACTAGACTAAACTAAACTAAACTAAACTAAACTAAACTAAACTAAACTAAACTAAACTAAACTAAACTAAACTAAACTAAACTAAACTAAACTAAACTAAACTAAACTAAACTAAACTAAACTAAACTAAACTAAACTAAACTAAACTAAACTAAACTAAACTCAACTAAACTAAACTAAACTAAACTAAACTAAAATAAACTAAACTAAACTAAACTAAACTAAACTAAACTAAGCTAAACTAAACTAAACTAAACTAAACTAAACTTAACTAAACTAAACTAAACTAAACTAAACTAAACTAAACTAAACTAAACTAAACTAAACTAAACTAAACAGAACTAAACTAAACTAAACTAAACTAAACTAAACTAAACTAAACTAAACTAAACTAAACTAAAATAAACTAAACTAAACTAAACTAAGCTAAACTAAACTAAACTAAACTAAACTAAACTAAACTTAACTAAACTAAACTAAACTAAACTTAACTTAACTAAACTAAACTAAACTAAACTAAACTAAACTAAACTAAACTAAACTAAACTAAACTAAACTAAACTAAACTAAACTAAACCAAACTAAACTAAACCAAACTAAACTAAACTAAACTAAACTAAAATAAGCTAAAATAAGCTAAACTAAACTAAACTAAACTAAACTAAGCTAAGCTAAACTAAACTAAACTAAACTAAACTTAACTAAACTAAACTAAACTAAACTAAACTAAACTAAACTAAACTAAACTAAAATAAACTAAACTAAACTAAAATAAACTAAGCTAAGCTAAGCTAAGCTAAGCTAAAATAAACTAAACCAAACCAAACTTAACTAAACTAAACTAAACTAAACTAAACTAAACTAAACTAAACTAAACTAAACTAAACTAAACTAAACTAAACTAAACTAAACTAAACTAAACTAAACTAAACTAAACTAAACTAAACTAAACTAAACTAAACTAAACTAAACTAAACTAAACTAAACTAAACAAAACTAAACTAAACTAAACTAAACTAAACTAAACTAAACTTAACTTAACTAAACTAAACTAAACTAAACTAAACTAAACTAAACTAAACTAAACTGAACTAAACTAAACTAAACTAAACTAAACTAAACTAAACTAAACTAAACTAAACTAAAATAAGCTAAACTAAACTAAACTAAACTAAACTAAGCTAAGCTAAGCTAAACTAAACTAAACTAAACTAAACTAAACTAAACTAAACTAAACTAAACTAAACTAAACTAAACTAAACTAAACTAAACTAAACTAAAATAAACTAAACTAAACTAAATTAAACTAAACTAAACTAAGCTAAGCTAAACTAAACTAAACTAAACTAAACTAAACTAAACTTAACTAAACTAAACTAAACTAAACTAAACTAAACTAAACTAAACTAAACTAAACTAAACTAAACTAAACTAAACTAAACTAAACTAAACTAAACTAAACTAAACTAAACTAAACTAAACTAAACTAAACTAAACTAAACTAAACTAAACTTAACTTAACTAAACTAAACTAAACTAAACTAAACTAAACTAAACTAAACTAAACTAAACTAAACTAAACTTAACTAAACTAAACTAAACTATACTAAAATAAACTAAACTAAACTAAACTAAACTAAACTAAACTAAACTAAACTAAACTAAACTAAACTAAACTAAACTAAACTAAACCAAACTAAACTAAACTAAACTAAACTAAACTAAACTAAACTAAACTAAACTAAACTAAACTTAACTAAACTAAACTAAACTAAACTAAACTAAACTAAACTAAACTAAACTAAACTAAACTAAACTAAACCAAACTAAACTTAACTTAACTTTACTAAACTAAACTAAACTAAACTAAACTAAACTAAACTAAACTAAACTTAACTAAACTAAACTAAACTAAACTAAACTAAACTAAACTAAACTAAACTAAACTAAACTAAACTAAACTAAACTAAACTAAACTAAACTAAACTAAACTAAACTAAACTAAACTAAACTGAACTAAACTAAACTAAACTAAACTAAACTAAACTTAACTAAACTAAACTAAACTAAACTAAACTAAACTAAACTAAACTAAACTCAACTAAACTAAACTAAACTAAACTAAACTAAACTAAACTAAAATAAAATAAACTAAACTAAACTAAACTAAGCTAAACTAAACTAAACTAAACTAAACTAAACTAAACTAAACTAAACTTAACTAAACTAAACTAAACTAAACTAAACTAAACTAAACTAAACTAAACTAAACTAAACTAAACTAAACTAAACTAAACTAAACTAAACTAAACTAAACTAAACTAAACTAAACTAAACTAAACTAAACTAAACTAAACTAAACTAAACTAAACTAAACTAAACTAAACTAAACAAAACTAAACTAAACTAAACTAAACTAAACTAAACTAAGCTAAGCTAAACTAAACTAAACTAAACTAAACTAAACTAAACTAAACTAAACTAAACTGAACTAAACTAAACTGAACTAAGCTAAACTAAACTAAGCTAAGCTAAGCTAAGCTAAGCTAAGCTAAGCTAAACTAAACTAAACTAAACTAAACTAAACTTAACTAAGCTAAACTACAAATCTTTACTGTTAAAAACTATAGACTACTTTTTATTATTCCAAGTTTAATTTTTAAGTAAGTACGCATCAGTCATCAACTTCATAAAAGTCACAGCAATTCTCAAAAGCTCAGAAACACAAACTTGGATACCCCGTGTAAGGTTATGGTGATTTCAATATTGTTGCTGTTTGTGTGCGTATTTGTCATCCAGCAATGCCTCGACGACGATTGTTGATTGCTGCTGCCTGCTTTGCTGTACAGATTCTTCAGCGGCTTCTTCGTCGTCTTTTGGTTGGACTCTTAATGCTTCCCTTAATAAATTTAATCAGACCCCATACTAAAAAAAGGTCTTCAGACGCTCTTCTGCTTCCACTTCATTGCTGTGTCGTTCATTTATTATTGTTTGTTTTGTTGTTGTTGCTGTTGTCTTTATTGCTTAAATTCTCTTGTAATGTTGTTGAAGATGTTGGTGCTGCTTGTTGTTGCTGTCGTCGATTTCAGTCTTTGGTTGTTAAGTGTTTTTTCATTTGTTCTTGTACTTTTTGGTGTGTACTCGTACTTTATTTTATTTTTCCATTTATTAAGATTACCATTTGGCACGCTTTATTGCTGTTTTATGTTGTTGCTGTTTTTATTGTTGTTGCCATTGTCAATACTCTACTATATGTTGGTATATTGTTGCTTATCGCTATGTTGCTGCTTTAAATTCTTAAGCGAAATAAAAAAAGCACTGCCATGGAAGTGGAAGCCTAAGAAGCATAAAATAAAATGACACACTTGGACCAAAAGAAAAGTAGGAGGGTATCTCACTAGAGAAATGACAATAAAAATCAAAGTTTGGGAGGAGAGGAGAGGAGTGTAGGGTAAGTCGAAAACTTCAAAAAAATGGCAAATTATTCTGAAAAACTCTCAACTAGTACTGCTTACATTTATGTACGATAACTTGGCAATCTGAATTGGAATTAAAATACTACTAAACTAGAACTAGAAACAAAAGTTAGAAGCCCAAATATCTCAGCATTTCTTGCTTCAAAAAAAAATTTTTCAGAATATTATGTTTGCTTCTACATATTTTTCACGGAAGCGTATATTATGTTCTTCCGGGGATATGCATCCCCACAATGAAATGCTGTGTTAAAAAAGATATGCTGTCAGAATGGCGTTGGAAGCGGCTTCTTGATTCCCTGGAAGCATATCGGAATTCATTTCAATGCGCTTTCGCTTTCCGGTGGTTTTATGTGTCAATCTTATCCACTTTCTCAAACCACCCTATCATTTACGAAGTAAGTACTATGTATGTACGAGTATGTCCCAACACCTCTCCAATGGTTGGATGTAATTGTGTAGGCGGTAGCAGGATGTTAAAATTTTTAACTACCGTCGAGTGTTTTTAATTGTGACCGCATTTTTAGGGTTTTATGAGACGCACACGAAGGATATCAACAGCAACAGCAACATCACTGAAGACATTTTCCACTGTCATTTCTTTTTGGGACTCTCTCTCTCCCTTGAGGACCATTTAACGCGAATTCTGTTGCTGGTGCCCAAATGCTTTTTTATTCCTCTTTATCATTTAATTTGCATAAATAATGAATACGAATGAAAAATTTTGACTTTGTTGGGAAATTATGTGAAAAGTTGTTCATTTCTGTTGATGCATAAAATTTTGAATGTTTTTTCTAGACACAGATAAGAGGGGCAAACAAAAGATGCCACTCGTTTAAATGCGTGTAATGAATTTTTTATGAAATTTACAAAAAAAAAAAAAAATCAACCAGAAATTTGTGTTGAGTTTTAGGTGTCAATTTTACAAGTTTTCAAGTGCTTATTAAATTTACCTTGACCTTTTGACAACTTTTTACTGCTATTTCACGCTTAATTAAGTTTTGGTTAAAATATTAAAAATTTATGGGCATTTTTCGTTAGGAATTTAAGAAACAAATTGCGAAAAAGAATTCCTAATAATGTTAGATTTTTAACTGGATCAAAACACAAAATTTGTGTGGAAAACTTTTTTGTTTGGCTCCAGAAATGGCGCCTAGCAATGAAAAAAAAAAATATTTTATATAAAATATTTTTTCATATGGTCAATATAAACCCATTTAAAATTTAATTATGGAGAAAACGCCACTTGTCAGTCAAATGTAAAAAAACGGTATTGATTCTACAGCCAATGGCTGAGCCTTAGCAAAATATCAAAAACAGCAACAAAAATTATGACAAGAGGTAGTAGAGAATAACAAAAAACATGAATTAAGGCACTTAAGCTAACAATTTCTATGAAAGCGCATAGCGCAGTTCGTTAACAAATGTGAGCTTGACTTCGAATGAGCATGGTTCAAGTCCGACTTCAAACAAAAAGTTAAATTTTTGAAGTGCTATTTCATTTAATTTAAAATAAATTATATTAAATTAAATTTAACATAAATTGGTGTGAAGATGGTAACGTGGCGGCAACCAAAACAGTGTCACCTTAGCCGTGTTAAGTAGTTTTCTTAAAATTGTCATAATTTTCTAATTTGAAATTTGTATGGGATTTCGATTCTTGCAAATAATGACTGAAGTTCATAAAATTAGTATAATTTTCATTTAAATTAAAATTGTTCAACTTCTTATATTTATTTTGAGCCGCTAAAGCCAAATATGTAATTAATTTATCCGTAAGTTCCACATTTTTGGAGATATTATTCATTTAAAGTGAAAAACTAAATTTTAATATTCTCTTTTATTTTCCACCTTGGATGGTAAATATTATCTCCGAAACTAAAGAGTTTACGGAGAAATAATTTGCAGATTCGGATTTTTTTTTTTATTTAATTTTATAAATGGTCGGTCATCGTGTGAGGTTTTTTTTTAATCAAAAAACCTTTTGTTATTTATTTGTACCATTCCTCAACATGTTTGACCATGTAAACTTTTATCTTCGAAAAAATGCATCGTTTTTCTACGCCATGGAGAGAAAAGTGAGCTGTACCACGCCCTCAAAGAAATTTTTTTATGATATCTTTGAAACTATTAGACGCAAATAGATGAAATATGATACATACCTTCTGGCTGTTTTACCCGGCGTTGCTCGTTTTTTTTTTTTTACTGGGTTAGTCGCAGAAAAACCAACAATTTGCTTTATATCACTTATTTCACAAATATTATTAACAAAAATATGTTTTTTAGCACGAAATCACTAAAGAAAGCTAATACTGAAAACTATTTTTATAAAATAATGTTCCAAAAACAGAGATATATATTTTATTAAAATTTGTTAAATTGTTACTTCTAAAAAATCTACAAAAATCCTAAAATTTTGGAAATCATTATTAATGTCGATTATAATCCAAAAGTATTGAAAAACATCTTTAAAACTAAAAGTCTAAATGTATCGAACAATCTTGAAATACATTGGAGCAATCGACGGAAAGCCAAAAGTATCGAAAAATATTCAATATATCGATAAAATTTCAAAAGTATCGAAAAATATCGAAATACATCGAAGAAGTCGGTAACAGTTTAAATATATCGAGAAACTTTTTATATATCGGTATAAGTCCAAAAGCATCGAAAAACATCTGAAATATCGGTAAAAGTCCGAAATTACTTATCGTAAAATATTTAAAATAACAATAAAAGTCTAAAAGGATTGAAAAATATTGAAATCGGTAAAAAGCCTGAAGTATCGAAAAACATGTTAATATTGGTTAAAGTCCAAAAGTATCGTAAAATTCCAAAAGTATTGAAATAAATATATCCAAAATATTGGTAAAATTTCTAGTGTCGAAAAACATTGAAATACATTTCAGGTGTCCCAGGAAACTATCAATTAATGATGTTTTTCCTCTATTTTAGCTATGAAGCCTTTGGGTGACCTTCGAGAAACTACAGATCTCCCAGAAAACTATCAGTTGAAACTTGTTGATAGTCCCCCATAGATGTTTTTCCACTATTAAGCCTTCGTTTTGATTATGAAGCCTTCGGCTGACCTTCGAGCTTACCAGAAAACTGCTAGTTAAGGAAGACCGAGAGACAGACAAAGATACTTTCGCATTTATAATATTAGTATGGATTAGAGCGCCCAAATATGCCAAGCTGTGATTTTGTTATTTCCCCGTTCATTTTCGTAAAATAGAGGTAAAATAATAAAATCTAGAAAAAACAAATTACGAATCGATGGGTAAATAACCCAACCGGCTTTCGATCAAGACCTAAAAAATGGTCTAAGAAAAATGCAAATCGCTTTAACTACAAAACTACTCATTTTTTCGGAGATCTCCTTTAGAGAAGTACTTACAAAGCTTGGTACAAAAAAAAACAATTTTTTAAAATATTTTCATTATTTTTTTCCCAGAAACTCAAAGGTCGGCATATTTGTTTTGGAAATTCTATGTCTTAAGGAAATAAATGTGGATTAATTTAAAAGAAAAATTTTTTCAAAAAATAATTTTTATGGTATGAGGCCAGTGTCAAAGTTAAGAAAAGAATCAATTTTCCCAATTTGTATTTTCTTAGTTTTCAATTTGTTAAGAAAACATTTTGGTACTCATATTTTCTAAACTAATTTGGTGCCGCTGAAAACAAAAATCGTATTTATTTTGGTTCAATTTTTTGGGGCCGTTCCCAGGAAAAATCCCAAAGACTCGATTTGTGGTTATGACCGATGTCACGGTCTAGCGTGAAAGACAAACAAAGAATCAAACTTAAAATGAGTACAGAAATAAACAAAAGCAACAAATGGGTCGTACAGCACAAAGTAATTTCGACGTAAATCAAAGAAGTACGTTCTTACCGGATCTCAAAGTAATTGTTGCGAAAACTATCGAGATGTTTCTAATTATGCCTAGCAGATAGATGTAAAAGTGCGCGGAATGTAACACGTGGGTTTTATACAACTACTGTAGTGTTACAGTGCTTGACGTTAATGTTAATAACATTGCATATAAATTTTAAAATGAATATGTAGAGGAACAGTGAACTGTTTTAAAAAGTTTCAAAGAAATTGGAATTAACTGCGACAATCAAGAGGTCAAACTCTTGAAAAATGATAACAATAACTTAAAAACTAAATTTCATTAAAATATTAATCAGTCATGATATTAAAATATCTATGACACATATAAATTAGTACGAAAGATGCTACTAAATAAAAAAGTTATAAGTTTTTCGAAAACAATTCATAAAAATGCGTTCTACAATGTATTGTAAGTAATTCCCATTAAAGACACATTAAAGACAAATAAATATAATATATATTAAAAACTGATAAAAACAAATGTACCAACGCAAAAGACCCCAAAGACCTTTTGATTTTAACATTCAGTGCTGAAAAACAAAAATACTTCATTCTAGAAAGAATAAAACCGCGCAGCGACTTCTTGTACTTCCTCATTATTTGCGATATTTCTGTTGTTGTTTTTGCCTGTACGCATTTAATTTTATTTTGAATAGATAATTCACTTACTTAGTTGAGGGCATTATAATTTCTATTTAGTTAATTAAATGCTACGCTAAGTATTTGAATAGCTGCGTTGGCTGTTGTTGTCTAGAAGTCTTTTCTATTCGCTTCGTGGTTGGTTGGTTGAGTTCTTGTTCTTTGTTTCTTTCAATATGCCAATGTTCGCTTAAGAATTCAATGACGTTCGTCGGTCGGTTGTCTTGTCAAATCAAATGTGGTTGATAATTTCCAATTTTAATTAAAATTTCCAATGTCTTATAAGTTCGATACGGTCAATGTTTTTTTTTTTTTATTTTAAAAATGTAGTCACTTAAATGTTTAGTGCGCCACATGATTGTTCTTATGATTTCGTGAATTTTTGTTCCAAAAGCAGATAACCCATTCCAAATTAAATCACTTTCGCGCTTAAACATTGCAAAAGAAATATATACATATATATGAAATATCAAAGGGATCAAAATATGTATTCATCCGCAAACGAAATTTTCGTTTCTTATCTGCAGTAGCACAGTAAATATGAACAATAAACGGCCGCATTTATCTCTGCCTTTAATTTTATTCTTCAGCTTTGGACAGCTGTTGTTGTTTTTTCCATATCAGTGAACAAATTTGTCAACCTCTTGGCTTGGCCGCTCGCGCTGTCATTGCGACTGATGTGCGCCAAAAGTGCGTGACAGACAGTCAGTGACAGTGACAATGACAACAATGGTAAATGACAAAACGAAGATTGTCAATGTTGACAATGTGAACAACAACAGCAACAAAAATGGTCAAAGGTCAATCAACTATGAACACATAATTTGTGATGAGTCTCAGCACCATCACTGTCGCTACCTACCCCACCTCTACTTGTTCTTCCTCCAAGTTGTCGCTGTCATTCAGTCGCTTGGATGAAGTACTCACAATGGTGAAAAATTATAATTTTCAATTGTTTTTCCTGTTGCTGTTTATTTTATTGTTGTTGTTGTTGTTGTTGCTGCTGTTGTTGTTTGTGTGGTTGCTGTTGTTGCTGTAATTTTTGTTGCTGTTGTTGTTGTTGTAATTTCCACTTTCGCAATGAAAAATTAAAATGGAAAAAATGTAGCACCGCGATGCAAATCCCTGAGTTGATGAAAATACGACCGATGACATGAACGTTGGCTGACAATTTGCTTTGTGTCCATCTCAAGAATAATTGTCTCGTCCTGCTTCGTTTGCCAATATTTATTGTATTTGCCACATCTCTTTTTTTTTTTTTCATTTTCAATTTTATAAAGGAACTCGCTAGAGTACACCCGGGTGGTATGAAATTTTTAATTTTGGAGTAGGTATCAAATATTCAATCATGTCCTAAACAAATTTTGTCTTTTAATTAACTTTGTGCAATCTTGGTTTTAGTCTCGAAAAATTATAAAGATCGAGAGCAATCTAAATGATAAATGAATGCCAAATTGCACATAAAACGAAAGGACCATCTCTTCGTACTGTTCCAAAGTTGTTTCAAAGATTCCTGACTGGACACTTTTCTGGTAAAAAAAATGAGCTACTAGAAAAACGGCCTAATTCTTCAAAAAATGAGAGAAATAAAGGACTGGTGATTGTAGGCTAAGCTTGACGATGATCCACGATTGGCACGAAAAGTGATTTCTGACGAATTGTTCTTGGCTGTATCGCGAATATTAGATAATGATCTGCTGTAAGCGAAGAACTCTGTTCGATGGATTCCATGAACTTTTAATGAGATCCAGTAACTTCAATATAATTGTAAAATTGAACCGAAAACCAAACGAGCGAATTCTCCTACTAAGTGAAGCAAGACAACAAAAGTCAGCAATTAAAGAGAAGATGCTTAAGGTGTTAAAAAGTTTCCTATAGGTGTAAGTATCAAGCATAAATATCCCGATCGAAATATACTTGACCATGAACCCAAAGCGTTGAAGGTCGGAAAAACGCTATTTACATGAAAATATGTGGCTTTAATCGAAAGAATTAGTCCTATGTATGAAACTATTCAACATAAGTTAATAAAATTTGGTACGTATATGGAAAATACCTGAGTACTTAGCATCCAATAAAAAAATAGGCGACGTCACGCCCCTTCTACACCAAATAGGTCGTATTTCTGGAAATATTTGACCCAGGTGAATAAGATTAGATATATATGTAATTGGCACTTGGAAATAAATGTTCAATAAAAATATATGAGGCCACGCACCTCTTTATAAAAAAGACCAAATTCGTCATATCTCTGAAACTATTTTACACATATGAACTGGATTTAATTTCAGGTAAAGTGAAGCGAATACGAAAATGGGACTGGATAAAGTTATATTAATTAAGGAAATTTAGTAGGTATATAATCAGAACTCTTTATACCCAACACCCAGGCTGTATTCACTTCATCCTTCCATTTGTAACGCAGAAAAGGAGGCGTGGCAGATATAGAAAAGTATATATATTAGTGTGTATTGAAATATATGGGCGAGTTCTAAAACCCAATTCCACACTCAAATTATGAAAGAAGAAAGATAAACAACTCAGGAAATATAAATTTTTTGACTTTAAAATAAATTCCTAGCTGGCCAAATGGCCATTGTTTATAAAAACCGAGTGATTTTGCACTGGAGCCTATCTAACGGTAAATTTTTTTCCAAAAAACACCATAGATATCGATTCGTGGTCTAAAATAACTTATGTGTGCAAATTTTCAGAGAGATCGTATGACGTACAGGAGCGTCAGCAAAGGAATAAGAAACGATTATCTTCAATGAAACGAATACTTTTTGTACTGGAGCCTATCTAACGGCAGATTTTTTTCCAAAAAACACTACAGATCTCAGTTCGTAGTCGAAAACAACTTATGTATGCAATTTTTCAGAGAGATTGTATGACGTGCAGGAGTGTCAGCAAAGAAAAAAAAGCACTTATTTTCAATCAAACGTTTAATTTTTGTACTAGAGACCATCTAACGATTCATTTTTTTCAAAAAAAACTTGTGGTACTTGATTCGTCATAAAAAATAAACTATGCACCCAAATTTTAAGATTGGAGGAACGACGTGTGTGAGTGTCAGCGAAGGATTAAAAAATGGTATACAGCCATTTCTTGCCTATCGTAACAAGATCTGCCACACTCCTTCCGATTTCGCTGAAATTTGGTACATGGTAATCGTATTGCAGCACGGCGTATTTCATTTTCAAAATCTTTCGAGGAATTTAAAATGATGTAAATTACAAAAAAACCTACATTATACGAAATATTGCATGTACTGAAATGTTCAAAAAATCATTACTCCTATACCATTAATGGTAGCATCCAAATTTTAGATTCATTTGAAAGGTAATTTTGTCTTCTTTTCTAAAAAATTTTTTTTTGGAAGGTCGAAAATAGGTACTATAGCGTTTTTAGTAGTTTATTATAAAAATAGTAGTAAATTTAGTAATTTTTACCAAATCAAAACACTTTTACTTGTGCGCATAGAATGATTCAATCCCTTTCTAAAAATGATCCAAACATTAAAATGAGATAAGAAATGTTCCAGCTATGGGCCATTTTCTAATCGGACCTTTTTTTAAATTTTCAAAAAATCATAACTTCTAAGCCTCGAGACATACCAATTTTCTCTCTTTTTTGACTGAAAGATTATTTTTTTCTTCTTTCCAAAAAAAATATTTTGTAAGGTAACAAAAGTGTACTCGGGCACGTTTTTTGTAGTTTAGTACTAAAATAGTAATAAATGTAGTACTTTTTAACAACTACAAAAAATTTTATTTTCAGCTTATAGCCTGATTCAATGCTTTTCCAAAACAGGTCTAAACATGAAAATCGGTTAAAAAATGGCCAAGTTATTGGTAATTATTTGAGGAGAGTTTGTTACATTTTACATATTTTTCGACTTTTTGCATCCCTCCACAAGCCACAAAAAAAATCGGGAAATTTTTTTTTTGCCATTTTTCAAAGTTTAAGCATGAAACGAAACCATGTACCAAATTTCAGCGATATCGGAAGGGGTGTGGCAGATCTTGTTACGATAGGCATGAAATGGCTGTATACCATTTTTTAATCCTTCGCTGACACTCCCACACGTCGTTCCACCAATCTTAAAATTTGGGTGCATAGTTTATTTTTTATGGCGAATCAAGTACCACAAGTTTTTTTTTAAAAAATGAATCGTTAGATGGACTCTAGTACAAAAATTAAACGTTTGATTGAAAATAAGTGTTTTTTTTTCTTTGCTGACACTCCTGCACGTCATACAATCTCTCTGAAAAATTGCATACATAAGTTGTTTTCGACTACGAACTGAGATCTGTAGTGTTTTTTGGAAAAAAATCTGCCGTTAGATAGGCTCCAGTACAAAAAGTATTCGTTTCATTGAAGATAATCGTTTCTTATTCCTTTGCTGACGCTCCTGTACGTCATACGATCTCTCTGAAAATTTGCACACATAAGTTATTTTAGACAACGAATCGATATCTATGGTGTTTTTTGGAAAAAAATTTACCGTAAGATAGGCTCCAGTACAAAATCACTCGGTTTTTATAAACAATGGCCATTTGGCCAGCTAGGAATTTATTTTAAAGTAAAAAAATTTATATTCCCTGAATTTTTTATCTTTCTTCTTTCATAATTTGAGTGTGGAATTGGGTGTTCGTTTTTCGATACACACTAATATATATTCTTGATCAGCGTCATCTTCTGAGTCATTATAGTCCGTCTGTCTGGCTGGCTGGGTGGTGGGGAGTGCGTGGAAATGCACTTTCTGGGAAAACTGAGCAAGATAATTCAATGAAATTTGGTACAATGCCTCTGTCACTAGCTCGCGGGATTGAAAATGAACGAAATCAGTCAACGGACACGCCCACCGTCCATACAAAAAACTTATTTAAAATGCAACTTTAGGAGTACTTTTCACTACAATGCAACTGATACACAAAAAAATACTACGAATTGTAAGCGCAAGCTTTGCAAAAAACTGAATGAATTCGGACAAGATGGCATGGCACCTCCCATGTAAGTAAAAGCTTCAAAACGCTATACTGAATGCGTTTTTTGAGATAATACAATTAAATTTTACTCAAATACTAAGGACTATAAATGCACGCTCTGAACTTAAACTAGACAAAAGCGGGCAAGAGGGCGTGGCGCCTCCTATATAAGCAAAAGTTAAAAAATGCTATGCTGAGAACGTTTTTCGAGATAATCCAACCAAATTTCACTCCGACACTGAGAACTATAAATGCAAGCTCTGAGCAATAACTGAGTGAACTTGGATAAAAGGGCGTAGCACCTCCCATATGAGCAAAATTTAAAAAATGCTGCAGTGTAGGGTACTTAATGTTTGGCCAGGCCAAAGGTTTCATCCCCACTAAGTTTTCTTCTGAGTTTTGTTCCTTTGGCTCAGTTGAATAAGATTCTGTATATATGTCATTGGGACTGGAAAAAAATTTTCAATAAAATATGGGTGTGGCCACGCCTCTTCCTTCAATAAAAAAAAAACAAATTTGTCATAACTCTGAAAATATTTTACAGAGATGAATAAGATTTGATTTCAGGTTAAGTGAAGCGAACAGGGTTTAAATCTTATTCACCTGTGTCAAATAGTTTCGGAGATATGACAAATTTGGATTCTTACATAAGTATATAACAAAACTCATTCACCTGAGTCAAATATTAACAGAGAAACGACAAATTGGGTGTGAGCGTGACACTGCCGATTCTTTTATTGGATACTATTTACTCAAGTATTTTTCGCATATGCTCTAAATCTCATTAACCTATATCATAAAGTTTCAAAGCTTTGATTGATTGTTTCGATTTAAGCCATTTATTTTCATATAAAAAGCTGTTGACCGACCTTCAACGATCTGTGGGCACGGTCAAAGATTTTCCGATCGGGACTAAAACTTTTATCTTTGATACTTATATCAATAAAAATCTTTTTAGCTACTGGGAGCAAGGTCTTTCGCATTTTCAGTTTTTGTTATACATTATATGAGAGGTCTAGTAGAGATCTCATGTTAAAGAGCAATAATGAAGATAATATTGAAATGTTTGTAAAGCTGTTTTGCCGATAGCACCGTGCTATCTTTCCAGTAATTTTTTAAAGCTTGAAAACTTTATGGAGTATTTTTACTCGGTCGAAGAACTATTTTAGTAAGAACCAAATACCTTTTTTATTAAAATCAACTTTCCGATCATAGCCAATTTTCTGAATCTTCGTAAATGATTTTTTTGTTTTGATCTATATGGCAAGATTTTATGATTTGGCTTTTCATTCAAGATGGCGGATCCAAAATGGCGGAAAATAATTTTAAATTGAAATCGATTTTTACGAAAATCGGCACACAGAGGTTTTACAAATTTGATGTCAATTTAATAAATTTTAAAATGAATAGTGGGGTCTAAAGAAATTTAATTTCAGTTTAAAAATGGTATATTTATAAAAATCATCGATTCCGCCAAAATAATTTACGAATGAAAACGTAATTTTCTCTTTACTCTCTGGTCTCTGGGTATTGACTCGATTAGTAAATGTACTATTTTTGAGTATTAGGTATGTTTCCATGGCTTCAGCGTCTTGAGAGTTTCCTGAATCAAACCATAACTCCATAGCTGGAGCTTCTGTGATATTTGTTGGCATGCTGCTTTTTCAAAACTTTCTGTAGATAAATGTATTTTTTTTTGCATCACCCTGTTTAAAAATCGATGAAGAGAAATAAAAAATTGTAGATATCGCGAAAAAATTGTCAAAGTATTTTAATTTTATTTCATAAAGGAATCAGCAGCAGGTTGTGTCAACCAGCTACCATCGTATTGGTGGGGTGGGTTGGCTTTTCAATTATGATTTTTTAATTTTATTTTTTTTTTCTTTTGTCTCAGTCTGCTTAACTTTAAGATACTTACTTACGGTAAGAGCATATTTTGCAAATGCGAAGCATACTTGGGTAATTCATCTAGGCGGATGCTAAATGAAGCTTTAACTGTCGCATATTTGCGGCATTGTTGTTGTTGTTGTTGTCTTAATTGCATTCTCATCGAAATGATTAATTTTTTGTTTTTTAATTTTTCATATTTCGTATCTGTGAGTATCGTTGCATCTGTTTGCGCGTGTTTTATTAATTAAAATGAAAAGAAGAAAAGTTAATCCCTCAGATACCTCTCAGCTGATGCCAGCCAGCTGGGCCATTGCACGTACGTAATTTGTGAAAATTTATTGAAGGTTGGTCGCTGTGTCTGTCTGGACGTTTATCATGCTAGTGATGCCATTGTACGCCCATCGGACAGCTTTTCTTCGCGTTGACATTTTACTTTTAATCTGCTTGTGATTTAATGTTTTCAGTGAAGCGCATTGTTGTTATTGCTATGCATTAAAAGTGTTTTTCAACTTTAAGATACAAAAAATTATAAAATGTGAAAAAAATATTCTTAATTTTTTTAAAATAAAAACTTATCTCCCTCAAAGTACGAGTGCATTATTGCCAGCTGTGGCGATTTGAAATACAAGTTTTATATCCAACAGATTTCCTTTGCTACGCCATTTACTAAATACAATTTGTTTTTGTTGTTTCTTGTATCTAAGTATGGCATTCTAAAGTCATAACACGCACAAAAATCATTTTGCACGCTTTTCCTGTTACAAGCGAGAGGAAAAACAACAACAACAACAACACTAACAACAACAACAAAATCCAATCTTATTCAATTTCTTGCAAATTTTATTTGTATTCTCTGTCTTCAAGAGAGTCGTTCGGCTGAAGGTCGTTTCTCGAATCTTTAAGTTAGACACTTTAATGCGCACACATAAAATATCTATTATTTGCAGATAGTGTATACTATGTATGTAATAATGTGTATCTTAACCCATTAATGCCCAACGGGAACCACGATAGCTAGAAGGCTGAAATTTTTAGTAGTTATAGACCTGAGCTCAAACTATATTTTTGAGAAAAAATGTTTCTATAGAAAATGGGTGCCGTATGGCACCGCTGGGCATTAATGGGTTAATATTACTGCAGATTCAAACTATGCAGAAAATGTAATGTCGATGACAAAGATATTATTTCTAGAGTAGAACGGGGCAATGTCGTGCACTCAACTTTGACATGCTCGTAAAGCTGTACATCTCAAGCGAATGCGACGAGTAAGCATCCAATCGAAAGATAATTTCGTTAGTTACATCCATGTGTAACAACATTTGTGTAGCAAGAAATTGTGTTTGTGTAAGTGAAGAAAAAAAAAAAATGTCCACGACGTTACCCGCCTCAAAATTTGTGGGGTAATGTCGTGCATTGTTTTCCGAGTATAGTAAAGATACCAAAATGTGTGAGAAATGATAGGTAGTGGTTCTATTAGAGGAGATTTAGCATTATCATGTTTTTATTCATTATTGTACAAGTGTGAACTACATAATATGTTGTATAGAGTAGAACGGGGCAATGTCGTGCACTCAACTTTGACATGCTCGTAAAGCCGTACATCTCAAGCGAATGCAACGAGTAAGCATCCGATCGAAAGATAACTTCATTGGTTACATCCATGTGTAGCAACACTTGTGTAGCGAGAAATTGTGTTTGTGTAAGTGAATGTGCACGACATTACCCCAATGGTCGTTTTAAAGGTCAACTTCGATAACTCGGTGAAGCCCAAAATTTTTTCGAAAACCAAATACTTATTTCCTTTGGCAGGATATTTCGTTTTAGAAAGCACTTAACTGGTGTATTTTCCCGCAAGGTAAATTATTTTTCTGACCCGATGAAAAAACACTTTTATCGTCCCGAAAGCGTGCGTTTTGAAAAAAAGGTTACTCTGTAGAGACGAACTGGTGAAAATTGCTAGTATTATATGCATAAGCTCAGTAGGTCAGCAGGTCCCTACCTTACAAACAGTTGGTAAATCATTCAATTCTTTGGGCTAAAACAGCCAGTGCACGACATTACCCCCTGCACGACATTACCCCGTTCTACTCTATATAAAAATTTGGATGATTCTCCAAAAAATGTAGCATTTAATGTCCCAAGGCTCAAAACCATGTTTAAATTTAAAATTTGATATTTAAATTGTTTAATTTTTCTTAAAAGTCTAAAAACTTTTTGAAGAACGCAAGTCTTCATCATTCTCCGCGTCAGTTTTTTTTTTATTACCAAAAATATTATGTTATCTCTTTATAATTAAATCAATAAACAATTAAAAAAGCTATCCACCAGTTTCAACTTAAAAAAAACTATTGCTTTTTTCATTGTGATGCTTCTGTTTTTGCCATTTTATCATTCTGCGTTTAATCATTCTCCGTTTAGTCATTCTCCGTCGTTTTTGCAGCATTTTTTCACTCTCCGTTTAGTAACACTACACCTGTCTTTTTTATACCCTACACCCAGGGTATATTTACTTTGTCCTTCCGTTTGTAACGCAGAGAAGGAGGTGTGGCAGATATAGAAAAGTATATATATTCGTGATCAGCGTCACCTCCTGAGTCGATATAGCCATGTCCGTCTGTCTGGCTGGCTGGCTGTGCGTGGAAATATATTTTACGGGAAAACTAACCATGATAATTCACTGAAATTTGGTATGTTGGCTACGTCGTAAAAATTAGCTCGTGGGATTGAAAATGAAAAAAATCGGTCAACGAACACGCCTACCACCCATACAAAAAATATATACAAAATGCAACTTTAGGAGGATTTTTCACGACAATTCAACTGAAATATACTTAAATACTACGAATTATTAGTGCAAACTTTGAGCAAAAACAGGGTGAACTCGTACAAAAGGGCGTGGCACCACCCATAAAAGGAAAATTTTCAAAATACTGCAGTGCAGGGTATTTAATGTTTGGCCAGGCCAAAGGTAACACCCTTCCTAGTTTTTTTTTAGTTTTGCTTAAACTATTTACTTCAAAAATAAAAACTAAAACTTTTTCTTGAAACGCTTAAATAAACTCCATAAGTATTTAGGGTTGCCACCTGATTATTTCCGAAAATTTTACATTGTTCATACTTGTACGGGTGAAGGGTAAAATAAGCCGGACACAAAATTCTAAATTCAATTTGAAAGAGAGTTTTATTTATAATTAATAAATATAAATGGGTTTCATGAAGTAATTCCAAATAGTATAATTTTGGTGTATACTTTACAGTACAATTGGGTTTGTAGGATATATGCGTATACGTATGTGGGTTCAATAAGTTTGTCCAACGATGTTGTCCACCGGTGTCACGTCTTGTTGAGTGTGGTTTTGTTCCTTTGATGTCGTCTTCGTAATTTCTGTTGATTATTGTAAAATGTCTCCGGATTGTGTTCTGTTGTTGATGTTCTATGTGCTCCACGATCTTATGTTGAGTTTGTTGGGTTTTACGTTGGGATTAATGTTGGGTTTTATTTACGATGAGTTCGCTGACTTGCTAATTCGATTAGAATGACGAATTTCAGCTTGTCATTTTTACTCGTTGTTCGTACAACGAGTAAACGACAGCAGCGCTGTGCGGCGGGTCACAAAGGCAGGCAGATATGCAGGATGCACACTGTTTACGTTGGACGTAAACATTCTGCCCGCCTTGCAGGATCTATGATCTGCAAAGAGACTTAGACAATAAATTTAGTTAAAAATTCAAACAAAGTGTAGGGTATTTAATGGATTGAGAGTGGGTGTAAAATGACTCAAAGGCTGCATTGGTAATAGAGTTACCAAGCAAACGCAGCTCTTCAAGTCGTTTAAATTCCATTATGCACATCCTTTTGAGCTGAGGGTCGTCTTTTTCTCCTGGATTGAGACATATGAGGTGTCTGTGAAGGACTGTTGTCATCTTTAACTCTCAGGTGGCCATCGGATACTTCATTGTAAATGGGTCCTGATAGGGTCCAGCCAAATATGGTTTCTTGAGCCACAAGAGAACCAAGAACATTATGCAGTACACCACTGCACATAATGTTCGGGTATAAATCACAGCCAATGATGATATCAATGGGTCTGGACTTATAAAACATAGGGTCTGCTAAATGCAAAGTATTCAAATCATTTGTGGGTGGGTCGACAGAGTAAGCTGGTAGCTTACTTGTCAAAGACTTTATTATTAAAGCGTTAGCCTTAATGCAAACATTTGTGTTTAAAAATGAACCAATTCCGAGTTCACATGACTCAGTTATTGTTGCTAATTTTGCCTGATTGATTCCCGATACTTGTGTTGTAACGTTGTGGGTCGGTAATCCAATCCTTTTTGCTAAATCCTCTGAGATGAAAGTCTTTTCGGAACCGGAGTCAATTAGAGCTCGTGCTTCATAAGTAGTTCCTTGGTGTTGAATTTTTATCATTGCTGTTCCAAGAAGATTTACATCTTTCGATTGGTTCTTCAATTCCTTTTTATGGGGCTTATAAGCAGTGGACTGTATATTTCGGGTCAAAAATGATTGGGTGGTTGTTATTGCATTCTTACTGGTGCTGGGTATTGAGTCTGGGTCTAATGCTTTCTGGTGAATCAATGAGTTGTGTCTTTTGTTGCAAAAACGACAACTGTAAGCACTGTTGCACTCTTTTACTCCGTGAGATAGTGCTAAACAATTAAAACAGCATCCCAATTGCTGCACTGCATCAATTCTCTCTTCCACTTTCATGTCAATGAATCTCGGGCACTCGCGAAGAGTGTGATCTCCATTGCAGAGTCTACAGTTTTTATTATCTGTATCCGCTTTTGAGTTCTTCGGGTTTGGGTATTCATTCTCAAATCTCTTGGGTTGTGGCTTGGGTCGACACCGATGAATGTCTTCAACGGCTATCAAGTCTTTAAACTTTCGGGATAAAAAACTGTCGAATTCCTTCCAAGACGGGTTCTTTGAATGGTCACTTAATGACTTTTCAAAATCTTCTAAGAAAGCTTTGGGTAACTTTGTAGAGCAAAGATACACTAGTATCGGGTCCCAACTATCAGTATTTATTTTCAAAGTTTTAAGTGTCGATATGCAGTTATTCACTGTTCGTTGCAATTTCTTTACTGAAGAACTGAACTTAGGGTCTACATCGGGCAAGTCAAAAAGGGTTTTTAGCTGCAGATTAACCTGCATACGACTGTTTTCGTATTGGTCTTCAAGATTCAACCAAGCTATACAAAAACCGTCATTGGTTAGAGGAGCCATTTTCACAATGTCTCTAGCCTCACCGCGGGTCTTCTGATTGAGATGGAACAATTTTTCCACATTACTCAATCGCTTGTTGTTGATGTAGAGAGCCGTGAATAAATCTCGAAAAGATGGCCAATTCAAATAATCGCCATAAAAAATATCGATATCGCAGGGTGGAACACTGATAGGGAAGTCTTGGGTACATGGAGGAGCTGGAGCAGCAACGGGTGTTTGCTGTTCCTTTTTGACTGGACTCAAATACTCCTCCATCGAAGAAAAGTACCTTAAATAGGTTTGCCATGTCTTTTGGTACAACCTTTTCACCTTTTCTTTGTCTCCTGCTTCCTTTTCTGGGAGTTTTCTAACATCTCTATATGAAGTTTGAAAGTTTTGCCACAGATATTCCAACTGCTGTTTTTCACCCCTAAGGCCATAAACATTCAATTGGTCACTGGGCGTCTCAGAGTGAATACGTTCCATCTCTAATAAGTCTCTTGCGTAGTTGTAGTAATCCTCCATATTAAAAAGTGGTTTAATCACTTGAAGAATTCAACAAAAATTGCTTGGGTTTCAATAAAAAGCAAAGAGAACTGAAATCTAAAAAAAATTCCAGGAAATTCAACGAATATGAAGAATTTGTTCACAACGGGTTAATTGAAAATGGGTTAAGTGGAAAAATTTCACGAACTTGCTTTGATTTACTGAAGATTCTAACCAAAATTGGTAAAGAATAAAAAAAATTCAATAATTTTTATTTGTAGTTGGGTCACAATGGGTTAAAAAAAAAATTTTCAAAACAAAATTTTTCAACAGTAGGGGTTAAGCGAATCGGAAAAGTCGTAAATCTACGAAATTTCCCAAAAAACAGTAAATATTAGGACAAAGGCAGTTAAAAACACTTTAAAATCGAAATGGGTCAACTTAGCACCGAATGGCTACAAAGGGTTAACAAATTTTAGAATTTTTTACGACTTCCCAAAATTTGGGTAAAAATTTGGCAAAAATCGGGTAATAAATTTTCAGGGTTTTTTTCGCACCAATCTGGCAACACTAATTGAGAACACGATTTAAGTTATGCGAAATTTGCGCTCTCATGTATGTATGTATTTCATAAAAAAAAAACAACAGCAAGAATATAAGCAGCAAAGAAACCAAATCAACCACCACCAAGTGTACGTTATATGTATGTAAAATGTACGCACAAATGATTGATTTTGGTTTGGTTTAAATGACTGCTGATATCAAATTTAATTTCAATTAAAATAACTACTTAAAATTGAATTTTTTCAAGGGTTTGGGTGGGTTTAAAGAAACAATTTTCGGTGGGAATACAACCCGAAAATTTTCCTTTATATACAGGGTCTCAAAATGGCTGCACAAAAAGATGAATTATGCTTTTTGCACAGTAAATTTTGATAAAAAATTTCACTTTTTGATAGCAAAACTCACTACTTTTCGTTTTGGGTGCTGTTTTTGTTCTCTCGAAATTGTTGTGTTGATGCTGCTGGGTCTGTGTCCGTCCGTGCTGCTGATGAACTCGACGGCTCGCCTGGACCAAAATGTACGGGTGAAGGGTAAAATAAGCCGGACACAAAATTCTAAATTCAATTTGAAAGAGAGTTTTATTTATAATTAATAAATATAAATGGGTTTCATGAAGTAATTCCAAATAGTATAATTTTGGTGTATACTTTACAGTACAATTGGGTTTGTAGGATATATGCGTATACGTATGTGGGTTCAATAAGTTTGTCCAACGATGTTGTCCACCGGTGTCACGTCTTGTTGAGTGTGGTTTTGTTCCTTTGATGTCGTCTTCGTAATTTCTGTTGATTATTGTAAAATGTCTCCGGATTGTGTTCTGTTGTTGATGTTCTATGTGCTCCACGATCTTATGTTGAGTTTGTTGGGTTTTACGTTGGGATTAATGTTGGGTTTTATTTACGATGAGTTCGCTGACTTGCTAATTCGATTAGAATGACGAATTTCAGCTTGTCATTTTTACTCGTTGTTCGTACAACGAGTAAACGACAGCAGCGCTGTGCGGCGGGTCACAAAGGCAGGCAGATATGCAGGATGCACACTGTTTACGTTGGACGTAAACAATACTTTTTTTGACTTAATTGAAAATTTTGGGTTCAGAAACGCTCAGATAAACTTTTCTAAAATTTTACAAAACTTTCGGTGTTGCCACAAGGTTTTGTTTTTTGTTAGTTTCGCTCGAACCATCTGTTTAACAAAAACAAAATTATCATAAAACACTTTAATAAACTTCTTAAAAATCGAACCTTAATTTTACGGGGTCCACCTGGTTATTTTCGAAAATCTTATTTTATTCTTTTGTTTTTTGACTAAATTGAAATTTTTTGTCTCAGAACCGCTCAGATAAACTTTTCTAAAAAAGTACAAAAATTTTTAGGGTTGCCATCCGATTTTTTTTTTGTTAGTTTTGCTTAAACCAAATTTCGGTTCGATGAGTTTTTAACGAATTAATCTTTATTTTTTATTAATCATAATGGCGAAATAACAAAAAGGAAGATTTAAATTAAATTTTCGAAAGCAACCATCTGGCAGCTTTAAAAATTTATGATGGATTTTTCTAAATTTTATTTGAGCGTTTTGAGACTAAAGTTTTATTTGAATGTTTTAAATATATTGTTCAAGCAAAACTTTTAAAGAAAAAAAAAAAAAAAACATATGGCAATCCTGAAAGCTTATGTTAATTTTTTAAAAATGTTCCAAAGTAAAGGTCTTTACCTTCAAGTAATAAAAAAATAAGTGAGGACAGAAAAAGACTTGTTTTGGTACATTTTTCGGAGTAAAAAGATAACCTAGGTTTAATCTTAACAAACAAAAGCAAAGTGTTAGGGACTTAGAACACTCTTAGTAAGTGAAAATGAGTTGATCTAAGGAGTAGGCAATGAATAGCTTTTTTTAACCTCAGTAAAAAAAAAAAAATCTAGTAAGGGTGTTGCCTTTGGCCTGGACAAAAACTAAGTTTCCTTGTACGAGAGGTGCCGCGCCCTTTTGTCCAAATTCACTTAGCTTTTACTCAAATCTTGCACTAACTAAGTAAGTATAGCATTTTGACACTTTTGCTGATATGGGGGTGCCACTCTCTCTTGTCCGACTTAAACTGGTTGTCACTTAGAGGTTGTACTTACTACCCATAGTATCTACGTGTATTTCTCTTGCGCAGGTACCAGTATACTATTAATATTACCGTTGACCGATTTTGCTCGTTTTCAATCCCACAAGCTCACTTTCACAACAGAGCCACTGCGCCAAATTTCATTGAATTACCTTGCCTAGTTTTCACGTGATAAAATATCTACAGACAGACACCCTGCCAGCCAGCTACCCAGCCTGACGGACATGGCTATATCGACTTAGGAGGTGATGCTGATCAAGAGTATATATACTTTTTTATACCTGCCACGCCTTCTTCTCTGCGTTACAAACGGAAGGACAAATCGAATATATCCTGTGTGTAGGGTATAAAAATATTACTTATAATGCTTTTAGTCTGATTGACTAGCTTTCCAAAATAGGTCAGATTACGAAAATCGGTGAAGAAATGTTAGAGCAATGGATAATTTTGTGAAGATATATCGGTCGATTATATGTTAAAACAATTATAACTCATAAGTCGCAAGATTTTTGTCCATATAAAAAAAGGCAACACTGTCTTCGTTTAGTTAATATTTTAGAAGATCTATAAGTTGACCACAGAACCGCAAAATTAACTTTGTACTTATTTATTATCTTTCCAGAATTGTTCAGAACATCAAAATCGTTTAGAAATTGTGGAAGATATCAAGAATTTTGTGTGCCAGTTTTGGCCAATTTGGATATTTTTACCACCCTTTAAGTACAAAAAAACAAAAATCTTAAAATGAAATCGCAGATACACTTTCAGCGAAATCTGAGTGGGTCAAGTCAAATCTTGGAAAATCTACTCAAAAGTTTATTAAATTCATTATTCCCTTGGCAATAGGCGAGTGTAATTCGATTCAATTACTGCGAGATTACGGCGGAAATGGTTGGTGATTCTAGTTGAGGTGATGTAGTAGACATAGGATTCAGTTTTTCATTTTACAAAAATTTCCTTTCCACTGCTCTAACTAAAATCCTGCAGTTACTTAAAGTTTTTTGCTGTCGTCTTTTTTGGGAATTTTTTTTTTTTGTTTAAATGACCGATCTTTCCCAATGGGTTGTTGATTTAAATCTGTGCATATGGATTTTTTCAAAGTTCATATCTCCTGTTCATTTTCTTCTTTCATTTCTTTTCCATTTTGTCCTGTTCAATATTCGTTCGTTAGGCATCGTCTTATTTAAGTTTTTCTTTTTGTGCTTCTACTCCCACTCACTGTGTTATGTCCATGCAAATCTTGATTATTACTTTGTTGCTGCTGTCTCATTTTGACCCAGTTTTTGCTTTGTAATGCTTAAAGGAGTATGAAATTGAGATTATTAGATTGTTCTGATGCCTTCTTCTTCTTCTTCGTTATGGCAGTTAAGACTTCCTATTTCTCAATTTTCTTCTTGCTAATCCACACTCTTGTGCCCGCTTCAATATAGTCACATACTCATCGTATTCACTTATATGCACGCATACACATACGCACTTAAATTGAACAGAGTCTTTGCCTTAGTCTGTTATTTAAGTCATTGGAATCATCGTCGCAGTACATAATTTGTTCAATAAACGCACACATCTGCAAAATATTTGATTATCATAGACGCATTGAGGATGTTAACAGAAAGAACTGTGGGGCAAATAGTGGAGTTAACAAAATAATATATGTGTATCAAATATGTTATTTTCTCTAGCAGTATAAGGTCTTATATTTGTCTAAATGTTATCCTTAACATGCTACCTTTTGACTTATATGCAAAAAGAAGAGCCTTAAGACAGCAAACGTGTTTGCAAATACTTGACTGACTACTGTAAAGCCAAGCCAATTGAGAACTAGTTACTGTGTAGAGTAAAACATAAATATTCATCAGCGTGAGAAGAAGTCCCAGATGTTTGTGGTATCGTTATGGACCTTTTTGGTCTATGTGAGGCATTGAAGCGGCCACTTCAACCTAACCTAAGCTTTACTAAAATTAATGCTCCCTTTAAAAGACGATCAATTAAAAAATCTATTAGTGGTGGGCGCTTTCATAGAGAACTTTCCATACATAAGATATGTTTTAGATAATATCAAAGTTTACTAAAAAATTTTCCCGGAACAAAAGAAATTCATAATTTTCCTAATTCCACCAGAATTCTACTCCACCGTATACAAGCGCAAGCAATGAAATTTAATACTTAAAGTGTCTCAAAATTAAATTCGTTGGGTTTAGTCTGGGAATTTATGCGTATCTTGTCTCTCGTACGGTTTTATTGTTATTACTTTGGCAAACATTGGCACTGGCGTACATGTCAGAGACAGACATTATGTATTAAAGAAGAAGACAGCAAGAGTATTCTTATTTATAGCGCTGAATTTGACCTTAAAGCGTAAAATGAATATTTTTGCTGATTGAGAAAATTCGCTGGAATGTAATAGTAACAAATATGGATATCCTTAAAAGATATAAGTAGGATTAAAGTTCTTAAGGCATTATTATTTTCTTTTTAGCCAAAATGACGTTACTAGTAAAATAAAGACAACAATAAAGAGAAAAAAAGTTGCTAAATTGTAAGGTGTTAGACAAAATAAATAACAATAACCTACAGCAACAAAAGCCATAAGAATAAAGTACCAGCCAGAGCAACAGTACGAGAACAGATAGTCATGGCAACATAATGAAGATTAATATCTGCGTACTAAAAATGAATCTCAGCTTGAAATTGACGCATGTCAAAGAGTAGCAAGCAACAAAAACAACAAGTACAACAACAAAAGAAGATAATAATATAAATACAACAACGATAATAAAATGAAATTACAAAAATAAAACAAAAATAAAACGAAGAATTACAAATAGAGTAAAATAATTCGAGATGACACGAGTTGACTAGAACCAAAAGAACGGAGAATTTAAGTGAAAAATTTAAGTGACATAAAAAGATTGAAAATAAAGATCTGGTAGAAGACATAAAAAATGTGATGAAATTTCTTGAATGACAGTTAGTGGGAAGATATTCCAACCCTTAGCAATGCCAAAATATGCAAATGTTAATCTTAGAAACTTAGTGTTAATTATTTTTCACCATAATTGGGTAGAATTTTCAAAAGTTACGAGAATATTGTGTATTTAGGAAGTGCTGAAAATTGCAAGATTCTTTCTACGAGAACATATTCGGCAGTCATACTTACTCTCATCAATTTGCACTTAGGTTCCAGAACTACTAATAACATTAAAGACACTGTTAAAATCTTTGCCAACTTCTTTAAATCAAATTTTGCTGTTGATTCTGATTGTGCGATAAATCTGTTCATGATGGTATTCAATCTACTATAAGTCTTGGTTATTGAACTACGTACATATTGTAATAATAACTTCTTCATTGTCTTTACGAGCCTTAACTTGTTTTCAATACTGGACTTTGATGGGATATCCTCACTGATTTTAAAGAAATGCAACCTTACCAAAAACTGGACTGGGTGACAGTTTGTCGTAATTCATGGAGAAAAATCTTTACTCTTTGATGTTTCCTCAGGAATTCCGCAAGTTGGCATTCTTGAGGATTTGCTATTTATTTTGTACACTATTGACGTAGCTTACTATATCTCGAACCCTCGGTTTCTGTTATATCTGATTTAAAGATCTATAAACACTTACATGTTAGACCTCCCCCTTCGGTGCAATTTTTTGTTAGTTTAGGCCTCTATCTATCTGCGTGCTTAGTTCAAATTCTTGTAGATAGTTTTTTTTTTGGAGTTTTCTAAGCACTGTGGAGAAAAAATTAGGTAAATCAGTCGGGCCCTTTTAGGAAATCTTATTTTGAAAATTGTACTAAAATTTCCATATAAAACGAACAAATCGTAAAAAATAAAACCAACAATAAAAACCGAACAATTAATTTTAGATGTATTTTTTGATGCTGAATCCATATCCGGCACCGAAATTGCGCTAACTTCTCAGAATTTTAAGATATTCTAAACTAAAAGTGCAAGAAACAACGTTTTTGGCTATTGGAAATTGTTTTACATTCAAAATAAGTGGGATGCAAAAATAAAGTTTTTTTAAATAATCGCCCATATGAACTATTTTATGAGTGTGTCAATACAAAATGTCACCAACTGCACCAAAAATGAAGGTTAGAAAAAACTCTTTTATGATTTCATTAAGGACTGTTTCCATTTCAATTCAACCGGTGAGTGTGCACTTAGGTTTGCAAATCAACTTCAAACTAGCAAAATATTTTTCTACAATCAAAATAAGGGAACATGTATTTTTTTTTTTTTTTGGTTTGGACCAAAATTGGGGATTTTATGGCGTTTTGTAGGAATTTTGCCGAAAATTTAATTTTGAAAAATTCATGAAGTGTAATCGGTTTTTTCAACCGCATTTCTTTATTTCTCAACTGATTTACATGAATCAAAATTTATTTGGTGCATAATGAAATTCTTTTAAGTAATGATTAAAAAAAAAATTTCTTTAACCCTTACTTTCCTTAAAATTGATGTTTATATTTTAAATAACAATGCTAATTTTCTCAAAAACACCATCTTTTTTTTTCTCGAAAATTTGCACAGTGATAGTAAAGCACGTCCTCTTTATTCCAGTAATGGCGGTTTTCTTGCTTTTTTCGTTATAAGTGTAAAATTTGCAAATTTTTAACGTTAATATTGAGTTCTTCTATACAAAATGAATAAAAAAAATTACACAGTTCCATTTTCACTTTCCTAGACGGTTTTGCGATACTGATTCCGAAAATGGCACTTACATTCTTCTACCATTTTTGGTTTTCAAGATATCTTGAAAAACTTGAATAAAACCCATAAATTTGAAAAAAACCGAATTCTTAATTTTTGAGACACAAAATTCATTTATAGTAAGTTAGATGGAACTTAAATATACTCACGGTATAGAAAACCAAGCATTGTTTTGTTTTTTGCGATTTGACCGTACCTTTGCTTTTGTTTTTCTTAGAAAGTTATCGGGATTTTTATTAGTTTCTTTTTCGATTGCTTCATGTAATTTCGCGACACATCATAGTCTGTGAAATGACCACACGGCTGCTATCCAGACTGCTTGTGAGTTTCTAACTCAAGTGCTAAAACTGACACCAGCTATTCAATTAAAAATTTTGCTGTTGATGAACTTTATTCCTTTAGAATAAACAAAATTGAACAGTGGAAAAATGCAAAGAAATGCAAAAGTATTCAAAAATGCCATGTTTGGAAGAGTGAGGGAAGCAGAGGGTTAACTTCTTGTTACATAGCCAGAACAGCACAACACAATTACACGAAAGTAATCGAAAAAAAAACTAATAAAAATTCCGAGAACTTTCGAAGAAAAACAAAAGCCAAGGTACGGTCAAATCGCAAAAAACACAAACAATGCTTGGTTTTCTATACCGTGAGTATATTTAAGTTCCATCTAACTTACTATAAATGAATTTTGTGTCTCAAAAATAAAGAATTCGGTTTTTTTCAAATTTATGGGTTTTATTCAAGTTTTTCAAGATATCTTGAAAACTAAAAATGGTAGAAGAATGTAAGTGCCATTTTCGGAATCAGTATCGCAAAACCGTCTAGGAAAGTGAAAATGGAACTGTGTAATTTTTTTTATTCATTTTGTATAGAAGAACTCAATATTAACGTTAAAAATTTCAAATTTTACACTTATAACGAAAAAAGCAAGAAAACCGCTATTACTGGAATAAAGAGGACGTGCTTTACTATCACTGTGCAAATTTTCGAGAAAAAAAAAGATGGTGTTTTTGAGAAAATTAGCATTTTTATTCAAAATATAAAAATCAATTTGAAGGAAAGTAAGGGTTAAAGAAATTTTTTTTTTAATCATTACTTAAAAGAATTTCATTATGCACCAAATAAATTTTGATTCATGTAAATCAGTTGAGAAATAAAGAAATGCGGTTGAAAAAACCGATTACACTTCATGAATTTTTCAAAATTAAATTTTCGGCAAAATTCCTACAAAACGCCATAAAATCCCCAATTTTGGTCCAAACCAAAAAAAAAAAATAATGTTCCCTTATTTTGATTGTAGAAAAATATTTTGCTAGTTTGAAGTTGATTTGCAAACCTAAGTGCACACTCACCGGTTGAATTGAAATGGAAACAGTCTAAGAGTATTTTCTTAATGATGGACCAATACAGAACAATGAACGGGTATTTCTAGAGCATTCTTAAACTTTTAAGGAGTATAAGGAAGCAGATAAAAGTCTTTTTGAACGCCTATGGTTGGCTCAAAGACTATTTCCTTATTTTAACATGTTTAAGTGTTTAGTCGCAAAAAAAAAAAACATTTGGGAACTCGGACGAAAAGGCGTGGCACTTCCCACGCAAGCAAGTTTTTTAGAAAATGTTATGAAAGGCGAAAAATTTTTCCCTTTTTAGTTTTTTGTTAAAACAAAAGTCGTTTTTTAATTTGTTTTCCACCACTCTGCATTTGATGTCCATTTTAGGACGATAAAATATCTTCATAAAGAGCTCCATGAGCAACTTTTCGTAACAAGGGTTCATAAACGTAAGTTTTTTTTTACTACACAAAGGACCGTTCACATATTATGTAACGCGCTTTGGAAAGGGAGGGGGTCGAACGATTTGTTCAGAAGCGTAATATGGGGGTGGGAAGGATCTGCAACTACGTTACATAACGTCGATTCTATAATTTTATGTCACTAAAAATTTAAATACAAATAACCAATATTAAGATTTGTTACGAAACAAGGGGGTTGTAGATGTTTTGTTACGTTACGATCGGGGAGGGAGGGGTCAAAATTGCGTTACGTAAAATTGTGAACGGCCCTAAGTATTTCAGTTTTGATGAGGACAATTTTATAATATGATTTTTTCAAATTTTGTAAATTGAGAAGGCTATTTTGAGGTTAACTTAAGGATTTTTTGTCATCTTTAATTTTATGACAGCACTTTGGGATAGTACAAACTGAGATTATATGAACAACTGGTCGATAAATTAATGACCTCTAGGTATGGAATGTTGAGTTCGCCGAGATCTTTTGAAAGATATGCTGTAGTTTTACGATCTAACATTAATTGCCTGAGCTATCTAAAAACACCAAAGTAGGAATGTTTGTATCAACAAACAAAAAATTGGTTTAATTTGGTCTAAGTTAAGCTTTCAAACTGACGGTTGACCGGCTAACCTCTTTTTTCGTGACATGCTTACATTTACATGCATGTTGCCGTATTGTAAAGTCAAATTTCTGATGCCAGTAGGATTCCCGTCTATTTTTAATACCAGCTTTATACCTATACATAAACAAACATAAATAACATATTATGATATTTAAATGTCAAAAGCCCAAGTCGAAGCGTTCAAAGAAAATCATTCATATAGAACAACATCAATGGCTACAGAAAAGATGATGGGCAACTTCATTATCATGATGATTGTACACTAAAGAAGCTTCCCGATTGTTTTTTTTTTTTTTTGTATTTAGTTTGATTTTGGCTGGAAACGCAATACCGCAATCCAACTTCAAGGTGCTCAACTGTTACAGCGGCAAAAGCGTCCTTTTGCTTTGCCAACAACGCGCACACGCAAATCGCAAGCGGAGGAAGAATAAAAGAAGAAGATGAATGCGCATAAAAGGCAACAGACAACAACAACAGCAGAAGAAGGTAAGAAGAACAACCCTTTATATTAAGGATGTGTTTATTTGTATTACGTGCCATTTGTAAAAGCCCTACAGGGTCGACAAACAGAGCGAAGAAACCATAATGACCTTGACCGATTTTTAGAAGCACATTTTTTTTGTTTCTTTTTTATAACAAGTTTCACTTTCGTTCTATGGGATACTTCTTCTTCTGCTTATGGAATATTTTATATTTCTTTAGTTGTCAATGTTGTTGTTCTTATTGTTTGTTGCTGCTGCCGCCGCCTTATTGTTGTTTTGTAACATTTGATAATTTCTTTCTTTTTCTTCTTCTTTTCTATTCTGCTTGTTGTTGTTTGCATTGCGTATGCCAAGCATATAAATAATAAATTAAATAAAGCGTCCAACTAATATCATTAGTACGCCCTTTGTGCACAGTGGGCTAACATCTAGAGAATGTAGAGACAATTTCCTTCCTAATTTCAATTTCTATGCGGTAGCTCCTCTAAAGTTTTCCTTCCCTGCTTTTTTTTATTTTACTATTTTTTGTTTTTTTTTTTTTTCATTTGGCCAACAAAAAAACTTTTCTGTGTAAGCTACCAATCAAGCATGTATCAAATGATCTGTTTCAGCTAAATGTTCGTTGTGTTTGAGTTAATCACCAATTAAAACACAAAAACAAAGCCAAATGCATGAAGGAAAAAATTTTACTGCGTGTCTGGTTTACGTTACTAGTTTCAAAACCCATCAATCATACGCCAATTTTTCATCAGTGGCATTTGCCGACATCCAGAAGAACTTTTTAGGCATACTATATTCAAGTTTTAGCATAGATCTGATGAGAATCACAGCAAGAAGAAATATACTGCACAAGTAAAATTCTGCATCTGCGTCTGATGAGGAATCAATTTATGGTGGGTCTCAAAATTACTTAGTAACGCAAAGCAGCTATCTAATAAAAATATCGTTTTTTTTTCTTTAATGCATTTTACTTTGAGTTTTTTCATTTGATACGTGCTTGTTTTTTAGCTCATAATGTAAATCATTATCTGTTCAAAAAACTTTTCTTTGTTTTTAAGAAAAAATGTTTCGAATGAGTGTTAGGTAATCTCTAAAAATTTTTATGATGTACTTGCTCGGGACGATTAAGTTTAAGAGAGAAGTGTTGTGACGTAAATGTCAAATGAATTTGCATATGTTAAAAGAGCAGAATTCAATAAAAGGCAATACAAATGTCACACACATTTTGTGCCATAACAATAGGTTATTTGACAACTGTCTCAATAGTCCCATGATTGGTCTAGTTATTTTGTAAGTAGACCAAAACGGAATAAAACTAGAATAAATTCACTTAAATTATCAATTCTACCAGAAATAGTCCGAACTTAATGCATAATCCGTCATTAGTACCAAAAGTGGTTCAGTACCGTATTGATTGTGTCACTGAAATTGTAACGGTACTGACGTATGTACTGTTTCGAAGCTTGTCGACTGTGAAGAAGAGCAAACGATAGTGTATCGGTGTAATGACTTGCGCTGCGTGGAGAGACCAGGGTTCAAATCATCCACTTGATGATTTTCAATTTCCATTAATTTGTACACAATTTGTTTTAAGTCTTTGTAGCGGAAAATTAAAAATGTGTCCAATATAGCCGACGTACAAAATAATAAAAAAATTAATTAAAAAAAAAAAATTCATTCGTAATGAGATTTCAACCCAGAACACAACCCAGTGTGCCAAACGGTTCATGTCTCCGCTTTTTTATCCGTTACGGATCCGAATCGAATCGTACAGATCCGTAACGGATAAAAAAGCGGAGATATGAACCGTTTCGTTTTTTTTTTGGAATTTCTCCCCCAAACAGATCAGTAACGGATCCGCAACAGATAAAAAAGCGGAGATATTAACCGTTTGGCACACTGGGAATGCTCAGAAATAAATATATGTATGTTTAACAAAGTCTTTAGCACATTCGTCTATGAAACTTTTTGATGTTTTTGTAAAATTTGTATATTAAATTAAATTCTTTAAAATTTATAAATAAAATATAAAAAACTAGCCTTTTTCTGGTCGGAATGTAATACATAAGAAGACAACTGACCTTTTTCTGGTCCCAAGGTAAAGCAAAAGAAGACAATTGGTTACGTTCAATGACAAACAAGACAAAACGTAAATAGAAATTTATGTGTGATGGGACCAGATTTATGACTAGTCGGCTTCTCTCATGGAGTAGTTTACAAACTAGTTTTGGAATAGTCCGTGGTCCTGCAAGAAATGTTCAAGTAATTTTGGAGACTTGTAAGTACATATATATTTGTAGTACAATAATAACATATTGTATTTTAAATTGTATGTACAAGGTACTAAGTTCTCATACCACTGTGCATGACTTAGCTTTACATAACTTTTCTGAGATTTCTGGTGCTTCCATGTGGTTCTGATCTTCTCTATGCTCAACTATGATATACTGCGCTGTTGTCTTTTTCTGCTTTTTCTTCTTTTTGTATTCTTAAGTTTTGCGTCGCATCATCGTCATCTTCGTCGTCGTCGCCGTCACATCATAAATTCCAATTAACATATTTATGCGAGATACGCGCTTTGCTTTAACTAAAAAGTTTTCAATGATGATATGGCGCGGCGGCCGTGTTCTCAGCGGTTGTTGGTTAAAGTTTCCGCGTGCACGCATCTAAAAGATACCAGCGGCAGCAGCAGCAATTAAGTGCGTGCTGCGTAGCAAAGTGTATCAAGTTCACTTTCGTTTTCAACTCCCTCCTCCGATTCTCTTCACCACATTCTCGTTATTGTGTGTAAATCAACGTCTATTTAGTGTTAAGTGAATAAATTCTTTATTTTTTTTTTTTTTTTTAATTTTTAATTTAAGACATTCAAAGATTTACTATCGGAAGCAACATTTTGTATTGCCGCTGCTGTTTTATGTGCCATTAATTGTGCTTTGTTTGGCGGCAAATTTATGTGTAGGTTTTAGTACCATAATTTTGTCTAAAATCCCAGGATGAATAAAATCGCTTGAAAAGAATGAATTTGTTTATAAATAAACATTTCTGAATTTTCCCTCTGGTGCTGTTTGGACATATTCTGGTATCTTCAATGTCCTTACCAAAAATTTGGATCACGAATATTTCAACCTTACTCAGGAAAAGTGAGAAACCTCTTCAATTCACTTCAAAAATATATTTTTCTAATGACTTTCTTACATTCTACAGATCTGTCGTTAACTTATTCTGTATTTTTATGTCGGATGTTCCACGATGTTCAATTACTATAAGCCAGGATTAGCATTTATATGTTAGTACTTTTAGTGATCTCACTGTAGAAGATCAAAATAGAAAGAGAGTAGATAAAAATATAAAAATAAATGACAGAGTTCATCATTATACAGGGTGTATTGCATAAGGTAACGAAGCTTCTGAGGGATGATAGAAGAGCTTAGACTTCCAAAAAATTGCATCTGCAGGGAGGTCTAAAATGTACCTCTGAGGAGTTATAAGGTTAAAACTGATTTTCTGACTTGTTTCAGAAAAAAAATTTTCTTGGATTACTTTAACGTTTTAAAGAAAAATTTTTATGGTGAAATTTTAGCTAATTCTTAGAGCTTTCAGATAGTGTATATGAGTTATAGGGTTTAAAAAGCTTTTGCAAAGTTCTGAACCTTTAAAGTTTATATTTTAATTTTTTTCCTACATTATTTGATTTTGACGGCCATTTTAGTATGAAAAAGGTCCTATAAACATAACCTTTCATAATTTTTTTTGAAATTGTTGGTAAATTTTCTTTAATCCGATGGCACATTTACAATATTATACCAGTTTTTTAATTAAAGCTCGGAAAAAAATACTTTTCCGTATGAAGGCTCCAGCAGATAAAGAACAGCACTACCCAACAAGAAATTAATTCAGGAATTCCGGATTAGGATCAGATCTGGATCTGGTATTCCTTAATAAGGCCATCTGATCAGTTCCTCATCAGGATCTGATACCAAAAATCTTAATACGGTCCAAGTGCGTTGTTTAAAACAGTATCGCATCAAATTTGCAGAACTAAATAAATATTTCATCTCAAAACGGCCACAGAAAGTTTTCTCAAACACATTTCAGGTGGTTGTCGTGTTTATATCATAAAATGTGCTACAAAATATGTTAGGAAAGCGTTTTGTGGCCGGACGAATTAAAAATTAATTTATATAGATATGATCCGATCCTCAATAATAAATATATTACTTTACTGATGAGGACCTGAAATATTCTGATCCGTTCCTGAAAACCTTATGGGATCCGGATCAGGTCCGTTGCAAATGAGGTGTGACGTTCCTGACTCGTTCCTGATCTTTCTTAAGGCAAGCCTGATCCGAATCGGGTCTCAACCTGAACTTTTTTCTAGTCGGGTAGTAGCGCGCACATCATACGTAAGTATATTCAGTGCAACGCATGTGAGAAATCCTTGTGTTACATAGAAAGTATTTTTTTCCTACCTCAAATTAAAAAATTGGCAAGAAAAATGTATCATTAACCTAAAGAAAATTGAACGAGGTTTTCAAAAATAGGACCGTTTTCATACTCAAATGGCCGCCATAGTCAAAATATGAGGAAAAAATTTAAATATCAATTTTAAAGGTTCAGAACTTTGCAAAACCTTTTTAAACCCTATAAACCATATGCACTATTTGAAAGTTCTATCAATTAGCTAAAACTTTGCTACAGGAATATTTTCTCTGAAATGTTAGAGTGCTCCAAGAACATTTTTTTTCTGAAACTAGTCAGTTTTAACCAAATAACTTTTCAGGGGTACATCTTAATCCCCCCCTAGGCGCAAGTTTTTATTAGTCTAGGTCTCTTGTATCACTTCCCGGAAGCTTCGTAACCTTATGCAATCTACCTTGTATAATCTTGACAGTCATTTTAAAAACAAAAGGAAAAAGCATAAAGATGAATCTAGAATGAAAATTGCACAGTTCAAAAAAAAAAAAAAAACAGGAGTTGAATATAATAAAGGAGGTATATAGCTGATTATTTAAAATCAAAATTATACGTAAAATCAGTCGATTTTGAAGAAATAATTTACCCATATATTAAATGAATAGTCAGAGAAATGGGATACTACTTCGTTAGCAAAAACACTAAAAATTCCTTTAACCCATTCCCCGCCAGCACTTATTTTTTTGAATTTGATGGTGAATTTTTGTTTGGGGGGTAAAAGAAGGTTCCTGAGTTCAAATCCGGTTAGCTTTTTCAGCGATTACGCCCCATTTTTCCATGGTGCCCTGATGCTATATGGCTTCACTGGCGGGAACCTCTAAACAAAAAATTTACTTTGAGTTTTATTTAAAATTCTATTTTTTACACGTATGCATACATATTTTTTGAATAAAAATAGTAAGTTAGCATAATAATCCGCGGTAATGTGATATTTGATTTGATCTATTCGATTAGATCCTTCCATACATTTATTATAGGTTTGACTGCCTTTAGACTTGCGATCATTATAGCTTCCATTCTGCTCTACAAAAAAGCGCAGCTATCGATTTTAGATCTCTTCCATGTGAAGTAGAAGCAACTAAAACGCAATTATTACCATTCCACTTTACAATGGCGACGTCAAATTCCTTGTTTTCTGCAAATTTGATATGCCCTCTTGGTTTTTTTTTTTCATGATGTCTTTCCAGGAGTGGGCAGTTGTGCGGAATGCAATTTTCTCTTATGTTATGGTTCCCGTTACATTGTAGCCTAGGCTTTGCAAATAATTTAAAACTGGGATTCCAGTTAATAAATTATCGAAATAAAAGTGGAATAGGAGGGCACGAATATCGTCAGGAAGGGCGTTTATCATTTGTAATAGAGCTGCCACAAAGTGAATACAACAATACTTTCCTCGGTGAATACCAAAGGACACCAAATACCCTCCAAGAGTGTTCAGACACCATGCAATGTATCTAAATCGAAGAAGTTTGGCTCGAATAAACTGTTTGCATGAGAGCAGTCTAAAATATGGTGTCATTGACTCATCAAGTGATGCTCAGGGTGAAAGGGATCAATGTGTTTTTTCAGTGTAAAGTGAATAAAACGGCTTATTTGATTGAAACTACTTCAAGACATGCCAGCAAAATCGTGGCTTTAATGATCCAATAATCATCACGATTAAATTTTACAGCACATCTTCATAAAAAAAAGCCTCGAAAAATTCATATGACACCTAGGCCTATTTACAGGGGGTGGGTTTTTTGGTGTTCAAACCCCCCCAGGTAGATATTTTCCCCAAATAAATTATTTATGAATTGAATTATTGAAATAAATGGAAATTAATCTACCTCTAAACTTTACATAAGCGGTTCCCGCCAGTGATGCCATATGGCACACTTAAAATATATTCAGGCCTATCACTTAGTGAGGAACAACTTATGAAAAAATATAAATGCACTTTAGAAACTACTGTATTACTCTTCAATTTAGCATAATTACTTTTTCAAAATCGAAATACAAATAAATAATTTTTTGCAACTCGCCGACGCACACTGCGTTGGCTAGTGGGCAAAAATCAAAATTTTTTGTGACTCAAAACCTAATAATATTGGTATCAATCGACAGCTAATTGTATCAATAAAATAAAAACAAAATATTTAAGGGAAAAACTCAGTTTTGGCTACGCTGTGACACTTCAAAGTTGAGATATTTTTCAAAAAAAATCATGTTTTATTCACTTCGTTTTGGGTTCTCTTAAACAAATAATTATCAAAAATTTGTCTTTTGATTAAACTAAGCGAAGTAAAGTTTTTTATTATAAATAATATTTGAGTAAATAAATAAAACTAAAAAATTTTGGAAAATATATAATTTGATGTATATTGTAGTGATTTTAATACACGATATTATCAAATGAAAAACTTCAGAAACTGTCAAATTTCGATGAAAAAAAAAAACAAATCTTATAAAAATAAGTGCCGTTTTTTTTCTTAATCTACTAGTTCGAATTCTATATAATCAAGAACTGCAATAAACTTTTCCTACTTCGTCCTACAAATATTTTTTTTCTTTTTTTAAAAAATGTTTAAAACGAAAAATTTGTATGAAATATAAAATTTATGTTGAAATTTTTTTTTTTTTTTTTATGAACACAAATGGTCTCACAAGTACAAAAAACATTATTTCTACTACTTACTTACATTTCATTTGTTAACATTAAACATTACTTTTTCATCATCGTTATATATGGAGCTTAAAAAAATCGTCCTAAATACCTGGTTTTTAGCAAAACTATAAAATTTACAACAAATCTGAGATCATTTTTGAGCTCAGCGACTTATAGTTCCAAATTTCATTGATATCCAACCACTCCTTCTAATTTTGACCATTGCTTGTATGGGCTCAACGCACTGTGCGACGTCCCGATGCCATAATCGATTTTTTTCGAATAATTTTTCAATGATCACTTCCTCTCCGCTCGCGCTTGAAAAGTTGATGGAATATTTACGCGTGGAATGCACCAAATGATAGATCAAACATTTCTACGCACATAAAAACAACAAGTCTGCGCGAAAAAGTTACAAAATGATTTTAGTGAACATTCGGGTAATGCGTTTTAACTTTGCCGTATGGCATCACTGGCGGGGATTGGGTTAAGTCAACAGTTTTGTTCACTTTTTGACGTTGTAAATTTAAATGGCCATAAAAGCGCTTTAAGCCAATTAATGCAAAGCATAAACTTTACTGAATTGATGGTAAAAAAGCAGCGGAAATTACCATCCTACTTAGTAGACGCGAAAGAAGTAAGAAAACAATATAAAGCCAGAAACAGAACTATAACAAAATGAAAAAAAAAAAACAACAACAAGTGTAACTGTCATAACTCAAAGTAGCAACAACAACAACAATAACCAAGATATTACAAAATAATTAAGTGTTTAATAAATTAAAATTATGCTCTTGTTGTTGTTCTTGTTTTTTTTTTTTTTTCTTTTTTCTAAGATAAATTTATGAATGGAAATTGCTGCTGCTGCCGGTGGTACTACCGTTGCCATAAGGCAATAAATTAAATAAACTACCGCAACAGCAGCAACACCAACACCGAAACCAACAATAACACCAACAACAACAATAATAATCATAATAAAATTGTAATGCGTTTAATTGCCGGCATTAAACAACATATTGAAATGGTTTATTAAAAAAAAAATGTGGTAGCAACAACAACAATGGCGAAAACCACAACAACAAAATTGTTTATAAACACCGGTAGCGTAGTAAATTATGTGGACCAAAAACAAAATGAAAACGAATAAAAATCATAAACGAAGTAAGAAGTTTTGACCAAATACAAAAATAAATAATCGTAAATCAGGCAAAAATTTCATCTCTGCAGAATCTCAGTATCATACCTTATGAGCAGGTTCACTGTTTATGTCTTGGAATTATGAGTTATCAAATTTTCATCCTACTTCTATGTAGAATAAAAAATGTAACAGTTCACAGGAAAAGACACCTTATCTTCATAAAATCCAAAAACGCTTTCCATGACCTATGACCTTGAGGAACATTTTATTTTCGTAAGAAATGTTCGCTTACAAAATTGGAACCTTTCTTTGTTTTCTTAATTAGGTGTAAACAAACAAAATTTGGCCTGAAACACTTATAAAGAAATTATACGATTCATTAAGAGAAACGGCCGGATAAATAAACAAACAACCGAAATATTAACGTACGTGATATAGAACTAAAGTTCTAAATAAATTCCATTACAAAAGACTACAAAAATATGAAGAATGTATTTAAAGAACAGAAGCAATAGATGGTTGAATGGTGGACAGAAATAAAAAAAAAAAAAATTTGCGAAAAAAAAATAAACCCAAACAATCTATACAAAGTAGCTGGATATGACAGGCAAACATAGTTCGAAAGAAATTAGAATACCTACATGGAAAAAGATAAAAACAACAGCAAGAAAAAAAAAATACAGACGATAAAGATAAATTAAACGGTTATTAAAAAAAAGAAGCCTGCAATGGACAACAATCTGGGTCAGCAGAAAATTTCATTTGCAATGGTTTGGCAAAGATACGTCGTAAAACATGCATAAAGTGAAAATAAACAAACAAACAAACAAGTTAACATAATATCTGCCAGAGAGAAAATAAAAAAAAATAAAAAATTACGTTTTTTTTTTTTAATATCGTAAATTTATTGCAGACAGCAAGTTATTTTTAGATTGAAATATTGCCAATACATATATCAATTTTACACACAGACTTTGCTGGAAAAAACTTTTTTGCTTGAAAATGTGCAAAAATATTAATGATTTAAAGGAAACGATACATTTTGCAGTTGGTGGTTTCTTGTTGAAAGTGAAATTTAAAGTTCTTATTTAGCACTGAGTTCTTCGATTCATAGGCAATTTAATTGATTCGAATACACCGTTCGACACGATTTTGCTCAAACGTAAAAATACAATATATTCTGAAAATATGGCTAAAAATAAGTCATACGTGCATTCCCGATTTTCTGGATCAGGTCGAAAATTTTTGTAATCGGTCTTTGAAGTTTTCTATACATGTATTGGACACACTTAATTTTAAGATCTTTACATCTGACGTATATCATGTCTTCTGAAAACTAATGGAGAATGTTAAGCGGAATATTTTTGTACAAAACTTTAACTATCTACATCCCCCACAAATGTGTAATTTCTGACCATTTCTCAAAAAGGTACAAAAACTACCTATTAACCCTTTAACGACTAAAGGCAAGTATGTTTGCCCAGAGGTTTAAATTCTTTTTTTTATTTCCTGGTGATAGATAGCGTGTTGCTGTAGGGGAGACTGGGGCACATTTGACACTAAATTTTCAAAGCCCTGTATCTTTGAAAATTATTGCACGATCTTAATACTCTTTACTGTTTCTGAAACATTGATTATTTAAGATTAAAACAAAAAAAACAAAAAATTTTCAAAACATTGCATTCAGAGTCCTTTTTTAAATTTTTTGAAAAAAAGTCATTTTGTCAAATGTGCCCCTGGTACGTGGCACATTTGACATTGCAAGGGGCACATTTGACACTCACAAAAATAACACAAAAACATTAAACAAAACATTAATACATATATTTTATTCATATAAATGCAAATAACAAGTATGTATGTATTAACGAAGACTTATTTTATATATAAGTCGTTGTCAAATACGTATTTAGTGCGTGAACGTGCAGTTGAGGCTGGATTTGTTTGAGTTGGTAGTTTAAATCTATTGCACTCCTCAAAGTCAGGCAAACATCAAACATTAAACAAGTTTTCAATAAAAAGTACAATTTCCAATAATACCATTAATGAAAACATCAACATAAAATGTTCAATTAGATAAAACCCAGTTTGGTGGAAATTTCTTTGGTCTGGATTTTAGGTAACACTATTGTCAAGATATCTGCAGCGCTTTCACATGATGGGACGTATTTCAAATCGATTTGATTATTAGTAAAAACTTCGCATATATGATGAACTTTGATGTCAATATGTTTACATCGGCAACTCACCCATCCAGATTTTCAAATTAAAATAAGTGGTAAAGGTCCTGGAAAGCATTTATTCAAAAATTTTGTATTGTAGACAAAACAAAAGTAAAAAATTATATCAAATCAAATGAAATGAATTCTGTGGCGGAAGTCGAGGTTTCTCGTTGGTTTCCGATATTAGAAACAGCGTATTTAACTTTTTTTCATCGCCTTTGCGTCTGTTCGTCTTCATTTTGTAGTGGCATACCATATCTTTAAAAAGATAAAACTAGAAAATCTTATAAAATACACAAACACATATGTCTGGAGAACGTCAAATGTGCCCCTTCGGCAAAAGTCAAATGTGCCCCAAAATCTCTTGAAGAATTAAAAATGTTTTAAAATTCAAACTATTTGACCTTGATAAAAAACACTTTTATTCTATTAATTAAAAAGGTTAGTGCTACCAAATTTGCATACTTACTTTTAAAAAACAATACAACTTTATTTGCAAAACCCTTACGAACAAGATGCCAAAAATTACAAAAAAAAAATACAAAATGTTAAAAAACATATAACCGCGGGAGGAGTTGAAAGAGAACTGCCAAAGTTCGTTGCGTTGCTTCCACTCTAATTAGTTATGTTTCTGCATTTCAGGTTTTTGGTTCGAAAGGCATGTTCACACCGAAAACGGCAAAGTCAAATGTGCCCCGGTGTCAAATGTACCCCAGTTTACCCTATATAGGTAAAATGTAGAGACTTGTGGCTACAAAAGTTCTGTGGTGACATAGGGTCTAGCTAATTTTTAAAAGGTCGATATCTATACCGTAAGCTGGTCAAAATGTCAGTTTTATACTCATAGCCGGGGGGAAGTGCAGGGGGCCTACCAATCTGGTAATTCGAATTTTTGTAGACAAGCGTCATACCTTTCGAACGCGCTTAGTTATAATTTTCAGAGATTTCAAATAAGCCCCATTATCGGGAAATGACTGGCAAGTATATTTGCCTTTTGGCGGTAAGGAAACTTTTTCTGATACGAATAGAATTAAACAGTAGGTAAAGATTATATTAATTAAGCACTCTTGTGACCTCCCTCTCTGACCCCCTCCCGCGCCTAATAAGCAAAAACTTCCATATTTTTCACTTTTTTAGCTGAGAATATTTCAAAATCCTGACAAGCGCAGGATTCGGATTCAGCATTGAAAAATACATTTAAAATTACTATTTTGTATTTTGGTTTTAGTTTTTTGTTTGATTTTTTCATTTAATACGGAAAATTTCATTTAAAATGGGATTTCTCAAAAACGGCCATACGTACGATTTTATGGAAAATGGGGTGTTGTACCTGAAGGTCACCATATACCTATTCAGAAGAAAACATTCAGATGATATCCCATAAGATTAAAATCGGTTCCACTTAGCCGTGTATGACTTGCGGATCGATACGCAGTAACCGGAAACACATGCCGAAAAATTTTCAGGCTGAAAAAACTATGAATCGAGGAGACATAGCCTATTTGACATTCAACGCAGTTTCTTTGATAAAATGGATGGATAATAGTGCTGCTTTTGCTGCTACTAATTTTATGAATTCAAGCACCACCTTCACTGCGAAGCGTAGAAAAGCTGGACAAGAAGAAAAAATTAATGTAAATTGCACTCTAATAACACAGGTTTACAAAAAAAAAAAAAAATGTCATGGCGTTTTGACCAGACTATGTGTTTCCTTGACGTCCTGAGTCCGAATCCCTGATCCGTTTTTTTCTAAAACGTCTTAGAAAAAATATTTCAAGGCCATATGGAGGTCATGTGCCGTTTAGTAATAAATTCGCTAAAACTCTGAATCTAATTTTTTATCATTGAATTCTTAGTCTTTAAAAAGAATATGCGATCAAAAAGGGTATCTCAGACCTAGTTTCGGAGATATAGCTATCGGAAGATCCGGATATATCTTCTATTAAACCGTTTTAAGTTGAAAACCCCTGGATGGATTTGTAAAATATTGATGTCATATGAAAGGTATTTTGACAGCCTATACAAATGTTTCGAGCATATTTTCAATTGGATTCATAGCTTTCGAGATATGAGCTTTTTGAAATTTTTCAATTAGAACAACAAATAACACAAAAACACCAGCAACAACAACAACAAAAACAACAAAATACCTAAGAGTTCAATGATTAAAATTTTGTTTCAGAATTTTAGCGAATTTATCACTAAACGACACATGAACCCCATTGTGACCTCCATATGACCTTGAAATCTTTTTTCTCAAACGTTCTGGGAAAAAACTGATCCGGGATTCGGATTCAGGACGTCAAAATCCCTAAGAAACACATGGATCAGAAAATAGTATACTATGAATATGATCGTTAATGCAGATGGCGTTTCTACATGCGATCGTTTTTCGATTTGTTTGAAATCTGCACCCACAATGCGTTCATTGTGTACACCAAGCTCATTGCAGTTAGAACCAGCTCTGGAGGAGTCACTTCGTGCATAACTGGCTAGCAAATTAATTAATAATTTTACTTCTTGAACGTATCAGGTACCCGAAACATTCATGTCTCGAATTCAAAGTTTGGAAAACCAAAAAAAAAAAAAAAACACAATATGGAGAATCGTGATAAGTGGAAGCGTTGCGCCCACTGCACCAGCAATAAAAAATATAACCGCACTAATGTCTTTTGCATTTCATGCAAAGAATTCCTTTGTTTCACGACATCTCGTGACTGCTTTGCGGAGTACCACAATTAAAAATAACCTTTTTTATATTTATACACTTAATGACAATAAAAAAAACAATAAACTATTTCTCGAGTTTCAATCCAATTAAAAAATAAAAAATTTTAAAAAAGCACAAAGGTAAAAAAAATTTTCAAAATCTGGCATGTTCTGAAATCCGATTCACTTCGGAATCGGAATGAAAGCAATCTTTAAGAGCTCCGCATTTCGATAATTAACTCCAAATCGGATCTATGTTGCGGTAAATCCAATAGGAACCATAAGTTAATTGTATTTGTTGATATTCAAATTCGATTCCATCTTATTTGCCGCAATGCCGAGCTCTTGAAGATTGCTTTCATTCCAATTCCGAAGTGAATCGGATTTTAGAACATGTCTGAATGTTTCGTTATCGCCCAAAGGCAAATATGTTTGCCAGCGCCCCATTGTGTAGGGGGAAGTTTTGCTTGACTCCGCTATATCAATTTTGACTAACTTTGGGACGTTGATCACGAATTTCAACTCTATTTTGAAATCCTTTCACGCATTTTGAGCTGTTCGTTAAAGGGTTAAACGGCTAAAACAGATCAATATATGCCACAGAAATATTTGTTATAAAATTTCACTGACAGTTGCCGAACACTAAAAAGTCGAAAATTTACCGCGAATTCCGAAAAATTGTCAATATCAATAAACCCCTCACGCATTTCATGTTATTTAAATTTTTTTAAGGCATGTATTATTGTTAATGCTTAAGATTTCTTGACTTAGGCGACCCCCAATGAAATTTTCTGTAAAATATTTTGTGTAATATTTTAACCCATTACAGCTGGTTTTTTTTATGAAAACTGGTCAAATAGCCCCACAAGAAAAGGATTTAATGGGTTAATGTGTTTCATAACTTGATTGCATCAAATAAGAAAGATCGTTAACACACATTTATGTCTCATAACTTATTATCCAAAGCATAAATATCTACAGCAAAAAAACTTCTGAAGAAAAATTCTTAAAAAAATGTGCAAAAACTGAACACAATTTCAACAAAAAAATAAGCAACCTGAACAAGCAAACATACTTGATATTCCAAATACCCTACATTCGAGTAGATTGGGAGCACTTTGAGGCCACAAAATAAAAAAAAAAAAGAATACGCTAAGACACAAGTGGTAGATACCAACGTACGATGGAGTATACATGTATGTAAGTGTTAGTATAAGTGTGACAAATTACCTCAATTTATGTTTACACATGTTGGGAAATGTTTACAAAATTATTATCAGCCAAATAACTCTTATCTCATGGTAAAAAATGTAAAAAAGATACAAAGAAAAAGAACCTAAGAAACTTAAAATACACTTTCAAACGTAGAACAAATGTAAAATAATGAAAAAAAAGCAACAGAAGACAAACAAAACAAAACAGTGAATCAACCATAAAATTGAAATAAAAGTTAAAAATAAAAAAGAAGCAGAAAAGAAATGAAAATGTAAACCGAAGGAAGTTAAAAATTCTTCAACTGCGCCATGTTATCAACATTCAACAGACTTTGGCGACAAAGTCACCATTACGATTACGGGAAAAACAATGTGTTTTGGGAAGGGGGCGAGGAGCATTATGTACAACGTAGAGTGCTTGTCGTAACTACTTTTATTAAAAATGCATGAATGTCAAAGAATTGACTTAATAATTCAGAACTCAACGCAATACATACTTGCATACATATGTATATCGGATTAGATAAAAAGTTTTATACCTACATTTGTGGGGTATGGAAACAAAATCAGCATTCTCCACTTACACTTGTACTCATATGTCTTCACGATAGCTAAGGCTGTGCATGCTTACAAAAAGTGCTAGAGAATCCAAATTTAATTTTACCCGTGCTATCAATGTTCAATACACCCAGTTGGACTAGGATATTTTGGATATCTTAGATACAGAGTTAAACTTGTCCATTCTAGAATGAGCCCGTAGCTTGTGCTGCCAACGTTGATGGTGCGCCTATTTTAAAACAAAAGGCTTACACACCAAGCAAGTTTTTGGGTTTTTCAAGACCGATTTTTTGATGAAACAGACAAAAATATTGGAGAGTGAAGTCCTTCAAATTTTTAATAATTTGCTTTAAATGTGGATACAATAATAAGCAAACTGCTTCACCATCTGTATTAACAAACTTTTTTTTTATCCAGGAACTTTCCTTCAGTATCACATCATTAGGCTACTTAGAGCATAACTACTCACATATTAGTTGGTTGGTCGATCAAAACAATTTTTGTTCTCGATTATGAGAGAGCGTTGTTACTTTTACGTTCCCTTGCTCTGTGATACTCAATAAACACAGTTTATTCACAAAATTTTTCAGTCGGAATGTACAGTAAATACAGATAATCGATTGATCGATAGGATATTAGGGCAGATCCATGACCACGGAAGTGCCACTCCCACTTTTTAACCATTGAAAATTTTGATTTTCATCAAAAGCCGTTTTCGAGTAATATTGAAATCAAAATATCAAAATTTTCAATGGTTAAAAAGTGGGCGTGGCGCTTCTCCAATTTTGCTCAATTTGCTAGTTATATGGCATTGAAAGTCGGTAGTAGTGTAGCAAATTTCAGCAAAATATCTTATACCGTTCAAAAGATATAACCAAATTAAATAAAAAGTTTAAGGCGGTGACACGCCTCCTTATAAGTATAAGCTAAGTAGTCTATCTCATTTTTTAACTTATGTTAATGCGCATCATTAGCCAAAGTTTCATTAAAATCGCTAGAGCCGTTCTTGAGAAAAACATGCCAACAGTTTTTATATGCAGAATTTTAGACCCTACAAAAAGAGAAGATACTTCAAAAACCAAACAAGGTTTTGGATTTAGAATTTCCAAGTTCATACAAAATGACTATTTTGATTTTTTATGGAAGGTAAAGTTTAAAATTAATATGAAATATTTAAGTTTTTGATATTCGTTCGTTTTGGAAAAAAAAAAAAAAAAAAGACTCGTACTTAAAAATTGCTTATCTCAGTCAATTTTCATTTCAGAAAGATATTTAAAAAACAATAATGTGCAGAACCACTTCAACTACAATTCCTCGCTAAAAAGTTTTTTGTCAGGCGAACAGTTTTTAAGTTATTCATCAAAAACGGACTTTTTTGATCTTTGAACCTTCAAAAAGAGGGGTCTCTTTTATAAAGTAAGTATGGTCAAATAAACAACTGTGCCAAGTTTTACGTCCGCAGCAATTTTTCCTTTTTAATATTTAATTTTACGGTGCTATGTATATGCGCGTCAAAAAAAAAAAAAAAAACAGCGTTATACGTGGGCTGCTCGATATATTTCTGGCCTAATAATGAAAATGCGAATATTTATCATCAAAAATGGTTTTGTTGATTTTCAAAGTATTCTTCAGCATGATTTATACAATTTTGCATGCGCTCAAACCAATTGTCGAAGCACTTTTTCCACTCCGATTGAGACACCTCCAAAACATGGTTTTTAAACGCTTCAACAGCATCTTCTGGCGACGAAAATCATTGACCACGCATTTTTTTCTTGATGTGCGGGACTAAAAAGAAGTCATTGGGTGCCAAGTCAGGGCAGAACGGCGGATGATCCATCAATTCAACGTTTTAGCCGGTCAAAAAGGCGCTGGTTTGAGCCGATGTGTGAGAGCTCGCATTGTCATGGTGAACAATGATTCGTCTTCTCTTGTTCGTTTTTCGAATTTCTCCGAAGACTTCAGGCAAACACATTGTAGTGTACCACTCAAAATTGACCGATCTACGTTGCTCAAGCGGAAAAGTCGCCACGTGACCAGTATTGCAGAAGAAACAGGCGACCATTTGCTTCGAAGTACTTCTTCCACAAACAACTTTCATTGGATTTGGCTCGTCTTCGAAAACCCACACGGTCGATTGCTGTTATGTTTCGGGCTCATACGCATAGATCCATGATTCGTCATCTGTGACGACCTTACAAACGTCTTTTGAAGGACCGCTTATCGCATTTTTTTAACATTTCTTTGCACCAATCGAAACGGGCTTTTTTTTGAGCGATTGTCAAATTGTGCGGGATCCAACGAGAACAAACTTTTTTACGGCCAGGTGTTTATGCAATATCAAATTCTTGCTAGTAGAAGAAATGTCCAAGAATGCTTCTATCTCACGGTATGTCACATGATGATCTTACATTATCAGTTCACGCATGGCATCAATGTTCTCTGGCACAACGGCCATTTTCGACGACCTTCACGGAATTCGTCTTTGAGCGAGCGTCGGCCACGATTGAATTCATTAAACCAGTTTTTCACAGTGCTATAGGATGGTGCTTCATTGCCATATAAAGATTTAAGTTCATCGATGCACTCTTGTCGTAATAATCCACGTCGAAAGTTGTGAAAAATGATCGCACGAGAATGTTTACGAATTAATTCCATTTTTTTGCCAAATTGATTTTTTCAAGTCACTGTAAACAACACAAATGATGGTCGTACGTCAAAACGTTCTGAGTACCTTTATGCTAAAAAATATCAAACTTTCCAATAGAAATGTCAGATTGCACCTGGCAACACTTAGTGTTGCCTAGGCCAGAAATATATCGAGCAGCCTACGTATCTCGTCAAATTGTTTGATTTACTTGACATATATTGTTTCATAAACGGTGTCTACAGGGATATTTAACGAAAAAATAGAATTTGTTTTTTTAAATATATCATTCTTATGCGTACTTGAAAACACTTGGGATCACATTCCCACCTCCTTTGCGGAGCACCAGCTAAACTTATTGTCTGAATCGCTGCTGTAGCAAATTGAATTGAAAAATCTTGAAAAAACATTATGCTCCATTTTAAGCCGTATTTTGTCGCTTTTTATTCGAACAAAGACAAGGATATTAACATAAGGATGACAATAAGACAAACAGCCCCCATTGGTAATATTTGTGTTAGGGATTGTGGGCGGTACAGTGCCTACTGCACGTTGTTTTTTGTAAAAATTGTCATTTTTTGATTTTCTTTATGGCTTATAAAAGCGGATTTCTTTATATTTTTTTTTTCTTTCTTTTTTTCATTTGATTATTTACTTTGAATAATTTAATAGCGTGAAAAAAATTCGAGTATGAGCAAAAATAAAATAAAAAAATAAGATTTACGATATTTGATATGAAGCAATATACATAGTAGAGAAATTAATATCAATAAATGTGGAAATTATTAATACGGTACATACGTATGCATACAGAGGAAAAAATTCTTTGAATAATTCGATTTTTAAAAAAAAATTTTTAATTCTAAATCTACATATTGGTTAAATCTTTTCGTCTGTAACTCATAATTAAATCACACAACGAACTCCTAAAACACCTAACCCATAAGCTTTTATTTTTATTGTGTTATAGGTGGGCTGCTATATGGGTGATTCTTAGATAACTGTGCTTTTTCGAGTTGTAAAATTGGCAGATATTTTTTTTGGATTTTTGCAAGTTTCTTCATGCTATCTTATGTAAACACACTCTTAAAACTCACCTTTTAAGTAGATCAACAACAAGTGTGAATTTACGGCTTTGAGGTCGAAATTAAGAAATTTTGCTGCCACGTTTGTGACCAAATTGCCACGTTTGTGACATTTTAGCCACAGTATGGAAAAATTATGGTTTTGAAGCGTTTTGATGAGAGATATGTTGCATATAATGACAAATTTACACTTCAAGACTAATTTTGCAACAGTGTCATGTCTCCGGTGGTCCATTTTTTTTATACCCTACGGCCCTAAAGATCAACTATGGTTCCCTGTCCTCTGTTTTAATAGCCGTTTATGATGGATTAGGATCTCCTAATTACGGATCTGATTGATTGATTGATTTTTTTCTATTACATCAGTATCCTTAGTTATCCTTGCTCAAAAGTGAAAAAATCACAGTTTTGACATCTACTTAACTAAAACAGCAATAAGTAAAATTAATTTTTGTCAATGGATTCAGACAGCCGAATTTATTATCAACAAGACAAAATTTACCGTTTTTCAATTGGATTCCCAGTTTCCGAGTTATAAGCCTTTAAAAAAAGGATGCCTCTCAATAACACACAAAGGACCGAAAAATTAACAAAAATGGTAAGTTTTATTATTTTTACCAGAAATATATTTCATCATGAAAATTTTAAGCCCTTGCAGACTAAAATCGGATGAAAAAATAAGGCTCTATTGTAGATTTAGTGAATGAACAGATGAAATTTTGATTCTGTGAATTTGCAAAGTAGTAGTTTAGTAGGCTTAGTCACTAAATCTAGAATAAAGCTGTCATTTTTCATGCGATTATGGTCTGCAAAGTCACGAAATTTTTGTAATTAAATATGTTATTGATAAAAATAATAAAACTTGATTTTTTGTAACTTTTCGGTCTCGAAAAATGCTTTGTATGTTATCGAAAGATGTCCTTAATTCAAACGCTTATAACTCGGAAGCTAAGAATCCAATTGAAAAACGGTAAATTATGTCTTGTTGACAATAAATTTGGCTGTCTGAATCCATTGACAAAAATTTATTTTACTTGTTGTTGTTTTTGTTCTATAGCTTTAAGTAGATGTCAAAACAGTGATTTTTTCACTTTTGAGCAAGGATAACTCAGGATTCTGATGGTGTAGAAAAATTTTTGTATTAAGAACATAATTAATAGCCTTCAACTAAACATCTGTATACTCAAACTTTATATGAAATATGTTTTTTTGCAGACTGATAAAAAGTGCCACGTTTGTGACATTTTTGATGCGCCACGTTTGTGACATTTTTGCAGTTTATCGCTCATTGTAAAGCACGCTTTTGAGTTCAAGATTTTTCCGAAAGAATTTGGGGTCATGTATGCAAATCCTACAAAAAAATTGTTTCATGCATAAAATACAATGTCCTACCTGGGAGTGCCGAGTGCCACGTTTGTGACCATAATTTTTAGAAAAAACGGTTTTTGTTTATAAAATGCCCTATAAAAGGCAAACAGATTTCTTTTTGGACGCGTTTGGACATGATGACGTTTGGGTGATGGATAGTGATCAGAATTAATGCATATGTATTGCAATCTATTGACTGAAACAGTAGTACCATGCAGTAGTAGCATAATACTTTTAAGAAATTTTTTTTTTCCAAAACTAGGGGACAGTTTTCAATTTGAAATTGTGCCCTCTAAAAATTATTTAAAACTGCAGATGAGCTCAGAATATTGTAGCCTTAAGTATTTACTTAATATGTGTAGTAACTTGTTTTCTGTTCCATTTCCGTTTTTTGGTCGTTTTTCATCGTTTTGTGTTGAAAAAGTAGGGCTAGGACATGCCACGTTTGTGACATTTGGGGTATATTTGCAAACTTTCACAATAGACCAATAATTATTTGGTGGTAAAATTGATACGCTCTATTAGAAAAACATAGTTTCTAACTTATAGCGTAATTTTTTGTGAAAAAAAAGCCTACTGTATAGGTGAAATCTCCAGAGGACACAAAAAGTACAGTTATCTGAGAATCACCCATATATATTTCTGGCCTAGACAACACTAAATGTTGCCAGGTACAATCTGACATTTTCATTGGAAAGTTTGACATTTTTTAGCATAAACGTACTCAGAACGTTTTGACGTACGACCATCATTTGTGTTGTTTACAGTGACTAGAAAAAATCAATTTGGCAAAAAAAAGGAATTAACTCGTGAACATTTTTGTGCGATCATTTTTAACAACTTTCGACGTGGATTATGACGACAAGAGTGCATCGATGAACTTAAACCTTTGTATGGTGATGAAGCACCATCCTATAGCACTGTGAAAAATTGGCTTAATGAATTCAATCGTGGCCGATGCTTGCTCAAAGACGAATTCCGTGAAGGTCGTCCAAATACGGCTGTTGTGCCAGGGAACGTTGATACCGTGCTTGAACTGATAGTGCAAGATCGTCATGTGACATAACGTGAGAGAGAAGCATTTTTGGGCATTAGTTTCACTCCAATGCATTCGATTTTGCATGAACACTTAGTTGTAAAAAACGTTTGTTCTCGTTGGAAACCCCATAATCTATCAATCGCTCAATCAATCAATGGAAAAATTTATTTTCTTAGCTCACTGTAAACAAAACAAATAGCACCTGTACATCAAAAGTGAGTACGTTTATGCTAAAAAATGTCAAACTTTCCAAAGAAAATGTCAGATTGCACCTGGCAATACTTAGTATTGCCTAGGCCAGAAATATATATAGCAGCCTACGTAATAGGTTAAATTATTTTATTTTCATTCTTTTAAATTTTATTTACAAATGTATGTCAGACTGTCGTCATGCAAATGTTTCCTATAACTTCGCTGCTCATTTTTTCCAGTGTACTTTAAAATAATTTAGTTTCAAAAAGATTTTATTTATTTTTGCCACATTTTCAAAAGATTTTTACTCGATATCATTGCACTTTCTCAATTACATTGCACAGTATTTTATTGAAAATTTCAGGAAATTGCTTAATCCAATGAGGTTGGATTTATTATAGAATATGCTTTATGAAGATTTATTTCAACAGCTGTCAAAAATTCGAAGGAAAGCGTCGAAATTGATATACAAAATACAAAAGCAAAAAAATTTAATGTGAAAAGTGTGGAAAAAAACAGAGGTTTACACAGATGATACGCCAAAAATATCAAATAAAAATGAAAATAAATAAAATATCAAACAAATGCAATTAAGTTAGTATTATGCTATAGAATTATCGCTGGTATGCTAAAGAGCTTTGAAATAAAGTGAACTCAAAAGCGACAATGGGGCGTATGAATAACCACTAATTTATGCAAAGCCGTTGTAATAAATGCAACGTTTTGTGTCTATTTACACTATCCTATCAACGCATAAATTGCACTAAAAACAATAACCATGAAATATTGACAAAATAACAATAACAATAGTAATATTAATAATAATGTTAATTTATGTTGCACACAATGATATTGTTGCCACCATATTGTTTTTTTATATTATGACATTTTAATAAATCAACAACCTCAGCAGCAGCAGTCGTTCGAGTAGTAAAATATGAAAATTACCAAATTCTTTTATTGCTGTTGATATTGTGCACTTGTTGATGTTGTCAATAAGAAGAATAATGCCAACAACAACAACAACAGCAACAACAACTTAGTTATCAGCAACAATAATGAAGGCAGACTTCATGTAATAAAAGTTTTTGCTGCGTCCACCACCACAACAACTGTCCGGCGCGGTGCCCAACCGTAGCAACAGCAATAATCGCGTCAGCAACAGCAAACCGCAACCACTGCAACAATAAATTTCAAACACACTCTCACATTTTAGAAAATTTAATTCAAATTATTACTAGGGTGTGGTGGTTGGGGAGGGTGTTCCACCACCACAATGTTGGCTACATTTTAATTAAAAAAAAAAAAACACAAAAAAGTGACAATTTCTCCGTTCTTCTCGATAGACAAAATATGTTGAGTCTAAAAAAGACCATTGAGTGGTAAATCTGCATTTGATGAAAGCTTGCGATCAGTTAAAAAAGCAACAGTAAATCAGAGCATCTTAATTTTTGGTTCATATGATAAGTTTTTTTTTTTGTAGAAAATATATTCTTGAAGGTCAAAAAAGGGTTTTTTGTAATTTCTGTCCTCAAATATTTTTTTATTTTTTGCCAAAAACGAAATACTTTGTACTTATAGCCTGATTCAATACCTTTCTAAAAATAGCTGAACATGCAAATCGGCTAAGATTTGTCCAAGTTATGAACAATTATATAAATGAGACATCGAAAGTCTACAAAAATACAGTATGCAACAGCCAAATCTCCCAGTGAATGCCACTATCCATTTCATATGTAAAATGGGCTGCTGATTCCGAAAATCGCATTATTTTTTTTCGTGTCGTTTTCGAGATATCGGTCATTTTCGGCTTTCGGACCTTGGGTCCCCCCACATGTGGGGGTTTTAGAGGGTTAAAATTGTCCACAAAAATATTCTTCGTAATATCCTGCATAAGTTTACTGAACGCATTGTACATCTCAAATGTAAGGATCATATAGTTAAATTCATCGATTTAACACAAGAATGCGCAATTTTTGTATTTTTCATGTAAAGTGGATTAAAAAACTTCAAGAATCGATTAAAAAAAAATCTGACGTGCTGGAGGAAAACGACGAGGCATGGATCTTTTTTTTTAACGCCTACTTTAAGAATTTTTTGGATTTTCTCATGTGTTTTACAAAAAGTTTTAATTATCGAACAGTTTATTACAAAAAAACGAAAAAAATTGGGAAAAACGCATTTTGGTAACTTTTCAATGAATTGTATACAACTTCTGCATTTTTCCATCGATTTTTTTAAGTGGTATCTTATTTTCTTTACAAATATATAGTCTATGATACAAAAAGAAAAAAAAATGGTAAAAAAGTTATTTCTTCTTGTATAAATCTGCAGTTGATTTTGATTTTTTGTTAATTTTTTCGAAAAAAAAAAATGTTTTTTTTAGAAATCAATTTATTTCGCCGAAAATAACAAGCCAACTAAAAAGTGATGTGAATATCTCGAAAACGACACGAAATAAAAAAAAAATAATGCAATTTTCGGAATAAGCAGCCCATTTTACATATAAAATGATTAATGGCATTCCCTGGGGAAAAAATTTTTACTCATTTGTTGCATAGTGATATTTTTTTGTCAAATATATCGGTTCTGGAAATTAATGAAACCATGTACCAAATTTCAGCAAAAACAGAGGTGGTGTGAAAATCTTATTATTCCAAATCTAGCAATGTCTACTAGACCTATCGCAAAAATTAAAAATGTGAAATACCGTGCTTCCTGGGGCTAAAACGTTTTCTAATGGTTTAAGTGTCAAGCATAAAGATTTTGGGAGGAAAAGTATTGTGCCAGTCTTACATTTTACCCCTCTAAGGGCGACACCTGGGCAGCTATGGGGCTAGCTAACGATGATCCTCATATTTTATCAAACTTTAACTTCGATGAGATGTCACTGAACATCATCCAAACCTTCCCATTTTTTGGCACACCAATTATTTGATCAAAACCCATAAGCACAATCGAGGGCTGTAGCTTGTAGTAATCTGATTATTAAAAATTTTCATATGAATTCGTATGTATTATACTTTGAATCCTGTCTATAAATAGTTTTAAATGTATTTTAGTTGTTAAATAACTTTCCTGCCAAAAATACTGTTTTTTTTTAAGTGAAAACCTGCCGAACAAACCTGAATGTGTACAATTTTGCGTTTGGCTCTATCGTTCTGGTTAGGTAAAACTAATAAAGACTTAATTGACGCCAAACAAAATTTTCTAGTCGGGAAGCACATACTTAATATTTTTCGACTTTTTTTTTTCATATATTTTTGGTTTCTGATATATTCAGGGTATTTCTTAAAACGTGTAAAAACCTCGAAAACCTCGTAAACTCGTAAAACTGTCAAAATTCGTATTGATTTTGACAACTATTGCGAGTTTACGAGGATTTCGAGACTTTTACATATTTGAAGGAATACCCTAGTTGTTCCTGTTTTGATGGCTTAACGTAAGTTTTACGACATGTATTGAGTTTTTCAAATTTACCAACATCATGCGACTTATCCCACTTTTTACATATTTTGTTCTTTTTAGCATTTCCAACATTTTCTGTGATTTTAAATACCGATAAAACCATCTAATCAAATGAAAAAAATCGAAGCTTTTTGCATTTGGCTTAATTTAAATTTGTTGCCAAATACAATAACCAAACCTTTGCAGCGCCATCTATCCCATTTGTTTTGTATTTTATCTCTCACAAACTTCCTGTGCAGTTTATTTCCAAAGTTGAAACAAAAACAAACTTTCAGCTGATGCAAACGATTTACATTTCAGATGTCAACAGATTAATGCAAACAACAAACAAATGGAGCTCTATTTTCCAACAATTTAATCACAATCGAAATTTTGTATCTATGAGTTTCATTTGTTAATTGCGTCGGCAAAGATACAACGGCAACATTTGAGTGTGTGAGAGGAAGGAAAAACGCACACAAAGTGGCAGCAGCAACAGCAGTTAATAATCGTATGGCTTCATTGGCACTTAATTACGAGAACATGGCTGAGGGTTAGTGGTGGCTGCGCTGACTTGTATTGCATATGCAAAAGTACGTGCATCTATGTAGACATGTTTGTTATTGTCACAAAGTTAATTGAAAAGTTTTCCAATTTCCGGCCTTCGAGCGTTGCAATCAAATCAAATGAATACAAATTGCTAAATAAATTGTTCTGCTTCTATTTAATGAGGAGCGATTAGTGTGCGGTTGAGGCAAAAACAAAAAGGAACAATTTGTCCTAATAAATTAAATATTTTGTCTCTGAAATGAGAAATTTGAAAGATGGCAGTAGCAAAAGTTGTTTAGAATAGTCTTTGGAATATTAAATTGTTCGGTGATCTACCGATTTTTGCTCATCATGTATAGTAGGGGCTTCTTAAAGAGCACCGCTCATATCACTTTGATATGTTATAAGTATTACGGCCCGGATTCACAGTTTTCCAAACCTAAAATGCATGTCTGCACGAAATGCGTTTTCTATAGTACTTTGGAGGGAGATAACTCATTCTCTTAAGGAATTCACGCTTATTTCAAATTGAAAAATCGTGTTTTTGATCTTTAGGCTACAATATCTCAAAAACTATACGTGATAGAGCAGTTCTGACACCAAATTTAATTCACCTCTAAAAAGAACTTCGAAATGACTACTTTTGTTTTGGTTTGTTGTGATTTTATTCATATGTAATGTTTTTCGACCTTTTTTCAAAAAGTAGTCGATGAACCTTTTCTCAAAACATTTTTTATTATTCAGTAAGTGCTTAGGAGTAATTTGACACCATTTTGAAAGCTGCTACCAAAAAAAAAAAATTTATAACATTTTTTTTCATCCAATTAATTTTTTCCATTTTTTTTTTATTTTATAGATTAATCTTTAGATTTAACGAAAATGAAGGATTGGAACACTGAGACAAGGATTTGGATTTTCCGCCGTTATCACGCATTGGAGTCCGTAGTTTCAGTATAAAGAAAATATAGGCGTACGTTTGGGGGCACTCCTCCGATCAGATGGACTATAATGAGGCTCCTCAATAATTTTGCCGAGCATGGGAGGATTGAAAGAAGGCCTTATTATCGAAACGCTTCAGTTTGGATGCAGGAAACTATCGCAAATGAGTATCAGCAGACAGTCACTGCAGACAATTATGCACAAAGATTTGAACTTGTTTCCATGGAAAATTTAAATGACAAATAAACTGAATGCAGCAGACTTGCCGATTCGCTTGAAATTTTTCCAGAAGATCCTTCAAATGGTGGAAGAGGACGAAAACGTCTTAAACTGTATTTTTATGTCTGGCGAGGCTCATTTTGACCTAAATGGCAATGTTAACAAACAAAAATGTCGAATATGGAGTGATTATAATCCCCAAATACTCCATGAGACGGAATTGCATCCACTACGCATCATAATGTGGTGTATAGTTTCATTAAAATGCATTATTGGGGCTTACTTCTTTGAAGAGAACGGTGCTACTGTTACGGTCACTGCAGACCGTTACTACAAAATGTTAAAAGAATTTTTTTACCCAGAATTACGCCAAAAGAAGATCTCTCTCAACTCTGTGTGGTTTCATCAAGATGGTGCAACTCCTCACATTGCCCGGCCTGTTATGATAGAATTACAGTGTAAATTTTCGAATAAACTGATTTCCAGAAACTCTCCATTCCGTTGGCCCCCCAGGTCTCCTGACATTACTGCACCTGATTTTTTCTTATGGGGTTATTGCAAACAGGAAGTTTATTAAACAAAACCAGCAAATTTGAACGACTTAATGCAATCCATTCGATTAATAATTGCGGCGATTCCTCCTGCAACTCTTCACACAGTTATGAACAACTTTTTGTAGCTATTTAAAAAGTGATGCATTACATTTTAATTGAAAAAATTTATAATAGTTTTACAGATATTAGGTAAACCATTTTAATTGCAATGTCAGGTCGGCCAGAGTCAAAGCACAAGGATAAAGCAAGTTGTTGTACACTTTGGAATCCAACTTGCTACACACAATATTACACTGCAGATTGGCAAGAAGTCAAAGGCATAAAATTAGGAAGACTAAAAAGGAACTCTTCACCCCTATACATTATCAGAAAAATTATGAAACTATGGAGAGTTTCCATTATGCTGAGTGGCAATTCATAAGCTGCAGGCTAGCAGAATGCAAAAGTAACGAAGTTAGAGGATACAAAAAAAAAAAAATAGAAAAAAAGGGACTGCACCGAGAAGAGGCATGAGTGCAGCATGCATTTAAGATACAGTAGCATTTAAAATGAAAGAGAGTTGCTGGATGAATTAAGACTGAAACTCCTTATTTAAAATTATGAAAATGTAAAACAAATTACAAAAAACCAAAAAGAAATAGACAACAAAAAAATGCTTAAAAGCCAAATAACAACAATAAAAAAGTGCATTTTGCTGCACAGACAAAAACTGTTAACAGCAGGGATGTGGAATATATGGAAAAATTAAAACATTGACAAAGAACACCAAACAGCAGACAACAGAAACAGCAGGAACCCCACCACCAACAACAATATCAATGAACAACAATAACGTTGAATGCAACAACAGCAGAAGCACTCGAGACCATTAGCAAAATCAGCAAAGGAATGCAGACAAACGCAGACAGACAGACAGCTGAAGCACCACAGCGTGAAAAAATTGGCTGAAAACTTTAGAGCTAAAGCATTTTGCAACCGTGATTTTCCCTAATCAAACCAATTCACTAAAATTCTCACAGTGTATACCACTAAAGAATCCAATAACAAATAGAAGTAGCAACACCACCAACTCAAAACGACAGCGAAAGTCCAATGGCAGCAACAGCCACCAGCAGCAAACAATATGCGATACAACAGACAACAGCAAACCAAGTTGGAGTCAAAAAAATCTCAACGGATGAGACAGTGAAAAGTACGAGAAAAAGGAAACCGATAAAAAAAATCTGCTGTTCTTGCTGTCGAAGGCATGCAGACAAGCACCAGCAGCAGCAGCCAAAGTGTTTCAGTTGCATACAAATAGGCCACAACGAATACCGTTGAAAATGCTGGATAATAACAATACGCCCGTTAAAAGCGAGGACGCACAGCAACAAACAGAAAAAACTATGAGCTGAATCTGTGGAAGACAGAAAGAATGAGAATGAGAACAGTATAAGAATAAACGAGACGACAAAGAGGGCATTAGCCTTGGACAGTAACAGCAACATCAGCAGCATTGTGAACGAAGACGATATCACTACGAGGAATGCAACAATATTCCCACTGAAACTCTTCTGCCATCGTAGGACTTTGTTTTTTTATTCATTGGATTTACATATTTTTGAAAAAAATTATTTGTTATAAATTGTGGAAAGTTTTTGTAGCTGTAAGAGGCTGAAAAAGTGTTAGTTCTCACCATACAAAAATACTCCCAAAACGCTAAATGGGTGGATCTCTATTCAATGCTTTGGGGTTCAAAAACATGTTTAAAATTTAAATCATGATATTTTTACTATTCTATACAGATATTTAACAAAAGCTTCTAAACGAATAACTCAAAATAAAAATATTTCTTAATATTTTAGGGGAAGGTAACCGGTTGTGGGCCGGGTTTAGTTTTTCGCCCGTAACTTGCATTCCAGTATACATTTTTCGGACTTGTGGGTACCAATGGAAAGCTAGAGGCAGTAGGTAACCAAAAAGAAACCATTTTTCTATAACTTTTCAACAACAAATTTTTTTTAACAAATTTTGTAAAGAGCTTGACAAACAAATTTTAAAACCGGTTGTGGGCCACCCTGAAAAATCCACTTCAAATGCAAAATTATGAAAAAAAAACCAGTAAAGAAATATGTATTATCAAAATTTATTTATCAATGAAGCCTCTAGTGGCGAAAAAACTTCAAGAAAATGTGACTTTTTCAAATTATTAATCATCCTCTTCGGATTCGCAATTTGGCTTTTGGCCGCAACTTGATGATTTTTGGGTAAAGCGGCTTGCAAGGAGCCAAGTTCATCCAAAAGACAGCTTACAGAAGTCGATTTGTTTATTTTATGGTAACCCACAACCGATTACAAAAGGTGGCTCACAACCGGTAACGGCGGCCATCCATCCCTTAAGTGACTGGCAAAATTCTCGTGGTGAAAAATTTTGAGCAAACTCGATACAAAATCGGAAAATCTATTGCAAATTCTGCATAAAAATGCATAACACTCACCTCTTTGCAATATTTCACTTCGCTTTATCACACTCGCAAAATCTTCATAAATTACTTTATTGAAAATTTCTTCGTAAATTTTTATTGTTTTGTTGTATCTGCGGGTCAGATGCGTCTTTTCACTTCAGTGTTTGCACTAACACTGTCTATTGTCAATATACACATAACCTCATATTCAGATCTGTCATATTTTATAAACGTCAAAAAAAACTGGTGACGGCCCACAGCCGGTTACCTTACCCTACTATTAAATTTTAACATTAAGTATTAAAAACTCATTCTCCCTGCTGTCCATAACAGCTTCATATTTTACTTAATTTATCCGTTTCACATATTATGATATTTTTATTTTTAAAAAAACTTATACGACATTGTTTCTATACATATATATTTCAGATACCGTTTTTCTGTGTTAACATTCGAAAAAAATTTATTCATATTGAATTGAAATAAGTACATAGAAGTCGGCCTCTCATTTTAGACTATCTCCGCTCAGTTTTTCATATTTTAATTGTCAATTTTTTGTATATTGAATAAAGAGTAAGCTGAAAGTGAAGAGAAAGAGGAAACTAAGTTCTTTTCCAGCTCAGTCAATTTTGGTGTTTCGATAATTTGTAAAGAACGTGAGTGTGCGACATTCTCTCTGTGAGGACTCTAATATTAATACACAGATTTTTATATCTTAAGATAGTCCAACCAATAAACAACTATCTTCATTGTGATATTATTGTTTTTGCATTTTTTAGACATTATTCCATCTAGTCATTCTTCCATTTAGTCATTCTCCCATCTATTCATTCTCCCATCCAGCCATTCTCCCATCTGGTCACTCTCTCATCCAGTCATTCTCCCATAAAGTCACTCTCCCGTCAAATTTACTGCGGAAGAATGGTTCTTTTACGAGACATTCTTGTTTATTGGTTAATTCATCCGACTTGTGGAACTTAGGGGAGGGGAGGGGTGATTCTGTGAGAAACGGTGAATTCCTGTTTCTTGTTTTTATTTTACTTAAATTGCTTTCTTCTTAAATAAATAAAAAATCTGTCTTAAAACGCTTAAACAAACTTTCTAAAAATGCAACATATATTTAAAGTGTTGCCACCTGATTATTTCGGAAAATCTTGTTAAATTTTTCCACTTTTTGACTCAACTGAAATTTTTGGTTTTGAAAACGCTCAAATAAACTTTTTAAAATTGTACGAAAACTTTCGGTGTTGCCACCCGGTTTGGTTTTTTTTTTTTTTATTTGTTGGTTATGCTTAATATATATTTCCGTTCGTTTGCGGTCAAATGACGTTAGAGAGGCTTCGGCGCTCGGCATCAAGTCTAGTCATAAAGTGGGGAAAGGATAAATTTTTAACGAAAACAAACCTTATGGCAACCCTGTGTAAATTTGAAAATTTTAAAAATTTTTTCTGTGCGTTTCTGAAACCAAAAATTTAAATTTATTCATAAAAGAAAGGTTTAAACAAAATTTTAAATAAAAACATGTGGCAACCCTAAAAATTTATGTTTTATTTTAAAAAAGTTTATTGTTAGCGTTTTTAGACTGAAATTCTATTTAATTTTAATCTCAAAACAAGCAGATCTAGAGAAAGACCAGCGAGAATTGAGGTTATGTATTTCTCAGAATCTTTCGATATATTTTTTCATAATAATCACTTTAAAAGCACAAACTCGAAAAATTTTGTCCTTCACCATTGAGTATGTGATTTTATCGTGAATAAAGCCATTTGATAAAAAAATTAAATTGCATCGAAAAAACACCACAAACCTCCCATATTTGGATTAAGCGAAAAATCAAAATCTCAAGTGGCAAAACCAATGTTGCACTTAAGTTTCTACGTTGAATTCTATGGCTCCTCTTCAATTTCAATGTTGACTTTTGTATTGATAACAATAACAGGCAAAATGTGACAGCAACAACAATAAACAAATAAAGATCACTCATATTTCATTAGTTTCGATAAAATAAAATAAAATGAAATCAATGACGACGCGACATTTATTTTAACATTGAAATAGAAAACCAAATAAAACGATGGTTTATATGCCACTGTTGACAGAAGAAACTCAATCACACAACCAAAGAAGAAGAAATTCCTGAAGAATGATATCACAGCAGTAGATTTGGATTAAACATTTTCAAGTACGAGTACATGTATTGAATGAATAAGGAAATGTTATTTTGAGGAAAGTTTCAATATCACTTCTTGTAAAATTATTTTACTATTTTCGAAATATCCATACATACACACATAATCAGACTGTTCGTTTAATACACGTTTTTGCTTAAACGTAAAACTTGGATAAAATGCAAAAACTTGCAAAAACTTGGATTAAACGAACAGACTGAATCTGTCGATTGCCCCACAGTGTGACAAAATATAAATTTTTTGGCCAACATTTCAAAAAAAAAAAAAAAACTTTATTTCCGGTTAATTTTGCTAAAATATTTTCAAAAACAATTGTCTAGTTTGAAATTATACCTACTTCAGAATAAAGAAAAATATTTAATATCGAAAATTGTGATTTAACATGTGTGAAATGCAAATCAATGGATAAGTTTTATTTTAATTTTAAATATTGTTTTTTTTGGTTACCCAGCCTTTAACCCTGTTCTTTACTAAATATTTTGGTGTAACATTAACTTTCATGAAAGAAAAAAATAACGACAAAAGTGGCATTCGAAAAATCGAAAATTTCTATCAAGTAAGTATGTTGAAAGCTAGAACGTCACCAAAAAGTCCTCTTTACTACAGAAATTTACTAGGATGATTTCATAGTCTGTAGTATTGTATACCTTCTCCTCAATTTGTAGCCATCAATTTTTGCCATATTTATAATTAAACAGTTACCAAAATTGCGTTTTTTTTTTTATTAAAAAATGTATATCTTAGTGCGGATGATAATAGATATGACCTTAGGCAGCAACTTTTACTCTTAAACTAAATTTTTTGTTTTAATTTCTAGAGACTTTTTTTGTACGGATACGCTCCCAGAAAAAAAAAATCGAATTTTTAATATATATTTTTTAATTTAAATGGCTATTAATTTGTTTTCGGTTACTTTGTACTAGATAACTAATATTACATGTAATAAATTTTAAGAATTTCGCACTAGCGCAATCCGCCTTGGAGAAATTACTCTTTGAGTGAAAGGGTCTTTAGGGTAAAAGTTCTACTTATACTTAACGCCAGTGATGCTGATTATTTAACGAAATTTATGTGGGCCAAGTAGCTTTCTAAAATAAATTCTATGATTATCCTATGGTATACTTGGTTTTAAATTCAAGCATTGTTAGCCTGTAATAGCTTGCTCTGAAAAGACCCAGCATTTTTTTTAAATGGCTAAGCAGTTGCTTTGAATGTCTTTTCGAATGTCTTTTTAAAATGGGTAATAACTCTAAAAACGACTTGCCGTAAGAGGTTACGTAATAGTTTTGAAAATTGAAGTCTTAAAATTTTTCCAAGCTATATAAACCGGATATCTAACTAATACGAAAAATTCTTATATCATTTTTATAAAGACTCATTTCTTACGTCAAATATCATCAACAAAGTTTGTCAAAAAAAAGTCTTTGTTAGAAAAAAAACGGTTGAATGAGAGTAAGTTCTTCCAAGACAGGTCCATCTATGGGCATATCCAAAAATAATATTCCCTTGACTGACACAGGATTAAAGAGAATTTTTTTCAATATTTTATAACCCAATGTAGTGGAATATATTCCTAGACATTTAAAATAAAATTCCTACTAGGTGTACAAGAAAATTTTGGCATTACGAGGTGTGAGGAGGTTGTTTTACCTAGAAATTTTGGAAAAATCGAAATTTTCGATAATATACGTTAGTGCACATATTACAGAAGTAGCAGATATGTTACGGGGTATCTTTCCGAATATTCTCAAGTAAAATTCAGAAAACTCGTATGTGGGATATGGCGACAGAATGGGATAAAAAGTTAAAATCGCTCATTACGGTCACATAGCAGGTCCTGAAATTCTGAAAAAATTCAAGCAAGTTCCTTGATAAAAAATAAATCGATTTTCGAACTTCACAAGAAAGAGTTCGAGTTAAAGAGGTAAAAATAGGTTTTTTTTGGAATTTTCCTGGAAAATTTATGTTTACCAGAAAACGTTTTTCACTCAAAATCACCTCGAAATTGGCTCGAAATTCCTATGACAAAAGATATTTTCGTCCAATATTCCTTTGGATTCGTATGGCTGAAAATAAATGTTAGCGTAAAAAAGGGTTTATTTGTGATTTTTCAGCAAAGCTTAGGGTTTTCTGAAAACGCTTTACACTTTGGATTAATTCAAAACTAGCTCGGAAATCGTACGTCAAAAGTTTTTTTTCGGAAATTTTCGCGAGGGTTTGCCTTGCTTAAAAAAAAGTAAGCCATGTAAAGGTTTTCTTGGTTTTCCGGAAAAATTTGAGTTTGCTGAATAAAGCTTAACACTAAGGATCACCTCGAAAATCGCACGAAACTATCGGAAGAATTCATCTCCAATTATTCCTGTGGATTCATTTGGCTGAAAATATAAAGTTAGCCATAAAAAAAAAGGTTTTTTCTGGGATTTTCTGGGAAAGTTTGAGGTTTTCCGGAAAAAATTTTCGTTTTTGTGTATCAATAGATATGGTTGCCAAATACTCCTATGGGTTCGTCTGGCTGAAAAAATAAAGTAAGCCATATAAAAGTTTTTTGGGATTTTCCGGGAAAGTTTAAGGTTTTCCAGAAAACACTTTTCATTCCACGTCAGCTCAACACTAGCTCGAAATTGCTGCTTTAAGTCTGCTATGGATTCGTCTGGCTGAAAAAACAAAGTAAGCCATAAGATTGGTTTTTTGGGATTTTCCGGGAAAATTGGGAATTTTCCAGAAAATGCTTTTAACTCAAAATTAGCTCGAAACCAGCTCGAAACTCCTGTGTCAAAAGATTTAATCGCTGACTATTCCTGTGGGCTTGTCTGACTACAAAAAAAGATAAAGTTAGCCGTACAACACAATTTTTCCGCTTTTCCGGAAAACGGAAAATTTCCCAGACAGCTCGAAACTACTGTTGAAAAGCTTGAAAACAGCTCAAAATTCCCCACCAAAAAACATTGAAATTTGACACATTTATATGGCTCACCTTATGGATCTAATGACATGCCATTTCTAGCGAAGTCTTCAATTTTCTTATTGTATTTCCATCAACACTTCCTGGTAATCTTCGCGGGACAGAGTTGAGGGCTTTAACAGAAACCTGACTATCAAAGTGAAGTTATTCCTCAAGGAATAAATTATTATACTTAAACAATTGTAGCGCTTAAAGATACTAACATAATTTGGAGTGAACTGTAACTAGAGCAATTCGGAAAAAAAATCTCATCTGCTAATTTTTACCCCATTTTAAAATTATTTGTCAAAATTTGAATAGCGCCTCCTCAGAGGATAAAGGCATTTTTAATAAGGAGTAAAGAAAGTATTTATTAAGACCCAAGGTGGGAACACTGAAGTAAAGTTTAAATGTACCAACCCTCTGAACATTACAAGGCTTTTAATATAACGGCTGATTTCAGATAAGATACGATTTGAAGCGCTAGTCGTTGGATCTCAGACAGTTCTTTCTCAAATAATTTGCTTTCCCATAGCAAATCATACCAAACTATCGTCAAAACATCGTAGAATGAATGAAAAGGTTAACAGATTCAAGAACAATAGCAGTACTTTGGGCTTAATTTCGGATCCAACTTTTCGCAATAATATCCTTAGACGAGTATAGAGCTAATATGGATCTAATATAGATATTTGGATCTTTCCTTGAAGTTTGGCTCCCAGTATAGTTTTCTACAAAGAATAAGACCTACGCGTTTTTAGTTTTATATGAGAACTGTGGATGAGATCTCTATCAAGTGTAGAGAGTTTGATAAAAGGATCTTTATGGTTTCTGCTAAATAGAATGAGGTCTACCTTCTTTAAAAGCACAACCAATCTTAGTGCCGATTTTCCGATTTGTCGTGTACTCCTTTTATTATGATCAGTGGGTTTAAGTCAGTGGTCGGCAAATTAATGAGTGAGAATTTATGTTTAAGAGAAGATAGATAGAAGAATGAAAAGGATAGAGGGAGTCAGGTAGATTTTTGAGTGCACAATTGTGCTATAGAATGCCGATCACTGATTTAAGTCTACATTCATTTTTCAAGCCATAAGTTAGTTAAGTATACCTTAAAGTACCCAGTGTGCCAGACGGTTCATATCTCCGCTTTTTTACCCGTTACGGATCCGTTGCTGATCCGTTGGCGAGAGAGATTACCAAAAAAAAAAGCGAATCGTTTTATTTTTTGGAATTTCTCCCGCAAACGGATCAGTAACGGATCCGTAACGGGTAAAAAAGCGGAGATATGAACCGTCTGGTACACTGGGTATAGTCTTAATTTGAGGCTAAGCCGCAAATACTTGCTTGAATTTTTTCTCACTCATTTCTTCTAAATATAAATACGAGAATCGTTAAGTCAATTAATTTAGAGTAAACAATTGCATTTTCATATGGCAATAAATTTAATTTCACTCCTTAATTCATCACTCTTATGTAATTTCCCCTGATGATGTAAGTGAAGCACAGCACGCCAACTTTAACCACATTTGGAGAAGAAGAAAAAAATCGACAACAACAAAAAAACCAAGTTTAAATGTTGCCACAATTATTGCATTCGACATAGAGATGAACATATGCACCGACAGAGAAATGGACAGACGGACGGACGGACAGACAGACCACACGTACAAAAAAGCATTTAATTATTGTCATGGCGAGTACTCGCAAAACAGCGATAGCAGCAGCACCGCCAAACGTTCTGCCATTTCCCCGCACTCCACACAGACACCAATTTGCAAATCTTCGCCGCCATGTGTGTACTCCACATTTTGCAACTGTATGCCGTCGCCGTTTATCTGAAGCTTTGAGCTTGAATGCGAGTAAGAGTATCTACTCCTCGCATACAAGTATCTGTATCTGAACCAACGATCATAGCTGACTACGACGATGGCGATGCGACGTTTTCCCATTTTTCACGATTTTCGTTCTTTTTGTTAAATGGTTTTGGTGTTTTTCCTTTTGTTTTTTTTTTTTTTTTTTCACCACATTTATCTGCTGTAGATACCCCAAAGTATCAGTGTGTGTCTATATGTGTATGGGTGTGTGTGTTGGTGACCATGAAAATCAGCATTCGTAGCCGTATCGTGGCAGGCATTCAGTTGAATCGCAACACCGCACCGTATCACCGTTTCACATCGTATCGTATCGCATCAGCTTTTCATTACGTTTACGTTAACGTTACGTGGCATTACATAATCCATGGAATTAAAGCTTTTTTCTGTGCTGCGAGATACCGATGCGATGCGATGTGCTGCGCTACGAGGCGAGTCGAAATTCTCGTATTTGTGGATGCGCCGCGATACCGACGATGACGCCAACAGAGATTGAAATACTCACAGTGGATACGGATGGTTATATTTATGATGACTGGACTAAAAGGGACATAGACTATTCTGATCTCAAATTAAAAAATTGATAAAATGAATCTACTACCGATTTAAAGGAATTTTACGAGGATTGAAAAAAAAAATGAATTATAAAAAGGTATATTAACATGTTGAGTGCCATGTGTACCGCCGAAGGTACACACTTTACTTGTAACGCTGTGCCACCATACAAAAAAAAATGTCTATCATGAGGTGCCACCATACAAATTCAATATGTACGAAAAAATGTCGACATGTAACAACTGTTGAATATTGATCTGTAAGAGTACATAATGAGTTTGGGGAAAGAGATTTGTGCTTATATACGTGAGTGCTATTTGTCCTATAATATGGTGTGACAGCTGGCGGTACACGTGGCACATGAGTGGAACCAAATTATCTGAGCACCATGTTCACCACATGTTTGTTGAAAATATTTGACCACAGTGCCACCAAACAAATAAAATAGACATCTTGAGGTGAAGAAGCAAAAAAAAAAAAAAAAAAAAAACATCCGTAAGGTCGGAACATTTTGCAAGGGGGGTATAAAAAATCCACCTTTTTGCCTGGAATGTTTCCACATAACGCATTAGATAATTATTTATTATTTATAACCTTTAATTGAATGTAAAAAGTTTTCTATTGGCGTAAGTATCAAGGCCGTTGAAGGTAGGAAAAACGCTATTTATATGGAAAAGTGTGGCTTTAATCGCAAGAATCAGTCCCATCTTTGAAACTATTTGACATAAGTGAAAAAGATTTGGTATGTATATGAACAATGCTTGAGTATATTGCTGCTAATAAAAAAATGTGCGATGCCACACCCACTCGACCCGAAATTCTTGTATCTTTGGAAATATTGGACTCAGGGGAATGAGATTCGGTACATGTTCAATAAAAAAAAGTGCGGAGTCACGCCCCCTCCTTCTAAAAAATAATATTTGACTCTTTAAATGAGTGTAGCATACATCAGCTATTAGGCCTTTTTTTAAAAAATCTCCTTATCGAATGAAGAATACCCTAAAACGACTTAAGTTCTAAACAAGTTAAAGTACAACGAACATAAATGTGATTTGCACTGATCTTAATACATTTATGCCCAACAAGAACCACGTTGCTGAAACTATCATTAGTTACATATGTTTACAAAAAAAGGGTGCCATATGGCACCCTGTGACTATTCTCAACAACTTAAATTTGTTCCGTCGATATTGCCGTTGGACAATAGGGATAAAGCTTTATAAAAATCGGCATAAGTTCGGAACCTCGGAACCCCTCATAATTTTCGAGACATGGCGAATTTTCGATGATATTATAATACATTTGACCGTGCCCGCAGGCCGTTAAAGGTCGGAAAAACGTTATTTATATGAAAACAAGGAAAAAATCAATCCTATCGTTGAAACTATTTGACATAGGAGGATGAGATTTAGTACATATATGAACAATGTTCAGCCCAGCGGTGCCATATGGCACCCTTTTTTTATAAACTTATGTAACTAATGATAGTTTCAGCAACGTGGTTCTTATTGGGCATAAATTGGTTAAGATCAGCGCTAATCACTCATTTATGTCCGTTGTACTTTAACTTGTTTAGGACTTAAGATATTGTAGGGTATTCTTCATTTTTTAAAAAAAAGCCTAATAGCTGATGCAGGTTACACCCATTTAAAGTGGTCGATCTTGCTGATTCTTGTTGTGTTCAAAACATGCATCGTGATAATTTCACGGTTCATTGATGATTGAAACTTGAAAGAAGATATTTCCTTAGTGGCCCATAAACAGATTTTAGATACAATATGGGTACCCATTTTTATAGTGGTTTAAGACCATTTCGGGGCAAAAGTAATGTCATTCACATTATGCGCCATAATAATCGATTACTTTACCATTATATTTCTTTAAATTAATGTCCTTACTTCTACAGTATCAGGTAGTCTTCTCATAAAAACAAAGCTCAATTTTATTTATTTACAAGAAAATGTGAACCAATTCATACTAAAGGGTGTTTTTTTAGAGGTATAGAACTTCAAATTGAAATAAAACACAAGAAAATCGTTTTAATGTCCATCAATTTGGCTTTATTGGAAGGATAATTTTATGCCATTAATGCGTAAATATGATTTCGGGCATGTGGTCGCCGCGGCTGGCTCGAATAAAGCCAATTCTACAGGTCCAATTTTCAACCACTTTTTCGAGCATATGGGGCCGTGCGTCGGCAATAACGCCACGAATGTTGGCTTCCAAGTCCCCTAATGTTTCTGGTTTGTAGGCGTAGACGAGCGACTTCACATATCCCCAATGAAAATAATCCAATGGTGTCAAATCACACGATCTTGGTGGCCAATTGACAGGTCCATTCTGCGAAATTATGCGCTCATCGAATGTTTCCTTCAATAAATCGATTGTGACGTACGCTGTGTGGCATGTAGCGCCGTCTTGTTGGAACCACAACTCATCCACATTCATGCCATCCAATTCGGGAACAAAATAGTCGGTTATCATGGCTCTATACCGGTCTCCATTAACGGTAACTGACTCTCCAGCATTATTTCGGAAGAAGTATGGCCCAATGACTCCACCAGCCCATAGAGCACACCAAACAGTCAGTTTTTGTGGATGTAATGGCGTCTCAAGGGTCTCATGTGGATTCTCTTCACTCCAAATGCGGCAATTTTGCTTGTTGACGTAGCCATTCAACCAAAAATGAGCCTCATCACTGAACAAAATTTTGCGATGAAAATCAGCATCGAGATCAATCTCATTTTCGGCCCATATACCAAAATCACGACGCATTGCATGGTCTCGCGGCTTTAATTCTTGCACAAGCTGGATCTTGTAAGGTCGCAAGCCAAGATCTTTGCGCAAAATCTTCCATAAAGTTGATGGACAAAGCTCCAATTGCTGTGCACGGTGGCGAATCGATTCATTCGGGTCCTCTTCAACATTTTGCTCTACAGCGGCAATTGTTTCTTCGGTGCGCACTGTTCGACGTCTCTGCGGATGCGTATTATCACATAGAGTAAACGTAGTGCGAAAACGATCCATGGTTAACCGAATTAATTGCTCTGATGGACGATTATGTCGACCATAAAATGGACGGAGCTTACGGTAAACTTCGCGAACTGAACCATTATTTTCGAAATATATTTGCACCATTTGCAAGCGTTGTTCTTTTGTCAACTTGTTCATGATGAAATGGCAAACCAAATTGAACATAAATGACATTAGAGTTGCCAGATTTGACCACAAAATGCCAGTTTTATCTCTATTCAAAAAACAAACCTCTAAAAAAAACACCCTTTATGTCGTTACTTTGCCGAGGTGGACTTACGCCACTACTCAAATGAACGACACACATGTAGTTAATTGTAACAAACTCAGTATGAAGGTAAGTAGCTGCATCAAAAATTTTCAATAGAGTGACAACTCCCAAATAATAATAATAATAATTTTACATTACTGTTTTAGTAAATTCAGAATTTTTGAGTATCATTTCAATATTGCAATTTTTTTTTTTTTTTTTGAAAAAATTAAATGATATGTATTCACCTTACTATAAAGTTAAAAAAAAAACGAAGCGCCGGCAGTAGGATTCGAACCGGACTCCGTAAGTATGATCGATACAAATATAAACTTGTTAAACATCTACACCACTGAATTATATATATGACAAAGAGGTATAAAATGTGTGTGCTAAGCAAATATCTGTCCAAACGTAAATATTTTTACTAGAATTATAAAGCAAAAAGTGGATGGTAATATAATTATCTGGCGGAAAGCATAATTTACTCTACGTACAGGAAAATGGAGGCAATTAAGAGAAAATAAACTTTATTATTTGACTTTACTTTATTTGTAAATATTACCCTACGGAACTATCAAATAAATACTTCATAAGTATCTTTATTTATGTTTCAAATAACTACTTACTTTAACTTTTTTACTACCCGAGTGGTGTATATTGTGTATCTAAGCCATATAGTTTCAGAGATATGATCAATTAATTTTTTGGTGTCATGGCACCACCTATTTTTCATCATATCACCTAACCATTTTCTGATAATGTGAAAATTTCATTAAAATCGGTTTAATTTCGTTCCACTGTCTGGTTGTATTGCTTTGAAGTTGTGGAAAAAAAAGTGTGAAACTGCGAAAACCCAACAACAACAATAACGAAAGACATTATATTGCGGGAGGAAATACAACAACAACAACAATAAAACAGCCACAACAACAACAACTTACACAAAAAATATGCAAGTAAATTGCAATTATTTCACATGACTGCAGTTTTGCTTGGCCACGCGCGGATTAAGTAAAGAAAAAAAAAATAAAAATAAATTAGTGTATGAGAACAAGATACAAATCGCATTTTGTATTTTACGGATATACGAGTACGTACGAATTTAATTTTGTTAATGGTTTTTAATATTTTTCCAGGCATTTAATGTAATTAGTGAAATTACGCTTGGCATAGAGTACATGAAGGCTTTGTGAATTAAAGACGCTTCTATCCGATCAAAATTTACCTACAAGGGAATAATACCATTTAAAAGTGCATTATTTTTTACTAAATTGGGCTTAAATAGTACAATTCTGCAAAAAAAAAAATTGGTAATTTCATAATAATTATTTGTAAATTATAGTTTACAAATGTCCACATATGTGGACAGTGGTGCAATATGCATAAAAAGGTATACCTTAAACTATGAAGAAAAAAAGAAATAAATTAGTTTTGATGTTCGCTTTTTTCCTACTGTTGTTCTTAAATTTTCAGTAGCATTTTCCCCAAATCCCCATAATGCAATTGAAAAGTTAATCAGCAAAGCAATTTTTTTACTTTTCTCCCATGAGATGGCGTTGGATGAATAGTCTTCAGTCAGCGCGGCAAAAATAAAAATTTAATAATTCAAGCTGTTGGCAGATGTTGAAATGTAGTTTGCCGCGTACTCTTTGGGTATCTATATATGTGCGAGTATCTCGTGGGTGCGATTTCCATACCAAATACCATCATTTATCAAAATTGAATGATGTGCGGGTGGGCGCCTACCAATATGCAACATTCTATTTAAAAAGAAGGTAACAGCCTGTCAAAAGAACACAAAAGGAATGCGAAAAAAATATTCAAGGTCTTTCTTCTTTGCTCTTGTTGCGGCTTCAAAATTAAATCTTAAAGAAATCTTCCATATGCCATGTGAGTTTTGGGGGAGGGAGTGAGTACGCTCTTTGGTGGATGAATGCTGCTTTACACGGTGTTTTCAGTTGACATATCTTTTTGGCACGTAATGCGTAACGTAAGCAAAGTGTCAGAATTGAATCTAATATGTTAAGCATGAAAGGAAAAGATTTTTTTTATATTTTCATTCACTGATGATGGCGGCTTACATGCGCCGCGGCGGAAATCCGACAACTCATAATCAATTTAGATTTTAAATGAATGTGGCGGGCTGCGCCGGCTTAAAGAATTTTGAATTGAATTATTACACACACGCCACCAATAAGAAGTTGCTGCTCTAATTTTGTGCTTCCGTCATTATGCCAATGATGATGTTGATAAAGAAAGAAAAGAATTATTACAAAAGTCCGCTTAGAATTCAATATTTACTCAGTTCCCAGTGTGCCAGACGGTTCATATCTCCGCTTTTTTACCCGTTACGGATCCGTTACTGATCCGTTTGCGGGAGAAATTCCAAAAAAAAAAACGATTCGCTTTTTTTTTGGGAATCTCTCCCGCCAACGGATCAGTAACGGATCCGTAACGGGTAAAAAAGCGGAGATATGAACCGTCTGGCACACTGGGTTACAACACATGTAAATTGTTGAAACTGTTTTTGATAAGTAAATTCAATGATAAGTACACAGTAAAAATTTTAGTTTAATTTTAAAACCAAAAAAAGTATTTATATAGAACAATGCCAAAAAAAGTTTTAATTTTAAACTATTTTGGAATAAATAAAGAGAGGGAGAAAAATGAAAAAAAAAAAAAAAAATTTTAAATTTAATTGAAAAAAAAAAAACAAGCCATCCATACTGAGATTCGAACCAAGGGTACAACACCTTGTGTATATAAATTACGAAGTCTTTAGCTCACTCGGCTATCAAACGTATTGACGTAGTTGAGTGAAATTTTTATTTAAACAATTGAAAAATAAATTTTTTTTTTTGTTATTTTCTTCTCGTTCTTTTTTTTATGCTCTTTTGATAAATAAAGTTTTTCAAATTTTGAAACTAAAAAGTTTCTCCAAGCTAAATTAAAACTTTGATGGCATTAGTTTCAAACCAAAAGTATTAAAATTGGCGCAGAGAATATTTTAATACTTTTCTTGGACTTATTTTAAAACTAAAAATGATTAGTTTTTTGAATTTAAAGTTATTTTAGGATTGTTTTTAAGCCACTTTGGTATTAAAAAATTGAAAAAACTAATTGGTTTAAAAGTAAATATTTTTTGTGATAAAATTAAAACCTACCGGAATAAATTTCAACCTTTTTTGGAATAAATTTTGAATTTAATACCAAAGCAGTTTAAAATCAATACCGATTGGAATCAAAAGTAAACTATAACTTTTTACTGTGTAGATGTATTTGTCTATATATTATATGCATATTAAAATGGTGTATCTCAGGTATGGGTAGATTTTTATGCTATACTCGATGGTTTCGGAAGGTCACTCAAAGGCTTCATAGTCAAAACGAAGAATATCTAGGTGTACTAAATGAAAAACATCTATACTGGACTATCAATTATCCTTAACTGATAGTTTTATGGAAAACCCGAAGATTTCCCCAAAGCTTATAGTCAGAACGAAGAATATCTAGGTAAGCTTGAGGAAATTCATCTGCGGCGGACTATCAATAAGCCCTAACTGAAAGTTTTCTGGAAAACCAGAAAGTTTCCGGAAGTCACCCTAAGTCTTCGCAGTCAAAACAAAAAATATCTAGTAGTACATGAGGAAAAACATCTACGGTGGACTATCAAAAAAGCTGTATTGATAATTTTTTGGGTAACCCAAAGGCCAATCATATGCTTCATAGTCAAAAGAATATTTAGAGGGAAAACATCTACGGCTACTTTCAATAAACTTTAATTAATAAATTCCTGGGACACCCGAAATATATTTCAATATTTTTCGATACGTTTGGAATATTACCGATATTTTAGATGTTTTTCGCTACCTTCGGACATTTACCGATTTCTTCGATATATTTCAATATTTGTCAATACTTTTGAGCTTTTGCTGATATTTTAGATGTTTTTCGATAATTTTGGACCTCTCCGATGTTTTATGCTTTTGGACAATTTTGGACTTTTTTAGATAAATTAAAAGTTTTTCGATACTTTTGAACCTTTACTGATTTCTTCAATGTATTTAAATAAACTTTTTTAAAAGTTTTTTTTAAAGTTAAATCAAACATAAAACTTTTAAATCATTTTTATTAAAGTTTGAAAAGCTTTAAACTTTTTTGAAATTAAAGTCTCACTTAAAGCACCTTTAAGAAAAGCTTTTAAAAATTCAAAGTTAGAAACATTTTTTTTTCCTTAAAAAACTTATATTTTTAAAAGTTTTTAAAAACTTTTGCCCTTAAAAGTTTTTTTGTATAAGTTTTTGAAAAATAAGTGACCACTTTGGGGGCCCATTATTGTAAAAAAAATTTATTGTATGATGAAGAAAGGTCGGAAACATATTTTAGACATGATGAGGACTCCTCGATACTCTTAGTTACCGGCCCTTTTTTGTAAAATCATCTGAAAAAGATCGAAAATACAGGGTGGCTGATTCGAACTGTTACCAACTTCAGATAGACTTATCTGACAGATGGAACATGACAGCTGTCTAAAAATTGGCATGATGTTAGTTCATTCTTTTGTCAACAAGTAACCAAAAGCATTTGCGCGTCAATTTATTGAAAATAAAAAATTTTCGACATGGTATTCAAACGTAATAGTGTGATTGCTCTTTATTTGGCTGGAAAATCGCAACCAGCAATTGTTCGTGAGCTGAAACATTTAAAAGTGAATGAAATGTTTGTGTATCGGACCATAACACGTTACAATGGTACCGGCAGCGTTGCCAAACGACATGGTGGTGGTCGGAAAATAACTGCAACATCACCAGAAATGGTTCGAAAGGTGAAGGCCAGAATTGAGCGAAATCCGAGACGCAGTGGCAGACAAATGGCTGCCGAGCTGAAAATATCGCGTGAACGAATGCAACACATATTGTCAAACAAGCTCGGACTAAAGGCCCTCAAGTTCCAAAAGGCGCATGATCTCACTCCTGCTCAAAAAAAAGTTAGGCTCGATAGAGCCAAGGAGTTGTTGCGCTTGCACGCCGCCGGAAATCTGTCACAAATTGTCTTCCTGATGAGAAAAATTACTGTATCCAGCAATATTTTAACAAACAAAATGATCGGGTTTACTTGACAGAGAGGTCCTACGAAAATTTGAATGTTCGTTTGGCCACCAGAACGCAGGCACCACCGCATGTGATGGTTTGGGCTGCAGTGGCTGCTGATGGGCGCTCACCACTCGTGTTTTTGGCCGCGGCGTCAAAGTAAACGCCCAGGTGTATCGTGAATCAGTATTGGAGCGTGCTTTACTACCGTGGGCACGCAAACATTCGGTCGCAAGCCATGGACATTCCAACAAGACTCGGCACCGTCACACAAAGCTCGTGTGAATCAAGAATGGTTAGAAAAAACGTTCCTAGCTTCATTTCTGCTCAACAATGGCTCTCAAATTCGCCTGATGCGAATCCGCTGGATTTCTCAATCTGGGGTATGTTGGACAGGAAGGTCTTGACTAAAAAATACCAGAGCGTTGATGCGCTAAAAGTGGCCCTTCAACGAAAATGGCGCAAACTTCCACAAAATCAAATTCGTGCAGCATGCGACTCGTTCTTTGACCGTGTACGGGCCATAGTTAAGGCCAAAGGCGGCCATATCGAAAATCTCAAGTAGATTCTTAAAATTTGAACATTTTCCAACAATTACAGCGTTTGATCAATAAAATCTGTTCATGGAAACTAAAAATATAGTCTTTTGAATTGGTAACACTTCGAATCAGCCACCCTGTATATTCTCGGAATGACCAGAGGTGTCCCTGAACCCTCTAAGTCACCGTTGTGGGCTCATTTTTATTAAAAAAAAAAATATTACCACACCAATCGGTGAGATGCCTCCGACCACTCCTGGGACCCCTGGAAAATTAAAGAGAGAAGAAGCAAATAATATGGAACAAATGGGAATAAGGAAATATGTATGGCAAGTGTTGTGCCATGCCCTTACCAGAAACTGAATCCATGAAATCTAGGTCGTGAGCTCAGCTTACTATCGCTGGGTCACAAAGTCGGAGAGAAGATTTTAATTGAAATTGAAGTTTAAATAAACTGAAATTGAAAATTTAAATTGAATTCAAATTTAAAAGCGATCTAAGTAACTTATACTTATGCCCATAGAAAATGAGATCAAATTAAATACGTGGAGGGGGATATGAGGCCAGACAATATAGGTATGGTACAGTTTAAAGTGTTTATCAGTATAGTTTCCTTTGTTCTTGAAACACAAAAGTAAATTCTACTACTGAGTGAATTAAAAGAACATAATACAAGAAGAACATATCATCAAACACATTTTAAGCTCACTTCTAGCACTAATCATTCAGCATGTTTTTATGATTTTTAGTGTCTTTTCCTTATAAAAAACTCACTTTCTCTTTTTGTTGCATGTGAGACAAAGGAGTGTTCGCATCTTGAACGCTTAGCATCCAATAAATACGTGTATATATCATATCACCTGAAAAGTCTATCATCCCCATTTGACCCTCTTTCAAGCAGCAGCAACAACAGCATATCACCCATATCTTATGTTCCTCTAGAGGTACTGACATTAATTCTAATGCAAATATATGTGGCAGACGACAGCATCTTAAGTGCCTTTTATGTTGTCGCTTTTGTTGTGTTGTGGCTTTTCATCGCATGTACAATAAATAATCATGTATTTATACGGGCAATTCCATACTTAAAGTAAATTTTTTTTTTTAACAAAGGGGTCCTTTTTTTTATTTTTTATTTGAACTGACAAATAAATGTCCCAAAAATGTGACGCAAAGAAAATGTCGCCAAAATAATATCACAAAAAAAAAATGCTGAAAATTGCAAAATTGTGACACCAGACAATATCACAAAAATGTAACACAAACAATGTGTCTCAAAAATGTGACAAAACAAATTTCGTAAAAACGTGACGCAGTGTGACGCAAAAAAATGTCGCAAGAATGTGACGCAAAAAAGTGTCGAAAATATGCGACACAAAAAAAGTGTCGCAAAAATGTGACGCCAGAAAAAATTCGCAAAAATGTCACGCAATGTGACACCAAAAAATGTGACGCCAAAAAATGTCCCAAAAATGTGACGCAAACAAAGTGTCGCAAAAATAGCACGCGGCCTTCAAAAATTTTAAGATTTTTTTACCTTCCTATGAAATGCTCCGTAAAATTTCTATTTGCAATTTTATCATACGCCAGAGGGCGCTTCTGTTTGTTCGGCGCGCTTCTTAACAATCTCTTTCTTTGCCCACATGTATTCAACATGTAAGAGTTGCGTGTTTAGTGTCTTTAATGACTTTGTAATACCCAACGTATTTGCGCGCTTATTTGTTCCATTGTTTCCATATATTTTCTATATTTTTCTATCTATTTGTTGTCTCTATTGCTCTCTGTTACTGGTTGGTGGTTTAATTCTGCTAATCTTTTTGAACGTTTTTTCCGTTAATATTTTTCTTTATTTTTATTTTATTTCATTATACACCATCACAGTACTCATTACACACACACACGCACGCAAATAATATACACAATTTAAATGACGGTAATTTTGTTCTTAAATGGTGACATTGAAGCATCACTAAAGAGCTTCAAAGCGGTGCTTTTTCTCTGCTTCTTCTGCAGAGCTTTGTGCCAGGAAATGAGAAAAGTTTTGCGCCGTTCATTTTGTGTGGGGGAAGTGCAAAATTTATTCAATTTACATTTGCCATCTGAATTGGGGGGCTACTTTTCTAGAAAATTCCTAGAAATCGCACCCGCAGCTTTGGGTTACCATTCATGACAGTCAGTGTTGTCATACTTTGTTGTAAAATATTTGAATTGGGTTTTAAATTTTATTTATTTGGTTCATTTGTGTAGCTGCTTTTGAAAAGTTTTGCAATTGATCGCTTTGCGTATGTCCTTAGTATCCTTTGACAATTTCAATATCAAAGAGGAGCACTTAAATGAATGGCATATTGAAATAACGTTGGAAATTGCTTAATGTTTTTTCTGAAGTATTGAACTTATCAAAATTTTGAATTATTTAATTTTAAATTCATTATACTTTTAGCGGAAAAACGAAATCGATTGAACTTTTACGAACAATTAGAGGATCTATAGGATCTTGTTTTCGAAAAAAAAGGCCGGAATACTTTCTAGACTAAAATAATAGAAATGCGGAACTAAATGCCCGAAATGCAAGTTCTCATTGCCATTAAAAACGCCATCAGCTGGGTAATATAATTCAATTTCAAAATTATTTTCGCGAAGGTAACTTAAGGATAATTCAAAAACTGTGGTATATTATGAGTTAAGGCTGTTTCTTGTGTGTCAGCAAGATCTGAGGAAGGAATTTTGCTTTGTTCACTTCACTTTTGCCTATAACTTTTTTAGGGACGTAAAAAAGGGAGATCAAATTTCCTTTGAAATGTGGCCACTCGTACTTAGAAATGTTGTTTATGCGGTCGGAAAAATGGTATTTTCTCAAAACCAAGGCGTTTACGAAAAAAATGTATGAGGCCAAAAATGCTTTGAGTTATCCAAGAACTACATATGATTTTTTTCATAATTTTTGGAAGCATTTTATAATATAAAAAAAAAAATGGTAAAAAAAAGTTTTAAAAAAAACTCTCAGGTACTTTTTGTATGATTCTAAGCATTTTTCTCATATGCACTTTTATCGTTACACGCCTTGGTTTTGAGAAAAACCGTTTTTCCGACCGCATAAACAAAATTTCCATGTTTGAGTGGCCATAGTTAGGTCAATTTTTAATCTAAGAAATTTTTTCATAATGCATTTTAAAGAAAATTGTATCACCTTTTTTGTATTAAGCAATGTCTTTACATACATACGTAGGCTTCTATAAATATTTCTGGCCTAGGCAACAAATATCAATAGCTAAAATTTTGCAACACCATAATAAAGTTCGACATTTTTTAGCATAAACGTACTCAGAACGTTTTGGCGTACGACCATAATTTGTGTTGTTTACAGTGACTTGAAAAAATCAATTTGGCAAAAAAATGGATTTAACTCGTAAACATTTTCGTGCGATCATTTTTCACAACTTTCGACGTGGATTTTCACGACAAAAGTGCATTGATGAACTTAAATCTTTGTATGGCGATAAAGCATCATCCTATAGCACTGTGAAAAACTAGTTTAATGAATTCAATCGTGGCTGACGCTCTCTCAAGGACGAATTCCGTGAAGGTCGTCCAAAAACGGCCGTTGTGCCAGAGAACATTGATGTCGTGCGTGAACTGATAATGAAAAATCATGAGATAGAAGCATCCTTGGGCATTAGTTCCACTCCAATACATTCGATTTTGCATGAACACTTAGTTGTAAAAAACGTTTGTTCTCGTTGGAAACCCCATAATTCATCAATCGCTAAAATTATCAATGGAAAAATTAATTTTCTTAGCTCATTGTAAACAAAACAAATAGCACTTATACATCAAAACGTTGTGAGTACGTTTATGCTAAAAAATGTCAAACTTTATTATGGTGTTGCCAGATTTTAGCTATTGACATTAGTGTTGCCTAGGCCACAAATATATATAGCAGCCCACGTATCACTGTTAATGTCTTCAGATTAAGGTGGCCCAGGGTAAAATACTTATGCGTTAGCATGGAATTGAGGTTAAATCTGTGAATACCAACAAATTTTCCATATGTTTGTCCTATATCGGTTATCGGTTGGGCGTTAGTTGCATTTTTTGTCCGATGTCGCTTGACTGTTGGACAATCGTAGCATGTTTGGTTGGTTGATTGCTTAGTTGGTTGGTGAGCTGTTTGCTTGACTGTTAGGCAACCGTTGCATGTTTACTTGATTGGTTGGTTGATTGTTTGGTTGGTTGGTGAGTTGGATGGTTGGTTGTTTGGTTGGCTGTTGGATGAAAATTGCATGCTTAAGTGCAGTGTGTGGGCAAATAAGCGTACCTTTGGCAAAGGCATAGTTTGGGGAAATACAAATTTTGAACCAATAAATTCGTCGAATAATTAGAGTAGAGCCACTAAGCAGCTTTCCAGGTTCAAGATGCGAGTATCAATAGTAAGCATGATCGCTAAAGACTGGGCTTTATCATCAATATCAGAACTATGATCTATAAGTAGCAATTTTTACTGTAAAGTTTAATCCAAGACACATACTCAGTGCATAGTGCAGACAGACTATGCTATGACAGCAAATGGGGTTTAATTTTTTACGATATTAAATATACATATTAAATAACACTTTGTTTCGTTTTGTTTCTTTTTTTTTTTTTTTGACAGTTCCAACTTGGTCAACACAAAAATATAAGAAACATAAAAACTTTCAATACCAAATTAAATTACCGAAATTACCAAAAATGGCAAAAAAATTTATTGCTCCCATGCGTCACAGACCAATACCATTTCGGTCAAGTTGGTTGCAAAGTCTCTACCTCAATACCAAATATGTTGGCAGCACATGGTGTGAGACCAAAAGACATTTTGACAAGTTGTTCAACTTGAAAAATCTTGCATGGATTGCAAGCAACATTTTTTCTTTGTTATCGTTGTTGTTTTTTATTACAACAATCAGACAAAATGCGAAACAAAGCAACGGCGATGAAAATTTATCACAAACACGCGCACCATATGTTCTGCTGCAACCAACTGGCCTAAAGAGTCAACATCATCCACTTGTTCGAATTTGGCACCCAACATGTATTAAATGCGAATCTAAATAATTCACCAGAAGCAACACCAACCAGAAACCGCAATTCATTTGTGGCTCGTAAAATTTTGCCATCTTTTATTGCCAAAGACCATACCTACGTAGCATGCGAAAAAAAAAAACAAAAGAAGTTACCTGGCGTGGTCCAATGCTTTTTTGCGTTGTTGCTAACCTTGATAGTCTCTTTTCTTTAATATGGACCAGTGTTGGCTTTTTCAGATTTTATTAATTTTTTTGTTTTTTTTTTGGCTTTTGTCTTATGCTGCTGATCTGATTTTATGGTAACACGTTGAGCGCCATAACGGGAAGCATCTTGCAAAAGTCAGGTTTTTTTTTTAATGCAGCGCGTTTGAAAGCGAAACTGAATCCGTAGAATTTAAGAAGAAGATGAAGGTGAAAAAGAAAAAAACTTGCACAAAAGAAGCTGCGAAAGAATCAAGATACCAGTTGAACCAAAAAACGGCAATGAAGATGTTGAAGTTTGTAGTAAAAAGTGGTAAAACTGGGCCATCCAAAGAGTAAAAAATTCAATTGAAAGTCAGTTGCATGAAATAAATATGCTGAAATAGCGTAAGTGTTAGCAGCGCTACCGATTTTCGACGAAAAATAAAACTCGATTTTTACCCCGGAAATGTGTTCTTCAAGTGCTTCCAATTTTTCAGTTATTTTTTTTTTTTTTTTTTGATTTTCAGGCGTAAATAACTCGAAATGAGTGCATTTTTAAGGTAAGATGTTTATATGTTTGACATCTCCGATTTTTATGAAAATTGTTGAAAAGGTATTATTTGACACACATAATACAGTGGCAAAATGATTTCCCGTAATTCCAAAAATTTCCAAGATGGCGGCCATATGAAGTTCGATCCAACCTTGGGATACTCACATATTTCTATGAAATTTTCAGGATTTCTTTAAAAAAGTATAGGCTTTTGAAAGAAAATCACACTGAAAAAAAAAGTTTTTTTTGGTGGAAAAAAACATTTTTTCCATTTTCAAAGCCATTTTGGGGCTTGGTGTACCCTTTTTATTTTTTTTTTTTAATATTTTTATTTAAAAGTGAATTTTATTATAATTATTTTCCGGCCCTCAAAAATGTGGTATGTTTTACAGTTATCAAGTTATAAATTTTTGAAGTTGTATAATATTGTGTTTATAATGAGTCATTGGTGCGTGTGCAATCCATACAGGGCTGCCACCCTCTGGACGGTATTTCTTTTTCAGTGAACCTTAGTGAAATTTTTCATAGAATTTTTTTGTGGACTGTTTTCACTCATTATAAGCAAGTTTTTGGATAAAGGTTTAAAAAAGACCCATAAAAAACGCTCTAAAAAATTGTTCGTTGCTTGATTTCATCTAGCTTTCCAAAACATACTAACCCATTACATCCAGTTTTTATGGGTCTTTTTGACCCCTTTATCCAAAAGCTTGGTTCATTTCCAGGGTAAACATTTTCGTCGAGAAACTAAGCATGGAAACCTCCATATGTACATATTTTTCTATACCTGCCGCGCTTACTTCTCTGTGTTCCAATTGAAAGAACAAAGTGCTTAGGTAAACCCTGGGCTTAGAGTAAAATAACAGCAATATATTTAAGGTTGCAAATTGTTTTTTGTTTTATCAGATTGAACGATCTACCTATAGCTACTTAATTATACCATCACATAGCATCATTAGAATATTGTATGCAACAACACAATGTTTCTAATGAAACATTAAATTAAATGATTTTAATAATTTTATTTTTTCCATCTTTTTGTTGTTGTTAACTTATTATTTTACATAAAAATTTTAATAAACATGCAATTTCTGCTGATGTGTTTTTGTTTTTGCAATTTTATATGCTGAGCATTTTAACAGAAAATGTAAAATTCTATTCGATTGCTGATGATTATTATAATGGTACTTGTTGTTACTATTGTTGTTATTGTAATTATTGTTGTATTACATTGAAACACAACCTCAACCTTAGTTGTCGTTGCATATTTAAGGCTTCCATTCATCTGACTCAACACACCGCTTCGCCCCTCACGGCCTACCTCACTCCAACGTTTTCTTTTTTTCACTATTGAATCTTCAATTGGCATCATTAAATCTTTGTACTTATTAGTATTAACCGATGGTGCTTTGATTCTAATTAATCGGTATTTTATTTTTATTGCTACTTAAATCAGTTGTGTTGAGCAAAATTAATGAAGTACTGTATTATGTATATACGGATATACGTATATATTGACAATGCAAGCAAATTTTTTTGTTGGCATAATGGGGTCAAATACATCGTATATGTTATGAATTCATAAAAGACAAATGATAGTAATAGCTTTTAAAAATAAGTACCTGGAGATCGATCCCTGATTTGTTCATTTCAAGTAGGTGATTTTTACTAACAGCTGTTTTATGTGATGGAAATTTTTCAAATATCGAAATGGCATCGGAAAAAATAAAAGTACACCACAACTCAATAGTTAATTGAAAACAATTAAGAAGTTTCATTTACTTTTGTAAAAAGTAAATAAAGCCGAAAAGTATTCAAAAACGTCAAAAAGTTATGCAATATCAAAAGAGTTGAAAAGTATTTTTAGGAAAAAATCGAAAATTACCGATATTGGAAGATAATCAAAAAATATCGCAGCTATCGAAAACTTATCGATACTCTGAGTATCGAAAAATGTAGAAAAAGTCGAGAACAAGTAAAATTTGAAAAGTTTCAAATGGTATCGAAAAATATCTAATAACATCGAAGAGTTTCGAGTTGTGTCGCGAAGTCGAAAATACTTAATTGGAAAAAGTCTGATATATTTAAATAGCACCGAGAAAAAGCGAAAAATGTTAAAAAAGCTGTGAATATCGATAATTCTTTAAAAAAGTGAATATTAAATATTAGCAAATATTAGTTTTTGCCTTTAGCGCCACCTATGATGAAGTTTTTGCTGCTTTCATATGCTTGTATTCATCTTTATCAATATTAAACAAATGACACCAAACATTACAAAATCGGCCACACCTGTCCTATCGTGTTTTAAATAAAAAGTGCTTGCATCCAAAATTTTTTTTTGGAAAATTGTTAACCCTTTCAGGACCGTAAGGATTTGGGAGCTTATGCAACCATGTGAGCTATTTATAATGGTCTATTGGGCGTCCAGAAACCTATTTTAAAATAAAAATTCAAAAAATGTTAACAGTTTTTCTGGAGTTATTTTCTGGGAAACATTTGTCCCTATGGTCGTTAAGGGAGACTTTTTCTCCATACATTTTAATATGAGAAAAAGATGCCTTTATTTCAAAGAGTGATAACTCGGAAAGTAAGGGTCCAATTGAAAAAAATTAAAGGTATGGTATGATAGGCAAGATTAGGGCTATTACATGCCATCAAAAGAAAAAAACTACACCATCTCCTGGAACTTCACTGTAGGATTGAAGGCAGCGCTTTCTCAGCTTCAAGCACAGATATCTCAAAATTCTGTAGTATATGAGCAATTCTGGACTCGGATTCGAATTCAGTGTAAAAAAGTACGTTACAGTACATATGTCTAATAACAGGTTCTTTAAATTTTTTTTATTTTGATTGCCTGTGAAATTTGTAAAATTGTAGTACAAAAGCGAGTTGAAAAGTCTCTCTTTACGACCATAGGGACACCGGTATCCCATTTTGAATTTTATGATTTATCAATATACTAAACTTAAATAATGGTTCAATTAATGTATAAAACAACAATTTATTTAAATATCAACAATTATTTCACACTATAATATGATCAAAAACAATTAAACACCTATAAATTCTGCTGTAAAGTATAGCAATAGTTCACTACACAAACTGTCACATTGGAATGATCATACAAGAATAACGGTGCTTCTGGTGGTGTTGCCAGATTTAATAGGAATGAAGGAAGCGCTCAGGAACTGATAAATGTCAAAATTACATATATCGGTTTCTTACTTTTTTAAATATGATTTAGTTTTGTCTTGGGACACATATGTCCCTATGGTCCTGAAAGAGTTAAGAATGACTCTACGATGAAATACCTATAGCCCTATTTCAAAGTGAACCGCACTTTTTCAATCTAGGGCCAAAAAACCCATTTTTTAGATCTGGACTCTGTACCAAAACCAAAAATAAAATTTCGACAAAACGGATACAAACAATTGGTATGCAGATCCAATGTATTTTTAACGCTTAATGCGAATTTGGTCTCAAAATTGCTCTAGCTCTTTTAGATTTTGAGATATTCTTACCTAAAATTTTGACGGATATGGTTTTTTTTATCACTTTTGATGTTATATAACAAGACGTTGTATTTGTTAGTTACAAAACGTGATACGGTTTTTAAAAGTACTATTCTTTTTCTTCAAAACTCACTTTAATTAATATTGATGTCTTTATTTTAGCCCCGAGGTTTTTAATATCAGAAAGATTGCTTTAGTAGTTTCCTTTTTATGGCGTATTAAAATTGTATGGGCGGAGCCACGCCTTTCTTAGAATATTTCCAATATAATGCCATGTCACATGTTATTTCTCGCTATCAAAAGTAAACCTCCTAAATTTTCATCAAAATCATTAGTCATTTTTATGAAATATCAAATTCAAATTTATAGTTTTAGAAAAGTGGACTCGGTACTCCTTTAAGTTTTTGTCCATTTTATCGGTACCTGTATACCAAATTTCATCAATATGCATTGCATAGTTTAGGAGATACGATCAATATGCATTGCATAGTTTAGGAGATATGAAATAATAAATTTTAAAATTTGGGTCGGTGCCACGCGTCTTTGTGAATCTTTACAAGCTCAAATTGTAGATCCGAAATCTGTGTGATTTCAATTACTTATCATTTCAAAGGCTTTTTGATGAAAAAGGTGAGTCGAACGATAAAAAGTATTAGAACCTCTTTTGAGGAAAATTAATGGTTGCACAAATAATATTGATTTGCTTTAATTAAAAGAAATCCGTTTACGAAATAGGTATTCTTAAAAGACCGAAAAAAGCCGAAAAATTTAATTTTATCGAATATTTCCCAAACGGCTACCTTTTCGAAAATACAAACCAATATTATTTGTAGAACCTTAAATTCTTCACAAAAAGATTCTAATACTTTGTATCGTGTTTCTTTCCGTTTTCTTCAAAAATCTTTCAAAATGAAAAGTAATTGAAATCTCGCGGATTACGGGATAGGGCTGATAATGTTTATTTCAATTACATTGCAATGTTTGACATAAGAGAGCACCATACCAAACTCTGTTAGGTCGACCTTCATGCAAGATGAATAATTTTCACTTAGATTCTGTTATATTTATGAATACTAAGTACCTACTTCTACTTACATGTACTATGAACATTTCATATCAGCAGCAATTTTAGCAATTGCTGCTTCTGTAGTCAATCATTGAAATAATAACGACAAAAATGCCAACAACCAACAACTTGACATGCAATTGCCACTTTTTAATATAATGATTCTGATTCTCATGCGGTCATAATACAATATCTGCAATAAAAATTTTTCCCCATAATTATAGCAATTATTTTTGCTGACTTTTCAAATAAAAATTTCAATTTCTTCTTCACATTTTACATACTTAGTAAGCTAATCTTGACATATAAGTAAATGTTTGCCCCTTCTGTTCTTTCCAACTGCTTAGATGTATGAAATCGCGCAATGTGCCATGACTGGTTTTTGCCTTGTTTTCCAGTGCTATTTAGCAAACTTTGTTTTTCAATTTTTCGCAACTATTCTTGAACTGTTTCAATAACTTTTGTTCATGTTGCTTCATTATATTGCAATTATCAATGATGATTTCTATTGATTACTGAGTTCTCACAAATGATTTTTCTCGAGACTTTTTAATTATACAAATTTCAATGCCAATCATCATTATTTTCCAATGTATAGTTATTATCTTTTCCGTCAACTGCATCTTTGCGATTGGTGGTTGCATCTATAGGTTTCGGTTTGTTATTTTTTATTTTTTGTTTGCTTTAGTTTTTTCTTTCCGACTGAGTTACCATAGAAGTACCTACCCGTGTTCTTTATTTGTTTTCGGTTTTGCTTTTATTGCCAATTTGTTTTATGTTTCTTGCTGTTTTTTTTTTTTTTTTTTCATTTTCAGCCATAAAATTATAATAATTTAATAGTTTTTTCTTTTTGCATTTTTATTGTTTGTTGTAAATCTTCAGTTGGTCATTGTGCACTTTGTTTTTGTTTCTGTTGTGTAGTTGATGGTGATTGTTTCCCTCATCTGAAATATAACTTTGAACTGTTTTATTAGACAAGTTCACTTGGTTAATAATCTCTAAGGTAATTAATTTGTTAACACGTGCAACTTAAAGTGTTGAATTTATTGAAATTATTTACTTCATTTGTCTTTTGCGGACTTGAAAATTAGCACAGCTGTGTATTAGACCATAGTAACTTTACAAAATAAAGTCTCAAATGATGATTGAGAGTTTTACAGTAAGTTGAAATTCCAAAATAATGATTTTGTAAGTATTAAAGAGCTATAGAGCTTATTAACCCAGTTAGCCGTGAGGTCCTTCTGGAAAGATTCAGAACTTTGATCGGAATTTTGATGTTTTCTTTTTATTAAAACTTGTCGATGAACTTTAATTTGATTTCTTACTGCTGCTAACATCCTAACGGAAAAGAAAGAGTTTTGTTCAGTTGTCGTTAAAAATGTGAGTTAAGTTTTTTTGTGCATTGTCTTGATTTTCTTGTTTTCTGAACTCTCTAGATGGTGTTTATAATGAATAAAATAAAATATTGCCACTTTTGTAACTAGCAACGTCAGTTATTTCAACAATTCTTCTGGAAGGATGTCAGTTGAATCCAAATTAGAAAATCTTTTTTTTTTTTTACTCAAAAAACTGTTTCCGTTGGAAGGAATTTTGGAATTTCTAGTATATAGAGAGGTGAATTTTGCTTTATTACCATCAAATAATGCCAATGAAAACATTACTTAGATGATTGATACTAATTTGTGATAGATCATTTTTGTATTGTTTTCGTTAAAACAAGAAAACCAAAAGCAAAGATTTAATAAATACTTTGGAAATCTGTTGTTCAAATAAAGGTTTTTCGACTATTAATTCGTTGTCACTATTCCAAATTGATTTACTGAAGTATTAATAATTTCAACTTATAATTTGGGTAAAAATGAATACATATGAGTTGTTACTCTAGTAAGAATTAACTAATAACTTTGAAAGTTAAGTTACCAACGCAGTTTGTCAATTTTTTCCCGTGCATAAGTTATCAACTTAAGTTGCCAAGTTTTTGCATGGAGACCTCAGTAAAATATACTCAGATTGTAACTTCAAAAATTGCTCCCAGCCCTTCAAATTTCAAGCTAGTGGTACCAAAATTTGACACAAGATGGAGTCTGATGCTCAGATTTCGAAAATCATTGTCCCGTAAAAAGATGGTAACTTGAGTTACAAACTTTTACGTTGGATGTATCGATATAAACTTAAGATGGAATTTGTTTAAGACAAAGTTTTTGATAAATTTTTCCACTGCACCAGCTTCACTACCACGAAAGAAACACACAAATGTTTTTATACCCTACACCCAGGGTATATTCACTTTGTCCTTCCGTTTGTAACGCAGAGAAGGAGGCGTGGCAGGTATGGAAAAGTATATATATTCTTGATCAGCGTCACCTCCTGAGTCGATATAGCCATATCCGTCTGTCTGGCTGGGTGGCTGGCTGGATAACGGCTGTGTGTGGAAATACATTTTTTGGAAAAACTGGGCAAGATAATTCAATGACATTTGGTACACTGCCTTCGTCGTCAAAGTTAGCTCGGGGGATTGAAAATGAGCGAAATCGGTCAACGGACACGCCTACCGCCCATACAAAAAATATATTCAAAATGTGATAATAAGAGCATTATTTGCAATAACAGAAGCAAAATACACATAAGTACTAGAGATAGTAAGTACAAGCTCTGAGCAAAAACTAGGCAACTTCGGACTAGAGGGCGTGGCACCTCCCATATAAACAAAAGTTTCAAAATGTTATACTGAAAGCGCTTTTTGAGATAATCCAACTTAACTTCACTCAAATACTAAGAGCATTAATTGCAAACTCTGAGCAAAAAGTAGGACTAGGACTAGAGGGCGTGGCACCTCTCATATGAGCGAAAGTTCGAAAATGCTATACTGAAAGATTTTTTTTAAGAAACATTAACCGAACTTTACTCTAACACTCAGAACAATAAATGCAAGCTCTAGGCAAAATCTAGGTAAACTCGGAGAGGGCGTGGCACTCCCCTTATAAGCAATTTGTTCTTATACTCTCCTAGAGGTTACGGAAGAATTCAACAATTTATTTTATTAAAAACTTGTATGTACAAGAATACGTACATTGTATAGTATTCATCAACTAAATGTTTAATAATATACGAGTACTTGAAATGCAGTGTAGGGTAAGAATTCTCTTTCTTACAAAAGGGTTTTACACGCACGGAAGTACGCTGCGAATGTAGTGGGACATTTTCTGTCACTTAAGGAGGCAGAAATGATATCCAAAGACATTTCACATCAGACAAGCATAAAAAACACTAACTTCTGCCAGTACGTCTTTATCAGTTAAAACTTATGGTGAGAAAAAAGCAGAGCTGGCAAAAGTCGAAAGTTTGTGGGCTTTCCATACGGTATGTCACAGTCAAAGTTTTCGTTCGATGAAATGCACTTCCAAACTAATTCAAATACTTTTTGATAAAAAATGTTCCTGCGGGAAAATTAAGTGCGAAGCTATTGAAAAGAACGTGATTGCACCGTATTCTTTAGATATTCTTAAGGCGGAACTTAACGACGTCCCATATGTCTGTATATTTACGGATGCTTCGAACCATAAAGACATTAAAATATTTCCAACGCTTGTGAGGTACTTTCACCCTACAACAGGCATTAAAGTCAAAATATTGGATCTGGTGGATTTACATGGCGCGACCGCAGTTATTATATACGATTCTTTGATGGATATTCTCGAAAAGCACGATCTTAAAGAGAAAGTTTCGGTGGGGCTCAACGTGAGGGTCAATGTAATGTTTTTAGAAAACTTCAAAAAGGTTTAGGAAAACCAACAGTTGGTGTAGGCTGCGCAGCTCATATTGCACACAATGCTATTCAAACAGCCGCAGATCTGTTACCAGTGGACGTTTAACATATAGTTACGAAGATTTATTCGTACTTTAATACATACACTGTGCGCGTAGAAAATCTTAAAGATTTTTGCGAAGAAGCAGAAGTGCAATATAAAAAAATTTTGCTATATAGTAAAACTAAGTGGCTTGCACTTTCACCTGCAGTTGAGAGAATTTGCAAATGTATTCACCATTGAAGTCATACTTGTAAATAGCGGTCAAATCACCAACAATTATTTTGCTGGACAGATTCGTAACTTTTATCACAATTGCATCCAGTACCTTCAAAAGTATATTCAGCAATACAGTGATTTTAAAACATATGCTTGGATCCTATTATAACAAAGTTTGAAATGGCCCGATGTACAGCAGACTTACAAACAACTATTGGTGCATATGCCTTCGTCGCCTACGACTTTATACGAAGATAGCTTGTTTGACGAAATAAATTACGTTTCAAATTATGTGAACCACGATGTCCTGAAGAGACGGATAAGGACTCTTCATACTGATAAGGCTATGGAGTAGAGACATTTAAGCCAATTTGATAAGAATTGTTTGCTTCAGAATACAGAAGAATTGAACAATGTCATAAGAGAAAGTACTTTTTCCGCTGTAGTTCTTAACAAAAAACAGATATTCTGTAAGTAAACACCGAAAAGCTTGAAGCGAAACTTTCATTTTTAGCATTCAAGAGTCTATTATACTAAAGATTTGCAGGCCTAGTCCGAAATTTGTGCGGTTTCAATAACTTTTCATTTAGGAAGCTTTTTGATGAAACAGTGAGTCGAACGTTAAAAAGTATCAGAATCTTTTTTGTGGAGAATTAGAGGTTCTACAAATAATATTAATTTGCATAAACAAAAAATAACCGTTTAAGTAATATTCTTAAAAAACCGCAAAAAGTCGAAAAATACGATTTATCAAATATTTCCTTAACGGTTTCTTTTCGTAAATACAAATCAATATTCTCCACAAACTCCGAAACCAAGAAAAAATTATAAAATTAAGTTGATATTACGCTAAGAATGCATCATGAACAAGAAAATAAAATTTCATATAAAAATTTACATTTTGAAACCAAAAGTACGTTTTTTCTACAATATTTGTTTTTTCTGAATTTCAACGCTCCTTGCGCCGCTTAACGATCCAACATCAAAAATTCCTTTGGCACTTTTTTCGACTAATTGCTTTCTTTATAAACTTCTGCTTCAAAACATAAAGTACTTGAACTTTAACCTCTTCATTGGAACACATAAACTAAGTAGAAATTAAATAATTTTTTAATTTTGCGAAGTATCAAAGCCTCAAAAATAAAATAACTCCCACGTTCCAAAAAAAGACAATAAAAAACCAAAAAATATTAAAAGAAAACCAGCAGAAAATCACACAGCAAGTGACGGACAAATAAAACTGACTTTAAATCACTCGACTGTTAAATGGGACATTGACAGAAACAGCAGCAGCAGCAACGACAACAACCACAAAATATAAAGACTTTTTGTTGTTGTTGTTGTTATTGGTTGCGGCCTGCCTATAGTGGTTAACTGTTGGGAACAACGCACAAGAAGAATTAAATGAATATAATACAACAACAAACGCAACAACAACAACATCTAGTATTGTCCAAAAATGAAAAGACCAACAAGGAATTGACAAACCCAGAGATGATGGACAAATTGAAAGATATGTGTTGTGTCAACAACAAAAACTACAATGGCACCAACAGTCCAAAAAAAACAACGAAACATTTTAACCAATTTTGGGTTGACAATAAAACAAACCGCTCAAAGTAATAACACAATCCAAAAAAAAAAACCCATCAAAATCAATGAAGACACACTAAAGCACAGTGCTTTGACTTCAGATAAGTATGTAGTGTGTAAGATATACTGCAATTATCCCCGAATTCGCTGACTTTGAAGAATTTGAAAAAATTTTCATCAAGGCTCACTGTGCCAAGACCAAATTTTGTCAGGCTTTTTTCATTCACTTTCGGCAAAAAAAGATTTTCGCCGTCGAAGCGCGTCAATGTGTCAACTCACAACAGACAGTCACTGTCATAAAAGTACAATACAATAATAGCAATAAAAGCAACAACAGCGACAACAACATTAACAACAACAACAATGACAATAAAAGCAACAACAACAAAAAAGAAGTCTGTTACAGCGAGGCCTTTTTTTTCGGTTTTAATCAAAAACATTTACGCATTTGCGACCAAACAGCAGTCAAAGTTGCCACAAAAGACACCAACCACCAGCAGCGCCAACAACCGTTAACAATGACATCGACAGCAGCACCAACAACAACTACAACTATTTACAATGACACATAGAATGTTTGAGTTGCTCACTCGTTTTATTGTGCAACAATTGGTAAAGTTTAATTGAAAGAAAGCGGTAAGCTTTTTGAGATACAACAACAACAACAACAATAACAACAGCTACTTACAAAAGCAAGCGAAAAAAAATGAACATGAAATGCATGAAATCGCCCTAAAGTGCGTAAGTGACAAACGCTCCTCGCTTGATATTCAATTGTAGGCAACATTATTAACACTGGGAAAAATTTTTAAAGTGTGTGTGCTTCAGGTGCCCAAGGTAATGAATCAAATAAAACTTATTGATATTCAGCCATAGAAGTTTTCCTTCTAGTATATCTGGCTATTCTTCGTTTTGACTATGAACCCTTTGGGTGCCCTTGGGAAGACACAGAAAATGAATCAATTAAAGTATGTTGATAGTCGGCCCTAGATGTTTTCCCTGTAGCATACCTAGATAATCTTCGTTTTGACAATGATGCCTTCGGGCGACCTTCGGTTGTCCCAGAAAATGAATCAATTAGAAATTGTTGATGGTCCATCATTGCTGTTTTCTCTCTAGCGCACCTAGATATTCTTCGTTTTGACTATGAAGCCTCCGGGGGAACTTCAAGAAACTTCGGGTATACCGGAAAACAAGTCAATTAAAGTTTGTTTATAGTCGACTATAGATATTTTACCTCTTGTATATCTAGAAATTTTTCGTTTTGACTATGTAGCCTTTGGGTGTCCCAGAAAGCTACAAGTCAAAAGTATGCACGTTTTACGTAATTTCGTCAAAAAATCTTCTATGGTTTGCAAGTCATAATAGGATGTAATCAAAAGTGTAATGTTTGGCCTGGCCAAACATTAAATACCCTACACTGCAGTATTTTCAAACTTTTGCTGTACGGAAGGTGTCACGACCTCTTCTTCGAATTCATATAGCTTGTGCTCCGATCTTGGACTTTCTGTTCTCAGTGTTTGAGAGCAATTTGGTTGAATTAGCTCGAAAAACATTTCTAGCTTTTGCTTATATGCGTGGTGCCACGCCCTCTTACCCGAGGTTGCCTAGTTTTTAATCACGGCTTGCTTTTACTGCATTTTCCAAATTCACACAACTTTTGCTCAGATCTTGCACTTGCTGTTCTCATTGTCTGAGCTAAATTTGGTTGGATTACCTCAAAAAACGTTTTGAGTATAGCATTTTAAAGCTTTTGCTTAGATGCGAGGTGTCATGACCTCTTGTGTGAGGTCGCAAAGTTTTGCTCAGGGATTGCCTTTACTGTTTTTACTGCTAGAGTGAAATTTAGTTGCATAATCTCAAAAAATATTTTCAGTATAGGACTTTGAAGCTTTTGCTTATATGCGAGATGCCACGCCCTCTTGTCCGATTTCGTCTTATTTGTGCTCAGAGCTTGTGCTTTTTGTCTTTAGTATGTGTGTGCATTACATGCGTCAGTACAAAGTAAATATACCGTAGGTGAAGGCTATATTGACCCAAAAATTACTCGGCCAAAGAAGTTTCACTTAAAAAAGTTTTCGAGCCCAATATACACACATACTAAATTGGAAGAGCAACTAAGTCCATGACCTCAAGCAGTGTCCTATTGTCTAAGTCTTCTTAGATCTAAAGGTATTCAAGGACTCCAGAATAGTTGAGAATCTTAATCCTGCTCGTGCCGTTTAATGACAACTATGTTTCTCTTATACCGGTTTGCATCAGTACCAATACTTTCTTGTGAGGCTTTGATTACACAATTTCCAATCCTCATAATGCCACTGTCTTCATAGCGCAGCCATAAATTCAGCGGCATCAAGCCTAATGGGGCTTCGAACGTATTGCTCCGCAGATTTCCATACACGCCAGACGTAATATTCTTTTCAACTCACGCTTGACAGTCTTTTAGTCTTTTGGTTGCCACAGTGATAGGTATTTTTAGATATTTTCCGGTTTCCTTGTTTTTAAACCCACGGTGTTTCAGATAAAGAAAATCGTAAACTTTTCTCTGACTGTAATATTTCACATTTGGCGCTTATTTTGAATTGGTGTATTGTATTTGTTTTTTTTTTTTTTCTTATTTTTATCAATTACAATTTCAAAGAAACTTGACGCCATTAGTCGGCAGATCAACAAGCCAAAGCGTAGAGACGCAGATACAAAGATAGATAAGTACAAATGGATGGATGGATGGACATAATGGATGAATGAATGAATTTAGAGACGCACATTTTTTAGGTTGCAGAGATTAACGTGCTAGCATTTTTTTATGCTGCTTAGTTTACGTCTACAATAAGTAATGTAAGTGCGCAGCCCTGGCTCTACTTAGTAGACGCACGTTATTTACAGAAGACAAACGGATGGATAAAAAGCACTAACCAACTGTTGCTTTTTTAATTTATGCTAACAATTTGTGTTTTATTGGTTGCAATTTTATTGCAATTGCTGCTGCTGCCCTCGGTGATGTTAGTTTGTTTTTGTTGTTATCGTTGCTACTTTTTAAGCGCACCACATGTGAGCAAAAACTTAAATTGATATCGCTCAATGCTGCTGTTATCTGTCAGATGAATCTGTAGCTTTCTTATCATGACCATTTTTCTAAGAATGCAATTTATATGCAACACAAACATGAGTACATATTTGTGAATTTAATAAATTGTGAGCTTAGAAGCTTCAGAATTCCATGTATAATTTTATTCTGTTGATTGACCTTGGAAATTTTGCAATAAGAAACAGAATCAGGGTAATGGACAAGCATTTTTAAAATAATTCTATACTATGAATTTAAAAATTGTTCTTAGCTAAATTTTTCGGCAATATCATAAATTACACTGTTCGACACAACAAAAAAACACATGAGAAAACCCAAAAAATTCTTAAAGTAGACATTAAAAAAAATACCCGTGTCTCGTGGTTTTTCTCCAGCACTTCACATTTCTTTTAATCGATTTTTAAAGTTTTCTTGTCCACTGTAAATGAAAAAAACAAAAATACCGCATTCTTGTGTTAAATCGATAAGCTTAACTATATGATTCTTACATTTGATGTGTATCATGTGTTGAGCAAACTTATGCAAAATACTGCGGGGAATATTTTTGTAGAAAATTTTAACCCCATACAACCACCACATGTGGGTAATTTTTGCCCTTTTCTTAAAAAGGTACCAAAATGACGCCTAAAACAGGGGAATATTGAGTCAGTATGTACTACAGAAATATTTGCTATACAATTTCACTACTAGTTGCTGAACACTAAAAAAGCAAAATTTTATCCCGAAAATAAAAAAATCGATAAAATCAGTAAGCAGTTTTAACAATAAATATTTTCCAAATTTCACCCGACTGTAAAATTCTAAAACTACAATTTGGACAAAACTCGTTCTCACAAGATCATAGCAAAATCACACAAGGATCATTTTCCCAAAATATATTAACCTATTGTATGGGTCTTGTTGACCCCTTTTTCTAAAACTGAGCCACAATGGGTTACAAAAATTTGCAAAAATATCCTACAAAAATTTCACTTGGAGTTACCAAAGACGAAAAATTCTTAAAACTTAAGGTAAGCGCGCCAGGGATGTAATTAATATGCAATGTGAAAAGTCCTAATTGATTTTTACGATTTTTTGGTTTTGGGCTCAAATTTCGACATTTACATGTTTAAAAACTAGTAGTGAAATTTTATAGCAAATATTTCTGTAGTACATACTGACTTAATATTCCCCTGTTTTAGGTGTATTTTTGTACATTTTTAAGAAAAGGGCAAAAATTACCCATATGTGGGGGTTGTACAGGGTTAAAATTTTCTACAAAAATATTCCCCGCAATATCCTGCATAAGTTTGCTGAACACATGATACATCTCAAATGTAAGGAATTTATTTTAATAAATCCTAACTATTTATTAACAAAATTAATTGAAGGTTATATTTATGAGAGGTGGATGTATATTTTGATCAAATTCGCTTAACCCATTCCCAGCCAGCACTTATTTTTTTGAATTTGATGGTGAATTTTTGTTTTGGAGGTAAAAAAAGGTTCCTGAGTTCAAATCCGGTTAGCTTTTTTAGCGACCACGCCCCATTTTTCCATGGTGCTCCAATGTCATATGGCACCACTGGCGGGAACCTCTTAGCAAAAAGTTAACTTTGAGTTTTATTTAAAACTCTATTTTTTACACGTTTGGATACATAATTTTTGAATAAAAATGGTAAGTTAGCATACTAAACCGCGGTAGTGTGATATTTGATGAAACATCTAACTCATAAATCTACATCGCATCTTATGCACCTATTTTGGATTTGGTTTTTGCACGGTCTATATTTACATCTAAGCCGATCACATTCACCAATGTAATGAGCGATTCCATCAAAACGTGAATTTTGATCCATTCGATTAGTTCCTTCCATACATTAATTATATGGTTCGACTGTGGCGATGTCAAATTCCTTGTTTTCTGCAAATTTTATATGCCCTCTTTGTTTTTTTCATGATGTCTTTCCAGGAAGTGGGCATTCGTGTGGAATGCAATTTTCTCTTATGGTTCCCGTTACATTATAGCCTAGGCTTTGCAAACAGTTGAAAACTGGGATTCCAGTTAATAAATTATCCAAGCAAAAGTGTAATAAGAGAGCACAAACGTCGTCAGGAAGGGCGTTGATCATTTGTAATAGAGCTGCCACAAAGTGAATACAACAATACTTTCCTCGGTAAATACCAAAGGACACCAAATACCCTCCAAGAGTGTTCAGACACCATGCAATGAATCTAAATTGAAGAAGTTTGGCTCAAATAAACTGTTTGCATGAGAGCAGTCTAAAATACGGTGTCATGGACTCATCAAATGATGCTCAGGGTGAAAGGGATCAATGTGTTTTTTCAGTGAAAAGTAAATAAAACGGCTTATCTGATTGAAACTATTTCGAGACATGCCAGCAAAAATCATGGCTTTAATGATCCAATAATCTTCACGATTAACTACAAACATTGTGAGCAAAGATAAGCATAATCCAAATAGTTAGATGCATCCACAATCATTTACAGCACGTCTTCATAAAAAAAAAAACGCTCGAAAATTTCATATGACACAATGGCCCATTCACACGGGGTGGGTTTTTTAGTGTTCAATCCCCCCAGGTAGATATTTTTCTCATATTAATTATTTATGAATTGAAAATATTAAAATAAATGGAAATTACTCTACCTCTAAACTTTACATAAGCGGTTCCCGCCAGTGATGCCAAATGGCACACTTAAAATATATTCAGGCCTATCACTTAGTAAGGAACAACTTATGGAAAAATATAAATGCACTTTAGAAACTACTGTATTACTCTTCAATTTGGCATAATTACTTTTTCCAAAATCGAAATACTAATAAATAATTTTTTGCAACTCGCCGACGTCTCGATGCCATAATCGATTTTTTTCGAATAATTTTTCAATGATCACTTCCTCTCCGCTCGCGCTTGAAAAGTTGATGGAATAATTACGCGTGGAATGCATCAAATGATAGATCAAACATTTCTGCGCACATAAAAAACAACAAGCCTGCGCGAAAAAGTTACAAAAGGATTTTGGTGAACATTCGGGTAATGCGTTTTAACTGTGCCGTATGGCATCACTGGCGGGGATTGGGTTAAAATAAAAAAAACTAAGTCGAGTAATCAAAAAAGTTAAATAAAAATAAAAACCGCTAAAATTTTTACATATAATTTAAGGTTTTAATTAATACTTGCGGACATATTAGACCCATCGCAAAAAATCAAAATGCCAAATACCTTGCTATAAGGAGCTTAAAAGTTTTTTCTTTTGGAGTAAGTATCAAGTATACAAATTTTGGCCCCTATCGGAAAATATTTGACATTACCTTCCGGCCATTGAAGGTCGAAAAATATGTTGCTTTAATCGAAGTAATTAGTCCTATGTATGAAACTATTAAACATAAGTAAACAAAATTTGGTACGTCAATAGAAAATACTTGAAAAAATAGCATTCAATAAAAAAATGTGCAGAATCACGCCCCCACCTTCTAAGAAAACCAAATTTGACATATCTCTGAAACTATTTTACACATGTGAATACGATTTTATTTCATGTAAAGTGAAGCGAACACAAAAATGCCACTGGATAAAGTTAAACTAATTCAACGTATTTAGTTGGTATATAATCAGTATTTTTTCCCCCCTTTTGGCGTGGACACTAAGAAAGAAAATTTTTTGTGCCGATCGGAAAATATTTGACCGTGCCACCAGGCCGTTGAAGGTCGGAAAACGTTATTTGTATGAAAATAAATGGATTTAATCGAAACAATCAATCCTAAATTTGAAACTATTTGACATTTGGTACGTTTATGAACAATACTGAAACAAATAGTATCCCATAAAAACTTGGCAGTGCCACGCTCCCTCCACACCAAATTTGTCGTTTATCTGCAAATATTTGACTTAGGTAAATGAGCTTTGGTGCATACGTAACTGGCGCTAGGTATAAATTTTCAATAAAATATGGTCGGGGCCACGCTCCTTATTCTAAAAAATCCAAATTTGTCATATCTTTGAAACTATTGGACATAGGTGAATAAGAATAAGCAGAGCATCTCCGCTGCCAAAGAAAACAGCGATTCGGAAGTGAAAAGTATTTCGGATTTAACTTTCGTATGTTATTATAAATTTTTTATGTAATTTATGAAATTTATTTCTCTTAAAATGAATAAACACAGATAATTATAGTAAGATATTTTTTTATTATGGAATTTGTACTGCGTAAGTATCAATAGTAATTTTTAATTCCGTAATATTTATTCGAAAATTATATAAAATTGGTTTTTATACAATAGCACAATATAAATTTTATATATATAAATACTTTTATATGAAATTCTATATAAAATTTATACAAAAATAGTATAAAAGATTTTTGAATAGTTATACTGTTAAATTTAAACCAAAATAGTGCAAGTTTTATTAATACTTTATTTATATAAATTTTGTACGATCATTTGTATAACAAATTGAAGCATAGATATTATACCAAATTTAGTGTGGATTTGTATTCATTCCAATTTGATTTGAATTTTACACCTAAATTTTTTGCTGCTTATGTTAAATTCAAAGCTTAAATCTTTTTATGACCATATGAGCCGTTGAAAATGACAATGGTGCAACTCCAAAACGAGGCAAGAGTAATGTCATATAAATTATGTGCCATAAGGATCAATTATTTCGTCGACATCAGTTTTTCAACTTAATTTCAACAATTCCATATAATCAGGTAAATTTTTCTTGAAAACACAAATCAATTTTATTCATCCCTAACAAAATGACAGCCAATTTATATCATGACATTACTTTTACCTCGTTTTGGAGTTGCACCATTGTAATTTTGAACGGCTCATATGCTTGAAGAGGAGGCTAAACATTTTTAGAAGTTTTGAGTATTTGCGAGATAGTCATTGAAAACCTAAGACTTAAGAACGATTTATTATATTGCTAAGTATGTTGGATAGAAAAAAAAAACGCCAAACGCTGCAAAAAGTAACCATTTTATTGAAAAAATCAGTAATTTGGACTAAGGAAACCTGAAGTGCCTATTAAATGAATTTTACTTTACTACAATTACGGTTTTCCGGTGCCCGAAGATCTTGTAAACCCGTAATTTTTCGATCTTAGTAAAAGAGCTGTCAAAAATTGTGTGCCTTGTAGTTTCGAAGCAATTTTGTGACTTACTGGCATATTTGTGATATTTTAACAGAACTTTATTAAATGAACTAGTGTAAATTTTTCAAAAAAATTTTTAATTTTACTAAAATTTTTTAAGCCAATAAAGAAATAAATGGCATGAGATCAAACTTACCAAACAAAAATGACAAATAAATAAATTGGCATCAAATCGATAGCGAATGAAAGCCATTGGGACAAATCACATCAATAGAACAATGCAAAAAAAGAATAAAATTGTGTGAGTCAAATGACATGCTATCGGAATAACAATAAAAAATAAAGGCAACAACAACAACGACAACAAATGCTAATCGGAAAGTCATACAAATTGTAATCATTGTAAATTCGAATTCATTTGAAACACAAATGCATACACATAAGCACTTCTTGAATTGAATGTGTGTGTGAATGCGTTTGGCATAGTGCTTGTATTTAACACTTGCAATTCCCTGCAGTTAATCGGACTAGTGCATGACTAGTCTTTGACTACTTCCAAACAGGACTAGTACTAGTTCCACAACTAACGAATTTTCATATAATGGACTGACGATTTTTCAATGTTGATGTCCTACGAATCGTCAATTGTCTCCCTCTGCATTACCTTTTCGCTAGCCGAGAGACAATTGTCTCCCTCTGCATTACCTATTCACCAGTCGAGGGACAGTTGAAAATTTTGAGAGCTTCGAGACTCGATTTCGAGTATCTAAAAATTGAGCGAACGAGTATCTTAAAATTGAGAGATGTAATAAGAAGAAGAATGAGCGAACACTGACGGATTAGCTGATGCGCAATTTAAATGGCGAATGAAAAATTTACAATTTTTTTCAAATAATCAATAAATTAACACAATTTCAGATAATCCAATATATGTAGATGTGAAACAGTGCGTCGGTTTTGATATCAAAACATTTTTTTTACTTTAAAGTAACATATTTCCATGAAAATTTATTAAAAAAACGGAACACCAAAAAACGTGACTGTTCGTACATATTACTTTCTCACTATACTACATTATCTCAATCAGCGACACTTCTCAGTTAATAAAAGAGCAAACAAAGACAAAGAAAAACATGAAAACTTTGTATTTTTTCTGTCAACTGACGATCTGTGCACTACGTGGTAACTAGAACAACGCTAGTACCTTATTGAACAGTTGCCGAACTAGTCACTCTTTGGGACTAGATCCAAATTTAACTGCAGGGTTTCTACACGTATGAATAGTCAGTTGGCCCACATAGTTGTCGAGCCAAGAAATAAGTAGGGGCGTCAATAGCAATATGTTCTTAGAACAGAGCAATAAGGCTACCCACCCTTAATAGCCCCCATTTATTGGAAAATGTTGAGGGTGGTTCGAAAATTAAATATATATAAATTTTAAGCTTTTCAGTTTTAATGTGACTCAACTTGGAAGTCACAAAGTGACCTATACTTTTGTTTTAGTGATAGGCTGTATTGCTGAAAAACACCCTAACAATATTATGCATAAACTCAATAGTCAAATGACAGTAACAAGAAACATTAATGACAACAACTACAAATACAATTAAGTTTAGATAACGACTCGTCTTCATTCATGCGTCCATTGTATGTTTGTATGAAATGCTCTAATTTGTTTCATGGTCATCAACGCTATTCTGCTTGAAATCGCAATTGTTGCTGGTTGTCTCTTACATAACTACATTTTACATCCACATCCATTCAATGCGATCCAACCAATAATCAAAAGCAAACTAACAACCAACCAACCGAACGTGTTAACAATTTAAGTTAACAATTTTACATGCTAAGTGGCCAAAAGCGAACAGCTTCAGGGTGGGACAGGGCAAAATGTCTGAGAGTAGCGCAATTACAAGGTTGACAAAAGCAAACTTTGCTCAAAATTACGGTAGAGAAGAACCTCAACAGTTTTTATGTACAGTGAAAAATTAAAGATTTAAACAAAAACATCGATGTTTTATTTATCGGGTTATTGTTGCTATTTCTGCTGTGACCTTAGATTTACATTAAAAAAAAGTTCTTAAATTAAAAGACAAATATTATGGATTTTGAATATTGATTGGAATGTACGATATCTTTGTATCTACACTTATTTGTGGGCTGTTCTTTGTTAGAATTTTGCTTGTGATTCCTCACAAGACTTGTTTTTATTTTGGTCTTAAAATTTTTTCGAATGTTCAAGTATTTCTAGAACGAGTCGTTTTTGTAATTCTTTAATTTACCTGTTGTACGAGTACGAGCTTTAGTGATGTGATTTTATTTGAATTTATTATTAAAAATGTAACATCTTCTGCTGATGGCAAAAATTTCTTCGTTAAGTCATATGAATTATATGAAAATAGATTTTGCTTAGTTTTTGAGTTGCGGAATATATTGAAAAATCTTTCATGTCCGACCATTCTTTCCGATGCATCTGTTTAAATCGTTGCATATCATCCAAAAGCTATCTATTGGTATAACAGCCATTTCCGATTCAGTTTCTCAGTTTGAAAAATACTTATATATACCTACTTATAGTTGGAAGTTTTACAATTTTCCAATCAATAAAAACAAATTAATTTTTATGTTAATTTTTTAAATCGACGATTTCTCATCAAAAATATATTTCACAAATCATTTTTGCACAACTGGAACACTTTGTTAAAAAATGGCCAGATCGCCATAACGTCATAAGTGTTTGAGCACAAAAATAATGTTTGACATCTGAGATTAAAGAAGTAGAATTTAGCTTCAAGTTGGAAATGGGCTTGATCGGATCAAGGCCGCGACCACCTTCCGCATAGCTTAAAATTTTAAATCGTCATAACTCCAGAAATACTTCAAGTACAATAATAATACTTAACATTTGAAATATAATCTGCAGCATTAACTCTTAGCTGAAAATGAGCATGATTGCATCAAGGACAAGTCTGAAATGGTAACTACCCACTCTCTTCTCAAAATATTTTATCTAAAATTTGATGATTCCAAGCTCCCAAGCCACAATTTTGTCTTGATGTAATCAATTGTTAAGAAATTTGTCTCCTATTTCGAATCCACCATTTAGTTCTCAAGAAAGTTGATCCCGAATTCAAAATCAGCTATCTCAAAAACCTCCTAACCTTAATTTTGTCGTGATATAATCATTTTTGGAGAAAATTATCCGCCATTTTGGACACGCCTCTAAGACCCTCATAGTCACAATTTCATTGGAATCTAACCATCTTTTGAGAAGGTTAGGTTTAGGTTTAAGTGGCGGCAAATTAGCCACACATAGACCAAAAAGGTAGATGTAATTAATTAGATGTAATAATGGGCTTTCAGCCCTCTTCAGGCTTAAGCGTGAAAGCTTTAGAAGCTATTGCGAAGTTTTTGATTGGTTTTAGACCAGTATCTGAAAGTTCTTCAAGATTGTTAAAAAACATTTGTCCAAGGGTTTTAAATCTGGTTCTGTAAAGCGCTGGACAAAAGCACACTACATGTTCCAAATTCTCCTCTTCGTCTTCATTACACCACCGACACCTATTATCCGCTAGAATGCCCATTCTATGAGCATGATAACCAATAAGACAGTGTCCAGTGATGGCTCCTACAACAGTTCTACATGTTTTACGAGATAAAGAGAGAAGGTAGTCGGTTTTATCTTGACAGAAAGTTGGCCAAAAATTTTTGGTTATTTTGCTAGTATTTGAGTTGATCCATTTTAGGTTAGCCTCACAGTAAAGCGATTTATGATATATAACATTGTGGTGCTGTAAGGGAAGTGTTACGCTTAACGATTCACCATCGAGTAGTACACCTGCTTTTGCCTGTTCATCAGCAATTTCGTTGCCCTCAATACCTTGGTGACCAGGTACCCAGTACAGGCATGTTTCAAACTTACTGCTGAGGGTTTGAAGTAGATTGTAGCATCGAAGGACTGACTTGGATTTAATTATATAGTTTGTAAGGGACTTAAGGGCAGCTTGGCTGTCAACATAAAAATTTAAGCGCTCGACGCCACTGCTCGCCATTACATTTTCCGCCGCCATACTAATCGCCTCCAACTCAGCTTGAAAGATGCTACAGTATTGTGGCAATTTATACTTTAATGTTGTATTATAGGTGGGAATGAAAACCCCAGCCCCCACCCCTGCTTCTTGTTTAGAGCCGTCTGTGTAAATATTAATAGAATTCGATGTGTCTGAAGCTAGGTTAACCCAAGAATTGCTCGATTCTATGTTAACAGAGAACTTCCTATCAAGATGCAGTGTTGGTTTACAATAGTCAGTCGACTTTTTACAGACAGAGCTTAGTTTGCTGTGTCCGAATTCTTTGAAGCTGAAACCCTCAACTTCTTTCAGTCGGAGCGCAGTTTTAAAGACTACTCCTTTCGCATGTAAGTCTTTTGAGAAAATTGTATGCCATTTTGATTTATAAAAAATGGTTAGCAGATTTGGATTAAGCGATCCCAAAAACAAAATCTTTTTCTATTAAAAATAATCAGGAAAGACAATGACCGGCTAGAATTGCATTCTAGACCACTACGCGCCATTAGGGCTAAGCCGCTTCATCGAACTTTACGAAGTGGAGATGGAATGAACCTTTTGAAAACATATTAAAAGCTTTTGGATTCATAGTTGGCGGTGCTATGCCTTTAAAAATAAAATATTCAGTCACGGCAAGCCGTTGCACCATCTATAATGAAATTCAAAGTTTCTGTATAGACCAGTCAAATTAGATACTGGCTATATACATATGTGAGTCTTGCACTAATTTAAAACTTCATAAAAACCATACCAATCGATATATAATTTTGCAACGAACAACTTATCAAAATGGAACCTCTAAATTTTTTCGGGATATTATGTAAACTGGGGTTTTACACGTAATGTACCAAGTAAGAAATTTTGACGTTTCCAGTTTTAGCAATATTTGATAATGTTATACTTATATATTTCCTCGATCCAGTTAAAAAATATTTGTAAGGCATAAAGACTGGCTTACAAGTTAGAGGGTTTTAAAAATTTCATTCAAAGTAACACATTCTGCTCGTTAACCAGACTTTATATTTTAAAATATTTTGTATCTGCGCTGAGTGCAGGGTGTATTGCATAAGGTTATGAAGCTTCTGGAATGTCATAGAGGAGGCCTAGACTAACAAAAAATTGCACTTGAAGGGGGGGTCTAAAATGTACCTCTGAGGAGTTATATGTTTAAAACTGATTTTCTGACTTGATTCAGAAAAAAAAAATTTCTTGGATCACCCTAACGTTTTGGAGAAAACATTTCTATGGCGAAATTTTAGCTAATTGTAAGAGCTTTCAGACAGTGTATATGGTTTATAGGGTTTAAAAGGAAATGTTTTCCCTCAAACGTTTGGGTGATCCAAGAAAATTTTTTTTCTGAAACAAGTCACATAATCAGTTTTAACCCTATAACTCCTCAGAGGTACATTTAAGACCCCCCTTCAAGTGCAATTTTTTGTTAGTCTAGGCCTCCTCTATGACATCCCAGAAGCTTCGTAACCTTATGCAATACACCCTGTATATGGGCATATTTGAAAATAATCTTCTCTTATATGCCAGGTTTTTATCAAATTCTATTACCAAATGTGATATTGTTCCTAGATGTATAAAATTGCATTTCCAATTGATGTTCAAGAAAATTTCGACATGAGGGCTTGTCAGGAGGTTGCTTTACCTGAAAATTTCGGGAAAATCTAAATTTCCGATAATATACGGGAGAGCACACATTTCAGAAGTAGTGGATGTGTTACGAGGCACATTTCCTGATATTTTCAAGTAAAATTAAGAAAAATCGTATGTAGAACATAGCGACAGAATGGGTTAAAACTCTAAGTCGCTCATTATGGCCGCACAACAAGTCCTAAAATTCTGAAAAAATTCGGAAAACTTGGTATGGAGATAGGCCATAACACTAAAGAAAAATAGCGAGCAATATCACTTCGTTAAAGACTGTTTCCATTTCAATTCAACCGGTGAGTGTGCACTTAGGTTTGCAAATCAACTTCAAACTAGCAAAATATTTTTCTACAATCAAAATAAGGGAACATGTATTTTTTTTTTTTTTTGGTTTAGACCAAAATTGGGGATTTTATGGCGTTTTGTAGGAATTTTGCCGAAAATTTAATTTTGAAAAATTCATGAAGTGTAATCGGTTTTTTCAACCGCATTTCTTTATTTCTCAACTGATTTACATGAATCAAAATTTATTTGGTGCATAATGAAATTCTTTTAAGTAATGATTAAAAAAAAAATTTCTTTAACCCTTACTTTCCTTAAAATTGATGTTTATATTTTAAATAACAATGCTAATTTTCTCAAAAACACCAACTTTTTTTTTCTCGAAAATTTGCACAGTGATAGTAAAGCACGTCCTCTTTATTCCAGTAATGGCGGTTTTCTTGCTTTTTTCGTTATAAGTGTAAAATTTGCAAATTTTTAACGTTAATATTGAGTTCTTCTATACAAAATGAATAAAAAAAATTACACAGTTCCATTTTCACTTTCCTAGACGGTTTTGCGATACTGATTCCGAAAATGGCACTTACATTCTTCTACCATTTTTGGTTTTCAAGATATCTTGAAAAACTTGAATAAAACCCATAAATTTGAAAAAAACCGAATTCTTAATTTTTGAGACACAAAATTCATTTATAGAAAGTTAGATGGAACTTAAATATACTCACGGTATAGAAAACCAAGCATTGTTTTGTTTTTTGCGATTTGACCGTACCTTTGCTTTTGTTTTTCTTAGAAAGTTATCGGGATTTTTATTAGTTTCTTTTTCGATTGCTTCATGTAATTTCGCGACACATCATAGTCTGTGAAATGACCACACGGCTGCTATCCAGACTGCTTGTGAGTTTCTAACTCAAGTGCTAAAACTGACACCAGCTATTCAATTAAAAATTTTGCTGTTGATGAACTTTATTCCTTTAGAATAAACAAAATTGAACAGTGGAAAAATGCAAAGAAATGCAAAAGTATTCAAAAATGCCATGTTTGGAAGAGTGAGGGAAGCAGAGGGTTAACTTCTTGTTACATAGCCAGAACAGCACAACACAATTACACGAAAGTAATCGAAAAAAAAACTAATAAAAATTCCGAGAACTTTCGAAGAAAAACAAAAGCCAAGGTACGGTCAAATCGCAAAAAACACAAACAATGCTTGGTTTTCTATACCGTGAGTATATTTAAGTTCCATCTAACTTACTATAAATGAATTTTGTGTCTCAAAAATAAAGAATTCGGTTTTTTTCAAATTTATGGGTTTTATTCAAGTTTTTCAAGATATCTTGAAAACCAAAAATGGTAGAAGAATGTAAGTGCCATTTTCGGAATCAGTATCGCAAAACCGTCTAGGAAAGTGAAAATGGAACTGTGTAATTTTTTTTATTCATTTTGTATAGAAGAACTCAATATTAACGTTAAAAATTTGCAAATTTTACACTTATAACGAAAAAAGCAAGAAAACCGCCATTACTGGAATAAAGAGGACGTGCTTTACTATCACTGTGCAAATTTTCGAGAAAAAAAAAGATGGTGTTTTTGAGAAAATTAGCATTGTTATTTAAAATATAAACATCAATTTTAAGGAAAGTAAGGGTTAAAGAAATTTTTTTTTTAATCATTACTTAAAAGAATTTCATTATGCACCAAATAAATTTTGATTCATGTAAATCAGTTGAGAAATAAAGAAATGCGGTTGAAAAAACCGATTACACTTCATGAATTTTTCAAAATTAAATTTTCGGCAAAATTCCTACAAAACGCCATAAAATCCCCAATTTTGGTCCAAACCAAAAAAAAAAAATACATGTTCCCTTATTTTGATTGTAGAAAAATATTTTGCTAGTTTGAAGTTGATTTGCAAACCTAAGTGCACACTCACCGGTTGAATTGAAATGGAAACAGTCTAAAGAGAAAATACGCAGAAATGTGTGTGATTTCTTACGAACAAAAGTATAGATAACGATGCTGAGGCAAATAATAAGTTTTATAATAAGTAAAATGATCGTCATTAACTTCATTTATATGAATGGTGCCAATAAAAACTAAATAATTTGCATTGATATTTCAATATACGTAATATGTAGACGTAACTACCCAATGGGGAATGGAGCGCATCAATAGCGCTTCTGAAGCGCTCTAAAGCAGCAGTGAAGCGCATCTCTCTCGTTGCCAAAAGCGCTGAAATTAACATTGGCATGTCATTGGAACGAAGCGCTTCGCTCTCGCTACCAGAAATGCTCTTTGGATGCGCATCGCTCTCGCATCCAGAAATGCTCTTCGGATGCGCATCGCTCTCGCATTCAGAAATGCTCTTTGGATGCTTTTTGGATGGCAATAAAAATATTTAAAAAATTAATTTTTAATTGAAATTTTACGCCTTTCGTCAACAAAGACACATCAGACTAATTTTTTTTTTTTTTTTTTTTTTTTTTTGATGTAATTATAATTATTTTTACTTTACTAAATTAATTCTAATTGAAAAATTGCAAGTTGAAAACTTTTGTGTTAGGTCTGGGCCGGACTTGAACCGAGGACCTCACGGTTGCTACAACTCTCAATCGCAGTGCCAGTCGCTAGACCACTGCTCTATCATCGCGTTATTACGAAGACGACTTATTGATTTATTTTGTTTTGTACGTTAATACGTGACCGAAAGCGCATCGTTCTCGCTACCAGAAATGCTCTTTGGATGCGCATCGCTCTCGCATCCAGAAATGTTCTTTGGATGCGCATCGCTCTCGCATTCAGAAATGCTCTTTGGATGCGCTTCGCTCTCGCTACCTATAGCGCAGAAAATATGCGCATACAAATCAGCTCTTTGGATGCGAGAAGGACGCGCATCGCTATTGCATCTTGGGGATGCGCATTGAAATTTTCTGTTGGGTAAGTACATGCATACATAAGTATGTAAAGTGTACACGTTCGGACTTAAATAAAAAAATTAAAAAAAAAAAAATGTTGAACTTGAAAATATTCATGATAAAATCAAAAAACAAAAACTAAACTTAAATAGAAAAACGTTTAATTATTACACTCACTGCTGGAAAAAATTTACAACAACAAGAGCCCAACAAAACAATGACAATGGACAATGACAAAACGTTTTGTCATACACAGCACAGTCGACAGATAGAGATACTCCCCAAGTCAAATCGAAAACGAACACAAAAACCAAACACTCATTCTGAAGCTTCAAATAATTCAAGCCGGGTAGGCAGATGGTTGCCAATTATTTACAGCAGCAAAAAAAAAAAAATTATACGCTACTGCGCACGCGCACGCTATTGAAGAAATATAGCAAAATGGAAAATATGAAAGACATAAGTTTTTTTATTAAAATAAAAGACAAAAGCGTTTTACCGCCCAACGCCCACCTGCTATTATTTTTATTGTTTTATGGTTATTATTGTTGTTGTTGTTGTTGTTGGTGTCTATGCTAACTAACTTTGTAATTGTTTAAATGAAATCTGTCGGCATTTGACACGCAGCAACAATTTGACATGCAACAGTAAAATTCACATTTGTTAAGTAATAACACATTCAACAGATATGTACGAGTAAATACTTATGTAGGTAGGTACTAAGGTAATGTTGTCCGTTTCAAGATTTTTGTAAGACTCAGAAATACTTTTGTTTTCTTCAGGTCACTAAAGACTTAGAACAAAACTACGCCGACGTATGTACATTGCAAAGGAGAATGTGTTTTAATTCTTTTTATAGGCGAGATAAAGCCCACTTTTTCAGTTCATATCATTTGCCTTGATGTTTTTTACGATTTGATATATATGTAATCTTATTCATCCGCCACACATTGTTCCAGAGACTTATACTTATATATAAATTTTATTTTTTGCCGTATCTTTTAGCTATGAACTGAATCTATTCCATCTGCTTCAAAAAGTTTCGACAAGTCTTTATTAAATCAGTTAGTTCCCTAGTCCATATAAAACAAACGAACAGACAGGCAGATATTCAGTATTGTATATCTTTGGTAATAAACCAAAGCAGCTTGCTTACAGTATCGGTCAAAACTTAACCATCCCCCAAGTAAATTTTTCTTACATCAATATTTTTTTATTATTGACAAACAAAACTTAAAAAATTCAGGGTTTTATAATAAAGAGTTAACATTAAATAAACATTCTTACTTAGAAAATTCATCGATCAAAACTAAAACACCCGCTTCTTTATGTTTAATTAAAACTTTTAAAATTAATATTAAATTGAAAACCCTTTATACTGGATGGCAACAGCACATCTTTAAGGCATTGAGTACATTAAAATATTAATGCTGTTCTGTGATATCCCTATCCAGGCTACTTTCAAAGCATCTAAGAGATCATTCTTCATTTTGCAATTTTTCTTGTTGATTTTCATGGTCACGATCTCCCAGAAGTTTTCAATGGAATTCAAACCTGGAGACTGTTTAGGCCAACCAAGAACTTCTATCCAATTGTTCTGAAACCAGGATTTACAAACTTTAGAGGTGTGTGCTTGGATCGTTGTCCTTTTGGAACCTTCATTTATGTGGCATCTCTTCATCGGCGTAATACAGCATCACATCATTTGGAACATAAAACGAACGACAGTTCCTTCAGTCTTATGAATTGTCCTACCCTCTTGACCAGAGAAGCAACCGCAGACCATTACACTCCATCCTCCGTTCTGTACAGAAACTTTGCAAAACTTTGGATTCAATCTCTCTCCTTTTGGTCCGCGTACTCTTCTTAATTCACATCATACTTGAATTCGTAGTACCTGGATTCATAGTTCTTGGGTTGGTAGAGTGATATCAAACACTGATTGGACAGGACTGTGCACAAAACCATGAAGAATATTATAGGCCACTTATGCCAAGAATGATCATTTTGCAGTTACCTAGTTGTAGCATTGACGTGGTGACATTATTTTCCACTGTTCATTTTCTGAACATTTTTTCAACATTCTTATACTTTTCAAAGATTATAATGTGTTATACTGTATACAAAAATCTGAATTTGATCTCGATAACTTTTTTTGACTAATTTAGGGTTGCTGATTCAGAATCTGACAACCGTTTTTTCCTATCACGTCTGAGATCCGAGTTATTCTTGAATTAAAGTGCATAAAGACTTATGACATACATCCAGGGAGTGGTGTAATTCATTTTTGTATTCTACATTGAATAGCCCAGATCTTTCTCTTTGAAACTTAACATTAACTTTTCTAATTGTATCATTAGTTTGCGAGATATCATCCATTGAAGTTAATGTATTGTATAAAAAATTTAATAAAGTCTTTTACAGGGATTTGCGATAACTTTACTTCAGTAGCTGATATCTCGGAAAGTAATTTTCCGACTGGAAAAGTTAAAGTTCTAAACATTTGAAATTTGTGTATATTTTCTGGTGTACTGAAACCGAGCGCTATGTCAAAATCCAAAAGGGCTGGGTAACTTTGACCTAAGATTCGTTTTAAGCACACCAAAAAACATACCGCTGGGTACCTCAACTTTCTGCTACTAGAATCTTTTTTTGTGAGCCAGTGTTATCCGACATTTTTTTTTTCAAACGTCACAGTGGTATTACTAAAACATCTTTTTTTATTATTTAAAACAAGGAAAAAGAGAAAAATTTCGTGTGTTGACAAAGCATTGCTTTTTGGTGGGAAAAAACAACGTTAAAACAAAAGTTTGTCTTGATAATTGGAAAATCTAACATTGTTGACTGGCATGCTGAACTCAAAGGCGCACGGTGTGCCTCAACCCGTTCTAAATCGGACGTCGTCGCACATCAAATTTTTTTCCAGATTCTGTTTACTTATCGTTTAAATGATGTATAAAAAAATTTTCACTCGTGACTCCTCGACTAAATTTTGAGATAATCGCTTTTCCAATTGGGGCATTTTCCCATACAAAAAAAAAAAAAAAATTTTTTTTAACTACATTAAACAAAAATTATAATAACCACAATCGATGTATTTTGCGATACCAAACGTGAATCCAACCTCAGAATTGCTTTATCGTGTATAGTTTATGAGATATTGTAACTTAAAGACCAAAAAAAGTAGTTTTTTGCCATTTTTTGATGCTATATAACTATGTAACATATCATTTATTCGTCCAATATGGCTTGAGTACTTAAAAGTCTCAATCTTTTCCTTTAAAACCTAATTTAAATAATATTTATATCTCCATGTTTCTAAGAGATATCGTAGACCGAAATATTGTCAAAACGGGTTTTTTGCACTTTTGTGTTTTTTTAGGTTAGGATATCTTTGAGGAAAAAAAAGATATCAACATAATTTAAATTAGGTTTTAAAGGCAAAGATTACCAGATTTAACGAAATTAAAATTTCTTTCACATTTTAAACATGTTCAACGAACCGACCATTTCAAAATTCAGCCGTATGCCATACACGTAACAACAACACTTGGGATGTCGAATGGCTGAATTTAGAAGTAGACGTGTCGTTGAGCATGTTTAAAATGTGAAAGAAATTTTAGTTTCGTTAAGATTTGTAAACAAGTTTAATGTACTAATCTTTGCCTTTAAAACCTAATTTAAATTAAGTTGGTATCTTTTTTTTCCTCAAAGATATCCTAACCTAAAAAGACACAAAAGTGCAAAAAACCCGTTTTGACAATATTTCGGTCTACGATATCTCTTAGAAACATGGAGATATAAATATAATTTAAATTAGGTTTTAAAGGAAAAGATTGAGACTTTTAAGTACTTAAGCCATATTTGACGAATAAATGATATGTTACATAGTTATATAGCTTAAAAAAATGGCAAAAAACGACTGTTTTTAGTCTTTAGATGACGATATCTCATAAACTATACACGATAAAGCAATTCTGAAGTTGGATTCGCGTTAAGCATCGTAAAACACATCGATTGTGGTTATTATAATTTTTGTTTAATGTAGTTAAAAAATTTTTTTTTTTCTTTTTGTATGGGAAAATGTCCCAATTGGAAAAGCGATTATCTCAAAATTTAGTCGAGGAGTCACGAGTGAAAATTTTTTTATACATCATTTGAACGATAAGTAAACAGAATCTGGAAAAAAATTTGATGTGCTACGACGTCCGATTTAGAACGGGTTAAGGCACACCGTGGGCGGTCATACAAGCAATAATTATGATTAAAGCTCTGTTTACCAAAATTGGCAGTTGTTCCGGAAAACTTGAAAAAAAAAAAATCAGAAAATAATTTTAAAAGATCCTAAATTGAAATTGTGTGATAGAAGTTGGTATGTTTACAATTTTATATGAGAATTTGACCATGCAAAAGTTATTTTTAAAATGGAAGCCGCATTTACTGTTTTTCTAAGACAATGCATTGTGTCACAAGTCGATAAAACGATAAATTAAATGAATAAGTTCCATTCTGAATTGCCTACTCACCCACCTAATTCTATAGATTTGTCTCCCAGTTACTTTTAACTTTTAGAAAACTCAAAAAAAAGGCTCACTGGAAAAAAATTTGGTTAAAAACGAAAGGTAGTCGCCGAAAAAACGGCTGTTTTCAGGATAAATTTAAATTGTTCTACAAGAAATGTATCGAAATGTTAGAGAAAGTTTATGAATAAAATCGATTTTTTCCAAAAAAGTTGCTTTTTTCTTCAATAGACTACGGACTATAATTAACCGATGTGTTATTTACACATTCTCAGATTCTTCAACAGAATTGTTTCATAATTTCTACTGCTGCGGCGGCAAATTGTCACATCAATTTAATTTTTTTTTTTTTATTTAACCATAGCGTATGTGGTTACTATTATTACTATTTTTTGTTGTTGTTTTTGTCTTACTCATTTGTTGTTCTTCTTTGTTGCCGCGGCGCTATAGAGAACGCACACAAAACAATACTTCAGAACAATATTGACCTTGGAAAGAAAATTCTAAAACTTCGCTCTTAAGTTACCGCAAATGGTTCTAATTCTTGTTCGTGTTCTCGTTCACAAATTAAAAATTCCAATTCCAAAACATGAATTCAGATATTTCCATTACACAAATGTGTGTGTCGCTGTAGTTGTGTGAACCTTTTAATTTTATTTTATTTTATTACTTTTACCACAAATATTTTACATTTCCATGTGTGTGGTGTATCTTGTGTTATTGTTTTTGTTGTATTCCATCAACCTGCCCACATTAAACAGCTGACCGATTTTAAGCATTTGGTCGCTATTAATCGAAATACAAAAATTCTTTCAAAAAACAAAACTTGAAATTCAAAATACGCAATGAAAAATTCATAGAATTCTTTGTTGAGAGCGCAACATGTTGCTCTGCCTTAGCAACAAACACGATTGGTGTTAACCTGTTGATGTTTGGCAGAGCAGAAGAACATTTTTTTTTTTGTTGGTCTCTGTATTTCTCTGCTGCCTCGTTCTTTATTGTTATTGGACCAGCTGTTATTGTTTTTGTTGGAATATACATAAGTATATTTAAATATTTGGATGTGCTTTAACATAAGGAAATACTTATTTTTGATATCTATTATAATGAAATGTCTCATTTGTGTATAAATAAACGGTAAGTTCTTAATTTATTGCTTTCGAGGAATGTTGGCGTCATACCGTAGGAAATGATCTACTTGACTGAGTCCATTGTTAGAGGTATTAATGTTCCAGGCTAGAGTGTTCGAATACTCTTTATGCCGACGATATCGTTACATTGGCTGGTGAAATTCATGTAGGGGAGGGGGGGGCTAGTGTGGACTGGGGGCTAGTGTGGACAAATTCAAATTCTCGCGCCGTTTTGAATTTTTTGTTTCTGTTTTATATTTTTCAAGTTGGTATTTGCACTCTGCATCACCAAAAAAAAATTCATTTGTTGACAGTTCAGCTTTCCATGATAACGTGACCGAACGTGTTTTACGCAGCAAAAAGTAATTTTTTTGTTGTTTCGTTATTTCAGTGATACTTTTAAACTAAATATTCTTCTGCTGCAGTGTTTATAGATAATACAACCTAAAATAGTGTTTATTTAAACCATTGAAATTATTTTTGAAGAACTTTACCGTAAGACTAAAAAAAAAACTATTTTTGTTTAAAAAGACATGAAGGGGCTAGTGTGGACAACTCAAATGGGGCTAGTGTGGACATGTCCACAGCAGCTGAAATGACTCCAGAAATCGTCAAACTATTTCTTAAAGCAGTTCCAAGAAAGTACGTTACTAAAAAAAAGAACGACAGATTCACGTATCCCGATTTACCGGATACCAGCGAAATTTACCGAAATGAAATAGTGGCGAAGCTGCCACACCCACAACAATTGTCGGAAATATCGCGATCAGCAAGTTATATGAAGTTTGAAACAACATGGACAAAAACTATTTTATATTGGCCAAATTGTCACGATCCACGGTTCTGAAGATTTCGACATAACGTTTCTAAAAAGAAAGAACGATAGCTTCACGTATCCCGATATACCGGATACCAGCCAAATTCACCGAAATGAAATAGTGGCAAAGCTGCCACAAGCACAACAACTGCCGGGAACATCTCGATCAGCAAGTTATATGAAGTTTAATATAAATTTCTCCAAATACAACATGGGATAGCAGTTAATTTTTTATTTGTATTATTATTTGTATTACATTACTATTTTCTTGAATAAACATGTATCTGAACTCTCTCTTAACGTTTTTGTATGAATTATCAAGTTTCTTATGGTGTCCGCATTAGCCCCCAGTTAAATCAATGGTTGTCCACACTAGCCCCGTATAAGGGGCTAGTGTGGACAAATGTAAGCTCTTTTTAAAATGCATTAATAAGGCATTTATAAAAATAAAAAATCATAACTTTTGATGCAATTATGAAGGCAAGAGGTATAAGTAATCGCTAAAAATTACTTTATTACAAAACTGATATATTTACATATATAATTTTGTAATTATATAAAAATTGTCCACACTAGCCCCCCCCCTCCCCTACTGCAGCAAATTAAAAACCGGTTGGTTCAATATTGCCAGTGATGAACCATGGAAGTTAACTTTTCGATACAAATGCTAATGGTGTTCAGGAGGGGAAGACGACTGGTAGCGGCAAAAAAATGGACGTTTAAATGGACGTAAAAATAACCTCAACTATCTGGGTGTGGTTATGACACCAAATCTGACATAAAACCTATACGTAGGGCACTACTTTTAATTCGGGAATAGCAAATAATAACAAACATTTTGAATCAAAAATGGCTTTATTGTTTTTCAAAATATTTCCGTTGATGATCAAAACCATTCAAACCATTTGTCATAGCAGTTTTCCCATTCCTCTTGAAACACCTCCAAAACTTGGTTTTTGAACGCTTCAACTGCTTCTTCGGCGTTCGTAAATCGTTCACCACGCAGCCAACCTTTGATGTTCGGGAACAAGAAGAAATCATTGGGTGCCAAACTAGGAATGTACGTAAGATGAGTCATCAATTCGATGTTTTGACTGCTAAAAAATTCACCTATTCTACGAGATGTGCGAAAGCTCGCATTGTCATGATGGAGAATGATTCGTCGTAGAGGGTTGGATTTACGAATTTCTCCGAAGACTTCCGGCAAACAAATGGTCGTTTACCACTCATAATTGACCGTCCTACGTAGTTTAAGCGGAACAGTGGCCACATTACGAACAACTTTTGTTGGATTTAGCTCGTCTTGGAATACTTACAAGGTCGATTGCTGTTTTGTTTCCGGCTCATACACATATATCGAAGACTTGCCACCTGTCACGATCTTATATCTTTTACAACGTCTTTTAAAGCACCACGGTTGAATTTTTTAATAATTTCCTTACACCAAACGATGCGAGCCTTTTTTTGAGCAATTGAAAAATTATGGGGTTTCCAACGAGAACAAACGTTTTTTACAACTAAAGGTTCATGTAAAATCTAATGTTTTGGAGTAAAACTAATGTGCAAGGATACTTCTATCTCACAATGTACCACAAGATGATCCTTCGTTATCAATTCATGCACTGCATCGATGTTTTTTGACATAACAACCGATTTTGGACGACTTTCACCGAATTCATCGGTGACCGAACTCCGACCACAATTGAATTCACTACACCAACCATATACTGTGGTTTTTGATGGTGCTTTATCGCCATACAAAGAACTGAGTTCATCGACACATTCTTTTCCAGAAATTTTGATTTTTTGGCCAAATTGATTTTCTTAACTCACTGGAAACAAAACAAATAGCACTTGTACATCAAAAAGTTGTGAGCATGTTTATGCTAAAAAATGTCAAACTTTTTTATGGTGTTGCCACATTTTAGCTTTTGGCATTAGTGTTGCCAGTTCCCGAAATATAAGTATTGCCCCTCATACCAATCGAAAGAGAATTTTGCATTGAACAATATGTCAAAATATGTCCTCCCAATTTTTCAGAAAAATTATGTAAATTGGGGTTTTTTCGTTTCTCAATATGATTCTAACAAAAGAAACATTTCTAAAAAATAAAACTGCTTGCACTCTAAATAAAACTGTACGAAATTTCGCATAAAAACCCGTCATATAACTTTTGAGTAGTTGAGCAAAACTGATACTTCGGCTTTCATCAAACTTCAGCAGACTTAAAAATCGTAAAAATTTGTATAGGGGAATGTCGTCAGGGTTGGGCCACTGTCAGGGTTGGACCACTGCTATTTCTCGTATATGACACGTGCTGCTACCTGTGCTGTAGCGTCGAATTATTGTTCTCGATGCCAGAAAACCGGTCGAAAAACACGCCTGTCGTCAGGGTTGGGCCACTTGTGTAGTCGGGGTTGGGCCTCATCAATTTTTATTTAGAATCAGTAAAATAACATCACTGAATCGGTTTTTCGGAAAACAAAACATTAACATTACAGTTTTGGATACCCCCAGAGTAAAACTATCGAGGAACTATCGACTTCTTCTCGGAGTTCGACTTCTTCGTCTCATGAGTCCACCCTTTCTACGATTTTGGCATTGGTCGGGCCTCTGCAAGCAGCCGCGCCTACAGTGAAATCTAATCGGGGGCACCGCCCGATGAAAGGCACGTTCTTAACATCCCCAGAGAACCGCGAAGAATTACGGAAATAGCAATAGATTCGCGATGCTTCGAAAACGCCTAAAAAAGTCTAAATCGAAATAATTCAATCGCATGTTTTGAATGCAAGCGAGACATGCACTTGAAGTGTCAATCTCACAAAAAGTTACTATGTATGCCCAAATTGCGATTCAGATTAATGTTATTATGGAGATTTCTCATCGGAATTTTGTATAATCGAATAAAAAACAATAAAAAGTTTCATACATATTCATTACACACTTTTTAGTACATATTTCATCGATATTTGTTGGTGGCCCAACCCTGACTACAATGGCCCAACCCTGACTACTTTTTTTTCTTAGTTTTGTCACTAACTTTTTTTTCCGAAATCGCAGCAAGTTGTCCTAAAGGTATGTTACAGATAAAGGTCCGCACTTTTAAATAAAACAAATAATTTGGTAATATTCAAATATAGGCCGAGTCAATTTGTTCGGGAAGCCAAAAATTGGCAAAGAGTACAACAGCAAAAAAATGTATGGAAAATTCTAAAAAACTTTGCCCAAGAAACCATGGGTCTAAAATCAATATCGAGCCGCCGTAAATTGCGTCGAAGTTTTGGTGTACTACTTTAAAATACAATAGCCGTATTCATGATCTTGTTGCATCGTAGCAAATGCAAATTTATTTCGAAAGTTTTCTTAAAAATCAATAAAATTTGTTTTTGTAATTTCAAACAATTTTGCACTTGCTACGACGCAACAGGATTGTGAATACGGCTAATAAGAAAAAGAAAAAATTCAAATTTTTTTTTACTTGTTTCATATAAAATTATTCAAAGTAAGCATATGAATTTTTTGTTTTTTTTTTTCATTAACGGTATTCACGAAGTAGGGCAGCTAGTGTGGCAAGAGGGTAAAAAAGCAAATGTGCTCTAAACAACCACAAAATAAACGGTATTCACGAAGTAGGGCAGCTGGTGTGGCAGATGAGCTAAAAAGCACCGTGTAAGCTTATTTAGTGAACAACTATGTGGCTAAAGAGCTACGAAATCAGCTGTTTTTTGTTTGCTTCTGAAAAATAAAAAAATTTACTGTCAAAATTTATAAATCAAAATTTATGAAAATACCACGGAAGTGTAAAAAATTACCAACAGTTGTCCAATAGAGTGTTCAGTGACTTTTCAGCTTTACGCTTTTCATATGCAGGACCATTTATTCTAATTTTAATTTGCACAAACAAAAAAATTTTGAATTTTATTTAAATTTTTAACACAAATGTCAACATAATTCTGACATATTTTGCTGTAGCAGAAAAGCTATTCATATTTACTTTAGGGTTTTGTGTAGCAAAATAGCAAACTTGTAGCTAAATTTCTTAAATGTATTTTGTTGTTGTTTAGAGCAGATTTGCTCTTTTACCCTCCTGCCACACTAGCTGCCCTACTTCGTGAATACCGTTATACATTTATATAATTTAGCTACAAGTTAGCTCTTTTGCTACACAAAACCCTTGAGTAAATTTGAATAGCTTTTCTGCTACAGCAAAATGTGTCATTATAATATTGACAGCTCCATTTGAAATTTAAATAAAATTTATAATTTTTTTTTTTGTTTGTAAATTTAAATTCAAATAAAATGGAAAAGAAAAAGCGGAAAATTGAAAAGCCTCTAAAAAAGTGGTCTGACCCAGAAGTTCAGAAAATCTTAGAGCATATAATTCAGGAAGGGAATTTCGAAGTGAGTAAAAGTTAAGTAAAAGCTAAAAATTGCTATCAATTTTAAACATTCAACAAATTTTAGAAACCAACGGCACAGATCAATTATTTAGAACTATTGAAAATAACCAATACTGACGCAACGTGGGACTTGGTCAAATGGAAAATGCGAAACTTGAAGCGTCAGTTCCAAAAAGCAGTTGATTGAAAGAAGTCAACTGGCGCTGGTCTAATGGTCGACGAAGGCTTCAAAAGTATAAAAGGTAAGTTATAATTTGGAATTTTACAAGAAATTAAGTAACAAAGAATCAACGATTTCAGAAAAGGTTGTTCAAATGTGTCCACATTTTGATATGCTATCACAAATTTTCGGTGAAAAAAATGGTGTGGACACATTCAGTGCATACGAATCTGTGGATCTAGCTCTGTCAGAAAACTCAAATTACATGATTTGTTTAGCGGAAGACGAGAGCTCGCAGCAAATCTTCATTTAAGATTTAACTCAAAATCTGGCCAGTGAAACGCCAGAAAATTATGTAAACACAGAAGTGACACTTCGTCCAACATCAGACTCAATTGCAATCGTTCCAACAATGTCTTCAGCATCGAGCTCAATCCGTGTAGAAGCTTCAAATAAAGCATCAGAGACTGCGAACGAGTTTGCTAATAAAATGAAGAAGAGTGTGCAAAAGTCAGCAGTGCAACAATTAAGTGCACTGCAATCCGAGAGGATGTCCTTTTATGAAAAAAAAACTAGAGTTGGAAAATCGAAGACTAGAATTAGAAGAACGTAAAACAGAACGTGAATTGAAAATAAAAGAGGAAAAGCAAAAACAAGAATTCGAAATAAGAAAACTGGAACTAGAAAAGGAAGAGCGAATAGCTAAGTATGAAATAGAAATGAGATACAAATCACAGAAAAATTTATTTAAACGCCGATTATTTTTTTTTTAATGAAATAACTTATATAATGCAAAGTTGTACTTATGTATGTATGTGTATATTTACATGTGAAATTGAATAACTTAATAAATTACTTAATTCTCAAACATCAAATTATAAATTCCTTGCCTTTTCAATTCAACTTGATTAGTTGTAGAAATGTCGTCAAGACTATTACCATCCTCTTCAGGATATTGTTGCAATAAATGTTCCAAGATGCTTTCAACTTCTTTGTCCTTTTAAAGAATGTTGTGTAAAACACAACACACTAAAATCCATTCGCAGCAATGCTTATGACTTTCCTTGTTGTCAATGCGCATTCTCAGTTCTTTCAAACTTGCAAATTTTTCTTTTAATAGGCCAAAGCAATGTTCTATTCGAACTCTGTTCTTGCTGTGCCTCAAATTAAACGACTTTCTCTTAAAATCTGTCAGATGTTTGGAGTTGTTTCGATACGGAGTAGTAACAATGTTTAACAACTGATACGCGGAGTCGCCTGCTATCCATTCGTGGTTGGAAAAAAATTGATTTTTGTTTTTATTTAAAGAACAGTTTTTAAAAATTTTTGCGTCATGACAGCTACCAACGTTTCCCACCACAACATCTCTGATTTGCAGTTTGTGGTCACAAACAACTTGAGTTTTTTATTGAATAGATATGACATCTAGAAAAAATGCTTCATGATTTAATCCTGGTGCCTCCGCGAGCTTTATCTCTGTTCCATCAACGTAGCCAATACATAGAGGCAATTCGTGGTATGTAGCAGTAACAATTTTAGACCTTTCCTCGTTACTTGGCCAATATAGATATTTTGGCATTAATTTCTCGGAAACCCCTTTTTGTAATTTTATTCAAAGAACCACCGTCACCGATTCCAAATATCGTAGCAATTTTCCTAACCGCCGCATTTTCTCCATATGATCCCAAGCTATACAGAACCACTGCTAACTGCAGTTCTACGGAAAATTGTTTGCTGGAGTGTGATTTGTTAAATTCAATATCTTCGCATATTAAAGATATCAAATATGCAAATTGATCTCGGCTTACTCGCAACATTTGCAGGAATCGCTCATTGTTCATATTAACTAAAACATTTTCACGCCACTCAATACATTTTGGCACATTGGAAATTAATCCACAACGGCATGACATAACGATTAAGAGATCCTCATTTAAATCTTCCAAAATTTCCAATGCTTCCTTCTCATCTTTGCTCCCTTCCATTTCTGCAAAAAATTCACAATTATGAAAATTCGCTTTTTATTTTATTAATTTTGTTACCGTCGATCCACATTATTCTGCTTGCTGCATCTTCTACCAAGAATTCAACTATTGCACTTTTTTCACTCTTCTTTGGCATTTTTATAAATTTTTGTTGATAGATTTTGAAAACAATTTATTTTTATTTTTCAAAAGTCAAAAAGAAGAGCTGATTTCGTAGCTCTTTGGCTAAAAATGCCACACAGACGTTCACTAACTGTGCTTTTTAGCTCATCTGCCACACCAGCTGCCCTACTTCGTGAATGCCACTATTGTATTTTAAAGTAGTACATCAAAACTTCAACGCAATTTTCGGCAGCTCGATATTGACTTTTGTCCCATGGTTTCTTGGGCAAAGTTTTTTAGAATTTTTCGCAGATCGTTTTGTTGCTATACTCTTTGCCACAAAAAAATTTAACCCGGCCTTATATGTATGTTATTGAATGTTATTGGATCGTAAACCATTATGTCCTGCACTCATTGGTAACTTTCAATGAGTAGGGGATATACCTATCTTAGAATTCTAAAAACTTGTGCTGTTTTCAGAAAACGTTTCTAGAATCAATTTTATTGCCATAAAATCACTGGAAATATGCAAATGTCAAAACATCACAATTTTTTTATTTCATTCATATGCAGAGTAAAAGGTGTTTTAAAAAAGTAGCATTGGTAAACGTTAAGAAAAGTCCAATATTTTGTAAAAACAAAACATTGAAAAAACCCCGAAGCTTTGCCAGAACTTAAAACTATTTATGTTTTTATGTGATTCGCTGTAGTTGTTTACAATTCTTATGCACATGTTGCTGACTAATTGATTACTTTATTCGCATTAATTTTTTAATTATTAAATCACGTTTATGATTTGTGTTCAGTATTCACTGCATTGTCAGGCACACTCTGTTGAGGCGTTCTCTATTACACCTTTGTACTGAAGAATTTTTTCTTTTTGTGTTTTGCCGATGGTTTCCTGGAATTTCTATGATTAAACTGCAATGAATCAGTCACATAATACTTATGTAATAATTTTAATAATGAAAAAATTGCAATGCATTAACATTTTTTGTTTTATGGGTTTCATTAGAAACTCACGCATAGTAACAAATATATGGTTTCGTGAAATTATTCAGTTAAACAAACTACTTATTTAATGGACACTCGCCATTCTCCTAAGATGGTATAGAAGGGAGCACGCAAAATATTTTGAACTCTCTTACTAGAACTGGGCCAAATGAAGATATTAGTGGTTGAATAATTAGAATTATTTCCATTTCATCTAAGAAAATTCAATCATGGCTAGGTAGCGCAACATTATCTTAGTGTTTAAGTCAGTAGAGTTTTTTGATGATAAGTCCATGAAACATGTTGATCATTCTTTTGATAAATGGGCTGCGTAATATCCAACAATTCATTTTTAACTACCGCATTCTTTAATCATAAATAAATAGTTTAATTGAAGCTGTTAGGTTTCGCTAAATGTTCTTCAACATTTTAGAAATTTCTTAATCGTAATTTTATTTACTTTTTGTGAAAGTTAACTCATTGGATTAACCTTGTTGTAATTATGTAATAAATAGACTTCCCCTAAATGCTTCCGTATTTGTAAACAAACGATAACTTTTCTACGATATCGATATATCAATTGGCTACTCAACTGAAGTGAAGCTGCTTAATATTCTACAACTGCGCTTGAGTTTGGCGTAATTGCTGAGTTAAAACTAAGAAATGCGTACAATTCCAATGAAATATACGCAGTTCTTGGGTGATATTTTAGAGTTTACTGTAGCATTGATTTTATAAAGAATATACCCTACGTTACATATGCTAAGGTAATAAGTTGGTGATGTCTCAAGCTACAAGAGCTTAGCTATTCATAAGAGTAGATACATTTTTTTTTCGGATCTGGATTCTGGAGTTTTAGGACGGTAAAATTTCGTTAGAAGTTTAGAAACTCCATAAAAAGTATGTTTTTTTTTTTTTTTTAATTGAAGCCAACGGTCAGGGGATGGCCCCTATAAACGCATAGCACTGTATTGGTTTGAAGAAAGGATAAAAGTTAGAGGGAGGAAGGAAAGATGAAGTAGTGTTGGTGAACGTTTTGCTTGAACTTTTCAATGTCGCATTCTATACGGAAAACACTGACTGGGAGATTGTTCCACAACTTAATCGTTCCGCCGAAAAACAAGTTATCCCGAAAGTGAAGTGTTCTGCTTGGCGCCGGTGTGACGCAAAAAGGATGGACCGAATTTAATGCCCGGGTGCTTCGGGAGAAGATACGTATTGAGGGAACTAGGTGGCATAATTTTCTAGAGCACATCCTATTATAAGATCTATAAAAAAGAGTTATACACCCTACGTTATGAAGGTACACAAGGGTGTCAATTGTGGATATAATATTTATGTTACCCATAAGTTTATACACACGTCGCTGGTTGAACTCGATCTAGCAGCTCTAAAGATGTGTTTGAAGTCCCGGCCCAAAAGTGTGAATTGTATTCTAGTTTCGAACAAATATAGGTGAAGTAGACATAACGATGATTAACAGGAGTATTTTTTGGACCATTTCAAAAAACGTATACACTTGGCCGCTACTTTCGACACATGGAACACATGATCAGTCCATTTCAAATCCGATTGAATCGATATGCCCAGAACATCATGAGATGGTGATCTTGTAAAGTCTATGCCAGCCATATTAAGGTGAGCAGAACAGCAATTCATTCGTCTGTGAGCTAACAGACAACATTGGGTCTTGCTAGCATTGAAATTGATCCGATTAGCCAGACTCCACTCCGTAGAACTGGGGTGCTTTTTAAAGCAATATGAAAAACAAATGTTACTATCATCCGCAAAGGAATGGATTAGGCTTGTAGTCGAAGACAAGAGGTCATCGATAAAAATATGCAAAAGCGTTGGAGGAAGAACTCTGGGAAACTCCAGCGTTAATGAAGTGTTCAATGGAAGTGAAACCATCAACTACAAAAATGATCAAACGGTCAATATCGATACCTTCGAGCGCTATAGTCCTATCTCCATTTTTCCAATTGTTGGGAAATGCAAAAAGAAGATTTCAAACAGTGGTTATTTAGGATTGGCTGCTATTTTGATATAACGATATATGCAAAATTGTTACCTGTAGTATATTTTAACATAATTTAATGTTTTTAACCAATTTTATTAACTTCTAACGAAATCCCAGCCAATTTATAGTATGTCATTACTTTTGCCCTTGTACAAAATTCCACTACTATTGGAAAAAACGACGTATTTAGTACATTTTTTGAATTTTTTCCACTAAAATGTCGTAAAAAGTCATGAAACGCGTGGAAAACACAAAAAAACGAATTTTTTTTATTTTTTTTCTTTGAATTTTTGAATTTTTGGTTCCGACAAACAAGAGTGGAGCCTTGGTTGTAACCAAATTTCTTCACTTAAATGTCGCAAAAAGTCATGAAACGCGAAGAAAACGCGAAAAAACGAAGACTTTTCTTCAAAAATGTGACTTATTTGAATATTCAGTGGAGATAGGACAGTAGCGCTCTTGAAAAAATTACAGTTTGGAGATAGGATTTTTTTTAATTTTCGAATATTTTGGTGTTTTAGTGGTATTTTGACATCACACAGTTTTCCACACGGTAAAGAATCCCACAATGTTACCAAAATGAAAAAATCTCAAAATCGCAAAAAGTGGAGATAGGACTATAGCGCTCTAAGGTATCGATATAGAAGCTCGTGCCAAAATATCGTTGACTTGTAAAACATCCAAGATAACAGATCCCAATCATCTTCAAGGATTGGACATCAATAGTATCTTCTTTTGCAAAAATATACTGAAGCAACCATGTCTCGTCAGTAAGATATTAAGAAAGAGGTTAAAATCGCACTTCGTACTCAACCTCTTACATCCACTCTATTTAGTTTGCTATTTTGATAGAACACACTCATTCAGAGCAATATGCTCCTTGAATAAATGAGTGTCTTCGGATTCCGTAGGCATCATTGGACTGTATAATCAGAAGAAAAGCCCACATCAGCATATGTAGGACTGGTTATATCTTTTAGTGGAATAATATTTAACACATTAAGAACCAATGGATGTCTTATTAGATAGAAGGCAAATATTCGGGGTTGAATTATCCTGGGTTCACTATAAAATCCTGTATGGTATTGTGTTAGGTTAAGGAAAGACCATGTTACTGATTCCATATTTTGGAAATAAAATACTTTCACAATAGACCAGATTGGCCAAAAATCGTTTGGTACACACTTTTTAACATGCAAGCAAATACTCGTATATTCTTAATTGGAACAAAAGCCGCTTCATAAAGAGAAAATATAGAAAGTGCTACGGTTAATTAAGCGTCGAAAAGGAATAAAGCGCAGTCACTTGCAGAATGGAAATAGAACTAACAGTGATATCTCTACATCAAGGTCAGGTACGTACTAGTTCGACCAAATGTAATGCTTGGTATGGCTTATATAAATGAATTTATGTATTTTCACAAGGTCTGACGTAACCAAAATATTGAGCTGATTGCAGACAATGACGAAAATAAAGTTAATTCTTAATTAATTTTTTACTTCATTTGTTTTAAAGTCAGTGACATATTAAATATTCCAGATACCTATTAAGACACTGTTAATTCGTTTTGTTTATTTCATGAAATAATATAACTCGTACTACTTACTCAGTGTGTATGCAATAAACAAAGAAGAAATACTTCTTGACCTTGAAATCGATACCGAAAACAATTCCATCCATATTGAGTAAACACTGGGACTGATTCACACTCGTTACGAGATTCAACAAATTAGCAATGTAGCTCATGACGATTTCGATTTTGACCAAACATATAAGTACTTACCTACATAGATATCTACACTTGTTTGTTTATTTATTGATGAGCAACGAACGACAAGTAGTTTAGTTTACTGTATGTAGTATCTTTTAGAACAAGACTTAGTAGGTGAAGAAGAAAAATGCGTTTCAAATTGAATTGTATGTGTTGAATGTTTTTTTTTTTTTTTCCTAAACTGGCTCTTTACAAATCTGACGACTAATAGCTAAAAAAAAAAATAGAAAACCTTCGAATGTTGTTTACTTCATTCAACGCCAGTTGTTGAGTAATCAAGCGATAATCGTCGTCGACGACACCATACCTACAACATGTAATTCTGAGAAATGTTTATATCTCGTTAGAATGAGGTGAATTTGAAATTTATACAATAAAAACAAGAAAGTACAAAAACACTTCCTCAACTACTACTGGTAGTATTTATGTAGTAATAGAGAAAAATACCATAATCAATTGAATAATACAAATTTAATATTCATGAAGTAAACTATCTACAAGTTGTTGGATTTTCCCAAAAAATATGCAGGCACATCAGTTCATGAGAAAAAACCATTGATAAAGGAAGCAGACAAACCCATATTGATGCTTATTGTCGAGTGTAATAATATTCCCAAAAAATTCCCAAGAATTTTTCTTCTTCCTCGAATTCAATATAATTACACTAATGAGATAATGTGCTTATCAGTATTCTAAGTATGCGTTGTTCTTGTTGTACTACTACGTAAGTAAAACAGCATTAGATTATTGTGAGATTTATGCATGATGAATCTAAGTCTCATCTAAGTATTCAACCATATCTAGAAGAAAATATATATTTGTTCATAAAAAAAAAAAAACAACAAAACCACAAAATTGTTGCACAATAGGAATTTGCAAAGTAAATAGTCCACTGTGCAATAACAATAATTTTAATTCTAGCAGCAACAGCAGCAGCAGCATCAACAGCAATGACAGCTAAAACCAACAATCAGTCAGTCAATCATTCAAATGCGAAAAAAAATGTGCACTTGAAGAATAAACAACAACAACAGCAATAACAATTAAATTATAGCAATATTAATAATTATAACAATAAAAGCAACAACAACAACAACACATGCAAATACTAAAAACAACAACAGCAGCAACGGCATTGCTGGCAATAACAATAAGTATGCAAAAATTCACACAAAATCTTTTCAAGATTTGCAAAACTTGAAGCAACTTGGAAAGCGAAATAAAAAGAAAAATATCAAATAAAATAAAGAAAAAAGTTATATTACAAACAAAAAAAAAAATAGAAAAAAAACTAAGGAAAATTAGTGCAAAGACCTTGAAAAACTAACAAATACACTACAAATACAAAATCATCTACAGCAGCAATAGATTTTTAAGTAGCTACCGCCTGTAGCAGCAGCAATGCGCACAAGTCACGGCGTGCTTGAACCAAGTTTAAATAAAAGTTTCTTGCATATGAGTTTTTTGACTGAATTATGTTACGTAATAACTTCACGAATCAAATGATCCCAAAATTAAAAAAATCGAATGGGCCCTTTTTGAAATAAGGAGCCTTAAGCAATAACTATAAAAAGTTAATACAACACAAAATTAAAAATATTTGTAACATTTTGCAAATCATTTTTTCTAAACGAATTTGAGATCGCTGAACACGAAAAACGCATTTATTTTTTTTTCCTTGGGGTCGTTCCCAAGTTATTCGATAATTTATAATTTCGAGGTTATAGCTTCATATACATCAATATATTTCTGTGACGCCAAGTCCGATCAATTTTATTTTTCCACGCTTACAAAGAGTGATTAACGGCGCTTCTAACAAGTACACCAATAATTATGCTCCAAACAAAATTGACTGAGTTAAAGCAGGAAAAAGCTTGATATTTCAAAAATTTTTTAAATTTTTCACATCAACTTCAAATGAAACACTTCGTTTTTGGCACATATTTTTTTTTAAATAATTATTTTTAGAAATGTTATTTAATGGCGCATATAATTGCAAACATTTTAAGCCTATGTTGAGCAAAATCGAATGAAATTTCCAAAAGATATTAAGGTTTTAGTGCAATAGAGAAATTTCGATTTCTTTCAAAAATTAATATTTTTGATACAATCCGCAATGTTCTTCTACAGAGAATGATTAGAAGTTACTTAAATCATCTTTAAAGTGTTCAATAAGTGTAGGGTGTCCTATTTGGAGGCTGAAAAATTGGATCTGATGACTCAGGCCGAACATTTCGAAAATTCTCACATCTTCCTTATTGCACTAAAGCCTTTATATCTTTTGGAAATTTCATTCGATTTTGCTCAACATAGGCTTAAAATGTTTGTAATTATATGCGCCATTAAATAACATTTCTAAAAATAATTATTTAAAAAAAATATGTGCCAAAAACAAAGTGTTTCATTTGAAGTTGATGTGAAAAATTTAAAAAATTTTTGAAATATCAAGCTTTTTCCTGCTTTAACTCAGTCAATTTTGTTTGGAGCATAATTATTGGTATACTTGTTAGAAGCGCCGTTAATCACTCTTTGTAAGCGTGGAAAAATAAAATTGATCGGACTTGGCGTCATAGAAATATATTGATGTATATGAAGCTATAACCTCGAAATTATAAATTATCGAATAACTTGGGAACGACCCCAAGGAAAAAAAAAATAAATGCGTTTTTCGTGTTCAGTGACCTCAAATTCGTTTAGAAAAAATGATTTGCAAAATGTTACAAATATTTTTAATTTTGTGTTGTATTAACTTTTTATAGTTATTGCTTAAGGCTCCTTATTTCAAAAAGGGCCCATTCGATTTTTTTAATTTTGGGGTCATTTGATTCGTGAAGTTAGTACGTAACATAATTCAGTCAAAAAACTCATATGCAAGAAACTTTTATTTAAACTTGGTTCAAGCACGCCGTGAAGTGCAATATTGAAGATATCAACTGCAGCAGCAGCACCAGCAGAAAAACAATTGTTAAATTTAAGGTGACCATATTAAATACAACTTTCTTTGGTTACTGATAAAATTTTGGTAAATTGAATTTATGATTTGTGTTAATATTTGACTGATTAACAGCCCACACCAAGCAGGAAGCAACATATTACACTAGTTTACAGCCAAAATGCACTATGAATGCTATCATCCATTTTATATGTAAAATCGGATGCTGATTCCGAAATTTACATTATTTTTCTTTCACATCATTTTCGAGATATCGGTCGTTTTCGGTTTTTGACAAAATTATAATTTATACAAGAAAAAAGCATTTCTTTCTAATACGTTGTTTTTTCATATCATAGACTATATATTTATAAAGAAAATAAGATATCATTTATTATTATTATTATTAGAGGCTCTAGATTGTACTGCGACCTGAAAGATATTTTGTACAGCCTCCTTCTCCATCAAATCAGTTCCAGACTATCTATAAATCTTGTCACTGCCATGAGATTAATTTTACCTATGTCGTCTGGATCTAAAATCTCGGCACCTAGGTACTTAATTCTGCGTCTAAACGCAGCAAGACATGTACATAGCACATGCTCTGCTGTTTCCAAGTTTTCTAAGCAGAGTCTACAGGAATTGAGTTTACAGTGACCTGTTATTATTTCACTGTAAAAAAGTCAATTAAAAAATGGAAAAGTTACATTAAATTTAATGAAAAATAGTCGAATTGCATTTTTACCAATTTTTTCATTTTTATACCCTACACCCAGGGCATATTCACTTTGTCCTTCCGTTTGTAACGCTGAGAAGGAGGCATGGCGGATTCAGAAAAGTATATGTATTCTTGATCAGCGTCACCTCCTAAGTCAATATAGCCATGTCCGTCTGTCTAGCTGGCTAAGTGAATAGCAGGCTGTATATGGAAATATATATTTTAGGAAAACTGGGCAAGATAGTTCAATGAAATTTGGTACACTGCCTCCGTTGTCATACTTTACTTAGTTAGCTCGTGGGATTAAAAAATATATTAAAAAATGCAACTTTAGGAGTATTTTTCATGACAATTCAATTAAACTACACATAAATACTACAAATTGTAAGCGCAAGCTTCGAAAAAAATCTGGGCGAATTCGGACAAGAGGGCGCGGTACCTCCCATATAAGCAAAATCTTCAAAACGCTATACTGAAAGCATTTTTTGAGATAATCAAACTAAGTTTTACTCCGACAATGAGAACTATAAATGCAAGCTCTGAGCAAAAACTGGGTGAAATCGAACAAGAGGGCGTGGCACCTGCCATATAAGCAAAAGTTCCAAAATGCTATACTTAGAGTTTTTTGAGATAATTGAACTAAAAATCACTCAAATACTAAAGACTTTAACTATACGCTCTGAGCTAAAACTGGACGAACTCTGACAAGAGGGCGTGGTACATCGATCATAAGCAAAAACTTCAAAAACAAAAGGGCGTGGCACCTCCCATATAAGCTTAAGCTAAAAACGTTTTTTTAATTTAAGATAATCTATATTTCAGAGAAAGATTAAGGTATGGACATAACTTGAATTAGTTATTATTAAAGAAAAAGATTAAAGTTTTCAACTGGAATGTTGAAGAGATTTTTCTGCAAAATTAAAAATTTGGGGAAAATTTAAACAATCTGAATAATAATTTCAGTGATATTCTCAATAACTTCAGTGACCTTTCTCCTCAAATTAAAAAAGTCTTAATGAGACTGTGATTAAAGAAATTGTGATAAATGAGACTTTGATAAATGAGACCTTACTTCATAGTAACACTATTACTGCAGCCTCTGTAATTATTGCATCCACCCCGTCAGTACCTTCTAATCACAAAAAGGTAAATCCCCCAAGAAAAAGAAAAAACTGAGAAGAAAGCTTAATAGGAATTCAAGTAACAATGGCGTTGTTGGGGCCGCGGACACTCCTTCTTCTACTAATCCTTCGTCCATAATGCCAAATACTTAATTCAACCCCTTCCTCATCAACCGATCCCGAGGTTGTTGATGTTGTATATTTCCATGCATTGCCCAAATCTAAGTCAATTTTCATTTCGCGGCTGCACCCTGATACAACTTCTGGCACTATGAAAGTGATTTTACAGCAAAATAATGTCATTTCTCTTGACGCATATGTCTCATTTAGAAAGCAAAAACCAACTCATTTAAAATATCAGTGGCTTCTTGTCATTTTGTCTACAAAACAAAGGTATGTGTTGATAATGTCTTCATTTCTGTGTTCAAGGAAACTAAGAATGCAAGTCGAAATTATAATAGACTCAATTCAAAAAACTGAGTCGGCTATTGCTTTACTATCAAAATGTAAGAGGGCTAAGTTCTAAGACAAATGATATATTTTTAGCAACTCAGAATTTTCCTGATGATGTTATCGTTTTCACCGAGACTTGGTTAAATAAAAATATACTTAGCTCTGAACTATTTGACTACAGTTGTTATGTCTTTAGAAGGGACAGACAAACAAATGATCTTTCTGCAGTCGGTGAAGGCGTTTAAATATCCATAAAAAATCACTTGACGAGTCCTATGTTTGACATTCCCTGTGCGTCTAATATTGAACTAATTTGCGTAGAAGCTATTATTTGTAATTCATGTTTATATATTCTTTACGCTTACTTTCCTCCTAATAGTAGCACAGAAGTCTACGATAGTCTTGGACAGGTTGTAGAATATGTTACTCAGAAGATTGACGTTAATCTTGGCTTCTTATTACTTGCCTGGCTTAAAGAAAATGGACACTGTCTGACGACGACACTAATATTATATTATGTGTCTTGTTCTAAATCCCGACAACATCAAATATTTGTTTACGAAATTTTAAAGGACTTACAACAAGTTCGCTGTATTACAAATTCTCTCCGATGACAACTTGACTTACTTTGGCTACAGATAGTAGTAGGTTTGTTGTAAATAACGCCTCCAATGCCATTAGTATGGTTGATACTTATCATCCACCTTTAAATATTTTGCTTCAGTCAGATAATAGTAATTTAAATGATGTGTTCTTCTATAAAAACTTATGATTTCAATTTCTAAAAGCCAGTTTTTTTGGAAAACAATATAAATGATATTTTAAACTTCTTTAACAGTATTAAATATTTCTATAAAGAGCTTTGACAGTGATATATACTTTTAAGTACATTAAGATATCTTCATACCCTTCGTATACAAGAGACTAAAAGAAAATTCGTAATGATCGAAACAGGGCCTGGAAAAAATACATCTGTAGCCAAAAAAGCCATGGTTTATATAATTGTATAAACATATGGTCACTCTAACTACATCTCAATATGCGCAGTCCGAGCAAAAAACTAGTAAGGGTGTAAATTTTGGCCTGGCCAAAAAATAAATACCCTACACTGCAGTATTTTGAAAAGTTTGCTTATATGGGAGGTGCCATGCCCTCTTGTCCGAGTACACCCAGTTTTTGTTTAGAGCTTGCATTTATAGTTTTTAGTGTCAGAGTGAAATTTAGTTGGATTATCTCAAAAAACTCTTTCAGTATAGCATTTTGAATCTTTTGCTTATATGGGAGGTGCTACGCCCCCTTGTCTGATTTCACCCAATTTTTGCTGAGAGCTTTCATTTATAATTCTTAGTGTCTGAGTCAAATTTGGTTTGAATATCTCAAAAAACGCTTTCAGTATAGCGTTTTGAAGCTTTTGCTTATATGGGAGGTGCCACGCCCTCTTGTCCGAATTCGCTCAAATTTTTATCAGAGCTTGCGCTTACAATTCGTAGTACTTATATGTATTGTGGTTGCATTGTCGTGAAAAATACTCCTAAAATTGCATTTTGAATATAATTTTTGTATGGGCGGTAGGCGTGTCCGTTGACCGATTTTGCTCATTTTCAATCCCCCGAGCCAACTTTGACGACGGAGGCAGTGTATCATTGAATTATCTTGCTCAGTTTTCCCAAAAAGTGTATTTCAACACACAGCCAGCCACCCAGCCAGCCAGCCAGCCAGCCACCCAGCCAGCCAGCCAGACAGACGGACATGGCTATATCGACTCAGGAGGTGACGCTGATCAAGAATATATATACTTTTCTATACCTGCCACGCCTCCTTCTCTGCGTTACAAACGGAAGGACAAAGTGAATATACCCTGGGTGTAGGGTATAAAAAAAGAAGATGACGGTCTTCCACATAGAAATGGGTTAGGGGTTGGAGATTCAAAATGGATGCAAATCACTCAGCGCAAATAACAAATTCTCGACATCAGCAGCAACAGCCAAGCTATCGTGAGTTAGCGTGATTAGTTGAATTGAGAGCTTTTTCCCGCAGCTTTTTTCCACATTTCTTCAAGAACAAATGTACATACGTACATAATATGAATGTAAATATGTTCATATGTGCATATGTGCATTGTTATGTTCATATAAATTGTATATATATATATGTACAGGGCTTTCGTATATTGATATTCTAAGCATGGAAAACATGCCAATTTGCAAATATGGCGGCAGTGGCATACAGTGCTGCATTTTGTTGATAAATTTGTTGTTTTGTGCAGCAATGGAACTGCAACTGAAAAATAGTTTTCTATTTAAAAAAAAAAAAAAATAAAAAAATGCAACAAAAACTAAGAAAACAAAACAACAACGCAAAATAGCAATAAAATTTAGTTGTAAACGCGAAACATATGAACGCCATACTAAAGATGTCGCATGTGATAACGAACTACACAAATTATGGCACTGCGATGCATCGCCGTCTGTCTGGCTTTGGGTTTGTGACTTTTTCCTTTTCAAAAATATTTTTCGTTTAATTTTGAAACACCATTAAATTTAGATTCAAATGTTCACGGCACAAATTTCCTGGGTATTAAAATAAACAACACTTAAAATGACACAAATAACCAAATGTCCGAGATAAAGCAAAAACTTTGCCGCACTCAAAATTCTTAAAATTGCTAAATAATATGAATACTATTTAGCTGATATTATGGGATGTTACTTTTATGATTCAGATGGATAGCATTCAGAAGGAAAAAGACTTCTTCGGCATTCTGGAACAAAATTTTTTTTAACTAGTTAACATGGGAACGCCTCACTACAGAATTACCCACCTCCATCTTGCTGCTAATCTTAATCAAACCACTACAATCATAACCAAATGGTCAACTTAACAATGGTTTTTGATATTAAAATATAGTATGCAATCTAATAGTTCCAACTAAGTCAAAAAATCTGGGTCAGTACCAAAAAAAAAGTCGACTGTAGACTACAAACCCGTAAGGTAGTTTTGTTCAGTTCTGTCTAAGATTTGTGCTGAATGGACTAACATATCCAGACAAATTGTTGATATATTGGCTAGAAATATTCCAATCTACCTCAAACTTGTAAAAAATCTACGTCGTCCTGACTCAACTAAAAATATTTATTTAATTTGTGACCAATATTTTTAGTTTTTATGCGTAGAGTAGTTAGGCTTTTTGGTCAATTATTTTTGAGTTAAATAAAAAACAAAATTTTTTATAACATTGTCTTAGGAGGTTTTGATATTTAAGAACAAGTGTATTTTCTCCCAAAATCATATATTCGAAAAAAATCGAGTTTTATTTTGTGAGGTTTTTTATCAAAAAAAAATTTTCCTGATAAATTTGCACACTCAAATTAATATCGTCTAATAGCTTTTAACGTCCCAAGTGACGTCACAAATTTTATGTCTATCTGCATTGGTATATTCACCTAAATTGAATATTCACCCTCAGCTTCAAGTATACGCACCTCAGTAAAATATTCACCTCATGTGAAATATTCACCTCCATCAAAATATTCACCTCAAGCAAAATATTCACATCAAGTGAAATGTTCACTTCAAGTAAAATATTCACCTCAAGTGAAATATTCACCACACCTAAACGACTATAAAAGAACGAACAAAAAGGCAGAAGGCAGGCAGTCAAAGCCGAGCATTCGATGCGACAACATCAATATTTTATCGATGTTTAAGACGTTGAAAGCTTAAAGGTAAAGTGCAGAGGCTTCGTATTGCTTAGGTATCACTAGGGTAGTTTGTCTTGTAAGCTGGGAAGGTTTTTCATACCTTCTGAAGGCTTCTGGACACCATCTGGTGAACAGTGTAGTAGACTGTGCGTGGAATACTTTTTCATGGTATTCATAAAGCTTGCATGATAATAATATAATTTTAAAACAATACCGACACAGGTCAACCTACACGACGTAGCCTCCATAACGAAACGCAAGCAGCTATCAACTAAAACGGAAAAAGGAATATAACATCGGATAATTGGATGCAAGACCCCGATATATCCCGGAAGAGATTATCATTTATAGAATATTTGAAATACTGAAGGAATTATAAACTAACCCGTATAAAAATTAAGCACACATTTTTCTTGTAAACTAATATTAAGTATTATTAAAAGAAACAATTTATCTGCTGAAGGAACTCCAGCAAACTTACCTCAGCCCTAGACCAAAACAATCAAGCTCAATAAATAGAGAATAAACTCTGAAAAATTCAAACTATTTGCTTCGGTGTTAACGGTTTTGTATGGGCATGTTAATAGACCAGTTCCGAACATGCACTCATTTTGCTCGCCAGTGTATAAAACTAAATGTTTGTATGTCTGTATGTTTCTTATAGACTCCCAAACGCCTGAACAGATCACCGTGAAAATTTATATTTATAGGTTTTTGAGTACGGCGGGTATTTCTAAATTATTGGTTTTTTCGGTTTTTTTTTTTTTCACCCAAGGGTCCCCCTAGGATGCCGGAACTAAAAATTTGTTTTTCTTTTTTAAAGTTTTCTTCGAGTTTCATGACTTTTTACATTTTAGAATAAAAAACTTTTTCAACCGAGTATTTCCTTTTATGACGGAACCAAAAATTTAAAAAAATTTTTATTTCGTTTTTTCGTGTTTTCTACGCGTTTCATGATTTATACGACATTTGAGTAAAAACAAATTTTTTTCATCCAAAGGTCCCCCTTTGGATGTCGGAACCAAAAATTTTTCTATATTTTGTTTTCCGTTTTATTTATCATGAAAATCTTTAACGGACATGAATGATATTTGGTATATGCATAAAGGATATCGGGACAAATATTACCCAAGGAAAAAATAGACGGTGCCACGCCCTTACAAAATGTCATATCTCTGAAACTTTATAATCAGTTTAATTTTATTGGAGATGCCCTACCTTCTGTCCTTCTGTAAGTCCTTTTTCGTACATTTATATCGAATTGCAAATTCGCAATAAATTTGTTTTATCTGGGCTGCCAATTTAGCACAAGACCAATAACATCACCAGCAACAGCAAAAAATTTAACTGTTAAGGGGTCATCAATCACTAGTGAGTGGAATTTGCCAAGTTTTGTTGAAATGCGCTGAATGGTCTTGGAAGAGCATCGATTTTATTTTTTTCATTCGCAAATGTAGCAGTAAAAATAAATTTGGTCTGAAAAAAAAATTAATGTGCTTCAATTTCAGTAGGAGTTCTTTTAATGTTGGTTTCTTTTTGGCACTATATGCCTGACTATTGTAAATTCAGCAGACAATTTATTCTTTTTATGTTGCTACGAACATTTATGGCAGCTCATTTGATTTTTAAACTGGCGGTATGGACTTAGCATTCTTTTTCGTCGAGAATGATGAAATGTGAATTCAATTCAGAAATTAATAGTAGAGAGCGATTAATAATTTTCTGAACCTAAGTAACTAAAACTATTTGTAAAAAAAAAATCTCTTTCAATTAAAAATGTCTCTCAAGTAGCGATTTCAAGATAGCACTTTCTTCATAGTACAAGGTGGAGCAAAAGCAATGTCATAATGTAAATTGGCTACCATTCTGTGGAAAATTTAAAAACTTTGAAATCAGTTTCGCTGATAGTTTATTTGAAAATTATAAATTGGATGTATTGAGTTGAAAAAATAATATCGGTCAAGGTCGAACTCCTGAGTTGATGCACGATGTGCTCGTTTTTTGGCATTTTGAATTGTTGAATGCAAAACATCTGGCTCCAAATTAAGTGGCTTGGTGTCAACTAATTCTTTACGTTTCAACTGTTATAATGCCAAAACACAATGATGAATACGTGTATTTGGATGTGATTTGATTTTACGGTTTCTATTAGAACTAACGTCAGCGCGTTTAGTATGAATCACATACGCATAGTCGGTAGGTTTACTATATATTAACATCTCAAATTAGAGTTAAGCATACATAAATATCACTTAATAGAATTTTAACAGTTTCATAAATATTCGTCTTGTAGAAAACATTAATTAGTTTTACCAAGCCATACAAAGTGAGTGTCTAAATATTTATCATTAAAATCGCACATTAATTGCTAATGTCGCCTTGCTTTCCAAAAAAGAAAACCCAAATCCTTAGCGCTAACGGATATCTTTGCAATGGACAATAAAATAGTTAGCCTATATTTTTGCTTGTGCTCTAACGTGCCACAAAAAATTAAGTAAAACCAAGCAGTATAATGAAGTGTCATCATCTTGGAATGAATGAAAACCTACAAATGAGCGCATTTTAACAGCCTATTAACGAAATATGTTAGGACATTAATTAGTTTATTTGAGACAACAACAAATACACAAACACCAAATGAACATCAAGCATGTGTACTCAAACATATTTGGGGTATTATATCCCTTTTGAGTAGTACAAAAAGGCTCCACGTAAGGGAAAGTTTTTGCGCACAGCACATACATAGACATTAAGTTCAACTACAAAGCCCTTGGATATAATGATATACGCTGGCATGAAGAACTTTTCCAATTTATTTCTGTCATACATTGAGTGCTGTTTCATGGTACTGCAAAAAAAAAAAACAAGGATTCCAAGGATACAAACGACACATATGGTACATTTTAATTGGAGATTTAACGTTTTATTATGTGTCACATTATTTCATTAAATTGATTTTTTTGTAGAAAAAAAAGTCACTTGTTTCTTTATCGTCTTGGAAAAGTAATTTTTTTACACAGTGGATTAAATGAACAAGTTACAGAGATTTGCTAAACAGAAAAAATAAATTATGGTTACACTTGAGGAGGGAAAAGGTTTTTTTCAACAAGATAGCCAAAAAGACATACGCTCAGACTCATAGATTTATTTTTATAAAGCATTTATTCAATTTCCAGATAATCGCAAAAAACCAAGGTCGCACGGAACAAAAATGGAATTGGTTTTCACGGTCAACAACTCAAACGACGATTTCAGGGGAACCTGGAGCAATATTTTAATGTGACTAGTTTTGGAATGTTGTGTATTGATGTCTTTTAAAAACTGTTTTAATTTTACTCAAAAATTAGTTATACTTTTTTTAATTCAACTTTAATCAGGGTCGCATGGGACATTTTTTTCCACCATACAAATTTTAAATTGAAAAATCTTTCAAAAAACCAGGTTTTCCGGTGAAGGTGACTTCACTTTACCTTGTTAAGTTGACATGGCATCATCAATTTTTCCAAAGAATTTTAATTATCCGTATACATTTTACAGGTGTACCAATTCTGATAAATTATGGATTTTTATTTAGGGGCGTGGCATCGCCCATTTTTCTAGGGAACATTATTTATCCTGGCGCTCTGTTGTATCAAATCTCATATATGTGCGTTAAATATTTTCAGAGATGTGAGGAAGTGATTTTTGTGGGGGCGTGATAGCCCAATTTTTCCAAGCACACTTTATTTGTCTTGGTGCTTATGTAAAAATCTCATCCATCTACGTTAAAAAGATTCGCATGATGACTTAAATTTTTGGCTCACTGTGGACCATTCTGTGGAAATGCCGATATAGAAAAATTTTACATAAAATTTTAATTGAATTAGAAATAAGAAGGTACATATTTCAACGTCTGATCATTATGTCGATAAGAAGCTTTTGACGTAATACTTTTTTTCAGACAAACTACTGGATCGTATTCAAAATTTGTAAAAGAACCACCCGAATGAAACTTCTTGACCAAAACATTTTTTTCTCGTGCATCCATTTGGAGGCTTGTCTGATAATATTCTACGCTTTCGCTTTTGTCACAATTTCTTGCTTTGTACGATGATGATGATGATGGCTATGCATGCTAAGTATTACAACATTTTGCGCCTTCCTCCGACCTCTACTCTGTTTTCTTTGTAATACTACATATTTATTGGTTTATTACTTCTTTTTTTTCTCATTACATATTCTTCGGTTAGTTAATATTTTTTCATTTCATTATAATTTTCTTTTAGTTCCAATATTCTTGTCACACGAGTAGTCACTATCGCAAACTTAAATACCATTAGTGTTACCATCACTCTGGTCACTTGTTTTCTGTCGCTCTTGGTTAGTGTTGCAGCAACATATGTTGGTCATTAGTAGTGTTGGCGCTTGCTAGTTTGCTTTTGTGGAATTTGTTGTTGTCGCCAGGCCCGTGCGCAAGATTTGCTCTTGGAGGGGATTTGTCATATAAGAAAACAAAGTAACACTTAATTTCCAAAGATCTTCCTGGTGGGTTTCAACTCCCAAAACTCACCCTGTGTGCTCGGAACTAGCTGTCGCCATTTTTATTATTACAGTTTTTTTTTTTTTTGTAATTCCTATTCCTTTCTGGCTTTTGCTTTTTCTATATCGTTTTTAATTAACTTTACTTTTATTTTTTTTACCACTTTGTTGCTACTGTTTATTGTTGTCATTATGTTTACACTTAGCAAAAAGAAATGTACCCTAATGGCTTATTTCTTGGCATAAAACTTATACTTCCCGTATACTAGAAAATGTGTTTTGACGTTGTTTTTATTTGGGAAGTATTAAAATGAGTTCTGGTGAGTTACTGGAAAACTACTATTAGAATTATGCTTACCTTTTTTTACGAATATATGTAAACATGTATAGTAAAGTTTATTTATGGGTCAAGACCCTTTTGAAACTTTATGTATTTCTCGAAGAAAAACTGCACGTAATTTTTTTGGATTAGATTTTCGAATTCGACCAAAGTCAAACAACTAAAGAGAGGCTCTGAATGAACTTCATAGAAGTTTCCTAAGGACTGCAGGTTGAAGTACCTCTTATAATCAAAGAACCTAAAAGGCATTTTCGATTGATGCTACAACTGGAAATATTTCTAATTGCAACTTTTCAAAAATAATTTTTTTTTTTAAGTGTATAAATACATTAAATTTCCTCTTCACTGTCATTATTTCTTTTGTTACATTCATTTACCAATTAACTGGGTTAAGTGTCTAATAACATTGACAAAAACAACAAAACCAACATTAGTGCAGAACATCTACCACGCCGTTTTACTATGTACTGACATTATGTCTATCTTCCCATTTCATCTTCCTGTCTGTCTCTCTATCTATTTGTCCATTCGTTCATTTGTCTGTCCGGCTGTCACTTTAATGCGGTTGATTGAACTTTTTGTTGCTGTCGATTTTCCAATAAAAATAGAAATTTTATTATTGCAACACGGGGCCCCATCTCTGCCAGAGCGCCACGCATGGGAAGTTGAATTCAATTTGTAAACGCGGCGCATGTGATGCCATTTGTATGCGTCGTATCAGCAATGTATCGGTCTGTGTGTCAATGTGTCATAGGTTTTTTATTTTTTATTTTTGTGCATATTTTCCACATCACTACTGGATTAATTGAGTGGGGGGTTGGGGGCTAATGAACAAGTCTGTATGAAAACAAGTCAAGCGTCATTCAATTTTGTTATAGTCATTTTTCAGAAAATAGCACATACAAGTTTAATAACTTCAGATGCTACTGTTCTAAGTGCAAAATTTTCACTGGCCATATGGATCCTTGTTTTACTGAATACTCAAAAGACTTTGTATACGGAGCATAACATACGTAACCGTAAGCATTTTGCTTTTGCATCTCCAAATTCTTTAAACTTTTTTTCTTATTGTACTAGTTGAGACTAGCATCCATGGTTTTTCCAATTTATCTTACCAATCCGTTCAAGAAAATTTTTACAAAAAATTCCAAAAAATTTTATTAAATAATTTTGTAAAAAAATTTTTAAATCTCTATGATCACACTCTTCAATATTTTAAAAAACAGATTTTGATAAAACTTAATTTATTTGACAAATTTTAAGATTATTAAAATTAAGATTACCAAACGATATTTTTTTTTTTTTTATGAACAAAAAAGTGAACAAAAGAGCACTGAAAAATTCTTCATTGACGGAAGAGGGTAAAAATGTTCACCGACTCCTATTGATTTTGCCTCTCCAACATCTCTCTTAGTTTTACGTCCCCCTATTTTCCACCCCTTAAGGAGACTACCAGTCAAAATTTTTATAAATATATCAAATAAATTCCGCATTGCAGAGACAGAGAAAAAATATTCACCGGCCCATATTAACTTTTCCCCTCCAACATTTTTCTCGAACATAAAAGTCCTTTCTTTCCACCCTTTAAGGGAGTTCCCATAGAAATTTTTGATAAAAATATTAAACAAATTCTCTATTGCTGGGAGAGAAGAAAAGGTTTACCGACTCAAATTAATATTTCCTCTTATTAATACTACCCCCATTTACCCATCTTTTAAGAGTCTTGCATGCTAAATTTAGATAGAAATATCAATTTTGTATGGGTGGCCCCTTAAGGGGTGGAAAAATGAGGGGAGCTTAAGAAGGTATGCGGCAGGCTAAAGGCTCATTGATTCAAAAAGTGTTCAAGTGGAAGCTATTTACAACTTCAGCAGAAGATATATTGAAATGTTTACTAAAAAAATTACAGAAAGCTATAGAATCAGTTGTCTATGTAGTAGAAAAAGGATTTTTCTAGATTCTGTCGAGAGGATCTGTCAAATCTTTCGTAATAAAACAAAAAATTTTTTTTAATATGGTTGAACAAACGATTTTTTAAGTAGTCAGTGATTAAGTATAGTACAGAACGGCTAGGAGGAACCGATTTTAATTTCATGGAATATCACCGACGCAATTTCTTCTGAATTGGTATCTGAGAACTTTCAGATATAATATCCTTTTTTCTATAAAATCGTACGTGTAGCCGTTTTTGTGAAATCTCAGGTTGAAAATTGTACTAAAATTTCCATATATACCTGCCATATGGAAACTATACCATATGATTTTAAACAAAAAAAAGCAAATTTATTAAAAAAAAATCACCAAAATCGGAGGTGTTCTTGAGAACGCCTGTTTTATGGCTTTATTGACTCCACTATTAAGTCAAATGTAAAAATTAACATTATATTTCCGTCAACACTCAAAAATAACAAGAAAAAACAACAATAATATAAAATGTAAATGAAACCTAAACAAAAACAAAAAGAGATAAAATGATTATGTTTATGAAAACTTAGGAGTAGACAAAGACAACAATAACACAATTGATGATGGCGATGGTGATGATACCAAACAAAATTTTATTCAATGAATTAGAAAATTGATAAAACGCAAAAGAGATGCGTACAACAGAAACAACAACAAAAGCATTCCCAAATGAATAAATTTCTGAGAAAAATAAAAGGAAACAAAAAAACAAATGAAAATTAATTTGAAAAAGAAAAAAGAAAATGAAAATTAAATAAAGAAGAAGGAACATTAAAGGGGAACCTTTTTCGCCCACATCAACCGAATCTTATGGGTGGGGTTCTTTGCTAAAATTACAAAAATGCAAATCAAACTTATGAAAGAGAAGGAAAAAAGAAAGACCACAAATGAAGCATAATGAAAAATCAACAATAAAAGAGAACAAGTTTTAATATTTGATTGAAAAACCAAAAAGAAGAAATAATAATTTGTTTAATCAAGCAAAATTCTTTTATAATAAAAACATAAATAAAAATTTATTGATTTCAAACACTTGAATAAACTGATTGCTTAAACACCTCGGAGGCAGGGAACATAATTTTCCCCAGCAGACTCTGCTTTCTGTTTTCTGTGACAACAAGAGATTTAAAATTCAGAGTTCACCGGATTATAGCGCAGAGATTATTTTTTTTTTTTTTTTTCAATGAATTCTCAAAATCAAAATTGTGGGGTGAAATATTGGTTTTCATTCTATATAATATTTATGAGTGATTCTCCAAAAAATGTACCATTCAATGTCACGGGGCTCAAAACCATGTTTAAGCTTATAATAAGTTATTTTAACTATTTAATACAGGTAATTAACCAGAGCTTCTTTACGAATAGCTTGATAAAAATAATTTCCAGTATTTTACTATTATTGGCATAAAGTGTTAAAAAACTCATTCTCCATCCTGTCCTTAAGCACTTCTTAGTGCAATTAGTTTGCCCGTTTCGCATATTACGTTATTTTCTAAAAAAAAAAATTTATACGATATTAATTGTGAATATATTTCAGCTACCGTTTTTCTGTGTAAACTTTTCGAAAATTTTTTTTTATATTGAATTGACAAACATAGAAGTTGGCCCCTCTCTTTAGATTATTGAGTAAATAGAGAACCAAAAGGCAAGAGAAAGAGGAGATTCATTGTATTTTCAGCTCGTCAGTTTTGGTTTTTCGATAGTGACAGTTCGTATGTTGTTTTTTTTAAAAGTTTAAAAATTTTGTAAAGAACGTAAGTGTGCATCATTCTCCACGTACTTTCATTATGATATTACTGTTTTTGCAACATTTCGTCATTCTCCGATTAATCATTCTCCGTTGTTTTTTTTAGCAGCATTTCATCATTCTCCGTTTAGTAACCCTCCACCTGGTTGGTTGCTATATGCTAAACTATTTATTTAAAAAATAAGAATTAAAATTTTAATCTCATAGCGCATAAATAAACTTTTTCAAAATCCAACATAAATTTTTGGAGTTGCCATCTGGCTATTTTCGAAAATTTTACTTTTTTTTGACTAATGTGAAATATTTGGTTTCAGAAACTCTCAGATAAACTTTTTTAAAATTTTACGAATTTTTCCGGCGTTGCCACCCGTTTTTTTTTTTTTTTTGTTGGTTATTTAAAAAAAAAAAAATTAATTTTAGTCTTTAAACTCTTAAATAAGTTTTTTAAAAAACCGACAGAAATTTTGAGGGTTGCCACCAGGTTATTTTCAAAAATCTTATATAATTCTTCTTTATTCAATTTAGTCAAAAAAAATATAATATAAAATATAATCGAAAACTACCATGCGGCAACCCTAGACTTTGTTGGACTTTGCAAAAGTTTATTTAAGAGTTTTGAGACTAAAATTTTATTTTACTTTTTTAAATATAGCGTTTAAGCGAGACTTAAAAAAAACATATGGCAGTCCTCCAAATCAATAAAAAAACTAGGTGGGGACAAGAAAAGGCATGGTTTGTTAAATTTTTCGGAGAATTAACCATATAAAAGGACATTTTGGTGGTTATGAGTAATCTGAGTGCTCTGTGAAATATCCGGCCGTACCATTGAAGTAACGCTTTTTCCACATAAAGCTATTTGAATACCTCCAGAGAACATAAGAACTGGTAGGTTAGATAAGCAGCGTATTTGGATCTAGTCACCAAAACTACCGCAGGCTTCTTTTGACAACCCTGAAAAGGCTTTATTTAAGTCCATAGGCGAATGGTATTACCTACTGAGTGTCAACCCTTGGGAATAAAGCGTTCTGCTGTTTCGTCTTCTCATAATATATAAACCTATCCCAAGTCATATGCTACATGGTACTTAAAATAATGATTTTTGCATTTCACTGCAAATAAAGGCATCAGTATCTTGGTACGACGAATTTTCAGCTTCTGCGAAACTACCGGCACAATGGTCGAAAACTCGAAATATTTTCCAAAATTCTGAAATTCGGTAATTAGTACAATCATTTGGGAGAATAAAATGATGTTACCTGGAAAGTTTTGCGGGATTTTTGCAAATGAGTTATTTTATAGATTTCGATGTCCTTTTTCAGAATTTCAACTTTGCTACCTCGAATAGTGTTCGCTCTCGCCGCCATATTGAAAAAATGGCGTCCAAAATCAGTTTTTTATAAATATCTCTTTAACGGTTACATTTATAGAAAAATATTGTGGAGTAATATTCTAGCTAATAAAATTTTCTATAAAAATGAACCTCCAATTGTTTTCGTACGACTTATAACTCAGGAGATATCCTAATTCAAAATTTGAAAAAAATTAGTAAATTGTGCATGCCGCTTATGAATAGGCACAGTGATGTGTTGAGCTTAAAATTACGATAACTCATGAACGGTGAGCCACACGTTTAAAGTAAAAATATTTGTTTATAGGGAATTACTTGCACTACAATCTACACATAATTTTTTTTTTCTAATGACCTATAATTTGGGAGATATTTTTTAAACAAAACTGAAATTTAGAAAAAAACCATTTTTTCAAAATAGCACCAAAACGGTTCGACGTAGAAAAAAACATTTTCTTGCATTTTGTAAAACGTTTAATTCCCTATAAGAGTCTCTCCGAACTGTTTTTTCGTCCGACTTACCGTTCATGAAATATCGCATCTTGAAAATCATTCAAAATTGAACATTGTACTATGCGCACTACTATGTTTAGTTTTGAATGATTTTCAAGTTGCGATATCTCATGAAGGGTAAGTCTGACGAAAAAACACTTCGAAGAGATCCTTATAGGAAATTGAATGTTCTACAAAATGCGAGAAAATGTTTTTTTCTAGGACAAACCGTTTTGGAGCTATTTTGAAAAAATGGTTTTTTTCTAAGTTTCAGTTTTGTTTAAAAAATATCTCCCAAATTATAGGTCATTAGAAAAAAAAATCATAAGCAGATTGTAGTGCAAGTAATTCCCTATAAACAAATATTTTTACTTTAAACGTGTGGCTCACCGTTAATGAGTTATCGTAATTTTAAGCTCAACACATCACTGTGCCTATTCATAAGCGTCATGCACAATTTACTAATTTTTTTCAAATTTTGAATTAGGATATCTCCTGAGTTATAAGTCGTACGGAAATATTTAGCAGGTCATTTTTATAGAAAATTTTATAAGCTACAATATTTTTCTCTAAATGTAACGTTTAAAGAGATATTTGTAAAAAACTGATTTTGGACGCCATTTTTCCAATATGGCGGCGCGAGCGAACACGACTCGAGGTAGCAAAGTTAAAATTCTGAAAGAGCACATCGATATCTATAAAATAACTCATTTGCAAAAATCCCGCAAAACTTTCCAGGTAAAACTACCAAATGACTGTACTACGTGTTGAGTTTTAGATGAAGCTGTTTTCAAATCTAAAATCTAATTTTCAATCAACAAAATGGCGGAAAAATAGTGCTAAACTGCATCTTTTCTCACGTAAGTATGTAAGTAAATAGTTCTTGTAAACGAGATAAGAAGCTTCGAAATTGAAGAACATAATAAACGAACTTTTAATGAAAGATTTCATTTTGTTTTTATTATTTTTATTTGAATCTATCTATGGTAGGTTCCATGCAAAGTTTTCCGACGAAAAAGTTTCATCCTGGAAATGTATTCTTCAAGTGATTTCGATGACTTATTCAAATTTTTATAACATATGATTTTTTTTTTTTTTTTTTTCATTTACATCTATGTTTCTACTTTACATATCGTATACCCCGAAATTTTTTGTCTCACTCAGACTCAAAATGATTGTTGAAGTATCCTTTGGTAGTCACAATATTTTCAGAGACTTTATTATTGCCCATAGTGTTTAATATATCTGCACGGTAATTTGCATTTTTAAAGGCTGTTTAGTAGATGTATCGGGTTTGGCGGAATAGATTTCCGTAAAAATTTGAATGGGTCATTGGAAGCACTTCAAGAACATATATCCAGGGTAAAAACTGATTTTCATTTTTCGTCAAAAAATTAAGCATGCAGGAGAACTTTATAATGAAACGAGTAGTTTTTTTACCACAGAGGTCTTTCCAGAGCAGATAAACGCACAAAAAAAAGTTCAAATTGATAACAACAAAAACTAAACCGGTTCGCTTTGCTATTATCAGATCAAGTTCCAAAATTCATATCTAATAGAAAGCGAAAAAAATGTCCCTACGTCTTTAGGAAAGATTTAATTTTGAAACATTAGTACAGTCATTTGGTAGTTTTACCTGGAAAGTTTTGCGGGATTTCTGCAAATGAGTTATTTTATAGATTTGGATGTGCTCTTTCAGAATTTCAACTTTGCTACCTCGTATCGTGTTCGCTCGAGCCGCCATATTGGAAAAATGGCGTCCAAAATTAGTTTTTTACAAATATCTCTTTAACGGTTATATTTAGAGAACAATTTTTCAGGACAATGTTGTAGCTTATAAAATTTTCTATAAAAATGACCTTTGAATTGTTTTCGTACGACTTATAACTCAGGAGATATCTTTATTCAAAATTTTAGAAATATTAGTAAATTGTGAATGCCACTTATGAGTAGGCACAGTGATGTGTCAAGCTTATAATTACGATAACTTATGAACGGTGAGTTGCATGTTCAAAATAAAAACACCTATTTATAGGAAATAACTTTCGCTACAAGTTACATATTATTTTTTTTTCATATCATCTATAGTTAAGGAGATATTTTTCCCACAAATCTAAAATTTTGAAAAAAAATGTTTTTTCAAAATGGCTCCTAAACGGTTAATCCTAGAAAAAAAATTGTCCATGCAATTTGTAGAACGTTCAATTCCCTATAAGGGTCTCTTCGAGCTGTTTTTTCGTCAGACTTACCCTTCATGAGATATAGCGTCTTGAAAATCATTCAAAACTGAATATTGTTCTATGCGCCCTACTATGTTCAATTTTGAATGATTTTCAAGTCGCGATATCTCATGAAGGGTAAGTCTGACGAAAAAACAGCTCGAAAAGACTCTTATAGGGAATTGAATGTTCTACAAAATGCATTGACAATTTTTTTTCTAGGATTAACCGTTTAGGAGCCATTTTGAAAAAACATTTTTTTTCAAAATTTTAGATTTGTGGGAAAAATATCTCCTTAACTATAGATGATATGAAAAAAAAATAATATGTTACTTGTAGCGAAAGTTATTCCCTATAAATAGGTGTTTTTATTTTGAACATGCGACTCACCGTTCATAAGTTATCGTAATTATAAGCTTGACACATCACTGTGCCTACTCATAAGTGGCATTCACAATTTACTAATTTTTCTAAAATTTTGAATAAAGATATCTCCTGAGTTATAAGTCGTACGAAAACAATTCAAAGGTCATTTTTATAGAAAATTTTATAAGCTACAACATTGTCCTAAAAAAATTTTCTCTAAATATAACCGTTAAAGAGATATTTGTAAAAAACTAATTTTGGACGCCATTTTTCCAATATGGCGGCTCGAGCGAACACGATACGAGGTAGCAAAGTTGAAATTCTGAAAGAGCACATCCAAATCTATAAAATAACTCATTTGCAGAAATCCCGCCAAACTTTCCAGGTAACATCATTTTTTTCTCCCAAATGATTGTACTACATAGCGATAACCCCATTGAGCAGTTAATTTTCATTTTCAACTACATATTTTCCACCTCGCTTAATTCGCACGACTCAACAATTTTACGCGCGAACTATTATCATCATCACACCATCAATATCATCATAATTTGAGATGTTTGACAGTTTTTTTCTGTCAGACTGAATTTAAAATTATTTTAATAAATTTTATTTTCATTCACTTCATTCATTCATTTCTTTTGTTTCCGATTTTGTTATCTTTTTTTTTCAAAAATAATTTCATGCCAAATTTATGTTTATGAATTTTGTTGCCAAGAACTACCTCAATATAAATGAAATAACAAGTTGTCGCGTCGTTTTTTATTCAAATGATTTAATTTTATTGTTTTTTTATTTTTATTTTGTATATTTGATTAATTTCGTTTCATTTTATTTGAGTGTTTGTGCTTTGAAATCAAAAGAACTTACTTATGTTGGACAATTTATTTATTTGTAACTAATTTATATTTAACTCAGTCGTTAGATTCATTAGTTGTCCGTGGATGCATATAATTTGGGGAAAACCCTTAATTCTTTGAACTGTTGTCTTATAACTTTGCGGTATTTTCAGCAAGTTCTTATCATATTAAATAAGTTTTTAATACTTCCGAGTAATAAGACACAAAAACAGAGACAATATGATAATATTTAATGGTAATCCCAAAATGTAATAGCATATTAATTATATGTTAATAGGAATACCAACAATTTTTTCATGAAAACATTTTCCTGATTTCTAGTTTTACACTTTTATATTTTTCGAATTTACTACAATTTGCAATTTTATTGGTTGGTCAAAATCATGATATGGAAAAATTTAAAATTCTTAGCGGTAAAAGATATCGTGAGTATAAAAAAAAATCTTCAATGTATTGTACTTGTCAGTGACAAATAATCTGCGGAATCTAACGTTAAAATAACACTGTGAAACACAAAAATCAGATATTGATCTCGATAACATTTTTTTAATAATTCGGCTAGTTGACTAGTTCAGGGTAGTTTATTCTGAATCTGGCAGCCATTTTTTTCCTATCGCGTCTGAGATCCAAGTTATTTTTGATTTAAAGTGCAGAAAGGGCTATTTTCAGGCATACGACGTACATTCAAGTAGAAGTCTAGTTCGGTTTTGTCAGCGGCGTTGAATAGGCCTGATTTTTTTTCTTTAAACCATACGTTCAGCTTTCCTAATTGGATAATCATTTATCGACATTTCATGCATTGAAATAAAGGTATATAAGTTTAAAAATTTATTTTAATAGTCTTTTACAGGGATTTGCGTTACTTTCTCTTCAATAGATGATACCTCGGAAAGCAATGATCCGATTGGAAAATTTAAAGCTATGGCTTAAAGAGAAATATCATGGCTGACAAAAGTGAACTACACTACTTCCTGGATGTACGCTACATGTCTGACATAAGTGTCTTCAACACTTCAAGTCAAGGATGACTCGGATGCCAGACGTGATAGGAAAAAACTGTAGCCATATTCGGAATAAGCTACCCTGAACTAATCAAAAGTTATCAAGATCAAATTCAGAGTGGTTTTTCCTCAATTTGTTGCACGGTACAGTATGAAATGAAAGCTGGAAACATAACAAACAATAACTACTGGAAACGACGAGGAGATTGGTGTATAGATTTAAGTATATTTTAAGCAGCTGCTGCCAGAACCACAGAGCAGATTTAAGGCATCGCCAACATGTGTTATATAAGTGTGTGTACGCTGATTTGAAGTATAATTGGGTGATTCCATAAAAAATTTAGCATTTAAATTTAAAATTTGATATTTTAACTATTTAATGCAGATACTTAACCAGAGCTTCTATTCGATTATCTTAGAAAAAACATAATTTTCAATATTCTACTATGAAGTTGCAACACAAAGTGTTACAAAGTCATTCTCCGTCCTGTCCCTAACCTCTTTTTAGTGCACTTTCGTTTCGGATATTACGACATGTTCTAAAAAAAACTTATACGACATATTTCAGTTACCGTTTGTCTGTGTTAAGTCTTCGAAAATTTTTTTTTATATAGAATTGACATATTTGCATTGAAGTTGACCCTCATCTTAAACTATCACCGCTCAATTTTTCTTATTCTACTGTAAATTATTTAAATATTTTGTAAATAGAGAACTGAAACTGGTTGGTTGGTTCTTCAGTAGTGAGTATTCGTGTTTTTTAAAAAAAAAAAAAAAGTTTAAAAATTTTGTAAAGAGCGCAAGTGTGTGTCATTCTCCGCGTAAGTTTTTTTATATTACTAAACATATCATTTATTTTTATATAATTATGTCAATAAACAATTAGAGTTTCAACTATGTATTTAAAACAAAAACAATGCAATTTTTATTATGATATTACTGCTTTTGCAACATTTCGTCATTCTCCGTTTAATCATTCTTCGTCGTTTTTTGCTACATTTCACCATTCTCTGTTAAGTAACCCTCCGCCTGGTTTTTTCTGTTAGTTTTACTTAAACTATCATATACAAAATAAAAATTTAAATTTAGTCTTTTAACACTTAAAAATCCGACATAATTTTTTTAGGGTTGCCACCTGGTATTTTCGAAAATCTTTTATAATTCCTACTTTTTTGACTGAATTGGTTTTAGAAACGCTCAAATAAACTTTGTTCAAATTTTATAAAGCTTTCGGCGTTGCCACTCGTTTTTTTTTTTTTTTGGTGCTAGTTTCGTTTATATCATTTATTTAAAATAAAAATTGAAATTTAGTATTAAAACACTCAAATAAACTTTTCCAAAATCTTACATAAATTTTTAGTGTTGCCACCTGGTTATTTTCAAAAATCTTATATAATTCCCACTTTGTTTAACTTAACTGAAATTTTTGGTTTCAGAAACGAACAGATTAACTTTTCTAAAATTATACAAAGCCATATGGCAACCCTTAAAATTTTTATTGGATTTTGCAATAGTTTATTTTGAGCGTTTTGGGACTAAAATTATATTTTACTATTTTTAAATATATTGTTTAAGCAAAACTGTCGAAAAAATTATAAGGCAACCTTAAAAGTTTATGTTCATTTTATAAAAATGTTCCAGAAATTAAAGTCATCATATTTTATACCTTCAAGTAATGAAAAAATAAAAAAAAAAAATAAGTGGGGACAGAAAAAGGCATGCGTTGGTACATGTTTCGGAGATTTATCCAGTTATAGTTTGACAGTGGTGCAATGAAGTCAGAATGTTGGCTGTTCCCAAGATGGTCAGAACATTAAAATTAGTTAAAATGGCTTTGGAAAATTATGTGAAGGAGTACTTGCCATCATTTACCGATCTTTTTACTGGATGGGGGATCCAAATCCACAAAAAAATCTCACTTTTTTCGCCACTTTTTTCGGTTTTGGCATGAAATGAAACAATTCTTCAAATTTTTGCAAGTCCCGAGATGGTGATATCAATTCTTGTTACGCTAGAGATGGAATAGCTGGCTGTTGTTGACGTAAGTACTCGTACATATGTTATGTGATATATTTTATTCAAATAGTCCTTATTGGTGGGATATATTTCACTTAAACCAACTTTGTAACCTATCGAAAAAAAACATTCGAAATACCTTATGCATACCTCAATAAAAACTGGAATGGATTTATTCAGCAGCTGCAATTTGTATTCAAGTTTCAATTTAATTTCAGCACATCATAATCCAGAAAGCGGCAAATGTATAACGCACCATTAATTACTGCTAAAAAAAGTCACTTAATCGACCTTGATCTCATGCATTCTTTGATATTCTTCTGCAGAATTAATGACCAGCGAAAAAACCTTTCAAAAAATCCAATCTAAAAAAAAAGTAGAAAAATGAAACAAAAAATGTAATGAAACTGAAAAAAACGAAACTGCAAAGAAACTGAATTGGTAAGAAAAAGAAGAAAAAAAAGTCAAAATAAAATACAAAAAAACCAGTATAAGGAAGTGAAACATCAAGTGGGTAACAACAGCAACACCATTGCGCTAGCAACAACAGGTATCACAGCAACAGCAGCTTCAGTTACCAAAAGCGCCAATGTCATCATCATCAGCACCGGTAACAACAAAGTCACCATCATCAGCAGCGGTACCAAATCGCTATATAACAAGGGTGCAACTCTTCAAACTCGTTAATAAAACTGATTGTGGTAGGTTCTCCTCTTATTCTAGAAGAAGCAGCCAACACCTTTTTTGTTTTTGTCTTTTCGAATCGAAATTCCCTTCCACTCTTTTGCATTTTCGGTAACGCCGGTTACCGCTTCATGAAGCTGCGATCCGATATTAATTTTGCGTTGATTGTCACAATAGAGGCGTTGCTTCATTATGTTTGGATTCGCACATATTTTTCTTTGCGCAGCAGCAAAAAAAGAATGAATCTGAGTATTTTTTGGAGGTCGACCAGGTCGAGCACTTTGCACAACAACCTCACCTTTTTTGCCACCTCCACTGCGCCGCAGTAGTAAAGTGGTAGTTGTCTAGAAATAAAAGAAACAAAACCAGAACTGAATGCAATATGCGCAACATGAAACAATTCGGGAAGTCGTAGATGATGATGATGATGATGAGGCAGCTTAAATGGAATAAACATACATATTTATATAAAATAAGAATTCGAATTAAAGCATCGTTAAATCAATAAAGTGCGAGATAAATGTGATGCTGCTAGAGCTTTAGTTTTGCATAAAAAATTTGCTTAAGAAAAGAATTAACAATTTAAGAAGTTGCACCTTTTCAAGTTCATAATGTGAATTTATATAGGAAAAAATGATTAACCCATTATTATTCTTTTAAAATGTACTGCAAAAACCAGAAAACTCCTAGCTTCAAAGTGAATCTCAATAGAAACAAAACGAAATTAAAAAAAGCTTTTGTTTGCAATGATCACAGCTATATTTAGATACCAAAATCATAGAGATTGGATTATGCATCACAAACTTGAGAGCTTTTTTGGTCAAATGCGATTTTATTCATCAATAGGAGCGATATAAATTTTCCATTGCTTCGCTTATATTTCTATAACTTTCTTGTATAACAATTTGTATTTGCTCTCAAAATACGCCAAAGTTTCGACAATCACTTCTTTATGTGAGGTCTGCAAGTAGCCAGTAGTCGCTAAAGGCCGATTCTGCAGTAGAAGGTGGATAAAAATTGATCGACTCTTAAATTGTTGAAAACTCATCGTACCGAAACTTGGTATAAGCAAACCTAGCAAAACAAATAAAAACGGGTTGGCAACCCTAAAATTTTTTGTACAGTTAGAGAAAAGTTTATGTGAGCGTTTCTTTAACCAAAAATTTCAATTTAGTTAAAAACAGTAAGAATTTTATAAGATTTTCAAAAAAAAACCAGGTGGCAACCTTTAAAATTTATTTTAGATTTTCTAAAAGTTTATTTACGTCTTTTAAGACTAAATTTTAATTTCTATTTTTTAACAAATAGTCTAAGCGAAACTAACAAAAAAACCAGGTAAAACGGAAAATGATAAAATGTGGAAAAAATTACGTAGAATAATTAAACGGAGAATGACATTTTTTTAATAGTTTAAACAAAACTAACAAAAAAATCAAGCAGAGGTTTAGTAAGCAGAGGATTATGAATTGTTGCAAAAAATTACGGAGAATGATGTAACGGAGAATGACATTTTTTTTTAAGTTGAATTTGGTCAATAGCCCCTGTTATTTTTTATTGATTTAATTATATAAAGATGAAATAATATTTAAAGTAATATAAAAAAACTTACGTGGAGAATGACACACAATTGCGTTCTTTACAAAATTTTAAAACTTTCTTAAAAAAAAAAAAACACATTAACACTCACTATCGAAAAACCAAAACTGACTGAGTTGAAAAAACACTGAATTTCCTCTTTCTCTTCACTTTTAGCTTTCTTTTTATTCAATATTTAAAAATTTACAGTTAGGATATGAAAAACTGAAAATGAGGAACCATCTTCTGTGTATGTCAATTCTGTGTAAAAAAAATTTTAAAGAGTTAACACAGAAAAGCAGTAGCTGAAATATAGATCGACCTTTCCATAGAAAATATTTAACGCACATGAATGGAATTTGATAGGTACATGTACGAGCACATGTACAGAGCACCGGAACAAATAATGTTCACTGGAAAAAGGGGGATGCCATGCCCCTAAAAAAAAATTTATAATTTATCAGATGTGGTACACATGTAAAACGGATAGGGACAAATACGTTTTATTTTAACTTTTTTCAAATTCAAATGTGTGCGACATCATGGAAATGCACATATAGAAACAATACCGTATAAGTTTTTTTAGAAAATAACATGATGCACGGAACGGGGTAAATTAAGTGCACTAAGAAGCAATTAGGGACAAGACGGAGAATGAGTTTTTATAGTTTCATAGTAAAATACTAAAAGCTATTTTTTTAAGCTATTCGTACAGAAGCTTTGGTTAAGTATCTGTGTTAAATAGCTAAAATTACAAATTTTAAATTTAAACATGGTTTTGAGCCCCGGGACTTTGAATAGTACATTTTACATATCTAGATTCATGACGAAAAATTTGATGTATCGAACGAGCCACTCTGTGTATTTTTGAGGTAAACCATACAAACTCGAGATTTTACATAAAACTGCGATAAACGACCTCTAAATGACATTTAAACAATTTTTAAAAATTTCTTAGCACACTTTTTCCTCCTTTTTCAGATTTTGGGAGAAATCGTGGAATATCGAATTTTTTTTTTTTTAATCAGTTTATTGTGTAGTTTGCGAGATACAACGTGTAAGCTACCAGTATCCATAATAGTGAACAGCGACTTTTTAATTGTTTTGGCTTGAACTTTGGTTATATGTATAGTAGTATGTGTCGTGCAAGATTTTCAAGTTATTGTGATGAAGGTGAGTGCGTGTCATACATTATAACCATGCGTTGGTCAAACAAGTTGTGCCACGCCCACTCTTTATCGATTGAATAGGCATTTAAACGTTCAATACCTCGAAAACTGTAAAAGTTATGTTGATGAAATTTGGTTGGGAAATGCAAATTTTTGAGGTCAAAGTCTCTTAAAGTGTAGTTGCAGCATTAGCAATTGACGAAAACTCAATAAATAAAGGGTTTTTGAATAAGAGCGCTACAAAAATTTTTTAAATATCAATAAAATTTTTTATTCCTGTGAAAGTACATTTGATGCCATTATGTATGAAACTCGATTTCTTTTGCATGGCCACCACGGGCACGCTTGCATAAGTCCAGATGCTGAACCCAATTTTCGACGGTTTTCAAGCATAAATCGGCCGATACTGCTGCAATTTCACTATCGATCGAAGTTTATCAATCGTCGCTGGCTTGTTGGCATAGACCATAGACTTGACGTAGCCCCACAGAAAATAGTCTAACGGAGTCAAATCGCACGACTGAGGCGGCCTATCGACTGGGCCATTTTGTGAGATAACACGTTCACCGAACTTGGTTTTCAATAAATTGATTATGACATTCGCTGTGTGGCTTGTGGCGCCGTCTTGTTGAAACCACATATTGTCCAAGTCCATATCATCCAATTCGGCCCAAAAATATTCGGTTATCATTGAACGGTAGCGATTCAGATTCACAGTAACGTGCCGGTCTTGATCATCACGGAAGGAGTACGGCCCAATGACGCCGTTGGCCCATAAATCGCACCAAACCGTAATTTTTTCGGGATGCAATTGTGACTCATGGAGTACGTGTGAGTTGCTGCCTGACCAATAACGCATATTTTGCTTATTGACGAAGCCATTCAGCCAGAAATGAGCCTCATCGCTGAAGATGATTTTTCGATGAAAATCCGAATCATTTTCAAGTTGTTGCTCAGCCCAATTCACGAACATACGACGCTTCTGGTGGTCAAGCGGCTTCAGTTCTTGCGTCAATTTGATCTTATAAGGATGTAGGCCAAGATCTTTTTGCAAAATTCGCCACAACGACGCCACAGAGATGCCCAACGCTTGAGAACGACGTGTGAGAGACACATTTGGGCTTACTTGAACTGAAGCCTCAGCGGCAGCAATATTCTCGACACTACGGGCACTTCCTTGTCTCACTGGCACGGGAAAATTTTGTACTGTGCCTGTGGATTCAAATTTTTCCACTAGACGCTCAATTGTTGATCTGGTAGGACGATAATGACGACCATAAATTGGACGTAGCTCTCTTAAAGTTGAGGCCACTGACTCCGAATTTCTGTAGTAAGTTTTAATAATTTCTACTCATTGTTGGCTCGTATATCTTTTCATGATGAAATGGCAAACTGAAGAGAAATGTCAAGAGAGCGGGAAAAAATATGGCGTCGTTTGCTGTTTCTATCGGTCTACTTTTGTAGCGTCCTTATTGAAAAACACTTTACTTATAACAAAAGTTCAACATTCAATTTTAATTTAGTTCGTCACTGACATTAAAAAAGCATCTCATAAACATTTTGTACAAAATGGGTTAAATCATTAGCATGAACTTGAATTGGAAAAATTTAAAGTGATTTCTTATTATTGAATATCTTTTACTGAAGAGGGATACAAAAGTGACAATGATGTGAAAAATATTATGAAGGTCACAAACAAAAAAAAAAACAAAAGCAATTTTGCAGCCTACACAGACCGACTTCGACTTCTTCGACGTTGCCCATCTTCTTCTTAATATTTATTTATTTTGTGCTTACATTCTTTATGCCAATTTTCTGTACAAAATTATGAAACTTTGGCCGCTTTTAACAGAATAACAACAGCGAAAAGTTGTTTCATAAATTAATGTCACTTTTTGACAGTTTTTTTTTTTTTTTTTTTTTTTTGATTTTAAAGAGGGAAAATGACAACGAAAATAAAAACCACAAAAGAAGAAGATTTTTGTTAAGGTAGGCCGAAACTGAATACGTAAACAAAAAGAAAAAGGTATCCACTCTTATGTCAACTGTTTGTTTTAACTGCGTGAATTTCTTTTTTTCTTCCACTTTTATACGCCTAAAAATATGCTAATGTGGCGACCGTAATCGCATCATCTTGACGCCTACTTTAATTTATGTACGTCAGCCCTCCCTCTCTTATCTGTTCTCCTCTATCGATATCTTTTTATTCAAACTTTTCTATTACTTTTTTGCTTCTTCTTTGTGTGGAATGACAAAAAAAATGTGTTAAAAATTTGCTTCAACAACTTGGAATTAGCTTCCGCGTATTTGATTTGTGCGGTTATGCGTAAAAGAAAATGAAAACCGCACATTTAAGTTGTCACACCCCTTAATTATGGGGTTGGCTTTTGTTTATTTTTTTGTTCAGAAGAGCTCTTGGTTTTTTCTTTCCATGCTTTGATTTGAAAGCTTTTGTGTGTTTTTATCAGTTTTGACTTATTTTTACGTAGCTCTATTGAAAGCATAATTCTTTTTTTACTAAAAAGTCATCGCTAAGGGAACAAAACACTGACACATACACAAGTAATTATACCCTTTCTATTTGCTGTGAATCTGATTAAGTCTAATCTTAAAGTTAAATATAAATAAAATTTACCCCTGAGGAGTTATATGGCTAAAACTAATTTTATGACTTGATTACGAAAAAAAAAATTTGGGTCACCCTAACGTTTTAGAGAAGCATTTTTATAGAAAAGTTTTTGCTTAGTGTTTGAGCTTTCTATGAGTGTATTTGGTTTGAGGTAAACAAAAAAAATACTTTCCAAGAATAATCCGTTAGACGGCTCCAGTAGACTAAGGGCAGGGATATGCAGCGCAACGCATGCCAGTTGCCAGTGTATTACATAGAAAAGTATTATTTTCCGACCTCAAATAAAAAATTTAATAGGAATTCGAAAAAAAATTTTAAAAAGTTATGTTAATAGGACCTTTTTCATACCAAAACTTTTTACAAAACTTTAGAGGGACAAATTAAATTTTCTTTTTTTTTTATAAACAAAGTCAGAAAATCAGTCTTAACCCTATAATTACTCAAGAATACATTTGAGACCCCCACAGGTGCAATTTTTTGTTAGCCTAGGCTTCCTCTATCATCATCCAGCAGCTTCGTAACCTTATGCGATACACCCTAAATAAGTGATTCTTCAAACAATTTAACATTCAATGTACCAGGGCTCAAAACCATATATTAATTTAAAATTTGATATTTTAACTAATTAATGTATATACTCAACAAGAACTTCTAAAGGACAAGTTTAAAAAAAAAAAAATTGTTCTAAATATTTTACTATGAAATTATAACAAAAAGTGTTAAAAAGTCACTCTCCGTCTTGTGCCTAACCATAACTTAGTATACCTAATTTTCCTCGTTTCTCATATTACATTATTTTCTAAAAAAACTTGTTGTTTAAATTTACATATATTTTAGTTACTGTCTGTCTTTGATAACTCTTCGATAAACATTTTTTATATAGAATTGGCATACATAGAATTTGGTCCCTTATTTTAATTTATATCTGCATAGTTTCTCTCATTCTAACTGTAAGTTTCTTAACTATTGAATAAAAAGAGAACTGAAAGTGAAGAGAAAGAGGAGACTCAGTGCATTTTCAGCCCAGGCAGTATTGGTTTTTCGATATATAATAAAATCAAAAAACAATTATAAGGGTAATCCATCAGTTCCAACTTTTTTAAAAATAAAAGCTATTTTCATTGTGATACTACTGTTTCTGCAACATTTGGTCACTCTCCACTTAGTCATTCTCCGCGACTTTTTCGCACTATTTTCTCATTCTCCGTTTAATAATCATTCACCTGGTTTTTTTTGCTATTTTTACATAGATCATTTACTTAAAAATCAAAATTTAGTCTTAAATTACACATAAATAAACTTTTCAAAAATTCAACATAAATTTTTAGGGTTGCCACCTGGTTATTTTATAATTCTAACTTTTTTTGACTAAATTTAACTTTTTGGTTTCAGAAACGCTCAGACAACGTTTTTTCAAATTACACAATACTTTCGTTGCCTCCCAGTTTTCAAAAATCCATCATAAATTTTTAGGGCTGCCACCTAGTTATTTTTGAAAATCTTATTGAATTCTTATGTTTTTTGACTAAATTAAAATTTTTGGTTTCGGAACCGCTCAGATAAGCTTTTCTGAAATTGTACAAAAAATTTTCAGGGTTTCCATTGGTTTTTTTTTTTTTTGGTTAGTTTCGCTTAAGCCAAATATCGGTTCGATGATTTTTTAACTATTTAAGCATCGTTCAGCTTTTAACGATTTAAACATTAATTTTTCGAAGTAATTTATAATTTCGAACGTAAAAAAGTAAGACTTAAAATAAATTTTCGAAAACAACCCTTAAAAATTTATGATGTTTTTTTTTCTAAAGCTTATGCAAGAAATGCTTTAAACTTAAGGATAACGCGTCAAAAATTTAATCAATATGAAATGTGTGAGGTCTTTATTGATTTTGACGATTTTTTTGGCTTTCGTCATGAAATTTTGATTTTTTTAGTGCTAAGCGACCAGTAGTAAAATTGTACAGCAAATACTACTGTGGGCAAGCTGACTCAGTATTTTCCTGTTTTAGGAGTTATTTTTGTACCTTTTTAATTAAAAGTTAGAAATTATACATTTGCGGGGGTGCAGAGGGTTAAAATTTTTTACAAACATATTCCTCGTAATATCATGCATAAGTTTTCACAGTCTCGAATATAAGAATCGTAAAATTTAGTATGTCGATTCAACATAAGAATATTATTATTTGTACAGAGCAATAGCAAACTTCAAAAATCGATTTAACAAAAATTCGACCTGATCCAGAAAATTGGCAAGACACTTATTTTTAGCCATAATTTAAGAATATACTCAATTTTTTTCAGTTGTGCTACCAAAAGTTGAATTTTGTATAATAGATACCAGAAATAGGGGAACTGATGCTATTGTGGTATAGCTAATGTTTAGGTGGAATTTTAAAGGGAACTGTTAGATCAATTTCAGCCAAATTTGTTTATGCTAATTATTGAAGTATTGGCTACAGAATATATTTCAATAAAATGTGTGCAATTTCATTAAAAAATGTTATTGAGCATAATCTGAAAAAAGTCAAAAAAGCTGTTTTCAAAAAGTTGGGAGGTAATGTGGTATATATGGTGGCACAATGTGGTATATATACTGATCAGTACTTGTAAAGTGGACTGGTAATGTGGTACATATAAGTAGGGTAATGCGGTATACTTAACCATACAACCAAACATAAAGTTTGAAAAGTATGAAATAAGTTCATAATGACATTTACATTGGTTCTCAAACTCATAGTTTTTATAAAAAAACTAGCTGGCCTGGTTGCGACTTCGTTCGCCCATTCTCGATGCCTATACGTACGAAGTCCCATCCATCTCCATCGTCCCTCTCTTCTAATTACCAAGGTTTTTAAAGATCCATGTATCAACTTTTGTAATCATAGCTCCCATAGGTACAGAGATATAGCATTTTATATATTTTTTGTATGAAGGGTGCAACTGCCCCTTCTCACTCCTCCGCCCAAGATTTTCAAAGTAAATGGTAGATAGAATATTCATGTATGTACCAAGTTTTAGAACGATATCTGCGATATGTGAAGAAATGTATCATTTTGTGTAATTTTGAAAAGTGGATGCGATTCTCCTACACCCAATATCCCCCAAGTTTTGCATGGTGAATGGTAGATATGTACATTATGCATAAGTTCATCAACTTTCATAATCATAACTTGTATAACTGAAGTGATATAGCATTTTTTGTATTTTTTTCGTATGGGGGGTGCAACCCCCGTTCCCCTCAGTGGCATTCCACCCCCTTAAGAACCTTCTACATACTATAACAAACAATTTAAAAAAAAAATTATGTTAATCGGCCTTGGACACCATTTCATTTTTATATATATAGATAAACAGAAATCTAATAATGTTAGGAATAACAAGAAATATTTATATACCACACTAGCAAACCCTGACTATACCACACTGGCCAATTTTTAGAAATTAAAAAATTCTAAAAATAAAATGGGAAACTTTGTGAATTTACACAGTTAAACACTTATATCGCAAAACTTAGCACTTACCTTTATTGAATATAAATAAAACTTGACCAAAAAGCAACTTTTTCTTAAGAAAATTTTTTTGCAAAAAATCCGGAAAAAAAATCAACCACACGCGACTTAAGTTTCGTTCAACTGACACCGGAAAAATTTTGTTTGGTGCATGACAGCAACAAATCCCTGGTTTTTCATGTTTTCTGATAGGATAAAAGCAGTGACGTTTGCAGGTTTTGTCTCAATTCGGAGATATGCGACCATACCACATTGAAAAACTATACCACAATAGCATCAGTTCCCCTATATATTACAGAACAACTTCTTCTTGCATCCCATATCTCTTTTTGGGACATTAGACCTTTAAAAAAGTCAAACATCTTGAAAGGTGGCGAGCTGGTGCCTACAATTATCTCCAATGCTTCCACGATTCACGTATTTCCTGTTTTAACTATCGTTTTTGCAATTTTTCCGGCTGGCTTGATGGTTGACTTCTATAGGCCGCTTACGCATTTTCACTTCATTTGTTTCATTTGTACATAGAAAAAATATTACTTTTTTATCTCGGGAAACGGAAGTCGCAGAGATAGAGTGATTTAGATGAAGTAAAAATCTATCATAAGAAAAAATTAACTGTGCAGTAAAAATGCAAACTTTATTTCTCTAAAAACTAAGTAGTGATGTTCCTTTTTTTATAAAATTCTAACAAAATTAACAAACACTTTTGAGATGCCAAAATATGTTCCAAATACAATACAAATTTAAATTTATCAAAATATTTTATGGAAATATATCATGCTTGCACAAGGTCAGATTTCAAATTCATATAAAAGTAAAGAGATGTCGAAAAAGTTTTGTGTGAAATTTTTTATTTTATTTGACTTTGTTACAAAATTTTCATTGCACAAATTATTTAGCAACGATAAACTTTTAGCGGTTCATTTTATATCTTTACTTCTACAAACACAATAGTGTGCATCTTCTTTTAACTCCCCTCACGTGAACGCGCTTTTCATAAATAACAATTCTGCTCTCCAACAGCGTGCAGCCTCGAAAAGTTTTTCATTTAACATTCGCGCCGTATCTTCTTAATACGTGAACGAGCAAACAAGCGAACCTAGAGACGTCCATAAGAAGTCAACAAAGGCCAACCCCATTGCTGTCGACGAGCGTGCACCCTAATCTAGCTGCGTCAGGGTGGGGGTAGCGGTGCGACAACAACGATGGCAGGCAGTGGCGCACTTGTTGCGCTCAGTCGTTGAGTGTTGATCTTGAGTATCGTGTAGCGTAGCGAAGCGTCTAATGAAAAGCTTTCAGTGCAAGGCGCTTTGGAAGCACAGTGGGATAAAATGCTTGAAAATTTTAGAAATTGAAAATATAATTTTTAGCTTAAAATGCAACCGGAAAAACCTATGGAGCATTCGAGATGACAGGTGCAGTTGGAATATTTTGCAATAATTTTGGTAAGCTTACCTCGGAGAGCGGACTTAATAAAAAATGGGAGCCAAACTACGTATATCATTTTTAATATATAAGGCCAAAGAAAAACAATAAAAATGGTTTAATATAATCGACTTAATTTGGTAGTTCAATGATATTATTCTTGTTTATACGATACTTATGATTAAGATTTCTTAAATACTACCAAACTCTTCAATTGAAGCCCTTTTAATTAAATTTTATTTTAAATATAATTTTGAAGCTAAGTTTAAGACAATGTGCCTTAAGCCTGCACCATGACCCGAGAAGTTTTCATTTCTAATGTGAAAAAAAGGCAGATTACACGCCAGCAGAACATCAGCTCATAAGTTCAAGATTATTCTATCACGGAATTATGTCTTTATAATATGCTTCCCAATCAGTAAAAATCAACTGAAATCACTATACATAATCTAATGACCATAATCGAAAATGCTTAAGAAAGACCTCTCTGTTTATTTATTATCATCCAACGATCATTTAAGTCAATTGAGGAAGCAATGTTTAGAAAGGTAATACCAAAAACGTTTATCGGAGGAATTCTCCATGTGCTTATTTATGAAACAGAAGCAGAAAGACTAACTTTAACAACAATCAAACGTTGCCCCAGGGAGTTGTACACTTCTATGGATACTAAATTATCAACAGCGAAATATTTGAAATTCTCTATAACCAGAAATACTAGGTTCAGGGTCTTGTTTATTATATGGTAATTGAATATGTTTAAATGAAGGTTTGACTCTTATATATTTGATTAAAAGATGCAACTGAGTCTGTAACTCTCAACATCGCACTAAACTGTTGCTGAAAGAAAGTATTCAAAATAAACTCCCGAACGGATGTGGGAGGGTCACCAAATTGAAAAAAAAAAACCCACCTGAACATTCTCGATTGCGGTCAAATTTTTTTTTTATTTTGAAGGAAATAATTCAAGGATAAGCGAAATAATATAATCTGCCCATTTTCACAAGCCGCAGTAACAAAAATTGTCAATAAAATAAAGTTTGGAGCGCAAAAAATGTAAATTCTTTTTCCATTAATCTCTTTATGTTCAAGTTCAAGTAAGTGTATCTTAGAAACTAAATAGTTCTACATCCTAAAACTAAAAAGAAGTTTTATTGGGTCAATTTACTGAATATTTGCATACTTAGGCATTAATTTTGTTTGTAAAATCCGGATCATAAAAAAAAATCCCTAATATCATTTAGCAAATTTACAAATTTTGCACTCTTAAAATTTTAATGGCACTGTAACGGCGTGGTCATTTAAATGGTTAACATAAGGTTCTTTAAAGGCTCTCTGCTAGTATAAGCAACCCTTTTTTGAGTACAATGAGTATTTCTAGAAGACTTTTCTGTATTCTTGCAACGCTCCAATTTTGCAAAACTAATAATAGCAAAATTATTTGAGATACAGCAATCAAATTCGATATCTGAGATAGAATTGGTAGCATCTAGCCACTTGTTAAAAATGGGAATAATCGGAGCAAAGGCGTGCCCACTTTCCATATAGCCCGAAATTGGAAATCACAATAACTTAGGGACTATTTCAGGTACAACAATATTATTTAACCCTTTCATGCCCGAATCAATTTGGGGGAACTTAAAATTTTTTTGAGACTATAAAGTAACAAATATAGGCCTAAAGAACAAATAGTATTAATTTCAAGGTCCTGCATATCCTAGTTTGTTCTCTGGAAGATGTTGCCTATAGGCAACATTGGGCATTGCTGGTAAACTTTGTCAAACAAAATTAATGAACAATGCAGTTTTTGTATTGAATTTGAATAGAATTTTTTTTTACAATTTGATACCCATTTTCTCCAATATATAGTCTGCTGAAGTCTCAAAGGGTTTTCAGGGTCCATATTGTAAAATTATAATAGAAGTTTGGAGGGGTTTAAGCTGGAGCAGGTGACAAATTTGTTTTATCATCTTTTATATCTCTGTGATAGAATAGCTATCTACTTCTGCCTCTTTTATGCAACATCCCAAACTCTGAATTACACCGAAAAGAGATCCGAAAACCAAACAACGAAATTTACAGCACTTGAGTGGCATCCTCAAGGCAGCTTAGATAGGTTAATCAAAAGTCACCTGGAAAAGGTCTTTAGAGAAGGAACTCCAACGGAAGTGCCTTGGAAAAAGATAAAAGTCATTGCATATTGGCCTTATACTCAAGTATGAGTTAGAGATAAAATGCATACAATACATTTATGCACCAAGATACTATGCGCAGATACCATTTCTTTGAACGACAGTTAATCGCGGATGGTTCCAGCACCATATCGGAAAGATCAACAGCTCCCACGTGATCATTGAGGCTATCAATAGCTGAACGAGGATTACCCAAAAGCTTTAAAGTGTGATCCTCGTCCTTTTAAGCTACATAACTCCTTTTCTTGACTTAGAAAACAGTTTTCTAGACGATTATAACGTATTGTTCCTACTTTTAAGCAGGTCTGTCTATACGGAGGTTTTTAGGTTCAACCCCATAGAAAGAATTTTTACCCATATAAGTATAACGGCACAAATTTAGTGGCAACATTGACTTTAGAAAATTACTGAGGAACAACTAAGACCTTTTTTGTGCAATTATTTAATTTTTCTGATTCTCTGACATGTTTTGAATTATTTTGTGTCCTTTCTGATCCAAATTTATTTATATAATGACTTTAAATTATATGTAATATACATCAACTTTTTGCATAATTTTTTTCGCACGTATGGACATAGCAAAGAACATAATTCAAATGATAACTATTAATGCTTATGAAGTCAAATCTATTAATAAGCAAGCAACATATATCAAACTATTGAACAAAATTCGTAATTGGTGAAAAAATTAGAAAATAACGGAGTTTTTTTTTTAGCGCAAATATACAATGTTGCCTATAGGCAACTGTGGGCATGAAAGGGTTAATATATAAGATGAAATTAGTAGTGTATAGCCCTTACTTGAAAATGGGCGTGATCGGATTAAAGACACGCTCACCTTCCATATAGTCCAAAATTTGAAATCGCATTAACTTCGAGACTATTTCAGGTACAACAATAATGTTTAATATCTGAGATGAAATTAAGAGCATATAGCTCTTAGCTAAAAATGAGCGTGATCGGATCAAACACACGCCCACTTTCCATATGGTCCGAAAAAAAAAATTTTCAATCGGTCAGATTAAGAAAACCCCTCCAAGTAATCGTCAGATTAAAGATCAGCACAACCAGGACATCAGGCTTAACCGTCTGTATAAAAATCTGATGCGCTCGAGTAAATCCAAATAGTGTTTTTTTTTTAATTTTCGAAAGGTCGCCACGAGCTTTCGTCACATCTGAATCGTCAGTCTTTTGAATGGAAGCTTTCTTTGGAATCACTTAACATCTCTATGAAAATCTGACGCACTCCAGTAAATCCATTTTTTCCCCATTTTTAACCAGTCAGTACAGCCTCCTCCACCATCCAAATTAGCAGATTAATACACCTCTATCATTAGAGACGCTATCAATATCTGACGTGATCGAGTAAATACATGTGGCTGTTTTTTTTTTTTTTTTTTTTTTTTTTCATTTTCAAAAGCCTCCCCACCAGTGAAATGAAAAAATTATATGAGCTTTTTTCCGACTTACCATATAATCTTGAGAATATAATAGGTCCCCACAACGCTCGAGTAAATCCATATTAGCATCGCGGGCTAAAAAAAACTTAAAAGAAGTTCTAAGTTACTGAAATACATTGTGTTGTGTTGTCTCCATTAAGTTGGGTAAAACGTTTGTTTTATCTAGAAAACCAAAAGCGATGCGGAGAGCAACAATGATAGAACCCTTAAATATGGCTCTCAGCTATGTTTTTGTGAGAGGCCCAAAATGGAAGACTGCAACGCTGGTATTAAGTCAAACAAAAGTAGACAATGAAAGGAGAACCTACAGGTCTTTGCAGACGTACATTGGTTTTATTCAAAATATCAAAAAAAAAATGCTTTTTGAGGAGAGTCGGTCAAAAAGGAGAGAGAAGGTCTGACATTCCTGGATTTTTGTGGACGGAACTTATCTGCGCCCCATAAGGTATTTTAAAATGAAAGCAGAAAAAATAAAAGTCTGTCATTTTAGGAGCTTTTTGGGGATTTTGAACAATTTTGGAAAAAAAAGCTTCTAGAAATGTTTGCACAGTAGAAAATAAAATTAAAATCCTATTTTTTTCTGAATATTTTTTTATCCAGTTGACCACTGTGCGACTGCAATGATCTTTGGAACCAGCATGTAAACGCGCACTTTTTGTTATTTTTTTTTTTTGCTGAAGATGATTAGGGGTTAGAACCGAGGAAGAATGAATGCACGCGAGGCTTTTGCTAAAGCTTTCGCGCTAGCAATCTGCTTTATTTTCTTTATATGATTTTTGCGTTGTTGTTGTTGTTTTTCCATATTTTTCTCATTAGTTTTCTGCTTCATTGTTTGCTTTGCTTTATTTTTTCTTTTTTTTTTTTTTCTAAAAATTTCGTTATTTTTGCTAAAATAGTTTTTCAACGCTGAAAGCTGAGCAAAGAGTGTTGGAGCAGCGCTGCGCGTCTGGACGCTTATTAGAATTTTGCAATGCACCATAACGAAAAGAAGAAGAAGAAGAAAAAACAAAACTTTGTGATGGCGATAGCTTTGGTGACCTTGAACGCCTCATTGTCGACTGCCAAGCATGCACTCCAAAGGCGGATGATCTGGCGGGTGGGCGGTGGGTTGATGGGTCGGTTGTTTGCTGCATTTTAAGTGCTTCTCCACTCTGCGTTGTTGTTGCTGTTGTTGTTGTTCTCATATATTTTTTGTTAGCATCGCAATGCGTTACAGTCGGGTGTTATTGAGTTGGAATACTGAAATATGAAATATTTCATTATTCTTTTCTCTAATTTTTGTGTTTTTCTTAGTTTAGCAGTTTGTTTTATTGCTTGTTTTTCCGCGAATGCACTTTTAAGATGCAGCCAGCAGCAGAAATAATCAGCAGCTGTTGTTGTTATTGTTGTGGTGGAGCCATTCAAGCTCAGCCTCGATGTGCGTCATTGGCACATCAATGAATAGCGTTGTTTCAGATATTTTTGTATTGATAAATTTTAATTTCTGAGCAGACATACATACATATATATCACAAAAGCATATTTTGTTAAACCAAATGTTTGAAAACAAAAAGAACAAAATTTTTATGGGTTTTCCTCAAAAGCATTTTCGAACAATGCCTCTTATTCTTTAGATTTTTGCAATAGCTAGGTAGGTCAGATATTGTGAAATAGTCAGACAATAAGAGAAAAGTTTTAAAATATTTCAAAAACATTAATGTTACTATTTTTATAAACTTCTAAACAGCCCTTCCCATCCTAGCGTAAAAAAATACACACCGCCTCTGATTTCGCTGAAATTTGGTACAGGGTTACACGTCATGACAAAACCGATCATATTTTTTTGGATTTTGGTGGAGTGCAAAACGTGGAAAATCGATAAATTGTGACAAACACTCCTTCACATAATTGTCCATAATTTGAACATTTCTCCACCGATTTTCATGTTACGACCATTTTTGAAAAGGTATTGAGCCCAAGGTTTTTTGCCATGAACAACACAAGGTAAATTTTCCTTATTTGGGAAAAAGTGCAAAATTTATTATTATTTTTTTAAAATTACACATTATCTACAATTTTGACCTTCCAAAATATATCGTCACTCTTAGGCCAGATTCACGAATGTGAAAATTATTGAATTTGAGAAAATGCTGTTTGAAATTTTTTTAAATATTAAAATTATATGTAAATTTTGCTTTTTCGTGTTATAAGTAAACTTTGCATTTGCTGTTAAACCACTTCAGATATAGCTTTCATATTTCTGGCATAGCTTTATTGAACCATTTTATACAAGAAAACCACATTAGTGCAAAACTGAAAAGTTTGCACTTTCGTGAATCTGGCCTAAGAGTGACGATATTTTGTGGTAAAAAAAAAAATAGCATTCGTATGAAGCAAAAATAAAATAGTATGTAGAGGAGTTGTGTGTACCTTGGTCCGAGTGTTCCTCGGTCCGTGTGCCGTTTGCCACTCAACAGCTGCACGTGGACGATAATGTTCTTCTATGGAATTTTCCACACATACCTATGACTGATAGGTATTAATACACTTCAGATTGTCAACCTATGTACTTATGTATGTTTGGAACGGGCAAAACTTTTTCTCGAAAACGGCTGCAGCGATTTTAATGAAACTTCAAATAATGTTAGACATTAGCATACAATGAAGAATCAGCTAGGCTTAAACTTTTTAAATGCTCACCAGAGGGCGGTGCATTGCATTAAATTTTAAATTTGATATGGTCATAACTCGCAAATCATGCAAGGTGATTGGATGAAATTTGGTAAGCGGCTTAATAATACCTTGTAACAGACAAAAAGTGGGCGGGATCGAAGAAGTGCCACACCCACTTTTTAGCCTTTGAAAATTTTGATTTAATATTACTCAAAAACGACTCCCACAATTTTGATGAAAATTTAGGAGTTGTTACGTCTGCAAACAGCTATTAATATGTGATATGCCGTTATATTGGGAAAACTCGGTGAAGGGCGTGGCACCGCCCACAAAAATATAATACGGTATAAAAAGAAAACTAATAAAGTAATCATTCTAAAATTAACTGTGAGGAGCCTACTTGCTATAAAGCATCTCTGATCTGAAAGTGGGCAAAATATCGCCGTTGCGCGTGGAACCTCCCATACAAGCAAAATACGTTAAATGCTATTTCTCGAAATTTTTACAAGGTATTTTAATGAAATTTGGTATGTGGGTACTGCTTAATAATACCTTGTAACAAACGATAAGCGGGTGGGATCAAGTAAGTGTCACGCCCACTTTTTAACCCTTGAAAATTTTGATTCAATATTACTCAAAAACGACTCCAATAATTTTGATGAAAATTTAGGAGCTGTTACGTCTGCAAACAGATATTAATATGTGATATGCCGTTATATTAAGAAAACTCGTTGAAGGGCGTGGCACCGCTCACAAAAATATAATGTGCTATAAAAAGAAAACTACTAAAGCAATCTTTCTGAATTTAACTATAGGGAGTCTACTTGCTATTAGGCACCTACGACCTGAAACTAGGCAAAATATCGAAAGTGCGCTTGGAACCTCCCATACAAGTAAAACACATTAAATGCTATTTCTCGCAAATGATGCAACATATTTTGATGAAATTTGGTACGCGGATCTGGATCAGGAGTATTTAAAGCATAACAAAAAGAAGGCTATGCCCCGCCCATTTTTTTATCAAAATAAAAATTTTGGTTAATAACTCAGGCACAAAAAAAAAATGGAATGAACTGTTCAATTCTTATATGCAGCCTTATGTACTTTTTGACGCTGAATCCGTCTTCATCAGTAGAACTGTCATTATACCTGCAGGATTTTGAAATATCCTTGCTTGAAGCTGAAGAAAACGCTGTGTTCAGTCTTACAGCGTAGCTACAAGAAAAGGTAAAATTCTTTTTTATCAATAGCATCGAATAGTTACACTCTTCCTTATCCAAATATTTTTTCGGATTTTTCTAATAAGTGTCTTATTTTCCGAGTTATAATCTTTTGAAGATAAGATATTTCAGCCGCCATACAAAAGACGAAAAATTTTGGGTGCGTGGCATATTCCATTTATTTATTTTAGAGCACTCTATTTCACCATAAAAAAATTTAGTTTTTGATATTTTTCTATACCACTCGATGCTTTCCGAGCTTTTTCTTATTATTATTCTTATCGGCTTGCTTATCATTTTGAAAGCATGACCGTAAGAAGTGAAAGATACAAGTTTCATAACAAAAAATAGCTATGAATAAAAACATCGACTAAAATAATAAGATTAGATTCTTGACCGAGCAAGGATCGGTCTCCAGGTACTTTTCATTAGTAGATGTTATGGTGGTTGACAGTTTTTAAAACATGCTGTCTGTGTGTACCTTGAACTTATGCATATAGACTAGCGAGCCTTTTTCGACGGGCAACCAGGAAGCCATAATCGCATTTCAATAGAATATTATTGTTATTTACGTGCTTTATATATTTATTTACAACCAGTGTTTGCATAATCAATTGTTTTTTTCCAAACAGATTTTTTTGGGTTAAAATTTTTATTTATATTAATTTTTTATTTTTATTAAAAAAAATGTTACTTTTGATTACATAATAAATGGTTTTTTTATTTTTTTTTACATATAAAAAATCTAGTATCTTTTATTTTTGATGGTCCAAGGTACACTTGCATGGTGTACTTTGGACCGTTTGAGGTTGGAACAGAAAAAAGTAATATTTCTACTGAATGGTAAGATATAGAAATATCATTGTCACGTCATTTGATGCTGCAAGCATTGTATAAATATAACTAAATCAAAAAACTAAAGAAACTTTTTTGGGAAAATCCAGCACATTGAAAAAACTGAAAAGCGTACCAAGGTACACACATCTCCCCTATGCTTAACGGCTTGGAAGTTATGAGTTTTCGAATTTTACAAAACATGATTTCGTGACTTTCTTTTGTTATAAAGCAGCGAAAGTACATTCGTTTGCCGTAAACCTGCGGCTGCAATTCCAGCAACTTCGAGCTGTTCAGTAATGTTCTTTTTCATTTCTGTTTGCTATTCTTAACTCCACCACCGAGCGCAAGAATTTCATACGGATTCATTTTAATTTATTTTCATAAATCTCCAAAGAATTTACCAAAACATGCCTTTTTGTCCCCAAATATTTCTTTAATTTTTTTATTGCTTGAAGGTACAGAATATAATAACCTTATCTTCTGGAATATTTTTTAAAAAAAAGAACAATTTAAACAATAAATTAAAAAATTTTAATAAAATTTGAATCTGCAAATGCTGAAATAAACTTTTCAAAAATACAACATAAATTTCAAGAGTTGCCAGATGGTTGCTTTTGAAAATTTATTTTAAATCTTCCTTTTTTAGCGTTCGCCATTATAATTACACACCAGAAATAATAGCTTAAATCTTTAAAGCTCATTACACCGAATTTTGGTTTAAACAAAACAAACAAAAGAAAAACTTGGTGGAAGCCCTGAAGATTTTTGTACAATTTCAGAAAAGTTTATCTGAACGGTTCTGAATTTATTCCAAAAAAGATAAGAATTAAACAAGAATTTCGAAAATAACCAAGTGGCAACCCTAAAAAGTTATGTTGGATTTTGAAAAGCTTATTTAAGTGTCTTAAGACTAAATCGAAATATATTTTTTAAATAAATGGTTTAAGCAAAAGTAACAAAGAAACCAAGTGCAGTATTACTAAACGGAGAATGACGAAATGTGGCAAAAAAACGACGGAGAATGATCAAACGGGAATTATTTTTTTTGAAAAGTTGAAACTGGTGGATAGCCCCTCTAATTGTATATTGATTAAAGAAAAAAAATATATGTTTAGGTTACGTAATATAAAAAAAAAAAACTAATGCGGAGAAAGACACACACTTATTTTTAGCAAAAATACGTACGAGAAAAGTTTTTTCAAAATTTCATCCCACTGTATATCTCTAAAGCTACCTTTTGGGTATAACTTGTTGTTCCAAAGTCACACAAGAAACATTTTTAAAAAACATACTAACCCATCACCATACTGACTACCTATATAGTTCATTTGGAATTAACAAAAATTTCTCATACAAATCGAAAGCTCTTTATATAACGAACTACTGTAAGTATAGATTTGTACATAGCTAAGCATAAACTAACTAAATTGCCTAAGCCAAACAAGTGGGAATAAGCTTTTAGATAAAGCATATGGAATCAGAGACCATTAATATCAGTTTCGAAGTCATAGATAATGCCATAATATGTGTTGTTAAGTTACCTTTTTTAAAATGGCATAAATGGGGCTGTCTGAGGGCTGCACAGGCTGATTCTTTCTTAAATATAAGAAAGGAGTAAGAACCGTAATTGTTATCAAAGAACCTGTGGAAAGCGTTCCTAATGCCGTTGTGCCATGAGCCTGTACAGGCTATTTTAAAATTGTATGTATTAGATGTTATGAAAGTATAAGCCTTAGAATCAGATGTTTATATACATCAGTATATGTTTTTTAAAGTGTCAATACTTGTGCTTACCGCTGGTACAAAACTTAACTTTGTGTACTTCAGTACCATACTACAAATAACAAAGCTAAATATTCTTTAAAAAGTTCTTTCATCTTTATTTAAATACTGAGTACTTAATTTCCCACATAAGTAATTGTTGTATTTGTTAATAATGACATTGTTATTGCTGTTGTTGTTTTGGTTTTTGTTGTCGTTGTCGTTGTTGTTGTTATATTGCCTTTGTTACTTTTGCAGCGTATGGTGGCCTCATTTTCTTTTGCGAATTGCACCAACGCGCAAAGAGCTGTAGGGTTGCAGGGTTGCTGGCTGCAGTGCAGTGGCTGCGTAGCAACAGCGCACAAAAAAATGAGAAAATTAATAATTTTCATATTGCGCGCAAGTTTTGTTCACATTTTTCTTTCGTTATTCTTCTGGCAGTTGCTTTTTGTGCTCCTTCTCTTCCCATGTGTGCATTTGTGATGAGTTTTGCCTTTGGAACTTTATTGCCACTTGTGCAAAAAAATTAACTATAGCTAAGAAATAAAAGTTTATCTGAAAAGTTTACAGAATGGAACTATAAGTTTTTATGTGGTAGTCGGGGAATGTTATCATTTGTTTAGCGCTTAAATTTATTTTCATGGTATTTTGTTTGTACATAAGTTTGAAGAAAAATATGAAAAGTAGAAAATGTAAAAATACCAAAATATTTTCACCGATTTAAACAAAAAATGTTTGTTTGAGCTTAAAATATGGAGAAATATAACTTATCTATAAACAAAAATTATATTCACTAAAATCAACGACAAATTAGAATCCCTAAAGGATGGGAGACAGTTCACGGAGAATACAAATAAGTGATTCTCCGAAAAATGTACCATAGAATGTCCCGAGGAAAACCCATGTTTAAATTTAAAATTTTGTTTTTTACTATTTAATACAGATGCTTAACCAGAGCTTCTATACGAGTAGCTTAAAAAATAATAATTTTTAATATTTTACTATGAAATTATAACGTAAAATTTTAAAAAGTCATTCTCCGGCCTGCCCCTAACTGTTTCTAAGTGCACTTAACTTCTCGTTTCGCATGCTACGTTATCTACTTAAAAAAACTTATACGATATTGTTTGTATACAAATTTCAACTACTGATATTCTGTGTTAACTTTTCGAGAAAAATTTTTTTATATAGAATTGACATAGTACTTAGTTGGTTCCTCATTTTAGACTATTTCCGCTCAGTTTTTCTTATTTTAACTGTACATTTTTTAAATATTGAGTAAATAGAGAACTGAAAGTGACGCAAAAGGAGAGATTCAGTGTATTTTCAGCTCAGCCAGTGAGTGTTCGTGGATTATTTTTTTTTTTTAAGTTTAAAAATTTTATACTCAAGCATGCGTCATTCTCCGCGTAAGTTTTTATTTTATATTACTAAACATATTATTTCATGTTTATATAATTAAATCAATAAATAATAAAATTTGCTATTTTTTTGTGATATTACTGTTTTTTGCAACATTTCGTCATTTTGCGTTTAATCATTCTTCGTAATTTTTTACAAAATTTTGTCATTCCCCGTTTAGTAATATCCACCACGTAAAAAAAAGGAAGATTTAAATTAAATTTTCAAAAGCAACCAACTGGCAAACATAAAAATTTGTGTTGGATTTTTCTTAAGGTTATTTAAGCATTTCGAGGCAAAAATTTTATTTTAATTTTTTAATATATCATTTAAGCGAAACATTAGAAAAAAAAAATATGGCAATCTTGAAAGTTTATTTTCATTTTTTAAAAATGTTTTAGTAGTTAGGGTCATCATATTCTACTTATACCTTCAAGCATTATAAAAATAGATCGGTACAAAAAAGGCATGTTATGGTACATTTTTCGGAAATTTACCCAAATATTTCATACTACCTTAGGTCCAGTAAATTTTACTAGAATTTCAAGTCAATATAGTGGCAAGTCCCCAATAAAATAAATTTTACCTTACTGTTTCAGTAAGTTCAGAATTTTCAAACAACCTTACAATACAGCAATTTTTTTGACAAAAATTTAAGTGATATTAATCTTAGTTCAAAAAAAAACTAGTAAGGGTGTTACCTTTGGCCTGGCCAAACATTAAATACCCTACACAGCAGTATTTCGAAAATTTTGCTTACATGAGAGGTGCCACGCCCCCTTGTACGAATTCATCCAGTTTTTTTTTTCAGAGTTTGCATTTATAGTTCTTAGCGTTTGAGTGAAATTTGGTTGAATTATCTCAAAAAATGTTTTTAACATAACGTTTTGAAGCTTTAGTTACTTCAGAGGTGCCACGCCCTCTTTTCCGACTTTATCCAGTTTTTGCTTGAAGCTTGCATTTATAATTCTTAGTGTCTGAGTAAAATTTAGTTTGATTATCTTAAAAAACGTTTTCAGTATAGCGGTTTGAAGCTTTTGCTTATATGAGAGGAGCCACGCCCTCTTGTCCAAATTCGCCTTGTTTTTTTAGAACTTGCGCTTACAATTCGTAGTATGTATGTGTATTATGGTTGCATTATCGTGAAAAATACTCCAAAAGCTGCATTTTGAGGATATTTTTTGTATGGGCGGTAGGCGTGCCCGTTGACCGATTTCACTTATTTTCAATCCCCTAAGCTAACTTTGACGACGAAGGCTGTGCACTAAATTCCATTGAATTGTGTTACTTAGTTTTCCCAAAATATGAATTTCCACACGCAGCCAGCCAGACAGACGGACATGGCTATATCGACTCAAGAGGTCACGCTGATCAAGAATATATATACTTTTCTATATCTGCCACGCCTCCTTCTCTACGTTGCAAACGGAAGGACAAAGTGAATATAACCTGGGTGTAGGGTATAAAAAGAGAACCGTTTGGGATCCGTCCGTGTGATAGATAAAAAAATATGGTTTTTACTTACAATTACAAACTTGTTATGCCTCTACACCACTGACCACTGATATAACAAAGAGGTATAAAATTTGTATGCTAAGCAAAAAATTTAAGCCGCCTTATAGGCCTTAAAATCAGACTGTACTGAATCAAATACAGTTTTTCAATTTTATACCGCTTTAACTCACCTCAGCGAAAACAATCAAATATCTCTATAGTGGGTGCCATCGGATTGCAAATTTTAGGAAATGAAAAGGCAGATTTATTAGTAAAAAATTGAGCTCTTCCAGAAGCTCAACCCATTAAAGTTCTAGCCCCGCTTCAACATTTCTTCTCTTTGAAGAACTTGCTAACAGTAGGAAACAGACGCTAAGGACAAGTCCCTACTAGTGCTATAACAAAGCACTTTTGGCCTCGTTTTCACAATGCAGAATATTCCATATATACATATGCTTTCCTTGACGCGGAGTGAGTGCAGTCTGTTGACCAAAGTTGTGACTGGTCATTGTATAATTGGGCATCATGCCTTTAGATTGGGCATAGTTTCTAACAACTGGTAAAGAAACTGTCACGAGCCTGAAGAAGAGGAAACAATTGAACATCTTTCATGTCTCTGCCCTGCTTTGGCAAGAGCGAGGCTAAAATGCTTTCGACAGCCGTTCTTCAACTCCTTAAAGAAACTCACTTAATTTCACCTAGGTGTCATTAAAATGTTTGCTGTACTGACAACAGTTTGGACAAACATCATACTAAAACGACTAGAGTTTATTAATAGATTTTAATCTGTGGAATCACCATGGACCCTAGTGGTCTATGTGCGGCATTATTTTCGCCACCCTAATCTAACCTAACCGAGAGTAAATATTACTTTATTACATCACTCTGTTTACTAAAAAAGTCAAAATTGTCAAAATTGAAGCGCTCAGCTGATAAAATTAATACGATTTCTCTTACCTTAAATAAGAATTCAAATTTATACCGTGCATTATCTTTAACAAATAAATAGCACAAAAAATTCCAAGGCGTACCTTCATTGAAACAACAACGAACAGCAGGGACAAAGCAAAGCGATTTGGTGATGCCAATAAAATGAGCTTGCAATTGCGGAACCGCCATATCGACGACGACAAACGGCCACGAACATCTTTATTCATGGCAACTTTTAATTAAAATCCACTCACGTTCCAAGTCCGAAGTTAATTGTTGGAAAACTGCAACGCCAAGTGCATTAACTAGAGATGATGATGTAGTGGATGAGCGTGAAGACCGAGAAGAAGAAGCAGCAGAAGTGCAAACTATCGAACAAAAGGCTGTGAAACTGCAATGGAGCTCACGGCTCATTATGAATTTTTATCTGAGATTGTTTGCACTTTTTTATTGCGCTTTTTGTATTCGATTGGATAGAAGCTGCTGAAAAATAATTTGCTTTATAGATAAAAATAAGAAGAAGACGAAGAAAAATCACAGACAATGGGGAATCCAAGAGAATCGAGTGATGGTGGTTAAGTGATTGCTTGGTTGTGCGTTGTCTAGTCAAGGTTTTCCCTCAACAGCTGCAGCTGTTGCTGTTGGTGGCCATAGCAGCAAATTCAATTCATATGCTAAAGGAAGTCCAGCAACAACCACTCCTACTTAACAACAACAGCAAAATGCAAAAAGAAGAGAATGTCTTTATAATTACGAAACAAAAACTAATCGATGAGATATCAATATGCTCAGCCTCATGATCGTGGGGAATGTTGATGATTTATTGATTTTGCATTCTATGCTGAATTGAAGTCACATATTGGTGGCCATTGTAGTCAGTTCAGGCGGTTCAGTGTTTACCGCCATCCACTGTTGTGTTTTAATTTCCATATTCCCTCTTAGTATTCTCTGTATTTATGAGGCTTAGATTATCTTATCTAGATACTGATTAAATCAATTTGATGCGCGTGCGCAAAAGCGTATCTTCACAACTGACAGTAATCACGTGAGTACTCGTTTTTTTTTTTTTTTTTGCTGCACTCAAATTTATCAGGGTGATACAAAAAATATTTATATTTTGTATTGTTTTTACTAAAAATATGCTGGTGATTTTTTATTTTTTTTTTTTTGTTAAGTGTTCATTCATATTGGCTTAAAACCAGTTTAGTTTATGCCCCAAAAAAGTCATTTATAAAAAATTTGTTGGTTAGTTTTTTTTTAATTTACAACTTTTAAGTGTACTTGGAAGAAAAATGGGTATTTGGTGTTGTGATGTAAAATATTTGATTGATTATTTGAAAAGTTTTTCTTAATTTTAGATAAAATATCTGTAGGGTCGAATGCCCCTTCAGTACGCAGAATTAATTTATTCGGTAGACATAAGTTTTTTTAATATAGTACAGTACCTCTCCATTGAATTGCGAACGATGCAAAATAATTCAAACTACAACTTTTGCTCAAAAATACAGCAGTATTATTGGATCAACAAGAATAAAAAATTAGGCCTTACTAATTCAAATTATTTTGATTTTATTATATCGGCTATAAATTAATAATCGAATCAGTATTTTGTTGCTCCACCCTAATTTTTTGAAACTGCCTTAATTCTATTTGGCAAAACCTTAGTACAATTTTTTATCAATTTTTTTTACTTTCATAATTTTTCCAGATATGATCATTTTCGGACACTTCCAACAGGTGGTTCAAGTAAAGAGAGCACATCCAAATTTTAATGAATTTAAGCAATTCTTGCTAGCCCTGGATGTATGCAAGGTGCCCCATCTTGCATGAATAAGTATTGAGGAGGAGAATGCTTTCAATTGTTGAAGTGTGGCTGTTATATGTTTTAAAGTACCTCTATGTACTGGCCAGAGCGCATAGCTCCTTCAAGAAAGTGTATGGGACCTGGTCTTTCAGCAAAAATGCAGCCCCAAATCATTACTGCAGGTAGATGTTTGACTGTTGGAACTGTCCAATCATTGGAATACCATTCTCCCGTCCTCCTCCGGACATATTTTGCAGATACTGTAACGGCTTCTAGACGAGACTCCAGGCTAAAAATTACCTTCGAAAAAAATTAAAATGCGGAGATTTTAAGAATTTCTTTAAACCAATCTAACTGCACAACACCCCTTAGTTTGAAAACATACTTTATTCCAGTAGTTAAGACCAAGATCCTTATGCAATTGTGCCCACAAAAATTGCCGTCGGCGCAATTGTTCAGTCAATTTTGGCTTTTATGCTGACCTACTGAAAACAGAACAAATTTCATGAAATCGTCTTCCTAGATTATGTCTCGTTGTATGGACTCCATCGCTTTTTAAGTCATTACAAATACTCCTAAATGTTACGGTTTGGTTCTCCAATGCTTTTTGCATAGTTAATCTGTCGTCTCTCTTAGTGGTTTTCCGCTTTTCTCTACAATTTGCTTGACTGTTAGTAGTTGAATTCTTATATTCCTTTGCAGTTTAGAACACTAATGGCTACATTTTTCGCTTTATCTGAATAGCTTGAACCCCTATCTTTCCAAGGAGCTACTAGATGCATATTTTTTTCCACTTAAATGACAACTTTAAAACCCATTTCTAAATTACAGGACATTAATTAGAATTTGAGAAAGTTTTAAATTCTGGCTACCATTTTAATACATTTTTTTACACGCACTTATTTTCTAATCATCTATCCTTTGTCGCTGTTAAGAAATTTGACCACCTATTAACTTTTTCTTCAACAAATTGCACAAATTTTGCAAGTAATATGAAAATCTGAATAACTGAAATTACTTCCATCGAGAGTTTCTCCTAATATTTTCACAAACGGGCATCAAATTTAATTTTTGAGAAGATGCTTACAGAGCCTAAATACAGTGCAACTCAACTGACCTTACTTTTGATTTTTTTTTATGCAACACTCTACGCGATATACTTGATTTTACGAAAAAATTCTATTATTCGCAATTCAATGGACAGGTACTGTATACCTTTTCTGCAGTAACAGATTTAATATCTTCCATGCATAATTGGCTTCACAATTAATCATACCAGTCGTCAAAGTTCCAACTTTCCAAAATAGAAGTTTTTAAGTGTCTGTGAAATCTCTCTTTTACTCTTGACTTGATCATGATACAACGTCGCAAATTCTCAGTAGTAATTTTCTTAATTTTTCCATGGTAAATATAGTAGCCTTGGTGCTTCTAAGGTTGTTTTACAAAAATAGTTAATAAGTGATTGGTTTTCATATATTGTTTTTAAATGATTAATTTTTTTATTTAATCAAATATCTAAAGATCTGCAAAGAGAATCTGCAACAGCATATAAATTTCTGATAATATATTTGATATCAGAAGTGAAATGTATAGTATCTAAGTTTAGTAAGTGTGTAGGTCTGTGGTAAATCAATTTTATAAATGGTATCTTTTAGCCTTTCACGAGAAGAGGTAAATTGAGTCAACGAGTATGTAAAATTCTTATTGTTCTATGAAAAACGCAAAATATACCAAACAACAAACTTACATACTTTTGAAAATAAGTTTTTTAAAAAAAAGCTTACTGTTTCATCAATTATATGTTGCTGTTGTCTTTTTGGTCTTTTTCATTTATTGTTTTTTCATTATTCTTGAAGAGAGAATATAGAATTTGATGTTATGGGAGTGTTTTTTATCAGTGAGACCAACTTAGCGCTTTCACACCGCATATGGTGCTTTTGGACCGATATTTTGAATGTTTTGCGGTACTTATGAACTTTTACCGATAAAGAAGGAGGCGTAGCAGGTATCGTGAAGTATATATATTCTTGATCAGCGTCACTTTCTGAGTGGATATAGTCATGTCCGGTTGTCTGGATGTCTGTCTGCCCGTTGAAACCATTTGATTATTTGTTGTGAGCAAGATAATAAGATTTAGGTAAATACATTGCTTTCATTGTCAATGTTAGCTTGACATATTGAAAAAGAGAAAAATCGGTCAACGCACACGCCAACCGCCCGTACAATAAATATATTCAAAATGCAACTTAAGGATAATTTTTCAAAATATACATAAATACAAAAGACGGTAAGCGCAAGACAAAGCAAACTAAGACAAGAGGGCTAGGCACCTCCTATATAAGCAAAAGCTTGAAAGTCTTTTGAGATACACCGACTAATTTTACTCAGCCAGTAAAAACACTCTGAGTAAAAACTATACGAACTCGGACATATACCATACAAGAAAAAAGTTCGTAATTCTGTAGTCCAAGTGTTATTTGCCGTAAAAAAACAAAATTTCACCCAGATGGAATACTTAAGTAGTATAATACAATAGTTAGCTCAAGATCTGAGCATAGAACTAAGTAAACTGGTCAAGAGGGCATGGCATTCCCTTAACAAACAAAATTTTTGGCCAGCCCAAAGGTAACTAATTACTTTACAATTTTAGTTAAAATATTTATATTTGAACAGACATTTGATTTATATATTTACAAATTTTATACATCTTCTTCAAATGGGTCAGGTGTAGTTTGTAATGGTACGTAAAAATAATATATTTCTATCTGTCACACGGATGGACCCAGGTTCGATTCCTAGTGCGTTCAGTTGAGTTTGTTTGTTCTTTCGATTTTTTTTTTTTTTTTTCTCTAGTTTGAACTTTACAATAAGGCTTACATCATAAAAATATGAAACCATTTTTATTTTATAATTCTAGTAAACAATATTTACCTTTGGCCATTTGGCATTTGCATTTTACTATACCTATTTATCATGTAGGTCAGTAGTGTAGAGGCTTAGAAAGTTTGTAATTGTAAGTTAAAATGTTATTTTTCTATTTATCATACGGACGGACCGCGGTTTAATACCTAGTGTGGTCAGTTCGTTTTTTTTTTTTTTAAGTTACAGTAAGGTAAATATAATTTTTTATTATTGGAGAGTTTTCACTACATTGACTTGAAATTCTATTAAAATTTACTACAAATAAAGAACTTTTCTTTGTATCCGTGTTTGGTTACAGCGCACCCAAAAACCTAATCAATTACCAAGTAGACTTTGACCCACAATAGGTGCAGCAGCGGGGGACTGGCGAAAAAACGGGCTATGCATGTGGATATGGGAGTTTTCCCTTTGGAGCATGATCTTTTTTTTTTTTGTGCGCCTGTGTAATTGTGTTAAAAACTCTTAGTATAATTTCAATATATTGACCACTCACAAACACCCTATTTCTCTGAGAATGGCAACGCTTGTCCATATGTTATGTACAAGAATGCAAATTTCTTATGCAAAACGCGTCTCTTGGCAAACGATTTGCGGAGACAATTTACGCCGCAAAAAGAAATGCAATTGTTGCTACTATAATTTATGTCACTATTGCTGGCCGCAATGTTGATGATTTGTTGCCAATCAATATGCGCAAAATGAATTCTGACAGATAATGAAAAAAACTAAAGAAAACTCTTGGGATTCATCAATGACATCAAATGCAGCCAAAGCAGCAAATCTTTTGTTGTTAACGCGTCGTCATATTCTACTGCTGCTGTTGCTGGTGGTGCTGCTAATGATGCGCCTTAGTTGGCAACGCTCTGCGCTATGCATACTTAATTAAAAATGCAACAAATTATTAAATCTGTCAAAATATGCAGCTCGAAAGATTATGCGATTTTTTTATATTAAATTTGTATTTTAATCCTCTAAATTTAATATGCGCGCAGTTTTGGTTCTTCTTTTTGCTGTTGCTGCCATTGAGTCTGCTGCTGCCGACACTCAATTTGTCTTTATTTGCCACGCCTCAATGAGCTAGCGCAAGTGGCGATATTTTATTTTGGAGCAAAACTTGTGTGCGCCGTCGAGTTTATTAATTAGGCTATGACTTGCCTGCGGCGGACGGCGGCTATGGGCGATAGTTGTTGTGTTATGGTGGACGATGACGGATTCAAGGGTGGCAGCATTTGTTGTCTGCGATTTATGGAAATCGCGTTGCTGCATAAATTTTGCGGTTCTTCGTGATTTAATGCTGTGATGTGACTGTACTGTTGCTGTAATTGGGGATTGTGCGCCTCGCGGCACATCTTCGATGTTGTCCACTTCGTCTTCGTCTTTTTACCGCACGCCATAGCAAATGGCGCCAATAAATGTTTGACATGACACTCAAACTGCGCTTCTGATGAATGCACGCATAATAAATTTCAATCTGTTAGTCGGCGGGAATTTTCAAGTTATTGAAATGTCGGTTAGTGTTGTGAATAATAAATTCGGGCCAAGCATAAATCATGTTATGAGCAATAATGTGAAATTAAATCATCTTAGTGCAAATTACTTAATGGACAAATGACTCAGACTTTCCGATACTTTTTGAAGTGGTCAATTGCAAGGCAAAATAATGCGAAGATTTTTTCATTGGAAAACTTAAAGATATTTGGACAGAGATAGGAATGAAAGTTATGCCGGCATTTACGCTTTTATTTTTGTACCTACATGTATTCCGAATAGTTTTTCTTTTTCCTTACTTAAATATTGAAAGTGATTAGAAGGAAATTCATTTGATTTCATTACAATTTTATGATAGGTATTTTTCCAAAATGTAGAGGAATGTCGTCCGGGTTGGGCCGCTGTCAGGGTTGGGCCACTTCTATTTCTCGTATATGGCACGTGCTTCCATCTATGTTATAGCGTCGAATTATTGTTCTCGATGCCAGAAAACTTTTTTAAGCATTACTTGTCACCGGGATTGTCAGTAAAAATTTTTGTGCATTCGTGTAGTTTTCGATAGTTAAAAAATTTTGTAATAGCAGTGAAAAATGTCTCGAAACTTGGAAAAGAACAATACCACCGAAAAAGTAAGTATATATATCCATTAAGGGGTGAACCATTATCAAGTTCCCAAAGGGAAAATTCGATTCCCTAACCTGTTCAAATGTAGTATTGAAATATCGAAAAACACGCTTGTCGTCAGGGTTGGGTCACTCGTGTAGTCAGGGTTGGGCCACATCAATTTTGGATACCCCCAGAATTGACACGAACGGAAAAGTAGCGAGTTCTATGGGCAAGCACGAGAAAACAACGAGTGTAACGCACGAGGAACTATCGACTTCTTCTCGGATTTCAACTTCTTCGTCTCATGAGTACACCCTTTCTACGATTTTGGCATTGGTCGGGCCTCTGCAAGCGGCCGCGCCAACAGTGAAATCTAATCGGGGGCGCCGCCCAATAAAAATCACGTTCTTAACCCCCCCAGAGAACCCCGAAGAGTTACGTGAATAGCACCAGATGCGCGATGCTTCGAAAACGCCTAAAAAAGTCTGAATCGAAATAATTCAATCGCATGCTTTGAATGCAAGCAAGACGTGCACTTGAAGAGTCAATCTCACGAAAAGTTACTATGTATGCCCAAATTGTGATTCAGATTAATGTTATTATGGAGATTTCTCATCGGAATTTGGTATAATCGAATAAAAAACAACAAAAAGTTTCATACATATTCATTACCCACTATTTTAGTACATATTGCATCGATATTTGGTGGTGGCCCAACCCTGACTACAATGGCCCAACCCTGACTACTTTTTTTATACCCTACACCCAGGGTATATTCACTTTGTCCTTCCGTTTGCAACGCAGAGAAGGAGGCGTGGCAGGTATAGAAAAGTATATATATTCTTGATCAGCGTCACCTCCTGAGTCGATATAGCCATGTCCGTCTGTCTGGCTGGCTGGCTGGCTGGCTGGCTGGGTGGCTGGCTGGCTGGCTGTGTGTTGAAATACACTTTTTGGGAAAACTGAGCAAGATAATTCAATGAAATTTGGTACACTGCCTCCGTCGTCAAAGTTAGCTCGGGGGATTGAAAATGAGCAAAATCGGTCAACGGACACGCCTACCGCCCATACAAAAATTATATTCAAAATGCAATTTTAGAAGTATTTTTCACGACAATGCAACCACAATACATATAAGTACTACGAATTGTAAGCGCAAGCTCTGATAAAAAACTGAGCGAATTCGGACAAGAGGGCGTGGCACCCCCATATAAGCAAAAGCTTCAAAACGCTATACTGAAAGCGTTTTTTGAGATATTCGAACCAACTTTGACTCAGACACTAAGAGTCATAAATGAAAGCTCTCAGCAAAAATTGGTTGAAATCGTACAAGGGGGCGTGGCACCTCCCATATAAGCAAAAATTTCAAAATGATATACTGAAAAAGTTTTTTGAGATAATCCAACTAAATTTCACTCTGACACTAAAAACTATGAATGCAAGCTCTGAAAAAAAACTGGGTGTACTCGCACAAGAGGGCGTGGCCCCTCCCATATCAGCAAAAGCTTCAAAACGCTTTACTGAAAGCGTTTTTTGAGATATTCGAACCAAATTTGATTCAGACACTAAAAATTATAAATGAAAGCTCTCAGCAAAAATTGGGTGAAATCAGACAAGGGGGCGTGGCACCTCCCATATAAGCAAAGGATTCAAAATGCTATACTGAAAGAGTTTTTTGAGATAATCCAACAAAATTTCACTCTGACACTAAAAACTATAAATGCAAGCTCTGAACAAAAACTGGGTGTACTCGGACAAGAGGGAGTGGCACCTCCCATATAAGCAAAATTTTCAAAATACTGCAGTGTAGGGTATTTATTTTTTGGCCAGGCCAAAATTTACACCCTTACTAGTTTTAGTTTGGTCAATAACTCTTTTTTCCGAAATCGCAGCTAGTTGTCCTAAAGGTATGTTATAGATAAAGGTCCGCACTTTCAACAAAAATAAATAATTTGGTAGTATTCAAATATATAAAAAAGATACAGAGGAAAGTTAAAAAGTGGCCTAATCCTGACGACATTCCCCTATATATTTTTTTCTTCAGAGACGACAAAGTGATCTTTTAAACGAAATCACCCATCTTCGAGGAGTGATAAATAAGTATCCAACTTTTTGGATTTCCCGCACAAAAACTTTAAGTGTAGAAGTATTCCCAGTAACCTTCATCTTTAAGCAGATCACTGTAAAATTATACGATAGTGGTCATTTAAAATGTGCTCTACAGCCATTGAAAGTGCACAACCTCGTGAATTTCAAAAAATTACAAAAAACCATCACCAAAACCAAGTAAAAGCTTGACAAATGCTATGGAAAATCTGTGTCATCAATGTCAATGGTAAAAAGTGGTTTACTGAGTCCTGCTATAGTTGTACCAGCATAAGTGACGCCGGACGCTTCGATCGCACAAAAAAAAAAACGCCACATTAGAAATAGTTGATAAAATCCATGGAATGATACTGAACAATCGGAGAATGCAAATGTGTGAAGTGGCTGAGGCTGTAGGCATCTCAACTGAGCGGGTACATCACATTAGGATGAACGTTTAGGCATGAAACAGTTATCCGCGCGATGGCTGTAGCAATTGCTCACACTCGACCACAAACGCAACAAACGTTTTTGCGTCGTTTCGTAATCGTGGACGAAACATGGATCTATCACAAGACACCGGAAACCAAGAAAAAACTAAGATAGTGGGTTTTTTTAGGAAAAACGTGCCATAAAGAGACCAAGGTGGGTCTGGTGGCCAACAAGATTACGGTCACTGTTTTTTGGGATTCACGTGATGTAATCCACTGCGATTACCTTGAAAGGCTAAAACAATCACTGCTAAATACTAATCTTTGCTTTTTGACAGATTGGATATTGATTTGAAGCAGAAATGACCACAGTTCGATAATATATAAATGTGCTAAATAAATGTGAAAATTATGAGGCAACGAAAAAATTCTCCAGGCTTAATCCCCTACGATTATTTCCTGTTTCCAGACATGAAGAAATTTGGGTCGAATGAAGAGGTCATTACTGAAAAAAATAATGCCTGTTTTGAGTTTATGTGCTTTCAATGGCCCAGATCGCTCATAACAGTAGTCTGCGAATACATGAAAGTTAATGGAAGCAGTTTTGGACTCAAAGTTATTGTGTGGGCAATTCAAAAAACTGGTTACTCATCAATCACCTCTTGTATGAAAAATTCTCTGTGAAAACGGTGCAACTTTAAAGTCGACCATCAGCGATCGCGCTGAAACTTTAGTCTATTTTTTATTTTGCCCGAAACCGATTTGTTTGGTTTCGAATGTGGAATGGTATTCATGTTCGGCACCTTTCTACTAAATTTCATGACAAGGGCTAGTATGCGAGATATAATGGGATGTTACAATATGTGTCCCGTAAAAAATGTCGAAAAATGTGTGGCCAAAAAAGGGTCGATAAATGTGTTGCCAAAAATAGGGTCAAATATTGTGTCGCCAAAGTGTCGAAAGATTTGTCGCAAAAAAATGTGTCTAAAAATGAGTTTCCATAGAAATGAAGTAAAATGTATCATCAAAAAGTTCCAAAAAATGTGTCGCAAAAAAAAGTTACTTCAACAAAGTCCCGAATAATGACCATCTGATCAGTTCCTTATAAGTATCTTATACTAAAAACCTTAATAACGTTCCGAACTAAATCGTTATAATGAGTTTGATTTATCTGATCCAGTATAAAATATTCCCTATTAAAACTTTTATGAGAACCTTATTAACTATATGTGGATCATATATACTGGGTGTCTTGCATAAGGTTACGAATCTTATGGGTGATAGAGGAGGCCTAGACTAATAAAAAATTGCGTCTGAAGGGCGGTATAAAATGTACCCCTGGGAAGTTATAGGGTTAAAACTGATTTTCTGACTTGTTTTAGAAACGTTTTAGAGAAAATATTTCTATGGCAAAGTTTTAGCTAATTGTAAGAGCTTTCAGGTAGCGTATATAATTTATAGGGTTTAAGGGATTTCACAAAGTTCTGGACCTTTAAATTTGATATTTTAATTTTTTCCCCATTTTTTGCCTTTGGCGGGCATTTTAGTATGAAAAAGGTCGTACTAACATACCTTTTTATAGTTTTTTTAAGACCTCTTTAAATTTTCTTTAATCCGATAGCACGTTTGTCATACCAAATTTTTTGATTGAAGTCAGAAAAAAAAATACTTTTCAAACTGATTACTCGCATGCGTCGCGCTGCATATGTGCGCGCTACTCGTGCCTTCAAACGGAAAAGTATTTTTTTCTGACCTAAATGAAAAAATTGGTAAACAAATGTACTATTGTATTAAAGAACATTTGATGAGATTTAAAAAAAAAAAAAAAATAAATAGGTATGTTAATAGGACCTTTTTCATCAATAGAATGGCCGCCAAAGTCAAAAACTGGGGAAAAAAATTAAAATATCAACTTTAAAGGTACAGAGCTTTGCGAAATTCTTTTAAACTTTATAACCCATATACTTTTTCTGAAAGCTTTTACAATTTGCTAAAACTTTGCCATAGAAATATTTTCTCTAAAAAGTTAGGGTGATTCAAGAAAATTTTTTTTCTAAAACAAGCAGGAAAATCAGTTTTAACCTTTTAACTCCTCAGGAGTACATTTTAGACACCCTATCTCGGTGCAAATTTTGTTAGTCTATGCCTTCTCTATCACCTCCCAGAAGCTTCGTAACCTTATGCAATACACCCTGTGCATTAAATTTATATAGAAAACTACTTGCAAATATGATACTCTCATTAGAATAAAAACTCTGATGAGAATGATGCGATTTCTCCTCAGAACTTGAGCCAATCGGCAGCATAAACGAAAATTTTATCAGTCCTTGAAAAAAATTTGTGATAACGATCGGATCCGCTCAAAGGGATCAGGTTGGTTTCGTATGAGGTGTGAAGTTTAAACATCTCTATCAGAACCTAAACTAGTTTCAGGACAAAAACTTTCACAGCAGACCAATTATGACAAATTAGGTACCAGATAACAGGAAAATTGTTGCGGCATTTAAGAACTAATCAAACCTAATAAACTTTTATGAATGTAAATAACCTACCATCTACCATTTCAACAATGTTACGTGGTTTATGGGCAACATCTAAGTAATTGATCATTTTGGAGGTTGAATAGAAGCAAAATTGTTTTTTGATTTTAATAGTTTTTCTGCAGCTGAAATACTTCAAAATCAGTTGAGTAATCTTTTAACAAAAATAAGCTTTAAATTTCAATAACCATAGCCATTAGCTACGTTTTGATGTTATTTTTATTTTTCTTGTAACTCCCCCTCCAGTTGTCATTGAAAAGAACCATATAAAAATCCCAACTAATAAAAAATGCAAAACACTTGCAATGGTTCAATTATCTTCCCACACATTACAAATAAAACAAATAAGAGACTTTTAATGACTACTAAATTTCATAGATGAAGGTTTATTACCCCAATTCTTTTCTCGAAAATCAAAACCAATACGGATAATGCGATGTAAAAAAAAATCCCCAAATTTGTACGTTTTCGCATTAGTTTTGTTTGTTGGAGTTTTTTTTTTGTTTTTTTCCATCCACAAGTGCCGAATTCTTTTAATTCTCATTCAAACCATGAAAATGTAATTAAATTAAATCACAACAACAATAATCGCAGCAACAATAGATAAGCAACAACAAAAACTAAAGCAAAAAATAAAAGAGGAAGAATTTAATGCCAAAAGTTAACGCACGCAGCATCGGAAGCGATTCCGATTAAAATCGTCGTCATCATTATCAGCAACAACAACAACCGACGTCGACTACAAATTAACATTTTTATGAGCCAACCCGTTGAAAAACAGCGACAGCAACAGCAGCATTACTAGCAACATTATATGAGAAGCAAATGCTGCTGCTGCTTCCTCTTTAGGCCAACTTTCAGTTTCAATTTAGTTTGGGTTGACTTTTTTTCTGTCTGTCTTGACTATGTGTTTTTGTTTTCAATGGCTTTCATTGGTTTCCATTTCATTGAAATCGAAGTTTAAGTCAAAACCAAAGTTGACCAAAAACAAAACTTTGCTTGTGACGTTGTAATCATAAAAATGCTGATACACTCAGAAGATTTTTGATTAAAAAAACAGTGAAAAAAAATTTCTAGAATAATAAGTATCCTTCCTATCTCAAAAAACGGTATTAGTAAAGCAATTTGAAACTTTCGCTTATATGGGAGGAACCACGCAGTCTTGTCCGAATCAACATAAGTAGTTTTTGCTCAGAGCTTGCAACTACCATTCCTAGTGCTTCTGTGTATTTTGGATGAGTTAGCGGGAATAATGCTCATAAAATTGATACTAAAATGATTTTCTTTTCGGTAGGTGTGTCGGCTGACCGGTTTCGCTCGTAGTACCAAAAAAGCAAAGCACTAAAGAATTCCTCGTTGCCGGTAGAGGGTTAAAATGTTCACCGACACCCATTTATTTATCCTCGCTAACATTTCTCTCAAATTCATTTGGCATATCCGAAATTTTTCTTAAATACACTAGCCCTTTTTCAAACCCTTAAAAGGGGCTCACAAAATTTTGATAAAAACATCAAGAGAGAGGAATAAAATGTTCACTGACTACCATTGATTTTTTCTCTCCAATTCTACCCCCATTTTTCCACAATTTAATGGGGCTTCCATGTAAAATATAGATGGAGATATCAATTTCGTATCGGAAGCACTTTATAGGCTTCCACAAATTTATTTGACTCTTAAGGAATTTCAACTTATCCAAAGTTTTTCAAATCTCTAAAAATTCTATTTTTATACAATATTTTCGGACTTTTTCAAAATTCATCTTCAAAAGCAAACTGTATTTGAAAGTATTCTTAGATCCCAATACCTAAAATGAAATAGAAATATAGCTATTGAAAAATCACTTGAACTAAATTGGATCAAAATATCACATTTTTTGTTTTCATTATTTGTTTTAAATTTTAATGTATGATAAAACATTTAGAAATTTACTCCTCTCCATTGAGCAACAACGAAAAATCAGCAAATATTTTATAGGAAAACCTTTGTCCACATATGAGGACATTTACTCCAATGCAGTTAAACTACCTCAAAAAAAATTTAAATATCTCAATCTGAAATATTTTTATAATGTTGAGAAACAATGCATTTCCCCGTGTGCGTTGCTACACCTTCTCCTGTACATAGTGACCCTTTGGTGAAAAAGATTTTCTTCCAGTTAAATATTGTAAAAATTTATGAATCGCGAAGAAAAATAAAAAATAAAATTTTTAAATTTTTGGTTCCGATTTCGTAGGAGGGACCCTTGGTGAAAAAAAACCGAAAAAAACTAATGATGCAGAATAACGCGCCGTATCCGAACACTAAATATATAAATTTTGATGGTAATCGGTCCAGCCGTTTGGGAGTCTATAAGAAACATACATACAAACATTAATTTTATATATGAGCCATTCACTGCACAAAGTGATTAACTCTACTTTTCCAAAAATTTTGAATTTAAACGTCAAAGCACTTGGTTTAGTCATAGCTTATTATAGTTAGGGAGCTGATGGCCATTTCGATATATGATAACATCGTTGGTGATACTATCATGGTATGTACTTGTAAATAAGAAAAAGCAAGTGGTTACTTAATATTGTCCCGAAATCTGATTTGTTTTTTTTTATCGAATTTAGAAAATGTTAAAAAAAAAATCCTGCCATATATCATAATGATTAATTAGGTAGGGTCTCGAGAAAACAAAACGATAGACATTGTGGTCACTGATTTTCTTTAAAAATCATAAAAAATCGTTCTTACGCGTGGTTCTTACAAATAAAGTAAAATTTAGGTTTCTACTTCCCTATTAAAGTTAGAAATCTGAATTTTTGCACAGACCTTTATTTTAATATTCTAAATGTAACCAAAACTACACATAATGTCGTGTTTCCATGTCGAGATATTCGAGGTCAAAGGTCACAAAAAATATTTTTTGCAAATACCTCGTATACCATTAGTTATTAGAAAAATTTTTTATGACAATTTTATAGCTCTAAAATTTCTACAAAAAAAATTCAGAAGTTTTTTTTCGTACTACTTATAGTTTAGAAGATATTTTAAATCAAACGCAGTCTAGCTCCTATTTTGATAGCAGAGTATACTCTGGCCTATGACCATATACAAAAGGTATCTGTCCTTGAAAAATCAGCCCGCAAAGCGTCTATCTGTTGTATTTTTATGCTAAAGGACATTCGATAGAACTATTCTGATTTACGACAGACACAATGAAATGACTTATGGAGAGTCTAACAAAAGTTCGCTTAGTTGGCGTCATGCTATAAATTTTTAGTAAATCAAAATATTGCGTATTATTTGTTATAGCCTTACGATATATCATTTTAATTTTCAGAAAGATTGGTCAAAATGGAGAGAAGAAAACGTAAAATTCGTGATACAATGTCAACAGATATTCCAATGCCAACGCAGCAAGAGATTCGGTTTGCTATTCTCTTTGAATTTCGACGTAAGCTCAAGCCTATGGAAATATTTAATGAATGCCAAATAGCATTTAAAGTTAATGCGCCATCCCTCGTGACTATTTCAAAGTGATTCCGAATATTCCAGACAAGTAATTTTTCTGTGGAGGACGAACCTCAAGAAGGCCGCCCAAAATCTTCGACTGATTACGCAAGTGTAGCGCTGGTGAAGTCTAAAATTGATGAAGATCCAAGATTGACACAGAAAATCATTGCTGAGAAACTGGGCTTGAATGCCAAGGCTGTACCGCGAATATTCAAAAATAATCTTGAATACACGAAGAAATCCGCACGATGGGTTCCTAGAATTTTAAGTGATGCTCAAAAAGAGGCACGTGCGTTTTGCTAAGTATTTTCTTGAAAAATTCAAAAACGGAGAATCTAAAACTTTCAAGAAAATAGTAACAAGTGATTAGTCACGGTTTTAGAAGCACGATCCTGAAACCAAACAACAATCCATGGTATGGAGCCCAGAAGGTGCAAGACCACCTGTTAAAGTAAAGCAAAAAAAAGTCAGCAAAAAAAGTAATGATGTCAGTTTACTTCACCAGAGAGAAAGTTGTAGCTGCTATTCCTTTGGAAAACGGTCAGACAGTTACTGCTCAATGGCATAATGTTTACCAAAAGTTTTCCAAAATTTATTGGGAAAACGACAAAAATGAAGCTACGCCGCTACTTTCTACATCACGATAATGCACCAGTGCACATTGCTGAAAAAACGACTGCTTTTGTTGCGCTTTCAGGCATCGAAGAAATTCGTTCCGCACCTTATTCCCCAGATCTAGTGCCTGGTTGTTTCCAAAAATAAAAAAAAATTTGAGAGGGAGAGTCTTCAACAGCAATGAGGAGATAACAAATGCGGTGAATGATGAAATTGCAAAACTGCAAAGATGCGATTTTGAAGACTGTTTTTCAAGATGGACTTATCGACTTGAAAAATGTATCAAAATAAATGGCGATTACGTTGAAAAAATGCAAATAGATGAAAAATAAAGTTATAAATTTAAAAAATTAAATTTAAAAGTATTTTCAATTCAACTAAGCAAACTTTTGTTAGGCCCCTCGTATAAATTGATTTACTCCAATCTTTACAAAAAGCGAAGTCTGTCTGACGGTGTTATCACATAATTTTTGCGGCCACGAGCTCTCTAACTATTATATATTTAATAACTTTCCAAAATGATAGCAATTACCATCATTATTTGAAAAAAAAAAATTTTTTTGGTCATTGACTAATAAAAAGGTTATTTCAGAAGTTATTTTGGTTTAATTCGTGCTGAAATTCATTCCTCATGCTTACTATAAAAAGTTGAGAACAAGTCAAAATGACGAGACCTCACAATCATCTGAATAAGAAGACTTTATGTAAAAAACTACGTATATTGATTCGTCGTTTTCTCCACTTTCTATTTTATAGAGTCGTGTTGTGCAGTGATATTCTCATATAGGGTAGAAGGGGGAGGTTTCGACACGTGGGAGGCTTCATCAGTGCCAAATTTTGCGATTTCTATCCGCACTTACTCCCGCGTGTTAACCAAAAAGTCTTACTCCTAAAGGTACGCAGCTATCATAAAAATTTCTCGGCGTAATTCGGCTAGGGTGCGTAGTAAGTCGTGATTTTGTATTTTTATAGCAAGTTGATGTAATATTTGCTTCTTGCTTTTTGTGTGATACTCGGTTAATAAACCATAAAATTTCCGTTTTTTTTTTAGCAGATACTTAAATATATTATTACTTTAATACTACATTTTAGGTTTGCAAAATAAATAAAAGATAACTGCGAAATTTTGGAAATTTGGAAACAAGTGGATAAGGGAGGATTCGTCAAGTGTAAATGGGAGGATTCGACAACTGAAATTTTTACATATGACTCAATTATTTTCCATGAATCTGATTTTTAACAAGATATGGAGTTCGGTACTTATTCCGATGTGCAAATGGATATAGAATCAGCCTGAATCATGTCTCGAACTCGTTCAAGGCTCTGACCTTCCTGGTCCGAATGATTTGCTGGATATGGCCCCGATTGAAGACGACATCCCTGATTTTCGTTCTCCCATTGTATCACCGGAAGCAATTCGTCTTTTACCATCTACATTCAAAAGGTTGCAGGTTTCAAAAAATCAAGGGAATCAAGAATTTATATGACTGACGAAGCCTCCCCAAAAGTGGGAGGTTTCGTCATTTATTTTAACTTTGGTTTATTGGTCACATTTTCGAAAATAGCAAACATATCGATTTTTTTGTAATGTATAAAAGAAGCACACATATTCATGCATAGTCTATGTGTATTCAAAATAACATGCACAATTGCATTTGGAAGATATAAGGACTTTTTTGTTAGGGTGTCGAAACCTCCCCCTTCTCCCATACATATGTATATATTTCATTTTTCTAAGTGTAGTTTGTTTATCTAATATTTTTTGTTGTTATGTAGTGAGTATTCCTATTGCTGTTGTTATTGTTTTTGTTGTAACTAATCGCTATTAAGCTGCTGAGGCACGTCCACGCTTCATGCTAAACCACGTTTGTCTCTACATATTATTGTTGTTGTTGTATTTAGTGCTGTTCTTATGATTATTGCTGGCGTTGCCTTTTGCCTATAGTGCCAATGCTGTGCTTTTTTTTGTTGGCCAAAACGACATAACTACGGCTAATTATGTAGGCAGCAACAACAACAAGAAAAGCAACAACATTGGCGCAACAAAAACAATTGGCTAGTGTATTTATTGCCTGGCTCTCGACTGACTGGTTGTAGGTGAAGGTCACGTTGTGTCTTAAATGTTAATTCTCGATTTGTTTGGTTTTTTGTATTTTTTACTACCAACATTTAATTTAAATTAATTTGTTTAGAATTTGGCCAAAACAAAAAATCAAAGCGGGAGAACAGAACAAAAACAAAATGAAAAATCTACAAATGATTTTGTTTTTTTAATTTACATCCATATTTATTTAAATGGAAAATATCGCGCATCCACACATATGCCGCTGAGCACGCTTTGTCATTATGTTTTTGTTGTTTTTATGCCTATTTGTTGTATGTTTTGGACCCCCCTTTTTTGTGCCAACATTCGCTTAAACATTAAACAAGTTAATTGTGCTATTAAATCTTTGTTGTTGCTGGTAATAACTGTTAATTTGTTGTTGTTAGTAATACGCCAGATTAACCAATTTTTGTTGTCAGTTTTGCTTGTTTTTCGGTTTTTTTTTCTTTTTGGTTGTCGTTTGATTTAGGCAAATTTTTTTCTGGTACTTTTGTAGCTGTCATGTATTTGACATCACACATGTATTATGTCATTCCAATTTAATTGCTTAGACATTTGTCATTATGTTAATTGCATATTGCAGTTCTTTAGTTTAGCACAATTTTTCGGTCTACTGAATGAAAATATGGCAGTTTGGCTTAAATCAAAAGGAAAAAAATTGGTTTATTTCTTTAGATAATTGATATAACCTTCTTCACTGATGTTTAGAACAAAAACCTTGACTTCGAATGCGATAGTATTAAAATTTCCGTCCATTAGTAAAATTATAGTCAAATTATCTTATACTCTTGAACTATGTATCTGAACTACTATCTTAAACAATTAACAAATTTGGGAACTTTTGGCAAAGGTGGTCATCGCTAAAATTCGTGGTTTCCCTAAACAACATGCGAAGCTTACCCTATCCTTCTTCTTTCCGCAGAGCGTCACTTGCTTTATAAACAGCCCAAAGAAGATCACCACCAAAAACTAAGAAAATATATCTTGCTATAGTGGCGACGAACTTCTTTCGATTCAGAAATCCAAGGATTCGCCGAAATATCAGATAACAGATGATGATATTTCAGATTTTGTTATCTTCCGATCATCCGAAAATACACAATAATCCAAGCAGCATTTTGTATCAAGAATCATTTTAAAGTGGTCGTTACTTTTTAAAAAAAAACCTTACAAGACCAATTCAAAGCTTATTTTGATGTCGAAGAATATTACTAAGCGATGCATTTAGTAGAAAAGAGCAAAACAATTTGATGTGCCCTCTCTACATAACTACAAAAACAATGTTTTTATACCTTACACCCAGGGAATACTCACTATGTCCTTCCGTTTGTAACGCAGAGGAGACGTAGCAGTTATGAAAAAGATGAAAAAGTATATATTTATATTCTTAATCAGCGTCATCTTTTGAGTCGTTACAGCCATGTCCGTCTGTCTGTCTGGCTGGCTGGCTGTCTGTGCGTGGAAATTAAAGTAAAACTGAGCAAGATAATTCAACAAAATTTGATACACTGCCTCTATCGTCAAAGTTGGCTCGTGGGATTGAAAATAAGCGAAATCGGTCGACGGACACGCCTTCCGCCCATACAAAAAATACATTCAAAATGCAACTTTGAGTGTATTTTTCACGACAATGCAACAAAAATACACACAAATACTAGGAATGGTTAGCGCAAGCTTTGAAAATTAACTAGGCGAATTCGGGCAAGAGGGAGTGGCACCTCCCATATAAGCAAAAGTTTAAAAATGCTATACTGAAAGAGTTTTTGAGATTACCGAACTAAATTTCACCAAGGACTATAAATACTGCAGTGTAGGGTATTTAATGTGGGCCAAAGGTAAAACCCTAACTAGTTTTTTTTTTTTTTTTTTTTTTTGACCAGCATGATGAATAAAGTGAAAAAAGTCCATTGAAGTCTATTGTGCGCATAAAAAGTTATTCAGGCTCAAAGGTCGCTAAAATTAGTTTTTTGCAAATATCTCTCTAACACAAACTTTTACAGAAAAATTTTTCTCCACAATTTTGTAACACAGGAAATTTGCTATTTAAAGATGTAAGATGTTCGTGTAGCTTATAGTTTAGGAGATAACCCAATTTCAAAAAGTTGTGCACAGTTTTTATATGTAAATGCTACGTATAAGTTCATATTAAAATATCTTACTTTTAAAATTGCGAATACTCTTTAACGAGGAGCCGTACAAAAAAAATTAAAAAACCGTTCAAAAGATAATTGGATTCCGCATACACTAGAGCGCCCACAAGATGAATGAAATGTGCAAAGTTGTGAATTTGTTTGCTCCCCGTCCATTTCCTGAAATTAGAGGTCAAAAAAATAAGATCTCAAAAAAAAATTTGGAATCGATAGTGGAAAAATCCCAGCCGGTTTTCGATCAAAGGTCGAAAAATTGACTAAAAAAAGTGGAGTCGCTTTGACTGCCCGTTACTTCAAAACTGTTCATTTTTTCATAATACTTTCAAGACATCTTTTGTAGAGCATGATTAGGTCAACATTATCTTCTTAGAAAGTTTTGGTCCAAATATTAAACTTGTTGCTGTGTCGGTACAAAAATTTAAATTTTTTAGGAAAATTTTCATGTTTTTTTTTTGCTATAAATTGGTTTTTTGTAATTTTTAAAGGGCGGAATATTTGTTATGGAATTCTGTTGTTAAAAGAAATTATATTTCAATTAATTTAAAAAGAAAAATTTTACAAAAGTATTAAATTTTAAGGTATGGAGCCGGTCTCAAAGTTTGGAAAAAATGAAGTATTTTAATTTTTTTCTTTTAATCGCTTTTTTATTGGATGCAAGAAAAAGTATTGCTAGTTGTTATTAAATGCATCATTTAGAACTGCTTTTTGCCTTCAAAATGAGCTATGGAATGGGCTTGTGCAACATTTTTTCAAAAAGTTATGATCATTTTAAAATGACATCATGAAAGTTAAAAATCATGTATGGATTTTCTATAGCAATTGCCATATTACTATATCTTTTATAATGTTATTTTAAAATGGTCATAACTTTTTAAAGAAAAATCATGCAAGACCATTCTCTAACTCATTTAGAAGAAGAAAAACGGTACTAAATGACGCGTTTAATAAAACAGACCAAAACGATTTTGTGAGTGTTCTACACAACCTCAAAAATCGTGTTTTTTGAACATTAGGGGTAAGATATCTCACAAACCATAAGTGATACAGCAATTTCGCGTCCATTTTCGTATTCAACATTAATAACTACATCTAAAATTACTATTTTGGTTTTGATTTGTAGTCGTTTTTTTTTAAATACCGTTTTTCGACCTCATTTTAAAAACCATGCCGTGAACCAATTTTGAAAACTTTTTTTTCTTATTCAGTAAATGCTCAGGTGCAATTTCACAGCTTTGTGCAGTTCTCGACAACTTGATTGGAATTTTTTCCTGAACCGCTTGCACGAATTTGGAAATTTTCGATTATCTCTACTGGAACAGCCCAAAAATGCACTAAAACGAAAATTAATTCTATTTTCGTGCTTAGCAATCCCAAATTAGTTTAAGAAATATGTCTACTGAAATGGTTTCTTACCAGATTAAAAATTAAGAAGAAAAAGTAAAAAAAAAAAAATTTTTTTTAACTTTGAAATGGGCTCCATTTCTTAAAAACTAAAATTTTTCCTTTAAATTAATCAACGTTTAATTCCCTACAATATAAAAATTCCAGAACAAATATTCCATCCTTTAAAAATTATAAAAAACCAATTTATAGAAAAAAAGTCATGAAAATTTTCTTAAAAATTTAAGTTTTTGTACCGAAACAACAACAAATTTAATTTTTGGACCAACATTTTTTAAGAAGATAATGTAGACCAAGTCATGCTCTACAAAAATTGTCTTGAAAATATTATGAAAAAATGAACAGTTTTGAAGTAACGGGCAGTCAAAGCGACTTGCTTTTTTTAGTCAATTTTTCGACCTTTGATCGAAAATCGGCTGGGTTTTTTCCACTACCGATTCCAAATTTTTTTTTGAGATCTTATTTTTTTGACCTCTAATTTCAGGAAATGGACGGGGAGCAAACAAAATCAGAATTTCGCACATATGGGCGCTCTAGTATACACCTTGTTAAATTTTTTTTGGAGCGACTCATGGTCCAAGAGATATTCTTCAAAAACCGTTAAGGTTTCGAAAATACTGGTTTTCGAAGGATATCTCTGAAACGGTAAGTCATACGATAAAAAGCAACAGCATCAATTTTGTAGAAAATCACAAGATCTACAAAAAATAAGCCACATGTGTACAGTGTACACATTGAAGTAACCGTTTAGAAGTTATTCAATAAAAACCGGTTTTTTGCCATTTAGAGGTTTTTTTTTAATATCTTCTAAACGGTTACTTCAATGTGTACATATATGGCTTATTTTTGAGTCGCTCCAAAAAAAAAAATGTAATACGGTGTATACAGAATCCAATTATCTTTCGAACGGATTTTTAATTTTTTTATACGACTCACACTGGGGCTATAGAAGTGATTAGGTTCAAAACCACCCAGACATCGCAATTTTCATTGAAATATAAAAATTCTTGAAGTGGGCTATTCGTTTTGTCATACTGAAGAATGGTAACAAGCTTAATTTCCTAAATGTGACTTTATCAATTTGCCGAGTGACCTTGAAAAATTTAATTCAATGTTCAAAAAATAGAGATACCATTGAAAATCTTTTTTTACTCAAGAGGAAAGCATCTGACGAAAAAAAAGTACAAGGCAAAAAATGCTTAGAATCGTCTAAGGAATTCGAGAGATCTTTTTGGATTTTTTTGGAAACTTTTTTTTTTTTGAATAACACTAGTTTACAGCCAAAATTCCCAGTGAATGCCATTATTCATTTTATATGTAAAATAGGCTGCTGATTCCGAAAATCGCATTATTTTTTTTTTATTTCGTATCGTTTTCGAGATATCGGTCATTTTCGGTTTTTGGACCAAAAAAAGGATGGTTCCACTTAAATACAAATATCTCAAGAACCAATGTTTTTGTTTAAACGTTTTATATGTCATATTAAAGGTAATTAATTTACCTACATATGATATTCACACTACTCTTTGGTTGGTTTGTTAGTTTCGGCGAAATAAATTGATTTCTAAAAAAACATTTTTTTTTTCGAAAAAATTAAGAAAAAATGAAAATCAACTTCAAGTTTATGCAAGAAGAAATAATTTTTTTATAATATTTTGTTTTTTTGGATCATAGACAATACATTTGTGAAGAAAATAAGATATCATTTAAGAAAATCGATGGAAAAATGCAAAAGTTGTATACAATTCATTGATAAGTTACCAAAATGCGTTTTTCCCTATTTTTCCGTTTTTTTGTAATAAACTGTTCGAAAATTTGAAACTTTTTGTAAAAGAAATTAGAAAATCCAAAAAATTCTTAAAGAAGGCATTAAAAGGAAATACCCGTGCCTCGCCGTTTTTCTCCAGCACGTCAGATTTTTTTTTAATCGATTTTTGAAGTTTTTTAATCCACTGTACATGAAAAAACAAATAACGCATTCTTGTGTTAAATCGATGAATTTAACTATATGATCCTTACATCTGAGGTGTATTATGTGTTCAGTAAACTTATGCAGGATACTGCGAGGAATATTTTTGTAGAAAATTTTAACCCTCTAAAACCCTCACATGTAGGTCATTTTGACCCCCACATGAAGGTCATTTTGACCTACATGTGGGGGTTTGAGAGGGTTAAAATTGTCTACAAAAATATTCCGCGTAGTATCCTGCATAAGTTTGCTGAAGACATGATACACCTCAGATGTAAGGATCATATAGTTAAATTCATCGATTTAACACAAGAATGCGTTATTTCTGTTTTTTCATGTACAGTGGATTAAAAAACTTCAAAAATCGATTAAAAAAAAATCTGACGTGCTAGAGAAAAACGGCGAGGCACGGGTATTTCCTTTTAATGCCTTCTTTAAGAATTTTTTGGATTTTCTAATTTCTTTTACAAAAAGTTTCAAATTTTCGAACAGTTTATTATAAAAAAACGGAAAAATAGGGAAAAACGCATTTTGGTAACTTATCAATGAATTGTATACAACTTTTGCATTTTTCCATCGATTTTCTTAAATAGTACTTTATTTGCCTAACAAATTTATAGACTATGATATAAAAATACAAAATGATTTTTAAAATTTTTTTTTCTTGTAAAAATCTGCTGTTGATTTAGACATTTTTGTAATTTTTTCGGAAAAATATACTCTTTTTTTCAGAAATCAATTTATTTCATCGAAACTAACAAACCAGCCAAAAAGTGACGTGAGTATCATTTGTAGGTAATTTAATTACCTTTAATATGACATATAAAATGTTTAAACACAGACATTGGTTCTTCAGATATTTGTATTTAAGTGGAACTACCTTTTTTTTTTTGGTCAAAAAACCGAAAATGACCGATATCTCAAAAACGACACGAAATAAAAAAAAAATAATGCAATTTTCGGAATCAGCAGCCCATTTTACATATAAAATGAATAATGGCATTCAGTGGGAAAAAAATTTTTAATCATTTGTAAACTAGTGTAATTTTTGAAATTTTTTTTTTAAATTTTTTCAAAAATTATTCAAAAAACAAAGTTTAAAAAATTCCAAAAAATATCACACGTATTGCTTGGACGATTCTAGGCACTTTATACCTCGTTCAATTTTCGTAAGATGCTTTCCTCTTGAGTAAAAAAAAGATTTTTGCCTTCCGAGGGCGTTCAAAAGCCAAAATATCGCATTTGGCGTCCAAATCCCATCTTGAGTCATATTTAGGAAAGTAAGCTTCGTACCATTCTCCAGTATGACAAAACAAATATCCCACTTTAAGATCTTTTATATTTTGATGAAAATTGCGATTTGTGGGTGGTTTTGAACATGGAGTCCCCAGTGTGCGACCCCTCGTTAAAGAGTATTCGCAATTTTAAAAGTAAGATATTTTAATATGAACTTATACGTAGCATTCACATATAAAAACTTTACACAACTTTTTAAATTGAGTTGTCTCCTAAACTATAAGCTACACGAAAACATTTTTTACATTCTTACAAAGGAAATTTCCTGAGTTACAAAATTGTGGAGAAAAATTTTTCCGTAAAAGTTTGCGTTAGCGAGATATTTGCAAAAAACTGATTTTAGCGACTTTTGAGCCTGAATAACGTTTTATGCGCACAATGGACTTCAATGGACTTTTTTCTCTTTATTCATCATGCTTTAATAGAGACAAATCCAGTGAAAAAAATTCACTTGGAATTATTTTACACATCAGATCTTTTTTCGTGTAATTTTTCTGGGCTAATATTTTATTAACGAAAAATATTTTTCTTTCAAAATTTTTACTACTTAGGTACTTTCTACAAAAATCTTTTTATGTTTAAATATAAACCCACTTATTACAGTTATCCATTTAATAAAATCGATGAGTCTGCAAAAACTGAAAGCAAAATGCAACTTCTAAAAAATATTAAATATGTTATCGAATAAAAAAGAAAATTATGAAAACAAAAAAAAATAACACTCCATTCCTTGATGCTGCAGTTTTCGATTAATTGAATCGCTAACGCTTTGCAGCTACTTTTTTGTTTTCGCGATGATGGTGATGACGTTATTCACGTTGTTGATAACAGCTCCATTGACTAAATATGAGTATGAATTCCAGTTGATGACACAAATAAAATCATCTACATACATAATTGCAAAAACTTACTCATATTTTTCAAACTCAAATACATAAATAATTGGAACTTTAACTGGCACTTTAATATAACATTTCCTACAAAATTTATATTTTTCAGGAACTTAAGTTTTAGCTGAATATTGTGAAAACGACCCCTTAATCACCTGTTTTAAATTGAAGTTCAAGGAAACTTTTCGAAATGTTTTTAAACTGTGCATTTAGTTTTGCAAAGCGATTCCTACGATGAGTCACATTAAATTTGAATGTATTTTTTCCCAGTGTAATATGTTGTTGTTTCTGTTGTAATCGGCAAGTGCGTGCGTTTTTATTAGTTTGCTTTAACATTTGTTTTTGCCTGTACTCATATTGCATTTTCATGGTCAAATAAATTATGATTTTAATACGAATTAACTACACGAATTTATTTACAAGTATTTGCGCTTTTTTCACTAAATATTTTTAATGCTTTTTTTGTTTTTTTTTTTTTTTTTCTTTAATCGGAATGTTGTATGTTTCAAATTTGAAAATTCTTTCAGATAAACTTAGAATCATATTCCCCTAGAGAAGTTTTTCGCAACCTTGGCACAAGATTGGGATAAAATGAGCCGAAATATATATTTTTATTAAAAAAATAAAATGCAAATATTCTAAATTTTTGTGGTTGCATACACACTAACCCTCAAGCGAACAATTTGTTCACCGCATTCCGCACAACCGGCATACCCGGGTATATAAGGGATAAAATGGCTCACAGCACGTTTTCTTGATGAAAACTTATTGGAAACAAATGAATCAGAATAAGTCTCAATTTCAACATGTTAGTTTAAAACAAATTATGCTTTATCTGTCATAAGATCCCTTTTGAAAAAAGTACTCGCTAAGTGAATGACTCTTGTATATGGAGAACGCAGCTACGGCAATTGACAAAGTTTCATGTGCTTTATATTGTAGCTTAAGCTTATTATAAATGTAATTTATACTATTTATTCTACACACTAAAACATTATAGTTTAAGTTTCTTAGTTTTGATTCCCTTTATTATAGTACGAGATCTGGCAGTAAAAAAAACGTATCGATCGAGTTTTTAGTTAAAATCTAGTTTTTACATATATTTATGAATGGGGAAACATATTTTTGGCGGGTTGCCTATCAAAATGTAGCTGCAAGTATTATCAAATTGCGATAACTTTTCCAGAAATATTGTACATCCCTTTTGGTATTATGTAACCTGTATAATGTTTTTTAATACTTTTCGGCTTTATTTTCTATTTTCCAAACTATGTATGTGTATTTCAACTTTGTTAGATGATTACTTCAGTTTTGATATATTTCTATTTTTACCAAAGAACAACAACAACAGATCTCACTACATGCATATAGGCACTTAAGCTACCAATTTTTCTGAGGGCACATAGCGCAGTCCATTGATAATTGCGCTATGTAGAGATTGACTTTGAAGGTTCCTAGTTCAATCCTGGCCTCATACAAAAAGTTCAATTTTTCAATTGTTATTTCATTTAATTTCAAATAAAATTAAATAAAAAATAAATTGGTCTGATGATGGTTATGTGGCGGTAACCGTAACATATGTGACCATAGCCATGTTTAGTAGTTTTTTATACCCTACACCCAGGGTATATTCACTTTGTCCTTCCGTTTGTAACGCAGAGAAGGAGGCGTGGCAGATATAGAAAAGTATATATATTCTTGATCAGCGTCACCTCCTGAGTCGATATAGCCATGTCCGTCTGTCTGGCTGGCTGGCTGTGTGTGGAAATACATATTTAGGAAAACTGAGCAAGATAATTCAATGAAATTTGGAACACAGCCTTCATCGTCAAAGATAGCTCGGGTGATTGAAAATGAGCGAAATTGGTCGATGGATACGCCTACCGCCCATACAAAAATACCTTCAAAATGCAACTTTTGGAGTATTTTTTACGACAATACAACCAATATACACACAAATACTAAGAATTGTAATTGCAGGCTCTAAGCAAAAACTGGGCGAATTCGGACAAAAGGGCGTGGCACCTCTCATATAAGCAAAAGCTTCAAAACGCTGTACTGAAAGCGTTTTTTGAGATAATCGAACTTAATTTTACTCAGACACTAAAAACTATAAATACAAGCTTTAAGTAAAAATTGGATAAAATCGGACAAGAGGGCGTGGCACCTCTCATATAAGCAAAAGCTTCAAAACGCATTTTTTGAGATAATCCAACCAAATTTCACTGAAATATTAGAACTTTAAATGTAAATTCTGAGAAAAAACTGGATGAATTTGGACAAGGGGGCGTGGCACCTCCCATACAAGCAAAATTTTCAAAACACTGCTGAGTAGGGTATTTAATGTTTGGCCAGGCCAAAGGTAACACCCTTACTAGTTTTCTCTTATCCTAATTGTTTCGTATACTTTACCTCCTCAGTACCTTTAGGAAATAAAAATAACACGGAAACCTTTTTTTGATGGGAAAAGCCTTTGGCATAAAAACCCATATTTATTGATTCACTATTTAAACAAGAATTAACACAATTTTATAATTTACTTTCCTTAACTTTTAAAACAATACAAAACTGCCATATTTCAGGCATCTTCTCTTTCCAATCTCTCAATTATAACTGAACTTTCATTATTTTTAAAGAAGAAAAAAAGCTAAAATCAATTTATGACACCTCGTATCGATAACATTTTTATCGATACGATACAGTGCCAGCTAAAACCTATAGTTTTATATTAAAATATTGCCATAAATAGATTTCTCCGGTACTTCATTCTAGCTGTTCTGCCTCTACTGGAACAATACAAATCTTCTGCACGGGTCTCATCAGCTCATTAGTTTCAGTTTTGATGACCACCGATCTGACCATTCCATCCTTACTTGGTATCAGCTTGCTTACCCGACCAAGTGGCCAGTGCGATGGGGGAAAGTTCTCACTCTTGATTAACACCAACTGTCCTACCTTCAACTTCTCCTTCTCTCTTCGCCATTTCTTTCTTTCCTGGAGAGTAGTTAAATACTCAACTTTCCATCTATCCCAAAAATGTTGCACCATTAATTGGCGCTCTTTCCATAACCTAGCACCAACCGTAGTTGGCTGACTTTCCAAGCTAAAAGGCAATGTCCTAACCAGCGGCTCACCCACCAGAAAATGACCTGGTGTCAAAGCCTGCATATCATTTGGGTCATCACTCAAAGGATGTAGAGGCCTAGAGTTCAAAATTGCTTCAATTTGTATTAACAAAGTTAAAAACTGCTCATATGCCAACACTTTTAGTCCAACTATCCTTTTTAAATGAAATTTCATCGATTTTACAGCTGCTTCATAAATGCCACCTTGGTGTGGCGCTGCTGGAGTCATAAACCTCCATTCTGTCCCTTTCTGATTCAGATGACCAATCGTTTCATCTCCTGTCCACTTTCCAAGGGCCTTCCTTAATTCCTTGTTTGCACCAACAAACGCAGTTCCGTTGTCACTGTATATTTTGTCGCAGCGACCTCTCCTCGCAACAAAACGTTCATAACATGCTATGAACGCCATAGCTGTCATATCTGTCACCACATCTAGATGCACGGCTCTAGTTCTTAAACATATGAAAACTACTACCCAACATTTTCTTCGGGTTAATTGCGCACCTTGCTTATCTATCACCTTGAGCTCAAAGGGACCAGCATAATCCACTCCTGAGCATGCAAAAGGCTTTCCAATTTGTGATCTATCAGCTGGAAGAGCTGACATCAACTGATCCTCCACCCGTGCACTATATCTAGCACACACCACACATTTGTGAATAACTTCACGTAAACCGCTTCGTAATTTAGGAATCCAATATTGCTGTCTTATAAATTGCATCATAATTTGAACTCCACCGTGTTTTGTCCTCTTATGTGCACTTTCCATTATAAGTCGCGCTAAGCGCGAGCCATGAGGGACAATTACAGGATGCTTCATTTCATAATCTAGCTCCGATCTTTCTAGTCTGCCACCTAATCTTATTAGCTGCTGGCTATCCAAAATTGGCTTTAGAGCCTCAATTTTGCTTCTTTCCGGAAATGCTTTACCACTCATCAAAGCTGCTATTTCAGCATGATAACTTTCTCGCTGAGCATCATGAATCAAAAAGTGCATCGCAAGTGCTCTTTCCTCATTAGTTGTCAGCGGCACTTCTACCTTATTCCTGCTACTATATTTTGCTCTTACGCTAACTTTCTTTTTTAGAATGTTTATAAAGCGGTAAACAAACGCAAGAATGCTGACTATTTTTTCCAAATTGTTGGTATAATCTACTAAAGAAACTTCTTTCCCTAAACCTCTTACATAAATTTGAAGAGGGACATTCAAAGCTCGAACAAAAAGAACTCTCGATTCCACATGCGCTTCTTCTGAACTCTCTGCAATACTGTTCTCTTTTGGCCAATCCGATTGCGGCAGGCTGAGCCATTTGGGACCATGAAGCCACAACCTGTTCTCAACTAGCTCCGATGGGGTAACTCCTCTACTTAACAAATCAGCTGGATTATCTTTACTACTAACGTGGTGCCAGCATTTTACCTCCGTATTTGATTGTATGGATGAAACACGATTTGCTACATACGTCTTTAACCCGAAAGGTAATTTCCTCATCCAGCAAAGTGCCACAACTGAATCCGTCCATAACATATACGGTACGTCCAGCCATTCCATCGACTCTCTCACTTGAACTAATAATCGTGATAACAATTCAGCGGCTGCCAACTCCAATCTCGGAATGGTAACTGTCTTTAATGGCGCGACTCTCGTTTTGGATACAAGTAGCTTGCTATTTATTTTCCCTTTTGGATATTCTGTCCTAACATATATCACTGCTCCATAGGCTGACGCGGAAGCATCCGAAAAACCATGTATTTGCATATGCACTCTGCTTGCAGTGCCTATCCATCTATCTATCCGAAATCTTTCCAACTGCAAGATATCTTTCCAAAATTTTAAAAATTTATCTTCAATTTCCGTAGGAACGAATTCATCCCATTCAATACTTAGCTGCCACAGATTTTGAATAATTATCTTTCCAATTATAGTTACTGGTGAAATATATCCATTGGGATCATATAGCTGTGCTACACAGCTCACAATCTTCCTTTTCGTGATCTTTCCCGTGAGTTCTGGTGTTTTCACCGTAAAGGTAAACTTATCCTCATCTATCAGCCACTTTAAGCCCAATATCGATGCTTTTTCTTTCACATCATCCTCCCCCGAAAACACCATTGAACTCACATTGACAGAATCCATTTCCGAAATAAGTTTTCTGCTATTTGACTTCCACTTGCACAATTCAAAACCGGCGCTATACAGGATCTTATGAATTTCTTTAGCTAATCCAATAGCTTTACTTTCTGTATCTGCTCCTGAAGCACAATCATCCATATAAAAATCATTCTGAATAATTTTAGCAGCGGCAGGTGATTTTTCTTTTGCATCCTCTGCTACTTGATTAACACAACGCACCGCTAAGTAAGCAGAAGAGGTTAGACCAAATGTAACTACAGATAACCAGTATTCTCTTAATGGTTCATTCCGATTCTCTCTCCAGAATATCCGCTGAAGATCCCATTGTTCCTCAGCTAGCTTCACTTGATTAAACATTCCTTTAATGTCAGCGCAAAATGCTATTTCATGTCTCCTAAATCTCATTATAATTTCGTGCAAATCACGTTGAAGCTTTTCGCCTAGTAACTGAACATCGTTTAAAGATATTCCTCTCTCCGTTCGACAGCTTGCATCAAAAACTATCCTAAACTTCTTAAGCACGCAATGATGTGGAATATAATAAACCGGCTTTCCCTGTTTTGGATTTCTTGTAGCTGGCTTTATATGACCTATACGTATTTCATCACGCATCTTGCATACATACTTTTCTCTTAAACTTTCGTCTTTCTCTAGTTTTCTTTCTAAATATGTAAACCGTTTGCGGGCTACTTCCCTCGAGCTTCCCATATTTTCTACGTTATTTTTGAGTGGCATCATCACTATGAAGCGACCATCTTCATCTTTCCTATAATTTTCTATAAAATGTTTTTCAACTATTTCTTCTTCTAATGTTCTTTCTGGACATTTCTTTATTTGATCCATTTCCCAAAATCTGGTTAAAAATTTATCTAATTGTTCGCTTTCTGTGTATTCGATCACTGAAAATGCACCAGTGGCTAAATCTGTACTTTCCTTTATCGCTCCTAATTTTAGTGCTCCAAAATCTGTATTTATTGTAAGCACACCATCATCTGTTTTCGAAATAATTGTCTGAGCTATTTTTGCAAAAAAGCCGACCCCTAGCAAAATGTGTATTTCAGCTGATTCAAAACATTGCGGATCCGCAAGCTGAAAATTTTCTTCCAAAGGCACCCTCACTTTGTGTGCTTCTGCAATCGGTTTCCATTCACTTTCCTCTGGAAGAATCCAGAATACCTCTTTCAAATGAAACCTGGACTCAAACCAGGGATGAATCTCTAAAATAACTTTTCTTTGTATCCGAAGGGGGTTGCCATCTATTCCCACTAATTTGCTTGACATAGGAATACTTTGCCATTTCGTCTGTCGAAATAATGCATTTGATATAATGTTAATTTGGGCTCCGGTGTCAACTATTGCTTTTACAGGCCCAAAATACAAACCTTTCCAAGCTAAATTCAACATAATAGTAGGGTATAAAGTAATTTGTTCAAATCTGAAGGACGAATTCAAATAAGGCTTAAAATCTCTTTTTATTAATTTTCTTGTTTGCCACAAAGCAACATCATTTTCTTTATCCCTCTTTCCCCTTAAGTTATTATTTTCCCACGGCTTCTCTCCTTTTTTATAAAATACCTTTCTGGTTCCATCTCTAGAAAATTTTTCGTCAATCTTCCTTTCCTTGCTCGTTCCTTTCACCATTTCACCTTTCCGTTTCTTTCCTAGTCATAAGCTTCTCTTTTCCATGTCTGCTACAAGCACCTTCTTATTCAACTCCTTACGAGGGCATAAGACGCTGTTGTGAGCTGGTGCGTCTGGACACCTGATGCAATAACCCTGATGACAATTTTCAGCTTTGTGCCCCTTCTTTAAACAGTTCGGGCACAGTTGACGTCTATTCACAAAATCTCGCCTTGAGTTTAGGCTTAGCTCCAAAAATTGCTCACACGAATAGATCATGTGGTCTTGGCCACATAAATCACATGCAAACTTTTTCTTTCCGGTATCATTTCTTGATCTTTCCATATACTTTCCCTGTTGATGGTCTTGTTTCATTTTTGGTGGACCACGGTTTACAAGCTGTGCACCACGACTTTCAAGCTGGACATTTTGCAAGGCTGCTGCCTGCTTATCGATAAAAGTCAACATTTTTGACAGCTTTGGAAAATCCGCATCGCGCTGTAACTCCCATTGTTTGGCAGTCTCTGCATCTAGCCTTTCATGGAGGCTGTGTATGAACATAAAATCCCAGTGATCGATTGGAAGGCCTTGAGCGCGAAGCTGTCTTGCCGTCTCATGAGTGATGTCTGACATCTTTTGTAAGTCTCTTGCGCTTGCCGTTCCCTTAATTGGTTGAAGATTGTAAAATTTCTTTAAATGCTCACGACATACAAAATACTTATTATCATATTGCTGGTTAAGCCTTTCCCATGCTTCTGCGTAACTTTCCTCTGTCAGTTCCCATTCTCCTAGCGCACGCGCCGCCTTTCCAATCAAAGACTTTTTTAAATATGAAAACTTATAGATCGCTGATATTTTTTCATTGCTATGCACCGCAGCCACAAAGCGATCGCGAAAACCTTGCCACTTAGTAACGGTTCCATCGAACTCGCCCCAAGTATTCGTCATATTGTGCTGTTGAAAAGGCATAGATAACTCTACTGCTATTCTCTTGTCATTATTGCTGCCTTCTCCTTGGGAAACATGCGCCCCAATCTTTCCTAGTAGCGCTGCATGCGCTTCAAAATATTTCCTTTCCAAACTGCTATTTTCCTCTTCCAAACTTTCCATATCTGCCAAATCAGCCTCTAAAATTAGCTGTTCATATTTTTCGCAATACTTGCTCCAATCGCCTTTTAAACTTTCCAGCCTTACTTTTGCATTGATGTGCTCCAATGTGCGAAACTCTTCACTTTGCACAAAATCCAACATTCTTTCCACTGGCTTTCCGCTTATTTGTATGCGCCGACGCAATAAAGTTGAACTAAAAATCAAAAAAAATAGCCATTACTTTCCCATTTTTTATTACATAAATTTGCGTTCAATTCGTGCTTATCCCTAACTCGATAAAATTTTATCGTCTTTCCGTTTTGACTTTCTTAAGCTTTCCACTTGCACAATAATTTCTACTTTCCACTATCCAAACATCTATGCTTGCCATTGCTTGACCTCACATAGTCTTTCCTTATGTAAAATAATCTTTAATTTTTGCAATTCCTTTCCCTTATGTCTTTCCTTATGTAAAATAATCTTTAATTTTTGCAATTCCTTTCCCTTATGTCTTTCCTTATGTAAAATAATCTTTAATTTTTGCAATTCCTTTCCCTTATGTCTTTCCTTATGTAAAATAATCTTTAATTTTTGCAATTTCTTTCCCTTATGTCTACCACTATTGGGCACAGGCATAAGCTTTCCATGTGCGTAAAAAATTTTAGTTTACTTTATTCTAGTCCCCTATGTTTACCACCATGGGCCTCGCATAGGCTTTCCGCCGGCCTTTCCTTTTATTTTGCAACGCAAAATATAATTTCGCACGCACTACGAAATTTTTAATTTGTCCATTTATTTGTTTTCATTATTAAAAACATTCATGCATGCACATACATATATTCTTTCCCCTATCCTTTATGCTATGATCTACCATACTTCGGTAAACAAAGCAATAACATACGCTTGACAACGTCAGCAAACAAAAAACTTTCAAAAAGAAAAAATTCGGTTCTACGCTTTCTCTTCTTTCCCTTTCCACTGTCACTTTTTGTGCTTGGCTTTCTTGTTTTTGTTCTTTCCCTTTTTGCCTACATGCATGCATGCTGCTTTATATTTTATATTTTTATTGTAACTGTCCAATATTCTTTTCTTTTTTTCTTTCCTTTTTTCTTTCCTAAAAATTGCGCATATAATTTAAATTTTTAAAACTTTCCCTATTCCTTAAAAACACATTGAACGCAAAAAAAAACACACACAAAGACATTACACTTTCCACACATACTTGCTTTTCTCTGCAGCCGTTGCTTGTTGTAAAGTTTGTGCAGCGGTCGGCTGCTGCGCATCACCTTCCTTATTCCGACCTCTATCTTTATTTTTTCTTTCCATATTTATTTATTTTTAAGATTTTAGTTTTCAATTTTCAATGTTTATTTATTTTATTTCAGCCTGTTGTTATTTTTCGCGTCGATTTTAAAACACGTACGTCACTCACGATGCAAGAAACACAATTGAATTCAGAATCATTCCGTGTGTTTTAGCGTACCACTTTTCCATTCTCTCTTTTCCAGTTTCGCAATAAGGGTCGAAAGCGAACATCGCTTTGTATATTCAGCATGCGTAAGAGAGTTTTCAGTATACTTTGCTCTTTCTGTCTTTCGCTATCATAGCATTAATTTAAAAACTTGCAACGACTGATTCGTTTATTGAGCACGCGTGAGAGACTTTCCAAAGCATTAAATTGAGAACTTGCAATGACTGATTTGTTTATTGAGCACTCGTGAGAGCCTTCCCACAACGTTAAATTCAAAACTTGCAACGACTGGAATACGCAAACAATATTTCACATTTTGCAAAATGGCTGGTGTTACTTTCCATAAAATTATGTATATGTTCTTTCCATTTCTAGAACAAATCTTTCCACTTTCCAAATCTTTCCATAGAAAAAATTCGTTACAAATTAAAGAACAAATTTTCCCCTCTTTCCGTTTATATAAAGAATTTTATGTTAATTTTAATACAAAAATATACCTTTCCATGAAAAACAAAAACAATTTCTTTCCGAACTGCTATCCATAGGCGCCATTTCATGTGGCTCGACGTGGACCATAATGTTTCGTATACTTTACCTCCTCAGTACCTTTAGGAAATAAAAATAACACGGAAACCTTTTTTTGATGGGAAAAGCCTTTGGCATAAAAACCCATATTTATTGATTCACTATTTAAACAAGAATTAACACAATTTTATAATTTACTTTCCTTAACTTTTAAAACAATACAAAACTGCCATATTTCAGGCATCTTCTCTTTCCAATCTCTCAATTATAACTGAACTTTCATTATTTTTAAAGAAGAAAAAAAGCTAAAATCAATTTATGACACCTCGTATCGATAACATTTTTATCGATACGATACACTAATTGTTATGATATTCTAAGTTGAAAAATGCATTAAATTTTAGATTCTTGCAAATAATGACTAAAAGTTCATAAAATTAGCATAATTTTCATATAGTCAACATAAACCATTTTAATTTTTTCCAAAGTCATTTTCAAATTTGAAAATCTTTAGGCAAAAATATATAATTTGTATCACAAAAAACAGATATTATTTAAAAACCTGACTTGGGTCTCCAATTACTTAAACTAAAACAAATAAAAATTCCAAGAATTGTTTCCTACAAGCAGATTAGTGGCTTAAGTATAATATATGAGAAGAGTCTATTTTTGTGGTCAAAATGAAAATCCAAAAACCACTCAATAAACACTTAAAAATAGAATAAAATAGTAAAAAATTGTTTCTTATTTGAAATAGTTTTATTTTTCATATTCTTTTAAAAAAATGTTGACTCCTTGGGGACCAAGTTTAGATAAAAAACTATTAACGGTATAACCTTTTGCCTGGCCAAACATTAAATACCCGACACTGCAGTATTTTTGAAATTTTGCTCATATGGGAGGTGCCACGCCCTCTTGTCCGAGTTCACACAGCTTTTGCTCAGAGCTTGCAATTATAGTTCTTAGTGTCTGAGTGAAATTTGGTTGGATTATCTCAAAAAACACTTTTAGTATGGCATTTTGAAACATTTTCTTATATGGGAGGTGCCACACCCCCTTGTCCGATTTCAACCAATTTTTGTTAAGAACTTTCATTTATAATTCTTAGTGTCTAAGTCGAATTTGGTTTGAATATCTCAAGAAACGCTTTTAGTGTAGCGTTTTGATGCACTTGATTATATGTGAGGTGCCACGCCCTCTTGTCCAAAGTTGCTCAGTTTTTTTTTCAGAGCTTGCGCTAACAATTCGTAGTATTTATTTTAGTTGCATTGTCGTGAAAAATACTCATAAAATTGCATTTTGAATATATTTTTTGTATGGGCAGTAGGCGCATCCGTTGATCGATTTTGCTCATTTTCAATCCCCCGAGCTATCTTTGATGACGGAGGCAGTGTATCAAATTTCATTGAATTATCTTGCTCAGTTTTCCCAAAAAGTGTATTTCAACACACAGCCAGCCACCCTGCCAGCCAGCCAGACAGACGGACATGAAAGAGGAGGTGACGCTGATCAAGAATACATATACTTTTCTATATCTGCCACGCCTCCTTCTCTGCGTTACAAACGGAAGGACAAAGTGTAGGGTATAGTAACAGCTTTGTTCTAAATTTAGTGAATGAACATATGAAATTTTTATTTAGTTAATTTAGTAGACAGTAATGTAGTATGTTCATGCACTAAATTTAAATTCTTAATATTTTCTCGATTTTGGAATCTTTCTCTTCAGAATTTCGTACCTCAACAAGAAGGAGCAAAATGTCAATTTTGACATCTGGCAACTTAAATATAGTGTTGTCAGATAGTGTCACATGTATTCTCATTTTTTTTTTTTTTTCTCATTTGTACATACAAAAATGCAATGGATTTCGTGACTCAAACATTATTATAGGTTTGTTTGATTGAAAAATATGAATGTTTATGGCATTTATGGAAAAAAAAAAAACTTTTCCCGGACGTTAAATTTACGCGGAATACAAAAAAAAATTAGCCCGGATTGGGCGATTTCCGGAATAAGAGGACGGATGTCAACGCTCACTATGGGAATCGTGGTACCATCCATTTTTTCAGTAAATGTAATTTTTTTTAGCATTTTTCAAACTTTTAACAATTCTAGCTTATTGTTTCAAGTCAAGAAAATATTTCTGAAGTATTAAAAAATATCAAAAATCGCCTTTAAGTCAATATACTTTTGCTGAAACATTAAAGTGTGCTTTGAGTCAACAAAAATGTTGGCCAAACATTTAAATAGCAAAAAACTGCTTAAAGTCAACAAACTTGGATGTACCAAATGGGGGCATTCGTTTTTAAAAACATTCCCAAAATATTAATTCAACTGAGAATGCATAACATCTCCGTTGACAAGAGAAAAAATGCCGAAAATACCACCCAAGGGAGTAACATTGAATTATTTGTAACTTTGAATTAAAATGACATATACAGAGTATAAAATGTTGTTTTTGTAATTTTTGTTTTCTTCCACATTTAACGCTTATTTTCACCGCTGTTTACACAACAGCGCCGCTTTAGCACCCCCAGTATTGTTTGATTTGCTGGTTGACCCGTATGTCAACCAGAGTTGCCAACAATGTGTGAGGGAAGTAAAAACAGAAAACAAAAAACGGAAGTGGCTTTAAATCGATAGTTAATTCGATTATATTTTGCGGTAGCAGTAGCAGCAGCAACAATGCCAACAATTTAAAAGTTAACGTCATTTTATTTGTTTTTGTTGTTTGCTTTGTGCCTTACAAAATGGACGATAAAAGTGCGGTTGACAGCACCATTGGCAACACTGGGCACTGCCACTTTTCACTTACAGTTTTCGCTGGTGCCTTTTCACTTGCATCTTTTTGTAAATAGTAAAATTATTTAATAATAATTTTTTTTTTCACATTTTAAATGTTAAAACGTGACTTTTGCTCAAATATTTCCAATTGTAGTTACTGTAGAAAAAATCGTTTCGTGGTTGTTGTTGCTGTTTGGTTTACGCCACAGTTAAGTAATAAAAAAAGTTTGTGGGTACCTTATATTAATTTATATTTAAAATTTGCATTTCAAAAACAAAGCCAAAAAAAATCATAGAAGTTCGCTTTTGAAGTGTGATAGCACTTCTGGTCTCTAGTGGTTAGCCACTCCTTGACAATGTGGCCAGACTTTTAGCATTTTCACTTTTCATGCGTTTTAATGTGTTTTTTAATTTTTAATAGTATTTTTGCGTTGCAACGCATAAATTTTCGTAAGTTAAATAATGAAAAAAATAAATAAATTTACGAAAAAATTATTTCGAAATTTGTGTTGAAATCTTTGAATAAAATTTGTGTTTTCAATATGCAACAGCACGTTTTTGCAGATATTTTAAAATGTAATTAAAATGCTTAATACTGGCGCCTATGAGATTTCAATGTATAGCCTATACATACATATGTGGAAAAACCTCAGCAAGTGTGGCTTCTCGAAACACTCTAGGGCCAATAAATATGTAAAAATTCATCCCAAGAACAAACAATGGTTGATATGCTCAGCAAATGTGACTTTTTCGAAAAAAAACAAGCATGTGGCACCCTATTTTGGACAGCGAATTATCAATTTTAGATATATCAGAAGTATTTTTTAACCTGCGTTACTGACTTTTTTCGATTGCCTCCCCCAATATCTTCAAAAAACATTATTCGACGGTGATGCACTGAGTTTAGCGAATCGGACTTTCTCGAAAGAAAGTAATTGTTTGTAGAAAAATACTTCTAATATATCTAAAATTGATATTTCGCGGTTCAAAAAGGGTGCTACATGTTTGAAAAATAACTTATTTTTTTCGAAAAGTCACAGTTGCTAAGATTTCCACTCATACGAGTACCAACCATTGTTCAGGCTTGTACTGGGGGGCGATTTTTTTACATATCTGTGGCAATAAACCATTGTAGCTTAAGTCGGTCTTTGATCAGAAGGCAAAACAGTTTAAATTCGTTTCATAAGCATAGAACTCATGCTGATTTGCAATAATAATAAAGATTGACTACTACAACTACTCTGTTTTTTTGTCACAGATATTAATTGGCTCTAGATGCAATGATGACGCAAAGTTTGAGACTGTTTTGTGCACCCGGTTTGTTGTGTCTCTCAAAATAAAATTTTTTAGACGCAATTACGCATGAAAAATCTCTATTTGAGCATTTTCCGAAGCAGAGGTGGCACAACCTTTTTCCCGGCCAGATCTTTTAGTCATAATATTAGGAAATCATATTTCATGAGAAATAATCGCCTTTAGAGCTGCATGTTAGAAATCGAAAATTACCAGATTTCGGTCAAAAACCATTAACACAACTTGAGGGACCCGTGTCTAGCGCTCTACCGGAGGCACATCAACGGGATGCAGTTTTTCTTGCGTTTAAATACCCATTTTAAAGATTTTGAATGCCCCAAACAATCGGCTAAGCCGCCTCAAAAGTTACAGCTCAATAAAAAAGCAAGTTTTTCTATTAACACTCAAAATTTGTGGATTTTGCTCGAATTTCGGCAAAAAAAATTAAAAAATAAAGCTTCCAGGCGGTAGCACATGCATACGGGTGATCACTCGACAAACTGAGTCCTGTTCACACCGAAAGTCACACTTGCTGAGATTTCCCCATATATCGATTTAGTGAAATCGTAAAAGAGAGAAAAAAAAAGGAGAAGTTTATTTCGATTGAGCAATGGGGCCCCCTCTTGCGTATATTTTGACATTTTCAATTATGAGACTGCTATAGGAGTTGGACAATTAGTCTTGGTTTTGATTTGGAAAAATTGTTTTTAGGAGTAACAGCAAAAATATAGAGCACCTACTCTTTAATTGTCCTGAGTTTCGTAGGACCAGGTTAATACCGTTTCACATTAGGTTAAATGATCAGGAAACTGTTTACCTGATTTTGATGAGATCGTTTATAGGAAGATCATGGGCTGGAAAATTGTGCGATGGAACGCCCACGTCGTTACACCTCTGAAACGTTTTGAGCCAGTTTAATGAAATTTGGTACAGATGTGAAAAGCATTAAGGCAGTTAGCATCCATTGAAAAAATGGGCGGAATCACGCCCCCTAAAAACCTAACTAGTCATCTCTCCGAAACTATTCAACGCAAATGTATGAAATTTACTATATAAGTATGTACATAAAGAGCACCTGGACAGATAATGTTCACTGAAAAAAATTAGAAGAATCACCGCTCCCATTTTATTTTTGTCCTCGAAAGAGTTAATGTTCACGAAAGGGTTAATTTTTCTAAAATTGTTTTGAAATTACATATCCCTTTGCTACAGTTATTGGTTGAAATTATATCAAAATTTTGCTTAAATTAATTTCGCACGGAAAAACAAGTCATTTGACCTAATGTGCGTTGAAGACTGTACTCCTTCGAAAATAAGGATGATTTAGACAAAACAAGAATTCGTTAAGTCCTCTTACTCAACAGAGAACCAAAGTTGACTTTGAATGGCGGGCTCTTCGTTTCGAATCTTGATTTGGGACATCACAAAATAAAAACTCTTCGTCTAAGTGGACAGCCCGTCTAAAATTCAATAATTTTGATGTAACATGTTTTGCAATGCTTTAAATTTTCACATGCTAGCCCATTTGATTAATAAAATTTTATCGTTGGTTCTTAAGCTCCCCCAATTCAATGTTATTTCAAGCTTATATTGCGTTTTTCTTTAGAAGTTTATTTGCCTCATTATTGGACAATCATAGTGGGGCTATGTAAAAAGCTGATCTTTGAAAAGTCAAGTACCAATAGTTTTTATCTTTGATGACCAAATGCCTACCCCAGGGTTTCAGAACATATTTTTAGAGTGTAGCTTTAACATGTAATCTTCATGTGCAATATTAATCCATGGAATGTACACGGAGAAAAATACGTATAATAATTTTTACTAGGGTAAGGGAGGGAAATATGGACCACCCATCTTTCTTTTTTAAATAAAACCCAAAATACATAAAATGGAACAGTTAATTTGATGTCATCCAGTAAAGGAAACAATTTACCTTTATTCTGATTCACCTTTAGGTAAATATCTCATCAGAATAAAGAAAAAAAATTGAAAAACTGAAAATACTCAAAATGAAGATAAAAAAAAATTGTAGTGTTATATGGACTATATAGTCCATATTGCCCCACATGCTCATTTGGTACAGAAGTTGCATATAAAAATATCACTTCCACATTCGGCACATTTTTCATGACTCCAAGAACGTCAGATTACACATTCAACCCAAAATTCGCCACGTCGATCTTCTGAGTAAAGGGTATTACATTATATGCATTTTTTATCATTTTTTTCCTTTTTAGTTAACGAATTACATATAGTGACCATCAGACTCGTCATGAAAACTGCAACTAGATTCCCCATCTGAAAAAGATGATAAATACATTTGTTTTTGAGGCTTTTTTCTTTGGTGGTCCATATTACCCACAGCACGTGCTGGTGAAATAAATTGTTTTTTATCAAAAACTCTTTTGGTTAATCAACTAATTTGTGCTGATAAATTATAAATGGTTTTTACTGATTTCATATAATTAACCATGTAATTAAAAACGCGACGTCTTTAAAGTGTAATAATGAAAAATACTCCCTAGAAAAAAATTATCACTGATCTTTTTTTGAGAAAAATCAACATACGACTTCACCGAAAGCTAAAATCGCCCTATTATAAACTTTAGGTATTAGCGTTAAGTTTGAACATGAATAACGGTAAATCCTATGTATGCAGTGGGAAATAACCGTGTGGTCCATATTACCCACGTAGTCCATATTCCCCTCCCTTACCCTATATTGGCTATTCGAAAAATTAAAGTAATCAACACTAAACTTCAAGTATAAATTACCTTACGTATGAACTATTTGATGGGTCCGTTAAGTCATATCTACAAATAAAATGTAGTTAAATAATAAAGGAATATTTACTACAAATTTCCTACATTTGACTATATGTAAGGTAATTTGCACTTTCAGAAAAAAAATGTGTGGTCAATTTGAATTTATAATTCTAGTCAAAATAACTTCAATTTTTCTCACGCACAAAAATGAGTATCATAATTTTCACCTTACGCGAGTAAGGTAAGTACCACCAAAATATAGAGTCATTTTGACTTTTATAATTTTAGTAACAATTTATATTTTTGGACAGACATTTTCTTGATATACAAATTTTTTTGCTTCTACATCATATGCGGAAGCAGCCCAGTGGATATGTATCTGACCACCATTCGGAAGGGCCAAGGTTTGTATCCCGGCGCCGGTCAGTTCATTTTTTTATTTTTTTTTTTGTTTTTTTTTTTTTTTTGTTGTTTGAACTATACAGTAAGGTAAAAATCACACCAATTTTTTTATTAAAATTACTAGACTGTGAGGTCATTCGAACAATCTGAATTGACTAAAAGTGTAAAGTTGTCACTATTCTGACTTGAAAATCTGGTAAAATTTATGAGAAATAAAGTAGCAGGTACTATTTTTTTCTCCGTGTACTCACAAAGCATTTGATTAAACGCTGACACAAATAAATTTCTAATGATTCAAATTGAGATACCGCACCATTCTCAGATAAATGATGATCTAGCAATAAATCTGTAAATCGTATCTTGATCTCTCGCCATCCTTCAGCTACTAAAAAATTCATCTACCTGAAGGATATTCTATAAAATTCGCTGCTACAGTTCCTTTCAGGCTAAGTGTGCTATAGCGTGGGTTTAGCTCGGAGTTGAAGTGGCTCTTATACTTATTGCAGGTCCAATCATAATCGCTGCTTGACTTAACTGGAGTAGCTCGTTCTCCAAAGACTGCATGGGATGGTGAGCTAAATCAGAGTAACAACATGGTCAAATTTGGCAGATGATTGGGCCTGAAGTTATGAAATTTTTTTTATATTTTTTTGTTGTTATTTTATCAAGAGGCATATCCACGTATAATGGGGTACTATTTGGAAACAACTTTCATTTGCATATAAAAGAAATAAATATTTTGTTTTTTTTTTTTTTGCCCAACCTAAATAGGACATTTAAAACAGCTTTTCTGGCTTGAATAAACTTCTTTCATTTGCTAAAATATCAAAATACTTTAGAACAAAAAAAAATTAGGGCGCAAAAATTTTATACAAGTGTTTTAAGAAAAAAAATGTTTTTGCTTAACCAGAAGGTGTAAGTTCAATGACACATTTTTACAAAAAAAAATTTTTTTTTTTTTTCTGAATTTAACTCTTGTTCTTCATGAGTAGCTGCAAAAATTTAATTAAAAAAATAAAACAAAAATTTATTGTCTTCAAAACAACAACATGCCATTTAAATGGGATCAACTTTGTTGGTTAGTTGATCAACATATGTTGACAACAAAATGTTGAACAAGACTTGGGTGCTGTTGGTTAATCAAATAAAACTGAAAACTCTCTGGCCTAATTAGGTTCACCTGTGTCACTGGCGAACAATTGAAACAGCGATGCAAAGACAGCAACAACAGCAACTACAATTGACAGACAGTGGGTAATCAGAAAAAAAAGTACAAGAGAATGACGCATGGCTGCGAGTAAAAAATATCATCACATCACTTCTGTTAACTAAATAAAACAGTCATACAACGATGCCAACAATTACCAAAATATTCGAAAAAATTAAACGGAATTATCCAACCGTACCCACTTTTCTTTTCAATGAGACGTTTACCAACTTTTTTATTTGTTTTACGTTTATTTTTGTTTTTTTAGACAAATAGTAGAGTTTCCAAAGAACAAAAAGGAAACATATTCTTTGTTCATTTACATATAAAGGTGCTGTTGCAAAATCCACACATTTTTCTCGAAACATGTGGCCCATTCAATTTAGCAGTGTAATCTGAAACTGTCTTTCCATGTAACTTTAGAGAACCATCAAATGCTTAGTTCATACGTACGTTTATTTATGTTTGACATTTAGTGTTAATTACTTTAATTTTCTTACTACTAGAGTAGAGTAAAAATTATGACATTCATTGCATGTTCTTGATCTTCACAGGTTTGCCTTGAAGAGTTCTAAGTTTGAATATATTATATTTGAAAAGCACTTAGTTTAGTTTTTCACGATAAGACGTAGGTTGCTCCATAAGCTAGGTGCATAAATTGTGCCACACAGGTGTGACGAATTTCAATGTTTTTTGATGGGAAATTTTGAGCTATTTTCGAGCTTTTCAACAATAATTTCGAGCTGCCTGGGAAATTTTCCATTTTCCGGAAAAGCGGAAAAAATTTTCTGCATAGCTAAGTTTATTTTTTCAGCCAGACGAACCCGCGGGAAGAGTTAGCGATGAATTCTCTTAAAGCAAGAATTTCGAGCTACTTTCGGACTCAAAGCATTTTCCGGAAAACTCCCAATTTTCCCGAAAAACCGCAAAAACTTTTTATATGGCTAACTTCCTTTTTTCAGCCAGACGAATCCGCGGGAAGAGTTAGCGGTAAAATCTTTTAACACAGAAATTTCGAGCTAGTTTCGAGCTGACCTTGAATTAAGTGTTTTCCGGAAAACCTTAAATTTCTCCGGAAAATCCCAAAAAATACTTTTAGGGCTTCATTAATTTTTTCAGCCAGACGAACCCATGAGAGTATTTGGCGATCATATTATTTGACACACGAATTTCGAGCTAGTTACGAGCTCATCAAAAACGAAGAGAGTTTTCCGGAAAACCCTTAACTTTCCCGGAAAATCCCAAAAAAGCTTTTTTTATGGCGGTGCCGTGACATAATCCCATAATCCCCATTTCGTAAATAGGTGTAATATTTTTTTTTTTCACCAAAAACTCCCATTAAATTTTTTGAAAAGTACTTTAAATTAAAGCGTAATTTATAAGCTTTAAAATGATGTATGACTCAAGATAAAATTCGGTCACCAAATGAGAGTTTTTGGCTTTTGAACGCCCGCGGCAGGCAAAACTCTTTGTTTACTCAAGAGGAAGGCATCTCACTAAAAAAGTGCACAAGGCATAAAATGATTAAAATCGTTCAAGAAATACGTGTGAGTTTTTTTGGAAATTTTTTAAACTTTTTTAAAAAAAAAAATTTTTAACTTTTTTTTTTAAAAAAATTTTTCGAAAAACTTTTATTTTTAAATTTTTTTAAAAATTATTCAAAGAAAAAAAAAAATTTTTTTTAACTTCAAAAAATTTCCAAAATGTTAACACATATTCCTTGGACGATTCTAAAATTAGCTAAAACTTTGCCATAGAAATTTTTTCTCTAAAGAAAATTTTTTTTTTTCTGAAACAAGTCCGAAAATCAGTTTTAACTCCTCAGGGGTACATTTTAGACCCCCTCCACGTGCAGATTTTTGGTTGTCTAAGTCTCTTCTATCACCACCCAGAAGCTTCATAACCTTATGCAGCACACCCTGCATAGAGCATAGTAGTGCTTCCCGTTGCAAATTTTTATGACAATTGAAAAGTTTTTAATTTAAGTTTCTTCAGACTTCGTCTTACATTTCGCGTTGTAACATTGTGTTTTATACACTTGAAAAATTAAATTCGTAGAAAAAATGGAAAATTTCAATGCGCCGATTTTCTACGATATTCGAGTGGGTTTATCTTAACAAGGATGTATCGATCGACTAAAAAGGGGTTTTGACGACGAAGCACTATCCAAGTACAGAGTGGTCAAAAGAATCCAAGCGCGAACAGACTTCGCTTAAAGATGACCCACTCGAAAGTCGTCCAAAAACCGCGGTTTTGTCAGTAAACGTCGATGCTGTGCGAAAACTAATTGCAGAATATTGTTATGTGACTCATCGAAAAATCAAGGCTAGTATAGGTATTAATATGACTATGAAACAAACAATCTTGTATGAACATTAAGTAGTGCGCTGGGTGCTGGACTCTCGAATGCTCGAAAAAGAGTCGTGAGTCGAAGTGATGAATCTTGGATTTTTAATTTAAGCGAATATTTAAGGACTCAAATGATCTAGTCTTACAGACCCCGCTTGGCAACAAATGACTTCTTTTATAGAATCAAAGATAAGATGCATGGACAACGATTGTTGATGGACGATGTTTAAAACTTGTGTCTCAGAGCTATCATCTTCAAACTGTTCAAAGTGCTTGGACAAATGGTTTGAGCGCATTACGTCTGAAGAAGGATACCTCAAAAAATTTCAAATTTTTAAACTGTCATAAAAGTTTGCATCCTTCGTAATAGGATGTCAGCCATAAAAGTGAGAGCCCAAAAAAAATATAAAGTGAAAAAACTTTTTTTTTTACAATTTCTTTATGTTTTCATTGTTACGAATTTTGCTTTATGCTAAAAAGTGATCCCTTGACTTTTCCAACTGAACATTGCAGCAGCGAGCGATTCACCACTGACAACGAAAGTGAAATTTCACTTTTGACACTTGACTTTCGGACTGGACAAACACACTTGTAGCTTCTTCTTCCACCACTACAATATCTTTTGACATAACAATGGCCTCTGCATACGTTTTAACACATTTATGTAAACAGAAGTCAAAATAAAGAGTAAAACCGGCGACATCGGTCATCATTGCAAAATGCAGTGAAAAAGTGAAAATTTGTGTAAATTTAAACAAACTACGTGGAGTAACTCAAAAGCCTAACTAAGTGTACTTGACATGACGCTCTTGCACAGTGGGAATCGTAGAAGTTTTCTGACATCAAAAATTTTAATAAATGATTGCTATTGTAAAATTTCAATCAAACTGCATACGCCCCACTGTGCTGTTGTCGATTTGAGAAAATATTTGAGATGTTGGCAATGAATGGACTCGTCCAATGTATGTAGGTCTACGAGTTACCGCAACTCCACTTCAAGTACCTTACAGCATGTACGTGTGTGCTAATTTTTTGTCTTAACTGCATTTATTTGGCATCATTGTTTGTCTGCATGATGCAGGATTAAACAGAAACAACAACAACAGCACTAATAACAATAACAAATACACTCGTTATGAAGAAAGTGAAACTTTTTTCGATTTTCGGGTGTTGCCCTGAACGTGTTAATGCATTCAGCCTAAATTTTTGTTTATTTCTTCTAAATACGAGAGTACGCACTTGCTGACTGGGTTGTTTCTCTTTTTAAAGTATTTTGTAATGAGTTTTAATAAAAATTAAAAATCATCTTTTTATTAACAACCTCCTGTTTGCAGGCAGATATTTTTGAGGTCATCAAAAACATTAGTGAGATAACAATATTCCAGGGGCGTCGTTAAAGTAAAAAGGAAATGAAAACACTTGAATGGTGATTATTCACCGTATTGATGTTGCAGCTTGTCGAACTTGTGTCAAAATCATTGGGTTGTACCACAAAAAAGAGAAATCGCCTAGATCAAATACCTATTTTGATAAATAACCCTCTATTTCCCAAGAAGGCCTGTAGACAGCCTAATTTAAAAAATTTGTAAGCAATATATGTTTTGATTCCGAATTCTAAGGATTTTTGACATGCTTAAAACGAAGACGTAACCAGTTTTGTTATATCACATCAGAATTTTGAGATATTCTTGTTTCAAAGTGAAAAGTAGCTGTGTTTTTTCGGCTTTTAACTTTGAAGTGTGCAATATAGACATTTGGTCACCTAGTCATAGATTACAGGAACACGCATGGGCTTCGATGCATCAATTTTGTGTAGTTTCTTTTTTTCTGATGCCAGGATTTTATCCTTGAAAATAAGAACTTTTCATACTAAGAACCCAATATGGTCACTTAGTCACCTAGCCATGGACCACTGAAACATGAGTGAATTCCAATGAAATTAAATGGAACCAATAGAATATAAAACAATGTTTGAAATAGACCCAATATGGCCACTTTGTCACCTAGTTATAGAGCACTGAATCATGAATGGATTCCAATAAAATAAAATGGGATCTATAGACATAAAACAGTGTTTTAAACCGTATATCAACCTAGTTTAGTTTCTGTTTCTTAATGCCAGTTTTTATCCTTGAAAATAAGGACTTTTCATTCTAAGGACCCTATATGACCACTTGGGCACGTGGCCATGGACCACTGAAACATGAATGGATCCATAGAACATAAAATTGTGTTTGAAATAATATATTGTAGTCTCTTTTTTTTAAAACCAGAATTTTATCTTTGAAAATTTGAACTTTTTATACTAATGACCCAATGTGGTCACTTGGCCGCGTGGTCGATATCCACTGGAATATGAATGTGTACTAATTGGACTGAATGGTTATCATTTGAGTGGGTACAATTGATCATTGAACAGCATTTAAACGACGTTTAAGGAAACTTTACAATTTTTCAAAACAAACTTGCAAGAACTCTACAAAGACCAATTTTGTTCCGAATTGAGTATGTACAAGTATTGAGCTAAGGCGTAAAAAACTACCCCAACCGTTACTCGCAAACCGTTTGATATATCCAAAGAATTCCAACGGATTTTTCTTGTTCTAAAATTCACAAACAAATTTTAATGGGATCAGGTACTAGACCACGATATGGGTTTAACCGAAAAACTCAGCAATCTGCCGTAGGTGCTGATATATCAACCTTTACTTATCAAAAATTAAATTGATGAATCTATTGCATTTTCTGAATTTTACAAATGATTTCTCTCTAAGTGTGTTACCTTTAAAATAATATAAAAGAACATTTTCTTTTCAGACTAAAGACTTTAATATTTTAGACCAGAAATACCACAGAACTCAAAACTTAAAAAAACTGACTTAGAGCTTTTCACTCGAAGGAGGCGATTTACGAATATACAAAGAATAAATTTGCAATAGTTTTCAAAGCTTTAAAAATGCAATTAAAGAATTTTTCACCATAAAAAAAAAAAAGAAACACTCTGCTAGTAAAGGGTGTTTTTTTTAGAGGTATAGAACTTCAAATTGAAATAAAATACAAGAAAATCGTTTTAATGTCCATCAATTTGGCTTTATTGGAAGGATAATTTTATGCCATTAATGCGTAAATATGATTTCGGGCATGTGGCCGCCGCGGCTGGCTCGAATAAAGCCAATTCTACAGGTCCAATTTTCAACCACTTTTTCGAGCATATGGGGCCGTATGTCGGCAATAACGCCACCAATGTTGGCTTCCAAGTCCCCTAACGTTTCTGGTTTGTTGGCGTAGACAAGCGACTTTACATATCCCCAAAGAAAATAATCCAATGGTGTCAAATCACACGATCTTGGTGGCCAATTGACAGGTCCATTCCGCGAAATTATGCGCTCATCGAATGTTTCCTTCAATAAATCGATTGTGACGTGCGCTGTGTGGCATGTAGCGCCGTCTTGTTGGAACCACAACTCATCCACATTCATGCCATCCAATTCGGGAACAAAATAGTCGGTTATCATGGCTCTATACTGGTCTCCATTAACGGTAACTGACTCTCCCGCATTATTTCGGAAGAAGTATGGCCCAATGACTCCACCAGCCCATAGAGCACACCAAACAGTCAGTTTTTGTGGATGTAATGGCGTCTCAAGGGTCTCATGTGGATTCTCTTCACTCCAAATGCGGCAATTTTGCTTGTTGACGTAGCCATTCAACCAAAAATGAGCCTCATCACTGAACAAAATTTTGCGATGAAAATCAGCATCGAGATCAATCTCATTTTCGGCCCATACACCAAAATCACGACGCATTGCATGGTCTCGCGGCTTTAATTCTTGCACAAGCTGGATCTTGTAAGGTCGCAAGCCAAGATCTTTGCGCAAAATCTTCCATAAAGTTGATGGACAAAGCTCCAATTGCTGTGCACGGTGGCGAATCGATTCATTCGGGTCCTCTTCAACATTTTGCTCTACATCGGCAATTGTTTCTTCGGTGCGCACTGTTTGACGTCTCTGCGGATGCGTATTATCACATAGAGTAAACGTAGTGCGAAAACGATCGACCATAAAATGGACGGAGCTTGCGGTAAACTTCGCGAACTGAACCATTATTTTCGAAATAAATTTGCACGATTTGCAAGCGTTGTTCTTTTGTCAACTTGTTCATGATGAAATGGCAAACCAAATTGAACATAAATGACATTAGAGTTGCCAGATTTGACCACAAAATGCTAGTTTTATCTCTATTCGAAAAACAAACCTCTAAAAAAAACACCCTTTACTAAAGAACAACACCCAGACGATACTTAAGTATATTTAATAGTAAACTACCAATATTAAATTAACAAAGTAAAAAATGGTAATTCTTTAGTCAAATAATTTTATTTATATGGCTTTTTATGGTGTGCGAAACTGACTTCATTTTCTATTTTACGACCAATAAATATTATTTCTTGTTAAATTGTTTTTCGATTATTGATTTATTCTTAAATTTAACGTTTTATGACGCTCTTAAGTTGTTTAGTCTATCAAAGTTGACCTGTTGCACCTTCGCATATAATTTTCTTGAATTTCACGACTTGATGTTTTTTGCTGGCCATGACGTTGACGGTTAATTGAGTGCACATAAATATTAAAAAGAAACGTCAAAGATATTTTTACAAGTAACAAGGAGGATTATTATAAAATTTAAGTGGCAAATGAAAACAAAACAAAAAATGTTACTCAAATGACATCTTCTTCAAATGCTACTCTTTTTGGCCAAACCCTAAAACTCTATCAAAATGAAAGAAGAAATTAACAAATTTTATAAAACAAATGGAATCATTTCTTTTTTTTTTTTCTGTAAAATTAACAATTAATCACTTATCACGTATGTCACCAAAAATATTTACAATCCGTAGCTGTCAAATCAAGCCAAACCCAACTACGAGTAACTGCTGCTGCCGCATATCCCAAGTATTGACCCACATAATTATTTCGTTATAAAAGCCCTGCGATGTTGTTGTTGTTGTCGGCGTCTCGTCTCCTCTCCAATTGCTTTTGTTGAAGTCATGATCCGATCATTAAAGATTTTTTATTATCGCACCATAGCCATCAGGCGGAATGGTGCTGCTGTTGCTGGGGCTTCACTCTGGTGCAGCACGAGCGCCTCACGCATTGTCATTTAATTGAGTAGTCGTAGTTTGTACGTTGCACGGCTTTGGGTGGATCATTTTTGTAATGTTTGTTGAGAAAAGTATATCGTTTCTATTAGAATGTCTGTGGATTTTGTTTCTATGTTCAAGGCTGCATTCTAATTTATAATGCCAAACTTTCGTTTCACTCCATTTCGGTCGCCTGATTTGTAAATTGAGAAGATTTCGTCTGTATTTGATTTTAATTTCGACATTAGAGATGGTACCACCAAATTGAATACAAATTTAAATTTTGTTTGAAAAGTTCAGATTGTTCAGATCATGAAATATTATGGCGATTTCCAAACCAGTAAAGACATTCACCTCTTCCATGACAGATTCTGAAGTTGCTGGTTAATATGGTTCTACGCCCAAATATCGGAAAGAGGGTGTAAAAAGCGTGGGATAAGATTTTTTTTTTTTTTTTGTAGATCATTTAGAGGGCAATGTCGTAGAATATTTTTGAAGAACGCTTTAAGCCATTATGACTCTTTTTTAAAAAAGACCTATAAGAACAGGATTAAATGGGTTAAAATGTTCTAGAAAATTGTGCCTTGCTTAATTTCATGATGACCTTGAAACCTCTATCCAAAATTAAAATTTAGAGTTTTAGTGGGGTGAAATTTCGAAAATACGTTTTTGTGAGTATTTCAGCTAAAAAACAATATGTGATTGATTTCAGGTTTCACTTAATATCTTTTTTATATATGTGCATTAGGGGTGTTTTAGTGCACGAATTTTGGATTTTGATACTTGACACCCTCAATTTTGTGAGGTTGGAAAAAAAAATGAGTTTGCAAAAAAAAATTTGGGGGTGGGGTGATGGTAAGGGTTGGCGCATTGAGGTCAAAGATGAGAAAAAACGAGAAACAATATTCTTACTGTCCTACAAGAGTGGCCACCTCTAGAGTGTTCAAATGTATGACCGACCCACAATATTTTTTCTCCCCCAACATTTTTACCAAACATACCTACCTCTTACCTCTTACCCTTAAGGGTGCTTCCATACAAAATTGAGATTTTTACGAAATCGACCCCACCACTCCCAGGGTGCCCCTAGAATGGTCAAATGTATGACCGGCCCCTAATATTTTTTTCTTCCCATACTTACCTTCTATCTCTAGCTCTTAAGGGGGCCCCCATACAAAATTGACGTCATAGACATAAAAAATATGGAAAGGAAATCGTCAAATAGGCCCATAATTGCCCAGGAGTCTCTCCTAGAAGAGTCAAATATATGACCGACCCCCATTATCCCCCCTCCAAAGTTTCACAGCTTACCTCCCCCTATTTCCAATCCTTAAGGGGGCTTCCATACAAAGTTACGGTTTTTTTTTAAAAAACTGCTCCCACTGCCCTAACTGGACCATGGGTACCCCTAGAAGAGTCAAATGTATGACCGACCCCCATTATTTCTAGGAAAATTTATAAAAAAAAAAAGTGTATGGCAGCCCCTTTCAGGGTTGAAAATAGGGGGATGTGGGAGAAAAATATAGGTCGCAAAAAAATAATGGGGGTCGGTTATACATTTGACCCTTCTAGGTGTACCCGTGGGCCAGTTAGGGCAGTGGGGGCATTTTACATAAAAACGGTAACTTTGTATGGGAGCCCCCTTAAGGATTAGAAATAGGGGGTAGGTATGCTAAGAAAAAACTTTGCAGGTTGGCTAATGGGGGTCGGTCATATATTTGACTCCTCTAGGAGTGACTTCTGGGCAGTTATGGGCCTATTTGGCGATTTTCTTTCCATATTTTTCATGTCTATGACATCTATTTTGTATGGGAGTCCCCTTAAGAGTCAGACATACAGGGTAAGTATGTTAGGAAAAAATGTTGGGAAGGAAAAAATATTAGGGACCAGTCATACATTTGGCCCTTCTAGGGGCACCCACGGAGTGGTGGGGGTCGATTTCCTAAAAATGTCAATTTTATATGGGAGCCCCCTTAGGGGTTAGAGATAGGGGGTAAGTATGCTGGGCAAAAATGTTGGAGGGGGAAAAATAATGTGGGTCGGTCATACATTTGACCCCTCTAGAGAGGACCCCCAAACATTTGTATTGCTGTATGTACATTTTTTCTTTTTTTATCTCACCTTTGACCTCGATGCGCCAACCTTTACCCTCACCACACCCCCAAAACTTTTTTTGCAAATTAATTTTTTTTTTCAACCTCACAAAATTGAGGGGTGTCAAGTATCAAAATGTTGTAACTAAGGATCTCCATACATTCTTAAAACACCTCTAATGTACATTGATTCAAAAAAATTTTATCTCAGGAATAATTCCGAACATTTTTGATATTGTAACAAAATAAAAACCGCATCGAGCCGTGGTTTTGTATAAACTGACTTTGCGCGACCTCTAAGTGACCTGCAGACAAATTTAGAAAAACCTAAGCTCATTTTTTCACACTTTCTTTCAGGCTTTTGGGCATAATAGTCATGGAATTACCGAAAATGTTTTTTTTTTTTTTTTTTTAAACCGGTCTAATTAATGAACGTGGTCTTTATTCCACAATATTCATGAAATATCCACCCAGAAACAAAGTTTTAATTTCTCAATTTCTCCTCAATGTCCCCTTAAATTCCCCTTGGAATTCAACTTCTTCTTAACATTCCAAATTCGTATGTTCGCGAAGGTCAGCCGAAGGCTTCGTAATCAAAACGAAGAGCATCTAGGTATAATAGAAGGAAAGCATCTATGACAAACTATCAACTTGCCTTAACTGATAGTTTTCTGGGAAACCAGAATGTTCGCGAAGGTTAGCCGAAGGCTTCGTAGTCAAAACATAGAATGTCAAGGTACAATAGAGGGAAAGCATCTATGACAAACTACCAACTAGCCTTAACTGATAGTTCTCTGGAAAACCCTTAGGTTCCCTCAAGCCACCCAAAAGCTTAATAGTCAAAACCAAGAATATCAAGGTACACTAGAGGAAATAAATCTAAGGTCAACTATCAACTGGCCTTTACTGATAGTTTTCTGGTAAGCCCGAAGGCTCGCGAAGGCCAGGCGAAGGCTTCAAAGTCAAAACGAAGAATATCTAGAAATACTAGATGAAAAACATTTATGGCAGGATACCAACAAACCTTAATTGATAGTTTTTTGGGACCACCGTAGGTCACCCGAAGGTTTTATAGTTCAAACGAAGAATTTCTAGGCATACCAAAGGAAACCTAGGCATACCTAGGCCAACTGAAATGTATTCCAATGTTTTTGACTTTTACCGATTTCCTTGATGTATTTCAATATTTTTCAATCCTTTTGGACTTTTATCGATCGATATTTTAGATATTTTGCGATACTTTCGGACTTTAATCGATTTTTCAGATGTTTTTCGATACTTTTGGACTTTGACTGATTTTCTGTTTTTCGATATATTTAAACTTTTACTGACTTCTTCAATGTATTTCAATATTTTTCGATTTTTTTGAAATTTCACAGAGTTATTGGATATTTTTCGATACTTTTGGACTTTCCACTTCAAGTTTTTCTGTTTCTGTTGGACTAAATAATTGGAAATCTTGCCGTTTATTTTCTTTTGTTCAGCTTAGAGTTTTTCGGAGTCATTGATACAGGCGAGATATCAATCAACACAATTTCTGCGGTATATCACTTGTATTCAAAGTTTTCACAAGTTTTTCTAAAATATTAGGGAAAACCTTAAATTATTCGGTTCAAAATGAACTGAAGGTCCTACCTGACTAAAATTCTACAATTCTGGAGTAACTGTAAGATCAAGCGCTTCAAATTTGTAATCCCAAATATCTTATAACATGCAAAGGGAGAAATGCCATCAGAACCATATCACCCGTAGTAATGGGGTGCCATATCTCCCTTTCGGTATATATACCGCGTAAAAATGCCATTCGCGCTCGTATTCATCCGAAAACGAAATCATATCAAATACTCACGGCTCTGCTGCCTCTCAAAGTATCTGCAAAACAAAAGTCAGTCGTTAACTGTTCAAAAAATTTTTTAAAAATCACACACACAAGCTATTATTGCAAATACAGCTAAACGAACATACCACGATGTCTATCCCGCAGTTGAACTAGACTATGTTCATATTTAAACGCAACGAAAGCTGCAAGTATTTAAAATGATAGGGGTGCCACATCTCTCGAGCTTACCCTAGAAGGCAATAGTATCGGGGAAACTGAATGTGATGAATTATCTACATGTATTGCCATTCATTTGTTACACGTCAATAAAAAGGGCATTTATTTAATGAATAAACGATTTGTTACAACGAAAGCCTGCCTATAAGATACTTTCGGATAAAAAACTTCATTGACTCTGATGAGAAGGATTTTTGTCAACACTAAGTATACCGACAAGTCCATTTTATTCAGAATTAAGGCTGCCATGACATAAACTTTCAGTATGTGTGCTTCTTCACGAAATGGATTGATGATTTCTTCAGTGGATTAGCTGGTCAACTGCAGAACAGCAATATTTTTAAAAAATTGTCATAACATTTTTCACATGACAAACTAAATTTCAAACTTCATAAAAGATCCACCCTATTCTTAAGCAAAAAACAAAAAACACTTGCGCCTGTTGACTATAACAATATGACGATGTTGATGTATTAACTCACTTACTTATGAGATGGTACAGTACCAAGTGCTGGCTCTGCCCCTGTTTTGATGGCAGGGTTCGTCTTTTCGTTTTCTTAGGTCTGCATCCATCAAATAAAAATTCCACATCGTTTTAAAAAAGTAAAAGTGGTACACGCACTATTAACATTACAACTTTCTACGAACACACAGGCATTTTTGTTGTGCAGAAGCACATGGCACATAGCTATAGATGGATGTTACTCCTCACATAACGCAAGAAAACGTTCAAAAGATTGACCCACAGTTTATGGAGATTAAAAGCCCCTTGTTTTGTTTTGTTGAGACATTTATTGTATTGTTGTTGTGGTTTTTATTGTAAGTACTTTAGAAATTACATACAAAAACAATAGCAATACAATGGGATTTAAGTATTTGACATGTTTTTTTATACAACTGACATGTTTTCTACTTCGTGATGAAGAAGAAATTGAGACAAACAATTTTACAAAAAATGTCGTAAATTTAAAATTTACTTTAATATTTAATAAGTACTAACTACATCACATATGAGTATCGGAAAGCATCTTAAATATCGGTAATAATTCAAAACTATCGAAAAATATTGAAACGCACCTAACAAATCGGTTAAATTCCACATGCATCTAAAAACATCTAAAATATGTATGCGAAAATGTCCGAGGTAACGAAAATTTTTAATTTAAATCAAAGAAATCGTTCAAGTAGGTACATCGAAAATTATCCAAAATATCGGTACAGGTCCAAAAGTATCGAAATACATCGAATAAATCGAAAAGTATTCAAAATATCGGTAAAAGTCCAAAAGCCCATATCGAAGGCATCCAAAAGTATCGAAAAATGTCTTAAATATCGGTAAAAGTCCGTAAATATCAAAAAACATCTTAAAAAATTGTTAAAAGTCCATAAGTATCGAAAATTTGGAAAATATCGGTTGGAGTCCAAAAGTATCGAAAATAATCCACTATATTGGCGAAAATTCTAAAATATGTGATTAAGTTCAAAAGTATCGAGAAACAACCAAAATATCAGCAGTCCAAATATATCGAATCACCATCACTCTTCCTTATCGTTCTTTATAATATCCTATAATATTGTTATCTATAGATAACAATAATAAGGCCAAAAGGGGTATCCAATGGAACTTTACCGAACAACTGGAAGATCTTGACTTTGCTGACGAAATCTGCCTCTTATCGTCCAAACATTCAGATATGCAAAGCAAATTTGAAGACCTTTTCTTGGAATCACAAAAGCCCGGCCTAAAGATCAATGTATCCAAGACTAAAAGCATAAAGCTAAATGCAAACAGGAATGACATCACGTTTAGAGCTGGCAGTGATGACATTGAAAACGTCGATAGCTTCTCGTATTTAGGCAGCGTTATCTCCATGGATGGTGGAGCCAAAGAGGATATCAACTCAAGAATAGCAAAAGCAAAAGGCGCGTTTGCTCAACAGAACAAAATATGGTCTCTGTGGTCCTTATTGTATTTAATAATACTAATCCTTATAGTAGTTTATTTATTTATTTTATTTTAGGAACTATTTTATTTAACATATTTCATAATATATTTAATAGGAATTAAATTCTTTGAATATTGATGATTCTATTTTTAAATTTTTTATACAATGAAAACTTTTGATAGAACATAATTTTTGAAACAGGAAATTGAAATTTTAAAAATAATACAGTGAACATTAAACTTGCAAAGTACATAATATAATAAAGTACCTACAATACTCCCCCTCCAAGAAGATTAATAGGCATAAGATTAAATGTTACTTTTTTGGTATGTATTTGCTTGAGTTGTGTAAGTTTGTTAGTGTCTAGAATTGCTGGTTTAATTCTGTCAATTGAAATGTTTTTGTGTTGATTGTTTATGTTAAGTGTGAACCATTTAGGAGTTTTCTCTATTACTTCGTAAGGTCCTTCGTATGGATTTTGTAGGCTTGATTTCTTGATTTCTGTTCTTACCAAAACAAATTTGCATTCATTAAGTGTTTTAGGTATGTAAAAATTGTTTGATGTGTTGTGATGTGAAATGTTTGATCGAACGTTTGAGAAGTGTTTTCTTACGTTGATCAAAATATCAGTGGGATCAACTGATTTTTCGGAAGGAACAACGAGTTGGTTCGGTAATCGCAGGTTTTGACCGTACACCATTTCCGCGGCTGTAGATTTAATGTCTTCTTTCAATGAAGACCTCAATCCTAATAATATAAGTGGTAGTTCATTGTACCAATCCATTGTGTTTTCGCTTGCTAAAATGGAATTTTTGAGTTGTCTATGAAAACGCTCAATCATTCCATTAGCTTGAGGGTGGTATGGTGAAGTTGTTATCTTGTGGGTTCCTAGATAATCAATAAGACTAGTAAAAAATTTTGACATGAATTGCGGACCTTGATCAGTAGTGATTTTCAATGGTACACCGAAACGTGAAACGTATTGGTGAAGGAAAGTTTCAACGATGGTTGTGGTCAAAATATTTTTAAGAGGGTATACCTCTGGCCAACGCGTATATCGGTCTATAATCGTTAAGAGGTATCTATGGTCATGTGAAGAAGGTAAGGGTCCTACTATGTCCATGTGAATGTGTTCAAAACGTCCTGAGGGAATTTCGATCTTAACTGTTGGTGATTTCGTGTGTCGTTGAATTTTGGCTTTTTGACAAGTTAAGCATTCTGTCACCCATTGATTAATCATTTTATTCATCTTTGGCCAAAAATACCTTGCAGAAACTAGGTTTCGCGATGATCTCGTTCCCGGATGTGAGATACTATGTAAATTTTCGAAAATTCTTTTTCTTAAACTCTCTGGAATGAAAGGTCTGGGAGAGTTAGAGGAATTTTCGCACCAGATTTCGATGTGTAATGATTCTATTTTGATTAATTTTAATTTGTACAAGCTTTGTGAGTCTGTTATCAACTGTTTTAGTTCTTTGTCTTTCTGTTGTTCAGTATACAATAATTTAAAATTTATGTCTTCATTTTTGATTGCTTCCATTTCTAAAGGTCTAGATAATAAATCTGCAACAATATTTTGGTCACCGCGTATGTGCCTAATGTCGTTTGTAAATTGGGAAATATATTCTAAATGTCTCGTCTGTCTTGGGCTTCTGTCAGCTTTGGAGCTAAGGGCATACGTTAGAGGTTTATGATCAGTAAGAACAGTAAACGTTCGTCCCTCTAGAAAATGTTTAAAATGTTTTAAATTTAGATAGATTGCCAACAATTCTCTATCAAACGTACTATATTTCATTTCAGCGGGACTTAGTTTCTTCGAGAAAAACGCGAGGGGTTCAATTTCATTATTGACTTCTTGTTGAAGAACTCCTCCAATTGCAATTGTAGAAGCATCTACTGCAATGGACAATTTTGCTTTGCTATCAAAATGATTTAACAGCGTGTTCTTAGCAAAATTTTCCTTAATTTGCTTAAATGCTTCTACTGTGTTAGTGTCCCATACGAGTGTTTTTGATTTATTTTTGGTCGCGGCGGTTATCATGGAGTGAATTGGACTGAGTATATGCGCTAGACTTGGAATATAACGGTGATAATAGTTTACCATTCCAACAAACTTTTGTATTTGTTTTATTGATTTTGGCTGTTCGAAATCTCTGATAGCTTGTACTTTGGTTTCTGAAGCTTTTATCCCTTGGGATGATATATTATAGCTAAGAAAATCAATATTTGAAACTCCAAATATACATTTGGTTGGTTTGATATTCAATCCGTATTCCGCTAATCTTTCGAAAACTGTTTTAAGGTGTGTAAGATGTTGCTTTTCATCGTGACTTGCTATGAGGATGTCGTCAAGGTAAACAAATGTGAAATTTAAACCTGTCAAAACTTCATTAATAAACCTTTGGAATGTCTGCGCTGAGTTTCGAAGACCAAAAGGCATTCGGATAAACTCATACATTCCAAAAGGTGTCGTTATTGCGGTTTTGTGTATGTCCTCTTCGGCCATTGGAATTTGATGATAGGCACGTATGAGGTCTAATTTGGAAAAAATGGTTTTGTCGCGAAGGTCAATATTGAGATCGTGAATGTGTGGAAGTGGGTATCTGTCTGGAATGGTAACAACGTTTAATCTGCGATAATCGCCACAAGGTCGCCATTCATTTGGTTCTTTCTTTGCAACTAAATGTAATGGTGATGAAACTGATGAACATGAAGGACGACAAATGCCGGATTTTACTAAGAAATCAAATTCTGTCTTAGCAACTTTATGTTTAATGGGGTCTAAACGTCTCGGTTTGGAAAATGGTAACTGGCCTTCAGTAACTAGGTGGTGTACAGTAGAATGTTTCACTGGTAGATTATAATTTGGTTCTGCTGTAATGGAGGGGAAAAGTTTAAGGAGTTGTGTGTATTTATTTTCTACTGTAAAAATACGAGGTAAAGAAATATTGGAAAGAACTGAAATAGCATTTATTGTTAATTTCGTAAGAGGATCTATTAAACACTTATTTTTAACATCTATTAGAAGTCCGTATTTGGAGAGAAAATCTGCTCCAATGATCGGTTTTGAAATATCTGCAATGAGAAAAATGAAAGGAAATTCTCTACGTAGGCCTAAATTTATGTTAAGTATCTTCTTTCCAAAAGTTGAAATGGTGCTGCCATTTGCAGCCGTTAAAATGATGTCCGAAGATCTTGAACTGTTTTTGAATTTGGAGAAAGGTAAAACTGAAATTTCTGCTCCACTATCGATAAGGAAATTCAACTTGTTGTCTTTATCGTAGACAAATAAGCGACGAGTGAAAATGTCCAAGTTCCCATTGTCTGTCGCTGCGACAATGGGTTTCTTTAGTTTGTTGAAGGTGAATTGTTATTATTGTTATTAAAGGAACAAGGCTGTTCGCATTTTCTAGCCTGGTTTCCGAATCGGTAGTGGAAACGACAGACCCAGTTTTTAGACGAAGATCTCCTACGCTGTTGGGATCTTTGCCTAAATTGTGGCCGAGAATTTCTTTCGTGAAACTGTTGTTTAATCGAGTTCACTTCAACACTTAGTTTTTGAAAATTATCACACATTATCGAAGTAACGCGAGTTAAATTTTCTAGTACTTTTTCAAGATTTGAAGTTGAGTTATTCTGTATAGAACTTACTTCACTATAATGAGTTACTTCCCATATATTATCCGCGAGACGAATTAAATCACGAATATTATTAAGATTTGAACTTGTTAACGCGATATTTAAATTCTTTGGTAATTTTCGTATCCAAAGTTTTTTGAGAAGGTCAGAAGAAATACTTGTTCCGGCAAGTAGTTCTAAGGACCTATAATATTCTGATGGTTTACGGTCACCGATTTCCGAATCCGACAATATTTTCTCGAGTTTTCGTTGTTCACTTAGAGAATTACGTTCGATCAAAGTGTTTTTAATGTTTTCGTATTTGTTATGTTGAGGTGGTTTTTGTATTACGTCAAGAACGTTCATTATAACGTCCTGCGGTAGTGCTGTGATTATGTGTTCGTATTTTGTGTTGTCTTGTGTAATACCTTTTGTAGCAAATTGCATTTCGGCATGAACAAACCAAGCCTCTGGACAATTAGTCCAGAATTGTGGAAGTTTGACCGAAGTTGCAAAAATCTCTAAATGTTCTGTAGATGTGTTTTGAGTATTTGTGTGAATTTGAGGATTATCTGTGTCAAGGTGTGTTAGTTGTATTAGATTTGATGTATCTCCACTAGTTGGAGCATGGACAGGGGAACGTATCATATCTATCGAGGAGGGAGGTGTACAAATTTTAATATTTTATTAAACTTTTAAATAAGTATATGGCTTATATTTCATTTATATATACGAGTATATAGTGTTCTTATATTAAAAGTTGATGGTCCAACAATGCGTCGTTTCTTTTTGACTGGATCAGCAGAAAAACAAGCAATTCACAAATATGTAGATGGATCACTTACTTTTATTTTGTAATCTAATTTTTTTTGTTTGTTGTTAAATTTTGTCTTTTGTTGGGAAATGATCTCCTTTTATAGATGTTGTTGTGGCTTTTCTTTTAAACTTCGTTGGTAGGTGTAACTGTTGCGTTACTGTTGCGTAAAATGTTGAGGAGCACGTTGGTCTTGTTCCTTTTATTGAGGCTTTCGTTAACTTGCTCCTGGCAGGATCGCCAATTGTGGTCCTTATTGTATTTAATAATACTAATCCTTATAGTAGTTTATTTATTTATTTTATTTTAGGAACTAATTTATTTAACATATTTCATAATATATTTAATAGGAATTAAATTCTTTGAATATTGATGATTCTATTTTTAAATTTTTTATACAATGAAAACTTTTGATAGAACATAATTTTTGAAACAGGAAATTGAAATTTTAAAAATAATACAGTGAACATTAAACTTGCAAAGTACATAATATAATAAAGTACCTACAGTCTCCATCCGTTATATCTACTAAAACGAGAAAGCACATTTTTGATTCGGATGTGATATCGGTTTTGCTATATGGGTGCGAAACATGGCTTGTTACTGACTAACGAAAAAGCTGCAAGTATTCGTCAACAAATGCTTAAAGCGCATACTAAAGGTTTGGTGGCCTTGCACTATAATAAATGCCGAGCTACATCAAAAATGCAATCAGAAGACTATAGCAAATGAGGTCAAGCTGCGTAAATGAAGATGGATTGGTCACACTCTCCGGAAACCACACAGCGAAATTTGTAGCCAGGCTCTTGAGTGGAATCCACAAGGTAGTAGAGGACGTGGTAAACCCAAAACCAACTGGAAAAGGTCACTGGAATAAGAAATCCAAGAATCGGGAAAGTCGTGGCAAGAGATCAAAGTTATCGCAAGGGATCGCGCGAATGGAGATGATTCATATTGGCCCTATGCTCCTTCTAGGAGTTAAAGGAGAATACATATCAAAAATATCGGTAAAAGTTCAAAAGTATCAAACATCTAAAATGTCGTTGCAACACGTCGACAAAATGCATCGAACTAGGTTCTGGAAGCAAGAGGAAACCACAACAAAAAATTAACTCACTCTATCATCTCATTCACTTTCTATACAACAATAACACGGCAAGGAAAATCATTTATTGAAAACCGGAATGCATGTTACTCCTCTAAGGTTGTCAAAATCGGAGTGAATTTATACAGTTTCAGCTGTCAAAATTCATACAATGACAATTTTAAAAATGTCAAAATTCAATCTTTAAGCTTAAATCTGTTTTCTGAATGAACTTAAAGAATTAAATTTTGTATACTTTAGCGTTCAATCGATATAAGTATTTATAGATTTTTAAATTCACAGCACGCATACATAAATAACCATATTGCTATATATGTATGTAAATGAAAGACTTGTAGCACAAAAAAATGTGTATTAAATTAAATATGCAACAAGAGGCGATGCCTGTGGCAGCCATTTTTATTCTTCTCGCCTTCATTTCGCACTTCCTGTTTCCTGTTTTTATAATTTTGTAAAAAGCACAATATTTTACATCACAAACACAACAACAACAGAAATGCAACAAATATATGCATTAAATATTAACAACTACAAAAGTATACAACACTCAACAAAAAAACTTTCACCAGCTCAAAAAAAAATTCTAAATTTTCAACATTTTTGCTTTTCTAAAGTTGGCAGCATTGTCGCGCGCCTTTTGTGTCAGCAACAGTTAGATGATAAGCGTTAGCATTTGCTTTCAGCACAGAAGGGACGCAAAATGCTTTCAACGTACTGTGAATGTTCATTAGATAGTATCGGTCCCCATACAAAAAAAAAAGTTTGCTGCAAACCGCCCATTTTGAAAGCTTGTTGAAAATGGTTTTTAAGGAAAAAGAAAATTTTCGTCGTCGAGGAGTTTCAAAGTTCTCTTTCACTAACTTTTTTGCAAAAAAAAAAATTTAAAAAGAATAGATCCCATCGTGATATACAGTAGAGTATTTTTCAAATTTTTTTTTTTTTTAAATTGGAGAACATGATCATTGATGAAAAAAAGACAATTTAGTTTTGAAAGTTTATGGAAAAATAATTTTCAAAAATTTTCTTAATAGCCCAGGAAAATAAGACATTTTCTGCGAAAAAATTCCCAGTGGAAATTTTTCACCGGAATTGTCTTTATTTATGCATGATACACAAACTGTGAAAATTCCATTGCAAAGTCGTGTGCGCATAAAAAGTTATTCGGGCTCAAAGGTCGCTAAAATCAGTTTTTTGCAAATATCTCGCTAATCCTAACTTTTACAGAAAAATGTTGGTCCCCAATTTTGTAGCACAGAAAATTTCCTACAAAAGTACGTTAAAAGTATTTGCGTACGACTTCTAGTTTAGGAGATCACCCAATTTAAAAAGTTGTTAACAGTTATGATATGAAATACTACCTATGAGTTCATATTAAAATATCTTACTTTTTAAATTGCAATAACTCTTCAATGAGAAGTTGTACAAACAAAATTAAAATGCCGTTTGAAAGATAATTTAATTTTCTATACACCGTACAAAATTTTTTTTCGAACGGCTCATGACCTTAAAAATATTCTTGAATAACCGTTAAGGCTTCAAAATTACTGGTTTTTTAAGGATATCTGCGAATTGGTAAGTACTACGATAAAAAGTAATGGGACCAAATTTGTAGAGAATTACAAGATCTACAAAAAATAAGCGATATGTGTACACATAGAAGTAACCGTATAGAAGATATTCAATAGAAACCGGTTTTTTGCCCTTTTATGGGTTTTTTGAAATATCTTCTAAACGGTCATGAGCCGTTCGAAAAAAAAAATTTATACGGTATATAGAAAATTAAATTATCTTTCAAACGGCATTTTAATTTTGTTTGTACAACTTCTCATTGAAGAGTTATTGCAATTTAAAAAGTAAGATATTTTAATATGAACTCATAGGTAGTATTTCATATCATAACTGTTAACAACTTTTTAAATTGGGTGATCTCCTAAACTAGAAGTCGTACGCAAATACTTTTAACGTACTTTTGTAGGAAATTTTCTGTGCTACAAAATTGGAGACCAACATTTTTCTGTAAAAGTTAGCATTAGCGAGATATTTGCAAAAAACTGATTTTAGTGACATTTGAGCCTTAATAACTTTTTATGCGCACACGACTTTGCAATAGACTTTTCACAGTTTGTGTATCATGCATAATTAAAGACAATTCCGGTGAAAAATTTCCACTGGGAATTTTTTCGCACAGAAGCTCTTTTTTCGTCTTATTTTGCTGGGCTATAATTCTTAGAAAATTTTTTAAGGGGTATAAGCACTGTAAACGCTTTGATTTTAGGTGGTTTTTATTTTATTAATTAAGAAAAATTTGCTTGACATATAAATATAAAACTTTGTATATGTAGGGGAAGAGTACCGTCAACGGGCAGGGTTCGGGTGTGAGCACCCCCGTAACTTTTGACAGAATGTTAAGTGCGTGTTATGACAGCAAACAGACGCATTTGCTTGATGCTGAGAAGAAAATAATTTTTGAATAAGTGAAAGTCAACACAAAAGTTTTTTTCAATAATTTTCCAAGTGCGATAAATCGAAGTGAATCAATCGAAAAGCTGAATGCAATCTATATTTATGCAGTAAATTTATTATATTTTGTGATTCAAAACCGAATGCAACCAAAATGTTCACACAACACAATTTGCTCAATGCTTTTCAAACTGGCTATCAAAGTCGAGTATGGGCCCCGAAGTGGTCCGGATGTAGGCTCCCCTCTTTTTTTATTTGAAGCGTGTGTTTTACTGAAATATCATCGTGGATGCCAACGTTACTAAACTTAATGGTATTCTTATGCCATTTCATGCTTTTTTAGTGGCAAGGAAAGAACCAATCGGCTCTTTAAAGATATCGTAGAAAAAAAGTTATTTTAATTAAGTGTGGGTGATGAGGTGGCATAACACTTTGCAAAAATCTCGGTATTGAGTTTCCAGCCAATTAGACTGAGGAACAGATGGCGGGCTTGAATTGGTAAAAAGAAAACCATGCTTGGCAAAAGAGCAATGTCAACAAGGGCCAGAGATTACGTGACCTAGCTAGCTTAATTTGCAAAAAAATTGATCTGTCACCAGCCAAAGATAATCAAGTCTGGTTTCGGGGCAACAGGTATGATGCCAATCGATCGAGACGTTTTCAGACACGCTGAGTTTGTTAAAGCCGCTGAGCAGAATTTGTTAAATTTTTGTGAGTCAATGTCTCCGAAATAAATTAATTTTTCTTTCTGCTCCATTTGATTGCTTTTAATTTCATATTTTCCCATTTTTAGGCGATTTTCTAAGGGTGTCCACAACCGGACCTAAAATTTTTTTTTGGCAAAAATGATCACTTCACTATTTTTTTGGTATAATTTTTTCAACTGACGAAATCAATTTACTTTCTTCACCAATAGTTAGCTAAGGTCTTTGGCTTTCCACTGACACTTATATAACTATACATCATATATATTTTGTCAAAAGTTATGAGTCGAAAACGAAACGGACAAAAACTCTTCAAGTGATGCTATCAACGCGGTTAAAAAAGTGGTTTCGTAAAAACGGCGTTTAAAGTTTTAGAAGAGACAAATTGTATCAAACTTTTCCATGTAGTACTAACTTCAATTAGTTTTATATTTATAGGTCAAGCCAATTTTTCTTAATAATAAAATAAAAGCCACCTGAAATTAAAACGTTTACAGCGTTCAAACCTCTTAAAAAAACAAAATCTTATAAAAAAATATATGATTTGGTTGACTATTGGCAAAGTTATGGGCTTTTAAAGACATTAATAACTGTAGGTTTTGTCGCTTTTTCGGTTTTTTAAAAATTGATTTCTCTTGATATCTCTCAATTAATACTATAAGAAAAAAATGTTCAAAAAAATTTAAAGTGCAAAAGACAAATGCTATATGGTGACGTACTTAATGCCCCATATATACATATTATTTTTTTTTATGTACGCAATGCGACGCCTCTGTAGTTGTAGTTTATTATGAACATAAATTTGCTTTCACACTGAAAAATATTTGCATATTTTATGACATAAAATATGAAAATAAAAAAATAAAAAACAAATAAAGTAACAGAACGTAAAAATCTGTCTATGTGGAAAAACGAAAATGACGTAGATGAAAATAAAGCGTCACAGTTATAGGAGTTGTCATCACTTTCTGACTGATGTACATAAGCATTCGATGTAAAATTTTGACATGACAAATGAATCAAATGTCAGAGGTGTCGCAACAAGCTGGAATATATCACAATATTGAAAAGCCAACCGTTCATAACATACTTAAGACAGGGAAATTTGACGCTTAAATTGTGCCAGTCTTAAGCAAAAAAAAAAAGGTTTTAAAATTTACAAATAACTGAATAATTAAACTTTTCCCACCTAAATGTTTAATATCTGTTAATTATACTTTTAATGCTTTTACCAATACAAAAAAACTATATCTGAGCGACCTTGAACTTGCAGCGTGCTATTACAACATCAATCCATCAACAGTGGGGTATGCAATAAAAAACACAACCTGCAAAAATCGTAAATCGCGCCATAAAAAACACAAAAACCGTAAAAAGTGTTAATACCAAATAAATTAAAAGCATCCAATTAACGGGATTATAAAAATTTATGGCACTACATTACGAAATTTACAACAGCAGCAACAACTTACAACAAATCATAGCAATTTGACTATTTGTTTTATGTTGCTGTTGCTACCGTTTTATATCACTTTGTGTAACAACTACAGCCAAAGGATATAAAATATGTTGTTGTTGTTGTTGCATCAACCAAAAAAAAAAGCGAAAAAAATTTTATTAATTGCAAGCAACTAAAAGTTTGCTGTCAAGTTGAGAAGTCAACAACAACGAAAAAGTAACAACAAAAAATTCATCATCATAACTCAAAAGTTATGACTGCACCAGCAGTCAGCCAACCCTCAATCTATGGTTAAAATATTTAAATTGATGTTGTTGTTGAGGTTTTTGTTGTTTTTATTAAGAGTTGTTGTATTTGTTTATTATCAAAATTTGTTTCAATACTTATAGACCAGTCAAATCAGATACTGGCTATAAAGTGAGTCTGGCACTGATTCCAAAGTTCATAAAACCTATGCTAATCGATAGAGAATTTTTCCTTAAATAATATATCAAAATGGGTCTTCACAATTTTCGCGGGAAATAATGTAAATTGGGGTTTTCCACGTGAAGTACTAAGTAAAAAAATCGGAACATCAAAATGTTGTACCCGGTACTTCACAAGAAAAACAACCAATATATATAAAGTAGAGTTCGCCTTGTGGCTGAAATTCGACCATTTCGATTTGACCACAAAACAAAGGAAAAAGTTTTTATACCCTTCCTTGGTCCATAAAACACAAAAAGCATTTAATATTCTTCCTTAGGGTTCAGGTTATCTGCATCGGTGCAGCAGCTAAGTTGCAATATCGTACTTTTCATTTAGAGGCGTGTAACTCCTACTAAAGAGCAAACAGTTTTTGATATCTTTCTATACCAAAATTCATAAAAATCAATCATGCTATCATGCTATATAGCGCTAACTCTATATCTATACAATATTTCATAAAAATCGTATGCAGTATTTTCGCCGTGAGAGCGTTTTTTCCATTTAGGGGCGTGGCACTGTCCACTGAAAATATAATGGCCATGTTATCGTTCCTTAGTGCCAATCCTACCTCCATACCAAATTTCGTTGAAACCGATGCTGCGGTTTAGCTGTGGGAGCGTTTTTTCCATTTAGGGGCGTAGCACCGCCCACTGAAAAACATAATGGTCATATTATCGTTCCTTAGTGTTATCACTATCTTCATACCAAATTTTGTTAAAATCGATGCAGCGGTTTAGCTGTGAGAGCGTTTTTTCCATTTAAGGGCGTGGCACCGCCCACTGAAAAACATAATGGTCATATTATCATTCTTTAGTGCTAACTCTACCTCCGTACCAAATTTCGTTAAAATCGATGCAGCGGTTTAGCTGTGAGAGCGTTTTTATCATTTAGGGGCGTGCCACCGCCCCTAAATGATAAAAATATATAGTCCTATGCACTGCTTCTCCTCACAACCTTTCCAACAAAAAAAAATCAAGCAAATCGGTTGAGATTTAGGTATAGAAACAGGGACCTAACCGATTTCGTTTGCCTATTTACATATATATATAGATTCCCGGAAAAATTGCGAGGTCCCATATTGACATGTGCACTACAAGTTCTCCATCGATTGGTACACTATCTGTACATTGGAGTTATTGGACTTTTTAAAACTGGATAAACGGATTCGAAGTAACACATACCTGTTGTTTAGTTAAATATTTAAAGTCCTCTAACTTGTAAGCTTTAGACTGTAAAAATATTCTCTTTCTGGATCGATAACACATATACGAGTAGGTTTAACATAATCAAATATTACTAAAGTCGGTAACATCAAAATTTTTAAGCGCATACTTCACGGAGAAAACCCCAATTTATATAATTTTCGGGAAAAATTGGGAAATTTTCTATCTCACCCGATCTCAAAATGTTTGTCGAAGTGTAGTTACAAAATTTTCAGAGTGGAGACTTCCATGGATATTGCCCTCAAGTGCTCGATATGACTGAAACGCGGGAAAATGTTAATCTCGATTTTAAAGGTAATCTTCACGGATAACTTCATTATAATAGTAAAAATTCACCCAATACCGGGTTAAGATAGTAACTTTGCTTTATCCGATAAAAAAAATGAGAATTACCGTGCAGATTACCTTTAAAATCAAGTTTTATATTTTCCCGCTCATCAGTGATATTGAGCTGCTGATGGCAATATGGAAGTCTTCACTCTGAAAATTTTGTGACTACCAAAGGACACTTCGAAGAACATTTTCAGACCAGGTGAGACAAAAAATTTCGGGGGCTACGATATGAAAAGTAGAAACACAAATGTAAATGGAAAAAAATCATATTGCGCGTGCGAAAAAATTTTTTTATCCGTGACAAAAATATTTTTCAGGATACAAAAAACATTTCGAGTTATTCGCCTCTGAAAATCATGAAAAAAACGGAAAAACCGGTTCACGCAATAATCTGTTTAGTGGATATATCGGGTTTGGCCCAACCGATTGCCGTTAAAACTTGAGTGGGTCATCGATAGAACTTGAAGAATACATTTCCGGGGTAAAAAACGATTTTTATTTTTTGTCGAAAACTTTTGAGTGGAATCCCACTTATATTCGTTAAAAACAAAACTAAAATGTTGACGCCATTCATCTGGCATAACCTCATTTTCATTTCGATCGGTCTATTCATTTAAATTTGACATGTCTGGATATTTTGAAAAATTAAACATCGTACAGTTTTCATAACATTGTAAGTTTTCGAAGACGATTCACGCGAAGAGCGGCCAAAAATTGCAACAACAACGGAAACCTTCAGAAAAATATATGATATGTTTTTGGAAGAACCTCAGTTGTTCGAGAGAGAATAAGCAGAAGCTATAGGCATTGCAATTTGCACAGTAAACAATATTTTAATGGGAATCAGGGAACCGAAGTTCAAAATTGCATATTCCATAGTGTCATAATAAATCATTGGAAAAAAAATATTGTGCTATAATAAATAAGTACTTTTTTTTTGAATAAAATAGGTTGAAAAAAGTTGTAATTCGGATCCAAAACACTACTAAGATTATCAATCCACATTAATGTCAAGAGACATTTTTTACCAATTTAATTTATGTAAATAAAACATGAAGACCTGAAAACATTTACATTTTGTTTGTTTGGTGTCAAAACTGTTTTTTAAATATTTAACAGCTTACTGGAAAAAACCAAAAAAACCCGAAAAAGTCTTTTAGAAATTTCGTTTGTAATTCAATTTTACTTTGCTGCTACATGTGCGTTTCACCAAATGTCATCGTAACCTTTTAACACCTCGCTCCGAGTACAAATCCCTATTATACAGTGTAATAGCGTACTCATAGTGTAATTTGAAGCAACAGCTGCAAAAAGAAATGAATTTGTGGGTAATTTACATCTTTACTGTTATTTTTATGGACGGTAAATTCTTTTTATTACTGAAATTCATTAACAAGAGGGGAGGCGAAAGGTTTTCAACTTCAGAGCAGTATGGTAGCAAAGACACGTGTGCTTTCTTTTTGGATGCTTTTTTATTGAATTAGTACATGAATTTCACGTGATGACGTTTGTTTCTTATGAAATTAGAAAAATTTCACTTAATTAAATGAAAAATGCACACCAAGTAATACATTTTCAAGAAACACAATTCATCCACAAGTTATGTAGTGATTATTGAAATCATTGCTTAGAAAAAAAACCTTCTAATTAAATTAATTTGACATCTTTTTGATAAGGGTTCTGCATCTTAGCCACCAACACTCTTTGCTATGAATTCACAGAAAGATAAACTTTGGCATTTGAGGCCACTCCAAAGCTAATGAGCATCATCGATTTAAGCGAAAAAAAAAACAACGAAAATGAAATTCTTCAGCAATGAGTTCAATGATAGACCAACCCAACCCAACTCTACAGATTAAAATCGTTTTCTTGTTCATATGTATACCAATTTAGGATTGGACTTTGAGGACACTTTTTTGTATCTTCTTTTAGATGTCACAATTTTAAGGTGTATCTTTATATATTGGTCTCAATTAATTGCGGAATTTTTATTGTGATTTTTTATCAATAACAGTATTGATGTGGATTAAAATATTATTTTGAAAAATTTTTTGTGACAAACATTATGTTATAAAATTTAGTTTTAAAATTATTGTCGTCACTTTTAAAGATGTCGATAACTGGATTGTAGTGTAAGTAAAATAATGTCAATCCCTTTGAAAATTATTTTTTTATAAATGTATAGCTGAGCAGATTTAGAAGACCGCCAAAAAGCTATTTTATAGTAGAAAGTTTTTATGACTTTTTTCTGCATACAGTGCAGAACAAAAGTCAAAATTTTCTTTCGCTATGGCACCGGTACTTCTGACATTCAGTTAAGATATTTGTTGGAGAAATGTGTATGCGGTTAGGGTTCGATATTATAACAGAAAGTTCTTAATATTTACTATTACACTATTAGTCAAATAGGGTCGAGACTTCGATTCAGCCCGGCACTGATTCAAAAGTATGAAGAACTCTTTAAAACGATATTTGCATCATTTCTTTTTTTCCTACTGTGAAAAACCAATAGAGCGCCATTGATTTTATTAAAGTCCGATTTTGGCTAAAAAATAGGTTTTTCTTTACAAAATTTATAACCAACGTAACTAACATAAACTTTATTTCTGAAGCAAATTTGGGTATAAATTTAGTAAAGAAAATAAACTTGGGCAAAAAATATTTTTTTAAGACAAAATGGTCCTTAAGTAGATCCAAAGTGCTCCATTGGTTTTCCTCGGAATCTATATATAAATAGGCAAACGAAATCGGTTCAGTCCATGTTTCCATAATTCACTTTGTCCTTCCGTTTGTATATATATTTCTGAGTCGATATAGCCATGTCCGTCTGTCTGGCTGGCTGTGTGTGGAAATACACATTTTGGGAAAACTGAGCAAAATAATTCAATGAAATTCGGTGCACAGCCTCCGTCGTTAAAGTTAATATTGGGTATTGAAAATAAGCAAAATCGGTCAACGGACACGCCTACCACCCCTACAAAAATTATATTCAAAATGCAATTTTAGGATAATTTTTCACGAAAATGCAACCAAAATACGCATAAATACTAAGAATTGTAAGAGCAAGCTCTGAAAAAAAACTGAACGAATTCAGACAGGAGGGCGTAGCACCTCCCATATAAGCAAAAGCTTCAAAATGCTATACTGAAAGCGTTTTTTGAGATATTCAAACCAAATTTGACTCAAATACTAAAGACTATAAATGCACGCTCTAAGCTCAAACTAGACGAACTCGGACAAAAGCGCATGGCACCTCCTATATAAGCAAAAGCTTCAAAACGCTTTACTGAAAAAGTTTTTCACTCAGACACTAAAAACTATAAATGCAAGCTCTAGACAAAAACTGGGTAAGCTCGGACAAGAGAGCGTAGTACCTGCCATATGAGCAAAATTTTAAAAATACTGCAGTGTAGGGTATTTAATGTTTGGCCAGGCCAAATTTTACACCCTTACTAGTTTTTTTCTTTGTTGGAAAGGTTGTGAGGAGAAGCAGTGCATAGGACTATATTTTTTTTAAGTGGGTGGTGCCACGCCCTTTAATAGAAAAAATGCTCTTACGGCTAAACCGCTGCATCGATTTTAACGAAATTTGGTATGGAAATGGGGTTAGCATTGCCAATTATGTTTTTCAATGGGTGGTGCCACGACCCTAAATGGAAAAAACACTCTCACGACAAAACTTCTGCATACGACTTTTATAAAATTTGGTAAAGATATAGGGTAAGCACTATATAGCACGGTAGCATGATTGATTTTATGAATTTTGGTACAGAAAGATATCAAAAACTGTTTGCTCTTTAGTAGGAGTTACACGCCACTAAACGGAAATCACGATATTGCAATTAAGCTGCTGCACCGATGCAGATAACCCAAACCCTAGGGAAGAATATTAAATGCTTTTTGTGTTTTATCGACCAAGGAAGGGTATCAAAATTTTATTCTTTATTTTATGGTCAAATCGAAATGGTCGAATTTAGGCCACAAGGCGAACTCTAGTGAAATAAAGATGATACAGATATTGTCTCTAAGAGTCTTTCTAACTTTTGAGTCGATGTCAGGATGACTTTTTTTACTTCTAACAAATCGAACCATTTTATTAGCTACACATTAAGAACATTCAATTTTCACATCGTTAGTAATTTTCAGACCGTTTAACCATAGCTCAATTGAGCTCTCAATTTTCTACTTATTTATCTCTGTTGCATTTTTCTATCTCGCATATATCTCATAAACATAAACTCTCTCTCTCTTAAATATGCGCACGATTAGATTTTGTTTATACCCGAGCCGTAGTCATGCAAACATGCTGATCTGTTAATTGCCTTTGTATGATTGTATGATTGCATCTCGACGATTCGAACAAATTCTTCTTGTGATTGTTTATAATTTCATTACGATGCCTCAGACGAAAAGTAGGATGTTTTATTTCTCCAACTAGGATATATTAAATTTATGTTTCATACTGAATGAATACATAATACATCAACCTTATTTTCGTGTAAGGCATCGAAACGCCCTATTTTACATACAAATTGGTATGACATCCTATTTTTCTACAAACAATTTTTAACGTCCTACTTTTTGACAAACAAAACTTCGAAGAAACCTATAATGAAACATCCTACCTTTCATCAAAATCAGTTTAAAACATCCTACTTTTCGCCGAAGAATCAACAACAACCTACTTTTCGTCTCAGTAATTGATAAATACCCAAAAATCATATAAAGAGTAAATAAGGTACCTACCTATTGGCCATATTTTTCAAAAAGAACATACTAATTAAGACATTTTAATAAGGTATAAATCCAAATCCTGCCACTATAGCCGTTTCATAAGCTTTCATGATTTCATTTTCGAGTTGCCATAACTTTGCAAGGAACAATCGTAGATGACAACTCAAATTTTTTTTTTTTGAAAAAAGGAAGAGCTTTATAGTCTAGCGCACTTAATGAAACAAAGCAAAAGAAAACCCTTGCGTTCTGGAACTTAATTTAAAATACAGCTTGGTTTTTTGAACATCTAGGTTAAAATTTCTAGAAATTCTGACAAGAAAGAGGGATTCTGTGGCCAGATTTGAATTCAACGTGCGTTAAATTGTTTCAGATAAATGACTAATTATGCTTTTGAAGGGCGTGGCACCGCCTTCTTTTTAAGTGAATGGTATATATCTCGGTACTCTTTACATTAACATCAAATCTCGTCCTGATACGTTTAAACAGTTCCAGTTGAATTTTGTTTTTGAGAAGAGTGACACCACCAATTTTTCTAGTAAATCGCTTTCCCCCGATCAATACTAACTGACTGTGAATTTTATCAAAATCGGTCAAGTGGTTCTGAATCGTTTTATATTTTAGAAATTTTTTTCGAATAGTCAGAGTAAGAGAAAAGTTGCCTGGTGTCATCTTTCAGACTAGTGACAATAGTATAGCACCAGCGCTCTACATTAACGCCGTTACTGCGTATGTGTGAATATTTGCACTAAAAAAGAAAAATCTCGTATGGCGTAATAATACATTTGTTACTGGAACATTTTTTTTACGATCTAGCAAAATCTTTGCTCAGTACACTTACATAAGTAAGTTAATACTATGAGCAGAACAATATAAGCGCCACTAAAAGCGCTGGATAAGTGGAAAAGAACACAATGGCTTCGCAATTTCCGCTCAGCGTGGCTCTTAAAAAATCGGTAGACACTCCTACAGCTAAACTACAAACGCTTGGTACCAACCGAATAAGGCGCCATTGTGTTTTTCATAGTAAAACCCAGCCAGAATAGATCAGATATCGTCATGACACACTGTGATGGTACCCTACAGCAATAAATAAACAAAATCGATTGATCAAAGAGATTAACTGAAATTTATTTGTAATACGCATTTCGGTCAGAAACTAGAAGAATGGCTTCATATGTATAGCATTTGGTGGATTTGAAAAATTGTTTCCTTTATTTCCAATAAGTTTTATAGCCCATACGATGGTAGTGCGCTTCATTGATCAAATTCAATTGGAAACTGTTGGATAGTTTCATGTTAGAAATAAATTAGCCAGAGTTTTTTTTGCATTTGTTGGAAAATGTTTTATATTTTAGCAAAAAACACAAAAAAAAAACAAAAAAAAAAACACTGAATGAATTAGTACGCTATAGCTATTTGCATTTAATTAAAAGCAGGTGTAATCTAATAATTGTACGTTTTTCTTCTCAAACAAATCGTACAATCTGCGCACTCCCAGTGTTATCCAACTACTGAAAATTTACATTCATTAAGCAAAATGTACCATTTTGAATAAAGTTTTTGTAATAGCAGCTATTAAATTATATACTGAATACATTAGGGTTAACATCCAATAGTAGATATAGCAATTATGAAGCTATATACTTACATATATGTTTGTTCACTTTATTATAATGAACTGGCCAACTTCGTTACCTTGCCAAACAACTGCCGTCTGTGCTGTGCGCATTAGTGACTTCATCAAACAAATTAATGACAAAAGGCAACACTTTTAACTTCAATTTAAACATTAAAATTGCATTAAACCCCAATGACAGCAACGACCTGTCTAATAATGTGCGTGCTGACCACAAGATGTCACTAATTGCATTTGACGAAAATCAACAGAAAAAAAAACAAAAGACAATTGAAATTTAAAACTCGTGAGCTAAAGTATAAAATTTTGTAAATGTCATCATTTAAGAGATACGGATGCGATTTTATTGTTGTTTTTGTATGGCTGCTATTTGGGTATCAAAACTATTTGCCCGTTCACGTATCTCTAAAGAGGAATTTTCAAGCATTTAAGTCAATTTACAGAAGCAAGAAGACGCAAAAAGAAGCAGCATTTGAAGTGAAAAAGACAGCAGCAACAGTTTAGTCAGTTCAGGGTTGCCATTGCTTAGCAAAATGCCTTTTTACATTTATGACTCGGAAAATGACACACAATTTAGGTTTGGTTTTTTGAACTTCTTAACTGGAAAATTGGGAAGTGGACAGTTCTTTTTATGAAGATTTTTTTAAACTTAAGCCTATCATCTGTTTAAAGAAACCGACTTTACTGCCATCAAAATATTTGCGTCTGAATATCCTGTCAAAAATCGTTTTTTTTTTTATGAAACCCCGCCAAACCTTCCAAATAATAATTTTTTATGAGTTTTACTTGATCTCCGCACCTATACAAGTGAAAAGCACTAAGTCAGTTTTTTTTTAGTTTTGAGTTATTATACGTGATTTTCAAAACCACAAATCATAATTTATGCAGAAATTGAGAACGCACGTTAGAATGCGCAGCGGTCATTAATGTGCTATTCGTATAGGAAAGGCGCCTATGTAGCGGCATTTAAGTACGCGTAACTTTTTTATTTATGAAAGATACCCAGTGTGCCAAACGGTTCAAATCTCCGCTTTTTTATCCATTACGGATCCGTTGGCGGGAGAGATTCCCAAAAAAAAAGCGAACCGTTTTATTTTTTTGGAATTTCTCCCGCAAACGGATCAGTAACGGATCCGTAACGGGTAAAAAAGCAAAGATATGAACCGTCTGGCACACTGGGTACTTACTAAAATTTTTTATCAAGAAAAGATTGTGTAGATTTCGGAGAACAATTCTGTGAAAAAATTTTATTTTTGGGTAGGTATTGCTCTAATATCTTGTTATGAACCTTCAGCAGCAGCTTAAAGCTTAAATAAATTAAACCGAATAAATTTTGTGGGCTTACACATCTGACCAATACCCCGTGTGCACTTTGTTTTATGCCGGAGCTTCAGTCTGCCGTGAGTTCAAAATAAGGCATGATCAGGTTGCACTCACTGCTGATGGACAAACAAGAAAAAATTTAAATGCACACATTAAATTAACAAAAAAAATTAGAAGAACGGAAACTTGAAAAGGCCAAAAGGGCCATCGATAACCAACCTATACTTTACTTTAGCCAATCTTAGCAGCTCTACAGAATAAAAAAGCTGCACCTTACCCACCCAGCCATGCTTCTATGCGGTGATACTAGAAGCCCAAATATGCCCTCTTACCTTACCCTATCCAAAAGAGTTCGGACCAAATTACTTTTTAAACGTTATAATTCATTATTTATTCATTGAAATTAATAATCAATTAACAAAAAAAAATGCTTTAAAACTATCCTTAACTTCTAACAAAATAATCATGTATACGTTAGACAATGTAATTATGATAGTATATAAAAAAAATTAGTTTTAGTTTCAATACAATGCATACTTTTTGCAATAAAAAATATTACTCAAAAACAAGTACTAATGTTTAGTGCCCTCACTGTTTTTTTAAGCAAATGAATTTCGTAAAGATTATATACAGGCAAAAAAAAATCTTAAAGTTCAACGAACTTTATTATGTACAACGATTGCATTTGCACATACTTTTTAATAATGATTCAAATTCACCTAACTCTCCACACAACGAAAAAAATCTACACTCAAGCTAAAAGGGTTTTGAGCTGAGCTAAGTTAGCTGTAGTGAGAATAGCATATATAAAAAAAATGGAAAAAAAAACTTACGGTCGGTCTGCAACGCAGCGAGAGATGGCCATTCCTCGATGAATTGGTTTTTCGGTATTTTAATCCAAAATCTGTTAATGATATAAAATGGATTATATATATTATTCTCACAAAACTTTCACCTTGCAATTCACAATGCACTGATCTAATTTTTATCTTTTAATTTTAGTTTAAATAAATTTTTCTCTTTTTTACCTTTTCATAGAACTTTAATTATTTCTTTCTTTCTGTATATATTTTTCTTGTTTTCGCATTTTACTTTTAAACATGCATTTTTCTTTGTTTTCTTATTTTTTTTTTTTGTTTCAAGACTTTACAAATTTTGTTTTCTTTAACTAGACACACACGCGGTTTCATTGCCTAACACAAACTGGTTTCCAGATCTTCTTTCAAAACTAGTGTTACATTCCGTTCTTTTTGGAGACTTTTCGTCTTCAGCTTAGACACTCGAAATGAAAGAAAAGGTAGAAAGGTGCGGCATGCAAAGTATTGTAAATATGTAGATTTGTATAAAGAAAGTAAGATTTAATTGTACAAAAGAAAATATGATTTAGTTTTTAAGTATGTATATATGTTTCGATTACATTTAGGTATAGTAAGTAATTAGCAATAAGGTTTTTTTTTTCTTGTTTTTAAAATTTAGTTAATGCAAGAATTACTATTAGTTTTTGTTTTTTTTTTTTTTGTTTTAAATGAATTAATATAAGATTTATGTGGTTATAGCTAATATTTTGACTTAGTTAATTTTTCTATTTTATTATGTAACCGAGTTTTTCCTCGCTTAATTTAAATTTAATCAATCCAGAATATGAAAACTGCCTATTTTTGTTCTTATTATACAGATTATTTTATTTTATACTTTACGAAGTTCTCTCCATCGTTATCGTGCACATCTTACAGCACTGGTGAAGTGGCTCCAGAGATCATGTTCCAGGTTTCATCTCTATAAGTTGTGTAGACTGGATCTATCAATTTTTTTCGAGTTTTTCTCCTTGGTAGTTATGTAGATGGTGTTGGCTTAAGTTTATTTTCTCAATTACTCATTGGAAAACTTTTCGATTTTAAAAATAATTTCGGATTAAATTTTACTTATGATGAACCGTATGCTTCAAAGGTTGGCAATTCAAGAACGAAATTCTTCCGGATATCAAGGAATTCAAAAAAAATTTTATTATATTGAAAATTTCGATATCACATATCGAATTATTTCCGATTATGATTTTGGGGAAATGTTCAGAAAACTAACGAAAAAGGCAAAACGAAATATGTTCTAGAATACAATTTGTTTTTCTTTTGCAAGCAAAAGGAAATATTTATTCTTAGGTATTTCTGCTGTTCACAACCCAGTACAAAACAAGTTTTGAAGCACAGTTTCAAAAATTGAAAAAGGGTTGAACTATAACTTTAGTTTATTGACTGTTTTTATTTTTTATTTTTTTTTTATTTTGCTTGTACAGTACTAATGAAAGTAACAACACGATTTTTAATTGAAATATGATAAATTTATATTGAACTAATGAAACAGTAATTTTGAAATTTTTGAACTATAATTTTCTTTCCTGAATATCCTTCCTATGATAGGTTTCTTTCTTCCCGGATCTTTCATCTTCTAAATCATACATACAGTTTCCTTTGATCTGAACAACTTTTGCTTTGACAAACTTGGGCGCAAACTTCGAACAAAACTTTTTAGTTGAATCACTTAAAACAAAATTTCGTCGGTATACACTGTCACCAACTTTGAAAGTTTTATTCGTACTTCGCAAATTGTATCTTTTGGCTGCATTTTCAAATGAGTCAGAAATGTTTTTCAGTATTTTTTCTCTCACAATTTTTAATTTGTCTTCCCTGTTTACCATTTCATCTGAGCAGGACTCCAACTTTCGTAGCAACTCGTAATCTTTACCATTGGTGGTCATTTGGCAACCAAACAGTGCAAAATACGGTGTATAACCAATAGTCTGGTGATAAGAGCTTCGCAAAGATTCGCCTATTTCGTTAAGATTTTTATCCCAAGCAGTATGTTCTTTTTGAATATAAGACCTGATTCCTGTGATAATTGACCTATTCACCCGTTCACTGGCATTAGCCTGAGGGCTATAAACAGCAGTATACGTGTGCTTAATTCCTCTTTCTTTTAGCATGTTATTGAATTGAGAACATTTGAATTGTTTCCCATTATCACTAAAAATTATTTCAGGACTTCCGAAGATAGGAAAAACATTTTCATTCAAAAAGTCGCATATAACTGCTGATGAAAATTTCTTAATCAGTTTTATCAGAGGAAATTTAGTCAGGTGGTCAAGTACTATAATTATGCCAATATTTCCGGCTTTAGATCTAGGATATGGTCCTAAAAGATCAATGTATAGTTTTTGGAAGGGCCTTTGCACAACATATTGGGTACTCATTGGAGGCCGTAACGATTTGTTCGGAGATTTATTTTCGTGACATATTTCGCATTTCGCGATAAAATCTTTAACATCAACAGTGATGTTTGGCCAGAAAAAATTTTTACGAATTCGCTCTAGAGTTTTAGAAATCCCACCATGACATTTGTTTGCTGGCACATGAGCATTTTCAATAACTTGACGAACTAACGTTTTTGGAACCCAAAGTTTCCAATTGTAGGCTTCATTTTCAAAGTTACCATCAGCATGTTCAGTACGCTTATAGACTTTACCATCGATAATTTGCAGATCGGGCAAAATGGACTCATTTTCTTTTATATGCTGTATAAGCTTTTTATATTCCTCGGACTCAAATTCTTTCGAACTTAAGTCAACCAAAGGACGAACGTCCAAAACGTTAAGTTCTTCAAAATTTTGTCTCGAAAGACAATCAGGGACAACGTTTTGCGATCCGCGCCGGTGCTGAATATTAAATTTAAAACCTTGTAACTTAAGGGACCATCTTGCAAGGCGACCAGACAAGTCAGGCTGTCGCATTAGCCACTGCAGGCTTGCGTGATCAGTAACGATAGTAAACTCCTGACCTTCAACATAGGCTCGAAATTTTTTTATGCTTAGTATGGCCGCGAGACATTCAAGCTCGGTCACGCTGTAATTTGTTTGTGCTTTATTTAGCTTTTTCGAAAAATACGCAACTGGCACTTCAACACCTTCACTATTTAATTGAGCCAAAACTGCTCCAACACCTAATTTGCTGGCATCGCATTGTATTAAGAATGGTTTTGTATAATCAGCGTTAGCAAGTACAGGAGCTGTCGAAAGTTTTTCTTTTAGAGCATCGAAGGCAGTTTGAGCTTCTGCATTCCACTTAAAACTCTTGCTTTTCTTTAAAAGATTGGTTAAGGGTGTAGTAATAGAGGCAAAATTATCCACAAATCTCCTATACCAACCAGCCATGCCTAAAAATCTTCTAAGCTGCTTCACAGTGGTTGGAGGTGGATAATTTGTTACAGACGATATCTTTTCATTATCAGTTTGGAGCGTCCCATTTCCCACTACATAGCCTAAATATTTTACTTCTTGAATACAAAATTTACTCTTTTCAACGTTTATCGTTAAACCTGCTTTCCTTAGCCGATAAGCAACCTCAGTCAGAACGCTTAAATGTTTTTCAAAACTGTCTGAAATAATCAAGAGGTCGTCTAGATAGACGAAAACTTCATTTCTTAATTCAGGAGGCACCACGCGGTCCATAAGCCGACAGAGAGCTTGTGGGGCATTACAAAGCCCGAAGGGCATGACACAATATCTGTAAAGCGGACGATTGGGGACTGTAAAGCAAGTGAAATCTCTAGAGCCTTCAGCAAGTGGGATTTGCCAAAAAGCGCGACGAAGGTCAAGTGATGAAATAAACTCTGCTTTTGGCAGGCGGCTCAAGATACCCTCTATATGAGGTAGCGGGTATGCATCCTTTATAGTGAAGCTATTAACTTTTCTCGAATCTAGACATAACCGAACTTTTCCTGGTTTTCTTACTAACACGACCGGACTGGACCACGGACTATTAGGAGCTTTCTCTATAACGCCTAATCGCAACATTTCATCTATTTCTGCATGTACTAGTTTTTCGATAGCAGGTGATATAGGAAAGTAACGCTGTTTGATCGGACGGACATTAGGTTCGAGTTCAATTATATGCTCCATAAGTGAAGTTTTTCCTAGGCCCTCTTTTTCACATGATGGAAACAGTTGTTGTACAGCCTCTAAGCGATTTTTTTGTTCTGAGCTTAAAACACGAAAAGCAGAATTTTGTTCAATAGAATCATCATTAAAATCAATTTGAGAAATGAGTTTTGGTGCAATTTTAAATTTTTGCCAAAAGTCTACACCTAGGATAAGCTCTTGAGCCAAGGAAGGCACAATATAAAATGTAATATCATTCGACATACTTTTAAAAGAAACATTCAAAGTTAGTGTTCCAAAAACGATTTGACTTTTTCCGTCAGCAGTACGCAAAGAAACTTTATGTTTTGTAAATTGATCTGAATTAGTAAACTCTTTTGCTAAATTACCACCAATACAAGAGACGTCAGCGCCACTGTCTAGGAGACCAAAATATTTTTTATTACGAAAAGTAATTTCAGCGTAAGGCCTTAAATCGTTAGATTTATGCTGAATTGAACAAATAATTTTGTTTAAATGTTTTCTGGTTGCTTTAATATTTTTCCAAAAATTTCTAATTCTAATTGAAGAACGAGATGGTTCCAATTTTGATGAGGATAAATTACTAAAAATTTCATTTTTCTTAAGTTTATATAGTTCTAAACGCTGTTCATAAGGTATAATGGTTTTTAAATAAGGATTTTGACATGATTTTAAGTTTTCATTCGGTAAAATTTCTAACTTCTTTTGCTGTTGCAAAGGCTCACCAGGACGTATGAGTGACTTTAATTCTTTTTTGTAAGATCCTTGCGAAGGTTTGTTTTGCAACCTTCGCTCGCATTTAAGTTTTCCGGATGGCAATTACAACAATCAGGTTTATATGTATCGGGGGCTCCGCACCCATAGCAAAATGTGGTTCGAGGTTCACGACAATCGAAAAAACGATGGCCTTCTTTTCGGCAGTTCCAGCATAAAAGTTTTCCTACATTTCTACGTCTGATTTCTTCAATTTCCAAAATGGAATCGCTTTCAGTAGACAAATCGAGATCTACTTCTAATTCATTTATATTACGTCTAGGAAAATTGCTAGGTTTATTCAAACCTGAAGTATTGGACTTGCTGATGTCATCTAAAAGGCGTTCACCTTTTAGGCAAAATTTACGCAACTGTGCAACTGAGTCTATTTGAACAAATAGTAACTGTTGACGAATGCGTGGACGCAAGCCACGTTGCAAAATGTCAACTAATTCAGATTCTGGAATTACAGAATGTAAATCTTCCGCAATTTTTAAAATAGAGTTTTTGTAATCATCGAATGATTCAACAGGACCTTGTTTTCGAGCTCTCATCAATTCTTTCATATCAGTGTCAGTTTTATGTTCTTCAAAATTTGTTCTTAAAGCTTGGCACAAAGATGGCCATGTTATTCTTTCAACTGATCGTCTATAACGCCAATACCAGTCTTTTGCTTCATTGGTGAACAAACTTTGAACATGTTCACAAAGGACATTAAAGTTACCACCAAGGGTATCGATTACTTGAGACTCAATGCGATATATAAATTTTTCAATAGACAACTTTGGTGTGCCATCGAACTTTATATCCCAATTGGATATCAATTGAGCAATTCTTCCTGAATTAGAAACTATAGAGGCATCACCAAATCTAGGAGAATCTTGTCTTGCCAAATTTGCTTGTGGCCTAGCATTGAATGATAAATTTGGCACATCATTTGGCCAATCATGTGAAGAAACATTTTGATGTACGGATGGCCTAGTAGAATGACTGCTTACAGTTTCACGTTGTTGCATATTAAGATTTAATTGGCTTAAAATATTATTTAAGCTTGATTCAATCTGACCCATGCGATTCTCAAGATTTTCAGAAATAGAAGCTTGTCGAGCTGTAACGACTGCTGAAACAATGTTTCGAATTCTAGTTTCATCATTACTTGACGATAAATTTACTAAATTTTCTTGAGATTGTTGATTTGTTGATAATTGATTCCTAGGCTGTGAAATTGAAAGATTTTGTGTGTCAGCAATTGACAATGGACGTTGTGGCTCAGCAGATTGTGAAGTTTCTGGTGCTGCAGGTGGCTCCTGCATTTGCCTTTGCGCTGCCGATCTTGTTCGGGTGCCAGTATGAGGTGTTCTATTTTCGAAATCACGACTAGTGCATCTGGCACGGCACTGAGGACAAGATGAATTTCTTTTGAGCCATGTTATTAAACAAACTCTATGAAATTTGTGGCCGCATGCAGTATTAAGCACATCATCTACCGCATTTAAATTCTCACGGCAAATAGTGCAAACACTAGTTGATTCAGTTGGCAAATTCTCAGAACTATGACGCATAGCCATGATTTATAAGTTAATTTAAATTCAATAGAAGGAAGCGATGGTTGTTCAAAAACGAATGATAAAAACTTGAAAAATCAGCAAATAATCCCCGTAAAAATTTCAACAAATTATGTAGGTAAAAAGTAACTTTTCGCGTTTATCAATATAAAGGAAAATTTAAACAAAATAAAAGTAAAAAATCTGTATATAATAATAAAGGGTAATAATAAGGGTATGGATATAAATAATAAAAAATGTATATACGAGTATGTAGTGTATAAATGCAAGTTAACAAATTTTCAAAAATGTGCAATAAATGTGATTTGGTCCTACTATCTAATGAACAAAAGGGTTAAAAGGCATGCAAAAAAAATAACTATTTGGCTAAAGATGAAATAATTTGTTGGCTATCCATAACTCACACTCAATTTTGTTTATAGTTCACAGAATCTGGTATATTTTGTGAAATATAGTTCCATATCTGGATAATCAAAACTAAAGTCAACGTGTGATATACGCAAATTCTTAATCAGGTCAAATTAAAAGAGCATAAAGCATTTTAAAAAGATATTCCACAATAGTTTTTTACGTACATAAGAAAAAAAACTTACATTACTCACCAAAGCTATGAAGGAGTTATAAGGACTAGCATTTAGCTTTATTTATATAATTTCTCGACAAACATATGCTAGTGGCAGTAAAGTAAATGTGAAGTTAAATATTTTTGGGACCCACATACTGTGGGCCCCACGTTGGGCGCCATTTCTGTTATGAACCTTCAGCAGCAGCTTAAAGCTTAAATAAATTAAACCGAATAAATTTTGTGGGCTTACACATCTGACCAATACCCCGTGTGCACTTTGTTTTATGCCGGAGCTTCAGTCTGCCGTGAGTTCAAAATAAGGCATGATCAGGTTGCACTCACTGCTGATGGACAAACAAGAAAAAATTTAAATGCACACATTAAATTAACAAAAAAAATTAGAAGAACGGAAACTTGAAAAGGCCAAAAGGGCCATCGATAACCAACCTATACTTTACTTTAGCCAATCTTAGCAGCTCTACAGAATAAAAAAGCTGCACCTTACCCACCCAGCCATGCTTCTATGCGGTGATACTAGAAGCCCAAATATGCCCTCTTACCTTACCCTATCCAAAAGAGTTCGGACCAAATTACTTTTTAAACGTTATAATTCATTATTTATTCATTGAAATTAATAATCAATTAACAAAAAAAAATGCTTTAAAACTATCCTTAACTTCTAACAAAATAATCATGTATACGTTAGACAATGTAATTATGATAGTATATAAAAAAAATTAGTTTTAGTTTCAATACAATGCATACTTTTTGCAATAAAAAATATTACTCAAAAACAAGTACTAATGTTTAGTGCCCTCACTGTTTTTTTAAGCAAATGAATTTCGTAAAGATTATATACAGGCAAAAAAAAATCTTAAAGTTCAACGAACTTTATTATGTACAACGATTGCATTTGCACATACTTTTTAATAATGATTCAAATTCACCTAACTCTCCACACAACGAAAAAAATCTACACTCAAGCTAAAAGGGTTTTGAGCTGAGCTAAGTTAGCTGTAGTGAGAATAGCATATATAAAAAAAATGGAAAAAAAAACTTACGGTCGGTCTGCAACGCAGCGAGAGATGGCCATTCCTCGATGAATTGGTTTTTCGGTATTTTAATCCAAAATCTGTTAATGATATAAAATGGATTATATATATTATTCTCACAAAACTTTCACCTTGCAATTCACAATGCACTGATCTAATTTTTATCTTTTAATTTTAGTTTAAATAAATTTTTCTCTTTTTTACCTTTTCATAGAACTTTAATTATTTCTTTCTTTCTGTATATATTTTTCTTGTTTTCGCATTTTACTTTTAAACATGCATTTTTCTTTGTTTTCTTATTTTTTTTTTTTGTTTCAAGACTTTACAAATTTTGTTTTCTTTAACTAGACACACACGCGGTTTCATTGCCTAACACAAACTGGTTTCCAGATCTTCTTTCAAAACTAGTGTTACATTCCGTTCTTTTTGGAGACTTTTCGTCTTCAGCTTAGACACTCGAAATGAAAGAAAAGGTAGAAAGGTGCGGCATGCAAAGTATTGTAAATATGTAGATTTGTATAAAGAAAGTAAGATTTAATTGTACAAAAGAAAATATGATTTAGTTTTTAAGTATGTATATATGTTTCGATTACATTTAGGTATAGTAAGTAATTAGCAATAAGGTTTTTTTTTTCTTGTTTTTAAAATTTAGTTAATGCAAGAATTACTATTAGTTTTTGTTTTTTTTTTTTTTGTTTTAAATGAATTAATATAAGATTTATGTGGTTATAGCTAATATTTTGACTTAGTTAATTTTTCTATTTTATTATGTAACCGAGTTTTTCCTCGCTTAATTTAAATTTAATCAATCCAGAATATGAAAACTGCCTATTTTTGTTCTTATTATACAGATTATTTTATTTTATACTTTACGAAGTTCTCTCCATCGTTATCGTGCACATCTTACAGCACTGGTGAAGTGGCTCCAGAGATCATGTTCCAGGTTTCATCTCTATAAGTTGTGTAGACTGGATCTATCAATTTTTTTCGAGTTTTTCTCCTTGGTAGTTATGTAGATGGTGTTGGCTTAAGTTTATTTTCTCAATTACTCATTGGAAAACTTTTCGATTTTAAAAATAATTTCGGATTAAATTTTACTTATGATGAACCGTATGCTTCAAAGGTTGGCAATTCAAGAACGAAATTCTTCCGGATATCAAGGAATTCAAAAAAAATTTTATTATATTGAAAATTTCGATATCACATATCGAATTATTTCCGATTATGATTTTGGGGAAATGTTCAGAAAACTAACGAAAAAGGCAAAACGAAATATGTTCTAGAATACAATTTGTTTTTCTTTTGCAAGCAAAAGGAAATATTTATTCTTAGGTATTTCTGCTGTTCACAACCCAGTACAATCTATTTGTTTATTAAAAAGAGCATTATTTATAAGAAATTTTAAAAATTCTTATGAAAAGTTTCAAAAACTCTTCAAATTACCACCAAAAAAAGTTTAAGTTCAGCAAGTTAGTTTTTACTGTGTCCGTTTCAAAAAATTTAACTCCCTGTCCTACAACATAAGATTTTCAAAACAAACATTGCACCATTTAATAATTACACAAAAAACCATTTCTAAAAAAAGTCATGAAAATGTTCTCAACAAATTGCTATTTTAGTACCAGAACAGCAATTAATTAAATTTTTGAAGCAAAACTTTATAAAAAGGTAAAGGGTGTTCCACTAAGACGTGTGTTAATTTGATTTTGAATGAAACGCAAACGGTTCAGAATTTTTTCAAATATTTTATTTCGTTCGAAAGGTGTGACTATTATGTATTCTTTTTCGGCCATATCTTTGATTATATTTTGCAGTATGGCCTCCAGACTGACCCAAATAACCGATGCAATATTGCTTTTCAAGTCTGGATTTGTCTTCGGATTATTCACATAGACTTTATCCTTCGTGTAACCCCACAGAAAAAAGTCTAACGACGTCAAATCGCATGATCTGGGCGGCCAATTTACATCAGCGCGACGAGAAATTATACTTTTCGAGAATTTTGGACAGAAAAATTCCAAATTAAGGCAAGTTGTGTAGTGTAACGGCGTCCTGTTGAAACCATAAATCGAACAGACCCTGAGCTTCAACCTCCGGCACAAAATAGTTCTCCAACATATTGAGGTACCACTCAGAGTTGACATTTTTAGTGTTTCCATCCTCATCGTCGAAAAAAGCGGCACGATGATGCTTCCGACCCACAAGCCGTACCAAACAGTGACTCGCGATGAATGCATTGGGTTCTCCATGATCACTTGTGGATTTTCCGAGCTGCCGAGGTGAAAATGAGCCTCGTCCGAAAAGATGATTTTTTGAAAAAAAAAAAAAAATGCGTCAGTTGTACTTTAAATGGGTGCAATCCAAGTCCAAGCGCAAAATTCAATGCACGGAGGTCGCGAAAATGGGCAATTGTTGCAAACGATGGTGACTAGACATTTCGGGGGGCTCGACGACACTTTCACTCACGGAAGCAATATCCTCAGTACTGCGTGCATTCCGCACTCTTATTGGCTTCGGAACATCAAGTACTGACCTAGTTCGATAAAATTTATGCACAATGTTGCGCACAGTTGTTTTGTTGCAAGCTTTGATTGAAAATAGGATGGGTTTTTTCTACAACCGATTCCTATTTTTTTGAAATCTTATTTTAATGATCTCTATCTTACGAAAATGGCCGGGGAGCACACAAAATCACAACTTTTCACTTTCCATACCTATATCTCGTGAGCGCTACGTATGTTGAAGAATTTTCATACTTATACCTACTACCTACTTTTTTTATTTGAAAAGCCTGTCTCTTGGTCATTAAAATATCGCAACCTTAGAATAACAGGGTTCTAACTGACATTTTTTGTGAAATTGAGTTATATTTATATGGCTTTGCACTAAAGAGACCACGTTCTTTCGATTACCACTACTCAAATATTTCTATCTCGTATGGTTTCTGAGATAATTAATGAAATTGAGGTACACAAGGTTCTAAGTATCTACACATATTCAAATTAAAATTCATTTCACAAAATTCTAACTGCCAGATAGAATTTTTTGATTCTGTAAGAGAGCAGGAAAATTAGATAAAATTATGAAATTTTGTTAATCAAGCCCCGATTTTTAGCCGACATGACTCATTTTGTTAGTAATTGGACTTAAAAAAAACCAACACTTAAGATTTTTGCAGTTTTTGAAAAAAAGTCGAAAAACAGTTTCGGAAAATTGAAGAAATCGAATCGAAGATAGTCACTTTCGATATACTTGCTAACGTTGAATCCGAATCTGGCATCAGAGTCGCTATATCTTATATGGTTTCCGAAATGTCCTATCCTAAATATTAAAAAAATTATCAAAACATGGTTTTTGAGGTTAAGGCTCAAAATCGGTGCTTGCTTAACAAAATTACATGATTTTATCTAATTTGCATGCCTTTTTACAAAAACACAAAGTTCTATATGACAAAAAAAAAAAAAAATCAATTCATAAAAGTTATACGGCTCGAAAAATTCAAACATACCCAGTAAAATCTTCGTTTACATGTAGTTGGTCGAGTAATCTAAAAAATTGTTTGCATCGATTACTTTCTGGGTTACATAAGGCATTATTTTAGCATACGCATTTCATTGGGCATAATCGATTACCCCAATAAAACATTCGATTACATGTAATCGATCGAGTAATCTAAAAAATTATTTGTACTTTCTGGGTTACTTTTGCGTTACATAAGAACTAAATGAATGTAGTAGGACGTTATAGAAATATTTTGGTTTCTGTTTTGGGCCAAAATTTCATCAGAGGAAACATTATCTGAAATATTATCTCTTGACTATTTATTTCTTTTGAAATATTAACAAATGCTAACGTCAAAATGACTTAAAAATCAAAAAATCTTGAGTAAAAAACTTTTGAAATTTATGTTCTCACATTACCCATTGCATTACATGTAATTGAAAAAGTATTTCATTATTTATTGCATTACATGTAATATTTAAATTGTTTTAACATTCAGGTAATGCGTTATGTAATCAATTATCGTATAAGGCGCTACAAATTTATTAAAAAATTTTATTAGGTAGATTTCTCGAAAGTGATGTGTGTGTAGATAGAACCCAGTTGTCCAAGGTCGCGATATGTATTTATGTATAAAATTTACATATAAAAAACTAATGAACTGATGATTGACAAATTTTCCTGTCAGAAATCCTGTATTCTAATGTAATAACCTGTCAAATCTTATAAATGTTAATTTTTAAAAGCCGAGTACGGAAAAGTTGCATCCCACTATTAGGACGCTAATCCTGCTTCATGCTGATTTTTTATCCAAATATCTGTTAAGCACTTGGAAAACCTGATTTCTGTCAACGAAGTCCTTTTTTCTGTGAAATCATAATATTTTTAAATATTCCTTACATTCCGTTCAAAGATACAAAATTCATGAAAAACATGTATCAAAAAATTTCTAATCAAGTGGCAACTCTATCTTGCATTGCCAATAAAATTTGTCTTTACAAAAATAGCAGTAGCAGCATCATTAGCAACTACTAACAGCGACTGTTGCTGCTGCAGATAAAGTAATTATCATTATCATAAAGCTTAGGCAAACAGATTCAAATCATTTTATTTTTATTTCTTAATATTTGTAGTTGTTTTCATCTTTGAAATTCATTACATTTGAGTTTCTTTACTCTTTTCTTCAAGGGTCTTTCATGGGTTTTGTCGTCGACGTTGTCGTCGTCGTCATTGTCGCCGTTGCTTGTTTAAGATTACAAAATGCAAAGCCATCAAATGTTGGTTCTCGAAAAATGAATTAGTTGTAGTTGCTGTTGTTGCTGCTGGTGTAGTTGTTAATGTTTGTAATCTTATCTTGACCCACAGAGATAATGGTTTTCTAGTTTTTCAGTAAAAACTTTTGAAAAAAAATAAAAATCAGAAAAGAAAGAAAAACAACGAAAGGAAAAAACAGAAAAACTCAGAAGTGCAGTCAATGTCAGACGACGACAGGCAGGCAGTCAGTCGGGCAGTTTATGAAAAGATGATCATGCTAATTAAAACAGATTTCCAAGTGTGATTAGATAATGTGACTCTTTAAAATACAATTTTGATTATTGTTTATTTAGCGCTTTGAAGATTTTAAAATAACGCTTTGAAAAGTCAAATGATTTGTGAACATTAAAATTTAAGATTCAGAGAATTAGGGAGATCTATCGATTAAAGTAATATTTTTTGGAAAAATATACCAAGCTTAAGGACCTCCTTCAGTAAATTTTTCGAAATTTTTGAAAGATATCTAAAACTCTAGACGTGATAGAAAAATTATTAGATCGGATTCGGAATTAGCAGTGATAAATACAATCAAAAATTACTGTTTCTCTACAGGACCACGCTCTTTTCCAAAACTAGTTTGCAAACTACTCCATGGTAGAAACCGACTAGTCCCATCACATATAAAGTTCTATTTACATTGCGTTTTGCATTGTTTAACATTGGATGTAACCAATTGTCTCCTTATGCATTACAATCGAACCAGAAAAAGATCAATTGTCTCCTTATGTATTACATTCGGACCAGAAAAAGGCCATTTTTTTATAAATTTAATTTGAAACTCAAATTTTACACAAAAATTTCTAAAAGTTTCATAGCCGAATGCGCTAAAGAGTTTGTTATGTATTTCTGAGCAATGAGTTCTGGGTTTGAGCATCGGTGTGAGGGAAAATTTTTTTATTATGTCGGACATTTCATTTTCTGCTTCTAATACTCTTTAGAAAAATTTTGTACAAATTAATAAAAATTTAAGAGTTGGAATTGAAAATCACCGATCGCCCGATTTGAACCCGAGCCTCTCCACACAGCGTAAGCCACTAGACTATCGTATGCTCTTCTTCACAATTGACAAAACTGCCAAATAGCACGCAGTCACTAACGTTATAATTTCACTGACTGACTGTGAAACAATTTGATTTTAAGTAAATCCAAATTATCAAAAAAGTATTACTTGTTGCGAGTTGTTCTGATCGTCGTCCTGCACCCACAGGAACCACGAACCAGAGCTTTTATATTTGAGGGGATAATATAAATACGAAAGTTACCTGGTAGTTGAATGTCGTGGATTGAGACTTTTTGGTGGCACTTAGTTGACACGCACAAACCGCGACTTCTTGCGCAGATCACCTGCTTGTCTTCGGTAGAATGCTCCTCCACTGAGGAAATATGGCAAGATCAGGAAACTTTTCACCGTGACTCCAAGAAGCACCTGTTGATTCCGCCCACACAAATTAAACTAATTCGCTTTACGTTGTACGTAAAAACTTTTATTGATCACAAAGAGAATATACTTTTTATAACTACAATTTTATTTAGCCCGGAGGAAAAAATAGCGAAAACAATTTTATGCTGCTGCACGCGTGAAATTCTGATCAAAAAGTGACTTTTAGAAAAAACGAAAAAAAGGAAGAAGGCAAAATAAGAAAAAGATTTGACAGCTGTGGGGCATTGTTTGTTAGGCAATGGGGTTGCGTTGCCAACTACGGGGAATTTATCCCTCCTTTTGGGGATTATGCGTGTTCGCATAAACATACCGCCCGCCTTGCATTATATGCAATAGAGTTCGGCATGTTCAGCGGAAGTTAAGTTTGAGTTGAAAAAAAAGAAAATTCCCGTAGTTGGACATGCAACTCCATTGCTCCTCAAAGTCTTACATACATTTTTTTTTTTATTTTTAACTTTTTTTTTTAAATTTGAATATTTTGAATGAATGAATATTGAGTTGAGTGCAGTAGCAAAAATGTTTAAATATTTTTTTTTTTTTTAAATGATTTCAATGAGCATGATTTACTTTTACAATATACTGTTTATCTTACATGACTTTAGTATTGAGTTTAGTTATGAAACAGAAAATTTAAATTTATAAGATACAGTTCATAGAAAAGATATAAATAATATATGTCGATAATGTAACAGTTTTGTTAGATATAATGGAGAAAGTAAAGCCTTCAGTGGCATGAAATTATTTGTAACAAAATACTTGTCCATGATTTTGAGGTACAATATTTTTTTTTGTTGTTTTTTTTTTAAAAAAATTGAATTGATAAAAAAAAGATTTTTTACAAATGTATGAGATTGAGAGAGATGCTTTTCTTAAGATTTATAATAATTTGATTTCATGTTTTGCTTAAAAATACATAAAAATGAAAATTGGATAATGATTTTCTTACAAATATAATGGAGATATTGATTTTTAAGAAAAAGAGATTTTAAAGGTAATTTGAGATAAATGTTTTCTTAAAAGTATATAAGAACAAAGTGATAAAGAGATAAAGATTTTCTTAAAAATTCAAAAAGTATATAACATTAGAATTGAGTTAATTTTTTTTAGAAAATATATAACAATGCAATTGAATTAATAATTTTCGAAAAAATATATAACAATGAGATTGAGATAATGCTTTTTCTAGGATATATATAACAACGAATTTGAGTTAATGATTCTCAAAAGGCAAAAAAAAAATAAAAAATGAGATACATAAGCGAAGTGGATGAGATTCCCTACAAAGCTTGCATTGAAATCTTTCAATATTATTGTGGAAAGAACGGATTGCCTTTTGTGGTTTTTGCGTAATTGGTTGCGATTTGTTGGACTGATGTAAAACGGGTGTTTTAATATCAGAGACAGTTTCTAGAGTACGAAATCTGTCTGTCAAGAAGGTATCAAAGTCTTGCCATTTTGGCATTTCTGTTGACTGGGATATCGATTGTTCCCATAAGGAGAGAGTATGCTCAGGCAGACGCACTGAGCATTGGTATACGAAAATCGCATCCCAATTAGCAATGTCTATTTTGTATAATTGCAGTGCTGAAATGCAATTATTTATTTCGCGTTGTAGGTTTTTAATCTCAGATCCCGTTTCCCGAGCACAGTTAGGGAGATTGAAAAGTATTCTTAATTGCTGGTTAATGAGGATTCGTTTATTCTCATACTGAGACTTTAAATTTTCCCACGCTATGTCGAAACCCTCATTTGTCAGAGGCACCTTTTTCACAATTTCATGAGCTTCGCCTGTCGTTTTTTTCAGAAGGTGATACAATTTCTCGACTTGAGATAAACGAGAATTTTTCACATAAATTGCCGTGTACATATCACGAAAGGTCGGCCACGAAACGTAATCCCCGGTAAAAACTTGGGTATCGCATGGAGGAACATGAATTGAGGAATTTTGCTCATCTGACTCAACTTGGTGTAAGTTTGCCCTTGTTGTCCGACTATTTGAGCCTACTAGACTTTCAATCCAATCAGAAAGCTCACCCATAGCTTCTGAGTATGACCCTTCTATTTCATCATAAGTGTCCTTTTCTAAAAAGTTTTTAATCGCTTGCTCAGTGAGATCTGAGCTTATTATTTCATTATACATGGAGCCATAATTTTCCCAATATTGCTCAAGTAAAGCTTTTCGTGATGTTAAATAACCAAGTGTTTGTTTGGTTTTTGCAACTTTACGCGTATTAACTGAGAAATTTGTGATGGCTACTTTATAGCGATTGATCGTTATTACTTTTTGTTCCATTTTTGTCAACAGGGCTTATGTACTCGTAACAAAAACAAAAAAAAAAACTGCTTAGCAAACAACGGAATTGAGAAACAGGAAAAAAAAAACGAACATTCAAAACTTCGTGTTACTGAGCAAAAAAAAGTGAGGTTTGAGAAATCACGCGGTCTTAACCTTAAATTGAGGTTAAAAATCACATGCGAATTGAATCTCCCTTTATGCAAATGAACGAGAAAAAAAAATGTGGTTTGAGAAATCACGCGGTTACCAACTTGAATTGAGGTTAAAAAATGGCGGCTTTCTTTTTTGAGAAAAATTTTCAGCAATTATGAGATTTTTTTTTTAAAGAAATATGTAGGTGCTGAGTTTCAAAAAGAGGCTCGAAGGACCAAATGTTCTGATCGTCGTCCTGCACCCACAGGAACCACGAACCAGAGCTTTTATATTTGAGGGGATAATATAAATACGAAAGTTACCTGGTAGTTGAATGTCGTGGATTGAGACTTTTTGGTGGCACTTAGTTGACACGCACAAACCGCGACTTCTTGCGCAGATCACCTGCTTGTCTTCGGTAGAATGCTCCTCCACTGAGGAAATATGGCAAGATCAGGAAACTTTTCACCGTGACTCCAAGAAGCACCTGTTGATTCCGCCCACACAAATTAAACTAATTCGCTTTACGTTGTACGTAAAAACTTTTATTGATCACAAAGAGAATATACTTTTTATAACTACAATTTTATTTAGCCCGGAGGAAAAAATAGCGAAAACAATTTTATGCTGCTGCACGCGTGAAATTCTGATCAAAAAGTGACTTTTAGAAAAAACGAAAAAAAGGAAGAAGGCAAAATAAGAAAAAGATTTGACAGCTGTGGGGCATTGTTTGTTAGGCAATGGGGTTGCGTTGCCAACTACGAGGAATTTATCCCTCCTTTTGGGGATTATGCGTGTTCGCATAAACACGAGTTTTGAGTATAAGAGTTCAATAGTACTCTTTTTTATGAAGAGATTTCATGTTCAAACAGACAAATCAGTTCAATCGGTTCAGTTTTGCAATAACCACATAATTTTTACAGTGAACACTTAATTTTTACTTTCAACTCACAGAATTTTGCGTTAGCGAAACGCATTTTTGGACAGATCTCAATAGCGTTGTAGGAGTATCTTTATCTTTCTTATAAATTTTTAGAATTCTATAAATATCAGTTAGACAATGCAGACCAAAAAAATTTATTTAAAAAACTTTTTTTTTTTCGACTTTTGGCCAGCTTTTAAGGATTTTGAACCATATTATTCCTATTGAAGACTATAAGAATCCGAATTTCTTTTCTCCAATTCGTAATGCTGCTTCCACTGATTTTCTTTATTTTTTTTTTTTGTGCTCTTCTCTCTTTCATAATGTGCTTTATTTGACAGCATGATGCCAAAATTAAATTCAAGGCCAAACCAATAGTCAAAATTCACACCCAATATTCAAGAAATTGAAATTCAAATAAAAAAGCAAACAATTCCAGACGCCATAAACTTCAATTGCTCTTTAAAAATAATTTAATTATTCTTTTTCGCCGACACGATAACCAGTCAAGAGTGTAAGAATTCTACAACAAATACAAATAGCAGACCAAAAACAGACGATAAATGATTCTTTCGATTTCATAAAAAGAAAAAAATTCAAAATCACAAAAGTCTGCGTATTGCATCTTCATTAGTATTCTCTAACAAAATGACAAAAGACGCTGAAATTGGACAAGAGCAAAAAACAACAATAACAATAACGAACCATCATCATACCATATACCACCTCTTAATAAACAAAAAGTCTAAACCACAAAGTGAGAAACCCATAAAACTTAACCAAAATGAAACTAAAAGTGCAAATTTTAACATGAAGTGCGACGCTGGAAACAAAAAAAAAATCAAACCTCACAAAATAAGTGGAAACGACTTTATCTAGAAACTTAAAAATAAAACATAAAATAAATAAAAAAGAAGAATTATCATTGTAAAAGAATACGAAGAAGAACAAATAAATAAACCAAGTGGTTAAGCAAATAAATGTCAAAGAGACAGAACTAAAAGTAGCAAAAAATTATGGCGAGAAGTGCTGAAACTCAAGTAGAAACATACGACTTTTTCGAAGAATAACAATGCTTCTTGTACCTACTTGCTGGAGTTTTTGTTTGAAAGAGTAGGGACGTTGTGAAGTGATTAAGAGCAAGAAATTGCAGGTACCAAAATAAACTTATGGAAAAGTGTAAAATTAAACAAATTTTGTTAAGTAGATGATAATTAAAGTAGTTAGGGTTGCATAACTTAGGAATATAACTCGAGAAATATTTTTTGTAAGATTGAGATTGTTTTGTGACTATTCATAAATTTGTGACTGAAAATTTAACATGTTTGTTTACTTTCTGTATAAAACGAATACATTGGAGAAGTACGCGATCAATCACAGTGGCCTTGAAGCATAGGCAAATTTTGAAAATATAAATCTTAAAACTAATGCTGTACAAAGGTTATTTTTCAAAAATGTAACATTCAATGTCCCGGGGTCCAAAACCATGTTTAAATTTAAAACTTGATATTTTAATTATTTAATGCAGACACTTAATCAGAGCTTTTATACGAATAGCATAAAAAAAAATATTTTTAATATTTTACTACAAAATCTAAAACAAAAGTGCTGAAAACTCATTCTCCGTCTTGTCCCTAGCCGCAACTTAGTGCAATTAATTTGACTGTTTCGCATATTACGTCGTATTCTTAATAAAATGTATACGATATTGCTTGTATATATATTTTAGCTACTGTTATTCTGTGTTAACTCTTCGAAAAATTTTTTTATATAGAATTGACAATCATGGAACTTGGTCCCTCAATTTAGACTATCTCCGCTCAGTTTTTCTTATTCTAACTGTAATTTTTTAAATACTGAGTAAATAGCGGCTATCCACCAGTTCCAACTTTTTTTTAAAAAAAATTACTATTTTCATTGTGATATTACTGTTTTTGCAACATTTCGTCATTCTCCGTTTCATCATTCGCCGTTGTTTTTACACCATTTCATCATTCTCCGTTTAGTAACCCTCTACTTATGTTATTATTTTTTTTTAATTTTGCATAAACCAATTTTTATACCCTACACCCAGGGTATATTCACTTTGTCCTTCCGTTTGTAACGCAGAGAAGGAGGCGTGGCAGATATAAAAAAGTATATACAGTAGGAAGCAGAACTGTCAACATGCTTGCTATTTTTGACTTAGTACTGCTACAGCGTCCGTTCTGATTACATGATCAACAAGAAATAAGAACCAAACGGAAGGCTAACCTATCCTCTATTCAAATATGTGGGCAATTTTACCAAACTTCAAACCACAAAAAAATAATGAACAAAACACCATTTCGAAAACATGTTGACAGTTTTGCACTACTTTAAGTGATGAGCGTACAAACCTGGAACGTGAATTTTTCCTAGTTTAAAAATACAATTCCAATAGAGTTTGTTGTGCTGATTCCAAAACTGGCCACATAATCTCTCTGCCTCTTCAGAATTTCGAGGTATCCTAAATTTAAAGTGCAAAAAACGACGTTTTTGCTGTTTTTCAAATTAGCTTCAAGGTCGCAAGGATTTTTTCTGCTCTATTTCGTAAGATAAATTTGAACATCTTGCTTTTTTCCTTTCCAAAAAAGTGGTGAATGGTCATCTATGATTTTTTTTCACAAAGTTATGCCCACTCTAAGATGACATCATGAAATACCCAAAATTCATACTAAGAGTAATTTGGGTATTTTTTGCCCATATTTCTCCATAGGGATATGTTTATAAACCATTTATACCAATTGAACCATACTAAGATGACATAAATCCAAACCCTGCCACTTTATCCGTTTTATAAGATCTTATGATGTCATCTTAGAGTGGGCATAACTTTGCGAAAAAAAATTGTAGATGACCATTCACCACTTTTTTGGAAAGAATAAGAGCAAGATGTTCAAGTGTATATAACGGAATAGAGCAGAAAAAATCCTTGCGACCTTGAAGCTAATTTGAAAAACAGCAAAAACGTCGTTTTTTGCACTTTAAGTTTAGGATACCTCGAAATTCTGAAGAGGTAGAGAGATTATGTGGCCAGTTTTGGAATCAGCACAACAAACTCTATTGGAATCGTATTTTTAAACTAGGAAAAATTCACGTTCCAGGTTTGTACGCTCATCACATAAAGTGGTGCAAAACTGTCAACATGTTTTCAAAATGGTTTTTTGTTCATTATTTTTTTGTGGTTTGAAGTTTGGTAAAATTGCTCACATATTTGAATAGAGGATAGGTTAGCCTTCCGTTTGGTTCTTATTTCTTATTGATCATGTAATCAGAACGGATGCTATAGCAGTACTAAGTCAAAAATAGCAAACATGTTGACAGTTTTGCTTCCTATTGTACATTCTTGATCACCGTCACTTCATGAGTCGATATAACCATGTCCGTCTGTCTGGCTGGCTGGCTGGCTGGGTGGCTGACTGGCTGACTGACTGGCTGTGCGTGGAAAACTTTTTACGGGAAAACTAACCATTAAAATTCAATGAAATTTGGTACGTTGGATTTGTCGTAAAAGTTAGCTCATTGGATTGAAAATGAGCGAAATCGGTCAACGGACACGCCTACCTCCCATACAAAAAATATAGTCAAAATGCAACTTTCGGAGTATTTTTCACGACAATTCAACCAAAATACACTTAAATAGCCCGAATTATTATATAAGCGCTAGCTCTGAGCAAAAACTGGGCGAAATCGAACAAGAGAGCGTGGCACCTCCCATGTGAGCAAAAGCTTCAAAACGCTATACCGAAAGAGTTTTTTTGGGATAATCCAACTAAATTTCACTCAAATATTTAAGACTATAAATGCACGCTCTGAGCTAAAACTAGACGAACTCTTTCAAGAGGACGTGGCACCTTCCTTATAAGAAAAAGCTTCAAAACGCTATACTTAAACGTTTTTTAAGATAATCCAACTGAATTTCACTCAGACAATAAGAACTATAAATGCACGCTCTGAGCAATAACCGGGTGAACTCGGACAAAAAGGCGTGGCACCTCCCATAAAAGCGAAATTTTCAAAAGACTGCAGTGTAGGGTATTTAATGTTTGGCCAGGCCAAAGGTTACACCCTTACTAATTTAAATTTAGCCTTAAGACGCTTAAATAAACCTTTCAAAAATCCAACATAAATTTTTAGGGTTGCCACCTGGTCATTTTTGAAAATCTTATATAGTTCTTTCTTTTTTTGACTAAATTGAAATTTTTGGTTTCAGAACCGCTTAGATAAACTTTTCTGAACATTAAAAAGAAAATTTCAGGGTTGCCACCTGGTTTTTTGTTGGTTTTGCTTAAACAAAATTTTGGTTCGATTAGTTTTTAACGTTGTAAGCGTCGATCAATTTTTAAGGACTTAAACTATTATTTTTTAGCCTGTAACAATAATAGCGAAAGTAAAAAAAAATGGAGATAAAAATAAATTTCGAAAGCAACCATCTGGCGAACTTAAAAATGTATGCTGGATTTTTCTAAAGTCTATTTAAGCGATTTGAGACTAAAATTTTATTTTATTTTTTAAAATAAGCGAAAGTTAAAAAAAAACATATGGCAACCCTGAAAGTTTGTGTTCATTTCTTAAAAATGTTCCAGAGGTACATGTCATCATATTCTGTACCTTTAAGTTATAAAAAAATAAAAAAAATAGGTGGGGACAAAAAAATGCATTATTTGGTACTTTTTTCGTAAATTTATCCAAACCTTAAAACAAATTCTGTAAAAATTTTCTAAATATTTTTCGAATTAGGTCCTAAGATCGCACCAGATCCTGTTTTTAAAAAGAGTTCGTAAAACGGTTCATTTGATTCTGAGCTCAGCCTTGGAATCGCACTATCTCGCATCGTTTTTGAGTTTATCTAACACAAAAGTTTAAAAACACGATTTTTGAGGCTACCTATGTAGATGGAGGGCGAAGTTGTTTTGCTCTTTTATATCAAATGCATAATTCTATTCTTCGCCTACACTCAAATTTTTCCGTATTAAAAGTAAAGGGTCCAGAAATAAATAAATGCGAAAATAGTCATTCCCGTTTAACTTTTTGATGCTGAATCCAGATCTTGTCGCGGCATTGTTCTATCATGCCTTCATTTCGAGATATTCTAATTTAAAATTTGCTGCTTCTTACGCTTCGCTATAATATTAACTTAATAAAATTAAATTTTTTTATAGATACGAGTATTAAGTACTTTTTTTCTTTTCTTTCATAATGGGTTTTATTAAAACTTTAGGTTGTGGAACGCTGAAGACGTAGCATTGTGCTGTGTTGTTCTCGTTGCTTGTCAATTTGACACTTTAAGCTACTCGCACGACGATGACAACTTAAGTGTCAAATATCATTGAGTTAAATTGACTTGAAATGATTGCGCACATTATTTTGTAAATTGCCTATACTACAAAATAAAAATCTTTAAGAACTTCACTACTAATGGTAGTGGGTAAGAATTTTCTATAAAATAATAGAAATTACATTAAGCAAACCCAAAAATGAAGCAAATTAAGTTTAAGAAATATTTGCTCTGCATCTTTATTGCTAAATCTTTTTAAAATCCAACAGAAAAAAAGTTTTCCCCTTCAAACTTTATATCAAGTAATGACCATAAAAATGTAACTTTCCCCACATTACACACTAAGGAAGAACAATTTTGTTTTCAACAAACGGTATTCCATGCAATTGCAAACTTTTTAAAGATTTTATCAAAAATTGATCGAAAATTGTTTTCTCCATCCCCCAAATTACTTAAATGTTGTCAATTTGGTACAAAAAATACAACACCAACAACGATGACCATTAAACTTCCAAAACGCGAATAGAATTTTTATGGCAAAAGTTTTTCCCCAAAATGCTGTGGTGGTGTGAGTATCCCTCAAATCACCTACAAGTTAAACAACAACATAATACAGCCACTACATACAGTAATCTCTCAATTTAAGTGAAAATATGTATTATATGTGGCTTAACAAGTAGCAACATAAAAATAACAACGAACAAAAAAGTTAATCAAGTGCAAAGGGAAAATAGAAAAATAAAAAGAATAAAAAATTGAAAAAAAGCTAAAAGTTCATAAACTACCGCCAGAGCAAAGCGCATGGGCTTATTCCGGTCAAGGAATTTGCTGCATAAACGCTGTGTATTTTCAATCCCTACGCAGCATTTGTCAGTCAGTTGGTCGGTGGATCGGTCAGCATCATCCATCATGTGGATGAAATGTCAATCGATAAAAAATAAAACCAAAATACTATAAAAAATGGACTTAAGATTTTTGTTCACATATATATATATAAAAAAACAAGAGGATTTGGAAACGGTATTAACTTTGGCAACGCTTAAAATCCAAATAACCAACATTGTATTAATAGCAGTCTCCTATATGTTTGAGGTGAACACTTGCCGCATATTAGAGCTGTCCGATAACGTGAGTTCCTACTACACTTGAGTATGTGAATTCACGAACCGGGGAATGAAATCACGTACCTCCAAATCGCGTGAATTAAAGGTTCGCATAGGTACATGAATTTGTTAAAGTTCGTACATTTGATACGAACTTCGTATCTTGTACAATACTATTCGTATCTCGTACTATTCGTACCCCGTACTATTCGTATCTGGTACTTCGTACCATTCCTACCTCGTACTTCGTACTTTTCGTGCTTTGTACTATTCGTACCTCGTACTATTTGTACCTCGTACTTTTTGTGCCTCGTACTTGGTACCATTCCTACCTTGTACTTTGTACTATTTGTAAGGTAAGCGAGGAGAATATGGAATACACGGTTATTTCCCATCGCATACATAGAATTTACATTAACTCATGTTCAAACTTTACATCAATACCTAAAGCTTATGTCAGTGCGCCCCCTGCCGAAAAAAAAACGCTAAATTTTGAGAAAAAAACGCGACTTTTTGTCGATATGCGATCGAACACACCTTAGCGACACATATGGCAAAAAAGCGAGATACCTAACAAATATTCTGGACTAAAATTTTAGGAAAATCGTATGTGGAAAATTAGAATGACCCAAAAAAACTAAAGGTGTTCCGATCTTAGGTGCTCAGCACTCAAAATGTTCGGTAGGGTCTAGAAACTACGTATGTAAATTTTGTTAAAAAAATATTGAGATTTAGCACTCGCGCAAGCTCAATAAGTAGCGCTGCCTTGACCGTACGAGAATGGGGTTCTTTCAGCCCGTGGAAATTGATAAAAAAGGATTGGAACAATTTTTTTTTCTGTCCTACTTTATGTTTTCGAGGTCGCTAAAGACAATGGCACTGCCAGTTTTTGGAAAAGATTCCAAGATTTCAAGATATTTAAGATATCTCTCGAAAAAAAAAAAAAATTGAGATTTTTGTTAGATTAAATTGCCATTAATCGTAGGAAAATTTTTTATTTTTTTTTTCTCGGACACTAGTCTTGTAGGGTAGATTGTGACGAACAAAATGAGTGGTCGCACAATATTTTTTGACAAAATCTTCTCGAGATATCGGCCACAGACTAAACCGCCGTCCTGCCGTATTGCCAGTCACTGGGGATATCTGCCGATTTTATGCTATTTTCATTGATTTTTGAGATCCTACCTTGTACTTTCGACGTCACTGGAGATGCGGGAACATTTATTTTTACGATAAAATGCAAGTGTTTCAATACATTCAAGATATTGCTATGATAAATTTCCCTAGTGGGATTTCCAATAAAAAGCAGAACTAGCTCTAAAACCTCGACATAAATTTTCCGTGCATGATTCATCTGCAGCTAGTGATTGATGACCATCGCGGTTTTCTTCTGGAAAGGTGTCAATGTGTCCCAAATTTTGTTATCTTCCACTGAAAAATTTGGAACACATTGGCACCTTTCCAGAAGAAAACTGCGATGGTCATCAATCACTAGCTGCAGATGAATCATGCGCGGAAAATTTATGTCGAGGTTTTAGAGCTAGTTCTGCTTTTCATTGGAAATCCCACTAGGGAAATTTATCATAGGAATATCTTGAATGTATTGAAACACTTGCATTTTATCGTGAAAATAAATGTTTCCACATATCCAGCGACGTCGAAAGTACAAGGTAGGATCTCAAAAATCAATGAAAATAGCATAAAATCGGCAGATATCCCCAGTGACTGGCAATACGGCAGAACGGCGGTTTAGTCTATGGCCGATATCTCGAGAAGATTTTGTCAAAAAATATTGTGCGACCACTCATTTTGTTCGTCACAATCTACGCTAGAAGACTAGTGTCCGAGCAAAAAAAAATAAAAAATTTTCCTACGATTAATGGCAATTTAATCTAACAAAAATCTCAATTTTTTTTTTTCGATAGATATCTTAGATATCTTGAAATCTTGGAATCTTTTCCAAAAACTAGCAATGCCATTGTCTTCAGCGACCTCGAAAACATAAAGTAGGACAGAAAACAAAATTGTTCCAATCCTTTTTTATCAATTTCCACGGGCTGAAAGAACCCCATTCTCGTACGGTCAAGGCAGCGCTACTTATCGAGCTTGCGCGAGTGCTAAATCTCAATATTTTTTTAACAAAATTAACATACGTAGTTTCTAGACCCTACCGAATATTTTGAGTGCTGAGCACCTAAGATGGGAACACCTTTAGTTTTTTTGGGTCAGTCTAGTGGAACATGGCGACAGAATGGGTTAAAAAGACTTGATCGCTCATTATGGCTACATGTTTGTATGTATGTATTCTAATTTAACTCCCAGGAGGAGCATAGGGCCAATATGGCCACATAACAGGTCTTTAAAATCTAAAAAAATTCAAGCAAATTTCGTGATGAATATTAAATGGACTTTGTTTATGATTTTTTTTTTTAATTTAAGCCCCCATGCCGAACAAAACACGAATAACACAAAAGTTTACATATCGCCAAAAATCGCTTTTCTACTCAAAATTTTGCGATTTTCGCTTTTTACTGGGCAGGGGGTGCATAAATTAAAAAAAACATCTCTTACAAGGTCAATTTATTTTTCATCAAGGAAATTGCTTGAATTTTTTCAGAATTTTAAGATTTGTACTGTGGCCGTTATGGGGGTATAGACCAATTAAACCCATTCTGTTGCTATGTCTCACACACGTTTTTCTGAATTTTACTTGATGATATTCGCAAAAGTGTACCGTAACATATCTACCATATCTACCATATCTAAAATCTGTGCTCTCCCGTATCTTATCGGAAATCTCGATTTTCCTGAAAACTTTCAGGTAAAACGAACTCTTGAGACCCCCTCATGTATGATAAAAATTTTCTACTACACCTATCCGGAATTTCATTTTACACGTTCAGGAATATATTCCACCACATTTGGTTATAGAATATGGACAAAAAATTGTCTTAAAACCTGGGTCATATAAGGGAAGACTATTTTCGGAGATGCCCATATGCAATTGGTCACAATTTGTTCGGAATACTGAATGTGATGACATTCTGTGCATTACAAGCACATGAACAAAATGAACACACTCTCCTTGGTGTAGGATATACAAATGAGTTTCCTTAAAAAGAATCTCAAACGCTATGAATCAAAAAGAGCCGAAATAAAAATGTACTAAAACTTTATTGTCGTAATGATTTTTTCCAAAAAAAACACAAGCCTGTAAGAGTAGGTAGCAAATGTAATGTATGTGGGATATAAATCAAGGGAATGTTAAAATATTTTGCCCAAAAACTCCTTAACGACATGAAAGTGTCTGCCATGCCATATAAGAAATGTTTGGTATTTTTATGAAAGTGCTCAATTTGTGTAGATTACATATTTATTGAATATTTCTAAGCCACATTTCATAAAAAAAGTGCAATTATGACAAACTCAATAAACTCATATATTTTTAATATAATTAAGAATTGTCCACCACATTTATTAATAAATCAAATCCAAATCATCCATTTACCTTAACAAAAATTTCAAAAGAATTTCTTCTGAAAAATAAAACAAAAAAAAAAATCAAATTATAAGAATTCTGTATGTTGAAGAATGCAAATTGACAGCGAACAAGCGCACTTCAGACCATTTCAATCAATTGACGATGTACGACAAATTGCTGTCTTTTGCGTTTTGTGAATTCAATGAAATGAAGAACCGAAAAAACGAAAAAGAATTAAAGCCACTACCATAAAAAACTTAGGAGTCTGAAGGCAACAATAAACCATGTTTGGACAATGAATGCGATCGAGAGTTTTGTTTTTTCTTAATGTTTCAGTCAACGACAATGTATGCATGTAGCGTGTAAGACAAACAAATGTCAAAATATTTTAAAGAATTGGATATGAAATATGGCAAATGAAAAAGTTTACACCCGGAAAAGAATTTATAGCCTTACGAAAAAACGATTTTAAGCTTTAATACTTTAAATAATGCAGAAAAACGTTCTTTTAATAAAACTCCTTCTCGTGCTGATGGGGCTGCTGCTGTTGAAAATGCTATTGAAGAAAGTGAACAGCCTATACCTTTCGCTGCTAATGCTAATGTGCCAATTTCTGCTACTACTACTAATGTGTCATCCTTTGTCGCTAGAACAACTAATGTTCCAACGAATGATTGGTCCACAGCTCGCAGGGAAAATTGAGGTTAAAATGATTTGGTTGTTGGAAATTGTACGGATGCTGAGCTTGATGTTACTTTCACGATAAAAACTCTGCACATTGCTTATTTTAAACCAACAGTGACCGGGGGCTGAATCATCGAATACGTTTCATGGTGCACTCAAATTGATAAAAAATATATGTTGTGCTATTGCTTAGTTAAAAAAAGATGCTGAAATATCAAAACTACTTAAAGAGAATTTCTATCAAGCTAATCCATTCCAGCCTGTTTTCAATCCAGAAATCTTGCCTTTTTATGTGCAAATTCGTCCGTTTGATTTTTTTGGGGAAACAGTGGTATCACAGAACATAAAATAACTGATGTGTGTCTTAATAATAACACAGGTTTGCAAAATAAAAAAATGTCATGACGTTTTGACCAGACTATGTATTTCCTAGTGACTTTGACGTCCTGAATCCTAATCCGGGGTCGGTTTTTTTCCAGAACGTCTGAGAAAAAAGATTTCAAGGTCATATGGAGGTCAAAATGGTCATGTGTCGTTTAGTGATAAATTCGCTAAAATTCTGAATCTTATTTTATACCATTGAATTCTTAGTCCTTAAAAAGAATATGTGATCGAAAAGGGTCTCTCGGACCTAGCTTCGAAGATATAGCCATCGGAAGATCCGGATATATCTTCTATGAAAACCGCTATAAATTGGGAATCACTGAATGGATTTGGAAAATATTGGTGTCATATGAAAGGTATCGTATTTTGTTGTTGTTGGTGTTGTTTATATATTTGTTGTTGGAATTGAGAAATTTCGAAAAAGACATATCTCCAAAACTATGAATCCAATTGAAAATATGCGCATAGCATATATTTTTAAAGTTGTCAAAATACCTTTCATATGACACCAATATTTTTCAAATCCATCCAGGGGTTCCCAACTTATAGCGGTTTTCGTAGAAGATACATCAGGATCTTCCGATGGTTACATCTCTGAAACTAAGTCCGAGATACCCTTTTTGATCACATATTCTTTTTAAGGACTTAGAATTCAATGATAAAAAATTAGTTTCAGAATTTTAGCGAATTTATCACTAAACGACACATGAACCCCATTTTGACCTCCATATGACCTTGAAATCTTTTTTCTCAGACGTTCTGAAAAAAAACAGACCCCGGATTCAGATTTAGGACGCCAAAGTCCCTAGGAAACACATAGTCTGGTCAAAACGCCATGACATTTTTTTATTTTGTAAACCTGTGTAATTCCTAAAAATGCTACACAAAATTTATCTGGTACGCGGATGCTGATTATGATGTTTATGTATTTACAGAAAATTGGCTTAATGATGACTCTTATGATGGAGAAATTGCTGGTCCGTCTCTATTCCAAGTTTACCTATAGATAGGAGTGCTCTCAAAACTGGTTGCTCTAGAGGAGGTGATGTTCAGTTGGCTATCAGAATTGATTAATGCTCAGCTCTATGTGTTACTGACACCTTAGATGGCCTACTGGATGATCTTTGTGTTAAAATACATCATGTATTGGGTAATATAATTGTGTATACCCGTTATGTTCCACCGAGTAGTAGTGCTGATCTGTATTCTAAACATGTTAATAATGTTTTATCATTGTTTTTTTCCGCCAACTGTGATGATTATCTTTATGTTGTTGGTGGATTCAACCTAAGTAATATATCTTGGGCTGCTGACTTGGATGATGCTATAGTATTTATGCCATTAAATGTCAATAAACTGTTTGAAATGCATTTTATTGATAGTTTTTTTAAGAATTGATCATGCTCAAATCAATTATCTAAGATCTTAGATTTAGTATTTCTAACTCATGTACATTTTGATCGAAGTAGCTTGCTATACATCAGTCAGCATTTTGCTTTGATATTGAATTTTATTCTTTTGAAACAGTAAATAGGACTGACCTATATTTGTTTGATTACAAATGATGTGATTTCTGTCTTTTAAATGAGCTATTAATGGTATTGATCAGGAGCTTTTTATACCCTACACCCAGGGTATATTCACTTTGTCCTTCCGTTTGTAACGCAGAGAAGGAGGCGTGGCAGATATAGAAAGTATATATATTCTTGATCAGCGTCACCTCCTGAGTCGATATAGCCATGTCCGTCTGTCGGGCTGGATAGCTGACTGGCTGGCTGGCTGTGTGTGGAAATACATTTTGTGGGAAAACTAAGCAAGATAATTCAATCAAGTTTGATGCACAGCCTCCGTCGTCAAAGTTAGCTCGGGGGATTGAAAATGAGCGAAATCGGGCAACGGACACGCCTACCGCCCATACAAAAAATATCTTCAAAATAAAACTTTTGGAGCATTTTTCACGATAATCCAACCAAAATACACATAAATACTACGAATTGTAAGCGCAAGCTCTGAGCAAAAACTACGCAAATTTGGACAAGAGGTCGTGGCACCTCTCATAAAAGCAAAAGCTTCAAAACGCTATACTGACAGCGTTTTTTGAGATAATCAACTTAAATTTTACTCAAATACTAAGAACTACAAATTGAAACTCTGAGAAAAAACTGGGTAAATTCGGACAAGAGGGCGTGGCACCTCCCATATAAGCAAAACTTTCAAAACACTGCTGTGTAGGGTATTTAATGTTTGGCCAGGCCAAAGGTAACACCCATACTAGTTAAAATTGTTTTGAAGTTTTCCTTAGGACACTAATTGTTGAAGTTCTAATTAATGTTTCTGTGAAAAAGAAGTAAGCCCAAGCTTTCTTGGTATACCAATGGGTTAAAAAAGCTTTAAAATGTTGGGCAGAAATTTTGTACTAAATTTAATTAAACTGGTTACTTGGAATTCAAGGAAAAAGTTTTACACCTCACGTACATTTTAAATCTCGAAAGTCAAATGAAAACTAATCAGAAATCAATCTTTTCCTCACCATCATTTTCTCCAAAACCCACCTACCCCTCATGTGCCACCCTTCTGCAGGTCCTCCTATCCCCTAATTCATATTTTAGAAAATTCGCTGATACTGTCCCCGGATGACTTCTAGATAGGTCAAATAGATCACAGTATTATTTTTCATCCACAATATTTTCTCCACACACGCCTAACTCCTATCTGCCAAAATTTTGAGACTAGCACTACAAAAAATACCTGAATAAGAGACCTAAAAGTTATATTTCCCATGTTTTATTGATCAGGCATTCAAAAGGTTGAGAAAACTTTTTATCAGTGTATATTGAAAAGTACTAACATTCTGAAGTGAAAAAATATATAGGAAATTAAAAAAAAAAATAAGTTACTAAAAAACTTTAAAGAAAGCAGATGTTTCATTTATATACATACATACATAAGCAACGCAAGTACTCAAAATTTGAGGCGACCGATTGTGAGTGTCCGTCCTTCCGTACTACTGACAGTCGTCATGCGCTTGATTTGTCAATACCAAAAATGTGCGGCGGCATCGACGACGACAATGACAACCACGACAGATTAGCATACAAAGCTACAACAAAAGAAGTTCAAATAGCATATTGGTATTTGGATGGGAATCATCCAATCATGGCTCCACCAAAAACGGCAAAGGCTATCGAAAGTTAAAATCTGTATTTCAATTTCGATGAAGAAAACAAAGACAGAAAGAGAATTTGTAAAACAAAACAAAAAGCTTCCAAAAACGTTGATTCCATTCAAACGACATAAAAGACATTGTGGTCTGGTCAATTGGCAGTGTACTGTACCGTATTGTAGGCATAAAAATCAATTAGGCAAGCCTCAATATGTTTCATTGGATGTGCGTACACTTTAGGTATAAAATTGACCATGTAACTTTATCTGATTTTTTAAAGCCATGATCGATAAAGACCGATGGCAAAGTCTGCGATTATGTTAGTTAATTCAATGGTTAATTGCTTAAAACAATTGCAATAAAGTTGAAATTTTTGGATTCGCTGGGCAATTGTGCAAAAATTTTAAGTTGGATGAGAATTCAATTTTAAGCCAAAAGGCTTTCATATGCTATACTCTGCGTGTTTGTATTTCATTATCAGCTACCATCAAAGCACGTGTCAAGTGTCATTGGTGGTTGGAGCTTACTGTTCCATGTTTTTAATTAAAAAACACAAAAACAGAGCAAAATACATAGAAAAAAAAATATATATTTAACGAAAGGCTGGTTTTCGTAACGTTTCATTCATAACCAGTCTTGCCATCAACTCAAAAAACATAGTGTCACAGCGATTCTAAAAAAGTGTCATATAACACCCTCTAATGGTACATATCGGTGTCATATGACACCCTTCATCACCAGGGCTAAAAAATTGTCTTGCACAATTTTTCTGAAAAAGTAACCATTTGCGAGATATTTTCGAAAAACTGATTTTTGTAACATTTTACCTTGAATAACTTACGACGCATACACGAGATCTTATGAGACTTTTGAGACAACTTTTAGAATACTGTAATGATGGTGTATACGAGTTTTCAGCAAATACCCAGTGTGCCAAACGGTTCATATCTCCGCTTTTTTATCCGTTACGGATCCGTTCCCAGCAAACATTTTCAATCGCGGAAGAATCGTATTCGATTCGCCTAGAAGATTAAATCAATCAGGCGTGAGAAATTGTCCGGCCGAATACGATTGTTTTAGAAGAATCCTCTAACAACTCCCCAAAATGAATCCTCAAACGATCCCCAGGAAGAGTCATCTGGCGACTCCCCAAGATGAATCTGCAAATGATCCCCAGGAAGGGTCAACAGACGACTCCGCAACATGTTTTTCAAAGCGAAAAAAAACTTGAAAAATAATAAAAAAAAATAAAATATGAAATGGCGACATAGAAATAATTTCATAAGAAATTGCTAATTTTTGTACAATAAACTGTTAAAATTTATGTGCCGTTAAAAATATACCGTGTAGTTTGACATTTTGCTTCGTGAAAAATACCGGGCCTCAGATATATTGCCTTTTAGAAAAAAAAATTATTAATTTTTTCGAAATTTCTCAGGAGATGACGTCATGTCGTAGTCGGCCATCTTGTATCGTGTAAAACTCGTCTGAAGGAGTTGTTGGTTATTCGTAAAGAAGTTCGATTTCCAGAAGAGACTTAGTCGAATCTTTTTTTATTCGTTTTGGGCTTTTTTTTATGAATTTTTTTTTTGCACCAATCGATGGGGAAAGGTCGAAAATATATTTTGGTCATAACCAGATTTGGTTCCGGGCCCTCTAAGTGACCGATTTGGGCCCATTTTTGTAAAAAAATGTTATTGCACCAATCGATGGGGAAAGGTCGAAAATAGATTTTGGACATGTCCAGGGGTGTCTCCGACCCCTCTAAGTGACCGATTTGGGCCCATTTTTGTAAACAAATTTTATTGCACCAATCGATGGGGAAAGGTCGAAAATAGATTTTGGACATGTCCAGGGGTGTCTCCGACCCCTCTAAGTGACCGATTTGGGCCCATTTTGGTGAAAAAATTTTATTGCACCAATCGATAGGGAAAGGTCGAAAATACATTCTGGACATGTCCAGGGGTGTCTCCGACCCCTATAAGTGACCGATTTGGGCCCATTTCGGTGAAAAATTTTTATTGCACCAATCGATAGGGAAAGGTCGAAAACAGATTTCGGATATGATCAGAGATGTCTTCGACCACTCTAAGTGACTATTTTGGACCCATTTTTGAAAATAAAATTATTGCGCAAAACTCGCCTGGAAGAGTTGTATATTCATTGCGAAGATGTTTGATTCGCAATGATCTTCTAGAAGAGTGTAAAGAGGAATCTTCTGTTACTCACGCTGAAGAGTTGTATATTCATCGCAAAGATGTTTGATTCGCAATGATCTTCCATACGAGTGTAAGGAAGAATCTTCTGTTACTCGCGCTGAAGTTTTGTCGCGCAAAACTCTCCCGGAAGAGTTGTATATTCATCGCGAAGATGTTTGATTCGCAATAATCTTCCAGAAGAGTGTAAGGAGGAATCATCTTTTACTCGCGGAAAATTTTTATCGCGGAAAGCTCGCGTAGAAGAGCTTTAAATGCATCGCCAAAAATATGGAAGATTGTCCGCGATTGAAAATGTTTGCTGGGTTACTGATACTGGGTAATCTCTCATTCCGAGATTTACCCATTTTTTTTTTTTTTTTTTAGGTACATAATTTGACTGGCCTATTATAGTCCGTGACACCTTGTGAAAACTCGTGGTTGTCACAAAAATCTGATATTTTTGCATTGTCACAGCAAAAAAGAAAAAGTGTCACAGTGGTAACGCTGTTTATAACCATATGATATCATCAGACAAATTTTCTGACAACCGAAGAAATCGACAAGAACGCTTTATTTAGCCCTTTGCATAGATTAGATTAGAATCATAACAAAAAATTAAATGCAGCACATGTATTTCAATTTGAACTAAGTATGCCTGACTAGAAAAAAGTTCAGGTTGAGATCCAATTCGGATCAGGCTTGCCTGAAGAATGATCAGAAACGAATCAGGCTTTCTGATCCGACAATGATGAATAAACGTCTCATCTAAAACGGACCTAGTCCGTTTGAGCGGATACTATCCGGATCCCATAAAGTTTCAAGAACGGATCAGGATATTTCAGGTCCTCATCAGTAAAGAAATATATTTATTTTTGAGGATCGAAACATACCAATATAAATTAATTTTAATTTCTTACGGTCATAAAACGCTTTCCTAAAACATTTTGTAGCTTTGATTAATATGTTTGATTTCTCATATGCATCTTTTATGATACAAACTTAATAACCACCTAAAATGTGTTTAAAACAACTTCCTGTGTTCGTTTTGAAATGAAATATGTATAAGTTACAAAAGGTCACCTTACTGCGATTTATTTCTGAAACTTTGATGCGATACTGAATTGAATAACGCACTAGGACCGTATTACGATTTTTGGTATCAGGTTTTGATGAGGAACTGATCAAATGGCCGTATTAAGGAATACCTGATTTAGATCTGATCCTAATCCGGAATTTCTGAACTAATTTCTTGTCGGGTGTACACCATTTTATGTCTACTTTTATTGATTTTTCTTACTACATTACTTTCCTGTGAAAAATCCTATTTTTGAATATTTTGAAAACATGCCAAGCCTGTCATATGGTAATTTTAGGCAATATTTCTTGTCTTATTCTTTAAATTGTTGGACCATCTGAGTATATGTACTTGAATCCTACTTTTATTCATCAAAAACCTATCAAACCTGTCGCCTGGCAATTTTTGACAAATGTTTCCTGTTTTCTTCCGAACCTATCGAGTAATAGTTTTTGACAAATTTTTCCTTATTTTCTTACAAAATGATATGGACACAACTTTGTGTACCTATAAAATCAACATCTGCTCACCATTGTACATCTATTTAAAATCGTCCACATCATCAGCGCAGCGCCACTGCAGCCACCAACAACCATAAACCATCAGTCATCAACGATCTAATCATAAGTTGAGACAAAATTAGGTCAGATTTATCTATTCATTATTTCAATCAGTCTGTCAGTTATACATTCGTTCGCTCATTCGTTCCATGGCGACATGCCACTGTTACCGCCACCGCTGCACCAATATCATCATCAACATTCACAACGCCCTGCAATCATTAAATTCCATGGCCCTGGCTTCTTTTCATTTCATTTTCATCTTCTTGCATTCAGTTGAGAGTTGATTTGCTTGCAATTGCAAGCTGCGGGCAAAAGAATAAAAATTTAGAAAATTGGATCGACCGCAGCGCAGACCAACGCGTCGAGGAGCTGTCAACAGATAAGTGCGCGCACACAGAACAGAAAAAAAACTTAAGAAATACTTCTTCATGTGACACAAACATACACGCTCGCAAACAATCAGTTGAGTTTAGTACTCGTAGATTGATAAAATTGACGATGATGATGATGATGATGTTGGTAAGTCAGACGGGGTGTAGCATTTTATGCTCTTTATGTTTGGTTTTGGGTAGATAACGCTGGAAAGTTGATAAATTTGAAATTACAACTACACGTTGAATCACGAACTGCATAAGAGTTTAGAGAAGTTGGATTCCCAGCGAAGTACAATCAATACTGTCGATATATTGGTATCGTCTAATGATGAGCAACATTAGTCTTTGTCTTGAGACTTGTTCTTGATCTTGGAAATTCTTCGTGACTAAGACCAAGACGATGATATCATTGCAAGACCAAGACCAAGACCACGACAAAGACAGCTTTTCAGTCTTGGTAATTTATAGTTAATAGGTGTTTCACGAACGTTTCGAGTATGAAATCATCCCTCAATTTGAAATTTGGCATCTTAAAAACCCAACTGCTTTGAAAAAATAAGGTCTCGAAATTTGGTATACCCAATAATGTCTAGAAATTTTTTCAAGGCAAAGACCAACACCGAGACCAAAACTTAATGGCCAAGATCAAGACAAAAACCAAGACTCAATATCAAAAACAAGACCTAGACTCAATGTGTAAGATCAAGACCAAGACCAAGACTGCCATGGTCTTGGTCTTGGTTTGCTCATCAAATGCTTACAAGAAAAACAAAAAATATATTGGAAGGCTGGTTTGCTTTACTTAGTTTTGGAACCCACCACATGTCATTCTAACCAGACGCAATTGCCGAGATTCAAAAGAACTTTCATGCATACTACATATATTTAACTTTTCCACGCTAGTCTTTTGGCGATTTAGAAAAAAAAAGTTTTAAGTACACCAAATTTTTGTAAGGAGTTTTGTTTAACGTCGTTTTTAGACATGTTTTCAACATAAAATTTTAAAATCCTTGGAACGCTTAATTTTTTATTCGATTTTTAATCAATTTTTCTTTATTATTTTAAAGTTGAGTTCTTTTTGTAAGCTTATTTTGAATACGGGATCAGAATAGCTTTTGGTTTTCGAGATATTAAAACCTCAAAGTGCAAAAACTAACTTTTTTTATATTTTTAAGTTTTATTCCGGGACACGGCACAAAACTTTTCTTTTCGGTGAACATAATTACTTAGTACTATTTGAGGAGTAATTTTTCAAAAGGGCTTATAACCAAAAGTAATGTCATAATATTAATTGCGTGTAACTTTGTTATAGATTAATAAAATTAGAATCTGTTTTCACAAAAAGTTTACTTGATAAAATGAAATTAATACAATTTAAAAAAATCATATTTATCTAATAACCGATTATTTTGCAAATAATTTGTATGACATTACTTTTGCTTCGTTTTGGTTATATTATTTCTTGTCTACGAGTTCATTTATTAAATAGTCATTTATGATTTTTAATTACAAAGTTTTGACCATGACATCGTAAAATTTAATGACGGAGGCACTCTTCCGAATTTCATTAGTTTTCCCGTGAAAAATATTTGCACCTAGCCAGACGGTCATAGCTGCGGTGCAAGTAGAAGGACAAAGTGAATATACTCTAGGTGTAGGACATAAAAATACAGTAAAGTTTTCAGCTTTCCATTTTTTTTTTTAAATATATTACTTCAGGTTACATAAGTTAATAGCTAGGAAGCTGAACAACACAGATTAAAATTTTTTACAGATAATTTTTTAGGCGAACTGACTCTTTCGTTTGCTCTAGAATTGTTATTTTAAAAAATCCATTCCATGCCTAGCGTAACAAGAACCGATCTCGCTGCCTTTGTTATCGCTGAGATTTGACACATTGTTTCCTTTCATACAAAATCCGATAAAAAAAGAAAACAAAAAAATTTTTGGGATTTTTTTGTGGATTTTTGAGTGGCGCAAAAATTGCAAAAATCGGCAAATTGTAACAAACACTCTTTCACATAGTTTTCCATTTCTTAGCAGATTTTAATTTTCAGACCATTCTTGGAAAGATATTGAATCAGAAAAAGCTGAGTAAAAATATTCTATTTGGTATTTTTTTATAATTAAAATATTAAATATTGACCTTCTACTTAAAATATATTTTGTGGAAAAAAATGTACCTTTCATATGAATACAAACTAAGATGACGCATTTTACGGTGTAGAGGTAATGATTTTTTGAACCTTTCAAAACTTGAAATTGACCGAAACTTATCCCACAAAACTCACAGAAATGGACCATAACTAAAGCATTTCTTAACCGGTTTTAATTTTCTGACCTACTTATGTATGTAATTTGAAAAGGTAGTGAATCAGACTGATGAATCAGACACAATATAAGTTTTCTGATGTTTGGCAAAAAGTACTGTTTTCACTGCTTTTTTAGTACTAAGGTCAATAAAAACGCAAAGGGCCTACTTTTTAAATTTTCCAAAAAAAAAAAATCTTGGTAAGGAGACATAACTTTCTTTCATATGAATTCAATATGATGATGGTATATTTGCCGGTTTAAACGTAATAATTTTTTAACTAAGACACAAGAAGTGTTGTGTATTTTGAAATATTTAAAAACTACCTTTTGCTTATAGCCTGATTCAATAAATTTCTAAAAATTGTCTGAACATGAAAATCGGTTGATAAATCGCCAAGTTATAGACAATTATGTGCTTGTCGTAATATTCTGATTTTTCCGTTTTTTGAACACCTCTAAAATCCCAAAAAAGTCCCAAATTTTCTTTGCCTTTATTATCGATTTTGTCATGAAACGAAGCAATGTACCAATTACACTAGTCTACAAATGATTAAAAAATTTTTCCCCAGTGAATGCCATTATTCATTTTATATGTAAAATAGGCTGCTGATTCCGAAAATCGCACAATTTTTTTTCTTTTTTTGTGTCGTTTTCGAGATATCGGTCATTTTCGGTTTTCGGACCAAAAAAAAAGATAGTTCCATTTAAATACAAATATCTCAAGAATTAATGTTTATATTTAAACGTTTTATATGTTATATTAAAGGTAATTAAATTACCTACAAATAATATTCACAACACTTTTTGGTTGGTTTGTTAGTTTCGGCGAAATAAATTGATTTCTAAAAAAACATTTTTTTTTTTTCGAAAAAATTAACAAAAAATCAAAATCAACTGCAGATTTATACAAGAAGAAATAACTTTTTTATAATATTTCTTTTTTTTCTATCATAGACTATATATTTGTGAAGAAAATAAAATACCACTTAAAAAAATCTATGGAAAAATGCAAAAGTTGTATACAATTCATTGAAAAGTTACCAAAATGCGCATTTCCCTATTTTTTTCGTTTTATTGTAATAAAATGTTCGATAATTAAAACTTTTTGAAAAACACATGAGAAAATCCAAAAAATTCTTAAAGTAGGCGTTAAAAAAAAAATACCCGTGTCACGTCGTTTTCCTCCAGCACGTCAGATTTTTTTTTAATCGATTTTTGAAGTTTTTTAATCCACTGTACATGAAAAATACAAAAAAAGCGCATTCTTGTGTTAAATCGATGAATTTAACTATATGATCCTTACATTTGAGGTGTATTATGTGTTCAGTAAACTTATGCAGGATATTACGAAGAACATATTTGTAGACAGTTTTAACCCTCTAAAGTCCCCACATGTGGGTCATTTTGACCTAAATGTGTGGGGGGTCAAAATGACCCACTTGTAAGGGTCTTAGAGGGTTAAAACTTTCTACAAAATATTCCGGAATTTGACGGTGGATGTCCGTACTAACAAATATCGTGAAAGCTCGAACTTTATATATATGTCATTTTGAAGGTACATTTGACAGCTGTCAAAATCAGTCAACAAAACAATTTTATCTTGTGTGCATCATTATTATTTTTCACGATGAATAACTTCCAAAATTCGAGAAAAAGACAGCATTTGCGGGAGGTTCTGTTGGGTCATTTTTTTGCAAGGAAAACTGCTGCCAAAAGTCATTTTTGCATCGGATCGTGACTGGAGATGAAAAATGGATCCATTACGACAACCCGAAACGCAAACATTCATATATATGAAGCCCGGACAACCAGGACCTTCCCAGCCAAAGGCAAATATCCATGGTGCCAAGGTAATGCTCTGTAATGCTCACAGGTGACCTCTATCGAGCACAATTAATACGTTTGAAGCGTGCCATCATCGAAAAACGCCCGGAAAATGCGACCAGACACAAAGCAATAATTTTTCATCATGACAACGTTCGGCCGCATGTTGCAAGACCCGTGAAAAACTATTTGGAAAATAGTGGATGGGAAGTTTTGGCTCACTCGCCTTATAGTCCGGACCTTGCTCCGTCTGACTTTCATTTATTTCGCTCGATGCAAAACGCCCTCACCGGAATACGCTTCACATCAGAGCAAGGCATCCGACATTGGATAAATTCATTTTTGGCCGCCAAGCCAGCGCAATTTTTTTGGGATGGAATTCATAAATTGCCTGAAAGATGGGGAAATGTTGTAGCTTCCAATGGACAATACTTTGAATAAAATATATTGTAACATTTTTCCACAATAAAGCATCAACTTTCGCTAAAAAATTCCGGTTTTTAAGTTGTACACCCAATATATAAAATTCAAATCAAAAAAACAACAAAAAAACACTTATACAAGCATGAAATACCTTCCATAAAGTTCATAAAGTAAAACTTTTAGATGAGTTTTCTTTTTCAAGAAAAAATTATGAGTTTCATTTGATGTAAAATGAAGGCATAAAAACCATATGGTACAACCAACACATCTTTAGCTTTGTATGCACACGCTTGCAAAATCATAAAAAGCCCAACAACAACAACAAAATATTTTAGCACAGATAAACAGACGAAAAATCCATAAAATTTTATTTAGTTCAACTGTTGTTGTTCTTGTTTTTGTAATTTAGTTTAGTTCACTGCTTCCAACTCAAGAAAAATATTTCGTTCTCAAAACTCAAAGTAAATTTTCAACAAACAGTGGGTGAGCGTGAGTGCTGTATGGGCCGGAGTAGGGTCTGCACCACTCGTATGCTGCTTAGAAGATTTTTTCGTTTTTTTTTTTTTTTTTTGGCCGCGTCTGGCAGCAGAAACCAAAAATACAAAAGTTCGCCTACAAAAATACTGAGAAAATTCAATTACGTATTTGCATATTGCAAGTGTATATATGTGTGTGTGTGAGTGCATATGTGCCGGTGTATGAGTGGAGGGGGTCTATAGTTCTGAAAATTTACTTTCTGCAGATAAACTTTTGCAACGAGAGCCAACAAAAGAATGCTGAATATGGACCATGCAACAACAACAAAAGTAACAGCACGAGCAGTAGCAACAACAACAGCAGCAACAACAACAGCAACAACAACAGCAACAACAACAGCATCAGCAACAATGAGCCAAAAATAATAAAATAAAAACATAAAATATTAAATGCAGTTGTTGCATATGGTGGCTCTGTGGTTAATTTTTACAGCCAAATCCATTAGAATCATCCTCATTACCCAGTAAGCAAAAGATCTGGTGGCGATGGTGGTGGTGACAGCGCGGGGTTGACAGTGGCGAGGCCAACATCAGCTGCACCAAATTTGCATGCGATGTTGCGGATTTTTTCATTCTTTTTGGGTGCAGCCATTCAAATTTTGTTAAAGTGCGAACATTACTATTTAACAGTTTTAAGCTGACCATTATGCTGTTCTGTAGAAATAGTTTTTAAATTTAACGAAAAAAATTTTTATACCTGGTGTTAGCGATAAGATTACGAAGCTTCTGGGAGCTGATAGAAAAGGCCTAGAGCAACAACAAAATAGCACTTTGGGTTGGGTCTAAGATGTACCCCTAAGAAGTCATAGAGAAATATCTGATTTTCTGACTTATTTTACAAAAAAAAAATTGTTTGGATTACCCAAAAGTTTTTAATTGAACCCTTTCTATAGAAAACTTTTTGCTAATTGTTTGAGCTTTCAGGAAATGTATTTTTTTTTTTAATACAGTTAAGAAGGATTTCACAAAGATCTGGAGTTCCAAAGTTGATATTTTTATTTTTTTCCCCTGCTTTTTTGCCTTTGGTGTCCATTTCAGTATGAAAAAGGTCCTATTAATATACTCTTTTATAATTATTTTTAGAATTCTTGATAAACTTCCTTTAATTCGGTAGTGCACTTATTATACCGGTTTCTTAATTTGCGCTCAGAAAACAATATTTTTCAAGAACATGAAGGTTCCGGTAGAGCCTAACGCATGCGAGTAACGCGTATATTGTAACAAACATGTAGGTTTTTTTTCTGATCCCAAATCGAAAAAAGTTCTACAATAAATGTGCCATCAGATTAAAGGAAATTTAACGAGGATTCCACAAAAAATAATAAAAATTCATGTTAATGGGAACTTTTTCATACTAAAATTACCGCCAAAGTCAAAAAATAAGAAAAAAAATTTAAAACATCAAATTTAAAGGTCCAAAAATTTGCAAAATTCTTTTTAATTTTCTAATCCAAATACACTTTTACTGTTTCACCTAAATTGAAGCATTATTCGGTTGATAGGGTTTTCAACCATCTGTCTGTTTCATGTTCATACCATTTATCTGGAGCATGCTGAAACAGAGAAGAAAAAAAACGCTTTACCTCGAATAACGCTCCAATGAAAGCTCTTACATACTAAAACATAATAGTTTACTTTTCTGACTGTTGATTCCCTTTAGTATTGATTTTAAATTTTTTTGGTATTAAATTCAGATTTTTTCTCAAAAAAATTTTAAGTTTATTCCAAAAAAGTACGAAATTTATTCCAAATAGATTTAAATTAAAATTTTTACTTTTCTGACTTTTGCTTCCCTTTAGTATTGATTTTCAACTTTTTTAGTATAAAATTCCTGGACACAGCAATTTCATTGGCAACGAGAATGCTGACGAACTTGCTAGGAAATGGTCTTCAACTGACATATTTTCTGAAACCTATATTATGAAACCACTTGCATTAATTAGAGCCAAGATTGACTCAAAATGTATTTTATGGGCTAATTCTAGATGGTCTAACTTAACAACATGTTCTACGTCGAGGGCGATATGGCCTTAATAGAACACAAAAAATTATATCATTAGACAGGCAAATCCTCAGAACCTTAACTGGTGTCATTACAGGGCACTACTGCCGATGCAGGAGATCTTTGTAGAAGCTGTAAAGATCCTGATGTCGAAGAGTCTATTTTTCATTTCCTTTGTGAATGCCCAGCGTTGGCTAACCGACGTTACAAGGTATTCGAAAGTCACTTTTTCGGCTCTCTTGAAGATATCGCTCAAAAGAGTCCCCAAACCATTTTGAAGCTTATAAAAACTTCTAAATGGTTCATATAGGTTGACAACGAAGTTTTATATCGGGTAAACAATGGGCCCAAACGCGGTCTAAGTTATGATGGCAACTGCCATCTCCCGCGCTATCCTAACCTAACATAGTAATAAATTCCGATTTTTCCCAAAAAAGTTTTATTCCGAAAAACTATAAAATTTATTCCAAAATAGTTTAAAATTAATACTTTTTTTAGCATTGTTCTACATAAATACTTTTTGGTTTTAAAATTAAACTAAAATTTTTATTGTGCAGAAATATCATATAAATAGCTAGAAGTTTCTCATCAGAAAATTTTTCCCTAAAACAATATGGTGATCCAATCAATTTTTTTTTGTAAATCGAATCAGAAAATTAGTTTTTCCCCGAAAAAAAAAAAAAAAATGATTTATTCTGCATTGCAAAATTTTTAATTTGAAATATTTCCATCTGGTCACCTTACTGCATTTAAAATAATAAACAATTTCAGGAAGCTTTCAATTGCAACTGAACTTTTGTAATTTCACAAAAAAAAACGAAATTCCGCATCAACATCTCGGCATCGACACAATGGCATCATCAGCGAACTAACCAACCAATCACCTCAACAAGAGTCAATGCAGAATATTTTTTGAATTTGGCCCACATTGATGAACCACAATGTTTCTGAATTGCTTTATTGTTGTTGTTTTTTTTTTTTAATCTTTAAGCAAACTTGGAGCAAAAATAGAAATTTTCTCCTTCAGACACAATGCGTCAATGATATTGTGGCAACAAAAGCGCGCTAAAATAAAAATTCGCATTGGTTGGGTCGACTAAACAACTTTTAAAATTTTGTTAGCTCAATATTTTGAAAGGAATTGACACACACAGTTGTGGAATTTATTGCTTTTTCAAATGTTCTACACATTTAAAGTCTTACAAATCTAAATATGATTTAGCTTAACCACTCTATACTCATATTGGCTTTTTGCAGAATCTTTATACCAAAACTGTACAAAATGATCTTATATTGACAATTTTAGCTTGATGGAACTTTAGTAACCCCTATTGAAATTTTTCATAGAATACTTTTGTAGAATACTTTAACCCATTATCGCCCAGGGGTGAAATTTCATAGCAAATATATCTGTGGTATGCCTTCAGAATTTTATGATGAATTCTGGCAATTTCGCCATTAACTCTTTAGTAGTAACACGTTTCAACTCACCACATACGACAAGAACGATATTGGATTTGAACAAAAAGCTTAAACATTAATTTTTCTAAAAAATAACCGAAGAATGCCTTTGCTTTTTGAAATTCTGTCCTTTAAACTTTAATTTGTATATCAGATTAATACTTTCCTTAACCAATTTTCTGCTCACTTGAGCAGTGATTAAACCTAATCCTTATCCAATTAATAACTAAAATCCAACCAAAAAAACCTTTAGTTCAACCAAATTATAAGAGCAGGATTTCTATTCAACTACAGCTTTTGAATACAAAACTCTTCAAAGACAAAACATCATTTAAGTTGAAAGCGCTGCCTTTTGATAGATAACTATCCAGAGGCATTCAAAAAGCAAAAATTACTCCACACAAAAACCAATAAACCTATTCAAAGGCTAACTTCTGCAATTGACCAACCAACTCGTCGATAATTGAATCGACAAACAAATCAAATCAAAATTTCAAATCTCTCTATCAAATTTCATATGATGATGATGATGATGTCGATGAGGATGGGGATGTTGGAGCAAATAATGCAGAGAATTGCGGCCATGCATGAAAACGCTTGAAGGGCTCTAGAGCAGGAAATATGAGGATTTGTATGGGGTAGCCAAGAGCTAGTCATCATCAGACAGCAAGCAAATATTTGATGGAGTCAATAATTGTTATGATGACATTGGTTAGGGGCTTGTGAGCGTGGACTGACTTTGAAAACAATTTGAAATTAATATGTTCGGATACCGGTAATAATGAAGAGGATGATGACTATGCAGCAGAAATGAATAAATGATGATGACGTTGATGATGTGCGGTTCTTGTGGGGTAAATACTGCAATGTCTGAAAGTGAAGACGAAAATGCAAATGAAACTTTTATGACTGGATAATCGGACTAAATAGTGCTGTTTATGATGATGAATTTGACTAAGTTTGTTACGTATATATGTATTATATGGTTCAGCTTAGTTTGGTTTGGTTTAGTCTTAAATGGATAAAAAAACTTAGCAGTTTTTATCTGTTTCTTTTTTTTTATAAATTAACTAAAATAGCAGGGACTAAACAGAACAAAGGTTTTTTGCAGTGCTTGCTCACCCCGACCAAGAAGCAATTTAATATCAACCTAAACAGTGGAAAATGTTTGATATTGCCGTATTTTTCCACATCGTTTCTCAATGAAAAATGTTTATTTCAAAACTTAAACTGTTAAAACTTCTTATATGGACTTTGAGCCATTTAATTCGAATCTGCAATTTATTTCTCCATAAGCTCTGGAGATATTGCTATTCCACTTTGTTTCTTAATATTCCACCTTGAAGCGTCTTTAAGACTACAGAACTTATGGAGAAATAAATTCGAGTTAAGCGGCACAAAACCCATATAAATCCCCCATTACTGTTCAAACAGAAAAACTTTTTCCTTTGGGACCCAACCCCTCCTTAGAAAGGCTTCCATACGTATGTTTTTTGGTGTTCCTATAGGTTCCTAAGGAAAATTTAGAGAATCAGACAAAAGGGGTCTTGTGACCCCCCCCCCCCCCCCCCCGTAAAAGAACACATTATCATCATCACGCCAAACACACTAACTATATCAAAGACATATTTTCAAGATATCTAACGTTAATTTTCGGTCAGGCATATATTGCAAAGAGTTGGGGATCTTATGATGGGGCGTTATGCCCTGCATATAGAAATAACATACAAAAAATACTTAAAACACTATATCTCAGCACTTTTGACTTGATACATGGATGTTCATATAAAGTACATATATGCCGAAAACCATACAAAAAATAAATGGGATTGACAAAAAAAATGTTGGACCTGTAGCAGCTATGAAACTTCTAACATAAATATACATTGCATTCACCAAAGGCCATGCAAAAAGAGGGTAGATTAGACAAGGGGACGTTGCACTCACATTCAAAGAAATCATAAAATTTGTCCCCTTATTGTTATGGTTTATTTAATTAATTAATTGTTAAGAGGTCGCTAAAACCTAAAATGAAGTTAGTTTTTTCGGATCAATCTAGGTTTTCTTACCACATGGGGTGGCTCCAGGGCACGTCATTTTTATTTAAATCAAAATGTCCTCTTTAGGAGAGGACTGGAGAGGGTTAATATGTGTGACCGACTCTCTTTTCATTATCAAAAGGAATATTCTATCGTATAATATTCTATTCGTATGTCTTACCCCCACTTTTGAAAGAAATAAAAACAAAAAAAAACCGTTTTTTTTATGGAAAAAGCCTTTGGCTTCGAAATGATGCCTGCATAGGTGCGGAGATATAGAATTTTAAGTGGTTTTGTATGCGAGATGCAACGCCTCATCATTTTATTCCCCCTTTTTACGATATTAACCCGCCTGAAGAATGACAATATGGCTTTGATATGTCCATAATGGATAAGGCGTAATGCGAAGACAAACTAACACACGAAAACTCAAGTATTTTATGGTGTTTTGTATGGGGAGAAACAATACCCCTTGACAGATTCCCCATTTTCCTTAAAAACCAATCGAAGCCACAAAAAAAAATCTATGGTGCAACTATGGGTTCAATACGTCTAGTGGCTTAATCAAGTTGCGATGACAAAAATACTTACCCACCAGCGATTTTAGTTAGTAAAATAAAGAAATCATTAAATTTGTATGAGAGCCCTCCAAATAGGGGTCAAAGGGGATACGCCCCAAAGAAAAGATATTCTTCTTGAAAAAGTATTGTGGGTCGGTCATACATTTTAACCCTCTCCGGTCCTGCCTAAAAAATAAGGGGTCCTAAAAACCTAGGGTGACCCGAAAAAACTTACTTGAGATTCAGTTTCATCGACCTCTTAACCATTATATATAGTCGTCAAGCCCCACGGGTTTTTTTTTTTTTTTTTTTTTTTTTTTTGCTGTTCTGTTTTGCAGAGATCTTAACCGCAGCCTTTTTGATATATAGATTTTCGTTATAACTCATCATTGAAGATTTTCCCACATTAAAAACTTAAATTTTAATACGTTTCGGACTATCTGAATACATAGCAACGATTTAAGACAAAAAATTCAGTTCACTCCAAATTCCATTTAATAATAAAAGCCCTCTTCCCCTCCCTCTTCCTGTTTGATTCGAGGTGCATAAATCCTTTTACTCCTTGGTGGAAAATAAAAAACAAAAACAACATAAACCAACAACATGTTGCGCATTTTATTGTTGTTTGTTGCCTGTAAGTAAAAAAGACACGTCTACACAAATCGCAATTACGTTACTTTGCTAACAACAGTGGGTAAAGTAACTAAACTAGCAACAACAATCACAGCAACAACAAGAGCAATTACAGTAGCAACAACTCAAATCATTGCTACAGCGGAAATTATTGTGCGAACGCTTCTGGCGTCCGTGTTGGTCATTAAGTCAGTTGCGAAAAGGGATTCGTGCTTTTTGGCAAAATTTATGGGTTTTGCTGGAGCGGGAGTGAGTGTCTGAGTGTGGAGTCTGTTGTTGCTGTTGTTACCTACGTTTGTTTATTTTATGTGTTGTAACGCAACGCGTCTTGCCGTCGTTTATTACCGGTGAAACGACAGTACAATTTTAAATGGCAACCGGAATCGCTGCCATTTTGTTTTTTCAACTTTAATTCACCTCAACTTTCACTTAAACATTTCGTTTATGCTAAATATTGCCGAACACAAGAGATATTTTGTGACCACTCACTATAGCAAAAAAGCTATTTTTGTGAAAATCGTTTTCCACCGAAGAGGTAAAAGAATCTTAAGGCTATTTTCGAAATAATGAAGTGCAAAAAAATATTTAATTTTGATTTAATTTTCGTATGCTTAGAAGGAAACATCTTGTAAGCGTATTTACTATGAAGAGATAGGCAAATAAATGGGAAATAAAATGGAATTTCAGAGCAACACGTTTTTTGAAATGTTCCAAATTTAAGTCGACAGACGGAATAAGCAATGTTTTTCGAAAAAAAAAAAATTTTCGAAAGCTTAAATAGTACAATCATTTGGGAGAATAAAATGATGTTACCTGGAAAGTTTTGGGGGATTTTTGCAAATGAGTTATTTTATAGATTTCGATGTGCTCTTTCAGAATAGTTGACTATGCTACCTCGAGTCGTGTTCGCTCGCGCCGCCATATTGGAAAAATGGCGTCCAAAACCAGTTTTTTACAAATATCACTTTAACGGTTACATTTAGAGAAAAATATTGTGGGGCAATATGGTAAAAAATAATCCTTTAATTGTTTTCGTACGACTTATAACTCAGGAGATATCCTAATTCAAAATTTGGAAAAAATTAGTAAAAATTGCATGCCGCTTATGAATAGGTACAGTGATGTGTTGAGCTTAAAATTACGATAACTCATGAACGGTGAGTCACACGTTTAAAGTAAAAATATCTGTTTATAGGGAATTACTTGCACTAAAATCTACATATGATTTTTTTTCCAGATCAAGCAAAGTTGAAAGTCTGAAAGAGCACATCGAAATCTATAAAATAACCCATTTGAAAAAATCCCGCAAAACTTTCCAGGTAAAACTACCAAATGACTGTACTAAAAAGAACAAAGAGAATTTAAAAAATGTGAAATAAACTTTTTTTAAAAAAAATTAAAATTCATTGCCCCGTGGTGATTTTTTTTTTTTTTTTTTCATATTAAAGAAGAGATCATCTGTTCAGAAATAAAAGGCTGTTTATAAACTCCGTGACGCTAAAAATATGCTTAAATGAACCCCCCTAGCGACATGTGACGGTAACCGAAACCTCCCTATCCATATTTTTTTTTTATGTACATACCAGTACAAAAGTTGTTCAGTTGACTAAGATAATATTATATGGGCGTTTTCCAAGTGACGAACGTAATCGTCGTACACATTTAAAGTGTAAAAAAAGTGGCAATAAAACATATTTGTATTTTAGTTCTTACTTTACACTATAGCTCTTAGGTAGCACTATAACTAGTGCCAATGTTAATAGCAGGCGAAGTACTGGTTCCAAGATGCATGCAATAAAAGACATATAACGAACGTGACAAAAATAAAAGTAGTTTTCGTGCCTATTCAAAGAAAGTCAGAATTCTGTGAAAAAAGTCAGATTTTTCTAGTGCGACTAATTTTAGAATCTTATGCGATAATGTTACTTTATAACGTATTTTGTTTGATTCAAATATCTTCTGTACTTTTCTTTGCTTTGATCATAATTTGAATCGATGCGTGACAATATGAACGTGACATTTTTTCGCAGTACAAAATTTAAACTGCAAATATTGAAAAAAAAACCGGCATTTCCCGGTGAACGTTCGATCACCTTATCTTGTTAAGTTGAGTTGGCATCAACAATTTTTCCAAAGGATGACATTTGCCACTATCCATTTTACATGAGTACAAAATCTCATAAATTATGAATTTATTTTTTTAAAGGACGTGGCACCGCCCATTTTCTCAGTGAATATTATTTTTCCTGGTGCTCTATACACTTGTATCAAATCTCAATCATGTGTAATAAATATTTTTAGAGATATGATAAAGTGACTTTTGTGGGGGCGTGAAACCCCCATTATTTTCATTATACATTATTTGTTTTGATGCTTTTTACATATGTACCAAATCTCATTTATGTACGTTAGACAGTTTCAGAGATCAATATGGCTATATATCAGTGTCTATGTCTTGATCTCGAAATATTACTAAGGTTAAGACTAACTTTGCTCATCAATACAAGGTATGGTGGTGTAGAAATTTACTGAACAAAACGTATCTAGGGTAAAAAAATAGATAGTAACTAATAAAATTGAATAATCTAAGGCATGACTTTCATTAAAACAAAGGGCGGTATTTTCTTTATAAATTTTTTTGCTGGAGAAAAACGAAGAGAAATGAGAGTTTTTTATAACGACTATTTTCAGAATTTTTTGGAATTTCTCATGTGTCCAACAAAAAGTTTGAATTTGTCGTGCAGTGCTTTATGTGCTGCTGCCTCAAGCTGCACCGTTCTTCAAAACTGTCAGTGGAAGTGAAAATTTGTTTTATTGAACTTATTGTAACTCTTATTGAAAATGTTCTTTATGTACCATTAAATTCAATGAAATTAATTTTTCCCTTTCAGTAGATTTTAGTGATAATGGTGAATTTTTCATTACCACCAAATCAATTTGCGGTAGTAAGAAACTTTGCATACATTGTTTGATATTGGAAAGTTTTGCATTAGGTACCATTGAAAAGAGTTTTTTTTTTTTTTGTTTTTTTGATAATGAAGAAATTTACTTTATCCCTAAATTTAGTTACTTCCTCCCATGTGCAACGATGTAAAGGTTCTATACATTTTTTGACCTAAGCCTTCACCAATCTTTCGCTCAAAGCAAATCTTATTTCAGGCTTCAGTAAATTCTTAGCTAAACCAAATTTTGCTACAATGTTCACAATGGAAAGATTACATCCAACCTAATTACGCACTTCAACAATACAACTTTGATCTTTAACATCAATTTATGCAAATCAGTACATTTACATCCCTCCCAATCAACCATCCTATTCATATGTTCATAAATTTAATCGAACTAAAATTACATGCTTTTAACCCAATTGACATTTGCTGCAATTGCACAATAAAAAGGTTACATATTCATACGGAATTATACACTCGAACATCAGAAATTATAATCCTCATAAATATGTCCTTTGATTCATGATGAACTCAGTAAATTTGCAAACTTACCTTAACCCATGCCGACAAACGAACAACCAGCCAGCCAGCACCATACGTAATTCATCATCAGCCTAATAAGGGAAGATTTCGGAGAACTCCACCATTGTGGGAGCTGCTGTGCAACAGACGATAAAAAGTTTTTCCTCAAAATTAGTTTCATTTGCATGTTGACCACGTTGTTGTTGTGCAGCATCCACCCAACATCAGAAGCAGCATCTGCATTAGCCGCAACAACAACAACATCAACAGTCGCGTCATTAAACATGATAAATTTTCAGTTCCTTTTTCCCTGCATGTTATCATAATTTCTGATCCAAAAGTTTGCCAGCGCCATTAACAGAATCATGGCCTGAATGTTAAATGGCTGATTGCTGCTGCTCCAACTATGATGACACAAAAACCACAATTGTAGCAGCTGCTGCTGCTCATCTGATGACATTTTGTTGTTCACGTCAGTCTGTTTTTCAGTTGGTTGGTTGAGTTGATCGTTCGTATGGTCCAGGTCCAGCCAGTTTGCGCACAACGATGAACTCAGCGACACCAGCAGCATCAGCAGCAGCTGTAGTTGTCATTTGGTTGAGCGCTCGGGTTGCATTGTATGATGACGGGCAGACAGAATGCATTTGATGATGTTCACTCTGCTAATAGTGGTTGAATAAGAGCACGCGAGCCATTGCTACTTTTGCCATTTTGAATAATTCATATATGATTTTCTTGGGGTTGTTCCATAGTTGAGGGAAAGTAGGGAAAAGGTACAAAATTTTAAGTTGATCGTGGCTTCTTAACTACAACTAAAAAGGGAGATCACTCCACAACTTAATCGTTAATCATGAAAATCATGGGCCAAAACACTTCTATTTTCCTAACAAAAGTGAGTTTGTGATAACGAGTTGTGGACCTAATCGGTCTTTGTGAGATTTTTGCTCCACACAATTACCGGCACCCTCACCTTACCTTATCGTTGGGCCGAAGAACGAATTATCACAATAGCGTGGGTTAAATACTGTATGTGGTGTCGGTGCTCAAGGGAGTCAATAGTTGAGATAACATTAACGTCGCCTTTTAGCTTAAACAAGTGTCGCTAAGCTCGGTCTTTCAGCTCCAAAAATGTTTTTGAAGCCCTGACCCAAATGTATGGATTATATTCTTGTGTAGGTCAAATAAAGATAAAGTAAGTACTACGAACAAGTGAAGAATTTCTTACACCGTTTCAAGAAACCTTTATTTTTGGCATCTTCTTTCGACACATCGAACATATGATCTATATACTCTTGGTTCGATTGAATCGATATGCCCAGAACGTCAAGAGGTGTTGGTTTTAAAATATTCACACCAGCCATATTAAGGAGAAGAGAGGATCAATTCATTCTGTGAGATAACAGACGTAGTTTTCATTACGTTAAAACTGACCCACCAAGACACCACTCAGAGACTATTTTGAGTTCATTGATCATTGAGAGTATGTTATTCTTATGGCGCTTTTAAATCTCAACATCCGCAGAACTGGGGCAATATTCAAAGCAATATTCAATAATACAAGCTACTGTCATCCGCAAACCAATAGAATGAGCTTGAGTCAAAGGAAGAAAGTCATCGAAGATAATAAGGAAGAGATTGTAAATAGGACAGCACCCTGGGAAACTCTAGTGCTAATGAAGTGTTTAATTGAAATACCATCAATCACAACACGGTCACTAAAGAAGTTCGTGTTCAAACGAACGAAAGTTCATATCACCGACACCATAAGCAATAAGCTTCGATAAAAGAAATTAAATGCACACTATCGTTGAAGATTTACTCTCGAGGAAGGAGGACAATTGCTGAGTGCTATCAGGGAGAGTTGTATTTTCGACAAAAATGCTTGCTTAGAGATTCGCTTTATCAACAGGGAGTACATTTAGTCATGCATTAAAAGTGTTGAAATAGACAATGATGACTGATTCTTCACTCTTTTAGCCGAATAACCGAAATCTTTTACTATCATTTGGAAACAAAAGAATTCTTCTTTGAAAAATTTGTTCGTGAAGTAAAGAGTCAAAGGATATTCGTAGGAGTAAGCAAGATGAGTTAATGGAGTAAATCCAAATAGCCTAGTGTGTGATATTACAGGGTCCAACACTCGAAATGTAGCCAATTAAAAAAGCGATAAATTCAGTTTGGAATATTACTTTTATTTATTTCAAAGTACAGAATGTTTGAAAATAATACAAAATTCAGAATCAATTCACTTTTGCTCGATATTACCACCTTTTAACTTGACTATGGCCTTGAGACGGTTTAAAAAACGAATCGCAAGCTACCCGAATGTGACTTGCCGATATTTTGGCCTACTTGCGGAAAATGGCTGTCTTTAGCGCCTCAAGACTGGTGTATCTTTTAGTTCGAACCTTGTTTTCCAAAATAGTTTAGAGAGAATAATCCATTGAATTCGCGTCTGGTGAATTCGAGAGCCATTGTGTGGTCGTAATGAAGTTCGGAATGTTGGTTTTCACCCAATCTTGGTTCACTCGAGCTTTGTGAGACGTTGCCGAGTCCTGTGGAAACGTTCATGGTCTGCTACCGAAATGTTTATCTGCCAAAGCAGCCTCCAGAATACTTTTCTGATAATATTTCGCATTTACCTTGACGCCAGTTGGGAAAATTTTTTCGTCAGAAAACACAATGTTCGGAAACCAACCGCTTTCGGCCAAGCGAAGCAGTTCCTTCTCTTTCTGAATTCTAACTTGTTGCGCCGTTTGGATCTTGTAAGGCTTGACCTTGAGCTCATTTTTCAGTATGAGTCGGATGCTACGGTTGGACATTTTCAGTTCTTTTTCCATTTTATTGGCACTTCATCGGGAATTTTGCTCAAGTCGCTTTTTCACCTTTTCAACCATCTTACGTGACGTTGCAGTCTTTTGATGACCACCTCCATGATGCGATGCTTCCAGTATTATTGTAACGAATTATTGTGCGATAAACAAAAATTTTATTCACATTAAGGTCTTCGAGCTCACGAACAATCGCTGGTTGTGATTTTCCAGCTAAATACATATAAACTTTATATATAAAGCAATCACACTATTACGTTTGTAATCCTTCCTCCCCGATCACTTGTTTGAGTTCACTTTTGGCAAAATGCTTTTGTTTGCTTGTAAACAACACTTCGAACTGTCGTTTAGCAAATTTTTAGACAACTGATACGAGCGGGTCAGCTGCGCAAATGGTCTGAAGTTGGTTACAGTTCGAGCGCCGGACCCTGTTGGTACGGATGAGTCCACTTGATATAACAAGAATGCGACATGGCTATTTTCGTATTTCAACAACTTTCGGCTTTCGGCATTTTCAATACATCTCTGCTTCAAAAAAAGTATTCAACCATTTTACTACATTGTCAAGACACTCAAATTTTTCAACTTTTTTCAAACCATTTGCAACAGCCTGATTTTACCTACGCCCATGTTGTTATCGTTTCTTAGCACTTAAGTTACAATTGCCAAACTTGCATGGATTTGCCCATAGTTATGCTGTTGTCGTTTTGAATTTTTTGAGTGGGCTATAAATCTGCACATGTAAACATGTGTTTGTTTATTTATTTATGTGTCAACGGAAGCTGCATTGACCAAAACAATTCAACTTCTGAAGAAGAAGAAGACGAAGAAGTATTGAAGATGAGATGTGCTTCAAAGTGCTATTGTTTGTTGTTCTTATTTTTGCTGTGATTGTGCTTTTGATAATCTGCACCTCCGCAAATTATTTTGGTTCTGTCAGTTCGAAGCGCGAAGAGCCATTGAATGATCGATTTTTTATTGAACCAACCGCTTCTTTTTAAGAGCATTGAAAGTGATGTCATTTCAACAAATGATGACAGCTAATTTTTTGAATGTTTGGATTTAAAGTATCAATGAGATAAAAAATACCATTAGCAATTTACTCAAAGAGCAGATTAATCTGCATTGTATAATTAGCATTCCTAAAAGTCCATAAGAAAACCAGCTTAATTTGGAATGAAAGATTAAACTGCCATGTTATGGTAAAATATAAGACACAACATTTTCTTACAGGGATCAAAGACTTAGAATCATAGCAGGTGTCTGCATACTTTTCGATGTTATAAGATATTTTTCGAAACAATTTGATGATTTTTTAATTTTTTAAGGAATTCCGATGCTCTTGCTTATTCTAGACATTTTCTGCCTTTTTTTTTTGTATTTAGCGTGTTGATAAGTTTTCGATAGCTGCGATATTTTTTGATGATATTTTCGCCAATTTTCAACTTTTTCCATAAATTCTTTTCAACCCTTTTGATATTCAGGCTTCAATTACTTTTCACTTTGGATGCTTTTTAATGAAAATAGTAAGTCACACGATAAAAAGTATTAGAATTTTTTTGTAAAGAATTACAGGTTCTACAAATAATATTGATTTATATTTACGAAAAGAACTATTTCGGAAATAATCGATAAAGTCGAATGTTTCGACTTTTTGCGGTTTTTCAAGGATATTTCCTATACGGTTACTTTTTTGTTAATGAAAATCAATGGTATTTGTAGAACCTATAACCCACAAAGAAGACTTGCATACTTTTTATCGTTCGACTAACGATTTTAATCAAAAAGCCTCCTAAATGAAAAGTAATTGAAAACACATAGATTGCGAAACAGGCCTGATTATGTAACTTTTTGAACTTTTTTACTTTTTCTAACGCTTTATTTACTATTTTCCAAACTATTGTATATGAAACATTTCTTTTGAAGATTTTTTGAGTTTTATTGTACTTGGGTTAATCTACGAAAAATGTACAAAAACATGACTTTTTTGTCCCAACATATTTTTTTAATCGCTTGAAGGTATATAATATGATAGCATTAACTTCTGGAACATTTTTTAAAAATTTATCATAAACTTTCAGGGCTGCCATATGCTTTTTTTTATGAAATTTTAGCTTAAACAATACTGCTAAAAGATTAAAATAAAATTTTAGTCCCAAAGCGCCTAAAGAAAATTTTGAAAAATCCAACATAAATTTTTAAAGTGGTGCCAGATGGCTACTTTCGAAAACTTATTTTAAATTTTAATTTTTTTACGTTCGCCATTAGAATTACACACTAAAAAATAAAAGTAATCATTAAAAATTTATCGACGCTTAAATCGCTAAAAACTCATTGAACCCAAATTTGGTTTAAGCAAAACTACAATAACAAAAAACAAACCGTGTGGCAGCGCTGAAAGTTTTTGTACAATTTCAGAAAAGTTTATGTGAGCGGTTCTTAAACCAAAAATATAAATTTAGTCAAAAAACAAAAGAATTACATAAGATTTTCAAAAGTACCGGGTGGCAACCCTTAAAATTTATGTTTTTGAAAAGTTTATTTAAGCGTATTAAGACTGAATTTTAATTTTTTTTTAAAGAAAGAAATGGTTTAAGCAGAACTAACAAAAAAAACCGGGTGGTAACATCGAAAGTCTTGCAAAGTTTTAAAAAGTTTATCTGAGTTTTTAATAGTAAGAATTATATATTTTCTAAAATAACCATGTGGCAACCCTAAAAATTTATACTGGATTTTAAAAAGTTTATTTAAGTGTTTTAAGACTAAATTTTAATTTTTTTTTAAATAAATGGCTAAAGCAAAACTTACGAATAAAAACCAAGTGGCAACACCGAAAGTTTTGAAAAATTTTAAATAAGTTTAGCTGAGTGTTTCTGGAAGCAAAAATTTCAATTTGTAAGATTTTCGAAAATAAGCAGGTTGCAACCCCGTAATTTTATGATGGATTCTTAAAAAGTTTACTAAGGTGTTTTAAGACTAAATTTTACTTTTTAAATAAATAGTTTAAGCAAAACTTACGAAAAAAAAAACGAGGTGAAGGGTTTACAAACGGAGAATGATGAAATGTTGGAATAACACGGAAAAACAGCAGCTGAGTATAAGTTTTAGAAAATAAAGAAATATGCGGAACACGCAAAATAAATGCACTAAGAAGTGGTTAGGTACAGGACGCAGAATGAGTTTTTAATATTTTATGTTATAATTTCATAGTAAAATACTAAAAATTATTTTTCTTTTATGGTTTTTGCAAAGTAGCTCTTGTACATTATCTGCATAAAATAGTTAATACATCAAATTTTAAATTTAAATATGGTTTTGAGCCAAGGGACATTAAATGGTAAATTTTTTCGAGAATCACCCAAAACTAAAAAACACTGACATCAAATGGATAAATCATAATATCCACCGAGCAGGGACTATATGTTAAATAAAAAACATATTCAAAACTACATTTTCAGTTTAAGTCTTTCTTTTTTTTCTTTTTTTTTTTTTTTGATTCAAGAAAACTGTAGCAGATCCAAAAAAACTTAATTTCTGGAATTCATATAAGTACGTTTATTGGCATATTTTACACAAATTTGCTGCCACAATTTTGAGAAATACTGTGTTATCAAAAATTAGAAAAATTTCTGACATCTTAGCCTGATATAAAGACTAAACTCCAAAACATCATAATACTTACCTTAAGCGAAAAACTCTTTTTAAATTAAACTCTTAAAGTTTTTCCCATCATTTAACGAATATCTATAAAAAAAAAATAATACCTATGTGCGTAAATATGTAAAGATTTCTACAGCATCGCTTTTTTCATCAACTAAATTGATGCAACACCACGCAATAATCCAATCAAGCTGACCAATTTACCGACAATATACAATAAGTACCTACCACATAACTAAAATTGGCTGATAAAAATACAACAACGAGAAGACGTGGACGTGAAGAGCCAAGGAGTCAGAACAAAAAGTACTCACTTGTTGATATAAGTAAAAAGCAACAACAAAATGAACCAAAGAAATTGATATAACAATAGCAAGATACATAAAAAATATAGTGCAAAGTAGGCTGATTTATCCGTAGAAGAAAAAAGTACAAGTTGAAGAAAACTAAACACTTCCTATATAAAAAAACACCATGCCGTTGATGATGATGATGATGATGATGATGAAGAATCTAAACAAGAAGAATATGCATGATTCGCGTCAACATATAAAAAATGGAAAAAACCTAAATAAATGAAAATAAATTGAATAAATGAAAAATACTCAGTGGCGGCAGCAGTAAATGATTTTGATAGAAAATAAAATAAAAATTTATTAAGTTGACAATTTTCTGCTCGAGATGCCTTTAATGTGAGTAAAGTGATGAACACGTCAACAGCAACAACAACAAAGTGTTTGAAGAAAAAAAAACAACCGAAAAGAAATTCTCGCATCACACGCATAAAACTCATCAAATTCAACAATAACCACAACAAACAACAACAACATTATCGAGAGTAGAGCAGCAGCAGAAACAAAAGTAACCTCATCACTTTAGATGACATCACTTTGGAAGTGAACAAAAACTGTAGGATAACCTAAGATTGTGACGGAATAGTACATAAAATTAGATACAGTTGTTTATTGGACTATAGTGACTCTACAAAGAAAAGTCCACCGCTTAAAGGGGGGTCGAAGTCCCCATTTTTGGGGGTTCAAGATGAAAAAAGTCAGTTTTCAGTTAGGCTCTGGATTTCACTGCGACCTGAAAGATCCTTTGTACAGCCTCTTTTCCTATCAGAACAGTTCCAGACTATCTTTAAATCTTGTCACTGCCATAAGATTAATCTTACCTTTGTCATTTGGATCTGAAATCTCAGCACCTTGGTACTAAATCTCGTCTAAACGCAGCAAGGCAAGTGCATAGCACATGCCCTACTGTTTCCAAGTCCTCCAAGCAGAGTCTACAGGAATCATCGTCTAGCAAACCCATCTGTTTTAGGTGATAATTGAGCTTATAGTGACCTGTCATTATTTCACTGTAAGTCTTAATATATTTTTAAAACAGCTTCTACCTTAACACGTTTTGGATTGATTTACCTTTTCGCTTGGCGTATGCCTTCCTGGGCTCTCCATGGTCGATCAGACTATTCTCTTCCTATTGCCGAAAAGTTATTTTTAAAACCGTTGTTCACTCCGCAAAAGGTTTCTGGGCCTGCCAAAGAATTAAGCACCCCTCTTTTGGCCAAGCAATCAGCCCTTTCATTGCCCTCATGTCCCTCGTTCCCTGGTATCCAGACAAGAGTAACATCGTTCTTTCTGAATAGGACTTGAAGAAGTTGAAAACACTCCCAAACAAGCTTTAAGTGTATTGAAAAGCCATTAGTGATCTTAGAGTCGCTTGACTGTCCGAATCAATGCATATGTCGGTGCCGGAAGTGCCCTTTCTTAGACATTATCTGGCACACAACTCTGAAGCGTGAACCTTCACCTGAAAAATGAAAGCTGTTTTTCCCATTGCAACTGCTTTTTGGAATCTTGGTCCCACGACTCCAGCTCCTGCACTACCATCTTTCATTTTAAACCCATCAGTGAACCACAACTGTGAGCCCTGTTTTACATTTAAGTATATCCTTCCTCTTCTATTCGGTGCAATCATTTATGGTCACTTTGAATTTTCTAGAGAAAACAAACTTTTTACCTAACTTATCGGAGACCGTAAGACATGCTGTGTCCAAAATCCAGAATTTTGACATGTCCTTTTAAATTGCCTTGTTTAAGTTGTTGTAAATGAGGTAGTCTGAGCGCCGCACAGGCTGCTTCCTTCTTAACCATATAGTGAAGAGGAGTGAATCCCGTAAGCATGCCTAGAGCTACTGTCGGGCACGTCCTCAGTGCTCCTCTGACACCTTAGCAGACTATTCTGAAGATCCTGTTTAGTTCCTTCTGAGCCTTAACTTGGTCGACCTTTGGCCACCATGCTAATCAAGCATAAATGATCATTGGTACAGTGATTGTTTTGTAAGACCATGCCATCATTTTTGGCCGTAGTCCCCATGTTTTACCTTACAGCCTTTGGCAGGCATATGTTATTCTTAAGGCTTTATTCATTATGTATGATAGATGGCTGTTCCAAGTTAGACTTTTATCTAGGATTTCTCTTAAATATTTTATCTCCTAGGAAACTGTTAGCACCGTTTTCCCCAAGTTTAAAGCTTCAAGGTTTAGCTTTCTCCCTTGGAAAGAGGGTACCAGTGTGGTTTTACTAGGGTTAATTTCGAGTTCTTTCCCTCGGCACCAGCCTAAAGCTAGTTGCACTCGTTCATAGAAGTAATGACCTATAAACTATTCTTCGGACAAAAGTAGTTATTGCAGTTCTGCACATTCTTGTTTTTCAAACATCTTTCTGTCAGACAAATTTAATGAGATACGTAATTTCTAAGTAAGAGTCCTTTTTATCGTTTTCTAAAACTAACGAGCACCAAAAATTCAAAAATTTCATATTCATTTTAAGCTTTAACATTTATAACTTTTTTGTTTCTTAACCAATTGGAAAAAGTCAAAAAGAATTTCAAGGATAAAAGTTCAGTATTTTTAGCTGTATAAATTATATATTTTCAGTAAACATCAATTTTTCGTTTTCTAATCATATAAAATTTCAATATTTTTCTTCGACTGTATCACTGTACAAAAGTTATGGCTCGCTTTTAGCAACATAAGTAGATAAAAGAATCATAGACAGGCAGCTACAACGCAACCATCATCACCATCATCGTCATCACCACCACCACCATCAACAGCGCACTATCGTCAGCTATTGTGATGATAAAAACAAATGTATTTTTAAGATACACTTTTCAACTTGAAGCAAAAACAGAAAACAATAATTTCTTTTTGTTGTTGTGATGCTTCTGCGTTAAATAAAAAAGAAAAAAAATCCCTCTATCGCGTTCTGTGCCGCCTTCCTTCAGTTGAATAGTTGACTTAAGTTGAGTCTATTAGAAAAGAATGTCACCGTTTCCGTCCGTCCAACTTCTAGTTGTAGTGCTTTTCGTTCGCCCAACTTTTCACACATGAATATAACAATAACGGCAGCAACAACAACAATAACAACAACTGCTAGGCATAAAAGCGTATCTCAAAATCTTTAGTTTTTGTGGGTTTTTTTTTTTTTTTTGTGTTTGTTTATATGTATGACAATATGTCTGTCCGTCTGTCTGTTTGTTTGTTCTTTTGTATCTTTGGGGTGCGTTAAATGACTCAATAGCAAAACAAAAGCAGAAACTATAACAATTTCAACTAATTTTTTGCCGCTGCTGTTGCCGTGAAACTCTTCTCGGTCTGTCGCGAGGTTGTCGTCGTCTAACGAACGAAATCTTTTTCTTTAAAATTTGATGACGAGGTGAATTCATCAGTGTTGCCTAAGTGGTTTTTTAAATTTTAAATGCTTTTGAATATCTCGTGATTTGACTAAAAATAAATCAAATAACTAACTCGTCAACTAACTCAATAAGTAATCATATAACTGAGTAATTAAATAATAAGAAAATAACTTAAATAACTCAATAACTTATTAACTAAAAGCATCTAAGTCTAACGAACTATTTAAATAACTAACTAGCCAGCTAAATAAATCAATAGCTAATTAAATATTTAACTAATTAATTAAGAACACAAGGCAACTAACTATTTTTACTATTCAATATTTAACTAACTAACTTACAAGCTATGTAACTAATAACTAGTTTAATAACAAATAATACTAAATATCCTAATGACCTATCTATCTAACTAACTGACTAAGTATCTCACAAACTAACAAATAAATTACCTTAAAGTTTACTCAAAAACCATACATTTACTAAAAGTTAATTTATTTTTTAAATTTATAGTAGATATGAAAAAGGTCCTACTAACATACCCTTTTATAATTTTTTTGGAATTCTCGTTAAATTTTCATCGATTCGATATGTGAGTAAAGTTTGCGTTGTTACATAAAAGTATTTTTTTTAAACCCGAAATCAAAAAATTGGTACTACAAATCTACACTTATTTAAAGAAAATTTAACAAAAATTCCGAAAAAAATAAAAAAGAGGCATGTTAGTAGGACTTTTTTCATACTAAAATGGCCGCCAAAGTCAAAAAGTAGGGAATAAAATTAAAAATATCTAAATTAAAAGTACGGAACTTTGCAAAATCCTTTAAAACCTTATGAACCCAATACACACTTAGATAGATCATAAAAGTAGCTAAGAGTTTTCCTAAAACGTTGTGGTGACCCAAGAAACTTTTTTTTGTAATACAAGTCAGAAAATCAGTTATTTTCCTATAACTCCTCAGAAGTGCATTTAAGACCCCCCACAGTTGCAATTTTATGTTAGTCCAGGCCTCCTCTTTCATTACCCAGACGCTTTGTAACCTCATGTATTACACTCTGTAGACAGCATTGACTGCCTACAACAATCTGTTGTAACCGAATAATTATTGGATATCGTTCAACTCAATATCGATTTCAGACAGGATATTGGTAATGAAAGTAAGATCAGTATTAAATCAGTGCTTTGATGTGTTGGTAGTGCTAAACATTTGTCAGCGCATGAGTTTAATCATTTCTACTGGAAACATTAAATTTGGAATGTTTGCTTCTAATTCAAAAACTTTTTTTTTAATTTAAATACAAAAGGGGTATAATACAAATTAACTATACCCCTGCGCAAGCCAAGCACTTTATTCTGGGAATATGAATCTTAAAGTAATTTTTCTAATAGTTCTTAAGATAAAAACATTAATCTTAGTGAGTTTGTATGAAAATCTTATTGTTTCCCTCAGCCGATACATAAAAGAATTAATTTAAATTGTAAGCACTTGAGGTGGGCTAAGCTTTTATCATGTTGTTCAATGTTGTACATTGCTGGCATTTTGCAAGAGAGTGGGGCAAGGGAAATTTGACTCCTCAACTGTTTAATGATGCGGCACAACATTTTCTTGGCCTCCACTTCACAGTTCTTGATTTCTTTCGTCTACTTATTGTTGTTTTTGTCATTTTATACTTCCTTATTCTCAACTATTTATTTTTTTATTGTTTGTTCTGTCCCAAGAGGCTGGCCAGCGGGCGTGGCTGCCATATGTTATGTCTCTTTGGGGTTGTGCTGGTCAATTTATAGTTTGTTTTTATTACTGAGATTGAAAAATGGGTCAAAAAACTTTTTTCCATCAAACCACAATTGATTCAATAAATTGTTTTTTTTTTTTTTTTTTTGGGAGGAGTTAAATGAAGTATAAAGGCATTTAAGGACGACGACAAGTATCTTCGATTTGAAGTTTTCGATTAACAATTTGAAGTTTTCCATATGGCTGCAGGGAAACATTTAATTTGGTTGCTGTTGGAGTTATAATTTTAATACATTGAGCAATCTTTTGCGGGAGGATGATACCTATATAATATGGACTATGGATAAGAATCTTTAACCTCTTCTATCCGCAAGCCCCGTATCGTCACATGGAATTCATTGTGTCGGAGAGAGATTTTCAGTAAGAGGGCCTTTACTGCTATGTGTTGCACAACGGAGTTCCAAAAGAGGAATCCTATTGAACTTTAATGAACAATTAGAGATTGCTAATTGACATCTAATACACATCAGTGATTCTCACGGCACCTTTTAAATAATTTGGAAATTTGGTCAAAGATCGTTCAACGTCAGAGTGCAAGCGCTTGACACTTGCTAAAGAAATGAAAAACTGCTTCTTCCATATAAGGATCTTTACAACTCCTATAAAGGTCGCTTGTATTTAAGAAACCCAAAGGAGATTCATGGTTTTGCATGGCACAACGTCTAGTAATCAATAAACTCCCATTGTTAGAAGCACAATTGCTATTAAAATTTAGTACGATTAATACTTTAAGACAGCCAAATTGATCTAATAAGCTTGCAAGATTGTAGATTTAATCATCTGAAATAAGCAAGCTCAATACATTTACTTTAAATTTTTTCCTAGGTTACACTATTGGGTTTTTTTTATTGAAAGGTCAGTCAAACTAATATTCTAGTTTTATCTTTCCCATCAGCAATTTTGTAGCCCTCGAAATTACTATGATCTGGAACCTAGCAATATGTAATATTGTACAATACTTCTCACACAGAAATTTTGAGAGATTTGATTTGATAAAATTGCTTTGATGGGCGCTTGGCTATCAACCTAAAAACAATGTTTCTACGAAATCGGAATTGCATTGAGGATTTCATAAGCTTTGAGAACAACATAAACCTCTGCCTGAACGATTTTGCTAGGTCTAAAGACATGGAATAATTTCCTGATCCAGTATATGTATCCAATTTTGACCCATCCGTATATAAGTGTATCAAAACTTGATGGAAGGAACCCAATTATCCCTTTGAGGTATTACCACATGGAAGTTTGTTGGGAAACGAAAGTGTGGAAGGAGGTAGTCGGTATCACCAATTACATCGCAATCTATAAATTGAAATTCTGGCAAAAATGTCAAGTAGTTCAGGGTGAGGAAGCGTTCCAGTGACGCAATTGCTGTTGTTGCAAAAGTCCCAGATAAGCTTCTCCTTGGAGAGCATATCCAATCTATGTGTATTTATTTATAAAATTTATTCAGTCCATACCAACATAATCTCAAAAAGAGCAGATGCGCCAGTTCTGACCTTGGATTCGGATTCTACACCTACGTATATGTCAAAAATTCCATTTTTAAACGAAAACCAGTAAAATCTTAATTTTTTGTGAATTTTTACTGTTTTTCGCTTAAAGACTATAATTTTTCTGTACACATAATGGTCTTTTTATACCCTTAATATTGAATCGCAAATTATAGAAATGTTAAGTATTAGTGCTTCAAATTACTCAAAAGTCTTAATTAATATACATAAGTGTATATGTGCACTATGTAAATCAATGTCGATTCTCAGTAGTTGCCAGCAGTAAATGTTCATAATAAAAGATTTGCAGCAAAAGAACCTCATATGGCCATAAAACAATTTGCAATTGGCGTGAAACAAATTCATCTCAAAAAGGTACAAATTGCAAACCGTATACGATGACAATTAATGGAATTGTTGTTAATCAGACAAAACAACAGCAACAACAACGACAACAAAATGCTATAAATCATTAAAACCGAATGATTAAACGATCAACAGCAACTTGAAAATGTTGCAAATAATTGAAAATTGAAAAAAAAAATAAAAAATTCAATTCAAGTGCAATCGTTGAAATTCCATTCCATTGAAAGCCACGCCCGGAAGTAACCTTGATTTTCGCTTCAGCTACAGCAGCAGCAATAGCAGTAGCTCGTACTCATCGCAATGGAATCGATAGAAACTCTCGATACGCGAATTTTGAATTTGAATGAAAACATCTATGATGGAAGCAACAACAACATCGACAACAACAACAATAAAATCTAAATTCAACGTCAGCGATAAGCGAGTCGTCGCCGCTGTTCCTCACATTACCTTCGACTGGTTAAAGCTATAGCAACAACAACAAAAACATCATCATCATCAGCAGCAACAAACACAGCAACAACAACAACAATGCCAATGCAGTAATTAAAATTTTCGCTACGTCTTTACAAGGCGCTCTCTCACACTCAGAGTTTTTCCATGATTTTGCATTCTAAGCGCAGAGATGATTGATGATTGAGTAGCAGCAGCAACGACGACGACGCGGACGACAACAATGTTGATTGTAACGATGACGATAATGACGATGATGTTGGTGACAGCGGTGCTAACAGGCACAGAGTTGTACGTTTTTTCGTTTTTTCTAAAATTCACAGCAAGTGTAATTGTTGATATCGTTTTACGATATTTAAAAAAAAATATTTGATACTTTTCTCATGATATTATTACTTAGAACAGAACATATTAGATACTGGTTATAAATGTTAGTCTTGCACTAATTCCAAACTTCATAAAACCTATTCCAATCGATAGAGAATTTTGCTCTGAAAAACTTATCAAAATAGGTTCTCCCAATTTTTTCGGGAAATTATGTAAATTGGGGTTCTCTCCGTGTAGCATCAGGTTAAAATTTTATGTTTCCGATTTTAGTGATATTTGATTATGTTATACCTATATATGTCCTTGACCCAGATACAAAATATTTTTAAAATATAAAGTCAGCTTTACGAGTTAAAGGGTTTTGAAAATTTGATTCAAAGTAAAGCATTCCTGCCGATTAATCAAATTTTTAACCAGATTGATATTTTAAAAATATTTCATATCTGGGTCGAGGAAACATATAGGTATGCCATAATCAAATATCATTAAAATTGGACACATAAAAGTTTATTACCTGGTACTTCACGGGGAAAACCCAAATTTACATAATTTCTCGAAAAAAAAGGAGGACAAATTTTGATAAGATGTTTAGAAAGAAATTCTCTATCGATTGGAATAGGTTTCATAAAGTTTGGAATAAGTGCAAGACTCAAATCTAATTTGACTGGTCTATATTGGAATATTGTATTTGAAGAATCGTATTACTACATATATTGGATCGATTATAACTTGATCAATGCGGTCATAATTTATTCGACATAAAATCGCATTCGGATTTAACATCCAAAATTACTTTTTTCGTTTTTGTTTTTTAGTTCAATGTCTTAGATTTTTTTCGTTTAAATTGGTTATTTGATCACAATTTTCATAATGCAATTTCTGAAAAACGGCACCATATGTGGCAAATCGATTATGATGTCTGAAAGTTTCTAAATACCAATTCCGATGAAAACACGCGGGTAGTTTGCTTTCGAGTTGAAATTTTTTAAGCCTAGATGTGATTAGTACCTAGGGTAAGCTCGAGACATGTGGCACTCCAGTGGCACTCTTACCAATTTCAATACTTGCAGCTTCTTAGCATTCAAATACGGACAGAGTTTAATTCATTTACGTGAGAGACTTCGTGATAGTATTTCTTTTGGCTGCAGTTGCCATCATTACTTGTGTGCGCGATTTAACAAAAAAAAAAACTAGTAAGGGTGTTACCTTTGGCCTGGCCAAACATTAAATACCCTACACAGCAGTATTTTGAAAATTTTGCTTGTATGGGAGGTGCCACGCCCTCTTGTTCGATTTTATCCAGTTTTTGTTTAAAGCTTGTATTTATAGTTCTCAATGACTGAGTAAAATTTAGTTCGATTATCTTAAAAAACGCTTTCAGTACAGCGTTTTGAACTTTTTGCCTATGTAAGAGGTGCCAAGCCAAATTGACTGAATTTGTCCAGTTTTTTCTCAGAGCTTTCGCTTACAATTCGTAGTATTTATGTGTATTTTGGTTGCATTATCGTGAAAAATACTCCAAAAATTGCATTTTGAATATATTTTTTGTATGGGCGGTAGGCGTGTCCGTTGACCGATTTCGCTTTCGATTTCATTTTCAATCCCCCGAGCTAATTTTGACAACGGAGGCTGTGTTTCAAATTTTATTGAATTATCTTGCCAGCCAGACAGCCAGACGGACATGGCTATATCGACTCACAGGTGACGCTGATCAAGAATATATATATATCTATATCTGCCACGCCTCCTTCTCAGCGTTACAAACGGAAGGACAAAGTGAATATACCCTGGGAGTAGGGTAAGTATAAAAACTGGGAATGTAAACGGCCGACTTTTTGCATATATTTCGAGTAGCAGCAGAGCGATGAGTATTTGAAACAGTTATATAGTGCATGTATCCAAGTAAACAGAATTAAATATGACTTCCTTCTTGGATTAATTCGAGCGCCAGTGAACGCGTTTATTTGTTTGCTGGCACTTTTATTCAGTATGTATCAAAATAATAAAATAAGTGAGAGTGATATGGATTAAACTTTGTGGAAGCTGTACAAAATTATTTCATTGCCAAGCATGTGAAAACTGCTTTTTGGGGTTTTATCTTTGAATGGTTTTGACAAAGGTCTGTTAAAAAAGTTATGGAATCTCAAGATACAAAACTTCAAGAGCACATTGAAACCGCTTAGATAATTTCAATAAATACATTGAAGCAAATCTTCAGAACCCTTTTTTTGTTACATTAGAAAGGGTATATGACAAATATATATAATTAAATGTAAGGACTGGTTCTGAAAAAATTGATACTTTGTATTTCATCAATGAATTTTGTTTTTATTTTTTATTTTTATTTTTTTTCTTAATGAGTAGTGTAACAAATATAAATAACCTTAGAACTATTAACAAATGTTTTTGTTTTCTGTAAAATATTATACTTTTTTCTTAAGGCCCTTCATTAAGAATTGCCCAGTTGTTTCGTCGCGGGTACCGTACGACTTTTTTCACTTATTTCTGAAATCTTGTTATTTTTTCAGCTTTATTACTCCTTCAAAGATCCAATATCATTAAAACCCAATATCTCTCAAAAGGTCGAAGCTCTGAGCAGTTAAATGGATTCGCCCTTTTTGGAACAAAATGCTCATTTCTGCTCTTATACTACTCTATGGCTATGGTGGCTTAAGAGTAATGAGAGGTGTCTAAATCAGGCCAAAATATAACAGTACCTTCGTGTCCACGAATAAATGGCAAAAAAGGTTTTTCAAGACACTCGCCAATAAAAATTTTCGAATTCCGTGTGCCCGGTGTTACAAAAAAAACTGCTTCTGCAGGTGGATATAGCCTGAAAGACCACATAATGCTTGGAAAATTTTGTGATTTTCTTTACTCTAGTTTTTCTCTGCAACTGCCATTCTTGTTCCTGTCAAATTGTCAAATTTAGTGAGGAAGCCTTTATATAACTTTCGGGCTTGCTTTTAAGCCTCCAGCTGCTTTTCATCGTAACGATCTGGTACTTTTTGAAATCTGTAGGTCTTCGGCTTACGTTTCTTTTTTTGTCTTTGTATAGTAGGATTCGAGATACCTGTAATTACAGCAATATCTCGCATTAAAGTGTCGGAATTGTGCACAAAGATTTGCTTCGCTTTTTTGACCAACTGATTTGGGATAATAATGAAAGACAAAACTGTTTATTTTGAAGGTGAGTCCCGTTTTTTTTTTTGGGTTTTAAATAGATGTGGAAAATATTATGCAATCATTTATATTTTGTGTTATATTGTGTTGTATTGTTCGGCGCAGTCACATAGTTAAAATCCTGAAATTGATATCTCGGCATGTACCAAATTGTGTACATCTGTGCTTAAGAGTTTCATATTACCTATGACATCGCCAATTTTTTTAGTGGTTGTTGTTTGTCCTAGTGCCCTTTACGTCTGTACCAAATTTTATTTTTCTTATTTATGATAGTTTCAGAAATATGATGGGCCACCGCCCGATTTTCCACTTATAAATTTTCTCCTGATCGACGATAAGATCCTTGGTAAATTTTACCAGTAACAGACGGATAGTTTTCTAGTATATATGTGTAGGTATAAAATAAGACAAATTTTTTTCAATGGGAATTGTGTCTTTTAATTAATAAAAAATTTAATTGAAAGTAGCTTAAGTGTATTCGTGACCCCCAAAATCATACTAATTTTAAAAAGATTTTAAATTTTGGTAATTGCGTTGGTGAATTTAATATTTTTATACATTAAAATACTTCATACTACTATGTTATCAATAACCAATATTTTTAAGTTCATTAAAACACAAACTCTTCAATATCTCGATTTCAACATAAATGGACTTAGACCACTTTTAAAATAAACGGCTCATATATAAGAATAATATCAAACTGCTTAAAGATAGAACATCACTAAGAAATTGCAACAATATAACTGCGTCACTTCAAGTTGCCGCAACCGACGGATTTGCTTTTGCAGCTTCGTTTCGCTTCATCTAAACTTGAGATATGAGCACTTTTTTTTATTTTTTTTTTTTTTTTCTATATTCCATCCTTTTGAAAAGTTGACATCTTAATTAGCGTTTAATTTTGTGCTTTCTGTGCTAAATTACAGCATTACAAGTACGTGTTTAGCGGAAATTGTTGCTACTTTGCGTAGATGAGTTTTTGAAGGGTTTCCAATTGCTCTTCATTTGCACAGTTGCAGTGAAAAGTTAATTTTAGGGGTTCGAGTATTTTTTTTTTTAATTAATAACAGCATGCCAACATGCGATGCGTCGACCTTTAAGTTTATCAAACATCTATTTAATTTGCCGATAGATGATTTAACATGACATATAGTAATTACATACATTTCATAGGAGTATTTGTAGTTGTTTTAAATTGTAAACATAACACCTTCGGACACGATTTTGCACATAATAGCCTTGTTTTTTTGACGCGTATATACAACTGTGGATACCTTCAAATTGCGATAACTTATGAACGGTGAGTCGTACGATAAAAAGTCCTAGGGTCTTTTTCAAGGAGAACCACATGCTCTACAAATAATTTTAATCTTTTGTAAAAAAAAATAATTATTTAGAAGTTATTTAAAAAAAAAGTGATTTTTTGCTATTTATCGGCGCTAACCAGTTTTTATAAAATACCTCCTTAAAAATAAATTTTTTTAAATATAAAATGATAGAGAACGTGATTCTCCATAAAAAAGTTTCTCAGAGTTCTATTGTGTGACTTACTGTTCATGAGTTATCGCAATTTGAAGGTATCCACAATTGTGTATACGCGTCAAAAAAAACACGGCTAATGTTTTAAAAATGTGGCTAAAAATAAGTTATACCTGCCTTTCCAATTTTCTAATCAGGTCGAATTTTTTTTAATAGATTTTTGAAGTTTTATATTAATTTCAACAAATAATAATACATTATACAGGGTTAGGTGCATGAACTGTTACCTAATCAAATGATCATAACTTTTTACACGTATGTGAAATTATTTTTTATTCGATTTAAATGACAAAAATGTGTGGAAATAATCAAAAAAGTAGAATTCGGCTACTTAAGCTCGATATGGCTACCTTTTGCTTTGACTATGGCCTTCAAACGTCAAAAAATGAGTTGCATGCTGCACGAATGTGATTTTCCGGTATTTTGGCACATTCTCGAAAAATGGCTTTCTTCAGCGCATTCATACTGGCAAATTTTGTTGTCCTTACCCTGTTCTCTAAAATGGCTTAGATGGAATAGTCCAATTGGACTTGCGTCTGGCGAATTTGAGAGCCATTGTGTGGACGAAATGCAGTGTGAAACGTGGTTTTTTAACAATTCTTGGTTCACACAAGCTTTATGAGATGGTGCCGAGTCTTGTTAAAACGACCATGGTCTTCAACCGAAATGTTTGCGTTCCACGTAGGGTCTAAAGCAGCTTCCAATACTTTTTCCTGATAATATGTCTCATTGACATTGATACCAGACTCGACAAAAACGATTGGAGAGCGTCCATCGGCGGTCACAGCTGCCTATACCATTACTTCGGGTGGCTGTTCGTAGGTTTAAGTTCTCGTTGGAGCGTTCGGTCAAGTAAAAACGATCATTTTGAGAGTTTATGAACTGCTCAATCGGGAAATTTTTCTCATCAGAGAACACAATGTAAGGATATTGGCGACGTTCGTGCAAGCGTAACAACTCCTTTGCTCTTTCGAGTCTAACTTTTTTTGCTTTGGTATAAGATCGTGTGCCTTTTGGAACTTGTAAGGCTTTATCTTGGAATCATTTTGCAATATGCGTCTGATACTTCGCTGGGATATTTTCAGTTCTTTGGCCATTTGATTACCACTACGACGTGGATTTCGTTCAAGTCGAGCCTTCACTTTCCGCACCATTTCAGGCAATGTTGCACTTTGTTTTGGTCCATCACTATAGCGTTTGACATCGCTACCGGTACCATTATAACGAGTTATGGTACGATACACAAACACTTTATTCACTTTAAGATGTATGAGCTCACGAACAATAGCTGGTTGTGATTTTCCAGCCAAATATAATGCAATCACACTATTATGTTTGAAATCCATTTCGGAAAATTTTTGTTTAAAAAAACAAAACACAAATAATAATAAACTGTCACTGGTATGAATTTGAAACAGCTGTCTTTATCGGTTTGCCAGATATATCAGTCTGAAGTTGATAACAGTTCATGCGCCTAACCCTGTATATCTTATATGCAGTTTTATGAACTCAGATTTGTCCATACACCTGCAGAATTTTGAGATATCCTGGCTTGAATTTAGAGAAAACGCTGTTTTCAGACTTATGGCGTAGCTACACGGAAAGGAGAAATTCTTTTTTTAATGGCACCGTATGCCACACTCTTCCTTCTCAAAATATACTTTCAAACTTTTCCAATAAAGCTTTAACTTTCTTAGTTATGATCCTTTGAAGAGAAGGTATTTCAGCCCCCATATAAGTATGTAAAATCACAATTAGTAACCCTGAATAAAATTTTTTGTAGCGTTGTGAATTTTCGAAAATCTCACACCATTTCCTTTTCATAGGATATAACTCCAAAAATTTTTTTAAAAAAAGTTCGAAATATAACAGTATATTTCACACACATTTACAATACTTCCACGAAAACTACTTATTTTGATTACAAGGTTTTTCATTTATTTAAATTTCGTAAATCAAAACAAACATTTTGGGAATAAATGTTAAAAGCGAAAAACACCTTCCACCATTATAAATTTTCATGACACATACAAGCGCACACAACCGAGCACAAAAATCCAAATTTATGTATACAAGGGGTTCCAAAATTTATTTGCGTTGAAATCTGAGGATTTTCACTTGAGGTGAATACATTAATACCCATGCAGTCGTGGCGTTTTCTTTATGTTGTTTTTTCTTTTTATTCAGAATTAAGTTGATGAAATCTGCATTTTTATTCAACGGTTTTTTTTTTTTCACTTTAACAACGACTTCGTGAACGCCACGAGTCTGGATAACGTAACACATTACGCTTTTTACAGTGGCTGTGTGACTGGTGTCGTAAAGCAGAAAAACTATCAACAACAGTCACAGCAGTAGCAGCATCGTCGTCATGATCCTACCCAATGTCATTTACACCATTGTCATCATCATCTTCATTATTCAGCACCATCATCGTTATCATCAGATGATACGTATATGATATGTTGCTCGCTTGCTTTATATGCGCGGTTTTTTGGGAAGGTGCAGGATACTAAAAAAAAATTCATGAAACTGTAACTTCTGAGAAAGAATTGTGATGTTTGTTACGTTTGCGAGTTACGTGTCACTACTATTACCACTGCTAGACGTGCAAAATGTTTTTTTATACCCTACACCCAGGGTATATTCACTTTGTCCTTCCGTTTGTAACGCAGAGAAGGAGGCGTGGCAGATATGGAAAAGTATATATATTCTTGATCAGCGTCACTTCCTGAGTCGATATAGCCTTGTCCGTCTGTCTGGCTGGCTGGCTGGCTGGCTGGCTGGCTGGGTGGCTGGCTGGGTAACGGCTGTGTGTGGAAATACATTTTTTGGGAAAACTAAGCAAGATAATTCAATGAAATTTGGTACACAGCCTTCATCGTCAAAGGTAGCTCGGGGGATTGAAAATGAGCGAAATCGGTCAACGGACACGCCTACCGCCCATACAAAAAATATCTTCAAAATGCAAATTTTGGAGTATATTTCACAACAATGCAACCAAAATACACATAAATACTGCGAATTATCAGCGCAAGCTCTGAGAAAAAGCTGGTCGAATTCGGACAAGAGGGCGTGGCACCTCTCATTTAAGCAAAAGCTTCAAAACGCTGTACTGAAAGCGTTTTTTGAGATAATCAAACTAGATTTGACTCGGACACTAAAAACTATAAATACAAGCTTTAAGCAAAAACTGGATAATATCAGACAAGAGGGCGTGGCTCCTCCCATATAAGCAAAAGCTTCAAAACGCTATTCTGAAAATTTTTTTTCAGATAATCCAACCAAATTTCACTTAAATACTAAGAACTATAAATGCAAACTCTGAGAAAAAACTGGGTGAATTTGGAGGGCGTGGCACTTCCCATATTAGAAAAATTTTCAAAATACTGCTGTGTAGGGTATTAAATGTTTGGCCAGGCCAAAGGTAATACCCTTACTAGTTTTTATTTCATTTTTTATTTTTTTTATTAGAAAAAAAACTGTTTATGAAAAAAAGAAACTCCCTAGAGGACAAACTGACTGTAATTGAAAACTTGCATAAGACAACAGAAAAACCCAACATTGTAAACGGAGCTTTGTTTAATGTTACCACAATTTAGGGTGTCAGAATTTACTTAAGATTCTGCATTTTACTCACATTTCACTTATTGCACTGATAAGACTCTAAGTCTAGAATACTGTTGTAGTAAATTTATTTATTTTATCAAATTGAGTATTTGTTATATATGTAATATTCACATAAAACAAAAAAGTATGATTTAAACAAATATAATATATAATTACGTATTGGTACCTTAGTCCTGAAAATCATCAAGCCAAAGCTATCAATTTAAGTTTTCGTATAGTTTTTTGTATTTACGACATGAAATGTCCGAATAAATTAAATACTACACTGTGGCCTTAATATTTTAAGGTTAAGGGCTAGTTACGACTTTTCCCACCACTATAGTGCACTACCGTGATATGTTAACTAAAATTAATGCTCAGATCAAGTGTCAGCGTAGGACAAAAGTGAATCGAAATTGGTCAATTTTGGCTCTCCACAACAGCAATATTCTCTGTTGTTTTTTGGCTCGCTATAACAACCACAAAGTTTCAATATTTTGCAAATTTCTTGTCCAGAATACAAAAGTTCCGGACAGCGTTTAAAATGCCCAATGTCAGGAGATAGAACGACTTGCGGCAGAAATCTAAAATATTAATCTTCAACTTCTCTGTCATGCCTATACTGTTGCTATACGGCTGCTAAACATGGCTTGCATTGAGAGCTGTCAGTCAAAGACTACAGACAGATACAGACGTTCAATTTTAAGAATTTGGTGGCCCAAAACAATTTCTAAGGCGAAGCTATGGCTAAATACTGACCAAAAACCTATTTATAAAGAGATCCGACTCGTAAATATTGATGTTTGAGACATACATTTAGGAAGCCTACAAGTGAAATTATTCAGCAAAAAACCGTCAGTTGTGAAAATTTTATGATGTTGATTTATGTGGATGGGGTAAGTCCTTAAGCACGTATTGTTTTGAACATGATGATGACTTTTTCCAAAGCAGTTTACCAAAAAAACACTCCTACTGGCGATTTTCGTACGACTATTAATGAACAGAACTTTTGTATTGTGAAGCGTCTGAATACTTATTAGGTAACTATATACTTCTTCACAAAATTCAAACTAAAACGGTAATATTTTAACCTATAATTTTAATTAGTCTTTGGAAAAGTTTACATTATATTGCTTTTAACAAGCATCGATCAGATAGTCTATGGTTGTTGACAGCAAAATATAAGGTTGCCTTAAAAGAAAGTTCAGAAAAGTGAGCCAAGTTTAACTTTTTTGTTTCATATATCAAAATAACTTTATTGAGTCAAATTTTTTCGATTGTTATTGACCACCTCTCGCCATCTTTTGGGCAAAACCATAATAAAGATTTTCTGTTGTTTTTGCTCGAAAAACTCGAACAAGACTTTTCTGCAGTCCTCTAGGGAATTCAATTTTACACCATCAACAAAATTTTACAACGAGTAAAATAAATAGTAATCCAAAGGTGCAAGGTCTGGGCTGTAAAGTGGATGCCTTAAAACTTTCCAGCCAAGCTCCCTCAGTTTTTGGTAGATCACCAAACGAATATGTGGTCTAGCGTTGTCGTGATAAAAGACGACGCCCTTTCAATTGACTAATTCCAAATGTTTTATTTATTGTTGACAGTACAATTAATCTTTTGGCCACGCGGAAGCAGCTCATAGTACAGAGGACCCTTGCAACTCCAACAAATATTAAGCATAGCATTCTTTGGCATCAGTTTCTGCTTTGCAATGACTTGGGCAAACTCATTGCGTTTTGACTATCATACTTTTCGAACATTATTATCATACGTTACTCATTTTTTGATCAGTATGATCAGTTCGAAAATGGTTAGAGATCACTCCGTTTCAGAAGAGATGCGGACAGTATGATTTTATCACGACTGTCGGTGTGCTTCCACAATTTCAAGAATTTTGTACACTTTTTCGGTGCATGGTCCACTAGATTTAGTTGCGTCTTTTACATCACACACAAATTTTTCTGTAAGCCTTTGCGGCCATACAGAGCTTTTCGAAGGAATGAAGTAAAATATAACGAATTTCTTCCCATTCTGCGCTCATTTTAGTAACATCAATACGGTTGAATATTGAAGAAATGTCAATGGTTAAAAATTGTTTATGATTTTCAGAGAGCAATAAGGAGTTGACAATTTGGACTAGTACTTACAGAGTTATCGTTCTCTAAACTTTGCAACATATATCGTTTTTCTGAATTTTCTTTTTAGGCAAACTTACATTTCAACTTATGTTTGTTATGCAAATTGATAGTTTTTTGACATAATAAACCTTTTCCAAATATACTCGTCTCAAAAGAAACGTCCGACATGCAGAATTTTCCCTTATGTTGTGTTATACATTTGCATGAAAGTAAAGGATGCTAACAGCACTTAAAAATCTGCAATGCAATTTTTCATCTTGAAATGTGTTATTTATTTTAGAAAACAAAATTCAGTTTTGAAATATGTATCAGCAGCACAAAATTTTAACCATTTTTTTTTTTTTTTTTCGGCACCCAAATGTATGTATAGTGGTCATTTGAATCACTTACTTAGCGCATTATTTATGATGCTTTCTATCCCATGATTGCTTTTATATCCACTGACATGAAAACATTCGTAAATATTCAAATGTTTTACCTTTTTGCAAACACATAAATGTTAAAAAAATAAAAATATAAAATTGGACATTTTTAAGGGGAGACGCTCGCATATTTTAAGAGATTTAAATATATTTTTTTTTTTGTTATGTTATGGCACCAGTAAAAGATACAATACATTAACTTTTACCCTGTAGTGTATTTTCTTTTTTTTTTTAGTTTTTTCTTTGCGAAACCATAGAGTCATGTTTAGGTTTCATTAGAATTCATTTTACGAGGTGGTTCTTCAAATTTTATTTAGTCTCTCTTGGGGTTTTGTGTTCCTTTGTGTTTCTTTTTGTACACAAAAAAGGCAAAAGTCAAATTGAAAACGTGTTGATTATGCAGTAATGATAAATGTTGAAAAAAGAGAAACTATTCAAGGAGCAGGTATTAAAGCAAAAATGCCCATACTATGCATATGAGTTTATTTTATTCAGAGTGTTTTACCTGTTGTTGGTTTTAGCGGTGTAAACGACAGTTCAGGGTCTTGCGAAATTAAAACTGTATTCAATTCCCCAAAATTGCTTTGCGAATGTTAATGTCTATGGTCTATGGTCTATGGTCTATGGTCTATGGTCTATGGTCTATGGTCTATGGTCTATGGTCTATGGTCTATGGTCTATGGTCTATGGTCTATGGTCTATGGTCTATGGTCTATGGTCTATGGTCTATGGTCTATGGTCTATGGTCTATGGTCTATGGTCTATGGTCTATGGTCTATGGTCTATGGTCTATGGTCTATGGTCTATGGTCTATGGTCTATGGTCTATGGTCTATGGTCTATGGTCTATGGTCTATGGTCTATGGTCTATGGTCTATGGTCTATGGTCTATGGTCTATGGTCTATGGTCTATGGTCTATGGTCTATGGTCTATGGTCTATGGTCTATGGTCTATGGTCTATGGTCTATGGTCTATGGTCTATGGTCTATGGTCTATGGTCTATGGTCTATGGTCTATGGTCTATGGTCTATGGTCTATGGTCTATGGTCTATGGTCTATGGTCTATGGTCTATGGTCTATAGTCTATGGTCTATGGTCTATGGTCTATGGTCTATGGTCTATGGTCTATGGTCTATGGTGTCTATGGTCTATGGTCTATGGTCTATGGTCTATGGTCTATGGTCTATGGTCTATGGTCTATGGTCTATGGTCTATGGTGTCTATGGTCTATGGTCTATGGTGTCTATGGTCTATGGTCTATGGTCTATGGTCTATGGTCTATGGTCTATGGTCTATGGTCTATGGTCTATGGTCTATGGTCTATGGTCTATGGTCTATGGTCTATGGTCTATGGTCTATGGTCTATGGTCTATGGTCTATGGTCTATGGTCTATGGTCTATGGTCTATGGTCTATGGTCTATGGTCTATGGTCTATGGTCTATGGTCTATGGTCTATGGTCTATGGTCTATGGTCTATGGTCTATGGTCTATGGTCTATGGTCTATGGTCTATGGTCTATGGTCTATGGTCTATGGTCTATGGTCTATGGTCTATGGTCTATGGTCTATGGTCTATGGTCTATGGTCTATGGTCTATGGTCTATGGTCTATGGTCTATGGTCTATGGTCTATGGTCTATGGTCTATGGTCTATGGTCTATGGTCTATGGTCTATGGTCTATGGTCTATGGTCTATGGTCTATGGTCTATGGTCTATGGTCTATGGTCTATGGTCTATGGTCTATGGTCTATGGTCTATGGTCTATGGTCTATGGTCTATGGTCTATGGTCTATGGTCTATGGTCTATGGTCTATGGTGTCTATGGTCTATGGTCTATGGTGTCTATGGTCTATGGTCTATGGTCTATGGTCTATGGTCTATGGTCTATGGTCTATGGTCTATGGTCTATGGTCTATGGTCTATGGTCTATGGTCTATGGTCTATGGTCTATGGTCTATGGTCTATGGTCTATGGTCTATGGTCTATGGTCTATGGTCTATGGTCTATGGTCTATGGTCTATGGTCTATGGTCTATGGTCTATGGTCTATGGTCTATGGTCTATGGTCTATGGTCTATGGTCTATGGTCTATGGTCTATGGTCTATGGTCTATGGTCTATGGTCTATGGTCTATGGTCTATGGTCTATGGTCTATGGTCTATGGTCTATGGTCTATGGTCTATGGTCTATGGTCTATGGTCTATGGTCTATGGTCTATGGTCTATGGTCTATGGACTAAAGTCTATTGACAATGTTCTGTTTCTCTAATTTTCATTATAGCAGAGGGTTGAAGTTTTCGACTTGTAGTTTTAAATACAATTCAAAACGGCATTTTAAAGCGTAGCAGTGGGGAGTTTCAAAAACCGATTTCATTTAAGTGACCTGAAATTAATATCACTATTGAGTTATATTTTTATTTTTTTCATCTCTTTTCTACCTTTCAAATCATACAGATTTTGGCATGCTTTTGCGCAATAATTCATGGATTAACGCCGTTTAAAGTAAGCAAGCTTTGACGTTTCAAAGATAAGTTTTTTGTCCATATTCAGCGTTTTATGCGAATCCTAAAATTCTACCACTTAATGATAATTTTTTTATTTTTGGCTTTGGCTCATTATAGCGACATTCTTGTGGCATTAGTAAGATTTTGTTTAATTCGATCAGGACCTGCCAAGTTGTTTTATGACTTTTCAATTTCTTATTTTATTTTGTTGCTGTAGTCTGTTGAAGATTTTTAATGGCTTAGTTGAACCTTGCAGCAAGTGGTGTCCTTGACAGGTATAATATGGTGTGCGAGCATTTCTAAAGACGCGTGCTATAGCTGCATTTGGTTGGTTTAAAAGTTAAAAAAAAAATATGAAAAATTAGGATCATTAGTCATGATTTTTTATGACACCCGGATCTACTGAAATTTTTGGAATTTTTAAAGATATTGCACGGCCATGTTTCTTTATAAATTCATATATACCTTATGTTAAAACAAGTTATTTGTAAGCCCTCTGAATTTTGTTTGTGTTAGGATGCCCACGCCGGTTAAAGTTTTATTTAAAGCTACCAATCTACTAAATACACAATCTTTTAGCGGCATTATAATCCCATAAATAGAAACACTCTGTTTAGTTCTTTTTTCGTCCTATAACAGTCAGGGAGGGGGTTGTGTCTTAATAAAAGGTCCAAACCGAAACCTCAAATTTACTTGAGACACATTTACAAATACACAACAATCACAACAACACAGGAGCACACGCAACAGCCACTTCAAAAAGGCTGTCAGACTGACAGACAGTCAGGGCAACCCTTTTCGCAAAAATGGCATTCATGCGGAAGATGTTTTTCTTCTTATTCTCTGGAAATTCAGTATAAACCGAATAAGCGTCATATGTTGTAATACAAGACACACGTCAGATTCAACGTAACCAAGAAACAGGATGTCTAATTCCATATAGCATGTTGGTAAGGCTTGTTGATTGGCAATGATGGAAAGAAATAAAGGAAGAATTACTGAAAAAGGTATATAGTATATAAATGTATACATATATAATCAAGTGCTAAGGTGCACAAAAGGTTGCGCTTCAAAGCATAAAGATTTCATCGACATACAAGCAGGAAAAAATTAAGTTGTTTCATTTTGAACTCCTTCACCCCACCCTCACTCCACAAAATGTGGAATGCTTCACAAACCACGTAGGTATGTTGAAATGTAATTTATTTTGATAAATTGGAACCCAATCGAAAGGCATGACGATTTGATTGATTGATCATTGTAACGACAGCTGTTAAAATGTTTAGTTGTATTGTAAATTGTGGAAAATGCATTTTCTTTTGGATTGCTGCCAGTAATAAAGAGTTCAAAATGCGAACTTTACGTGGAAGAATTCAGAAGTCCTAGATTTGATATCTGGTAAATATTGCTGGTATGCTCTTTCATAAAATACTGGAATTTTGATATCTCTTGTAAAAAAGTTACTTTACACGAGGGTAAATTTAAATTAAATCAACTTTGAAGAATATTCTATTTTGAGTACTGCACTACATATATGAAGAACAATTAGTTTACGTCATTTCTCCATTTGTAAACTCAAAATATGTTAAATGCTTTAAACAACCAATCTACGTCATTCTCATTTGCCGCCATGTAAACGTAGTTCGTCATTTAATGTTATTATCGCGTGAACAACAATAATAATAAATAAAATGGATGTCCTTTTAAAAACCACCCTATTATCCCGCCACTGTCTGAAATGAGCTGGATAACATCGGCAGCACCATGTTGCAGCCAACAAACAACATCCAGAAAAAAGACCACTGTAAATACATAAAAAGAAATAACGTTATGTCTAACGGAAGTCAGTGGCATGCGAGGAAGAAAGCACATTAATGAAATTACAAGCGTTTTATGTCGCACGGTGAGCTTACCGCAGTCGCCTGACTTACAAACACCAACGCACAATACCTTAACGCTGTAGCGGAGAGACAACCTTTAGAAGTTTGTAAAGGAAAAAAAAATATTCCCAGATCGTATGAGGGTTGCCAGTTTCATTTTGATACCAGATCTAATGAAATTGCCCACTGCTTTGTAGAACATGAAATGACAGTTCATTCTATTCTGCTGGTATACTCCTCTTTAGACTTAAAGGTTAACAGGCTCTGTGCTAAATTAAGCAATAGCATAAGTTATGAACATGAGCAATATCATCTAAATGGACATAAACTGAATTAAAAACTTTAATCTTGAATATTCAGACTAAAACTTAAATGCTCACTAGAACAATGAAACGAATAAAAATAAGTTTGAAAGAGATTATACTCTCCTCTATTCATTAATATATTTTTAAAATAAATAACTTTAATTTGATTACATTAACATAATTAATAATAAGTAAGGCCATGATCTGGCTGAAAAATTATAAATCTCTAAGAGGAGATCGTATGCTTAGTTCTCGAGATGCTTAAGGTAACTTAATATACGTATTACTATTGTTGAAATGCCAATTAAGAATCGTCTATGTAAGTACTTAAGCTTTAGGGTCACAACCTTGATGTATATACAATCAAAAATACTTTTCAAATTGCAACTGAACAGGATTAATGAAAATGTAGGCTTTCAACTAGAGCATTTAGAACCATCACATTCAGCAGAAAGACTTGTCTTCTTGTTTGGGCGGTATGAACGCACGAAAGTGGAATTCCGTAGAAAGTTTGCAAAACAGAATAAACTAGCCAAAGGTTGCTTTTACTCTACTGTAAAACCTTTAGATATCGAAGTTAAAAATGGATAGTGCACACCTTTCACAAAGCACCCGCAGACAGTGCTCAACACACCCCGAACAGGAACATCTAAAGCAACCGAAGACACGACCGACCCAACAAAAACGATAAAACCTGGAGAGTACTGTTTTCTCCAAGGAATTGTTGGATAATGAAGATAGTAATCAAGAAGGAAGGACTCATCACTAATAAAATCAGGGAAAGGAAGCTAATCTAGTCCTCGATAAAAGCGAATGACTCTCAAGTTTTCATAAAAACGTAATATCCAAAAGCAACTCTAGATTAAACATTCAAATAAGACTTGTCTTACACAGTGCAATATTTTTCAAGTCATTGACGGTGAAATAAAATCCGTTATAAGGCGTCGAAAGTACTCGCCGAAACAAGTAATTCTGCCAGAGCGTTTTGCAAAGTTGACGCATATAAGGATTTTATGGTCATTTTTGCGATTTTAAGGCACTAGATGAATTTTTTTCGGTTAAGTTTGTTTCGCATTTGTTTTTCTTCTATTCAATAGCTACAACATTGCTGAAGTCATCAAAGCAATATTTTCGGCTCGTTATCGATATATAGCCATATGAAAAAATCGAAAAATCGCTCAAAATCCAATTTGAGGCAAAAAGTTGCTGAAAATTGGATTTTGATCGATTTTTCGATATTTTCAGATTATTATATTATTATATATATTAAATATTATTATATATATTAAATGTATAGTGGGTGTACAACCTAAAAACCGGAATTTTTTAGCAAAATTTGATGCTTTATTGTGGAAAAATGTTACAATATATTTTATTCAAAGTATTGTCCATTGGAAACTACAACATTGTTTTGACGAGTACTTTCGACGCCTTATAACGGATTTTAGTTCACTTTTCATGTGTCGCACTGTGTTATGTTACTACCAAAGCCATAGGTTATATGGTAAAGATTAAGGATTAATCATTCAACCGCGTTAAGCTGTAACGTTTGTTTTGATCTGGGGCTCAGGTGAGCGGCAGCGGTGTCCAGGGTCAGACTAAAAGACAACCCAAAACTTTCAGTTTACAAAAATATTTATTTATTTATTTGCTGGAACTATTTCAGCAGATAAATTAGTTTATTTTACTAAACAGTATGGTATTTTTTTGTTTCTTAATAATACTTTACAAGCAATGTGTTATGTTATTCAGATTGATTTATCTCCAATATTCTTTAATATATATTTCAAATAAAGATGTTTTAAAATCCCGGCCGTGATTCAGGGGCCTTCGATTATCCGATGTTGAGATCCTTGATCATTTTAGTTGACAACTATTACAGACTATTGCGCTGTTTACCAGGTGGTGTCCAGGGGCCTTTAGAAAGTATTAAAAACCTTCCCAACCTAAAAGCCATACAAATGCACTACCATGCACGTTTGACGAAGGTATGGAAAACCTTCCCAGCCTAAAAGCCTTAAAAATACACTACCATGCACGCTTGATGAATACTGTAATAAGTATTATACGCACAGACTACGACACTGTTCACCAGATGGTGTCCAGGGGCCATTAGAAAGTATGAAAAACCTTTCCAGCCTTAAGTACTAACTACCCTAAAAATATCTAAGTGATGCGAGGCCTCTGCACTTTACCTTTAAGCTTTCAACGTTTAAACATTAATATTAAAATATTGATGTTGTCGCATCGAACGCTTGGCTGTGACTGCCTGCCTTCTTCCTTTTCGTTCGGTCTTTTATAGTCGTTTGGTTGAAGTAAATATAAGTATTTACTTGAGGTGAATATTTAAATTGAGGTGAATATTTCACTTACGGTGATTATTTCACTTGAGGTGAATATTTTACTTAAGCTGAGTATTTTATTGAGGTGCTTATACTTGAAGCCGCGGGTCAAGATTCAATTTAGGTGAATTTACCAATGCAGATAGACATAAGATTTGTGACGTCACTTGGGACGTTACAGAGCATCATCGCTTTTAAATAAGTTGAAAAATAGTTGCACCGAAAATCACCTAGTATTTGTTATTGTGGTCGAAGTTATACATTTTCACCTTTTTAGGAGTTCCGAGTTTAATCTTCTACTAGTGTTAGCTTAAATTGTCAGAATTGAGATAAGAATAATTCTGAAATACCAAAATTGAATTCAATTAGCCTCAACCTTTCTGCAATCGAACATATAGTTACAGCAGTATTTCTGGACTCCAACATATGTTTTTCGAGGGAAATTTCAAAAACCTTCAACGATCTCGTATAAAGCAGTCTGAGTGAAACTTTTGCAGATAACGACCTGCTGAGATTATGATTTCTGCATGTTTGTTGTATTGGTTATTTGGGAAATTGTCATACTTCAGTTGAATCAAATCAAATACCCAACTTTGATAACACCGTTCTAGTCCTTGGGACTTTTTTTATTCTGACGGGAAATGGGTCATTCTTACCTAATCCGGAACGGGAAACGTTTTTCTGTATTGGTTCATCGCCCTATACTCAAAATGGATGTTTTTCATGAAGAATCTCTTCTTAACTTCTGAAAAATCAATAATTTTTCATCAAAAGTATATTTTCCAGTTCATGATGTATTAATAGGAAACAGAATTAATAACTTATTTATCAATTTATTGGATATTTCTTTACTTTAATGTTAATTTTTCCAAATTTTCCTAAAATTTTTTTTTTTTGCTAATTTATTTATGAGCTTATTCACTAAATCTAGAATAGAGCTGTCATTTTTCATACCATCTTGTTCCGCAAAGGCTTGAAGTGTTTATAATAAAATATTGTTATTGGTAAGAGAAATAAAATTTTAAGTTTTTCGGTCCGGAATTTATATGTTATTGGGAGGTATCCTTTATTCAATTGAAAAATTGTTAAAGTACGACTTTTAGTTTTTGCTATACGTTGTCATTAGAAAAAATGAATTTCTCATAGATCTCAAAACAGTGATTTTTCACTTTTGTGCAAGGATAACTCAGGATCCTGATGTGATGGAAAAAAACCAATATCACAATAAATGGCTATAAAAACTAAAGATGGAAAAACATTTTTGGAATGGAAGGGGGTAGGAGCTTAAAAAATGCACCACCGCAGATCCTGGTAACATCTACTTTCTCGTTACTTGTGATCAGACATATGTGAATCCGAGCTCAGTTCTCAATACTCATATTTTGCATTCTCAAGTCCGTCTGTCGCCCATTTTATAAAAGAAAATTGGTAAAATTATCGCTAAAGTTAAGAAGTATTCGATATATTGATTAAAAAATAAGCAAATCGATTGCCTATTAATACATCATGAACTGGAAAATGTACTTTTGGTGAAAGATCATTGATTCATCATAAGAGATTATTTATGAAAAAAAAACATCAGTAGGCACCACTTAATTTCCCATACTCGAATTAGGTAAGAAGAACTATTTCCCGTCAGACCATATTTCGAACTAGAACAGTGTAATCTGGCAACACAACTTGTGACCTTACGCAAAAGTTCTTAAAAGAAATTGGAGGTAGTAAATAAAGAATAGGGAGCAGCAATTGCAGCACCAATACCAGCAACAGCCGCTTAAGAATTTCATTAAAATGGCAATGCAAAAGAAATAAAATTCGTTGTGGCTTCTTTTACTTTTTTGCAGTGACTTGGTTGCTGGTACTGTGCTTTTTTTATTGTTGTTATTAGATTTGCCGTAGCTTACCAGGGTAACCCATTAGCCACGCAATCTAATGATGTCGTTTATGGGCCACATCCGTTTCCGCTTTCTCTTTTTTTCCGGTTGTTTAACACACATACATAGACAGTGTGAGAGAAAATATACACTGAACAAAATACTTTTCTTGATATTGTTATCTATTTGATTGGGTTAGTACTGAAACTTTTGATTGAGAGGAAACAGATACGAAAAACTATAATTTTCGAGATATGCACCACATAGTAAGTGCGGTGTGCCCTTCTCAAAGAGTACGCAATTCTCGTAACAAACGAGAAGAAAACGTTAGGTTTCATAATTTTGTTTGAAGTGTAATTGCAAATGGCCTATAAAAAATTTAAGAAAATAAAAGTGAAAATAAAAGTGAAAAAAAAACCAAATAAGAAAAATCATGTAAATGAAGAAAAAGCTCGTTAAGTTTATTGTCGCTTCAGATGAAAATGAAAAATATTTTGGTTTGCTTTTATTCCTGTAGCATATGTTTTTGTTGCGCCATTTTCATCCACACTCCCATCCTACCCCGCTCAATCGTCTGATATCTTAAATTCTATAATTTGTTAACCCAAATGTGTTGCTCGTACATCGTTTTTCTTGTTTTGTTTTTTATTGTCTTCTCTTGTTTTTTGCATATTTTTCATGAAAGATTTAAATATGCATCAGCATAAAAATTCTATAAAATGTTAAATTATGGCACCCCCTGAAGTTCGCCCCCTTAAATTTTGAATTTTTTGCATGTTGACAACATTGTTTGCTGTGTTTGAACAATTGTTTGCATTGGTCGTAAGCAGAATATGAAAATTCACTACTTTTCTTTTCTTCTGTTTTGCTCATCGATTCTTTTTATATTCTTTTGTTCTTCTTTTGATTTTATCTTTTCAGTCAACATATGTTTGAATCATTGTTGTTGTACTATTTGTTTGGGTCAGACCCTGGTATGTTTTTAATAAAACTGTTTCTTCAAATGTGACAGTCATGCATTGACCTCGTTATACGAATAATAATAACCTTTGACCCTAATTTTGTGGAAATGACTTTTGAAATGATTATTTTCAACTTACATAGACATAAGTACATATATTTGGCAATACATAAATGCATACATTTTTGAAGTGAAACGAAATCGGTAGATATAAAAAATAATCCTAAAAAATAGAAGCATTTAAATTTTACAGCTTAAATTTTATTGAAACGTCCAAAAGGTTTGTTATAAAACAAGATAACTAACACAAGCTTACAAATTTGCAGAACTTTTGTAACTCGAACGATTTATATATATTTATTTCGATCAGGAGAATGCTGAACAAAATAATCATTCATGAAATGAATCATCATGACATGAAATGTCCGAACAAATAAAGTATTACACACACTGCGTTCTTAGTCCGTTGAGACCTTCTTGAAAATGAGGAATGGCTTTCCTCAAAGCTTATTCAATTACACCAAAAAAATGTTTCCTCCGGGATTTTTCCTTACATCAAATTCGCAGAGAATGAAATGTCCCAATTCATACTAAATACACAGGGCGACGAAACAAAATTTTTTTCTGAAGTCATAATTTTTTGAGTTAATCCAGATTCACTTAAGTGATTATATGCTAAGGGTATAAATTGTTTGTCTAAATTGACTCTAGTTCTCCAGATATCCTTGCTTTAAGTTGCAAAAATAGTATTTTGAGGTATTTTTGAAGTTATATCACACTTACAGTAAACACTGCAATAAATTGTTGCTAATGGCATCAGATAGCAACATCCTTTCTCAATAAATCTTAACTTTAAATTTTTCCAATACTTTCCGGGATATCATCCATTGAAACAAAGGTATTTTAACACTTTACAAAATAAATATAAGAAATTGTGTATCTTTTGTATGGAGTTAAATACCTTTATTTCAATGGATGATAGTAAGCATCGAATAGGAGAAGTTAAAAAAATTTTCTTATCAAAGATTTTAAAATCGTACTTATGTTTAATCATTTAACCTATTATGCAATAGATTGAGCTCTGACAAAATACACCATTTCGGATATATCATTGAGTTGTATGCAAAATTTTCGAAATATCATTACAAATGAAACGTTTGACATGCAGAATTTGTCGGGATAGAGTTCTTTAAGAATGTGCTAGGAAGCTACTGCTTTTGATGTAACTAAATTAACTAGAGTTTGCCTTCTGGCCGAAATTCGACCATTTCGATTTGACCATAAAATAAAGCAAAAAGTTTTTATACCCTTCCTTGGTCGATGAGACAAAAAGCTTTTAATATTCTTTCTTAGGGTTAGGGTTATCTAAATCGGTGCAACAGCTAAGTTGCAATATCGTGCTTTCCATTAAGAGGCGTGTAACTCTTTCTAAAGAGCAAACAGTTTTTGATATCTTTCTGTCCCGTTAATTTTGTGCCCATACCAAAATTCATAAAAATCAATTATGCTATCATCCCTTAGTGCTAACCCTATATCTGTACCAAATTTCATGAAAATCGCTGCAGTGGCTTAGCCGTGAGAGCGTTTTTTCAATTAAGGGGCGTGGCACCGCCCACTGAAAAATATACTGCTTATGTTATCGTTGCTTAGAGCCTACCATATCTCCATACCAAATTTCGTGAAAATCGCGTCAGTGGTTTAGCCGTGAGAGCGTTTTTTTCATTTAGGGGCGTGTTGCCACCCATTTTTAAAAAATATATAGTCCTATGCACTGCCCCTTCATACAATTAAATCAATCAAATCGGTTGAGATTTAGGTATAGAAACAGGGCCTGAACCGATTTCGTTTGCCTATTTATATATAGATAAATAACACAGGTTTACAAAAAAAAAAAAATGTCATGGCGTTTTGACCAGACTATGTGTTTCCTTGGGACTTTGACGTCCTGAATCCGAATCCCGGGTCCGTTTTTTTCTAGAACGTCTGAGAAAAAATATTTCAAGGTCATATGGAGGTCATGTGTCGTTTAGTGATAAATTCGCTAAAATTCTGAAACTATTTTTTAACATTGAGTCGATAGTCCTTTAAAAGAATATGTGATCAAAAAGGATATCTCAGACCTAGTTTCGGAGATATAGCCATCGGAAGATCCGGATATATCTTCTACGAAGACCGCTATAAGTTGGGAACCATTCGATGGATTTGTACAATATTGGTGTCATATGAAAGGTATTTTGACAGCCTATAAAAATGTTTCAATTGGATTCATAGTTTTCGAGATATGAGCTTTTTTGAAATTTTGTGAAATTTTTCAATTACAACACCAACGACAACAAAAATAACAACAACAATAAAATACCTTTGATATGATACCAATATTTTCCAAATTCATCCAGGGGTTCCCAACTTATAGCGGTTTTCATAGAAGATATATATTCTGATCTTCCGATGGCGATATCTCCGAAACTAGTTATGAGATACCTTTTTTGATCACATATTCTTTTTAAGACCTAAGAACTCAATGATTAAAAATTAGTTTCAAAATTTTAGCGAATTTATCACTAAACTATATATATATACATGAACCCCATTTTGACCTCCATATGACCTTGAAATCTTTTTACTCAGACGTTCTGGAAAAAAACGGGATTCAGGACGTCAAAGTCCCTAGAAAACACATAGTCTGGTCAAAACGCCATGACATTTTTTTTTTTTGTAAACCTGTGTAATTTGTTTCTAAATGCCATCAAAAATTAAGATAACTCTGTAGTAGTACTACATTTGCTGTTACTGCCATCTGACCTATAAACTTCTAAAGAAAGTTTCGGTGAAAGACTCGGTATTTCAAGTTTTACCAAATCGTTCTGATTTAAGACATAATAATATTATAATATTATCTATCGTCTATAATTCGCTAACACAATGTTTTTGGCCTATCGTTGTTCTTATGGTATTTCTGGCACATCCATTGGGAATACAATTATTTTCTTGACGACTTCTGTGACTTTAAGGCTGTGGTATATATAATTTAAACTTTATCTCCCTCGTATCTAAATCAATCTTTGAAATAAAGATTTTAGGTTCACATAATGCAGACTTAATTTATAAAAATAATATTCTACCTATTGGCTTAATTTGAAATCAATTCACGTCAATGTTCCCTATAAATCCAAAAACTTTCCGTATCGCGGCGCAATACAACATTACACGTGTTGCAAACAAATTGATCTGAATTTAATAATTTAAAAGAAAATGCTGTTGCTGTGCTTTTTTACATTTTAAATCCAGTGTGGCGCACAAGCACAATATGCTGCCCATCAATGTCTTTGCAACATACTTTACCACCGATGCACAGTGTGAGATTTTGCCAATCTAGGACGTCAAAATTCAATTATAGCCGTAGTTTCAAAGATATCGAGTTGAAATTTAATTCTTTATGCGGAGATTTGGTTCAGAGATGAAAAAAATCGGACAAAATCTACTTGCACATCCCATGCAAATGTGCCTTTTTTTTGTAAAAAAAAAAAAATAAAAAAATTGGTTGTAATGAAGATATCAACTTGAAAATTTGTATTTACCATTTCAGTGCTAACTGAATACCACTGTCAAAAAATGGGAGTGATTAAAAAAGATAACATAAATTTTTTTTTCATGATTTCAGTGCAATTGTTCATTATAACACTTCAGTCATTGTAAAAAAAGTAGTCTTTGGGCAAAAAATGGGCAAGATTTTATTTTTTAAGCCTATTCTATGTGTATATATGCTCATCCTGTATGCTTTGTTATAGCCTAATCACGCCCAACTTGTAAGTTATAGTCTATGAAAGATTCAAGATTTTTTAAGTTTGTCTTACCTTTTAGCTGATTATGAAATAATTTGATTAAAATACTTAAGTGCAAATGTAAGAGTTGTGTATAGCAAAAATTTTTAGTAAATGTATTGACCTTTAATGCAAAAATCTTTTTGCCAAAAAACAAACGCGCACAACTTCAATTCGATCGCTCAAAGTTTTGCTATCGATGCAAGCTTGAAAATTTGTTTTTGCATGCTGTTCAAAAGTACGTATTTGATAGCTGATATCATGCCAATGACATTTCTTTTATTCTCTTTTATGCTTGCTTTCGTAACAACTAGGATCTTCTCTGACAAATTACAAAATATGATCGATTTTCAAGCACATTGTTTTTTTTTTTTTATTTTTGGCGTCATAGATTGGCAAAATCTCACACTGTGCGATGTAACGACACATCAGCTGTTCCGAAGCCAAATAAGCTGAACCATCCCAAGCGAGAAAATATCAAGCGCTTATTAAGAAAGCACTTCTAAAACGGTCACACTATGATTTTTATAAGGCTGATATTGCCATTTCAAATTCCGTTTGTTTAATGTGTTTAATAAACAAGTTTGTAGATTATGTGTTTCCATGCCACGGATCTGGGTTTGATTCCCGCCGCTGATAACGTTCTTTGTTTTTAGTTTCCCTTTTTTTTGCAAAATTGAATTGAGCACATAATGATTTTCTGTAAGGCTGCAAGCAGCACGCGATAATTAAATTCTATTTGGAGAGACAATCTTGTTATAAAATTTTTTAAAAACTAATTTTGTGCCTCTTAGTTATATGGGTCAGTATTCTAGAAGTCTAAGAAAAACAGGATTGTTTTTTTTTATTTTAAAACTTTTCGTATAAATCCCTTTGAGTAATTTTTATCTTTAGAAATATCAACTTTTTATAATTCTTCTTATGTCTATATTCTGATTTTTATAAAATGTAACATAAATTCATCCAATAGCTTAATGATTTTTAGGCTCTTTTTCTACCCTACACCTAGGGTATATTCACTTTGTCTTTCCGTTTGTAACACAGAGAAGGAGGCGTGGCAGGTAAAGAAAAGTATATATATTCTTGAACAACGTCACCTCCTGAGTTGATATAGCCATGTCCGTCTGTCTCGCTGGCAGAGATAACTAACCAAGATAATTCAATGAAATTTCATACCGTGGCTTTGTCATAAAGTTAGCTCGTGGGATTAAATATGAGTGAAATTGGTCAACGGACACGAATACCGGTCATACGAAAAATATATTAAAAACTTAATATGAAGAGCATTATTTGCGATAACTCAAGCAAAATTCACATAAATACTAGTGAGTGCAAGCTCTGAGCAAAAACTATATAAATTCGGAAAAGAGGGCGTGGAACCTCCCATATTAGTACAAGTTTCAAAACGGTATGCTAAAAGCTCTTTTTTAGATAATTTAATCAAATTTCATGCCTTGTGAATTCCACTTGAATGCCTGACGATAGACCTCGCTGTGTAAATTCCGGAGAGTATTACCATTCCATCCCCAGTTGCGCAGCTTGATTTCGTTTGCTTTAGCACTCTGATTGCATTTTTGGTGTAGTTCGGCGTTTGAGACAACGCTAGGCCACTTTTATGATACGCGCTTTAAGCACTTATTAACGAAAACTTGCAGCTTGTTCATTAATTGTTCGATAACAAGCCTCTTTTTGCAACCCTATAACAAAACCGATTTCACATTTGAATCAAAAATGCGCACTTTCGTTGTGGTGGACATATGTAACTTTTAACGAGATATTACCCTTAACTAATTGCACCTTAGATTGTAAAGTACTGACAACTGCCAGCGAGTTGGAGTTTGTTATGGTATGTTTGTTATATTCGAATTTGCAAGTTATCAGGGGGCCATCTTTACGGAGCAGACTTTTGTAGCTATATACGTAAGAAAACTATTTAACATAACAAAGAGCTATTTATGTAGCTACAAGTTAACCCAGATCATTGCTAGCAATCGTTAGCTAAACTTAATTAGAGACAAAAATGTAAGCTTCAATGCCAAAGGGGTTAAATTCAGAATTTGGTCTGTTCACTGCTGTTGTGGTGGGTAGGTTGGTTCTTCGTTGTGCTTCTCTGCTGCTGCTAATTCGGTTGCTGCTGCTGTTGCTGTTAATGTTGGTGGTACTTTGGTTGTTGTTTTTGGCATTTAGCCAAAAATAAACTTTTGTTTTCATTGTGCTATTCGTGTTTTTTATGTGTTATTTGACTGTTTGGCGCTGTGAATCTTTGAGATTTTTTTGGCTGATGCTGTTGCTGTTGCTGAAGAATATTGGAAACATTAGCTTTTAGCACCCGTAACAAAACTTGAAAATGTTTTTTTCCGCTTCTTCTGCTTTTTTTATATTTTAAAATTAGCAGCTAGCAGCCGCCGCCTAATGAGACAATTTGATGGAGTGAGTTGTTGTTTTTGTTATGGTTGGTCGGGTATCTAATAAAAGTAGAGATACATTTTTTGTTTTTTCGAAAAATACAAAAATTCATTTAAAGATATTAGCGACTTTTATGTTGGTTTAGTGTTAAGAGATTAAAAGGGTTAAAATGGTTAATTTTATATTAAAAGACTTTTAAATTTTTTTTTTTTTTTTTTTTCTGTTGTATTTGATTTAATAAAACTGCGTCATTTTGTAACATGTTTTACGCCGCAAATAAACATTACTTGGTTTAATTGTTTTTTTTTTTTTTTATGCAATTACAAAAAAAATCAGAGTACTAAAGATGGTCATTAAATTAATGTATATGGGTCATATTGCCATTTATCTGTAGGAAAAAAATTAGACACGAGTCTGTTTTGCTAATTCTTAGTGATTTAAATCTACTAGAATGTATAAATTATTTCAATTTATGAAATATTTCCAGCGGTTTTCAGAGTTTTGACCATGGATTTAAATTGGATTCACAGAGACTGTAGGAAGTATACCCTGCGTTCTTAATCGGTCCTTTTGTATGTACAGCTTCTACTGTATTAGAACAGTTCCAGACTATCTATATATCTCGTCATTATAGTTGGATGAATATTTCCTAGGTCATTAGAATCTACAATCTCGGCATCCAGGTACTTTATTCTTTTTACCGCAGCGGGATAAGTACTTTAACACATGTTCTGTTTTTTTCAAAAATCGTAAACCACTAGACCCATTTTCTTTATGTGATAATTAAGTTTGCATATCAAGTACATTATTTCACTGTATAGTTTTATACTTCCCTGGATTGATAACCCTTTCGCTTGCCGAATGTCCTTCTAGGCTCTTCAGTGGTCAATAAAGTTGTTGTCTTCCTATTCCCGAATTAAGTTATTTTTGAAGCTGTTGCTAACTACGCACAAGGGTTCTCAGCCTATGAAAGTATTGAGTGCGCCTCTCTTGCCAATGCAATCAAGCTCCTCGTGCCCTGGTATCCAGACTTAAGTCGCATCGTACCTCCTTAATAAGTCTTGAAGAAGTGCAAAACACTCCCAGACTACCTATGAGTATATTGAAAAGCAAATGACTTTAGAATCGCTTGACTGTCCGAATAAAAGCAAATGTTAGTTCCGGAAGTGCTCTTTCGTAGATATTCTCTAAGCCGTGCAACTGCTTTTTGAAATATTGGTTCCATAATCACAGCTGTTGCGCGGCCATCTTCCATGTTGGACACATCATCCTCCTCCAATAGGCGCGATCAATGTTAACCACTTTAAATTTTTCTTGGGAAAACAAACTTTTTAACAATCTAATCGGAGAATTCCAGATATGCCGCATCCCAGAACAGTCAAGTTACCTGCTTGGTAAGCGTATTGTTCAGGATGAAGAGATGAAGCCATAAGGTATACCCCTCTGAGATACCGATCCGAAGTTCTCTCCATTGCTTTAAGAATAAACTATTATTAAACTTATTGGTCGGTATGCTTTGAGCGTGTGGTTTGCCTTCCGTCAAAATTTGAGAATGAAAGCAAGTCAGGCTTAAGTGCAGTCTATAGAAACTACTACTAGTTCCAGGATTTTTTCTACACCAGGAGATTTAAATTGGCTTAAAGTGGAGACTACTCATTTAACTTTGTCAATGGAGAAGAGAGTTTTCATCTGGTTTCCATCAGTAATTTGGTATACCTGATTAGTTCCAAAGACTCATTGCACCTTATACAGTCTGAAAATTGTGTGTTCAGTAAAAGCTGTCTTGTTTCTTCTAGGCTTTTCGTGAAATCGCCATTTGCATTTCTAACTATTGAATGCTCATTTGTAAAAGACTTTTGGGATCTTGTAGCTATTGAGAGTATCTCAATCCCCCCACTCCATGATGCCCTTTATAACCTTTTCAATTTCTTATTACAGCCTGTTAGGGCAGTTCAGTCGCAAATTTTCCAATTCCACCATGGCACATGACGAGAAAGTCTTTTAGTTTTTGATGTGCAGCTTTTTTTTTGAAAGTATTAGTGATAATATTCGTAGTTGAGTTAACATCACGATCTGATTCATCGGAATTATTAATTTTCCCACTCAGGCATTCAATACCTTGCTATAAATGGAAAGTATGGAGGGATCAATTGGTTTTTTTTTAATCTTTAACCGCGAAAGTGTGCCCACTTACACCTTCAGATCAAAGCCTATGATCCGATAAGAAGATCTCATCCAGGATTTTCCAGTATCAAGCGGAAATTCTAGTTGTATGGGAGGCAAATTATCAAACCCAACGTCGTGTCACATTTGACATATACATTGATAGTCAGGCAGCTATTGGTGCCCTTGGTTCCAATATTACTAAGTTTTGCTTTGTCCTCAACTGCAGAAAATCCCTATGTGAAGTAGAGCCGCTTTATAAGCTTGTATATGTTGGGTTCCCTGATACAATTTCTGAAACCCATATTATGAAACCACTTGCAATTTTTAGAGCCAATATTACGTCGTGATCGATATGGCTATTTTATGAAGCTTATAGAGCACGAAAAATTATGCAATTAGACAGGCAGACCTTCAGGATCTTAATTGGTTACTTTTTATAGGTAAGCACTCCTCAAGGTTGAGGCTAACCGACCTGATTTCGAAGAGTCCATTTTCATTTTTTTTTTTTTTTTTTCTTTTTTAACTCCTAGCGTTAGCTATCTGAAGATATAAGGTGTTCGAAAGTCACTACTTCAACTCTCTCGAAGATATCGTTCAGTGCAATCCATTTTGGAATTTATTTCTAGATGGTTCATAAAGGTTGACAACGAAGTTATATATCGGGTATACAATTGGTCCAAACGTGACCTAAGTCATGTTGGCAACTGGCATCTCCCGTGTTAACCTTCAGTTAAAGATGATAATTATAAGAAATATAAGTACCTTCTACTAGGTTAAGATCTAAAACCTATCTTCTAACGACATTTACAAATGTGAGTTCACCGCTCATGTTTACCACCAGTTATTTATAATAATAAGGTCAAAAATAAACTCACCTCACTTATTAATATACATGATATCCCAAACTTTGTGGTGTGCGATTCTTTCTTCGTAGTTCTAATTTCTGTATTGCATTCGGCAGAAGCTTTTTTTTAGTTGCCCCATTTGCCGGCCATGCTTCATAATATAAGTCTATAATAGCTAAGCTAAGGGTCATTTGCATTTTATTAGTGCATATTACGAAAGCCTAACCTGTTCATTAGAAGACAGGAATATTGTCCGCAGACTGTGGTTTCGGGTGCTACGAATCATTATATATTGGACACAGATTAATGTCAAAAGTGATTGCTGTTGATCCGACTTGAATGTATCCGATGACACTTTAAAATTTTTAAGTTTCGCAAAGAATATAAGTATTCTTTAGATCTATAGAATTCAAAAGAACTGGAGAAAATCAAAGATTATAAATTGAAAAAAATTATTTTACATCCACAATACTAAAACGCAAATTTGCGGAAAAAGTATTCAATCCGAAAGAACAAAAAAAAATCTTGATTTCACATTTGTATGCAAATGCAACAAATAAATGAGAAATATGAACCCACCAAATACGTGTACATTAATCATTTATCAGCAACAGTGCGATTAAATTGTAGAGCCAATGGATTCACAGCGACGAAGACGAACGAACCGAGTTGTGGAAAAAGCAAAATAACAAAAAGAAAAATAAAAAAATTATGGGGTGTAAGAAAGAAACAAAATGAGATAAGACAAAAAAAAAGGAGGTTGTAAGTAACAAGAGAGCAATAACACATTAATGATCCAACGAGAGAGAGACCAAACGACAAACAAGAGCGCAAAAAAGAGAGATAAATAACGCTGTTAAGTTAACAGCGGCAATAGCATCTCCATGGCATATAAAGAGTTAACAGTGTTGAAAATAAAGATACTCAACATACAAAAAATGCAATTCAACAGATACAATTGCAAGAAATTCACCACAACAACTGTTGAGCGCCACAACTACACAGAGTGTGGGGAGAAAGAGTGAGATTTCTCTTGCATTTGGAGCTACATACTACTGGATTAAACAATGCAAAATGTTCTTGCTTTTATGAAATATCTAAGTATCTGCGAGTATGAGTATCTGTGAGTATTTGCTGCTGCTGCTGTTGACTTTCTTGCTTCAGTCACTCGTTCGTCACACACAAAAAATCATCGCCGCCGCATACACCAACTGTTGGACAAAAACTTTTGTCTGGTAAAAAAGTTTTTTACTCTTTTGCTCTTTGTCGTTGCTTTTGTTGTTGTTGTTGCTGTTGTTGTTACTCTGCGCTGCGTTCGTGTCTCTGTGTGTTGTTGGCTCGTTGGTCGTTCGTTTGTCCGCTGGCTGGCTGGCTCTGGCTGTGGTTCGAAATTCGAACAGCACTCGACGGACGACGTTGAGTTGTGGGGGCTCCGCTCTTAGTTTTCGGCCGATTTTCAAAGTAGTTCCAAGATGTTCATCGAAGAGGTAGAACGTCTGCTGGCGCGTAGTGTTAAAATAACAGTGTGCTGTTACAACAACAGCGACAGTGACAAAGTACTAAGTGGACAATAACAACTGCGACAACAACAACAACAACAACAACACACATATGTACGATAAGAACGAAGACGAAGACGGCGACGACGTCAATTCTGTGTGTTGAAAATCGTGTCACGGTATTTGCTGCTGCTGTTGCTGCTATTCCAAAGCAACAACAACAATTAAATTTAGAAAAAAAAAATTTTTTTTTTTTTTTGTTTTTGCTTTTGTGTTTCAATTCTGTAAATAATTAACTTACAAAAGCACAACAACAACAACAATAGCAAAAACCGCAGCCGCCAAGATATTCTAACTATTGCCATCATCGCCAGTTCGACCGTCTGCCGCTGGCACCGCCACCACCGCTCTAGCGTGCAGCGCGCGTGTTCTTCTGTGTTTGTGGATTTGTACTGCTGCTGTTGCTGCTTCTGCTGCTGCTGGTGTTTGGGTTTGCTTTGGTTCGTTCGGTAGTTTGGTGGTGCGGCGCGCTCATTTATTGTTGTTGTGCCAAACGATGTCGGTCGCATCTCGGATGGTTAACGCTGCTTAGATCAACGCAGTACGTACGAATGGATGCATGGATGCAACACAACGCAAAAAACGAGAGCGCAGCGCAAGAATGAAAAATTTCAATTAAAATGAAAAAAAATTTAAATTTGTTAATTTACAAAAAAGAAGAAGTGTATCTGAAAGTGCGCGAACGTTCAAGACTTTTCGAATTTGTTTATTTCTCAGATACAATTGTACACGCGTTCTTTACGTATTGGAAATGGTATTTATTTTTTTTTTTTTTTAATTAAGTGCGCGCAACTTCTAACGCAGACGCAGTGAAAAGTGCGGATAAAAGATAGAATTAAAGCATAAAAGTTAAAAGTGAAGAAGAAGAAGCAGAAGAAAAACAAAATTAATTGAATAAAATTTTTATCTGAAAGTTATTGAGATACTTGAAAATTATGCTCTGCTTACGAATTATCAAGTGACGTAGCATCAAGTGTTTTTTTAGCTTTAATTAAGCTATCTACATACCAATTTCGCACACAAGGGGAAAGATGCTGACTTTTTGAAGCTGCGTCGCAAAGTTAAATTACCCTTTGAAATTTTATTTGATAAAAAATACATTTGTGAATGCAAAAATTTATAAAAAAAAAAATAATAATTTTAATCCACCCAACATTTAAAAGTGTATACAACAGCTACTACAGCACTTAGATACTTTTGTATCTGTTGGATAATTTTGCGAATTTAGCTAAAAATTAAGCAGTAAAATATTTTTGAACAAGTGTGTACACAAAAACGTGTTCCTGACATGTAGATACTTTTGTATCTTAAAGAAAAAAATAGCAAAGATACTAATTTCAGTGAAAAATTTTTTAATTGTGTTTTTTCGTAATAAATGTAGAAAATGTTGCATACTTAACTTGTAGATACTTTTGTATCTCAAAGATAATTTTGTATCCCAACGCAAAAAAAAAAGTGTCAAAATTATAAAAAAAAAAAACAAAATTTAATAAGTGTAGCGCAAAATTTAATTTTGAACTTGTAGAAAGTTTTGTAACTCAAGGATAATTTTTTAATGAAGTGCCAAAAATTAGTTTAAAAATTGAAACATATATAAAAAAAAAATTGAACTTTCAACTTGTATCTCAAAGATAACTCTGTATCTTTACGCATCAAAAGTGTCAAAATTTAAAAAAAAAATCTAAAACTCAAATAAATGCAGCAAAAAATTGCATTTTTAACGTGTAGATACTTTTGTATCTCAAATATAATTTTGTGACTTAACGCATCAAAAGTATCAAAATTAAAAAAAGCCAAAACTCAAATAAATACAGCGAAAAAAAATACATTTTTAAGTTCGTAGACACTTTTGTATTTGAAAGATAGTTTTGTATCTTAACGTAGCAAAAGTGTCAAATTGAAAAAAAAAAGGGTAAAACTCAAATAAATGCATCCAAAATTGCATCTTAAGCTTGTAGATACTTTTGTATCTTAAAGATATTTTTGTATCTTAACGCAGCGAAAAAGCCAAAAATTGCAAAAAAAAAAAAGTTCTAACTCATAAAAAGTGAAAAAAACAAAAAAATTTTATATTCCACACCACAAAAAAAAAAATCGAAAGTGAACGCAGCGCTGCTAAATTCTTGTCTAGTCTTTTTTTTTATTTTGTTGTGTGTTCTTTTTATGCTTTTCGCTATTCTGTTGGTGTTTTTTTTTTTAAACCAAAACACTTTTTCTGCCAAACAACTCTTAACAGCAGCAACAGCATCAGCAGCTATGTACATTGTACAAACATGAAATAGCAATGGCAACATATTTTGCTGTTACTTTAACGCTTCCTCATCAGCGGCTGCTGCTGCGTATCTGTACCATGGCAGACAACGCATGCCATCATCGTCGTCGTCGTCTGTGAAATCAATAAGGAATAGAAAATAAAAAATAAAGAATAAATTAAACCTTCTAGTTTTGTGTCTAAAAATAAAAAATAAATTTTGTTTTCTTTGTTTCTCCCCAGATTACATAAAACTTTGAAAATGTAAAAAGCAAAAGAAAAAATAAATAAACAAACAAAAAAAAAAGTTTATAAAAATATTTTAAAGTTCTCAAATACAAATTGAAAAGAAAACGCACAACTACACTTTATTTTACTTTTGTTTAGAATTTGTGTTTTTCCTTTATTTTCTTGAAACCAAAAAAAAAAAAAACTAAATTCTTCAGTACTTGGTGCAAATTTTCTTCAACTCACTCTGTGCGTTCTTGTGTTTAGTGCAAAAATTTTTGGATACGCATACGTTTTATGGATATTTTTTTTTTGCACCGTTTATCCTTTGGATTTGCTGCAACTATAAGTTTTTCTTCAATATCTAAATAAGGTATGTATGATGTAATTATTTATGTATGTTTCTTTAAGAGCAATATTCTAAGCCAGGTTTGCAAGGATGGTTATAATTTTTTTTTCGATAGGTCATTTTAAATATTTAAATCAAGCATTACACCTATATGTCAATATGAAGAAAAATTCTATGTTTTTTGACATTTCTGCATTGCTAAAAAACATTCATATGTTTTTTAATTAAAATACCTTATTATTTTAAATTAACTAAATTTGTTTTTGTAATAATTATGTGGCGTAGTTTTCTTCAAATTTACTTTTAAAAAACTGATTTTGTTCATATAAATTTTAACGATTCTTTGCTAAAAATTATTGACTACAAATTTTTTTTAAGTTTTCGCTATGGAGAAAATAAACAAAACTTAAATTTTTAAACTTTTCATGATATCAAAAAACACTATTTTTCCGCAAGAACTATAAATTTTATGGAAAAATTATTTAATTTTTAAAATATATGCCAAAAATGTTTTCCAGCTGAATTGAATATTAGTAAATTTATAAAAAAAGTAGGGGAATGTCGTCAGGGTTGGGCCACTTTTTAACTTTCCTCCGTATTTTTTTTATATATTTGAATATTACTAAATTATTTGTCTTATTTGAAAGTTTGGAACCTTATCTGTGACAACTCGCTGCGATTTCGGAAAAAAAATTATTGACGAAACTAAAAAAAAAAATAAAGCAGTCAGGGTTGGGCCACCACCAAATATCAATGAAATATGTACTAAAATAGTGTGTAATGAATTGTACGAAACTTTTTATTGTTTTTCATTCGATTATACAAAATTTCGATGAGAAATCTCCATAAGAACATTAATCTGAATCGCAATTTAGGCATACATAAGTAAGTAGTAACTTTTTGTAAGATTGACGCACTTCAAGTGCACGTCTTGCTTGCATTCAACGCATGCGATTGAATTGTTTCGATTCAGTTTCACGGGCATCGGTTCTAAGCATATAATGCAGAAGTCTTGATCCACATCTTCGTCGGAAGAGGATTTTTTGTGCTTTTTTCAGAGTTGGCGCGGCCGCTTACAGAGGCCCGACCAATGACAACATCGTAGAAAGAGATTGAGAAATGTTATTTTACTGATTTGAAATAAAAATTGAAGTGGCCCAACCCTGACTACACGAGTCGCCCAACCCTGACGACAAGCGTGTTTTTCGATCGCTCAATACTACATGCGAACAGGTTGCGGAATCGAACTTTTCCTTTGGGAACTTATTAATGGTTTACCTTCTTATGGATATATATACTTACTTTTACGGTGGCATTGTTCTTTTCCAAGATTTGAGTCGTTCTTTACTGCTATTACAAAATTTTTTAAACTATCGAAAACAACACAAAGGCGCAAAAATTTTTACTGACAACTCAGGAGACAAGCAATGCTTAAAAAAGTTTTCTGGCATCGTGAACAATAATTCGACGCTATAACACAGATGGCAGCACTTGCAATATATGAGAAATAGCGTTGGTCCAACCCTGAAAGTGGCCCAACCCTGACGACATTCTCCTAAAGAAATTCTTTTTTTTATGTTTTTTTTTTATTTTCTTAACATATTTGAAAAATGCATTCAATTGTCTCCATTTTGCATTATGATCAATTTTTCATAATATTATTAATGTTATTATTATACAATTCAGTTCGACTCAATTCAATTCAATTTTCTCTAAGATTAATTTTAATTTATAACAATTGAAGCGATGCGTGCAATAACGCCCTAAGTCGAAGAATGGCATTTCGAGATAATTCAATTTAAAGTTTCAAAATGCTGTACAAAAACCAAACCATTATTTAAACCTTGTAAAACAAATAATTATCGCCAACACATATTACTTATGCATATTGACAGAATTATCGAAGAAGGAAAATTTAAATTATAGGGCGTTATTGCATATTGCATTCTTTAAAATTTTAAATTTATAAAATGCATGCTTACAACTAAAATTGCACCTGGTAAATATATTTTTACTATTTTCGCCATAACTATTTTAGATCAAAATTAGGTAAAGATATTGTTCCATACAAAAAACAGAAGATAAAATTTCTTTTAAAATGCTTTATTGAAAAGTTTCTTAGGTAGAAAACTTGATCGAAATATGGCGACTCGAACAAAGAAATTTTTTTAACCGTTCGGAAAAATGGTTTTTATCCAAAATCAAGGTAGCTTACGAAAAAAGTGCATAAGGCAGAAATTGCTTAGAATCAGCCAAAAAATATGTGTGAATTTTTTCAGACATTTTACAAACATTTTATTCATTTTTTTTTTCAAAAATTGGCTAAAAAAAAAAGAAACAAAAACAATCTAAAAAAATTCACACGTTCTCACTGAACAATTCTAAGCATTTTTTGCCATACAAACTGTTTTTGTTAGGCACCTTGGTTTTGCGTAAAAACCGTTTTTCCTATCGCGAACTGATTTATGCAATAACGCCCTGAGTCGCACTACGCTCTTCTTGCCTGCAACTCTTCAAACAGTAGTTATATACATGTTGCTCTACCACATTTTGTGATCGGAATTGGAAGTTGAAATTAAGGACTCAAACTTTTCAGAAAAAGCGATGGGCGCGAAAACGCCCTAAGTCAACTTAGAATCAATTGTCTCCTTATGCATTTTATTGAGACTAAAAAAAGGTCAATTGTCTCCTTATTCATTACATTCGGATAATTGTATTTTATTTATAAAATTTAAAAAATTAAATTTAATATACAAATTTTAAGCCAAAATGTCAAAAGGTTTCACAGACGAGTGTGCTGAAGAGTTTATTATATGTATAAGTATTTCTTAGTATCGTGTTACAAATTCGATTTTCAAAGTGGATGAACATTTTTTTTAATAATTTTTTTTGTTACCTTATACCTTGGCTATGTTAAACACACACATCTTTAATTTTCTGCTCCAAACAATTTTCAAAGAAATTGTGTGCTTACATAAAGTTAAAAAATTGAAATTGAAAAAGTGATAACTTCTCTGACACAATCGATACACAATTGGAACACTTTTGGCACTAATGATGGATTATGCATTACATACGAACCATTTTTGATACAAATGACCGACTTTGCATTACATTTGGACCATTTTTGTTGCAATTGATAATTTAAGTGAATTTATTCCAGTTTTAGGTTTAGTCCGTTTTGGCTTACTCACAAAGTAACTAGACAAAAGATTGTCTCCGCCGGTCCTACAGGGCCGTTATAATTGAATAATCACTTTATTTTTAAAAATTAATTTTTGTCTTTCTCTACCGACACACCCTGGTTTAAAATCCTTAAAAGCTGGTCAAAAGTCGAAATCATTACATTTTCGAAACGAAATTTTTTACCCGGGGGCTTGTGGTTACAGTAGGCGCACAATTTTTATAGTGAACAATTAATTTTTACTTTCAACTTACAGAATTTTGCTTCTGAGAAGCGCACTTTTGGAGAGATTCCACTGGTGTTGTAGGAATAGCTGGATCATTCTTATCAACTTTTTTAAGGTCTAAAATATCAGTTAGACACTACGGTTCAAAATTTATATAAAAAAACTTTTTTTCGACTTTTGGCCAGCTTTTAAGAATTTCGAATCTGTGTGTGGCACTGAAGATAAGTATGTATAATAATGTTTATTCCATTAATGCATTAAGACTCTTACTGAAAGTGTTGATAACTTGATTCTGTGTGATAGTTGCATCCGTCAAATGAATTCGTTCATTTTCAATCTTCCCGACTATATACGACAGCGGTGCTAGCATGGCATGGTTTTTCCGTGAACGTGATTTAGATTTACAGACAGACGGACCGGACAGAAAGACAAGCAACTTAATAACTCGAATAAAGACAATGCGATTAGATTGGGCAAAGCCATAAAAATCGGTTTTTTATTAAAGTGTCCAACCTACATGTAAATAAACCTACATATTTAAAAATTTTGCTTGCCTCCTTGCTCTTATGAAAGAATTTTATTATGCATTTTATTCCACATTACTTTTGCCACTTCAAAACATTCCAAATCAAATGAAAGAACACAAAATATTTGGAATTTACTGGCATTTCATATATTCTGACATTAATTCATATGCAATAAAACTAATACATGTTAAACAAACGTGATTAATGAAAATTTAAATTTAAAAATAAAAAACACAGCATGTCAGTCACACCATGTAGTTGAAGACGTCATTAAAACGTGCTTCCAAACAAAAAAACCCAAATTTGTATAGCAGTACGAGTACGGGTGTACATTTTTGCTGATAACGAAAAGAAATTTGAACCAATTTGGATGATAATTGTTACAATCACCCTAAAGAAAACGAAATAAAAACACACAAAAAAAAAATTATTAACAAAATAAAGACGAAAACAATAAAATATAAGTATAATTTGATAAAAAAACAAGAGAATATAAACAAACAAAAATGCAGAAAATCAACAAAAAACTAAAAATATAAATAAATTGCATAAATAAACATAAAAACAAATTTTTGTGTGAAAAACGTGGGAAAAAATGCATAGATAAAGCATTTATGAAATAAAAAATAAAAAAAAAAACAAAGAACGAAAATTTATTAAAAATAAGTAAATAAATATAAATAAATTATGTTTGCCAGTAGCGAAATCAATCATCTGGCCTTAAATGCAATAGTGATTTGATGGCTCTGAACCTTTTTTTACATTCGTATATTACTTAGATATTAACAGCATTACATTGCTTAGAATCATCAAAGGAATACGTAAACATATTTTTCAGAATTTTTTGGAACTTTTTTAATACATTTTTTTTTTTGACCGATTTTTGAAAAATTTTAAAATGTCCTCAAAAATTATGACAAAAATCATTAGTGTTTCTCGAAAGATTCTAAGCATTTTTTGCCAGATACAGTTTTTTTGTAAGACGCCTTTGGTTTTGAATGAAACCAGTTTTTCCGACCGCATAAATAAAATTTCTATGTTTGAGGAGTGGCCATATTTCGTTAAATTTTTGATGTAAGAAATGTTTGAATAAATCATTTTAAGGAAAATTTAATTACTTTTTCTATATTTTGCTATGTCTTTAGATATCTTTGATTCTAAACAGGTCATAGGCAAAAGAGTAAAAAAATACAAGGATTCAAAATTTTTTTTTTTTTTGATTTCATAATTTTTAACATTCGCAATTTTTTTTTTTTAATTTTTTAAATAAACTATTTCGATGGCAAATTTAATTCTCTGCAAAAAGTTTTCTAAAAAAAATATGGAAATTTTGCTTTGTTCGCTAGATATATTAAAAAAAAACTGTAAAGGGTGCATTTGGCCCCCTCTCCGATTTCCATCCTCTAATTTACTAGGTGGGGTGAAAAGTAACTTCCTCGACTACTAGAATGCGTTGCGATCGCAAAAAAGATTAAAGTGCCTTATAGTCCATTCATATTTATGCAGGCATGTCAAATTTCAGTACGATATAGCCCTTTGTTTTGTTTTGACAGTAATTTTCCGGAATGTCTGCATCGATGATCTCCTCGCACGAGCTGAATTTTTTATTGATGAGCATTTATTGAGGTTTGGGAACAGATAATGGTCCGGGGAAGCGAAATCGAACAAAATCATTGATTTTTTTTTTTTTTGTCTTGCAAAAACAAAAAAAAATAAATTTTTGGCTTCATGTGAGGCCGTTTTGCAGCGATTTTGGCCCTTCAATCTCGCCAGTAATGCACAATAATACTCTTTGTTGATGGTTTTTCCTTTTTCGAGGTAGTCCACGAAGAGTATGCCATGACATTCCCATCGGATCGCCTGCCGCAGCGGACTGCATCGGCAGTGGAGTTTCAGCCACCACGAAACTCTCGAAACCAATAGTTAACAGCGTAGTCTGAAGGAGCACTAGCCCTATAATATTTATCTAACTTTTCTTTTGTTTTATGAGAGAACGAAAATCGTTTTTTTCCATACTCAACATGTTTCCAAACACGTCAACAAAAATCGTTTGTCAAAATAAAACAAATATCTGTATCACGCTGAAATTTGACACGTTTGCCGAAATATGAATGGACTATAAGACACCATAAGTTTTTTTACGATCGCAGCGCATTTTGGCCGACAAAGAGGTTACTTTTAACCCCTCCTAGTGAAAGTGATTTCTGCAATGAAAACGCGTAAGTGTCTTACTTCCTTTTTGGCATATTTTGACGACCTAATCAATAGACTGCTTTATCGAAATCCGTTCTCAGGATTGGATTGGAAAGTTCAAAAACGACAGTTTGATGCTATTTTTGAAACTCTGTTAGTAGTTTAAAGTATAAAATTTTTTTCTTTAAAACCCTTTTGATATTTGAGGTATCCCAAACCTAAGAAGTCAAAAATTTTAGAAGTCTCGCTTTTCCATTATTATTTTGTAAGATTTAGTGCGCGCTGAATAGCCTAAGAATGACAAATTATATTTTCTTTATTGTAATTAAAAGATGGGTTCTTGTTAAGCTGATAGTTCCAACTTTAAAATATTGAAAAGTCGTATATGTATGTATGTATGTATTCCCCTTTAACTCCTAGGAGGAGCATAGTGCCAATATGAAACATCTCCATTCGTCGCGATCCCTTGCGATGACTTTGATGTCTTGCCACGACTTTCTCGATTCTTGGATTTCCTTTTCCAGCAACCTTTCCAGTTGGTTTTTGGGTCTACCACGTCCTCTACTGCCTTGTGGATTCCACTCAAGCGCCTGGCGTCAAACTTCGCTGTGTGGTTTCCGGAGAGTGTGATCAATCCATCCCCATTTGCGCAGCTTGACCTTGTTTGCTATATCCCTCTGATTGCATTTTTGATGTAGCTCGGCATTTGATATAGTGCGAGGCCACCAAACCTTTAGTATACGCCTTAAGCATTTGTTGACAGAATACTTGCAGCTTGTTCGTTAGTTGTTCAGTAACAAGTCATGTTTCGCACCCATATAACAAACCCGATTTCACATTCGAATCAAAAATGCGTACTCTCGTTTTGGTGGATATAACGGATGAAGACCATATTTTGTTCAGTTGAGGAAACGCGCCTTTTGCTTTTGCTTTTCTTGAGTTGATATCCTCTTTTGCTCCACCATCCATGGAGATAATGCTGCCTAAATACGTGAAGATATCGACGTTTTTGATGTCATCAGTGCCAGCTCTAAACGTGATGTCATTCCTGTTTGCGTTTAACTTCATGCTTTTAGTCTTGGATACCTTGATTTTTAGGCCGGCCTTTTGTGATTCCAAGGCAAGGTCTTCAATTTTGCTTTGCATATCTGAATGTTAGGACGATAAGAGGCAGATGTCGTCAGCGTAGTCGAGATCTTCCAGATGTTCGGTAGCGTTCCATTGGATACCCCTTTTGGCTTTATTAAGAGCTTTGTAAAGGATATCATCAAGAACGATAAGGAAGAGTGATGGTGATATTCGTTTATAGTCATACATAAATATGTAGGTTAAAATACCTCAACGTATGATTACATTTTGTCATTCATCTCGTAACAACTTCTTTCAACTTTTCCAATCAATTTTTCACAAAATCTTTGGAATTTCTTATTAAGAGATATAAAATGTGTCTTGAACATGATCAAACAAGTGTCTAAGCTTTAATTACTTTTCTTGACATCTTTATTTATTCTATCAGAATTTTTGGTCTCATTCTTTTCTCTGTAATCTTTCTAGTCATATTTATAAAGCTATAAGTTTAACAATAAAAAATTAAAGTATCATAAAGTTTCCGGATCTTCAAAAATATAAAACACCCAAATATATCAAAGTCTTTGCGAATGTTAAAAAACCCATTAAACAGAATTTAATTAACTTCAAATTTTATGTACGTACAAGTCTGTTGCTGTTTCTGATGAAGCACATTTTCATTTGAAAATTTTCGTAATTTATTTTCCACTTCATGTTTTTGATGTATTGCACCCTTTGACAGTGAAAATGCCACCAGCAGCTACAGTTGCTTCAAGCGAGCGCGACAAAGAAAAAGGAAATGCATTCTGTCATTTAAATTATAATTATAAAATTATAGCGAAAGTGGAGACTGACGTGTAAAGCTCATTACTTGCTGGTGATATCAATCAAAGGACAGAAAAGAAAAAAAAGAGCCATACGTAATAATTTTTAACTGTCCCATCGGGGACCAATGGACGCATACTTTGCGGACAATGTCAAAAAAGTAATAATTCTTTTGTATTTAAAATAAACAACTCATTATACCAAGATGTAAGCGAAAAAAAAAAACAAAAACAACAAAAAATTTATGATTTATTTCTACAAAAAATTTATAGATGACAATGACAAAAGCAATAAAAGTTGAAAATGATGACATGGGGAGAGAGAGACACAACAGACAAATCTGCAATATGGCTAAAATATATAAAAATGTCACAATTTTTATGTGTCGACAAAAAGAAAAACAACTGGTGGAGACACCAAAGTATAGACAGCTGGACACAGACTTTGTATACACGAGAACGCAGCAATTGCGTTGACCAGCTGCAGTTGCTGGCCTCCGCTACTTCCACTGGCTGTCTGTCAACTGATTGCTCTTGACGCGAACTGCAAAAAAAAAAAAAAAAAAAAAAACACAAAAATAACCAGGAAAATGAAAGAAAATTTCATTTTAATGAAATAAAATATTTTGACATTTTGTGCTGAACTTTTTTTCGATGTCCAAAGAATGTCATGTTCGCCGTTCGCCTTCGTGTGAAAGAAAATCTACTTAGCAAAAAGTTTCCTTTTGTTTCGCGCGTAGTGCAAAGTGTGTGACAAATGCGATTTCAGTTCAAATTTAATTTGATTTTATTTCTTTTATTTATGGGTGACAAGTGCGGTTTTTTTCGATTTTCCTTTACTTTGAAAGTAATTTAATTATCATTATCATTAAGAGAATATGTATGTCCCTGCACTTTTTGTGCTATTCCTTTTTTTTATTAATCATTTAGTTTACCTTTTTCACTTTGTATTATTGCACTTTTAGCACATTTTTGATATGACAATTTCCAATATGAATCAACGAACTTCAACTATGGAGAGGAACTTGTACAAAGATCTATTTATATCTTAATGCACGACCAAAATTTATCCTCCTTTTTTTAATATGTTAGAAATGAAGTACGACTTTGAATTATACACCATTAGAAAGATATTTGATTGTAGATGTGCACAAAGTTAGAATTATTTTAATATAATGCCCTTAAGCCTGCCAAAATTCAATACAAAGTTTCCAATATTAAGAATGGTAACACAGAGCTGAAATGAGGATAAAGCGCAAGGAGAAAAACAAAAAGCATAGCAGGGATGATAAATGATATATTCTATTTTGTACCAAATAGCAAAAAAAAAAGTACAAAATGTCCAAAAAGTACCAAAATTATTTCATATATTTGTGCTCGAATTTTAACTCTTGGGCGATTCTAGTAAGAGTAATTATATAATAACAAATCAACTTGATATTGATTTGTCAGTATATTTGGCCGGCTGTTGAATAACAATTGAGGCGTTGCGTGCATTAACGCCCATCGCTTTTTTGAAAAGCTTGGGTCCTCAAATATATGTGTACTTAATTTCAACTTCCAATTACGATCACAGAATGTGGTAGAGCAATATATATATACTGTTTAAAGAGTTGCGTGCAAGAAGGGCGTAGTGCGACTTGGGGCGTTTTTGCATAAATCAGTTCGCGGTAGGAAAAAAAGGTTTTTACTCAAAACCAAGGTGCCGAGCGAAAAAATTATATATGGCAAAAAATGCTTAGAATTGTCCAAAGAGTACGTGTGATTTTATTTAGATTTTTTTTCTTTTTTTTAGCCAAATTTTGAAAAATTATAAAATGTTCGAAAAAATTCTGAAAAAATTCACACATATTTTTTGGACGATTCCAAGCATTTTCTGCGTAATATACCTTTTTGTCGTAAGGTACCTTGCTTTTGAATTAAATCCATTTTTCCGGCTGGGTAAAAAAATTGCTATGTTTGAGTGACCATATTTCGATAAATTTGTAGTCTAAGAAATTTTTCAATAAAGCATTTTAAAGGAAACTTTATCTTCTTATTTTTTATTATTAAATTTTGTCTTTTCTTATCTTTGATCTAAAATAAGTTAGAGTCAACAAAGTAAAAAAAGGCAAGAATTCGAAATTTCTTTTGATTTCAATATTCTATAAATTCCTTAAAATCCATAGCGCCGCTTTTGTGTAATATTGAATCAAAATAATCCAGCCTTTAAAAGTGGGTGTGACACTCTTGCCATCCCATCCACATTTCGCTATTTAGGGGAAGATGGGGTAAATTCGTACAGTTTTGACTTTATGGCTCAAAATAAAGCAAGTTACCAGCTTTTTCAAAATAACTAGTATGCAGTTAAATAAGTACAATATTAAGCTTTTAATGTAGTGTAGACTAAAGGCGGTCCAATTTATCAATTAAGAGTAATGACAGATTTTCAGAAGATACTCAAAACGTACGAATGTGCCCCATATGCGGGGTATATTCGTACATAACGTGGGGTATACGTGCAACGGTGGATGCAGCAATTAAGGCGATGAAATCGTGAGTGAATCGAATGAAAGAGTATCTTCTTGAACGTACAGAACATTTTTCGCAAGCAGATTTGCCATAGAACTTGACTGATAACTCCCAGCAGATGCAAAACCTTCGTTGCTGCACAAAAGTTTATTAAATGGCCATATTCTTGTTATTTCAAATGCACTTGTAATATTTTTACCATGACATGATTGAAAACTTTAGCCAGACTTGAAATATTGTACATCGTAGGAACTTATCCATGGTTATTCACATTCAAATCGCTGAATGCAGTCCTCAGTTTTTAATAAAAAGGACCAATCAAGCCTCTATTAGTTGAAGACGGTATGTAAAGTGTGGCAGGAGTAAGAGATAAACTATCCCGTTGCCCCAAGTATAATTACCTGCATCTACTGAGAAATGACATTCATAGCTGCCGACTAGCGGTATATTAAGGTTATCTTTTGAGTATTGCGTTTCATTTTGGACGTGTTTCAGATATTCCATAAATAAATTGGTAATTATATAGCCACCCTTCCTTTTGTTACACTAAATAAATTAAAATTACTCTTCATAAGGGTAAATCCGTGTGTACGAATGTACCCCGTAACTTGTGTACGAATGTACCCCAAATTGATTAACATAGGTTTTTGATATTTTAATTAAAAACTATTAGCAAAATCGCAAAAAATGTAAACACATAGTAAAAAGGCATATTTCTTTATTAACATAGCAGAATTATTATCAAATTTTAGCAAAAAATCACTACCATATAACGAAGTTGAAGTCATTTAAGAAAAATTTCTTTTGTACTGGAAAAGCGCACAAAGACTCTTTTCAGCTAAGTTAACAATCGCATCACCGCCACATTTCACAAGCCAAATGATTGCAAGAGTACCAATATTGTATATGAAGAAGCGTTCATGCCAACGTCTATAGTTTTCGAAATAAAGCCATTGTACGAAGGTGCCCCGTGCATGAATCTACCCCGTCTTCCCCTATAATGAGCATTTGTCTACCAAACTGAGCCACCATTTGCGAAATATTGCCCAATAAATTCTAATTTTAAAGAATTTGCTACGCCTTTCTATGAGTATCTACAGTGTTAGAATTTATCTCAGTCTTAATATTATACTAATATAAAACATTGTAACAAATTTCGTTAAAATCTCTATAACCGTTTACAAAAAAAATATTTACCAGGTGCAAAACTTAGATGCAATGTATGCACGCATTTTATAAAATTACTATTTTAAAGAAATAAACAAAAATGCACATTTATAAATAATTACGGTGAAAGTATATTTCATTCCCCTAATTTAAAAAAAAAATCATTGAAATCGGAACAGTTTTGCCGGTTTCCCAAGCAAAATGCTAACGTTACTCCAGTGATAGTCAAATGGATTTATGCAAAAACGCCCTACAATTTAAGTTTTTCCTTCTTCGATAATTCTGTCAATATGCGTTAGTATTATGTGTTAGCGGTAATTATTTACACATTTTATTAGGTTTAATTGAATAAATTTGTTTTTCAAGGTTTAAATGATGGTTTGTTCTTTTTATCAGCATTTAAAAACTTTAAATTGAATTATCTCGAAATGCCATTTTTCGACTTGGGGCGTTATTGCACGCAACGCCTCAATTATTCCTGTACTTTATTTAACTCAGGCAGGTATTTTGTGCAAGTTTATTAAGAAGGTACTAAGCTAAAGTTTTTTTTTTTTAAAAAAGAATCGGTCAACAAGCCTTTCGAATTTATGGCTCAAGTTTCGGTTGTCAAATCAACTTCTAACTGGTTCTGAATCAAACAAAAGGTTTGAAAAAATTTAACTAAAAAAACTGAGCAAGTTTCCCGTCTATTTTTAAATTCAAAAATGGTATTTTGGATATTGTATATTTTAAACTTTTTATTAAAAATACTAATTTTTTAGTTTTATTTAAAAAGGAAGCAACAAACAAAAAGTCGCCTTCAATGTGAATTTTGATGCTGAATCCCTGTACAGTACCAGAATGACTCTAACACTTCTGGCTTTCGAGAGTTTCTAACGTAAATGTTCGGTTTTTCAAGAACAAGAGAATCCTAAGCCACAAAAAACTGTTGAAACAGCTAGAACCCCCCGTTTTTTTTTTTTTAAAAATCAGACTAAATTATATCCATATTTTCTTCGCCTTCAAATAGACGGGAAACTTAATGAATACTTAGATTTTTGTCAAACTTGTGAACAATGTGAAGACCATTTGCTACCCAAAATTCGACTCGGAAGTTCCAATAGCTCGGTGACCGATTACAAAAATATATATATATCTGTATTTTTGGACCTCAGGTGAATAACCTTGCATAAAAAACCTGGAATGCAAAGACCTTTGAGTTAAAGAGAGTTCAAACAAACCATGCGTATACTTGAAAATACCTTTTTCTTTATATTGATTTGTAAATAAAAGGATTAAAATCCCAATAGTCAGGCACTTAAACCAAGAGTGGACAATTAATATTATTTAATATTAAACAATGTGTTGTAAATGAGCCATACAGTTCCTTAATACACAATTAAACTTAGAAACTAGTTATTAAATAAATTAGTAAAAGAAAACTTAAATTAGCAAAAAATTTTAAAATAAATTAGTAAACCAGTAAATAAATAAATAACAAATAAAAAATTGAGAAGTGAAGAAGTAAAGAAGTAAAGAAGTAAAGAAGTAAAGAAGTAAAGAAGTAAAGAAGTAAAGAAGTAAAGAAGTAAAGAAGTAAAGAAGTAAAGAAGTAAAGAAGTAAAGAAGTAAAGAAGTAAAGAAGTAAAGAAGTAAAGAAGTAAAGAAGTAAAGAAGTAAAGAAGTAAAGAAGTAAAGAAGTAAAGAAGTAAAGAAGTAAAGAAGTAAAGAAGTAAAGAAGTAAAGAAGTAAAGAAGTAAAGAAGTAAAGAAGTAAAGAAGTAAAGAAGTAAAGAAGTAAAGAAGTAAAGAAGTAAAGAAGTAAAGAAGTAAAGAAGTAAAGAAGTAAAGAAGTAAAGAAGTAAAGAAGTAAAGAAGTAAAGAAGTAAAGAAGTAAAGAAGTAAAGAAGTAAAGAAGTAAAGAAGTAAAGAAGTAAAGAAGTAAAGAAGTAAAGAAGTAAAGAAGTAAAGAAGTAAAGAAGTAAAGAAGTAAAGAAGTAAAGAAGTAAAGAAGTAAAGAAGTAAAGAAGTAAAGAAGTAAAGAAGTAAAGAAGTAAAGAAGTAAAGAAGTAAAGAAGTAAAGAAGTAATGAAGTAAAAGAAGTAAAGAAGCAAAAAGTAGAGAAGTAGAGAAGTTGAGTAGTAATGAGGTAAAGAAGCAAAGAATCAAGGAAGTAAAGAAGAAAAGAAGTAAATAAATAAAAAAATAAATAGATGTACTTATACAACAAATAAATAACTCAAAATAAAAAACAAGTAAATAAATAACTAAAAAAAGGGAATTTAATAAACTTGAATATGAAATGGCCTTAAAAATCAGGTTTTTTTGAAACGGAAAATTTTCGCCAACACTTTGTCTTCACTTTTATCTGTCACAAAATATTTGTCATGTTGTCCAACATTTGAAGCGACCTACGATAGCCCTTGTCTCTTCTTGTGTTTGTTGCTTCTTTTTTTAAAAAGCGCCAATTTCTTTGAATGATACAAGCATATATATTTTGTAGAGCTTTTTATATGTTTATATTTTAAAATTACAAATTTAATACAATTTTTCACCCACACTTTTTGTGCTCAATACTTTGTGCCATCAGCCACCACCAGCCAGCCCTCAACGTCATCAAGGTGTTCCAGTTTTGACGCGGTTTTTCTATAACTTTTTGTTTTGTTTTCATTTCGGAAAAATTAAAATGGAAAAAGTGTAAATTTACAAAAAATTTTGCCTCATGTGTGTGCCGTGCCACCTTGATGTGGTTGATGTCCGAGGGTAAAATTGTGGGGTAAATAAAGAAAAAAAATTTGTTTTTTTTTTTGCTTTCGTATTTCAGTAAGAAACAATCTTAGCAGTTTCCTTCGATAGCATTTTCTTTCTTTTTCGCTTTTTTTTAAACACGAAAATTATTGGCAACTGTCCAGATTTCATGGTTAGCTTGCGGTCTACGCTGCTACTTTGTTGTATGTCTATCTGTAAGTTCATTATTCAGCGCTGCTGCAACAATTGTTGATAGAATTCTCTAATGACAAAGTGTACAGTGGACCATATTGTAAGCGCAATGGGGTTATTTATAAACTGATTTGTTGGGCATACAATCTTAACAACACTCTTTACTCATGGTAAGACTTGATAATGTTCCACAAAATTTTTTCATTAAATCTTGAGAAATTTCCATTTAAGTCCATTACTTTTTATGTCTGAAAAAAAGATGCAAAATTTATAAAATTTTATATGCTACCCTTGACTTTTGACCAACTTAACGACTTACAACAAAAAAAAAAAAACACTCGTAAAATTTGTATCTTTACATTTTGGCCAGCACTCTCTAATGCCCTTAGAAATTTTTTATTAAAAAAAGAACAACAAAAAAATATGCAATAATTCCAAATCATATTGCGCGCAAAATTACTTCTGACATTTGCTGTCTTCTTCGTCCCTTGAGACGAAAGAAAGAACGATGGAACATCACCAAAGCTGTAAAATAACTCGAATGTTGGCAATAGGGAAGCAGCGGGTAAGCAATAAACTCTACAATAATATGCTTGTAGGCGTCAGGCGACTGCTTCATCTGCTTTTATAAACTTTGTCCAATTTTTTAATATTTTCTTGAAATAACAATTTCAATTTTCTTTTTCCCACATTTTCCGACATTTTTCTTTAATTTTCTCATAGCGGTAATGTTGCTTTTTTTTTGCTACTGCACTTGGTCAACAAATGCGACTTTTTGTGTCTACCACCACAATCTAATGGAGGGTACATTTTGTAGAGACAACTACATAAAGAAAACATGTGGCAAAGTCAACACTCAAGCAAAGGCCATACATTGCTGGTATTGTTGCTGCTGGTGCTATTGCTGGTCCGTTGGTTGTCAACAATTTTTTTTCGGTTTTGTTTTTCATTTTCCTCAAACCGCTTCTGTTGGGTGCTTTGCGTTTGTCGCAACATTTTCATATGATTCTGGGCCAAGGTGTTTTCCTCAATGCGACACCTTCTTTGAATTTTTTTTCTCTCCCCTCACACGAGCAATCCAAACAGAAACTGACATTTATTTGCGCTTTTGCTTAAAATTTTATTTTTAGCTAGAGGGGAAAGTCTACGAGTGACTCACATAAAATATAAGACAACAAATTTAGAAACTATTTTATAAAATACATATAAGTAATTTCTTTGAACAAAATTTAAGCACCACATTCTGAGGGATTATTTTTCAGCATTATTTCTGATTTCTGAAAAAACTCGAGCCAACTCCGCTATTCTGACACCATATTCGGACTCAGCGACCCCGAAAACATAAAGTTCAGGTGGTCTGATCGTTCGCGCAGGGAATTTTTTTTGTAGTCCTGTGCACAGACCAAAAAAAAAAAAAAAGAGCCACGCGCGAAAGATCAGACCACCTGAACTTTATGTTTTCGAAGTCGCTGAATCCGAATATGGTTCCAGATTAGCGAAGTTGGTTTGCGTTTTTTCAGAAACCAGCAAAAATCAGTAATTTTCAGCATTATTGTTGATTTCTGAAAAAACGCGAACCAACTTCGCTATTCTGGCACCATATTCGGATTCACCGACCCCGAAAACATAAAGTTCAGGTGGTCTGATCTTTCGCGTATGGTACTTTTTTTTTGTGGGCCTGTGCTATTATTCTATTTTTCGACATATGAAATTTACAATAAATACGCAGTTTTGAAAAAAATTTTCATCAACATTCACTCAAAGGCATCGAAACTATTATTTCAGTAACCATTTTGATCTTTTGTTAATTTTTGGTTATTCCTTAAAATTATTTTGATTATTTTACATAGTTTAATTATTATCATAAAATTTATGCAAAATTCAACAAAAACCCTTCAAAAAGGTCAAAAGTTAGTCTTCTGCCATATGTTCTTTCTTTCTTTAACATTTTTTCAACCAAAAACTTTCCTTGAGCACCTTCGACTCCACTCAAAGTATTTCACTTGCAAGCTTTTAGTTGTATACGATGTTTGGTCCCTGCAATTTCTTAGTCTTTCCGCTTTTTTAAGTCATTCGGAACTTTTTACCCACATATGATCTCTCAGGCTTAGGTAAAAATGCATTTTATTAAACACAAATTTTTGTGTTACGTGACATTTTGCCAACAGAGCTTTTTAGTCGCATGCAATTTTTTGATCCAGTCCAGTGATCGGCATTCTATAGCTCAATTGAGCTTTCACATATACATTTACTCGGACAGCCAAGCAACTCTAAAATCACTAATGGCTTTTTCAATGCACTCCAAGCTTGTCTGGGAGTGTTTTGAACTTCTTCAAGCCCTAGCCAGGAGGAATGAAGTTACTCTAGTTTGGATACCAGGTCACGAGGGGCATGAAGGCAACGAAAGGGCAGACTGCTTGGCCAAGAGGGGCGCACTCAATACTTTCATAGGCCCAGAACCCTTCTGCGGGGTAAACAACAGTTTTAAAAATAACTTAATACGCGAATTGGAAAAGGAAAGCCTCTCCGATCACTGGAGAGCCAAAGAAGGTATGCGACAGGCGAAGAGGCTGATCGATCCAAAACAAGTTAAGGCTGAAGCTGTTCTAAATCTCAGCAGAAAAGATATAAAAACGTACAGTGAAATAATGACAGGTCACTGTAAACTTAATTATCACCTAAAAAAGATGGGTTTGGTAGACGATGACTCCTGTAGACTCTGCTTAGAGGACTTGGAAACAGCAGAGCATGTACTATGTGCATGCCCTGCTGCGTTTAGACGCAGAATTAAGTATCTAGGAGCTGAGATTTTAGATCCAGGTGACATAGGTAAAATTAATCCCATAGCAGTAACAAGATTTATAGATAGTCTGGAACTGTTTTGATTAGGGAAAGAGGCTGTACAAAAGATCTTTCAGGTCGCAGTACAATCTAGAGCCTTTAAAAATAATAATAATAATAATATAAATACTTTTTGCTTTTAAAATTAAACAAAGATTTTTGCTGTGTATCTTTTCTATCTTCTCCCAAACGTAAGCTCTCTCTCTTAAATTTGTCGATCACTGTTTTAGTCTATACTTCATACTTTTAGTCTCATGCAATTTTTGGTCTCTCTATGCGCAACTTTTCATTTACGTGCCACTTTCTTATCTTTTATTGCTACGTGTATTAAGTGCATGCGACTTTTAAATCTCATGAAACATCATAGAAGATAAAGTTTATGTAAGTAAGTTATTTTGAGGCGAGTACAAATTTTTGACTATATACGATTTCCAGTATGTATATAAAAGAAATTTTCAATCTTATGAGATTTTTAAGTACGTATAATGCTAGTTTTTGTGTAGCACAGAGTTTTAAACGTGTGCGACTTTTTGACTTACATATCCCTTTAGTTTATGCAATTTTTGGTTTCTCTGTGATATTTATTTTTAAAATTGTGCTCAACTTTTCAATAACGAGCTTTTGTCTTATCTTATGTGCCTAAATACTATAGTGCATGCGATTTTTTAATCTCATAAAACTTCTACATCATAGAACGGTTTTTAATTTGATGGGAGCTTTGCGTCTCCTGATAATTTTGTAAGTGTGAAAATGTTCAATCATATACAATTTGATAGCCTTTTCCAAACGTATAACTTTTGATTGTATACGATTTTTGGTTATATAAAAGTAATTTTCAGTCTTATGAGATTTTTAAGTAAGTAATATGCGACTTTTTGTCTAACACAGTTTTTTCGTCGTGTGCGAATTTAGCCTCTTGCGACATTCTGGCCCTATACAACTCCCTTCAGTTTTATGCTTTTACTCTCAAGCGATTTTTCGTCTCTCTTCACTTTTAAGTCAGATGCTACTTTTCAGTCTTGTTCAACTTTTATGTCTTGTGTGGCTAGTGAGTAGCATGTGACTTTTTAAACTCACGAAATTTCAAACTATAATATGGGTTTTTAAATCTGAAGCAGTGACTAAGCCTTATGGTACCTTTATTAGTGTGGACATTTTCTGTAAACTACAATTTTGTTATTTCATCAAATTGTTAATCTTATGCGATTTTGTGTGGAATGCTACTTTTAGTTTATATGCGATTTTTCAGTAATATAAGAGTAATTCGTATGCTATATATCCCTTTGCAACTTTCTAAACTTACACTACTACTCAGTCTTATACAACTGTTTAATCTTATGCGACTTTTTAATTTTGCATATTTTCTTAGGATTTATGCGACTTTTTTTTCTGACTTTCAAATTTCATGCGACTTAGCGCGGTTTTATAGTTTTATGCAATTTTTTGGTTTTATGTAAGATTTTAAGTGATTTAATAACATTACAAAACTTAACAGTGACATGCGACTTTTTAATCTTATGCAACTTTTAAATCTTCTATCAGTTTTTAATGCTATTTCATAGAACTAGGTAGGCAACTTGAAGTTCTTATGTGATTTATAGTCATATGAGACTTTTTATCACCATTTTATTGACCATATTTAATTTATGAAAAAACTTTCTTTCAAATTTTATGCGATATTTTATCCCATGCAACTTTTTTTATTGAAAATACTCTGTATGCCCAATTCTTGAACGCTTTTTTTTACATAAGACATGAAATTACACATCTCTCGTCTTTGCCTTTTATTAAGCCGCTTGTACTATTGCTACTGTGGGCATTTCCCTTCATATTCAAAGAATCTTCCGGATGCAAAGCGCACTGTTCCAATTTCCTTCATTGTCAACAACATCAACATCATCATCAACATTGACGACATTGTCAATGTGCCTACTTGTCACATTTGGCTGCTGTCACTGCTTGCTTTTAGGTATGCATCCCTAGCTCATGTACCAATTGATTGTTGTTATTGTTGCTGTTGTTTGATATGGCTTAGTGCTAGCGAGCGCATGCAATGTTCTTGCACTGCCCCTTAATGTATGCCACATTTTTTTGTTTCTATAGTATTTTCGGCTTTATTTTTATAGGACTTTCAAGTGGTTTTGGACATTTTTCTGCTTGCTCTCAATATTAATATTTTTTTATTTGATTTTGCAGCATTTTCCAATTTATTGATTCGTTATTGGTGGGTATTTATATTGAACTTATTTAAGCTAAAAGCTTTTATGTTCGATAGAGGCAGTTGATTTTGATTGGCTTTTGAAGCCATTTTAAAAGGTTTTCAACTATTCAATTTAATGTTTAGAAGTTTTAAGTGAGCGATTTTATTATGTTTTATGAGATAAAACTAGGCTTTTTTGAAAAATATATATACTATTGCAGATTATAATAAATATAACCTTAGGCAACAACTTTTGTTCCAATATTTTCAAAAATTTTTTATTTTTTTTATCCTGCTAGATTTCAAGTTTTGCAATAGTCGAAAATTTTAGCTTTATCACCATCTCCAACTTCCTATTTTCTGTAATATTAATATTTCTCGACTTGTCTTACCATTTCAGGTCCATTAGAACTTTCGACCTTGCTTATTGCTTTTCGTATTTTTCAACAATTTTTCAACTTATCCGCTTTTTAATTCATTTTTCTTGCTGCCTCGTTTTTCCTTCTTTTTTTTTTCAGTTTCTTTTTCATATGTAAATTCGATCTATTTTAATCACGCTTTACGCTATCGCTGTAGTACGTCAGGTGATTTTTAATATTTATGTGTATTCCTTTGACGCCAATTAACCCTCAACACAATGTCATCACCAAAGAACAATCTATCCTTTCTGATAAACAACCGTCAACAGCATTTGATCCCTACCATAAACAACAAAGAACAATCAAACTATTGAACTTGTTTGCTTGCTTGCCATCATGTTTCATGTGTGTTAATCATCTTCGGGTGTCACGTGTCAACCTCTATCAAAAATCCATTTTCATATATTTATGGATGTGAATATATCTACTGTGTGCCTTTTGAATTTATCCTTTTGCTAGAGCCGTGTTACCTTTGTTACTTTTATGTTGTTGTACTGTAGCTGTCTCGTTAAATCGCTGTGAATAAAAAGCAACAAACAAACAAAAAATGCTTCCGTTAAGCGCCGCAAGTTTCCTTACCTTTTGTTGTATTCCATCGTACCTGTTTCCTTAGAATGTTCGCTTGGCTTTGTTATGCGATATTTTATTATCATTTATCAATAGGTGTTGTTTGTGGTGGTAGCGCTGCTATTGTTCGAAGATACAAAATCGATATAAATCGTCAATTGATTTATTGTGAATCGTTCATTCATATATTGTACGTTCAATCAATGAATTTTCACGCTACCTGCCAAAGGATGTTGCCAAAAAAATGAAAAAGGATATCCCATTGTGTTTCGATTATTTGATAGCACCATGTGTGGCCAAACGTCTTATGGAGAGTAGAAATATAAATATATATACATTTTGTGACATAGAGAACGCTTAAATCTTGTGAAATTTAATGTTCAATAAAATATATTGCACTTCATTAAATTGCCTTAAATCAGCCTATACACAAAGAGTATTGCGCTATGTAAATTATGTCAAATTAACTGCTAAGTGCTGCAATCCTAATTGATTACCCAAAAGCAACACTCAATTTGAATACAATAAATAATGCACGTGGGCAAATTGAACCACTAGCCACCAAAAGCTGTGCATATATACACAGAATAAAGCCTGCTCCACTTTACTTATTACACACAAACACGCATACGAGAGTTTCTGCAACCACAATCCATTGAAACCAAAATCATACTGACCTGATCCTGAGGCATTGGCATGACTATCAATTATCGGATGAATTGCAAATCCTTGCTATAAATTTGTCAAACTTTGATGTGTTTCGCATGCTGCTGTTGTTGTTTTTGTTGCAGTGTATACATTGAGAAAAAATACAATAAGATGCTGGTTAAGTCAATCAGATTTTTTAATGATTTCGCGCAAAGCGAAAATGTTGTAGTGCGGATCAAACTCGTACAACCATAGTATACTTTACTTTTTAAACTTCAAACTATGAATTTTAATTCGATGTACTTTTTTCTGAGTGTAGACCGTAGCATAAGACAGTATGCAGCACCGTACGTACATAAGTCCAAAACCAAAAATCAAAAACGAGTTTTTCGTTTTCTTACGTTAATTTATTTTATATGTTAACTTCGTAAAATTCCTCGACTTACTAACTAAGCTAACTCTAACTTAAAACTATTAAACTTCATGTTTCAATTACATATTTCATTTCTTGTTTCGTTTCGTGTATATCGGTACTTATGTATAACATATTTATAAATACATATATGAATTCAAGGTTGAGTAACGTGGATTTACACTTTTGTAATTCTTTTGTTTTACATTTGTTTTCAACTTGTTTTTATAATACAGGGTGTCGCTACATCACCCCCTTTCCAGTATAAAAACTAATATTAATAATATAATTTTTATGCGAAATTCAATTACAAAATTCAATAATAAAGAAAAATAAAAAAAAAAATATAATATAATATTTATTTAAAATGAACATGACTACTTTTAATCATATTTTCGTTGGTAAGAATTCCAAATGCGGGTTTCAATCGATCAATCGAAATTGATGAGTGTTTGCCATTTAAATTGACGACAAAATATTTGCGAAGTTTCTTAATTACTAAAAATGGTCCATTATATGGTTGGTGAAGTGGAGGTTTGACACTATCTACCCTAACAAAAACGTGTGTACAATTTTCTAAAGATTTTGGAATAAATATGTCATTCTGTTTTCTTATTTTTGGCTCTTTAGTTTGTAGGCTTCGCATGAATTCACGGAGACGTTCCACTAAATTAAATGAATCTGTTTCCGTATTGAAACTATCAGCAAAAATTTCACCGGGAATTCGCAACGCCTGCCCATATAGCATCTCCGCAGGTGAGCATCGTAAATCCTCTTTGTATGCAACTCGTATACCAAGCAAGACAAAGGAAAGCTCATCACTCCAGTTGGCGGTATTACACCTAGCCATTAGTGAAGATTTTAAGTGTCTGTGGAAACGCTCCACAAGCCCATTGGCTTGTGGGTGGTAAGCAGTAGTTCGGATATGATTGATACCTACAAGTTTTGTAATGTTGAAAAACAATTTTGAAGTAAATTGAGTACCTCTATCTGTTGTCAATGTCGACGGAACACCAAACCGCGAAATATATTGAGAAACAAAAGTTTTAGCTACTGTTTCTGTCGTGATATCTTTGATGGGGTAAGCCTCAGGCCATCGCGAAAAACGATCGACTATCGTAAGAATATATTGAAAACCACATGAGACTGGAAGTGGACCAACTATGTCTAAATGAAGATGTTCAAATCTGCCACTTGGAGCATTAAACTTTTGAAACTCTGTTCTCGTGTGCCTTTGCACTTTAGACTTTTGACAAGATAAGCAAGTCTTTGCCCAAAAACCCACATCTTTATTAATACTAGGCCAAAAATAACGCTCTGTTAATAATTTTCGTGAGGCTCGAACTCCTGGGTGTGAAAGGCTATGCAAGCGGTCAAAAACTGTTCTACGCAATGAGGTTGGTACAAATGGTCTACATGCTCCAGTACTTTTTTCACATAGAATTTTTTCGTTTATCGTTGGAAATGTTATAAGTTCAAGTTTAACCCGGTTATTTTTATTTTTGTTTTTTAAGTAATCTTCTATTTGTTTATCCAATTTTTGTTCTGCTACAAAGTTTTGGTAATCGATATCAGAACTGATCAAAGCATTTTCGCTGGTGCGCGAAAGAAAATCTGCCACAACATTATGCTTGCCACTTATATGATATATTTTATCTGTAAACTGTGCGATGAATTCAAGATGCCGAGTTTGTCTCGGACTTCGGTCTGTTTTTGAGTTTATTGCTGTAGTAAGCGGCTTATGGTCCGTATAAACAATAAAATCGCGTCCTTCGACAAAATGCCTGAAATGCTTAATTGACAAGTATATGGATAAAAGCTCGCGATCGAATGCTGAATATTTTATTTCAGCTGAAGATAATTTTTTAGAGAAAAATGCTAGCGGCTCCCAGCGTTTGCTAACACATTGTTGGAGAACTGCACCAACAGCAATATTAGACGCATCTGTTGTTATGCTTAAAGGTACATCCTCTATGGGATGTACTAATAAAGTGGCATTCGCTAAGCTTTGCTTGATTTTCTCGAAATTTACTTGGCAATCATTAGGCCATGTGAAGATTTGCTTAGATTTAGGAAGCTTTTGTAGATAGGATAAATGAGAGTATATAGGACTTAAAAAATCAGCAAGATTTGGTAACCATCGGTGATAATAATTCACCATACCAATAAATCTTTGAATCGATTTGATTGAGGTAGGCTGATTTAGATCTGAAATGGCTTTAACTCTACTTTTTGAAGGAAGAATGCCATCCTTAGAAATGAAGTAACCTAAAAACTCAAGTGAAGTACTCCCAAAAATACATTTAGATGGTCTAATTGTAAGCCCAAATTTCGACAATCTTTCAAATGTTAACCTTAAATGTTCTTCATGCTCTTTTTTGTTACGGCTGGCAATTAATATGTCATCTATATAGACAAATATAAAGTCTAAGCCACAAGTAACTTCGTTCATAAACCTCTGAAAAGTTTGGCTGGCATTACGCAACCCAAAACCCATTCGCGGGAACTCATACAAACCAAAAGGGGTTGTAATGGCAGTTTTGTAGATATTCTCATCAGCAACTGGAATTTGATGGTATGCCCTGAACAAATCAATTTTTGAAAATATTTCGCACCCTACCAGGCGCATGGTAAAATCTTGAATATGCGGTATAGGATACCGATCGGGAACAGTGACGGCATTAAGACGCCTATAGTCACCGCAAGGCCGCCAGTCTCCAGAATCCTTTTTAGGCACTAAGTGCAGTGGAGATGAGACTGGTGAAGAGGAAAAGCGGCAAATATTAAGCTCTACCATATGATCAAACTCAAGTTTTGCTGTGCGATGTTTGCTTGGATCTAGCCGACGAGGCCTACAGCACGGCAATTGACCCTGAGTAGAAATGTGGTGTACTACAGAATGTTTGGGAGGAGCGCCAAAGGAAGGAGCAGCAGTTAAGGTAGGATATTTTTTAAGAAGTTCAGTGTATTCGTTATCCCTTTCATATGCAAGGGGAGTTGGGGTATCATATGTCACACTGTAAGTTTCAATAGACAGTAAAGTAAGTGTGTCAATAATTTTCTTCCTTTTTAGATCAACAGAAATTCCGAATTTAGACAAAAAATCTGCACCTATTATTGGTCTATTGACTTTTGCTATAGTAAAATTGTATTTAAAATTTCGACGCAAACCCAAATCTAACTCTAATAATTTATTTCCATAAGTGGGAATATGTGTCCCATTAGCTGCAGCCAAACAGAAATCTAAAGATTGTTTGTTGGTTGTAAAATTAAATTTATCTACGGGTATACAAGATAGATCAGCACCTGTATCTATTAAAAAATTCAAATTACTTTTCTTATCTCTAACGAATAAGCGGCTGTTGCAGTTCAACGATCCACTGTTTGCCGCTGCGACAGTGGATGATTTTAGTTTGTTGGCTTGATGCCGTTAGAGCTTGATCCTACATAGTCACACGGAGTAATACATTTCTTGGCTTTGCTACCGAACTTGTGATGGTACCAACATAACCGACCTTTGTTTTGCCTGTCGCGGTATCTTGAACTAGAACGCGAATTTGAACGATAACGATTACCTGAGTTGAATCGCTTTCTGTTTCCTTGATTAGATTGATGTCCACGAAAATTTAATGACGAAATCATATGTTTGATCGAAGAAATTTCATTTTCTAACTTTTTAAACTGATCTACCTGACTATCATGGCTAGCTTGAAAAGTCTTCGATGTATGATTCGGTATATTAATAGCAGATATATTGCTAGAAGATTGAATAGATTCGTAAATTTTATCAGCTGCATCTAGCACCTTATTAAAATCAGAATCACCTTGGGGAATAAGAGCTATATTGATCAAATAAGGCAAACGAGATAACCATAATTTTTTAATCAGATCCTTGCCAACTGTACCTGAGTTTCCCCCCAAAACTTTCAACCTTCTGAAAAACTCACTGGGTTTGTTATCACCCATCTCCTCATCTGAAATTAATTTTTTGATTCGCCTCTCAATACTTAAAGAATGACGACTAAGCAAAGTCTTCTTTAAATGCTCATAAAGGTTTGAGGCTGGTGGACTTTCAAAAACATCGATAAGTGATTCCGCTACCTCCTGCGGCAATCCCGATATCAAATGATTATATTAAGTTACATCATTAGTAATGCTACAAATTTTAAACTGAGCTTCAATCTGTATGAACCACGTGTTTAATGAGTTTGGAAAATATGGTGGTAATCTAACCTGCACTCTACTAATTTCTGGATCATTTCCCATCTCTGTTTTATTAGTAGTTTTGCTAGTCCCTTCGTCAATATTTGTTTTATTAGTACTTTTACTAGTTCCTTCGCCAATATTTTCACTATCGCTCATGCTAAAGCAAAACGTTATCTGCCTCCGATTGAAACTTGCACTTTACACGAATTCACTATATATTTTCGGAATTGCAATAACTGGAAAGGAAATGATTAAGCAGTACAATGCATATATTAATTTTTAATGTAAAAATATACCACGCTACTTCAATATGCTAAAATAAAATTGTTTAATGAAAAGAAGTAATACTTATTAGACAATAATACATAATAAGTATTTATATAGCAGAAATGTAAAGATATTAAAATTCAAAATACTTAGATATACTTGGTGATGTCGTTGGTATGTAGTTTAAATTCGATGAAGAAAATCCAAAATTATCAGCAAACCAGAATTCAGCAGAATGACTTTTCCAAGCGATGAAAATTTTCTGTTATCATTGGAGTATATTGAGCAAGTTGTTAAAGATGTATATTGCCGTTTAGGTTTTATGTACTTTTATTATTATGTACGGCTTGCACTGCTTTTAAATCCAAAATAAAATTGCTCTTTTTGAAACAAATTTGGCAATTGTGCTCGATTGGGCACGAACTTTTTTATAAAAATATTTTAAACATTTGAGTTCACTTTGTTTTTTCGTTAAGAGTACTTGGAGATTTTAATTTTTATTTAATTTCCGATAATTTTTCGGAGTCGGGGTCACCAATATGCAGCACCGTACGTACATAAGTCCAAAACCAAAAATCAAAAACGAGTTTTTCGTTTTCTTACGTTAATTTATTTTATATGTTAACTTCGTAAAATTCCTCGACTTACTAACTAAGCTAACTCTAACTTAAAACTATTAAACTTCATGTTTCAATTACATATTTCATTTCTTGTTTCGTTTCGTGTATATCGGTACTTATGTATAACATATTTATAAATACATATATGAATTCAAGGTTGAGTAACGTGGATTTACACTTTTGTAATTCTTTTGTTTTACATTTGTTTTCAACTTGTTTTTATAATACAGGGTGTCGCTACAACAGCTATGTTGACCTACAACAGCAACAAGAACAAAGCGCTAACACAGTCATGGTTAAAGAAGCAAATACACTTACAGCGACAACAATACAATTACGAATTGCAAATTGTCCTTGTGGCAATGAAAATAATAAATTGCTGATTTGCTATTGGAACAGAATGTGCTTACAGAACGAGAATGTGTGATAAGACAAGAAAATGTGTAGTGAATTGTTGGTAGGGTGTATCGCATAAGGTTACGAAGGTTTTGAGAGGTGATAGAGGAGGCCTAGACTATTAAAAAATTGCACCTGGAGGGGGGTCTAAAATGTACCCCTGAGCTCTTACATTAGCTAAAACTTCACCATAAAAATGTGTTCTCTAAAATGTTAGGGTGATCTATGAAAATTTTGTATCTGAAACAAGCCAGAAAATCAGTTTTAACCATATAACCAGGAGCCACTTTTTGTCAGTTTAGGCCTTCTCTATCACCTCCTAGAAGCTTCGTAACCTTATGCAATACACCCGTATTTGTAGGGGGCGTTTTCTATTCACCTCCAAAAAAGACTTTTAAGTAAAGTTTTTTCCGTAATTTTAATATGTATACAAGAATAGAACTGCTTGTCAACACATTATTTTTTACTCACCTACATACCACCCTTTGGGATCTTCCATACAAAATTTTATTTTCAGTTCGTATTTCGCAACATTTATTCTCGCAGTGCCTAACTCCTTGCTAAGTTAATGATTCCCATTCCATTCTATTCTATTCTATTTTATTCTATTCTATTCTATTCTATTCTTATCTATTCTATTCTGTTCTATTCTATTCTATTCTATTCTGTTCTATTCTATTCTATTCTTATCTATTCTATTCTATTCTATTCTATTCTATTCTATTCTATTCTATTCTTATCTATTCTATTCTATTCTATTCTCTTCTATTCTATTCTATTCTATTCTATTCTATTCTATTCTATTCTATTCTATTCTATTCTACTAATCTGTTCTGGAATTTTCTCTCTAAAACTTAAGAGTCTAAGTCATAGGAGCATCAGTAAGAGTAGTAATGAGAGAGTTTATCTCTTTCATCATCAAAGGCCCCAATAAGCCCATATATTATGGCCACTTTTATTCTCTGGTGGTGGGCAGCAACAATAATCCTTAAAATGAGCATGGCAATCTTGCTGAAAAGTACAACAGCATGCAAAATTGAATTCTTCAGCAAACACGAAGATTTTAATATGAACATCAAAATAAAAAAAAAAAAACGAATTTACGTGACGCGATCAGGGCAAGAGGCCTTAAGTTATTCTTGGTCGAAATTGGGGTGTGGGTGTTTCTTGAAACACGAAAAAATTCCGAACACCAATATCTTTAAAATTTTATCGAGTTTAATTTTAGAAAGGTAGAACTTGAAAATATCCAGTCCTCTAACTGGGCTAGCCAGAAAATTCTCTAACATAAAATTTTTCTTTCAGTATCTTAACAATTATGTTTTGGGTCACACCATCACCCCCGCAATAAAATGGAATCCATTTCTACTCGTATACATATCACTTATCATTTATTTCCTATTAGGGTATTTGCGTTCATTGTAGATGTGTGCCGACAGTCTCAATATGTCATCAATATCTCCGTTGCCGTGCGCTTGTTTCCACAATCTGTGCAACATTTTTTTGCGCAATTTAACGAATCAACGTTATTTGCTACACAACATGGCAGCCAAAAAAAAAAAAAAAAACTTTGAACAAATGACATCAGCATAATTATCAGAGGAAGAAGAAGACAATGTAAGTAGAAGAACAGTGCAAAGCATCAAAGGAAGTGCAACACCATATGCAATAATGACAATAACAGCAGCAACATATATCGACAGTGCCAACAACAACAACAATACAGCAATACACAATACCATTATGTCAGTAATGTTGTTATGTTACATTCTGTCCAACTTCTCATATAAACATAAGTATATACATCTAACCATATCATCTGACAGTCTGTCAGTTTGTCAATTTTTTTTCTCGGCTGGCCGCTTTTCTGCTGCAGTGCACCACTTTGGTTGTAGTTTTTGTTTTTGTATAACCTTGGGTCGTTTTCCGCTTTTCACTTTTTTACGCCCATACTTTACCAATACTTTCTATGTATTTGTTACTCTCTACTACTTTTTATCATTGTGCTTTCTCCCTCTAACGGATGTTCAAATAAGTGTAAATTGCAATTTCTACCACTTTCGCAAATGGACCAGAAAATGTGTTTATTGGCGAAATGGTTTTTAGGTTTTAGTGCGGTTTTGTGTTGTGCGCTCGTTGTATTCACTGTGATTTGTTGTTTTGCACTTTATGTTGTCTGCGAATCATTGTAATTTTCCCTTAAGGGTCTTGAGTTTGAACTCAATTGTGAAAAAATGTTCATCTCTTTTTTTTTTCTGAAAATAAAACTTTATCTCTGATTTTTACTATTTGAGACAAAAATCAATAGATAGGCACAAAAAGATTTTAAACCAAAGTTCAAGGTGAAGTTCACGTTGGTATGACCTTAAGAAACCCTTGGGTTTATACCCAGCTTTTCAAGTTTCTTTGAGTATTCGACTTTTTAGGAATTTTTTCGAAATTTTCAAATTATTCTGTGTTTTTTTACCAATTTTCGGCTTATTTCGACTTTTCTTTAGTATGTAAAAATTTTTCGATATTTTCAGTTTTATTTGGAATTCGAATTATATGTGGAGTTTTTCACAAATTTTTGATATTCAACTTTTTAACATTTTTTGAATTTTTCATCCTTTACATATTTCGATTAGTTCAACATTAATCAAGCTTTTCACTTTCATCCAAAAAATTTATCTCTAAAAATTTGAGAGTTTTTCAACAATTCTTAACCTTATGAAAGATTTTTCAACAAAAGTTTCAAAATTTGACATTTTCTAACTTTTCCAATGTGTGTGGAGTACATTTAAACCAACATTTTTGACTTTTCCTACATTTTTCTTTCCCAAAATTCAACTTTTAAAATTTTTTTTGACTTCTCCAACTTTAAACATAAAACTGTTCGACTTTTTCAATATTATTCAACATTTGTAAAGTTTTTTTAAAATTTTTGGACTATTTAAAAAAAAGCTTGATTTTTCCGACAACTTTTTTAACATATAAAGACTTTTCTATTATTTTTCGATTATCTTTTAAAATTTTTTGGCTTTTCACTGTCTTTCCAAATTCGACTTATTTCATTTTTAATTTTTAAACCTTCACAAAACTTAACTTTTCTATTATTTGTCGAATTCTTAAAAATTTTTAAACTTTTCTTTAATTTTTAAACTTTTTTGAAACTTAACTTTCAATATACTAGTATTTTGATATATTACTTCCCAACACTTTCTTTTCGACCCAAGCCGATGCATAGAACGGAAAAACTTATCATCAAAAACAGATGACCTTTAGTGTTTGTTATCTGACCAACACAACAGAGTCATCATCAACGGCATCATCATCGCCGGTACGAAGAACGCACACAGAGTAATCACAATTTTCGCTTGAACCAACACAGTGACATTCATTGAGTGTGCCAAAGGAGTCAACGACAACAATCGAGATATGTCATTCAATCAAGTGGGATGACTGTGGTTCACCAACAGCAGCGGCAGCAGCACCAACAATTGCAGCCGTACAACATCCGCTTATAACCCAATAACGCCCACTTAATAACGATTCGATATATGAATAGTATAACATACAAACATACATACGTGCAGCATTATGTTATGTATGTATATCAATATGTTTCCATTGAAAAAACATTTCACCACATCGAATTGATCTGAGAATTTTCCCTTATTAAGCTGAAATGCTAACAGTCAGTATTCTAATAAAAACATGGTTGCCAACTCATTCGATGAATTGACAGTTGGTTTAATCTTTGACTTGCATGCAAGTCACTCACTCAACACTCATACTGTTGCGCACATAGCATAGGAGCACTCATACTCTTACATCTATTGAGATAAACATAGTCACAGAACTCATTGACATACACTTGTATACAAACTCATGCAAACTTATGCGCTGTGACAATCATTCAATCCATCAATAAATCATTTCAACATTCTATCCATTAGTTAGTTAGTCAGTCGGTCAATTAGTGCGCGAATGTAAATGTATAAGTATGTTTCCATTTGTCTACTTGTGAGAGTATGTGTAGCTACATATGTGTGCTTGTGATTATATGTCAATATTTAGTGAAGCATTAACGTATGGCATGCAGCAGTGCACTAACAATATAATGTAGATATATACTTACGTAGTTGTGAAACGGCGTGTCTGTGTGTTTGCTATTTTGTGCATATGTGTGTTTCTGTTTTTATTTGTGTGTAGTTTTTACCTTTGTAGACTTAACTTCCCTTTTTTAATTTGTTGTGCATGATATTTTGCTTTGAGGCAAACAAATTTTGTAACGAAGTACATATTTTTAGCAAGAAAAAAGTTGCGCTCGCTAACTTTATAAACTTTAATTTAAAATTTTAAATGTATGGCAACACTGTAAATTAAAATTTTCTAATATATTTTCGATATTTTAGTAGTTTTTTTTTAAAGCTTTAAAATTAATTGCGCTAAACAATATTTTATCTATACTTTTCATATATGGCCTACGCGACGTATGAGTGATATTAATGTATACTATGTGTATCACAGCAAAAGCGGCTTTGCTCGTAAACATTTCTATTAGGGTGATTCTCCAAAAAATATACCATATACAATGTCTCAGGGCTCTAAACCATGTTTAAATATAAAATTTGATATTTTAACTATTTCATACAGTTATTTAATAAGAGCTTCCATACGATTAGCTTAGAAAACAAATAAATTTTTAATATTTTACGATGAAATCATAACATAGAGTGTTAAAAGCTCATTCTCCGTTCTGTACCTAACCGCTTCCTACTTATTTCCTAAAAAAGACTTATACGACATTGTTGGTATGAGAAAGAGCAGATTCAATGTTTGTCAGGAGTCAGTTTTGGTTTTTCGATAGTGAGTGTTCGTGTGTTTTTTTTTTAAAAAAAAGTAAAAAAATTTTGTTAAGAACGCAAGTGTGCATCATTCTCTGCGCAATTTTTTTTTTATATTACTGAACATATCATTTTATCTTTATAAAATTAAATCAATAAACACTAAGAGAGGCACCAGTTTCAACATTTAAAAAAAAAATATCATTTCCATTGTGATATTACTGTTTTTTCAACATATCGTCATTCTCCGTTTAATCATTCTGCGTTATTTTTACAACATTTTATCATTCTCCGTTTAGGAACCCTCCACCTGTTTTTTTTTTTTTTTTTTTTTTGTAAGTTTTGCTTAAACTATTTATTTAAAAAATAAAAATCCTTATAAAAGTCCAACATAAATTTTTAGAGTTGCCACCTGGTTATTTTCGAAAATCTTATATAATTCTTACTTTTTTTGACTTAATTGAAATTTTGGGATTCAGAAACGCTCAGATAAACTTTTTTAAAATTTTTCAAAACTTTCGGTGTTGCCACCCAGTTTTTCTTAGTTTTGCTAAAACTATTTACTTAAAAAATAAAAATTTAAACTTAGTCTTAAAACAATTAAATAAACTTTTCTTAAATGCAACATAAATTTTTAGGGTTGCCATCTGGTTTTTTTTCTAAAATCTTATTGTATTCTTTTGTTTATTAACTAAATTAAAATTTTTGGTTTTAGACCCGCTCAGAAAAACTTATTTGAAGTTGCACAAAAATTTTCAGGGTTGCCACCCAGTAATTTTTTTTTTTTTTTTTTTTTTTGTAGTTCTGCTTAAACCAATTTTCGGTTTGATGAGTTTTGAACGATTTAAGCGTTTTAACGATTTTCATGTTGCTATAGCCCAAAAAATAATAATTTTGTGAGTGTTATTTTCTCCGGAACTATCATAATTTTTTATAAGAAGAAACATGGGAAGAGTTCGTTGTGAAATTGTGTGCGGTAAAAGAGTTATATAAGTTCAAATTTCACGAATATCAGGTTTTTGCAAATATAAATATCACTAACGAGTACTTCTATAGAAAAATATAATTTTATTACTAAGAAAAAGGTTCTCAAATTTTTTCCTTAGAATTTACCGTATCGGAGGGTATAGATTTTAGCGCAGATTCTATGTGAAAATTACTCAACTTTCAGGTCAACCACCATAGATCTTACTTAGACTTTCGAGTACTTTAATAAATTTGAATTTCGTTCTTCTAAATTTTAGCGAAAAATGTATATACACAAATTAAATTAAAAACAAAAATTTACAACCAACTGTTTGGGACAAACTGAAATGATAGTATTCTGCGGACAATATAAAACTTTTCACAACTTTCATATACCTTTAAAATATTCCAAAAGATACATACGTGGCACATGAGAACAATTAAGCGCTATAAAAACAACAACCGTGGAAGTCAAATAAATCAACATAATGACAGCCATTCATCACAAGTAGCCAAAGGATATGTTGCTAAGCACACGCAACACTTGTTGTGTAGGTGTTAAGAACAAAGTCAAAAGAAAACAAAAAAAATGATAGTCAAGCAAAGCAAATACTTAGAATACGAAAAAAAAAACCTCGAAAGAAATACTGCACAGCAATTCTGTTTTAATCGAAAGCGAAATTGTGAAACTTCGCTTCACACCAACTCAAACAAAACATAAACTTGGCTAAAAAGCGCAAATACACAAAATGACAAACAGACAAGAAAGGTAGTAGATAAATAATATCGTAGACACACAAAGAAATAAGAAAAATATTGCGCATGTAGTAGCAACAGCAAGGATAAGCGACAGCAACAGCTTATGTTGCTGCTGATGAACTGCTTCACTAAAAAGAAAAATGCTATGTGAATGTGCAGCTGATGGGCGTATTGCAATGACGCCCACCGCTCTATCTGCTCAAACTCATCCACAATTGACTGAGTTGCAAAAAGATAAAGAAAATGTAGTAAATAAAAGTAGTAGAAAAAAGTAGAAGCAAACAGTAACTGTCAGCATTTTAAGAGGATATCAGCAACACAATGTGAGTGCAATGAAACAACAATAAGCAGCAACAGCAAAAGCAACTAACATGAGTGTTTACAAAAACATTAGCAATTACAATTTGCTCGAGATATGCTGTTGTAGGTGGTAGTAAGTAGTAGCAAGGAGCGAAAAGGGCGGGACGAAGGTGGCGAAAGTGTATAGGAACAGCTTAAGCGACAGCAACAGCAAAAGCGACTTAATGCAGTGGCATTAAGTGTAACTCAACAACACCTTCAGTTGCAATCAACGTTAGCATTGTGCAGATTGTAGAAGACATGGATTATTTACAGGAGAGCAAAGCGATTTCAGGTTGGGAAGACTGACGCAAATGATTGTGCATGCAATGCAATGTTGCTTACATCTTAAAGTTGACTTAATGCGACTGAAGTGAGAAACTTGCTAAGGATCTCAGCTAAAAGAATATTTTTGAAATACACACTTTATGTTCACGATTTAATCCTACTTAACACGTATTTCATTAGAAATTTGTTGTGTTCCATTTTTTTTTTTAAAAAATATCATCCCATTCATTATTAGCGGTTGCAGCATTAGCTCAGCAATATTGTCAACAATATGAGTATTTCATTTATTCATCAGTAGCATGAACATCGGCATTAATGTACTCAACATCTGCAGTGCTAACAATAGACAGTTTTGGCACTTTAATCGACATATTGCAGCTAAAGTTATGCTTAGCGGTCTGCTCTTTGATAATAATACATATGCATATAGGCCATAATATATACATTACTCACGTCTAAATTTACAATCGCCCTCTTATAAGATATTTCTTTTTTGCTTTCTTAATATGTGACTACATTTTTTTGTGCACATCGGTACATGCACTAAGATTTTAAAGTCCTGGATGTTTTCTTGTGTAAATGTAGTATTTTGTAATCCCTTGCTTTTATTTGAACACTTTCTTTAAGATTTGTTCCTTTTAATGTGCAAATATTTAACTTTTTTTCATGCACAGCCAAATATATATCAAGTACGCTTAGCTACGCAAGCATTTATCTCAATATTTTAGCAAATGAACTTGAAGATTTCTGTAATTTTCATTTCGATTCCTATATAATTAGAATTTAATACATTTTTTTCAGCCAGGATATTGGCCAAACATTTTATATTCGTATTACCGAAATAACTCATAGTAAAAAATAATTAACAGAATTTTGTTTTGAGGCCACATTATTCGTGCACAATAAGAAATTTGGCAAAATTAATTGGTTTTCATTACAGAATTAAGTCAAAAATAGTAAGTATTTTAAAGGTTAGTTTAGAAAAATAATTCATTTGAAAAATATATGCATATCTTTAAAATAAAATCTTTTTCATTCCACCGAAAACTTTTCAGAACTGTGGACATTGTCTATTTGCATTTAAACATTTGAGAGTATTTCCTATGATTACTTAAGAAAATGTTGTGCAGTTAAGGCATTTGTCTGAATTCTGTATTCATTAGCTTATGACCAGTTTTTTTCATGCACATTTATTTTCATATAGAAAAATATTTAGAAATTTTTGAAGAACATTGCAATGAACAAATTTCATTCGATTTCATTGATAAACTAAGAAAACTGTAGTGTACTTTAATCAAATAGTTTTTTTTTATAAAATAATCATGATAGAAAAATATGTGTCTATTAATTTGCGACTACATTTTATCGTGCACACAAGCAAAACCACCAAATATAATGCTTTCTTAATGTTCTATTGCAACAATAGTAGTGAAGTATAGTAGTTTATAACTTACATGACCTTATTTTTTTGTGCACACGTAGGATCAATTCAAAATATTAGTTTTTAAAGTTTTCTAAAATTTATTTTAACAACTATATTGGTTCCAATTTTGGAAGAACTTTTCTTACTATGCAAGTTTTATAAACCTTCAAATCTGATGTATATGTCGCCAATGAAATATGGCGAATTACACTTGTAATGCGCATGACAAATGGGTTCAAATTAAACTTTTATGTCCTTGTGTCCATCACCGAGGTTTCTTTTCTCACTTCAGTGTTGCAGTTTTGTGAACTTCTTCATTCAGTTCGAGATATTTTGTCTTGTTCATTAACTTATATGTGCATGGAAAAAATATGAATAAATCAATCAATCAATCAACTTATTGTTAAAAACTTTAGCGACCAAAATTTTTCGTGCACATTACAAAATCATCCTCATTTTGTTTGTGAAATATTTTCTTAAGCAATTATATTGAAAATAATAATATCCTCTCATTGTTCTGACCAAGTTTTTTCATGCACAATTTAAAAGGCTTCTTATATTTAGAGTTGGCTTGCGAAAATATTTTTTTTTTTTTGTGTAAAATTAGCAAGTTTATTTGTACCAACACTGTCCGTATATTAATCGTCAACAGCGCCATCTTCAACAGAAATTTTTTATGTTGATTGTCATCATCTTCATCATTAACAGCTTTCATCTCTACTTTTGTTTTGCATTTTTGTTGTCGTCATCGTCAACGTCGTGTGTTTTCTCAAGTGTTGCTCATTTCTTTCTTTTGATTTTCTTTTCTTACGGTTTTTCCATGGAGCTCACGTCGTCCTCCACTTACGTGGTTAAGGACTTTGCTTATTTTTTGCATCCTTATCCCCCCTATCCCCCTACTTCTTTTTTGATGCCTTTTATTTTATTTAGTTCTTTGCTTTCTATACTTAATTCCTGTTTTTCTTTGTACACTTATCGTGGTTTTCGTTCTTAATTTATACTTTGCTTATAATTTCTGCAATTGTAGTTGTGGTTGCTCTGATTGTTCTGTTCTGTAGTACCTGTAGTTGTTGGTTTTTTGCCTTTTCTCTGTAAGTGTTTGTGAGTGCTTCCTTGAAAGCCATATTGAGCACAATTGCGGCTTAATTGTTGTATTTATGAGAAGAAGTATTTTTTCGTTTTCGCTATAAGGCAAGGACATTCTTTTACAAAAGGCTTAATAAGTAAATACGTGCAATTTTTGTTAAAATAAAGAAATATATGAAACAAATATTTGATTTTAGTATACCAAACAATTGGCATTTTTCTTTACTGATAGAAAAGTTTTTTTAATTAAAAATTCTTTTTAATTTAGTTTTGTCATTTAATATAATAATTATGATCTAATATTTTTTTATTTTTTATTTGCAGGTCAGTACCTTGACGTCTATTATCTAAAGATCTATAAAAATCGCTCATAGCTTAAGCCCATTGAAAGAAAATATCGATTAATAATCAACTGGATGGAAACAATGGTAAATACTTAAAAATTTTAAATAATTGTAATAGAAAACATCACAACAAAAACTAGATAATTATAGAACTTCTGAGTTTTATAATGTTAAAAATAGAAAAAAAAGATTAATAACACATTTTAGAACAATGAAAATGAATTTTTGCTGAAATAAATTATCTAAGCTAGAGTTTTTTGAAATTTGTAAAATTAGGAAAAAAGATATAAATACACTATTATCAAAAAATCGAATTAAAATGTTCATCCTTCGTCACACCACAAGACTATGTGTTATATGAGTTCCAAATATTGCAGACTCTCTTGACCCATCAAGGTAGTTGATAATAAAAATAAAAAGTTAAGAGAAAGAAAAAAATTAATTGGCAACATAAAAAAAGCGCAGACAAGCAATATAAGAAGGACAACAATTTGCATACAACAACGAAAAAAAGTACCTAAACAATGTTGCTGACGGCCTTAATACTTTACATAAAAGCAATATAACAAGAAATGCCAGCAAAAAGATAAGTCACAGGCTAAAAAAATAAAATAATGGAGGCTGACAAATACGAGGCGAAAATATAAGAAAAATATTGAAGTAGATAAAAAGAAAAGAAAGAAAGATGTTGCTCTCAATGAATAGCAGACCAACAAACTAAGTAAAGTGGTATAATAGAACAAGGACAAATAATTTATGCAGAAATATATATGTTGTATATCAACTACTCTAAGCAATAGATTTGAAAATAAATAATGTGCTAGAGGCTTAAAAGAATGTTTGAGATATGCAAAAACCTTATAAATCATTATAATAAAACTCACAATTTATACTTTAACGAGTTTTTGAAATTTAGTTAATAAAATTTTATTCATTGCATACGCATACAGGGTGTATCGCATAAAGTAAAAAAGTTTCTGGAAGGTAGTAGAGGAGGCCTAGACTAACAAAAACTTGCATCTGGGGGGAGGGTGGTAGTCTAAAATGTACCCCTGAGGAGTTATAGGGTTAAAACTGATTTTTTGTGTTATTTTACAAAAGAAAAATTTCTTGGATCACCCTAACGTTTCAGAAAAAACATTTTTAAGGTAAAGTTTTAGTTAATTTTATGAGCTTTCAGATCATGTGTATGATTTATAGGGTTTCAAAAGATTTCCAAAAGTTCTGGATCTTTAAAGTTGATATTTTAATTATTTTTTCCTATTTTTTGAATTTGGTGGCCATTTTAGTATGAAAAAGGTCCAATTAATGTGTACTTTTATTATTTTTTTTTTGAAATTTTCGTTCAATTTTCTTTAATTTAATGGTACATTTGTCACACCAACTTTTTAATTTGAGGTTGGAAAAAAATACTTTTCTATGTAACATATGAGTTACTCGCATGTGTTGCGCTGCATATGATGTGCGCAATAAACGTGCTGCCCTTTATCTACTAGAGCCTTCAAAGGTATTGTTCTTGAAAAGTTTTTTTTTTACACCAAACTAACAAATTGGTAAAACAAATGGGCAACCAAATAAAAGAAAATTAAACGAGAATTTCAAAAAAAGTTATGAAAAGATATGTTAATAGGACTTTTTTCATACGAAACTGGCTGCTTAAGCCAAAAAATAGGATAAAAAAATTAAAATATCAACTTTGAAGGTCCAAAACTTTGCGAAATCCTTTAAAGCCCTATAAATCATTTCCATTATTTGAAAGCTCATACAATTAGTTAAGATATTGTCATAAAAATGTTTTGTCCAAAACGTTAGATTGACCCAAGAAATTTTTTCTTGTAAAACAAGCCAAAAAATCAGTTTTAATCCTTTAACTCTTCAAGGGTAAATTTTAGACCCCTCCCCCAGGTGCAATTTTTTGTTAGTCTAGGCCTCCTTTATCAACTTCTAGAAGCTTCGTAACCTTACCAGATACACTCTATTTAATAGAATATGTATTCGCAAATTTTCTTTAAGAAATCCCATTTTAATTATAAATAAGAAAAGTATCTTGAAATACTTATTAATGTTTAAAAATTTTAAATTGTAGGAAAACTATCAATCATGCCTATTATTGAAACCGGCGGATCTAGTGCGGAGAGATTCGTTCAGAAAATGATATTATTGAAAACGCTACATGGAATCGTGTGTATTCGTTGGAGTCGGTAATACAGTTTGCGGATAAGACAGCTATTACTGAAACCGCTTGTGAAACGTATTTCATTCAAATTATAGTGACTGCCATCCGCATTAAAAACGTTGCGTATTTGTGTAAAAAAACAAGCCGTAAATTAAAAAAAGAAAAAATTACTAATTGCTACTTCAAATACATGATCGAAATTATTAAATTCCTGCGAAACGCATAACAACAAGGAAGCGATTTGAGCTAATTGTTGAAAAAATAACAAATGATTTTCCAAAATGTTGAGCACCAACGCCAGCACAACAGAAATGTTCGATTGGGCCATCCCTACCTCGTAGTCTTTCCCAACACCGTTTTGGTAACCACCTTTAGCCCAAAAAGCATAAGGTTGCTGACAGTTTCAGCTCTGAAGATAACGCTGATTTCCTTACAGTAGGCAAGTTGGTCTTCAGAATACTAAGCACGTATTCAAATGCCGGTTTGCTTAGACGAAATTGCTTTAAAAATCTGTTGGGGAAAGATTCACTTCAAATGTCATCTATTGCAAATAAATTTTTTAACTTACGATGCATTCGCCTGCTGAAGAACGTCTTCACTGTTATTTCTAATCACTTTTCTTGTTTCCCTGCTATTGGTTTCACGATTAAAATCTTACAAATGTGCTAAACTGTCCATGTTTCGATAAATATTGTTGAATTTTATTTATTTTTAACTTTCAGAATGACAACTATTTATAATTTGACAGTTAGCACTCGTTCTATTTCAAATGTCGTTAAGGCAGTTATTCGTGCGGATTCAATAATATGTCTTACTACTCGCTGCGGATGGCTGCGGATCGGATAAACTCACGCGAGCTTAGATCCGCCGGTTCCAATAATAGGCATGAATATAAAATACCTGAAATGAGTAATATCATAATGATAGTTTGAGTGTCTTCAAAATGGATCATAAACCAAAAATCATAAAAAAAAACAATTCTAATGTTAAAAATCAATCGTTATATTTCAAAGAAATCCGACTGCATAAATGCTGTATGAAAACATGTTACATTACGTTCGAAAATCCGTCTAATAACTCATTGTGTTAACCTGAAAACAATACGGATTGCCCCGTTATTACCAAACAGACCTTGAGTCTCTGATGAACATGGGAAGTTCATAAGTTCTAATGATAGACTCGAAGACTATCCAGAAAGTAATCCGTCAAACCCAAAAATTTACTCTTACACTTTTAAGGAATAGAATCATATGAAAAGTTTTGTAGCATCTTACCTCATATCGTCACCTCAATACTGCAACTAGGTTACTCCTGAATTATAATTCTTGGGATAAGCTGACTATGATATTCATTATGATTTGGTGTACAATGATATCAAACCTGTGTTCTCTAAAGTAGGACCATTGCAAAGTTATAAAAAAGGACTTCTATAAAACCTGATAAAATATTTTATCGATATTTTGAAAAATATATAATGAGATATAAGACCTCTTTTTGTGTAAAAATTCTCTAAAAACGAAATTTTCTTAGAAAAACTATCTCGAAAAAATTTACGGAAAACAATTTTTGAATTCCAAATGCGTGAGATGTTTGCCATAGATGAAAAAGTTATGTCATATTAAAGTTTCTACAAAAATCAAAGTCGACATTTTAAAAACTGATGAGGTATTTCTCTGAAACTTTTTTAAACCTTCCTTTTTCCTGATTTCAAGACTGTTAAATAAGAAAAACAAAAAAAAATTATTTGTGTGATGAGATAAAACTCTAATGAGAAAAATCTCTTGAGATTGAAATGTTATCTGTTGATGTAAGCTTTCTAAATAAAAATATAAATACAGAAAATAGCATTTAAACTCTCATGCGAGAGTTTTTTTTTATTTTTATAAAATATGCTTAAACAATATTTCATTAATGGAACTTCACATTTCAAGATTTCCAAAAATCAAATAACCCAACGACTCAATTACTGCTTAGGAACTATCTTCAGACATTATATATCATAAAGTTTTCATTTACTGTCTCCTTTGGTGTACGACATCACAACACAACGTAGACAATGATGCTGAAAATTTGCAAGACAATTTTTGAAAAGAAAACATAAACTCGGCATATCAAGAACAAAAAGGAAATCCAACAAATAAGACAAGGCAAAATTTTCAAGAAAAGGCGACACTTTAAAAGACGACGTGCATCAGATAAAATTCAATGCAGTCAAATGTATACTTTCTTTTCTTTCTAACAAGAGATGGAAGTATCAAGGGAGTAAAAATATACTGTTTTGTATTGCATTACATGTCTTGCTGCTGTAAGCACCATTAAACACTACACATACACATGCATACTTACTTACTTACAATGCAGGCATGTTGAGACACAACATGTCAAGAAACGTGCCAAGATGGTCATGTAAAATCAAGGAGACTGCAAACAATATGGGCCTTATTTGTTTATTTTTTATTTTTTTTTTTTTTTTTCTCAACTTTTCTATACAAACGCTTTAGTAGTTTAAGTCTGAAAAGGCAACATGAAAGAAGAAACAATAAAACATATTGTGTTAAGGACAAGTTGCGAGAAGTGTTGGTGTTAATATTAAATGCATAATGGAAATCTTCATTTAAAAATAACAAAAAAACATACAATATAAGTTTGAACTTAGTTTTTGTTGAAAATATAAGTTTTGAATTTAGGTAAATTCACAACATGCTTTTGTTTTTTACCAGTTCAATTAAATACAATATCACTCATACGACCCGTTAGGCCAAAATTGGTTTTATCTGTGTATTCTTCATCAGTTTCCTTTATTTAATATTATAGAACAAAAAACCCAATTTTACATAATAATGAAACATTGAAAAGTCTTGAAATGTCTGTTTCCTCTGAATCCTTGCAATCCAAAAATTCACGTTTCACCTTTAAAAAAAATTCATACAGATTTTATTTTCCTCTGCTTTACATCGTATTACCAGTAATCCAAAAATAAAGCCAAAGAATCTTTTGCCCTAATATGAAAGTAATGAGATCTAAAGAGATTTAAATGAAAATTAAATTAATATCTAAGGCAGAGGCAATCAATTTGCATACCCAACATGCCTACCATGTCTATGTCTACGTACGCAGCATTTTCATTTTTCGTTATTAAATTTTCCTTACAATTTTTTTTGTTGTTTTTTGAACTTCTTCTGATGTTTCTACAAAACAAAAATACCAACAAAGAAAAAGAAGAAAAATCAACTTTGATTATCCTGTACAAATATTAAAGTTTACACTTCCTGTGCACCTTTATACATACAAACACACAAATATCTGTAAAGAACAAAGCACGTAAAAAGCAAGCATGTACCACAAAATCACTTCCGTTCAACGGAAATGAATGTTGAAGAAATATAAAATGGCTGACAACGGAACGGACACAAAATGTAGAGCAAAAACGAGCAAAGAACTTTTGTATAATTTAAAAGATACTTGTACCTACACACATTAGAAGCCAACAAGAACAATAGCAACAAAGTCAATGTAGTTAGTTTGTGTAGCTGCCAACAGACAATTAGAAAGTTTTGCGCAATTTTTTTGCAACAATAAAAGCAAAACTGTGCAAGATGGCCTAAACCCGTACATTGACTCGTGCAAAGATCTGTGAGAAGTAGAACAAATTGAAGATGAAATGCTGTGGCAAATATTTGGGCATATACATAGGTACATGTTGTTGCTGTTCTTTTCTAGTTACTTAAGTAACAATGAAATGTAGTGTAATTAAAAGAAGTACCTACCTGATTGGAAATTTTATGTGTCTTGTTTCAACATGTTTCCTATAATCGAAATCGATAATATAATTCTCAAGAAATCTATGCTAAAAGTTAAACAAAGTATGCTTGTAAGTTCTTCTGGATGACGGCCTTAAAATACATATTTTTTTTATGCATTTTGCCTTGCTTGTGTTAATTGGTTGGGGTTTTCACAAAAACACACTGAACATTAAGCTCAAACTAGCAATGTCATCTAATACATGCTTGTCGTTGGCAAATCAAATGTTCAATATATTTATCATAGATCATAATACCTTACTGATGATGCACGTATATAGCGAAATAGTGTATTTTTCGAAGTCACAAGCACTAAAACTTTTTTCAAGGAAATTCAGTGAACCGTCACATAAAAATTACAGTTTGGGTGATTCTACAAAAAAGTAACATTCAATGTCTCAGGGCTCAAAACCATGCTTAAATTGAAAATCCGATATTTTAACTGTTTAATGCAGATTCTTAACTAGAGCTTCAATACGAATTGCTTGAAAAAAAAATAATAATTTTTAATATTTTGCTATGAAATTATAACATTAAGCGTTGAAAACTCATTCTCCGTCCTGTCCCTAACCGCTACTTAGTGCACCTCATTCGCCCGTTTTGGATATTACGTTATTTTCTTAAAAAAACTTATACGACATTGTTTGTACATATATTCAGCTACTGTTTTTTGTGTCAACTCTTCGAAAAAAATTTTTTATATCGAATTTACATACATAAAGTTGGTTTCTCATTTTAGACAATCTCCGCTCAGTTTTTCCTATTTTAAGTGTACATTTTTTAAATATTGAGTTAATAAAGAACTGAAAGTGAAGAGAAAGAGGAGATTCATTGTATTTTCTGCTCAGTCAGTTTTGGTTTTTCGTTAGTGGTTGTTTGTGTGTGTTTTTTTTTAAAAAAAGGTTTAAAAATTTCGTATAGAACGCAAGTGTGCATCATTCTCCGCGTAAGTTTTTTACATATCACTTAACATATAATTTTATCTTCACATAATTAAATCAATAAACAGTTAGATGGGCTAACCACCAGTTACAACATTTTAGAAAAATATTGCTGTTTTCATTCTGATATTACTATTCTTGCAACATTTTATCATTCTCCGTTTAATCATTCTCCGTTGTTTATTGAAACATTTCATCATTTTCCGTTTAGTAACCTGCCACCTGGTTTTATTATTAGTTTTGCTTAAATTATTTATTAAAAAATTAAAAATATCTTTTTAAAAATCCAACATAAATTTTTAGTGTTGCCACCTGGTTATTTTCAAAATTCTTATATGATTCTTACTTTTTTTGACTAAATTGAAATTTTTGGTTTCAGAAATGCTCAGATAAACTTTTTTAAAATTTTACAAAAGTTTTAGTGTTGCCACCCGGTTTTGTTTTTGATAATTTTGCTTAAACTATTTATTTAAAAAATAAAAATTAAAACTTAATCTTAAAACACTTAAATAAACTTTTAAAAAATCTAACAAAAAATTTTGAGGATTGCCACCTAGTTATTTTCGAAAATCTTACACAATTCTTTATTTATTTATTTATTCTTACTTTTTTTTGACTAAATTAAAATTTATGGTTTCAGAAAGTGTTTTAAGACAAAATTTTTGTTTTCTTCTTTACATATATGATTTAGGCAAAACCAAAACAAACAAACATATGGCAACCCTGAAATTTTTTTTACAGTTTTAAAAAAGTTTATCTGTGCGTTTCTGAAACCAAAACTTAAAATTTATCCGAAAGAAGTAAGGCTTAAAATAAATTTTTGGAAACAAACATGTGGCAACCCTAAAAATTTATGTTCTATTTTTCAAAAGTTTACCTAAGCGTTTTGAAACTAAAATTTTATTTAATTTTTTAAATATAGGTATTGCTTAAGCGAAACTTTCAAAAAAAACATGGCAACCATTTCTAGTCTTTGAAATCAGCTATAGAGTGGTCCTATATGGTTTTTTTTTTTTTTTTGCATAGTTTTAAACATTTTAAGATGACACCATGAAATTCAAACACAAAAGACTAAAAAAAGATTTCTTCGACAACATTTTGAGGTTAAATACGAGTTTTATCCACTTATTTCAATGGACTAAATCATTTCATTTAAAATAAGCTATCAAGTGGTCTTCCATAATTTTTCTTCACAAAAGTGTTGTAGAACTTTTTCCCAGTTTGTAATATTACCCTGTTTTTTGCCACTGTATAATCCCTCAAGACAGTTTGCAAAACACATTTGAACTCATTCACTAAAAATTACTTTTCCTACGGGGATTTTTTTTCTACAACGACAAAATCATATGGATAATTCAGTGCTGCAGCAGCAACTGAGACTAAATATGGGCGATATTCACAAAGGCGTAAATTGCAGCACTTTACTCAACATGAATGAAGGGGTGGCGAGGGGTCATAAAAGTAAAATAGGAAACGAACAAAAGGATGAATTGCCTAAATGAAAAAAATGGGAGTAGGTAAAGATAAAATGTAGGCGCTCTATAACGCTTGTGAAACAACAGACTACAGTTTAGGCCACACAACAACATGGATATGCTAAGCTCTTGTGGTAGTGTGGGTGAAGGTCGCTGCTGTAATTGATGTTTTAGTATGGATTTTAACACGCACAAACACACAAACACAAATGATATTAAACTGATATATTTTTGGCTGCTGTGTATACGTAGATGCATAAAGATAGGAAAGTTAGCATCATTGGTTACAGCCAACAATGAAAAGGGAAAAGGTGGAGGGATGAGATATAAAGCTGTGGCATAATGGTCTCAACTCAACTGATGTGCTTGGTGGTGCTCCGACGCTTTGTTATGTACTGCAATAGAGGCGTTAAAATTTCCCTTTTACCCAAAAATGTTGTTGGCAATAATGTTGCTGCCAAATGAAGTTTCCTGTTGCTGCAGATAATCAAGGTAATTTTTTTGTCGTGGGGCTTTCTACGCTTCCTGACTTGATTTTTGTTTGCTTATGAACATTTTGGGGTTTTCTTGTTGTTGCTCTTTTTGTTTGGCATTGTGCTCTTTTCAGATATTTTATTGGCCTCCTTTATTGTTGGCAATTATTTTGGAGGCAGCTGGTAGTAATGTGTTGCTGCTGTTGCCTACTGCCGCTGATAAAATGTGGTAATAGTTGTGCTGTAGCGCAACTGACAGCGTAATAAATCATTGTTACCTAAGGCAGCAAAATGTTGTGCTTTCTGTTTTATCCTTATCGGTTTTGGGCTTCATTTGATCGTGTGTTGCGGGTGATTAGTGCCTTAGCATATGTTGCAAATTATTTCTTTATTTTGCCAAGTCCTTGTAACAATTAAGCAACACAATTGTCGCAGATTGACATTGGCAATACATTGACATGATAAACAAATTGCCAGATAACCTTTGACTGTGAAAATAAATGCGGTCTTTGCAGTCAAATTATGTGCCAATTGTGGATGTCAGAAATGTATTGGCATCACAAAGTAAAGCAATATGAAATATGCTAATTTGCAAGTGTAAGTTGCTGTTAAACTTTGGGACACAAAGAGAATCGTTTTTTTTTTTTGGAATTTCTCCGGAAAAATACTTTATTTGCGACAGGATAATCTTGGAAATTTAAAGTACAAATTCTTTTCAAATATGACTTAAAATTTCAGTAGTTTTTCCATTTTTCCTTATTCAAACATTTTTCATCTTTGTCAACATTTTTCGTTCCATCAACTATTTTAACTTCGTCAACATTTGATATTTTTATCAACACTAGAATCACCCAATGGTCAAAATTTGACCACAAATGTATTAAATAATTTTAGAACTTTTTGGACAGTTTTAGTACTTTTTTGCTATTTGGTACAAAACAGAAAAGCAAATTTTTCACCCCTGGTGAATACAATGACAAATGTGAAGCGAAAAGAAAACAAAGGACGGTGTCAGTCAGCTTTTTATCTTTATCTTCGTGCTGTATCCTCTTTTCAGCTCTGTGTGACCGCGTATTTTGTCGTTGTTAATATTGAAAAGTTTGCATTAATGACAAAATAATAAAATAATTTTTTAGTTTGTGCACATTTACACAAAAATACCTTTCTTATAGTGTATAATTCAAAGTCGTGATCCATTTCTAACATAGTAAAAAAGGTAGGACAAATTTTAATCTTACGTATTAATATACCTACTATAGATTTAATGACTTTTTTAAAAATTTTCAAATTTTTCAAAGTTTTTTGGCTTTCTTACCATAAGTAACAGGTGTCCCAAAAGAAAGTTAATGTTTGATTAAAGTTGTGATCCGAGTACCTGCTTTGACCAAAGTTGCGCTCAAAGCAACGCTTTGGCTGTAAAACAGTGTGGAACGATTTGTAAGAAAAAAACGCAACGCGATCATAGTGTTAGCGTTGCGATGCTAGAACTGTAGCGCTGTGGCGCTTTGAAAATGTTTTATAGTGCCGTAAAAGCTTTGTTTTCCATATTTTTGTATATTTCCAGTTAAATTACAACAGAAAAATCAAAGGATAGGTAAAATAACAATAATTAGCTATTTTTGCATCATTTTATGTATTTGCTATATTTTGATTTTATTTCACATTTTTATTTTGCTCAAAGTGCCGACTGCGATCACTATATGCAATTTAATCTTTGCCACGCTTTGCTTTAAGCATAACTTTGTGTTCACGCCGCAGCCAAATAGTAGCAAGCGACACTTTGGCTTCGACGCAACTTGCACACTATTGTGAACGCGCCCTTGCTGCGGTGCTGCCAACAATAACATGACAAATACGTGACAATGGATTTTTCCATTGCCATGTCATTTTCTTTGTACGGTTCTTCTTCTTGTTCACTTCATTTTTATCGAGCCAGCAGCGTGCACGTCATTTCTTACTTAAAACTTAAATTCTTGAATAATTTAAAACTAATTAAACTTAAAAGTAAAGTAACGTATGCTTAATATTAATAAATAAAAGTTATAACGAGAAACGGAAAGAAAAGGAGTTTTAATTGGGACAAGCTGGTTGGTGCATATTATTTCTGAGACATTGTGAGACACGGTGTGGCGGAATACTTTTCCGAGACACATTGGGACACTGAAGTACACTTTAGCGACATCGTTGAGACAAGGTAAATGTTGGTGCTGCATACGACTAAGGGTGAGTCTCCCAGCGGTACACATCAACACTTTGCGCAAAGCGCGCAATCCGAGGACATGTCAACCAGTTGTCAGGCTCTTGAGAATTAAGCCGTTAGAGGGCTTTTCCCGGAAGCAAACCTTTAGTTTTGTAAATCAATAAATAATAAGCAGTTTTTCGATAGATACCTCACTTTTGTTTTAATTGGTACATTAAAAATCGAAACAAATCAAATCAAATTGTAAAAACATTAGAAACGCCATGCCAAAAGGCACATTTTACTAGAAAGTTTACAAACAGAAAGTCTCAAATTCATAGCAATAGCTATTATGCGACAATGTTACATTTCAATTCACTACGACAACGACGAACAATTTCTCAATTACAATTTCCTGCTCTCCATTTTCGTTTTTTTCTATGACAGCACACACACACATACATGTATGTATATGTATCTCCATGCATGCTGGACAAACATCAACGTTTCATACTGCATGCACTCTCAAAATATATGAAAAGATCCTTTAGCAAATCATATAGAATCCTGTGCACATTTACGACTTTATGGGAAGGATGTGTGCGGCGGCGGTGGCAGCCAAGCAAACATCACCCTTTTTGTTATTCAAGTTGTGGGCGTCGGTGGGTGTGTCCATTCAATAGCAGTATTCAAAAGGTATCAGCACAAAAAAGTTCACTCAGTTTAAAACATTCAACATGGTGCCTGAACACGTTCCACAATTGTACCTTTTGACCAGCGGCAAAATGTGGCCAAAGTGGTTGAATGTTTGTGTATGTTCAGCTGTATGGTGTTGTTGGTATAACAGTGTGTTGGTTTGCCGATTAAAAATGCTTAGCTTTTGATTTTACCCCCAACACGTTCACAACATCATCATTCGCACACTTTGAGCATTATGCACTAGCACGCAAAATGCTGGAAACAGCAGCGTAAATATTGCCTTTTTTCAGTTAAAAAATTTAAAGCAAAAAACCCTTGCATTCTTTTTGGCTTCGATTTACAGCAAATGAATAATTGATATATTTTTTTGTTGAATGTTATGTATGTGTAATACGTATGGATTCCTTTAACACCAATTTTTATTATGTTTGGCTTACTGCGAAATGTTTATTGATCAATCCATAAAATAAAATCCTTTTTTTGATTATTATGGGCAATTTTCTTAAAAAAAAAATATACTTAGATTGAAAAAGGTTTCTTCATGAATTTTTGAGAGCAACATTTGGCCTTTTTTAAAGAAAATCTTGAAGAAAACCTTTTAAAAAACCTTAAAAAAAAGATTTTGTAACAGATTAAGTTCTTACAAATTGTTTTGTTTCTTTTACTACTTTTGTCTCCTACTTACTTTTTATTTCATATCTTAATTAACATTACTTTCAAAATACAGATTTTAGCGGCTTTAAATTTCTAACAAATCCCTTTAAGCCCGCATTTTACAAATGTGTGCACAACAACACCACAGTAAATACACATTTTAGCAACAGCAATCAGGCACCATAATCCTCTAAGTGAATTCCTAAAATGCTCATTAAATTTTAATCCCCAACAATGGCAAACATAAATTTGCTCCAGTAAAAACATAGATAGATAGATGTGAATGTATTTAAACTATCGCTATATCTAAGATGAGACACTAGACATAGGGAGACTAACACACTCACACACAAATTTACTACTTACATATTTACCAGCATGTGCGATGTGTTATGCCTCAACACACACTTGGCGCAGTCTAACCGAATTGACACCATTTTCTATGTTTTTGTGAATAGCGATATTGCTATTGCTGTTGATGCACAGTGGAACAGAATTGATGCGTAACGCTATTCAGGACATCAAAGCTTTTTAACTCATTAAATTGTCATATCTCCAAAACTATGAAACACACAATAACTGTTGATGGCATATTTTGTAGAAAATTTTCCAAGCTACACATGTATACAGTTGTTGAGCTTTATTTTTATACCCTACACCCAAGGTATGTTCACTTTGTCCTCCCTTTTGTAACGCCGAAAAGAAGGTGCGGCAGATATAGGAAAGTATATATATTCTTGATCACCGTCACCTCCAGAGTCGATACAGCAATGTCCGTCTGTCTGGCTGGTTGGCTGAGTGTCTGTCTGTGGAAATATTTTTTACAGAAAAACTAACCAAGATAATTCGGTGAAATTTAGTACAGTGGCTTCGTCAAAAAAGTTAGTTTGAGGGATTAAAAATGAGCGAAATCGATCAACGGACACGCCTACCGCCCAAACAAAAAATATATTCAAAATGCATCTATGAGTATTTTTCACAATAATGCAACCAAAATACACATAATTACTAGGAATTGAAAGCGCAAGCTCTGAACAAAAACTAGGCAAATTCGGACAAGAGGGCAAAATTTTCAAAACACTGCACTGTAGGGTATTTAATGTTTGCCCAGGCCAAAGGTTACACCCATACTAACTTTTATTCTAAAATAACCGTTAGCGAGATATGTACTAATAATATTAATAAAATTTGATCCAGTGATTTCTCCAAAACGGCTGCTCTTAAGTTTTTCTGTGAACTGAATTTTGACTGAGAGAAGGTCCCAAAAACTTTTTCAGCAGAAAACCGGCCTTTTGTTCTATGCCTAGGTCTACGTCTGTCTTCGTTTAACACTGAAAAGATCGAAGTAATATAATACATCGCACAGAGGGGCAAGGAGCTCTCATATGTGGCATCAAATAAACGGATTTTCCCACTGCACCCCAATTACGCATATACATAATCTAATGATGGATAACTTAAGCTTTAAAAAAATCTAGACGAATATGAAAATGAGGGCGTGGCATCTTCCATACAGTCAAAATTTTTAGCACCTAGATATCAAGAGCACTATTTGATTTATATATATTTATACATATATATACGTATAATCAAACAATATTTCGAACAAATCTATATATAAATCAGCATACGAAATCGGTTCAGTCCCTATTTTCATGTTAGGAGCGACAATCCATAGGATTTTCTTTTCATTTGAAATGGACCTTGCCACGCCCCTAAATAAAAAAATGTTTATGAAATTTGGAAGGGAGTTCACACTAAGGAACGATAATATGACCATTATGTTTTTATGTGGGCGGTACCACGCCTCCAAAGAAAAAATGTACAGACATGATGAGAATTTGTTTTCTTAAGTTAACAGTTTGGTGATCCTTGTAAGTCAAATTGAGATGGTCGAATTTTGGCCACAAGGCAAACACTAGTACTAGGAATAGTATATAGGGTGTATCGCAAAAGGTTATGAACCTTCTGAGAGGTATTAAAGGAGGCCTATACCAACACAAAGTTGCTGCTAAGAGGGGTCTTAAATGTACCCCCAAGGTGCTATAGTGTTAAAACTGATTTTCTGATTTTTTACAAAAACAATTTTTTTGGATCACCCTAACATTTTAGAGAAAAATTTTTAGTCTTAGCTTATTGTATGAGCTTTTAGATAGTGTATATATTTATAGGGTTTTAAAAGATTTTGCAAGACCTTTGAAGTGGATATTTTAATTTTTTTCTCTATGTTTTGACTTTGGCGGCCATTTTAGTATGAAAAAGGTCCTATTAGCGTATCCTCTTATAATTTTTTTTTTTAATTCTTGTGAAATTTCCTCTAATTCGGTAGTATATTTATCATATCAATTTTTAAATCTGAGGTCAGAAAAAATACTTTTCAATAAGGCTCCGCTAGATAAGGGGAAGCGCACACATCTTACGCAGCGCAACGCTTGCGAGTTACCCGTGTGTTACGTAGAAAAGTATTTTTTCAAACCTCAAATTAAAATTAAGTTTATTCCAACTTTGTATACCTGCTGCGCCTGCGTGCATCGTTTAAAAGTTATAAATTTTCACCACAACCATATGAATCCGAAGAATTTTCAGTGCAGAGTCCAAAAATCTACAAAACTATGACCGAAAAGTAATTGATTCGCTCCAACGTATATAATGAAAAAACCTTTCAGTTATTAATCTTGAACTCTTTTCTTTAGTATGGTTCTAAAAAATAATATCCGAGTTCAAACATTACTTATGCACTGTGCGACCAACTAACGCTTAATTTAAGCTCGACCATGTAATGTGTAGCGCTAAGCACAAGGATCTTTTCTCTACATACATATAGCTCAACCATGACATATGAGTAGAACAAACTGAATGCTTACAGCAGCCATCTACACATATTCGCATATTTGTATTGATGCATATGTATGTATGTATAGGCACAAACGGCTAGGCTTAAATATTTCAAAAATGTCCTTCATAACACACAAGTGCAAACTTCAATATGTCAGTGTGTTTGCATGTCACCGTTATTATGTATATGACACCAACAGCCACAGCAGTAACCAATACACTTAAAAATCAACTCACTTATAACATATGATGATGGTGATGATGATGATGATATTGATATTTTTCAACAATACATACATGGATGGATGTTTTGTAAAATTTCCTTTTTTCACTTTCTAACATTTTTGTCATATACGCATACATTGACACCTTATCAGTTGAATAGTTTAAATAGTGAACCCTTGGCATGTCATGTCGTGTGTGTGTCATCACCGGGTAACCGAATGTCGATGACGTTGTTATCTGATATAAAATACTATCATCCTAACATGCTGCCGCTGTTGTTGATATTTCTTTGGCATTTTTAATTAAAGTGAACTTAAAAAGCTGCCTGTCAGTCTATCTATGGATGTGTGTTGTAAAATTTAATTTTATTTTGTGTGATAACAACAACCAAGTTTTTCAACCTTTTAGCAAAAATATGCTTTATGAATATACAAAATTTTGTTATGTTTTTCTTTTTCAATATCACAGCCAGAGCAATAGTCATTATTTTAAAATCACACGTCACCCACATAAGTGTATATGCAAGTAAATACATTCGAATATGTCGAGATTACCTTTGCTAGATAAAACATCCCATGTGGAAAATTACTTTTAAAGCACATCAACGAATAATACAATAGCACTTTAAAACTTTTTTAATATTTATTGTCAAATTTCTTATCAGATTATCTGAATGGTTTCAGCATTATTTTTTTGACTTTATGGCGATTATTTTTTTTTATGTTTTAATGTTTCAGCAACATTTTTTTGACGTTAAGGATATTTTTGTAATTATGTTGTTTCAGCAACATTTTATTGATTTTTAGGCGATTTTTGTAATTTTAATGTTTCAGCAACATTTAGTCTACTGAAACGCGATTTTTGTTATTTCAATGTTTCGGCAACATTTAGCTGACTTTAAGGCAATATTTGTAACTTAAATGGTTTTAGAAACGTTTTGTTGACTTTACAGTTTTTTATGTAATTAAAGCGTTTCACCAATATTTTATTGAGTTCAAATCAGTTTTCGTTATTTTAATGTTTCAGCAACATTTTATTGATTTTAAGGCGATTTTTGTTGACTTTGAGGATATTTTTGTGGCGTTAGGAAACAACGCCCAAGGAAATAACGCCCAAAAAATAATATGACGTAATAACGCCCAAAATAAAAAAACAAAATAACGCCCAAAAAATATGAAATAACGCCCAAAAACAAAAACGAAATAACGTCCAAATAATTATCATATAAATTTGGGCAATAATCAATTTGGAAATAACGCCCAAAAATTTGGGTTTTATTTCGCTTTTTTTGGGCGTTATTTCGTTTTATTTTTAAAAAACGAAATAACGCCCCAAAACGAAATAACGCCCGAATTATTTTCATACAAATAAATTTTGGGCGTTATTTCCAAAATGATTATCGCCCAAATTTATATGAAAATTATTTGGGCGTTATTTCGTTTTTGATTTTGGGCGTTGTTTCATATTTTTGGGCGTTATTTCGTTTTTTTATTTTGGGCGTTATTACGTCATATTATTTTTTGGGCGTTATTTCGTTTTTTTTTTTGGGCGTTATTTCCTTGGGTTTAAGGCGATTTTTGTATCTTTTATGGTTCCAGTAATATTTTGGTGACTTTGAGGATATTTTTATAACTAGGTATAGGGTTTCAGCAACATTTTATTGTTTTTAAATCTTGAATTTTGTATTTTAATGTTTCAGAAACATTTTATTGACTTAGAGATAATTTTTGTTACTGTAATGGTCTTGGCAACATTTTATTGACTGTGGGGATATTTTTGTAATTATAGTGTTTCAGCAACATTCAGTTGTGTTCAAAAAGATTTTTGTAATTTTAATGTCTCAACAAATTCTTATTGAGTTTAAGGCGATTTTCGTCATTAAAATGTTTCAGCAACATTTTGCTGACTAAAACGCAATTTTTGTTATTTTAATGTTTCAGCAACATTTTGTTGACTTAAAGGCAATTTCTGTAATTTTAATTGTTTCAGCAACATTTTGTTGACTTTACTTCGAGAATATTTAAGTTATGTAGTGTTTCATCAACATTTTGTTGACTTTAAGACGATTTTTTATTTATTTAATAGCTTCGACAACATTTTGATGGCTAAAGCACATTTTAATTAGCTTAAAACGATTTTTATAACTCTAATATTTCAGCAACATTTTGTTCACTTTATGACACTTTTTAAAATTCTTATGTTTCAGCAACATTTTGTTGAATTAATGCGATTTTTGTTATTTTGATACATTTAGCAACATTTTGTTGACCTTAAGGCGATTTTTTTTATTTAATAGCTTCAACAACATTTTGTTGGCTTAAAGGATGTTTTTGTAATTTTAATGTTTCAGCAACATTTTAATTAAAACGATTTTTATAACATTAATATTTCAGCAACATTTTGTTGGCTTTATGACAGATTTTGAAATTTTTATGTTGCGATTTTTGTTATTTTGATTTATTCAGCAACATTTTGTTAACTTCGAGGATGTTTTTGTAACTATAATGTTTCAGCAACATTCTGTTGACTTTATAACAGTTTTTGTAATTTTTAAGTTTTTAGCAATATTTTGTTAACTTTAAGGCGATTTATGAAATTTTAATGTTTTAGCAACATTTTGTTGTGGTTGAAGCGATTTCTGATTCAGCAACAGTTTTAGTACTTCTAATGTTTCAGCAACAATTTGTGGAATTTGTTGTGTTATTGTTGTTGTTACCAATATTGGAAGTGAGGATCTTTGCGCTGCACAATTATAGTCTCCAAGAAAATTGTTTCGTAGTGGGTGACTTAAAGTTTCAATATGCATGGTCTATAGGTGCCGAAGGATTATGTTGAAACATATATGTAAATACATGTGAGAACATTTGTTTGTATGTATGTATATATGCATAATAGTTGCTTGCCTTTCTAACTGCTTGTGCTGATTCAACTGTTTGTGTGTTTTGTCATGCCGGAAAATAAATATTTCCTTGTGTGTGATTGCAAGCGTGTGTTTGTTCACATGTTTACCTTATTTTCTTGTGTATTTGAGTGTGGTCTGCATAATATGTCCCTGTTCTCATTGATATTCATATCCTGAGCAGCTTTGCTGACACATTTCTATGTTGTTGTTGTTGTTCATTAGTCTTAGTTTTCTGTCGTTTTACCTCTGTTTTTTATCTTTGTATACTTATTGCTTTTATACATAAGAATATCATTGTATTAGCTAAGTGTTTGTATCAATAAAGTCGACATTTAATTGATTCTATTGATATTGCAAGTATTCCAAGAAGAAGTAAATTTATTTCTAATATCAAATAGATATTATCAATATTGGTATCTGCAATAATTGGTACTTTGTGGTACACTTTTTTAAATATGAGTCAGTATCATAATCAGACTTATGTTTTTTCAAAATGTTGAGTGGCTGAGTGCAAATTCGATATACTTTTGACCTTAAATATCAAGATTTATTAAAGTTTTAATTTATATTTTTAATTTATTTTTGAGAACTGAATTATTAAAAGCATTTTTTGAAAATATTTCTAGAGGATACTTTAGTGAAGAACACTTCCGGAAATACACTTTCATGTTTTGGTTTTTAAAATATAATATTTTCTTTTGAAAAATTATAATAATCATTTTATGAACATACAAATTGAATAAATATAATAAAAATAAATTAATTAACCCTTACCAGGTAATAAATTTTCAAGCGCTTATTTAATAAAAACGATATCAAGATTGAGAGAAAAAACTCCAAAGAAACTAAAATCAAAGTGCCCCAAAAACATTAAAAAGCAAAAGAGACACAGGCACAAAAAAGTTTTATCTTATGTAAAATTAGAATTAAATATGTAAGTAGTAGTGGATTACTCAACAGGTTAGTCACATTTTGCCCAAAAGCTAAATATTCGCATAAAATGGGTCATTCATTTTCATTTCTTATACGTAGTAATTTCTGTCGTTGGTAATGGTAAGGAAAAGGCAGGCAAAACTTTTGCTCAGCAGAATAATGGCACAGCACAGCGGAGCAGCACTGAAATAAAATGTGTACGGGGCTATAAGAGCCAACAACAGACAATTAATTAAATTCTTTGGTAGATACTGAAGATAGAGAAACCAAGTCACCGAACACAGGCGCACAGTAGTAAATAAAATACCAACGAATATAATAAAAACATTATACACACAGACACAAACCGAAAATCCTTGCAGGCAGTCTGGCATGAACATTGCAAATGTTGCACAGTATGTATTGTACATAGAATTCTTAAGAATCTGCAAAATTTCAATTTAGAAGACCATTCTATTGAATGATCCTATTTATTCAGCATTTTGGAAAATTTTTCGATATCTGGGGGATTTTTTCGCTTTCTTTAAACAATTCGTGACCATTCAAGCAATTCGTTTTGCAAAAAGGTTTTCCAAGTATATAAAATCGTACTCGTACTTAAGTATTTTTGTAAGGCCAGACATTATGGCATACCTTTTATTGTGATGAGGAATTTTTCATTATATCCATTTCGATGACCTTGACATACATATGTAGTAGAAAATGTAATTTTGCATTTTGTTAACGGACTTAAATCAATTCTGTTGACGATTCACAAAACATAATCGATATAAAACTTTTTTTTTTATTTAAGATAAGGTTTTTTTTGTAATGAGAAGAACAAAGATATCTATTTGCCAAACTTGCGTAACATGTAGTGGTCTATTTGTTTGAGCTCTGTTCTCAATGTCTAGTTATACCCAAAAAACTTTTAGCTTTGTTATATTGTTTAAGATTGAGTCAAAATTTTTTAATATAATTATATTTTAGACATATAATTATGAAAATATTTGCCTGGTAGTAAATTTTTCTTAAAGTGCGCCAATCACATAAGCGAAGATTCTCTAAAGCTTTTAGAGCCAAGCATTTTAATCGATATCTCGGCTTTACGAGTTGCATCACCTTCAAGTCAATGGATCACATATGGATTGAAATGTTTTGAGTCAAATTTTTTCAACTGAGCCATCTAAAACGGACTTTTCGAAATGTAAATTTTTTTTCTCCTTATCGGGCACGTTTAAGGATCAGAAATTTTTTGGCGTTTAAATTTTTCCAAAATTTTAATTTTTCTATGTGCTGCGTACAGTAGAACTTTCGTGAGTTGTTTTCTTGAATTTGCTATTGCTCAGTAAATACTTAGTGGAATTGAAAAATTTTTTTCTCAGTATATCCGTAAATGATACGCGCACAAACTTTAATGGCGTCAACATTTTGTAATTTTTTTTACTAATCAAAAATGCATTTTGAAATATGCAACTGCAAGATAACTGAACTTCTCATATGCTTTGAAAACAAAAACAACAAGGATATGATAAGGCAAACATACATTTACTTATCTACAAAACAAAATTTTTGTGCAAACCATTACTGACAATGCTATGAATATTTGTTTAATGGCGCGCAGAAATTTTTTATATAGAAAATGATATCTGAGTGCAACAAATTGAGAGAAAACAATTTCTAATGAGATCTCTATAATTGTTTTGGTTAACTTATAGTCGTTGAATCCGAATTGGGCGCCCAATTTTCTCCATCAGGTATATGATCCGTGCTGTCTTTGATTTAAAATTCAAAAAACGCTATTTTTGAACATATGGTGCAGATCCAGGAGGTAGTTTATTTGACTTTTGTCAACGTTAACGGATAGCCATTATCTTCTTTATTATATCTTACCTTTTAACTTTTTCAATCAGATCATTACTTTCTGAGATATCATTCTATGAAAAACAGGTATTTGACTGTGTACAAATTGATTTTATTTAATGTATGTAAAGGATTAAATACAGTCAAAATAATTTTACTTCAATGAATGCTATCTCGAAAAGTAATGATCTGATTGGAAAAGTTAAAAGGTAAGATATAATAAGGAAGATAATAGCTATCCATTAACGTTGACAAAAGTCAAATAAACTACCTCCTGGATCTGCACCATATGTTTAAAAATAGCGTCTTTTGAATTTTGAATCAAAGACAGGACGGATCATATACCTGATGGAGAAAATTGGGCGCCCAATTCAGATTCAACGACCATAAGTTAACCAAAACAATTATAGAGATCTCATTAGAAATTGTTTTCTCTCAATTTGTTGCACTCAGATATCATTTTCTATATAAAAAATTTCTGCGCGCCATTAAACAAATATTCGTAACATTGTCAGTAATGGTTTGCACAAAAATATTGTTTTGTAGATAAGTAAATGTATGTTTGCCCTATCATATCCTTGTTGTTTTTGTTTTCAAAGCATATGAGAAGATCAGTTATCTTGCAGTTGCATATTTCAAAATGCATTTTTGATTAGTAAAAAAAATTAAAAAATGTTGACGCCATTAAAGTTTGTGCGCGTATCATTTACGGATATACTGAGAAAAAAAATTTTCAATTCCACTAAGTATTTACTGAGCAATATCAAATGCAAGAAAACAACTCACGAAAGTTCTACTGTACGCAGCACATAGAAAAATTAAAATTTTGGAAAAATTTAAACGCCAAAAAATTTCTGATCCTTAAACGTGCCCGATAAGGAGAAAAAAAATTTACATTTCGAAAAGTCCGTTTTAGATGGTTCAGTTGAAAAAATTTGACTCTTTATATATATATTTTTTATTTTTTTTTTTTTTGTTTTCATATCACTGAAGACTCCCTTTTTGCGACCTTCTCCACATTTTTCACTTAAAAACTTTTAGCATATTCGACTATTTGAAAATTTTTCACTCTTTTCCACCTTTTGGAAATTTTTGGACATTTTTTTTTTTAAATTTGCGGACCTCCCAAGTTTTTCAATTATTTTCAACATTTTTTGAATTTTTCGATATTTTTTGATTTTTCTTACGATAGCAATGTTTTCACAACACTTAAAATAATTCGATTTTCATAAAGTTTTATCAAAATATTTTGAAATTTTTAAAAAATTATTATTCAAGTCAAGGAGCAAAGATTTCATCATATGAGCCGCTCACTGCACAATTCTATTAACTCCATAAAACAAAATGTGAAAAAAAAACTATAAAATAGTATACATCGTTTTTTAGATAAAGTCTTTTCTTCAACTGTTTGTAAGGTCTTGCCACTTCGTCTTGTCCTAAGGTATTTTTAGTAAACATGGTTAAAATGAGGAATAAATTTTAGCACGGTTTAAATCAAAATGACTTCTGAAAAAAACTTTTTATAAGTCAATGGCAAATCAAATTTTGTCGATAAATGGTGGTTATTTGTATCATTTTGAAATTTGATTAAATACCAGAAGCGTCCAAAGGTCACAATTTGACCACAAATATATTAAATAACTTTGGTACTTTTTGAACACTTTTAGTACTTTTTTTTTGCTAATTGGTACGAAATAGAAAGCTCATTTACTTATCTTCCCTAGTACAATGACAAATGTGCAACGTAAACAATACAAAAAACATGAAGTTAGTAGATACTATGCTTTTTTTTCTTGCTCTTTATGCTTTATGCTTTTTTCTGCTCTGTGTGACTGTGTATTTTGTTTTCTTTACTATAGTAAATATATACTGAAAAAATTGTACTTAATTTTGGCAGGCTTAAAGGCAATACACTAAAATAATTTTAACTTTGTGCACATCTACACAAAAGTACCTTTCTAATGGTTTATAAGTCAAAGTCGTACTCCATTTCTACCATAGTAAAAAAAGGAGGACAAATTTTTATCTTGCTTATTAACATATAGATACATATATTGATACTTAAATTTAAAATTTTTGGAAAAGTGAATTCCCATCTCATATTCTTTCGATATTTTCATTACATTTTAAAATTTTTCGGCTTTATTAATGTTAGATTTTCTATGCATACATATTTTATATCAATTTTTCGACTTTCTCACAATACTTTGATTTTTCAATATTTTCGAAATTTTTAATTATTTTTACAATTTCTTATTAAATAACATTTTTCGATATTACTGAATTTTTCTACACGCATAATTCTCCTTTCTCACCATTTTGAAATGTTTTTGTCCATTAGGTTAGGTTTGGGTGATGGCAATACCGCCACATATAGACCACAAGGATGCATAGTGATAAATTCTGACCATTATTGACGTATTTTTTTTAATTTTCTTAACATTTTAAAATCACACATATACTTTTAGACATTTTTAAACTTTTTAATGGCATTTAAAGACTTAAAACTATATATCCTGAGTTTCTCATTTTTGCCATTCTATAATATTTTTGAAACTTTTCGACGTCATTTAGATATATCCGAATGTTTTTTAAAACAGTCGATACTTTCAACATTATCAGCTAGAAATTTAGACGTATTAAGACCTTGATTTACTGAAATAATTATGAAAACTAGCATATGCTTCTTATTTTGATACAACTTTCATGTATGTCTATCCGAGGGAGCTCAGTGGGAAAAAGGTACTGCTGATCTAAAGCAATTTTTTTCATAATACCGAACTCTTTAAAATCCCTTTTAAGATTTATCTCTTGAAAAAATAAAATGCAATCACTTTTTACTGCTTTTTTTTCCACTGTCCAACAATCCAAAGGTGGTAGTTCTTCTAGTTGTTGTATAACTACATAGAGAAAGAAGAAAAAGAATTCAAAGTTTAACTGACTGGCATGTTATTTGCTTACCGTAGTCTGAGCAATTTTTATGTTGTTGCTGCTGCTGCCTTTGTTGTTGTTAAAGTTGTTACGCTACAAATAAATCAGTGCTTTATGAAGTGTGGAAATAAAATTGCGAGAGTGGCAATTTGATAAACTTTAATGGAACAACCCTAATGGAATGGAATTTCATTGCTACAACGTAATTTTCCATTCCAACCAAACAAGAAATGGCTGTAACACCTGAAACTCAGGAAGGACAAGTTAAATTACCACAATTTATAGAATTATATGAAGTTTATATGGTTCTGTTGAAATTCACCTCAAGAAAGGAAAAACATTCAGATGAAAATCTACTTAAGCGAGAATGTCACTCTTTCTACAATTAATGATACCAAAAATAAATGTTTCCTTGAAATAAATGTAGCTCTAAGTTAAATTACCCAAAGCTGTGCCAACGAAATGTCAGCGCATTATAAAATTAAATTGGATAAAAAGAAAAATCTTCCAATTCCAAATTCATGAGAAAAGAAAAATTTCATAAAATTCATCAAAATCAAAGTGAAGAAAACCACAAGAGTTTGCTGCCAAGCGTCAAAAACCAAAAAAAGTGATAAATGAAAGCGCGCCAGTGACAAGGACGTTACGTTAACAACAAACAGCAGCAACACCATGAAGACGAAGATGAAACTTTAGCATCCAGAATGTTGCAGCATTGCAGGTGAAGATGAGCGAACCAAAAGCAAAGTTAGCAATAAAAATAAAACAAATAATAAAACTGCAAAGATGAAGATGAATGTATAAAAGGATAACTTGAAATCAAGGATGCGCTCAAATGCAAACAAAAAAAAAGAAGGAGAAAGAAATAACCAAGAGTAAGACCAGCGCGTCAAATAATAAATGCGACAAGGAAATATAGAGCAGCTTTGAAAAGACTCAAGAAAGAGATAGCAATAAAATGAAAAATAAGTTCTAAAGATGATCAGCAATGGCAGCAGTCGTTGCAGCAACAAATGCACGACTTGTTGACCTGTTTAAGTAGCTCTGTGCTATAAGTTTCCTCCAAAACCACGCAGGAATAGAAAAAAGCAAGCGCTATGGTGATAAAGCAAAAAAAAACTTAATAATTCTTCTTCCAGAATGCACCACCTGGCTAACGACATTGTTCAACATCATTATGCCAAGAGATGTGAAACACTAAAAGGAACTGAGTGGCTGCTACTGGAAATTGAACTGCACAATTTAAAGGTTACTGCTGTTGCTGCTCGTTGGCAGTGTTGCTTGTGTCAAGGTGATTTGTATGACAGTCAATTAGATTTTCATAGAAATTACTAATGATTTCTTTATTCAGTGAGGAGTATTTTTTACTTGTTAAAATTTATGCGTTAGTTAATATTCAACTGCTGTTCTCTTATTGCATTAAAACCTTTGGATGATTGTTTAAAAAATAAAACGTTGAAGTGGGATAATTTCATTATCCTTGTAAGTTACTTTTTTCAACGATCCCTAAGTGTACTTTTCCATCAGGAGACATTAATACGCAAAGCAAAAACTTGTCCACCTTTTTCTTCTATGTTAGACATGGGATACAACTTTAAGTTATACACCATCAGAAAGGTATTTGTATGTAGATGTGTACAAAGTTAAAATTGTGTTAATTTTTTAACTTTAAGCCGGTAAAATTAAATGCAAATTTTTTAATGTAAGCAACGACAAAATACACGGTCACAGAGAGCTGAAAAAGGATAAAGCACAAAGAAAAAGACAAAAAGCATAGCACTGTCTTCATGTTTTTTGTTTTGTTTATACTTCGCTTAAATATAAATGAGCTTTTATATTTCGTACCATAGCAAAAAAAAAATACTTGAAAGGTCCAAAAAGTACCAATCTTATTGGGTGTACAACTTAAAAACCGGAATTTTTTAGCGAAATTTGATGCTTTATTGTGGAAAAATGTTACAATATATTTTATTCAAAGTATTGTTCATTGGAAGCTACAACATTTCCCCATCTTTCAGGCAATTTATGAATTCCATCCCAAAAAAATTGCGCCGGCTTGGCGGCCAAAAATGAATCGAGCCAATTTTCGATATCTTGAACTTAAGTGAAGCGTATTCCTGATAGGGCATTCTGCATCGATCGGAACAAATGGTAGTCTGATGGTGCAAGGTCTGGGCTATAAAGCGGGTGAGGCAAAATTTCCCATCCGTTGTTTTCCGTTGTTTTCCAGGTAATTTTTGACGGGGGCAGCAATATGTGGCCGAGCGTTATCGTGGTGAAAAATGATTGACTCATGTCTGGTCGCATACGTTGGCCGCTCTACCTAGATTTTCTGCTTCAATTGGATCAATTGTTGACGATAGAATTGAGCATTAATGGTTTGGCCACCTGGCAACAGCTCATAATGGATCACACCTAGCTGGTCCTGACCAGGACGTTCTTTGTCTTCGACATCAAAATAACCACTTTTAAACCACTCACGACAGCTTGATTCAGCTGGAGCATAGTCCCCATAAACTTCTACAAGAATGCGATGACTTTCGGCAGCTGTTTTCTTTGCAAAAAAATGACCCACTAGAACCCCCCCGCAAATGCTGTCTTTTTCTCCAATTTTCGAAGATATTCATCGTGAAAATAATGATGATGCACACAAGATAAAATTGTTTTGTTGACTGATTTTGACAGCTGTCAAATGTACCTTCAAAATGACATATATATAAAGTTCGAGCTTTCACGATATTTGTTAGTACGGACATCCACCGTCAAATTCCGGTTTTTAAGTTGTACACCCAATATTTAATACATTTGTGGCCGAATTTTGATCACTGGGCGGTTCTAGTTTGAATTATTATTCAAAATTTTTCAGCCACATCAGATTTCAAGGTTCTTCAGATTCAAATCTATAAAGGAAATCTTTAAAAAGCAAACAAGTCATTTTACATTTCCACATAAAGTTCCGAATTTAAATGTAAGCTCTTGTATATTGCAGGTTAAAGCAAACCCCTTGTTCCCGTTTAGTCCTGAAATTTTCAAAACTTTAGTTTTGAAACATGTCAAAATTTCTAATTGACACTCTCATTGTAAAATAAGTAAGTTTAATGCTTGTAACAATATGATGTTCAGCTTTTATTACTAACTACATATATAGTCTGGCAATAGATGAAGCATTTCATGGTCATGATGTCAAACAGCAGTTGCTCATTACTTTGATAGTTGAGATACAAAAACGGGGCATTACTTAAATTGGAACAAATTTAGTCTAATTGTGTTCGTAAACCTTTTTTGCAGGACAGCTCGTCTAACTTATTCTATGAAAAAGTAAATATCCCCCACTTACGATAATGGATACAACTTCGATAAAGTACAGAATTCAATTGTTCGAAGCATGCCTATTTGTTTATCTACCTCTTCTTTTATTTAGTTTGGTTTCAAAAATATTAGAAAACTTAATCGCTCAGAAACATAGTCTTGAAGAACTCAGCACCTAAAAGCTTGGAAAAAAGAAATAGTGTTTTGCATTTATTGTCCATCAGTAGCACATGTTTGTCCATTTTGAATCTTTGTTCATCCTGAATTTTTGCCCGTGTGTCAAAATATTTGAACTGAAATGTTTTCGAAAATTTTACAAAAAAAGGTAGTGAACACTTACTGTCCATCAATAGCCCATGTTTGTCCATTTTGAATATTGAATTTTTGCCTTGTGTCAAAATATCTGAAGTGAAATATTTTCGAAAATTTTACAAAAAAGGGTTTTGAACACTTACTGTCTATAAATAGCCCATTTTTGTTCATTTTGAATCTTTGATCATCCTGAATTTTTGCCCGTGTGTCAAAATATTTGAAGTGAAATGTTTTCGAAATTTTACAAAAAAGGGTAGTAAGCACTTACTGTCCATCAATAGCCCATGTTTGTCCATTTTGAATCTTAATCTGAATTTTTTCCCGTGTTTCGAAATATTTGAAGCCAAATATTTTCGAAAATTGTACAAAAAAGGGTGGTGAATAATTTTGTAGCCGTAATTTTAGCTTGTTTGACGAGAATCCTTATAAAGCCAACATTAATAGCCGACTGACAAAATTACGGTGATGTTTCGCACAAAATTCTTCTAACAAAATGTAGACATTTTGGTAAGTGAAAGTACTGAAAATAAAGCATCTCGCGTATCTTCCCTCTACTCGCAAAGTTATCTTGTTATTTTCAAGAGTATGTAGATATGAAGCTACAATTTTTCGCAGGCAATACCACACGCCTTGCTTATTTCATGATGGAAATGTCATATAAATGCAATTTTATTAATTTGAAAAGTTTTTTTTTATTTTTTTTTATTTTTTTTTTTTTCAATAAATAACCGCGAAACCACCAAGGCCCCTTGTGTTCTGCCGCTTAAGTTGAGGTCTATGATGCGCACACACTGCATTGAAACAGAGCACTCGCAAACATTCCCCCCGATGCCAAATAAACGACCGAACGGTGAACATTTTTGGAGAATTCACAAAACGTTAAATTGTTTCGCATGCAGCCAGTAAAAGTTGGATGCTGACTCTGAACTCTTAACTTTGTCATTGTGCTGACTTCTTGTCAAACCAATACATGCAACATAAATCCAAAGTATGAGTGTAAGTGAGTTGTTCACTCATTCGTGTATGTTTTTGTGTAAGTGTGCACTAAAGGATGCAGTGAGAGATTTTCAAGCAGCAGTCAATCCGCAAATCGATATTTCAATTTAAAAAAAACAAAAAAAAATGAAATCGATGACGATGCTGAAGACAAACACGCAGGATGTCAAAGCCAGAGGATTCGTCGTCAGTTTATGCAGCAACAAAAAATATGTGTGCGCTAAGGGGTTGCCAAAGTGACAAAATATGTTTGAGATTTTAATTTCAAAAAACTTTATGTAACAAAATATATTTCGAAGGTGGTTGAACGACTCTTTGTATAGAAGGTAGCTCCAAAATGCTATTCGAAAAAAGTTCAAAACTTTTAACATTTCCACAATGCTTGCAATAACATGGCAACCCTTCATTAGAAATACTAGTCAAAATTGATAACGATGTTGACGATGATGATGTTGTAAGCAACAGCAGCAGTAGCAACCGACTTTCTTAGAAATAGCGTACATACTTTCATGTTGTGCTTGGCTTTCTTCCTTGGTGGCAGGATATAAAAGCGGTTAAGGATATTGAATTCTGGGCACAAAATTCAATAAGCAATCATACACATAAACACGCAGCACACACAAGCATAAAATCAACAGTAGACACAAGTCACATTTGTACAAAAACACACACAAATATAATTCAACAACGTCAAAAGTGTCGTAGTATGACAAAACTACTATTCTCAAGAAGATGTGATAAGTAGTTGCTACAGATAGTACAATGTGCAAAAAAAGTATGCAATGAAAACGTATGTAAAAAATAGCAGTATTAAGAATTTATTTGCTTATGTGTGTATGTGTGTGTGTGTCATCTTGTCCTTGCATAAGTGCTAAAGTTTTTATAGCTATTCGCATTCATGTAAGTAAGCAATATGTATGGAAGGCTTAACACAAAAACCGGCATTAAATAGCACAAATGTGCGCTTTTCTATGCAATTTTAACTTATTGCATACAACCTAGTTGGAATTGTTGTATCAGGTGTACAGTTTTGAAGGCTTGCACGAATTTCTAAAATAAGAACAAAGAAAACTACGCAATACGAGGAATTTTCTATTGAATGTCTGTGTTTGGCTTTTGGTCACTTGTGGTACAAATGTGGACTTAAACTCCATGTTAGCCTTAAAAAATGGTATTTAATATGATAATATCTTTATATTGTTTTATCTCGAAATGAATGGATGGACAAGTATGGGCTATCGATGGACAATAAGTGTGTTATAGTTAGATTAGAGCCAAAAACGAACTTACAAAAGGCAAGGGTCAACATAAGTGAACAAACAAATAGTAATTGTGGACAAACATGGGCCAACGATGGACAACTAGTTTTATCCCTTAGACATATTTAAGCGCCAAAAACGAACAAACGAAATGATGGACAAACTTAGGTTATGGATGGACAAAAACATTATGATATAATTTTATCCTTTAAATTAACACATTTAAGGACCAAGAAAGATCAAACCAATGAGTGGACAAACATGGGCTGTCGACATATTTAAGAACCAAAAACGAACAAACGAAAGGCAAGGATGGACAAACATGGGTTATCGTTGGACATTGTTTTATCCCTTATTTATCATATTAAAGGCCTTAAAAAAGTAAGGGAGGACAAACATGGGTCAACGATGCACAATGAGTTTTATCCATAAGACATATTTGAGCGCCAAGAACGAACAAACCAAATGATGGACAAACATAGGTTATGGACGGACAATCAGCGCAATATAGTTTTATTCCTTATGTCAACTTATCAAAGAGCTTTATGTGAACAAACGAAAGGCAATGGTGGACAAACATGGGTTATCGATGGACAATCAGTGCAGTATGGTTTTATCCTTTATGTTAACATATTATAAAGCTTTAAGCGAACAAACGAAAGGCAAGGGTGGACAAACCGTATAATATGGTTTTAACCTTTAAATTAACATATTTAAGGGCCAAGAACGAACAAATTAATGGGTGGAAAAACATGAACTATCGATGGACAAACAGTGCAATATAGTTTTATCCCTTGCTTCAATTTATCAAAGAGCTTAAAGTGAACAAACAAAAGATAAGGGTGGACAAACATGGGTTATCGATGGACAATCAGATCAATATACTTTTGTCCCTTAGATTTACATAATTAAGAGCCAAGAATTTATAAACGAAAGTGAGGGCCAACATGGGCCATGTTTTGTTTTTTTCCTCCAAACTTTTGGATGCTAAATTCTTTAAGTTTTCCAATAATTTCTAAAAGAAAAGTGGTCAAGCACAGAAATTCTCATTGCAATTGAATTCTGTGCTACATTTCATTTTTCCACACTTTTTAATTTTTATTTATTGAAAATCTGTTGAATGCCATAAAAGGTGGGTAAAATATGGATGGCCATGGACTAGTTATTGCAATTAAATTACCCTCAAAATTGTAGAGTAAGGAAATTTTTTCGTCTTTCTTTTCCTTATTTTAGTTAATTTATTGTTTGTTGCTGTAGTTTATTAAAACAACTTCACAACTAAGAAACTCTATGAAATACAATTTGTCTCTTGTCAACAGTAAGCACTTCAACAGACCAACCACCCATTCTAGAAGTGAGATAACGATTCTGTATGAATTCCAATAACGCACTTCTCATAACTAAGTAAAAGAATTTACTACATACAATATAATTTACGAAAGTTCCAAGTGATTTTACTTAAGTTTCTACTGAATTACTCCCACTATGCTATCAACGAGTAGTTCATCGAAATCCTTTTAACAAATTAATTAGTTATAAACTTAGTTAAGCTGCACACCGCAAGTACATTAAAATATTTTCACACACAAACAACGACAGACACCAACAGGATACTCTTCTTATGCTCACATACATCACGCGGCATAGCCAGAGATACTACGCGCTGTGACTTTGTGCCTTAAGCTCACTTAATCGAATTTTGTATGCCAAGGAATTTTACTTTACCTTGGAAATTCTCATCTTTGCACACTCACAAGGAGAGTGAGCAACAGTAAAACGAAGAAGAAGAAGAAGAAAAACAAGAAAATTACAAAACAACCTTCGTGCAACTTGAAAGCGTAGCCATAATATGACATCACGTGACAGGTAGCAGGCAGGCAGGCATGTGCGGCACGCTACACAACTCGACTCGTTGCGCCGACGGCAAGTGAAAATTTTAATTGAGCGCACGTAAAAACATCAAGTAAGTCAGTCCGTCCGTCCGTCTGTCTGTTGGTAGCATAAGTGAACAAGTTACGCCCAAGACAATTGTTGTGTGTAGCTAGACCGAATGTACGCCCCCACTATGCCGCGTTGCAAACCTTGACCTTGAGCATAGTTATTGTGCATATTTTTTTTTTTTTTTCTTTTCTTTGAAATAACTCTTTTTGCTTAAGTGCTCTGGTCTGTTGTTTAAAATTTATTTAAATTTCTTTAACGCATTGTAGACTGTCAAGACAGGGTTGGTTTATAAGAAAAGTTAAGTTGACTATATATCAGAGACATCTTCCATCTATTGATCTATCTGTTAACTTATTTCTCTAACTATTTATCTATCAAGCTATTCAACTATCTATATATCTTACTAGCATTACCTTCTCTTGTGCAAAGCGCGGGGCATCTCTAATTAAATTATGCGAAAGAATGTTAATTGTCTCATCTAAGCATGTGGGTCGAATAGTTTCAGAGATATAAAATTTTTTTAGGGGCCCATTTTTCCCTTGGACATTATTTGTGCCGAAACTCTTAATTATGAATTATGGAAGAAACGACTCTTGGGTGAAAAAAATTTATTTAAACTAGAACGTCGTAAAAAGTCATGAAACGCGTAGAAAAAACGAAAAAAAAAATTATATTGGTTCCGGCATCCTACGGGGAACCTTTGGTTGAAAACTTTTTATTCCACTAAAATGTTGTAAAAAGTCAAGAAACGCGTAGAAAACACTAAAAAAAAATGTTTGGTTCCGGCATCCAAGGGGGGGACTCTTGGGTGAAAAAAAAAAACCGAAAAACGAATGATGCAGAAACACGCGCCGTACCCAAAAACCTATAAATATAAATTTTCACGGTAATCGGTCCTGCTGTTTGGGAGTCTATAAGGAACATACAGACATACAAACATTAATTTTTATATATTTATATAGACTAACTGACTTTTTAGCTAACTAATTAACTATATAGCTAACTAACTAAGTAACTAACTAACTAACAAATGAATTAATTAGCTTTATTTCAAATCAAATAACGATCTAATTAACTAAGTCATAAGCTAGCCAACTAACTAATTACCTACTTAATAACTAATTTATTAACTCACCAACTTATAAACTATCTTATTACCTAAGTAACTAACCAAAAAACTTATTAGCTAACTAACTTACTGATTAACCAACTACCTTAATATTTAATAAACTAGCTAATGAACTAGCTTACTTACTAATGAAAGAACCAACTGACTTATAAGCTTACTATTTACTTGGCAAACAAGCTAGCTTCCTTATTAACTAACTAAATAACTATCTTACCAAATACCTAACTGACTAGCTACCAAACTATCTAATGAACTTACTTACCAATTTATTAACCAACTAGCTAAACATCGAACAAACCACTTAACTACTCAACTGACTAATCAAATATCTAACCATCAAACTAACTAACTAACCAACTAATTAACCAGCTAATTCATCTATCTATTTACCTATATATATCTATCATAGTCTATTGATTAGGTTGTAAAACAACATGCTAAAAAGGAGGTTTATGGGTTTTATTATAGAAATATATCAATTGGTTATTGAAGATGAAAAAACCGCGGAGTGCTATTAAATTAGACGGTGGAAATCGGAGTGGGGGGAGTGCACCCTTACAGTTTTTTCAAAAAATTTCTAATTTCTGTGTTTTTTTTTTTAACCTTTTGCATATAACTTTTTTACGATCAGACATAAATAAAAAATTTTCGATTAAAAGAAAAAGTAGATAAAATTTCCTTTAAAATAATTTATTAAAAAATTTCTTAGGTTAAAAATTGACCGAAATATGGCCATTCGAACATGGAAATTTTGTTCATGCGGTTGGAAAAACAGTTTTTATTCAAAACAAAGACGTCTTACGAAAAAAGTGAATTTGACAAAAAATGCTTAGAATTATTCAAGGAATACATATGATTTTTTTCATAATTTTTGGGGACATATTATAATTTTTCAAAAATTGTTAAAAAAAAAAATTAAAACAGATTCAAAAAATTCTGAAAAAAATTCTCACGTATTTCTGGGATGATTCCAAGCATTTTTGCCGCATATACTTTTTACCTTGGTTTTGACTCAAAAGTTTTTCCGACCGCATAAACAAAATTTCTATGTTCGATTGGCCATATTTCGCTCAAATTTTGTCATAAGAAGCTTTTAAATACATTCAAAATTCAATTTTCTACAAAAAGTTTCCAAAAAAAAATATCGAAATTTTGCTTCGTTCGCTAGATATTTTGAAAAAACGGTGAAAGGTGCATTACTTCCCTCTCCGATTTTCATCCTTTTATTTAATAGCACTCCAAGGTTTTTTCATCCTTAATGACTAATCGACTAATTTCTGTAATAAACACCCTTGAGCGTCTTACTTCCTTTTAAATTGAGCTAATCAGTAGGCTATTACCCGTTCACCAACAGCTGCACTTATTACATTTGAAAAAATTAACGTCCATAATTGGTTAAATTTTAACCATAAGAACGCACTACAGCTGGCATTGCTGACAACACAAACAAATCAAAATTACTGTCATGCGTTCATTCTGTCTGTCTGTCTGTCCACCGCACGCCGCTATACAAGTGCAGCACACAAAAAGGCATTAAATTGCTGTTGACCGTCATAATCAATTAATATTAATGGTCATCAGCGTCAGCAACATCATCAATAACAACATTAGAAATTCAATAAACGCACGAAATACGCCGCAGTCAAGTGAAAAACGAAAATAAATAAACAACCTGCGTTTAAGCCAAGTTAATAAAATTATATACATACGTACATATGACAACAATAACAACAACAAAATGAAACAAAAACGCATTTAACGAGCTGCATTACCATCTTCGTCATAATGCAAAAGCAGACAACAATAACAAAAACAAATAAAATTCACTAGCAGACACAACACATGACAATCGGTGCGGCTGCGCACAAATTGCAGTCAGGCCAAGCAGCCAGCCAGCCAGCCATGCAGCGCGCCAACAAAAACCTGTCTTAAATAATTGCAGCAACAACAGATGCATTGCCGTCCATGCTGTTGTTACTATGTATGCAGTCAATGTTGTTGTCATTTCAAGAACCAGGTCAAGGTTATGTTTGCAATTCCTTGGACCAAAGTCGAAGTTTAAAGTCAAGAGTTGCGCGCGATGACGTGTTGCAGCTGCGGCAGCGGCAGTGAAACAAGTTTGCTCGCATGTTTGGCCATTTTAGTTTGAGTTTGAGCCAAGTTTTTTTTATCCACATGCATGTTGCAGGCAATGCAATGATGGCTTTGTGTTTGTTGGCTTTGATGTTCGTTGTATGCGGTGTTTAACAGCGCTGTTATGTTTAATTTCTAAAGAAAACAAAACTTTTTTTTCCCCCCTAAAATAAATATGTATTGTTAAAGTTTGCTCAAAAAAATACCTACTTAATATTTTTATTACTTTTCCATTTTTTTTCCATTGAATTTACACAATTAATTATGCAGCTCATGCCACTTGTAACACCTTCGGCAGTGTCATGGCAAATGTTATTTGTGGTGCGCTCTTGAATGCAACATTTTCATCGCAACATATAAAATTTAATTTTAATTTAAGTGTTTTTTTTTATATTATTTATTTTATTAATTTATTTCATTATGGTTTTCATTAAATTCATCTGTTTTTAGCCACTTTGTAGGTATTTCTGCATATTGCCACTTGCTGTCACTTGCACTGTGCTGACGTTCATCAGCACACAATTCTGGTAATTGTCATTTAATTGTGATTGAATGATTGCCTTAACAGCACTGGTTTACAGGGGCTTTGCTTATATTGAGATTAGGAAAGATTTGAACTTAGCGCCATTCGTGTGGTAAAGTGTTATGCACCAAAAGAAAAAAAAATTTGACAGTTGACACTTTAAGATTAGTAAAAATGTATGGAAAGAGGAGATTCAACGCTGCATCAACGAAATTGAGCCACATTATTAAAAAGTAGTTAATCAGTTTCTCTCAGGCTCTCCTGTAAAATTGCCAAATTTGAGTTACTGCCATACCTAAATTGGAGCGTCAGGCGTTGCGTTATTTAACGTTACACAAATGCGTCAAGCGCCATACCGAAATAAAGAGCGTTGCGTTAAAGTCATTTGTTTGTCAAAATCATATTGTTGTTTCCTTTTTTACTTTTCTGCAGCTAACTTCACTCCATAACGCTTAGTCAAAATTAGAAATTCGAATAGCTGAGCGTTAAGCGTTGGCAATTTCGGTATGCGCCATACAAATTGTACGTACATGAGAAATTTTTGACAGTAAAATAACGCTGACGCTCCAATTTAGGTATGGCAGTTAGGTTGTTTTGTCTAAAGTTCACAGATATGTTGTGTAATTTTTATGTTCGCACATTTTACTTTGAACTAAAGTATTGGATACAAAAAAATCAAGATTCAAACTTTCACTGTACACTGATTTCATTTTGACACTGAAGTGCAATGTCTTGTTTTAACAGTATCAAAAAAACAAAACTTGATTCTTACGAAAACTTCAGTCTACTGTATTTTAAACAAACAAATATTTCAAGTCAGGCGCAGAAAATCAGTATTTAAAAAAAAATTTGAAATGTCTCTCAAAATTCTGACAAGTTTTGCACGTGTTTCTTGAACTATTCTAAGCATATTGTGCCTTATACACTTTTTTCATACAATATATCGCTTTTGAGTAAAAAAAGGTTCAATTGCCGAAAATTCTCATTAAACGACCGAATCCCATCTTGATTGTTTAAAAAATTCATGCATTTTATAGTCTAGTACAATTTTGCGAAAGAAAGCTTTTTGAAAAATTTATATTTTGTGAGTTATGGTCCAAAAACTAAAAAACGACCGAAAATTTTACATCAAAATACTACCTATTTACTAGCTAATAACCGTATTAATAAAGCAAGATTTACAGCAGTTTGCACTGGACACTGGACCATCGGCAAGCATGCTGAAAAACTAGGCATCCCTTTCAACTCCTTTTGTCGGAGTTGCTTAGATGCAAACGAGCAAGAATCTCTTGAACATTTTCTCTGTGACTGCCCAGCTCTGGCTAGAGCTAGACTTAAATCACTAGGAAAGCCTTTCTTCAATACACTCAGCGAAATCGCCAACATCGAAATTGGCTCGCTGCTCAATTACCTTAATAGAACTAACTGGATATAGATATCGTTAGTTAGGTAATTTTAAAATTTTTCACATCCACTTATACCAGTCTGTCGGATCACTTTTGTGATATTAAAATGGCACTTTTAGTGCTACTTAGGGTTTCAGCTTGCTTCGCTAAACCGCCACTCTAACCTAACCTAACCCCCTGTATAAAAATTTTTGACTAGTATGTTCGATAAATTTATTGGTTGGACTTTTAGCTACAATTTTAGTAAAATAAAACAACGTTCCTGGAACAGTACAGGAGCTATTGATCGAAAACAAAAAAGTCTCTAACATCATAAACTTTATAGGTCGATAAAAGCCAATGTGCAGCTAACTTTGCGAAACATATCAATTGATTTTTGTCCTTAAAAATATAGAAAATTGATTTTTTAATTGAACTTTTAGTCATATATTTGCAAAGATCGACTTACATATAAATCTATCAATGCATTTTCTAACACATAATTATGACAAATCAAGGAACGGATTAAAAACACGGCTATAGTGACATATGTTTCGTCTTTCGCCACAAAGACTCATCAGACTATTTTTGTTGTAATTATAATTATATTTATTTTACTAAATTAATTATAATTGAAAAATTGCAAGTTTGAAAACTTTTTGTGTTTTTTGGCCTGGGCGTGAGTCGAACCAAGGAACTCGCGGTTGCTAGCAGAAGTCGCTACCACTGCACCAGCCTTGCCCGGCTGCGAAGCCGACTTTTGCCAGTTTTGCTTGTGTGTTAATACGTATTGATATATCATAATTGTTGTTTTGTGTTATTTATTGATATTTGGTATAGTTGTTCCTTTGGAACAAATTCAATTCAATTCGACTCACGCCCAGGCCAAAAAACACAAAAAGTTTTCAAACTTGCAATTTTTCAATTATAATTAATTTAGTAAAATAAATATAATTATAATTACAACAAAAATAGTCTGATGAGTCTTTGTGGCGAAAGACGAAACATATGTCACTATAGCCGTGTTTTTAATCCGTTCCTTGATTTGTCATAATTATGTGTTAGAAAATGCATTGATAGATTTATATGTAAGTCGATCTTTGCAAATATATGACTAAAAGTTCAATTAAAAAATCAATTTTCTATATATAAAATGTCATTAAGTTACACACTTAAAAAATTCGTAAGCTTAAAAATATAGGAATAAGAAACTAAGACGTTAACGGGGTTTAATTACAGTAATCGGTCAATGGATCACCTAAAAAGAACAAGTAAGGGTGTAACATTTGGCCTGGCCAAAAAATAAATACCCTACACTGCAGTATTTTGAAATTTTTGCTTATATGGGATGTGCCATGTCCCCTTTTCTGATTATACCCAATTTTGGATAAGAGCTTTCATTTATAATTCTTAGTGTCTGAGTCAAATTTGGTTCGAATGTCTCAAAAAATGCTTTAATTACAGCGTTTTGAAGCTTTTGCTTGTATGGGAGGTGCCACGCCCTTTTGTCCGAATTTGCTTAGTTTTTTCTCGGAGCTTGCGCTTACAGTTCGTAATATTTTGGTTGTATTGTCGTGAAAAATTCACCTAAGGTTGCATTTTGAATATATTTTTTGTATGGACGGTAGGCGTGTCCATTGACCGATTTTACTCATTTTCAATCACACGTGCTAACGAAGGAGGCACTGTACCAAATTTCATTTAATTATCTTGCTCAGTTTTCCCAAAAAGTGTATTTCAACACACAGCCAGCCAGCCAGACAGACGTACATGGCTATATCGATTCAGAAGGTGAAGCTGATTAAGAATATATATATTTTTCTATACCTGCCATGCCTCCTTCTCTGCGTTTAAAATGGAAGGACAAGTTGAATATACCCTGGGTGTAGGGTATAAAAAACTCCGGAGTGCTATGGTGGAAATTGTAGAGGTGGGTGAAAATGTGTCATTTACAGTATTATATCTAGCGAAAGAAGCAAAATTTCGATATATTTCATTGGAGACTTTGTGTAGAGAATTTAATTTCCAATAATATATGTTAAAGGAAATTTTATTTTATTTGTCCTTACCTATCTCTGACCCAAAAAAGTTAAAGGCAGAAGAGTAAGAAAACACAAGAATTCGAAGTTTTTGACTAATTTTCAATTTTTGGTTTCAGAAACGCACAGATAAACTTTCTTGAAATTGTACAAAAATTTGCAGGGTTGCCATGTCCTTGATTTTTTAAGTTTTGCTTGGCTCATATATTTATAAGAAAAATTGAATGGAAAAAGCGAAACTAACAAAAAAAAACCGAAAGGCAACACCGAAAATTTTGTTAAATTTTAAAAAAGTTTATCTGACCGTTTTCAAGACAAAAATTTCAATTTAGTGAAAAAAAGTAAGAATTAAGTATATAAGATTTTCGAAAAAAACCAAACGGCAACCCTAAAAATTTATGTTAGATTTTTAAAAGCTTTATTTAAGTGTTTTAAGACTAAATTTTAGGTTTTATTTTATAAATAAATTGTTTAAAACCTAGTGGAGGGTTACTAAACGGAGAACGATGAAATGTTTTAAAAAAACGACGGAGAATGATCGAAATCGGAGAGTGACAAAATGTTGCATAAACAGTAATATCGCAATGGAAATAGCAATTTTTTTTAAGAAAGTTGAAACTGGTTTATAGTAGGGTGCAGCACTTTTTCGAAATAATGGGAAAATTATAGGTTGCATCAAAGATTGTCTTAGGCACAGGCCTTATTAAAAAGACTGCTTACTTAGTTTTGGTCAAAACCCCCGAAAAGATGGCCCGCCCGGGGCTTGAATGAAGGTCTAAACGACAAAAATCATTGTTTTTTTGCAGTTTTTTTATTTTATCTCAAAAACCACGAAACTATTGGTAGTAATTCTTCCTAAATCTTTGAAAGGGATTAATTTTCTACATTTTTTGTATTTTTCTCATTGCTCTACAGTGAAGTTTGCCCTATGGAAGTCCCGGAAGAAGTTAAAATTTTTTGATTCAAAAAACGGTTTTTTTCCTGTAACTCAAGATACAAGAGACACACAAAAACTTTAGAGCTCAACAAATGTAGGAAATCTGCTTTCCTATAGTTTTGTTTTGAAATCTTGATTCCAAAAGTAAACGATTTTCCGCTAGAGGCCGAAATTTGTTAAAAATAATTATGTATCATGAAAAAGCGACCTTTTATCGTTTGGTTTTAAAATATACCCAAAAATTTGATTAGAAACTAATGAAAGAAGTAAAAGCTTCTAAACATAGTCTTTAGAATGGAAATCGGATTGAAATTGCGCGAGATATGATAATTCTTACATACTTAGTATTTTTTGTAAAGTTCTAATTTTGGGTATTTTGTTTCACAGTGTGTTCTGCATCCACAACTTAAGATTTTATTATGATTATTACTTTACGTTAAAGGACAATACGCAACGCAACTTTCAGGTCCAAGAATATCAAAATCGGTTTGTAGTTTCCTTGCGAATTTCAGCCTGAGAGTTTGGATTTTTTTCCATTTTTGTCAAATACGGCTTTTTTTGAGTATGAGCGACTGTATACCCTAAATACCGTAAAAAATGTGTACCATTATGTCCCAAGAACTGTAGGAAATATAATTTGCTATATTTTGGTCTTGATAGTCATCTTTCAACAGCTAATAATTTGTGCCGTAGAGGCCGATTTTTGTGATAAAAAAATCGAATTTTTAGAAGTTTTTATTTCGAAGTGACCTTTTGATGTTTTTGCTTGCAAATTTTCCAAAAATTTTAAAAGGGCACTTAAGAAAAAATTAAAAGCTTTGAAACGTAGTCTTTAAAAAAAAATCAGTTGGAATTTACGCAAGATATAAAAGTTATAAGAGAGAGACATAAGAGTATTTTTTTATTGTGCAGATACGATTTTCGGTTATTTTCTTATATCACAGAGTATATAAAAACTGTCATATCTCGCGTAAATTTCAACCGATTTCCATTCTAAGGACTACGTTTGAAAGCTTTTAAGCTTATCTAAAATTTTTTACAAAAATTTTGGGAAAATTTGCAAGCAAAAACATCGAAAGGTCGCTTCGAAATAAAAATTTCTAAAAATTTGATTTTTTTTATCACAAAAATCGGCCTCAAGGGCACAAACTGTAAGCTGTGGAAAGATTACTATATAGCAGAATATATTTGCTACAGTTTTTGGGATATAATAGTACACATTTTTTACGGTATTTAGGGTATACAGTCGCTCATACTCAAAAAAAGCCGCATTTGACAAAAATGGGAAAAAATCCAAACTCTCAGGCTGAAATTCGCAAGGAAACTACAAACCGATTTTGATATTCTTGGTCCTGAAAGTTGCGTTGCTTATCGTCCTTTAACGTAAAGTAATAATCATAAAAAAATCTTAAGTTTTGGATGCAGAACACACTGTGAAATAAAAATACCCAAAATTAGAACTTTACAAAAAATACCAAGTATGTAAGAATTATCATATCTCGCGCAATTTCAATCCGATTTCCATTCTAAAGACCATGTTTAGAAGCTTTTACTTCTTTCATTAGTTTTTAATCAAATTTTTGGGTATATTTTAAAACCAAACGATAAAAGGTCGCTTTTTCATGATACATAATTATTTTTAACAAATTTCGGCCTCTAGCGGTAAACTGTTTACTTTTGGAAAAAGATTTCAAAGCAAAACTATAGGAAAAGAAATTTCTTACATTTATTGAGGTCTAAAGTTTTTGTGTCTCTTGTATCTTGAGTTATAGGAAAAAAAACCGTTTTTGAATCAAAAAATTTGAACTTCTTCCGGAACTTCCATAGGGCAAACTTCACTCTAGAGCTATGAGAAAAAATCAAAAAATGTAGAAAATTAATCCCTTTCAAAGATTCAGGATGAATTACTACCAATAGTTTCGTGGTTTTTGAGATAAAATAAAAAAACTGCGAAAAAACAACGATTTTTGTCATTTAGACCTTCATTCAAGCCCCGGGCGGGCCATCTTATCGGGGATTTTGACCAAAACTAAGTATGCAGTCTTTGTTATAAGATAATCTTTGATGCAACCTATAATTTTCCCATTATTTCGAAAAAGTGCTGCACCCTAATATATACAAACAATAGCATATAAGTTTTTTTTAGAAAATAACGTTAAATGCGAAACGAGCAAATTAAATGCACTAAGAAGCGTTTAGAAACAGAATGGAGAATGAGTTTTTAAAACTTTCGCAGCAAAATATTTCTTGAAAAATTAATTTTTGTATGAAATGATCTTAATATGCATTTTTCTTTTTAATTTTTGACATAAAGCCCGAAAACCAAACCCAAATATAACTAATTTTATATTAATATTTTTTTTTTTTTTTCTTTTTACAGATGTATATAGATGACGCTTAATAATTGGTAAGCAAATAAAATGAAACTAGCAAGGTATTTTTACATACTTGGAAAATTCATTAAAATCCAGACTCTTCCTTCTTGCGAATAAACTGGGCTTAGTGCCCTTTTTTCGAAGCATGTATACATTACCTATATTATAGTTACTTTGAGGTCTTGCAAATTAAATTGTTTTGATCAAAACTGTTCGTTAATTTGTCCAGAGTAAGAAAATAAGAAAGTTGAATCGGAACATTACCTTATTGCGAATAAACCGAGCTTAAGCGACTTTTTTCTTGGTATTTTTAAATTATTAATATTAAATTGTCCTCCAAATATTGGTACTGAAAATTTTCGATAAGGTTTCACTTCTTTGCTTCTCGTCAGTGGAATAAGGTGAATAAGTGAATCAAAACAACTTCTTATTGCGAATATACTGACTTTAAGCTCCTGTTTTGCCTTCAAATGTTTGAATAATTCATACTGCTTATAACTCGCTATAACTAAGCTCACAGTCGTATATGAAGAAGTATTCATGGAACATACATATAAATATTTTCATTAAACATTTGAGAAAACCTTTGCTTTATAGATTGATAAATCAGTGCAAATACTATGTTCTGTATAAATAACTTTTATGTTTTTATATTAAATTTATAAATATGCTTGCTATTGTACACAATTTGGAACCCCGCGCCTCTATGGAGATTTTTTATTTTTACATATTCTAAATGGGCCAGTGCGTTAAAGGTCATCTTAACTAATAATTTTTAAGTGGTAATCTGATTCGTACCTATGCTGCGCAACGCTCATACTTATTACACCTATCATATGTTATACGGCAAAAACTAAACATGGGAAATACCTTGCTCCCAGGGACTACTAAATTTCCTATGTTAATAAGTATCAAGCATAAGAATTTTGGTCCTTATCGGAAAATATTTGACCGTACCCCCAGGCCGTTGAAGGTCGGAAAAACTCTATTTATAAGAAAATATGTGGCATTTATCGAAAATATTAGTTATTATGTTAATATTATAATAAAAATCACAATTTGGACACGTTTAAGCTCTTTTATTGACTTTAACAATACGTAATATTTTTTTTTTTTTTTTTTTTCAAGACTTCAATGTCTTTGCGGCAGTACAAAACATTAAAATATCAAAAATTACCATACAATATTTTTTATTAAGTATATTATGGATCATCTTTTCGCATGTGGCCCATTTCAAAAATCGCAAAAAAAATTTCGCTCCACCCAACTATATATCGTCGGGTTAAAACTACAACTAGACATCTACATTTTTCATGTTTTGAGAAAAGAGCGTTTTAAGTTTATATGAAATTCGTTTTTTGTATGGGATTTTGAGGTTTTCTGCTTATTATTCTTTTTATGAAATTGGATGGGGACTAAATTTCAAAGAGCCGAATATACTGGGGCTTGGAGCCTTTTTTTCTTCATTTTCTTGTATACTTATTTCAAAACATCAATATATGTAGATGTCTAGTTGTGGTTTTAACCCGACGATATACTTTTCTTCTTTTCCTTATGAAATAATGGATAAAATGAATATACATTGGGTGTAGGGTATAACCAAGAGTTTCCTTATCTAAAATCTTGTTATACGTTCAAGCAATGCTGACGCATAATCTCCAACAGAAACTGTGCAAACTTTGCCTGCACTAACTTATATGTATATCTACTGTACACACACGTATGTCTTTCAAATAGCATAACACTTAAAGCTTCTCTGACTGACTTCACTGACTCAAAAATTCTTAATTCAATTGTAGCCTAATTAACATATCACAACAACATTGGCATCACTTTGCAACGAAGAGACCTTATTTCGCATGCAGGTCATGGTAAAAGGGGGGGGCTTCTAAAGTAAGCGCATTCGTAAGCAACAACTGCAAAATTTTAGAATGTCAAGACTAAGCTCAAGTACGCACTCTGATTGTCGTCGTCGTTTAATTATCAAAAAAGCTTTTTCCAGAATGCACTTGCACTCATAAACTAAAGAAAACGAACGAACGAACGATTTGCGCAAGCTTCGTTGTAATCAATTATTCTAGTTTTCAATTAATTACAAGCACACACACACATATACACTAGTAAGCTTTGTGCTTTGAATACTCAGTGGTGCACCATTATGGCGATGCGCATCACGTGGCCTCAAAACTTACGATCAAAATTCTCCGCTCAACCCCTTGATTATCGCGCGCACAGTAAACGAAGTCAATGTCACAAAAGCAGGCAAATGCACGAGTACTCACTAGTTTACAGCATCAGTCACTTTGTCAGTTAGTCAGTCCCTCAGTCTTTAATAGACTCTGTGTGTCATTTAGTCAATGCTTATGGGAATCGCATTGAATCTTCGACTCAATTTGGTCACGATCGCCGCAACTGATCGCGTATCTCGTCATCAACAACAGTGTTGGTGCAGTCTATCGCGTATCTTGTTGGTATGTGTGCGTGTGCAGCAAAAGTTTCGACTTGATAAACACACATTTAGTCATTTGGTCAATAAAACCACATACGGGTAGTTGGGGTAAGTTTTGTGGTTTCATTGTGATCTTGAAACTGTTGTTGTCGTATGATCTCTTTCGATTTGTTAAATGCTGCTATTCATTTGTGGCTTTACTTAGTTAAACGCGCTCATTGTTGTTCAAGGATTTTTATCCTATTTGTCAACGTAAGATAGCGATTTTTCAAATAAATCGAATGCATATGACTTGCTTTCAAGTTTAGGCTTTTTTAGGCTAATGAGGTTAAGCTGCACTGCACTTGAAGTAATGTGTTCTTGACAATATTTTGGTTTGACTGATTTCATTGCTATTGTGCTTGTAGTGTTATGAAAAAAGCCAGAATTAGTGTTTTATTAATGGATCTTAATGGCAGTAAACAGTAATTAAAAAATGTGTCCGTAATAACTCGAGAGAAAACCTTTTCAAGAAGAAAACTTACCTCATCTTCATTGACTAAACTTAGCAGTACAGCTGAAAATAAGGGAAAGGGCCAATTTTAGTGGTTCTCAGTTTAAGGTCGAATAAAGTGCTTAAACATATTCTGAACATTTTATAAATAAATAAACTTCTGGAACATTTTTGAAAAATTTACAAATTTTCAGGGTTGCCACATGTTTTTGAAAATAACCAGGTGACAACCCTGAAAATTTATATTGGATCTTTAAAAAATTTGTTTAAGTGTTTTAAAACCAAATTTTTATTTTTATTTTTAAAATGAATAGTCTAAGCAAAACCATGAAATGTTGCAAAAAACGACGGAGAGTGATTAAACGGAGAATGATTAAATGGAGAATGATTGAATGGAGAATGACGAAATGTTGCAAAAACAGTAGTATCTCAGTGAAAACAACAATTGTTTATTGATTTAATTACACAGAGATAAAATAATATGTTTAGTAATATAATAAAATCTTAAGCGGAGAATGATGCGCACTTGCGTTCCTTACAAAATTTTTAATCACCAATGTAGTTTAAGAAAATTCAACAAAATCGCATTTTGATTTTGTAAAGATAAGGCCTCTTTTCCTCCGTACGGTCACATTTTAAGAAAGAATTTTATATTTGGAATTTTTTAAAATCAATCGAAAATATAATCTTTCAAAAGTTTTGGTATACAAAAACTGCTTCGTAACAGCTATAACCATATACAGAACAATGCCAAAAAAAGTATTAATTTTAAACTATTTTGGAATAAATTTCATACTGTTTTGGTATAAATTTCAAAGTTTTTTGGAAAAAAAAATTGGGATTTTATACTAAAATAGTTTGAAATCAATATTTAAGGGAACCAAAAGTAAGAAAAGTAAACTATAATTTTTTAGTGTATAAAAATTGCCAGAAGAATATATTTCCTATACAAAAATGCAGGTCTTATCACGCGTTTTTACTCAATAATTACATTTTTATACAGGGTGTATCGCATAATGTTACAAAGCTTCTGAGAGATGATAGAGGGGTTCCAGACTTACAAAAAATTGCACCTTAAGGCGGGTCTTAAGGTAGGATGAGTTAAGGAATTAAAACAGATTTTCTGACTTGTTTTACAGAAAAATTTTTTATGGAAAACTTTAAGCTAATTGAATGAGCTTTCCAAGAAAGATTTTGTTTATTAAAGTTTAAAGGAATTTCGCAAAGTTCTAGATCTTAAAAGTTAATATTTTTTTTTTTTCATTTTTTTTACTTTGGCTGCCATTTCAGTATGAAGAAGTTCCTATTAACACATCCTTTTATAATTATTTTTGAAATTTTCGTTCAATTTTCTTCAATTCGAAAGTACATTTATCATACCAATTTTTTTATTTGAGGTCGGAAAAAAATGCTTTTCTTGCTACACGCACTGCCTTTATCTAATGGAGCCTTCAAATGGAGTTTTTTTTTTTCTTTTTTTTAATTAATTAATTTAATTTCCAATTAAATAAATTGGTATGGCAAATGTACAACTAAATTAAAAGAAATTTTGCGAGAATCCCAAAAAAAATATAAAATGATATGTTAATGAAACCTTCTTCATACTGAAATGGCCACCAAAGTCCAAAAATGCCAAAATAAATTTAAAATATCAATTTTAAAGGTCCGGAACTTTGAGAGATTCTTTTAAATGCTATAAGCCTTATACTTTTTTAGAAAGCTCATACAATTAGCTAAAACTTTATTCTAAAAATAGTCAGAAAATCAGCTATTACCAAACGATCGAAGTAATAAATGTAGGAAAAATCACATTTTCAAAGCTTTAGGTCAATTTTATTACAAAAACTACATCATAATTATAAAAAATGTTTTATTTGGAGCCTTGATTCCACCTTGATTTTTATGATTGCCTCTTACATGAAACTATTTGTTAAGAGTTAAATTAATTAAATAATAAATGAATTATACTCACTAATGTGACATGTCTATAAACAAACAATAAAAAATCACATAAATTAAAAATGTATTGCACAAGCACAGATAGTAAACATATTAAAAAATCAAAATCAATAACGTTCACTTCGGAGCATAATTTTTACTACAAAATAAAAATCATTAAAATTCAGAGCTACAAAATCAAACACAAAGAAATCGCTTAAAATCAGCAGTAACCACAATTGAAATTAAGAACGTTCTAATAAATGCCAATAGCAAATTAACTAACTGCAGCATAATTAGTTCATGATCGCAACAGCAACAGCAGCAGTAAACGGCCTCGATCAATCGAAAGCGATAGGCGCAAGCGCAAGCGTTTTTCCAGTGCTAATTTCTATTCTGCTCATAATTGAACAAGAATTGCGCGTATTGTTGGCTGCTGCTGCTGCATCAGCTGAAAATCAGTGCATGTCAACCTTGTCCCTGAGGCAACCGTTTAATTTGATTTAAGCGAGCAAACCAACACACAATGATCGCATGAAAACGAAAACAGATCACAATGGGTATCGAAAAAATCTAAAACAATTTTTTTTTTTTTAATTTATGGTAACCACAAAACACCTTCAGTGGTGGAGTTGTATAGAAATTACGCAGCCATTGGTTTTTTTGAAACAAAAAAGAAAAAAACACCATCATAACCATTAAGGTATGAAATGTATAGTACGCCTCGCCGAAAGAAACAGAAAAAAACATAAAATTTGCATGCCATAAAAGTTGACAGCCAATGTTTCTGCGCTGTATTTAAGTAAATTATTGCTTTGAATTTGATTTACTAACGTTCGTACATATGCGTTGATAGATAATAAATATTAATGATTTTCGTTGAAAATGAATTACAATTGCACGCTCTTATGTTGTGGTATGAAAACCAAGCCGGCAGAGTCATGAAAATTTCATTACGAGTTCAAGTACGCGAATTTAAGCGAGTATTTGTGGAAACAGTTTGCATTTGATGTGGAACATAGCATGTACTTTGCTTTAACTTCTCTCGTATGTGGGGCATGGCATCGCCAATTTTTGTAATACATGTTATTTGTTCTGATTGATTTTACATACTTATGTACCAAATTTCATTCATGTACGTTAAATAGTTTCAGAATTATAATGAATTAGTTTTTTTGGGCCGAGGCATCACCCACTTTTCTGTACGTTCCTTGCATTCGAACCAAATTTCATACAACTGCTTCAAATAATTTCAGAAATATGCCTTTTTTTTCTTTTTGAAGGGCGTTGCAGCGTAAATTTATGGAGCCTTGAAACAGATTGTTTTTGAGAGGTAGTTTTTTCTGACCTCAAATGATAAAAACTGGTATGACAGATGTGCTACTGACTTAAAGGGAATATATTGAGAATTTCAAAAAAATCTATAAAAAGATATGTTAATAGGGTTTTTTTCATACAAAAATGGCCACCAAAGTCACAATATAGGAAAAAAAAACCAAAATATCAACTTTCAATATCCAGAACTTTGCAAAATTCTTCTTAACCCTATGAACAAAATACATTCCAAAAAAGCTCATACAATTAGCTAAAAGTTTTTTAGAAAAAGTTTTTTCTAAAACGTTAGGGCTACCCAAAAAAAATTGCTTTTATAAAACAAGTCAGAAAATCAGCTTCAACCATTTAACTGCTCAGGGGTACGTTTAAGACTTCCCCCTTCAGGTGCAATTTTTTGTTAGACTAGGCTTCCGCTATCACCTCCCAAAAGCTACGTAACATTTTCGATTACACTCTATACAGGATGGGCGGGAATCGGTAGAACACTGCAAAATTTTACATTACTGGGATTTTTCTTGGTTACTTAATTGGTCATTACTCCATTGTTTATTCATAGATTTTCTTCATATATAATTAAATAACTTCGCAAAGGTAAGATTTATGTGCTTCAGATCAGAAACAATATTTAATAAATTTTTTTCTATATTTAAGCCGTTCAAAATGACAATGGTGCTACTCCAAAACGAGGCAAAAGTAATATCATATAAATTATGTGCCATAATATAATAAATCGATATTATTTTTTCAAGTAAAATTTTTGTGAAAACAGAAATCAGTTTTATTCATCCCTAACAAAATGTCAGCTAATTAATATTATGACATTACTTTTACCTCGTTTTGGAGTTGCACCATTGTCATTTTGAAAGCCAATTTATTGAATGAATTTTCGATTTTAAGTTTGACCAAAAAATTCGATTTTTCTGATATATTTTGACAGATTACACTTAAGCCACTAATCCGCTTGGAAAACAATGTAGGAGGCGTATTATTAAATAACCTTTGCCTCAATATCATTGCTTGAGAAATGACGTTAAATGTGAACCCGCCTCACAAAAAACGAAAAAAAAATTTTCAAAAATTCATATCTCGAAAACCTAAAACATTGTTGCTAGATATCATTTCTTACTTTTGCTGTTGCTAAACATTGTTTCTAAAAATTTTCATTTTCATTTCAGTTTTGTTTCTAAACATTATTTCTAAACATTGTGTCCAAACATTGTTTCTAAACATTGTTTCTAAACATAGTTTCGAAACATTGTTGCTAAACATAGTTTCAAAACATTGTTGCTAGCTGGCATTTCTTGCTTTTTTGTAGCTGGACATTTTTTTGAGTGATGTTGCTGAACATTGTAGCTAAACATTGTTGGTGGATGTTGTTTATTAATGCTTACTTTACATTGTTTTTTTAAGCATAAATTGCGTTGCAAAATAGTGCCGTGCAATATTGTTGCTAAGGATAATTGCTCAAAGGTTGTCCCAAACAATGTTGCTGAACATTATTCAGACCGCAAGAAAAAACAATCGCTATAATTTTTAAAATTTTTATTGCATTTTTATTCAATTAACTTCGGAAAAGGCAATAATCTATAAATAAATATCAATATTATACGAAGTGCGTCAGAAAAAAGTGTGACATTTCTTATATTATCGGTTATATGACAAATATAATTTTTTCAACTAAATACCATCCATTTCACACTATCAAGTAAATTTTTTGTAAAAACAGACCCCAATTTTAGTCTTTTCTAACGACATATCAGCCATTTCATATTACGAAATTATGTTTGCTCTTTCATGAACTTACTCCAATAACTCCGTTGGTTTTGCGAATTTCGAAAAATTGAATTAAGAAAAGTTGTGCAGAATAGTCACAGAAATCTTACATTTGCCAGTATTCTACCGATTCCCGCCCACCCTGTATATTTGCTATTCGATACATTCTAGAAAAAAATTTATGAATTATTTTTGTAACCCAAAATCTCTGCTACCTCAGACGCAATTATTATTAGTGGCCGTTTGAAATTTTAAAGTCTGTTACTTCACAGAATTTAACATTAACAAATTATTTTATTTGAGGTTACTCATACGCACTGTTGTCCCAACGATCAGAATTGCTTTGTATTAACCTTTTGAGTAAGTAGTGCAATTTCCCAAAAAAAAAAACTTAAAATTTGATGCATAAAAGAGTCTCATTAATTCATTAGAGCTTTTTTTCTTTAACTTTTTTCATCAATGCCGCCGTTTGTCTTCTCGCGCATCGCACACAGCATCTGTTACAATCATGTTGAGAATGAATGACATTGTAAGAAAATGTGGTTGCACTTGATGCTGCCATCTAAGCAAAAGATAACAACTGTGCAACAGCAACACAAATGTTGCTTCCATTGCCACAACAAAATAAAGTGTTGACTTTGAAAAACTTCTGAATGACAGCACATCAATGTGGTAATAGTGGCGCTATTGTAGTGCAGTTTTGATTTTTACCTTATTTTTTTTCTAGTGAATGCTATTTGTGGATTTTATTTTTCTTGATTTTGCTCCCATGAGTTTTCCAAACTAAACGAAACTATATGGTTAAACTTAACGAAACTAGTTCATGTGGTTTGGTTTGGTTTTTTATTTTTTTGACATATCACACAAACTGCAAGTTGGTGTGGTAGAGTTCCAACAATCCAAGTTCAGTTCGGTTCTTTGAAGCTTGAGGTGGCTTGTTTCAATTTACACTTGAGCGGTTTTGCCTTCAGCATGAATATGCATGTATCTGTGTGAGAAATACTCTTACAGCATATCATTGCAATTAAGAAATTATGCAGTTGGGAAGTTTAAAGGTTCTATTTGAAAATATGTACACTTTAATTAAACACTTTGTGAGGAAAAGACTTAATCGTGTGAATTTACATTGATTTTAGCAACAGCTGGTGATTCATAATTCAATTGCTGTGGGTGAGTAAGTAAAATATTTTGCAATGTTTAAGGCTTTACTAAGTTTAAATCTAATTCTAACCTCTCAAATAAAAGTGTGCTTTACTTCTTTTGTTTTTTGAAAAAATATTTAATAATATATATATTAAAAAGCAAGACAAAAACTTGTCCCACTTTTTTACCATTTTAAAAATAGAGTTCGACTTTGAATTATATACCATTGGAAAGGTGTTTTTGTGTAAATGTGCACAAAGTTAAATTATTTGAATATGTTGCCTTAATAAAAAAAGTTTCAATACTAACAGCAATAAAATACGCTGCCACACAGAGCTGGAAAGACGATGAAGCAAAAGACAAAAAGACAAAGCAGTGACTTCATGTTTTTGTTTTGCTAACGTTTCACATTTGTCATTCTATCAGAGATGATAAGTGAGATTTTCTGTTTTGCACCAAATAACTAAAAAAGTACTAAAACTGTCAAAAAAGAACCAAAATTATTTCATACATTTGTAGTCAGATTTTGAGAATTGCGCGATTCTAGTTTTATTTTAGTACCAACAAGCATGAATCAGATGACATTTTGGAATAAACATACCACTTAGTGTTTTTGTAAATACAAGGAAAATTATATAGCAAGCCAAAATGCATAAAAGAAGAACGAAAATTGAAAGGATGGTCAACTTAGCCATTTCCATCTCTCTGTCTGGAAAAGCTTTAAAGTGCTTTACTGAAAATATCTTTTGAGATAATCTTTTTAAATTTCACTACTCATGTGGTGTTGGCTCCATAATATTCGAAAACCGAAAATTTTTCAGAGTTCTGGGTCCGGAATAGTTCTGGAGTTCTTTCACAAAATTCGAAATAGTTCTATGAAATTGGACCAAAAATCGGAAATGTACCTTTTTTAGCTCAGCGCCATGTTTTGTTTACGTAGATGTGTTCTGATAACATTTTCGAGCTCACAAGAAATAGTTCCACAGTTTTTTATATTTTTATACCCTACACCCAGGGTATATTCACTTTGTCCTTCCGTTTGTAACGCAGAGAAGGAGGCGTGGCAGATATGAAAAAGTATATATATTATTGATCATTGTCACCTCCTGAGTCGATATAGCCATGTCCGTCTGGCTGGCTGGCTTGCTGGGTAAAGGCTGTGTGTGGAAATACATTTTTTGGGAAAACTAAGCAAGATAATTCAATGAAATTTAGTACATAGCCTCCGTCGTCAAAGTTAGCTCGGGGGATTGAAAATGAGCGAAATTGGTGAACGGACACGCCTACCGCCCATACAAAAAATATCTTCAAAATAAAAATTTTTTAGTATTTTTCACAACAATACAACCAAAATACGCATAAATACTACGGATTGTCAACGCAAGCTCTGAGAAAAAACTGGTCGAATTCGGACAAGAGGGCGTGGCTCCTCTCATATAAGCAAAAGCTTCAAAACGCTGTACTGTAAGCGTTTTTTGAGATAATCGAACTAGATTTGACTCGGACACTAAAAACTATAAATACAAGCTTTAAGCAAAAACTGGATAAAATCGGACAAGAGGGCGTGGCTCCTCCCATATAAGCAAAAGCTTCAAAACGCTATTCTGAAAACATTTTTTCAGATAATCCAACCAAATTTCACTTAAATACTAAGTAATATAAATGCAAACTCTGAGAAAAAATTGGGTGAATTCGGAGGGCGTGGCACCTCCCATACTAGCAAAATTTTCAAAATACTGCTGTGTAGGGTATTTAATGTTTGGCCAGGCTAAAGGTAACACCCTTACTAGTTTTTTTTTTTTTTTTTTGTGAAAAAAATTATTATTAAAAAATTTTTTATAAAAAAATTTCTTCAAAAAAAAAGTTCTGATCGGTGATCGGGATAGTGCTTGAAGAGTTCTAAAGAAAATCTTAGTAACATTTTTCCAAAATATTCAAACTCTTCATTTTAATCGAAAAAAATTTAAAATTTTTTTTTTAAGTATCCGAAAGTTAAATTTTTATCGTAGAAGATTTCTGGCTGGAGTTCTCTTTTGCGTTCGAAGAGTTCTTAAGAAAACATTTTGTAACATGTTTACAAAATATTTGTACTTTTCATTTTAATCGAAAAATCAGAAAAAATTTTCGGTCTTTTTCTAAGTATCCGAAAAGGAGAATTTGTAGAGGAGTTCTGTTTGGAGTTACGGATAAGGCTCGAAGAGTTCTAAAGAAAATCGGATTATTATAGTATTATATATATTGGGGTTTTGTTAAAGAAAATGCACCATTGACACGGCTAAATCTCGTAAAATGCACGGGACTTAATTTAAAATATCTTCAACAAAGTTGTACCTATAGTCGAAAGGAATGACCCGACAAAATTGCGTCTTTGGCCCTTAAATCATAAAATTTCCGAAAAATTATGCCATATTTGGTCATAGCTACTAAACCGTTCCGTATTTTGCCAAACAGTTAAAACCAAATTATAGCCAAGACTAAACTTAGCAACTCTTTTTAGTACGTCAATAGCATTCGATTACTCTTTGATACCGTGTTGTGCTTACATACCCACAAAAAACGTATTTTTGAAATTTCACCCTAATGTAGTACACCAAAACTACATATAAGATAAAACTTGTTGTTACAAGATCATCACGAAATCACGCAAGGAACAGCTTTTTGGAAATTGTTAACCCATGATATCCTGATTTTATGGGGTCTTTTTAACCTATTTTTTCCCTTAAATCTGGGTTATATTCGGTTAAAGCATTCCACAGAATATTTTTGTTTGCTGAACCAATTATAACCCAGTTTTTGGAAAAAGGAGTTTCAGAGCTCCACAAACTTGATTAGATGGATTAAGATGTTGTAGAAAATTGTTCATTTCGTGATTTCATGATGACTTTGGAAAAACAAGTTTTATCCAAAATGTAGTTATAGAGTTCTATAGTAGGGTAAAATTTCAAAACTATGTTTTATGTGGGGAACACCAAGCGGTATCAATTTTATCGTAGATTAGTTCTAGAGAAAAGACTAAGTAACATTTTTGTAAAATATTTGTTCTTTTCATTTTAATCGAAAAATCAGAAAAAACGTTCGGTCTTTTCTAAGTATCCAAAAAGGAGAATCCGTAAAGGAGTTTTGATTGGAGTTTCAGATTGGACTCGAAGAGTTTTAAAGAAAATCTTAGTTACATTTTTCCGAAATTTTCGTACTTTTCATTTTAATCGAAAATCGGAAAACGTTTAAACCAAATTTTCAAAATACTGCAGTGTTTCAATGTTTCAATTCAATGTTTAGCCAGGCCAATGGTTACACTCTTACTAGTTTTTACTTAGCGACTAGTCGTGAAATTTATAAGAAATATTTTTACGATAAGTGCATGTTACGTATTAAGGTAAAACACCAAATTTTTAAAGAGGTATAAAAATGATATGTGTGCGATTAGAATATAAACATTGTTGCCAAACATTACACACTTTAAATAACTTTAAGGACCCTGATAATCTTTATTTTTCAATGTAAAACATTTCTCACAAGAGTTGTAATGCAACTTTCTCTGCACCTGCAGCCAGTGTTGTGCACTCAAATGGAAATTTCACAAATTTATGTGAAATTTAAATTTCCTTTTTTTACATTTGCCAACTGAACAACAGCAATGACTTCCAGTTTTACTTCCTCTGCGGATGCCACAATGAAAAAAAAAACACAATAATTTTTCTAGGTTATGAGCAAACTGTTGTTTTTGTTGATGCTGCCGGTGGCATTGTAACAGTGGTTTGGATGTTACTAATTTGTCAAAAAATAAAATGCCAAAGTAGCAGTAATATTCAAATGTAACATACCAATGGAAAAAAACTTTAAAAAAATTATTATTTTTTTTCAAGTATGGCAACTCAAACGGAAACGGAAGCGCACACAGTGTTGCCTTGTTGTTAAGTAGCAACACATATACGACGCGACGCGTTCACTTCAACACACGTACACTCACTTACAGCAACTTAACTTCGTTAGCATTGTTGTGCATGCATCGCCCGCCGCCAACACCATGTCGTCGTCCTTGTTGTTGTCTTGTTAGTGTTGCTACTTTTCTTTTTCCCATTCCCTTTTCTGCTTACATGACTTTGTGCGTTTATTTTTTTTTTTTTTTTTTTTCTAAGTGCGTTTTTTAAGTTTCCTCCTCAGTTTATGCTTTTCTCTTTATTCCCATTTCTAACTACATACTCGTACCACTTTTACTACTTTTTTGTGTGTTTTTTACTACTTTTTTGTATGTTGTAGCATTTTGTCGCATGCTTTGGGAAATGACGTCAGCGCTAAAGCGGAAACGTGTGCAGTGTTGCTTGCTAAGCACGTTTATGCAGCCTGGAGGGAATTTTTATGGTCTTACTTTACTGTGTTGTTGTTATTTGTATTTTTATTTATTTTTTTTTTTTTTTTTTGTCGTATGGAAAAATATCCTTCTTTTTCTGTAATATACAATTGTCTGACTATGTACTTGTATTTTCTAACGTTGTTATAGTCTGCACTTACGCTTGTTGTTGTTGTTCACTATTTAGGTTAATAGACAACATGTTGGTTTTTTATTTTTGTACGAGTATTTGTGAAAGTAAAGTTTATATACATATGTATATGTTCATATGTAAATATGTTGCTTATTTGTTTGAGGTAACACACTATGTTTTCTAGACTTGGCCAAAAACTTGTCATCTTCTTGCAACAACACTTAATTTTATAAATAAAAAATCTTTTAGCATACTTGCATATAGCGTGTTTAAATTTATATAAAAAGATTTCTTCTAAGTATTCATTTAGTTATATGCTAAAAATTTGTTTTTATGCAGAACACACTAAAAAAGAATAGTTTAAATCGTTAAAAACAAAACTAACAAAAAAAACTGGTTGGCAACCCTGAAAATTTTTGTACAGTTTCATAAAAGTTTATCTGAGCGGTTCTAAAACCAAAAATTACAATTTATTCAAAAAAAATAAGGATAACATAAGATTTTCGAAAATAACCAGGTGGCAACCTTTCAAATTTAAGTTGGATTTTTGAAAAGATTATTTTAGCGTCTTAAGACTAAATTTAAATTTTTTTTTTTAAAAAATGGTTTAAGCGAAACTAATAAAAAAAACCGGGTGGCAACACCCAAAGTTTTGAACAGTCTTAAAAAAGTTAATCTGATCGTTTCTAAAATTTCAGTTTAATCAAAAAAGGAAGAATTATATAAGATTTTCGAATATAACCAGGTGGCAACCCTTAAAATTTATAATGGATTTTTAGAAAGTATATTTAAGTAATTAAGGATAAAATTTTTATTTTTTGAATAAATAGTTTCAGCAAAACAAACAAAAAAACTAGGTGGTTACTAAACGAAAAATGATGATTTGTTGCAAAAAGGAAAATGATGAAGGAGAACGATGAAACGGAGAATGATGAAACGGAGAATGATGAAACGGAGAATGATGAAACGGAGAATGATGAAACGGAGAATGATGAAACGGAGAATAATGAAATGTTGGCAAAACAGTAACATCACAATAAAAATAGCAATTTTTTTTTTAAGAAAATTGAAGCTGGTGGAAAGCCCCAGTAATTGTTCATTGATTTAATTTTATAAAGGTAAAATTTTATAAAGGTAAATATTTACACGTATTTCTTTGGCGATTCTAAGCATTTTACGCCTCGTAGACTTTTTTCGTACGATGCCTTGCTTTTGAGTCAAAAATGTGTTTTACCGACTGCGGGTGTTCAACAGCCAGAAATTCTCATTTAACGACCGAGTCCCATATTGGGTGCCTAGTAATTTTATGCATTTTACAAACTTTCAAATAAAATTCAATTTTTAAAAACAGCACAACTTTTATTAAAGTACAAAAATCGCAGTAGAACCCTACTAGTCACACACAAATCTAATGTTGTTATAAATTTGTTTTGTTTCATGTACTTATGTATGTATGTATGCATATTTATGTTAACTTGTGTATGCGCGCAGCAGTTCTAAGGAAGAGCATGTTTACTTGTGCATTTGTGTGCATTAAAAGGAAACGGAAGTAATGCAACAAATCTGATAAACTCATGGTAAGTGCACAAATTTGCATGGAACTTTACTTTTTTTTTGTACATAAAGCAAAATAAATAAAAGCTTTAGAAGTTTTGTTGGTTTAAGTTGCACAACATTGGACACTCTGGTCTACACATGAGAAATTAGTCACTTTTTAACTGACCGGTACAGTAAATTCTACGCATTTTAAGAAAAAAGCTCAAGTTCAAAAGAACTTGAAATTGTTTGTGGCACAAACTTTAAAAATCTTTCATAATATGTACATATTAACACTGTCGCAAAAAAAAAAAAAAAACTTTTATTTTTCTTCTAACTCCTAAAGCTTCTTCAGTTGCACTCTTGCCAACATTTTCCACAGTTTCCTCACACTCTCGTCTTGAAATTTTCGTTCATGCCTGTTGCATTTTGAAATTTTTGCTCCTTTTTGACTTTTGCAGCAATGAAGAGGATTTTCCTGCTTTACACTTTTTAATACTTGAGTGCACAAGCACACACGGACACTGTGACACCAACACCAATACAAATATACGACATCGACGATGCCTGTGATGTTACATGACTTTCAACTTCAGTGAATTTGCTGCAATGTGGCTACACTAAAAATGTTGATGGAAAGAAAAATCATTTAATTTTAGATACATATATTAAGGTTTATTAGAAATTATTAATTTTTTCAAGTGTATTAGCCAATTTTTTTTTATTGCAACTCAGCACGACAGCAAATTGACCAGCAGACGTTGCTGGTTTGACAAACTTACATGCATACACAGTCTGATAGATAGTTAGAATGAGAGCACAACTTATAAAACTTAACTAGTAAGCGCCATAAAAAGCGGAACCGGAAGTGGCCACCGGATGGTTCACGTACTTGTGCATGTTGAGTGCAAAAACGAAAAATGCAAGGCAAAATTTTCAAGCACTTGATCACAGTATCAAAAAAAAAAATCAAGGTTTTTAGATATTTGAACAATATAAAGTATTCTACAATGAGGTGCTAAAAAATTTTTACCCAAAAAACAGTATGACCTTAAGGTTAAAACACTTTGTCAAATCACATGAAAACATTCATTATTTTGATAAATGCGGCATGCAAGCAAAGCCGTTTAGAAACTCAGTCCTTTACATACAAATTATACGAGCAAAGGGTAAAAACCTTTAAATTAACCTGACCTGAGTGCCTTCTGTTTAAACAGCGCTCAACAATTCGTCAGCTGCTACCACTTGTCGTTCAGTTTTAGTTCAATATTTTTTCATTTTTTTTCCTAAGAATTTAAGCTCCATTAAACAAACACTTAATCTAATCATTCATCACTTTCTAAATGGCCGACCAGCAGCAGCGTCTGGCAACTTATCAATGGGTGGAGGATGGGTGGGCGAAGCAACTCCACAGTTGCCTGATTATGTTGTGTGTTATACTTTTTGATATAGGGAACTACAATAGCAACAGAAACTAGCCAATATATGCACATAAGTTATCCTTTATTTTCATTACGCATGTATGCATTAGGCTGGATCTTATTTTTGTAGAACATTTTAACCCATTTTAACCAAGATTTTATGATAAACTTATGAAAAACAGATTTTCCAAGGTGTAGTTTAAGAGTTTTACAGTAGGCCGAAGTATCGAAAATATGATTTCTGTGGGTTTTTTATCTAAAACAACAATATAGGGGAAAGTGGGGAATCGTGGGCCATGGGGAATCGTGAGCCACCGCCACCTTTTGGCAGTATGTCGAGATAAATAGTTAGATGCAACTGTAATCGTTTTCTCTTAGCCTCAACTTATTTTTACATTGGTTGTTGACAAACGTACGCGTTTTATTTGCTTTGTACAATACTTGCCCAAAAGAAAGTATCTGCAAAACTTTTTTTGCGTGTTTGATTTCCATCATTCTTGGACGAATTGCTACGACAAAACACAGGTAAATATGTTTTTTATTATCGTTAGACCTTTGCCTTTCAACATACAAAAGTAATTTTGCATGACACTTCAACAAGTCAATTACACGCCGTTGTTTTGCAAAAAGTAGCTTGTGGGGAATCGTGAGCCACTTCGTGGGTCACCCGTGTTTTGACAGTTTTCGTATCAATACACATTTGTATGTTGTGTTTATGATGTTTTGTGCAAAATGGAGGCTGTGAATCAATAAATAAAACAATAAATACATATTTTGTATCAAATTTTCCTATTTCTTTGTTAACGTATCTGATTGATCGTGCATAACCCTTCTTCTTCATTTTGTCGATTAAAATAACTTTACTTGTCATGTAATGTTTGAGGATGATGAAGGCCTAACGAGAATTTACTTGGCAGAAAAAGCCGCCGCAAAGTAAATCCTATAAGGGCATATGTTTGAAATAAAATGCCAAGTTGTTTCGGCTGTTCAAACAGGATTGTCTTTATTTAGTTTAAACATTTTCTTTTATATTGTTTGCTTAACACTAAAAACAAATACAACTATCATAATACCTTAAAAATAGTAACAAATAATATTACAACTAAAAACAAATACAATTTTCCTAAATCCTAAATCTATGCAAAAAAAATGTATTCATTGCTTTCATCTCTCTTTCTCTTATTCTAAGCCTAGCTTGTGGAACTCAAGATCAACATGATCCACAATCAGTTCTATGTTAACACATTGCCATTATTCCAACGCATGCGCTGTGACACTTGTTTTTGTTATTGCATTTAACTAATCAAATTTGTGCATTGCGCGACCTTGCAAGTGTCGTTGAACTTTCAAAATTTGCATCATTTCTTATGTGCGTGGATTCTACCAATTGTGTTTAAAAGACAAGTACATATGTACATAATGTAATTATTACCCATTAGGGAAAGATGAGATGTGATGACATTATTTGATTACCCATTAGGGAAAAGATGAGAACAATGATTACATGTATACAAGTGGTGTAGATGTAAGTGTTACAACACTACACCCCTACCCTTTAAAGAAAAATTTATGAAATTTATGAATAAATTTTGATAATTTTGAAAATTTGTGTACATTTCATTAAAAAATAATAAAAATTCAAATTCAACTGAAATTAAGTTACTTTCTAACGATTAATTAGAGATAAAAAAAAATAAAATTATTGATAAATTTAAATAATTATAAAGGTTTATTTATATTTTTTTTTTTTTTTTCTTAGTTATTCATGAATCAAAATTTTTTTTTTTTTTTTTTTTTCTTTAAACTAATATACGCTTAAATAAAGTGTTTTTATGCTAATAGTTTTTTATTTTATTTTTAATTCAAAGTAAAGCTTCATATTTTTTTAATAAGTTATTATGATATTCTTTATAACTTCCATTAATATCTAATACAGAATTTACCCCTCTTAATTCTACTATACGGTATGGACCGTGATATGGACTATCTAATTTTTTCTTATTTCCTACTTTAACTAAAACTAAATCTCCTACTCTTAAATACGATGGATTGCAATCCCTATCATAAAATGTTTTCCTCTTATTTTTAGCTACTTGAACTAATTCACTAGCTTTACTAATTGAAACTTGTAATCTAAATCTAAGTTCTTGAGCATAATCATCTAAATTATTAAATGGTGCTCTATTTTTTAAACTATCACTTGGTAGATGTGAAAGCTTTCCGAAAATTAATTCGTAAGGCGTATATCCTGTATCCACGTGAGGCGTGGTATTATACGCAAAGGTAAAATACGAAATCCATTCATTCCATTCATTATCATCGGCTACCGTTAACAAAAACTCATTGAGAACCCTGTGGTTCCTTTCTACTGTACCAACGCTTTCATGGTGATATGGAGTTGAAAACGTTTGTTTAATTTTTAAAATTTCACAAATATTTTGCATAAGTTCGTTTGCAAATTCCGTTCCTCTATCCGATTTGAGTACTTTAAAAAAACCATATTTTAAAATAAATTGTTCTACTAACGTTTTGGCTGTTGTTTTTGCATCTTTCGTTGGCATTGGATATGCTACAACAAATTTTGTTAAAAGACACTGCATGGTTAAAATATATCTATAACCATTTGAAAGTCTTAAAGGACCTACTGTATCAATTTCAATTGTTTCAAAACCTGTACTTGGTGTATCGGTTATGACCATTTTCTCTTTTGTATGTCTAACTTGTTTGTTACATGCACATATCTTACATTCTTTTATATATTTCTTTATCATTTTATGCATATTTTTCCAAATAAAACGCTGCTTCAATTTTAGCTCAGTTTTTCTGACGCCTAAGTGTCCCGAATGGACTGAATTATGATATTCATCAATAAGTTTGTATTTCAACAAATCATCTGTTATTCTTTTTGGGGCCTCGTAAAGTAAAATTTTCAAACTTCCTTTATTTTTAATTTGTAGCTCATTAAATATATTTTTAAAATGATTCACCGGTGTGTAACTAAATATTTCATCGTTACTATCAAGAGCTAACTCTTTTATTTTAAACTTCTCCATTTTCGATGATAGCTTCTCCAAAAGCGAACCTAAATTCGATGGATTATCACTACATCTAACAATTATTTCATCACGAACACGTTCAATTATATCCTTCTTCCTATTTCTGTCGACTATAAATTTCAATTTATTTAAATTTTTGATGTCAGTTAAAGACGTGCAGTTCCAGATATGAAGTTGATCAGGCTCCTCTGAAAGTCTACAGTTCTCTTTACTGCATCTATCTGCCTCATTTCTTGCAGACATACCTCTAGTTACTACCAATAAATTGTGTTCGTTAATTTCTTCTTCACCCCTCTTTGGCATCAATGTTTTAAGCATATCTGAGTCTATCTTCACCCTCGATAGGGCATCAGCGTTTGTATTCATTTTTCCTTTTCTATAAACTATTTCAAAATCATACTCCGACAGTTCAAGTCGTATTCTTGTTAGTTTCGACGATGGGTTTTTATGAGAAAATAGTGATACTAAAGGACGATGATCCGTGACCACTATAAATTTTCTTCCAAAAAGATAAGGTCTAAAAAATTGGATCCCCCAATGAATCGCTAAAAGTTCTTTCTCAATGATTGGTTTATTTATATCATGTTTCAGCAACGATTTGCTAGCATATGATATTGGTAAATCTTTGCCTATCTCTCCTTGTGACAACACCGCTCCCAATGCATAATTGGATGCATCGGTGGTCAATACAAATGTTTTTTCAAAATCTGGATATTGTAATATCGGTGGGTTTATCAATTTATCTTTTAAAGTTAAAAATGAACTCTCACATTCATCAGACCAAATAAATGGTTGATTTTTCTTTAAAAGATTGTTTAAACTTTTTGCTATTTTCGCAAAATCTGCAATAAATCTTCTGTAGTAATTGCAAAATGCTATAAATCTTCTTACTTCATCTGCATTTGTGGGGATAGGATATTTTTCAATCGTCGCGTATTTCGACGGATCAGGTTTAATACCGTTTTGCGTTATTAAATGTCCTAGGTAAACCGTTTCTGTCTTTAAAAAATTGCATTTACCAGCATTTAATTTTAAATTGTATCTTTGTAATCGTTCAAGGACTTTTTCTAAATTTGAATTATGGTGTTTCAGACTACAACCAAATATAATTATATCATCAACATATAAAAATGCACTCGAGTCTAAGCCGCTCAAGGCAATAGTCAACATTCGTTGAAAACTATTGGAAGATATCGTTAAACCGAACGGTAATCTTTTAAATTGGTAATGACCATTTGACGTTGAAAACGCTGTTAGTGGTTTAGATTTACTGTTAAGACCAATCTGATGGAATGAGCTTGTCATATCCAAAGTTGAAAAATACCTTGCTCTTCCTAGCTTATCTAACACATCTTCCAGCCTTGTTAATGGAAATTTATCTCTAACAATCTTTTTGTTTAACTGCCTAAAATCGACAACCAGTCGCCATTTTTTATCGCCTGTGTTTGACTTTTTGGGCACTACAAGCAATGGTGAATTATACGGACTGACCGAATTTTCAATTATGTCATTATCTAAAAGATCTTGCACTTGATTCTTTATTTCTTCAGATTGAGAATGTGGTAAACGGTAGTTTTTTATATAAACTGGTGCGTTATCTGTTGTTTTTATATCCTGGGTATAAAAATTATTGACTGAAAGTGGTTCATCATCTAAATGGAACACACTCTGATATTTTTTAAATATCTCAATAAGAGAATTCCGCGCCTCGCTATCTTTAACATCAATAGATAAGATTTTTAAAAGTTTTTCGAATCTACTTTTATCTTGAGGAATATTTTCCTTGATTTTCATTATTTCATAGTTTTTCAACGGTTCTATATCTAGTTCTAAGCGCGATAAAGTTATCTCCGATTCTGTTGTGTTTAATAATTTAATATGGCAAATACCTTTATGGGGTACAATTGTATTACCTACAAAAATACCTTCACTAACCTCTTTATTTAAAATCAAACTATCTTCGCATACCTGCAAATTTATAGGATGTATTATTTCACTCCTTGGTGGTATAGTAATTTTTGAAATTTTACGCAACTTAGTTTCCATTGGTAAGACAATATCGTCTTTTCCCAAAACCAATGTCAAAGTATACGTTTCGTAATTTATTTGGCAAAGATATTTAGACAAAAAGTCACGCCCTAAAATTCCATCTGTTTCAATTGGAAAATCGTCTTTTACCAAATGAAAAGTGTGTTTCAAAACTTGTGATGTAAAGCAAAAATGTAAATCGGTTGTTCCTATTGAAAAAATTTCTTGATTTGTGATACCAGAAAGCTTACATTTTGTATCTGGAAAAATCTCAACGTTTGATAAAACACTTCCTAACTTGCACACTGAAATATCCGCTCCAGTGTCAACTAAAAATTTCAAGCTCAGCTTTGAATTTTTACATGTCAAGGTGACATAATTAGTTATATTATCCGATATTTGATAAATTTTCAATTTTGGCTCCCCGGAAGAGAATTTTGCTGGCTCCCCGGGCCTAATTCGTTTCCCTGGTCGTGTATTACGTTTATTTGCTTTTTACTTCGATTATCTTGTTGGTTTTGACTTTGCTGCTTATTTTTATTATAACCGTTATTACGATTGTTATAATGATTTTTATTGTTGTTATAATTATTATTTTTATTTCTATTGAAATTACCATTCTGCTGGTTTTTAAATTTGCTGTTGTTCCAACTATTATTGGAATTACTAAAATTATTATTGTTCCTGTAGTTATTAAAACTGTTACTACCATTTTGGTTCGACTGAACATTTTTGTTGTAATTTTTCTTATATTTACCATTCGAATTGAAATGCATAACCCTCGCTTGGTTGCTATTAGATTCATTTTCAAGCTCTAATGCTAAATCTACAGCTTCATTAAAAGATTTTGGCCTTGATGCAAATACTGTTTGCTTAAACGAATCATTCAAGCCATTTTTAAAAACTGTAAGGCTAAATTGTTCATTTAATTTAACTACCACTGCCTTTTCCGTTGTACTAGCATTTTGACCTAATTGACCTATTTGCAGCTTATTTAAGTCTCCTATTAAATTTAGTATTTTATCCTTATAACTAGTAACGCTCAAAGTGTTTTGAGTATAGTTGGAAAGAATACTTTGTAATTTAGGGATCGTTGTTTGGTTTTTGTACGTATTACTCAATACCGTACTTAGCTCATCAAAAGTTTTTGGTATAGAGGTAACGCATGTTGCAGTACGAACATTTTGTGACAACTTTACATAAACCACAAAGTCTATCAAAGAACTTTTGCCTGTCGATGATAACGATTTATGCAGAATCTCTACAATTTTAAGAAAACTTTCTAGCTCTCTAAAGTTACCGCTAAACAAAGGAATTGCTTTCACAGCTGTTTCTAAATTAAATTCCGACATTTTGGTTTCGATCTCTATCTTTTCTTCAAATATCTCACTTATATCTCCTAATCCTTCTTCAAAACTATGGCTGCAAACCTCTGAACTTTCTTCTAAAGCCTGTTCTACTTGTTTATACAAAACTTCAAAATCTTCTATAAATTCCACCTCCTTTTCTAAGTTATCGCTTTTGCACAACTCAAAAAAACGTTGCCTAATTAATTTTATCTGGTATATTTTTCGTCTATACGTTCCTTCAGTATATCCCCTATTCCTACCTTTCTTAAAATTTAAATAAATCCTATTTAAATCATTCTTGAACTCTTTTAAAGTTTCCATAAAAAACAACAATACAAAATATTTATATGTAAACTATGTATAAATATAATTATACAATTTAAAAAAAATAAGGATGTATATCAAAAATCCTCAGCTTCCTCGTTCCAGACACCGAATCTGCTTCAGCTTCCGATGTATATTTCTTCTCAATTGATCTACTCACAGGATACTGACATTTCGCTTCGTCTCGCTCATCAATCTCTTTCAGAAATTTTCGAATTTTGTTCGAAATATGCGTGTTGTTTTTGTTTTTTTTTTTTTTTGTTTTGATTTAATGAAATTTTTTTCTCTGTTCTTTTACTCTTAAATTTTAATTTTAATTTTTCATGATTTTTCTTCTTTATTCATTTTTCTTTCTTTTTTTTTTTTAGTTCTTTTTTTTTCAGTTAATTCTTTCTTATTTTCTATCTTATTTTATTTTCTTGTTTTTTTTTTTTTTTTTTTTTTTTATTTCATTTTGTTTGTTTTTCTATTTTTTCGATTCATTTTCTTTTTATATTCATTTTTACTTATTATTTTTTTGTTTTAATTTTTTTTTATTTATTTTTTCAAAACAAAGCCTTAAATATAATTCATTTCTTTTTATAGAGCTCTGCCTCAACTACAAATATCTGTTGCCACAGCTCATTGGCTATGTCCCAGCACGGTGGTGGGTCAGAATTCACCCTTCTTTTTAGCTCTGCTAATTTCCTTCTTAAGAAGACCTTCTTTCCACCTCTCTTTTTCCTGCAAACAGACGTATCGACTTTTGGAATAGCTGTTGCCCTAGCTTCTTTTCTTCGGAGCTCTCGCCTTCTTAATTCCTCGATAGTTAAAGCTACAGGACCTTCTTTTATTTTCTCGCCTGTCTCCATATATAAATAAAATTTTAAAACCGCCAAAAAAAATCAAAATATATCCTTTTTTAAAAAAAAAACCGACTCTATCAGGTTAGAGTGGCAGGATCGCCATGTAATGTTTGAGGATGATGAAGGCCTAACGAGAATTTACTTGGCAGAAAAAGCCGCCGCAAAGTAAATCCTATAAGGGCATATGTTTGAAATAAAATGCCAAGTTGTTTCGGCTGTTCAAACAGGATTGTCTTTATTTAGTTTAAACATTTTCTTTTATATTGTTTGCTTAACACTAAAAACAAATACAACTATCATAATACCTTAAAAATAGTAACAAATAATATTACAACTAAAAACAAATACAATTTTCCTAAATCCTAAATCTATGCAAAAAAAATGTATTCATTGCTTTCATCTCTCTTTCTCTTATTCTAAGCCTAGCTTGTGGAACTCAAGATCAACATGATCCACAATCAGTTCTATGTTAACACATTGCCATTATTCCAACGCATGCGCTGTGACACTTGTTTTTGTTATTGCATTTAACTAATCAAATTTGTGCATTGCGCGACCTTGCAAGTGTCGTTGAACTTTCAAAATTTGCATCATTTCTTATGTGCGTGGATTCTACCAATTGTGTTTAAAAGACAAGTACATATGTACATAATGTAATTATTACCCATTAGGGAAAGATGAGATGTGATGACATTATTTGATTACCCATTAGGGAAAAGATGAGAACAATGATTACATGTATACAAGTGGTGTAGATGTAAGTGTTACAACACTACAGTCATTTCAACTAATTCAATAAAGTTTTGCATCATAATTGTTTGATTTTTACTTAATTACGGCGGTGGCCCACGATTCCCCACCATTTTTGAAAATCGCAAAAACACTAATTTTTTTCAAACCACGAAAAGTCGGAAAAAACAAAAGAGTTGTTAGAAAGTGTAATAGTCAAAAGTTACCTAACTTCATGTAGAATAACATACCATATTACAATTTGCAAAATTTTTTATTTTTTTTGAAGATATTTAACAAAATAAAAACGTGGCCCACGATTCCCCACCTTCCCCTATATATAAATAATATATGAATGATATCGTAATAAAATAAAAACTGTACTAAGCCGAAATTTTGCATAAAACGGCGATGAGCGACCTCTTTATGACCTTCAAAAATTTTTAAAAAACTCAGCGTACTTTATTGACACTCTCTTGCAGATTTTTGCGGGTAAATCGTCTGTATTCAACTTTTTATTTATTTTTTGCTCCACTTCATACATATGGGACATGTCAGTTTGCCTTAAAAAAATGAAAATTTCTCACAGCCGCGCAAAAACGCGCAACTTTTTATTTCATAGAAAGTAACTTAAATGTCTACACTTTATTAAAATATAAACATTTTTGTTTGGGCTCACTTTTAGAACAACTATATGTCTATGTACAATATATAGCCAAAATGCACTTAATTTTAGACTTACGAACAAAAAGAAATTAAAATATAACAAAACACTTTTTCACAAAACAAAAACCACTTTTGTATTACAAAAATACCTGAACTAAAAGGGTCCATCAAAAGAAGGCAAACAAAATAAAAGGGAAAAAAATCATTGCATTGTTGGTGGCTGCACTTGCTTCTTATGATTATAGCGACTGAAGTTCTCATACAAAAAGTTTAGTAATTCCGAAAGAGCAAAATATGGCAAAACCAAATTTTTAACACTTATTATGGACAGCCTATAGTTAACGAAAATTACAAAAAGACGAAAATCTTGCACAGACTAAGAGCCTTTAACTCTACTTGAATAATAAAAAACCTTAATTTTTGAACGTATATTTAATATATATAAAACAAAATTTTTTAAACATTAACTCGAAAAAACTTTTATGTAGTAAGAACCACAATTACCTGAAGTTGAATGTTTTTTTTAATAAAAATGTAGGTACTTTAAAAAAGCCAAAAAATTCCAATTTCACAGCGCGCGAACGAAATCAAAAAAAGTTGATCTTCAACCGCATATAACTTTTTAAATAGTAATGTCAGGTCAACAATTTTTATTGTTTGTGACGCAGAATTTAATCATCTTTAAAACGGTATCAAATAAAGCCGTTACTTCAAGCATTTTTTTTTTTTTTTTTTTTTTTCAATTAAATGCGTAAAAGCGCATACAATACCCCTTTGTGCGGCGTGCTTCATATGTAGCGCAACGCATACGAGTAACACGTGAGTTGTTAAAAAAAAGTATTTTTCCTGACCTCAAATCAAAAAATTGGTTTGATAAGTGCACTACCAAATTAAAGGAAATTTAATGAGGCTTTTAAAAAAAATAAATAAGGGTATGTTGATAGGACTTTTTTTACACTAAAATGGCCGCCAAAGTAAAAAAAGGAAAAAAATAATATATCTTCTTTAAAGGTCCAGAACTTTGCGAAATCCTTTAAAGTCGTATAAACCAAATACTTTTTAACCCATTTTCGGCCAAGAAAATTCAAACTACTTCTTTTTATATTAAACTATGTTACCTAGGGTAATTTTGGGTCAGAAAATCCAAATCCGTTGTCAGATTTGAGCTAACTAGTCTATAAGCCCTAGAAAGTGGTGTTCGCAAGTGCGAACGCTGGCCGCTATTCAACATATTTTGTTCAAATTAAGATATGAAAAAATGCATGTCTTTTTTCATAAATTTAAGGTCAAATGGAAACCAATTGATCATAAATCGGAATATATAATTGAAATAATTGTAAATCAGTGTTATCAATTTAAAAAAAAAAATACTTTTGTACCGAAAATATAACAAAACTTCAAGTCCCGAGGTGAATTTAAAATTTAGAGGTCGAATAAATTCTTTAAGAAATACTATAATACTTACTATACTCGTAAATACATGTAGAAAAACAATTTCTTGAAATAAAATCATATTCCTCCTTGATTTTGGGGGAATTACAATATATTACACAAAGGGACTTTATGGTAAGCCATTTCCATAAGAACTTTTTCTTTAAATATTACTTTGATTGCAGCTCACCTGTTTGGTGTTTTGTATCAGAATTTCAACATAAGTTTGGACACAATTCTTGTGCTGGAACTATTTTTTCGCCCGCAGCCACATTTTTTCCCAGAATTTTAGAGGTGTGGATAGTGCCACCAGCCAGTTTTATTCGATTTTTGATAGCCACATTTTTTTGCTTTCAATTAAGTTTTAAAAATTTATACCCATAATATACAGATATGGAAGAACCGCATTTGGAGTGGTCCCAAACATTCAGATTAGGCAATCAAAGACCGGTGCTCGCCAGCTCTCTGGTTAGTTCTGTACGCGATAAAATTATATTTATCTTGACCCCCAACCTGTCCAGTTCTCGGCATGGGTCTCATAACGCCTTTGCAGGCAAGCGAGAAAAGGTCCATCCTCATGAGCTTGGATAAGGAAATATTTAAACAAGATCTCGCTAGGTATCCTGAGTCTGCATAGCGACGATCATCCATTCATCGGCATATTTTATTCCACCTTGTATTGGGGGCTTCGTACCTGAATTGTACGCAGTTAGTCTCTAAACAGTGTAAGAGGACCTGATAAGGATATGTCCATATTCCTCGTGAAGCTCCTAGGAGGAGGAAAGGGGTCCACACAAGAGTCACAATTTGTTTACTTTTTAAGTTTTTACTCTACGCTACCGTCACATAGGGGATGGGTGTCAATTGGCGAATATTAGAGTCACGAGGTTTATGGACAGCCCCTAAATACTGTAGTCCTGCACTGTTGGGTATCGACCCAAGAACTCCAAAAACAATTTGAGGAGTCTCCAATTTCTTTGCCCAGCGGAAATTGAAAAGAAAACTAAAGTATGAAGAAAAAGATGAACAAAATTTCAAAGTATACTGAGAAAAAAAAATGTTGAATAGCGGCCAGTGTTCGCACTTGCCAACACCGATGTTTGTCATCACCTATGCCGATCCTGTTTAGTGAAATTGAAAAAATTTTAATGCAGAATCAAATTATGTGATTTTCTGAACAAAACCTCATCATTACATTTTTTGCTTGACAAATTTCAACATTAAATTTCTTGACATAAAAAAATAGATAAAAATGGGGGTGGACTTGACCTTGAGCTAACAAAATAACGGGTAACCCAAATTTTATCCCAGTATGATATTTGGAAAGCCAAAAGAGCATACTAAATTACTGCACTCTAGTTTTATTTAATTATTGTGAATGATGCAGTAAAAATAGGTTGTAAAAATTAGCACTTCTAGTGTTCGCGTACGCGAACAGCGGCCGAAAATGGGTTAAAAAGCTCAAACAATTAGTAAAACTTACCCACAAAATTGTTTTCTCTAAAACGTTAGGATGAAATTTGGTTTGATATAGGTTTAACACTAAGGATCGATAATATGATCTTTATATTTTTAAGTGGGAGGTATCGCGTTTTTGTGGGTCTTTTAGACCCTTTTTTTCAAAAAATTGGTTTAAATGGGTAAAAATATGCTCCAAAAGTATTCTAAAAAAATTTCACTAGTTGCCACTGAAAAAAAAAAAATACTTTACGGACGGTGGCAACCCTATATGGTAACGCAAGTGCACCAACGACTCATGATATATACAACACTAAACTGTTATAGACACCACGGTTTTGAGGGTCACAAAATAATTACTTTTAAACAAAAATATTTAAAAAAGGGTGCTCCAAGTCCCATTTAGCTTTAAAAAAGAAAAAACTTTTTTTACACCTAAAACAAAAATTTTTTTTCGGTGTAATTTTTTTTTTTTCAAAAGTTAATACTTTTCTACATTAACCCTGAAAATTTCATGCAAATCGAATAAAAAGCCAAGAAGCTATGAATTTTCAAATATGTGGGTATCCAAAAAATGGATCGAACTTCCTATGGCCGCCATCTTGGATTTTTTTAGAATTTCGGAAAACTATTTTACCACAGTCATGTGTATGTCAAATACTAACTTTCACCAATTTTTAAAAAAATTGGAGGCGTCATCCCAAATCTTAATCAATTACACAAAAATTACCCTAAAGATAACGTCAGTTTTTAGTTACAAATGACTGTACTATAAATAGTAAGTTGAAAAGTATTAAATTGTATTGAAAATTTTAATTATAGTAATAGTTTGAAAAAAAGTTCGAAAAAAACTGTCAATTTGTGAGATATTGAAGAAGAAAACCACCCTACCAGAGCCTATGTCAACTCTTTATAAACAACATATCATTTTATTGTATCCTCAATGTTAAGTTTGTCCCCATCTTCTTCTTTTTCTACTTAGTTTCATTGTGCGGGCTATCAAACATGTCAGTGTCGCACTATGGTTATTTGTTGGCTTTTTAAATTCCCATATGGCAGTTTTTACGCTAACATACACAATCAAAAACACACACACACACACATTCAACCGCCGGCATGTGTATCTCAAGTGTGTGACATCATTTGAGACGCAAGTTGGCTTTCGACTTGCACCCAAAGAGGCATCGAAAAAAAGGATAAAATACACAAAACAAAAATGTATGCCAACAAGACAAAAAAAGGCCATACCGCATACACATATCCTTCCGGTTCGCAGCATGTACAACAACGAAAATAAAAACAATTCATACGCATCTTTGACGTAACAAAAAAAATAAACACAAAAATTTATTTATTTTGGGGTCTATTTATACAACACCCTCACACTCACTACAAGTTGAGTTGCGTGCGAATGTGGTTTTGCTTTGAATTTAATATGCTTACATTTACCCAATGAGAAATGAAATTATCAATAATTGTTTTAGTATGCAGTTCGTACTCGTATGATTGATATTTAATACAGTCAGACTTCGATAACTCGAACCAGCATTATGCATTGATATACATATATCATAATTTCAGTTATCGAAGCTTGAACTTTGATAACAATCACAAATTATGAAGTTAGTTTATTGACTGTTTTTTATTGCTTGTATAGTACTAATGAAAGTACCAACGCGCTTTTTTCTAAATTGAAGTATGATAATTTTATATTGAATCTTTTTGAACGAAAAACAGGATATGACCAAAAAATACAATTTCACAGGTTTCAATATTAAAAAAAAACAGAATTTTTGACAAGATAATTTTTTAATGAGAAAAATTTATTAAAATTCGTGTGACACATGTAAATTCAAATGATTTGACGACCAGAAAAGAGGATTTTCTTAACAAAAAAGCATTTGGCAGATCTTATCACTAAAAGCAAGAGTATCCTGCTAAAATTAGGGGTTCATATGCGCAGATTTTGTGTATAAGTTTTAAGTCTTTAAAATTTCTACTGGGTGCATAACTGTCCATAGCGTATGATTATACATGTAGCTGTTAATTCTTGTTTGACAGCAAATGTCAGACACAAAAAGGATTTCTTTCACAACTTTAAAATGTAATAATATGTAGAGACTTTTGTATGTAATTCTGATTATTTCACAACAGAGTTTACTGTAAAGAGTGATATCGAATGCAAAAAGATTTCTTACTTTAGCTTTGCATTAAAAGCAGCTCAATACAACTGTTTGTTTTGAAAACATTAAGTTTCTTAACTGCTTAAGCTACACATTTTTTTCTTTCCTATACCTACTTTTATTTTTTTTATCCTTTTTTTCAATTTTACTTCAGCATAATACTACTTACTACTATTAAAGTGCATTAAGCTATGTATTCGTGTCTCTTTATCTTTGCATTTTCATTTAAAACTCAAAGTTCAACGTCTTAAGTCTGCTAGCAGGATATCCATTTATCCTTTTTCTTTTATTTTAAGATTTTAACCTCTGCACGCTTCGCTTGACATTTTTGCGTTGTATGTGCTCTGTATGGGTAGTTATTTTTATATCTGTTTATATCTGTATTTTGAATTTTTTTTTTTTGTCCTCTTTCTTCTTCCGCTTTTTGTCTGAAAGTGCAAATGTGTAAGTGTACAATTTTCCGCATCAGTTCACGGCCTAAATGCGTGCAATCATTTTCTGCTACATACAACAATTTTTTTGTTTTGCTTTAAAATTTTTTGCTTTAAAAGTGGTTACTTAATAGTAGTTGATTTAAATTTGAAAAATTTGTTTGTATAAATTAAAATGATCTTATAACATTTTATTTTTTATTTCATTCTATTTCATTTCATTTCATTTCATTTCATTTCATTTCATTTCATTTCATTTCATTTCATTTCATTTCATTTCATTTCATTTCATTTCATTTCATTTCATTTCATTTCATTTCATTTCATTTCATTTCATTTCATTTCATTTCATTTCATTTCATTTCATTTCATTTCATTTCATTTCATTTCATTTCATTTCATTTCATTTCATTTCATTTCATTTCATTTCATTTCATTTCATTTCATTTCATTTCATTTCATTTCATTTCATTTCATTTCATTTCATTTCATTTCATTTCATTTCATTTCATTTCATTTCATTTCATTTCACTTCATTTCATTTCATTTCATTTCATTTCATTTCATTCCATTCCATTCCATTCCATTCCATTCCATTACATTCCATTTCATTTCATTTCATTTTATTTCATTTTATTTCATTTCTGTTCTCTACATTAGCTTGTTTTTACATACATATGACTCCAAACAGTGTTAACATTTGCTAACATATGGCTGCCATATGGAATGCTTTATCCAGTCTTATTCAATCAAACTGAATCTGTACTTTTAAAATCAAACCAGAAAAGTGGCATATCCTTTTCAAAACAACAAATTTAACACACCATATTGTTTGTTTTTATTTATCAACTCCCCCCGCAATTCTTCAAATGCCTTTTTATTCCTTAAGGTTTATTCATCATTACTGTCCTGCAGTTTTTTAATATTTTTCTATATTCTTGTCCTGCACACGTTTTATGCCTTTGAACTTTTATTGTTTTCTTATGTGTATGTGTGACCACATATGGCTATTCACATTTGTGTTAAATTCTCTTGACTTTTATTATCATCATTGTCTTGGTTTCATTCTAATGCGTTTGATTGTGTGCGTATGTTTTATCTCGAAAAATATTCACGCTAAACCAAAGCACATGTTAGTGTGGTTTTTCACCAATATGGTAAAACTATTTTCTTGATGTTATAAAAAAAAAACCATACATTTTTCTTTTTAACCTCATACTCTTCCACTGTTAATGTGCAGGACTCTCCTGACACATTCAGAGTTGAACAGAGTTGTGTGTTGGCATTGCCAACATCAAATTTAAATAAAAGCATTTTCATGTGCATGGAATGCTATAAATTTTTATGTAATATATGCAAATAGTTTCGTTAAAAAACGCATTACTTTTTTACATTTGTCTGGTTTAAATAAAAGTTATGGCAACTGTAATGCGTCACTAAAATCACAAGTACTTACCTATAGTGAGGATATAAAAACGATATGGGAGCATAAAATTTGTGCATAAAAATAAAAATATCAAACAAATTTGACCACTATTTGTTAAATATAAAATTGATGTATATTAAAGTTTTATAGAAAAATATTTTTCTCCAGACTATAGGTTCAAAAGATCAACAGTTAATGTTTTATTACCATTGTAAGCCCACCATATGGAATACGCAATGTTTTTGGATTACTTTTGTGAACTGTTTATGAACAGTTGTCTTTTAAACCTTTCCCTTTGTTGTTCTCTGTTAAAGTCTTTTCGAAATCAAATTTTTTCTTCTCACGCTCTTTTACTGTTAAGTTAAACACTGTTAAGTTTAACACTGTTAACGTAAGCACTCTTGTGAGAGCTAACTTTGTTATTAACAGTGAAATGCCTACGGCATCATTGGTCCTTTGGCTGCACAATGTTTGGTACTCTTTCGCGCTCTTTTTCTTCTTAGCTGCTGCTTGCTTGTGGATATGGCTTGAATGTTTATTCAACAGTACCAATATATGCAGCAGCAACACCAACAAGAACAACAGCAATTTACCACTGAGTAACGCAACAGCAGACAACAATTTTTTTACCACCGTTGCTTTGGATGGACTTCTTTGTCTGTGATGCTGCTGTTGTAGGTTCAGTTGTTGTTGAGCTGCATGAGTGTAAAGTTTGTTAAGGATCAAAGGAGTGCAAAAGTGTTGAGAGAAAAAAAGAATAAATAAATGAAAGCGAAAATTAATACAAAACAAAAAAATATTAAAATTTTAAAACAAAAAAAATATATGTTTAAATTAAGAAAATAAAATAATAATTAAAAACATCGCCATGAAACGCTTTCTGCGATTCAGTGCAAGTGTGAAATATAACGGTTATTGTTGACTATTCAAGCCAGACAGCATTAATTTGCGCTAGTATTTGTGGTGAGTATGCCAAACACACACAAAGGGATGCTCAGACGTTTTGAACAATATGGGGTGAAATGTAGACAATGTTCTCTGCGGTGGTGAAGAGAATAAAATAGCGCAGACAGAGAGTTAGCGTAAAAGAGCATACATATAACCAAAGTGGGTGGCAAATGTGTGGCTGCTGTTGAATGCACTCACTGTTCAATTTTTTCAATAGACAATTGTTGGTCGGTCACTCAGTTGGCAATGCTGCAGTGGTGTATCGATGTTTATGAGGATTTTGCACTTTAATGCTGCTGCTTTTGTCTTTTTGTTAGGGTGTATTAAAAAAAAATCCCAATGAAAACAAAGAAGCTAAATTGTCATTTTTTGCATAGTATGTTTTTTTTTTATTTATTTAAAATATACAAATCTATTAATATTTTAGGAACCAATTTATCCAAGGCTATGCAGTGACGTATCTAGGTAGAAGCGATCTGTCACCCCTAGAGTCAACTTTTGGAAGGGCGGCAAAATGGTCATAGTGCAGTCTATGTGCCTTTATTGTGCTCTTTTGCCTCTTACGTTGAGAAAGTCAAGAAAGGTTAAAAATTAAAAAATTTTGTAAAAGCAAAAAATTGTCCATTACGTCGAATAACTGCGAAAAATATTTTTAAAAATACCAAAAAATGTTTAAAACAAAAACAAAAATTGTTTATACAAACAAATCAAAACTCTTAACAAAATTTAACTTTAAATGATACACCCTAATAATTATTATCAAATTGTTGATGATGGCATTTCTTATATTGCTGTCCACTGCTGTTGCTGCTTTCTTAAACTTAAGTATTAGTCACGCACAAAAGCTACCAAAAGTTAACAATGAAAACACTGAAAAAAATATAATACTTTCAAATTTAAATATAACTCAACTTACTTTTTAATAATAATATATTGTAGCGTGGGCTAAAATAAACAGCAGCTTACCCTCATGTAAGTGAGAAGAAATACTTAGAAAAATTATCTTATAGAAAAGGAAGAACAATAAACAGAACAACTAATATCGATAAATGCATTGGCTTAATTTTTTAACTAGATATATAAAGGATTGTCGAAGCGCTTAATTTAGTGTGCGTCTAGAAAGAAAAACTTTTTTGGCCAATAATAACTGTCAATAAAACAAAGTTTCATAAAAACCAAAGTCATCAAAATATTTCAAAATATACTAATTTTACGAACTTTTAGTCATTATTTGCAAGAATCTCTTTCCACTTTGTCATGACTCATGTTGTTGTTGTTGTCTGGTAAGGTCCAATCATTGGTTGTGAAATCAATACCGGTTTGTCATGTGGCTACTAGGTTTCAAAATATATTAAATTAATGATATTGTTCAAATCTTTTACCATTTTCTATTCTTGTAACCCACAAGCGTTTGAAAACCAATTAACAAGCGGCACTCAACATATTCTGGTCTATTTCGTCTCAAATCCTTGTTGGACCTTGCTTGAACCCATCAATTGCTTAGCCTATATATGAAAGAATTTTACGTAGCATTTAGCTTTATACTCGAAAATACAAGTGATTGAGATCCGGTGAGAATGCTAGCCATTCTTTGTCACAGATTTGTTTTTTGACAAGATGAAGAGTTTGGTTGGTATAATATCCTGGTGTGAGTCTTGCGAAATATATTGGAGATAGTAGTTGTTATCAATTTTAATACCTTGATCGAAGAAAAACAACGTATATTTCCGTTTTTGTGATACTGCTCACCAAAAGATAATTATGGTCAGCAGCTTACAATTTCGGCTTGGATACGGTTATTCTGCCGGTAATGATGGACTTGTAGGAAGAAAAATTGTTCATCTGAAAACGCTATTTCATATCCACCGTACCAGGCGACTAGTAACTTTCTATTTGTAACACATAGTTTTCACGGAGAAAAAAAAATAGTACCAGCTACTTTATTTCTCATAAATTTTACCAGATTTTCAAGTCAGAATAGTGACAACTTTACACCGAAGTAAGATTTACCTTACTGTTTTAGTCAATTCGGATTGTTCGAATGACCTCACAGTCTAGTAATTTTAATGAAAAAATTGGCGTGATATTTACCTTACTGTATAGTTCAAACAACAAAAAAAAAAAAAAACCAAAAAAAAAAAAAAAAATGAACTGACCGGCGCCGGGATACGAACCTCGGCCCTTCCGAATGGTAGTCAGATACATATCCACTGGGCTGCTTCCGCATATGATGCAGAAGCAAAAAAATTTGTATATCAAGAAAATGTCTGTCCAAAAATAGAAATTGTTACTAAAATTATAAAAGTCAAAATGACTCTATATTTTTGTGGTACTTACCTTACTCGCGTAAGGTGAAAATTATGATACTCATTTTTGTGCGTGAAAAAAATAAAGTTATTTTGACTAGAATCATAAATTCAAAATGACCACACATTTTTTTTCTGAAAGTGCAAATTACCTTACATATAGTCAAATGTAGGAAATTTGTAGTAAATATTCCTTTATTATTTAACTACATTTTATTTGTAGATATGACTTTACGGACCCATCAAATAGTTCATACGTAAGGTAATTTATACTTGAAATTTAGTGTTGATTACTTTAATTTTTCGACTAGCCAATATAGTAAAAATTATTATACATATTTTTCTCCGTGTTGTCACATAAAAGTGATGTATCCCAATTTTAAATACTACCGTTGGCTTGTATCAAAATATTCAAATGTCCAAGGCATATTTTAGCTTGAGTTATCAAAAATTATGAATTCTTATAGAAATATCAATTTTCGAGTTTCGTTATTCTTCAATAAATGCAAATGATAAAAAATTGGAGTACATTATCTTTAAATCTACAAGTCACAATTGAGGGGGTTAGAAGCAAAGGGGTACAAGTGATGAATTACGAAAAATTGAGTTAAGTATGAGAAAAGGTAGTGGGAGCTTTGCTTTATTTATGAAACAAACAATACCTAAGTTTTTGAGTTCCTACACCTCTATAGAGCCCCATTAAGGTAAGCCAGTTCACAAAATTATAGTTTTTCTTTAAAACAAAATTAAAAAATTTTTTTTTCTAGTAAATAAGAAGCAAAGTTAGCGCAGCGTAACATCTAACATAGGTTAAGAAAAAATTAAATTCCTCAATTTTAAGAATCCTTAAAAAATTCCCTTTTTAAAGTATTTTTTAAAAATTTTCTAGAGATCTGTTTTTAAAAGTTATTAGTTCTTTAGTGAAAGTCTACCGCACTTTTACCCCTTTGTTTCTAAACGAGTTTAAAATATTGAATAAAATATTTTCGTTTTGAAATGAAAAGTAACGAGTGCGGTAGGCTTTCAGTAAAATACTAATAACTTTTTAAGGCGGACCTCTATAAAAATTTTAAAAAATACCTTTAACAAAGAACGTTTTAAAGATTCTTAGAGTTATGGTACTTAGTTTTTTCTTCTGCTTTGTTAGTTGCTACAAGTGCTAACTTTACTACATTTTTTATTACAAACAAAAAAATTTGAATTTTTTAACTCACTCTGCAATTTATGAAGCAACGTTAACTTTAACTATATTTTACTCAAAATTTACTTATTGTTACTTGTACCCCTTTGCTTCTAACCCCCTCAATTGTATTTGCTTTAGAGCTGGGTACGTGCCGTGTTTTTTTTTTCGTAACCCGCGGGCCTTTACTCTTCAGTTACGGGCTCGGGCCGTGAAATCGAGTTTTGTTCGGGCTTCGTGCAGGCTCGGGCCTAACTCTAAAACAAATCATTTTATTAAATTAGAATGTTTGTTTTTTCCTTTTATGAAAATCATTGATTAAGCTTCATCAATAAGTTAACATTTTTTTAAAGTGTAAATCGCTGGTGCTTACGAAGACTATCTCTTCTTTAAATGCGGACAAGAAAATCCTTTTTTTCAAACTGCGGCGAAAAAGATTTTTTTTTGTGCGAATGCGGACAAGAAAATCTCTTTTTACAAAATGCGGAGAAGAAAATAGCTTATTACAAAATGCGGCGAAAAAAATCACTTTTTACAAAATGCGGCGAAAAAAATCTCGCTTCATTCGCTGCGATTTTAAGTGAAATGTTTATTTTCGTAACTCGTCGAAAAGTATTCACTAAATAAAGAGATTTTCTTCGCCGCATTTTGTAAAAAGTGATTTTCTTCGCCGGATTTTATAAAAAGTGATTTTCTTGTCCGCATATTACAAAAGAGATTTTTTTCGCCGCAATTTCAAAAAAAAGATTTTCTTCGCCGTAACTTTCGGTTGGAAAATTTTCTTCGTAAGCACCGGCGAAATATGTTATAATATCGAGCCCTAACCGCCAAAAAGACTTAACTGACACGATTTCGGATTTTCGTTTTTTGATGAAAACCTATAATTCGTGTCCATACGCATCTTCTATCATATATATGATTCTTTCTCTATTTTTTTATTTAAATATATTTATAGCTAAGTCAATTTTACCTTCGTTATGTACAATTAATTGAAAAATTAAATTTTGTCAGTACTTTGAAATTTATTGACAGTTTTTATTAGCCACACAGTACTCAAACTAGAATTTCTTCTCTTTTTTATTCAAAATTCTACCTACATATTTTTAATACAAATCATTCATACCTTTGGATATTGTTAATAACTTGATTATTTCATTTTAAATTAGGGTTGCCATATACAAATTGGGTTCCGACTGGACTTTTGCAAAAACATCTTGATTTTTCTGGAGAAAGAAAATTTGTTTCATTAGTAATAAAATTCTGGTACACATTTTGTGCGTTCTTGAAAATATAGTAATCCGTCTGCATTGACAATTCCCGACATGATTCAATTTTCCATAACAAACTGTAAAAATATTTTTAAAAATACAATAGGAAAATAGTTTTTTCAGTTGAACAGCTATAAATTAGTCGATCTACAGCAGAATATAATGAAAGTCATCAGGCATGTGACGAAGAAAACTTTAATTTCTCATTTCATATTCTTAGTCTGAATTTTAACTGGTCTTATTTCTGTTTATCTGGACTCTAGAAATAAGGTTAAAAATCTGGACAATCAGGACGAATTCAGACCATCTGGCAACCCTATTTAAAACAGATCCACTCTAATCACATTCCCCTAGTTCTTTTTTTAAAACATATTGCTGCCATTGCTATTGCTGTTTTTACTACTTTCGAGTTCGAGTTTACCAGCTTCTGCTGCATCACTGACTAAAATTGTAATTTAGATTTTGCTTTTGTTCAATTTCTTCTTTCTAATGTGTGTGTGTATGTGGATGCCTGCAATGGTATTTAACAGTAACTGTATACATATCGGTGTGCTCGTAAGTGAGTGCTCGCTTGTGTATGTGTGTGACATGTTGAAATTGGCTTTTAAAATAGAAAAAAAGCCAAACATATGGTAATGAAAAATGATTACGGGCAACATATTTTGTGTTGCTTTGTAACTCTAAAAGAATTTCAAATGAAAGCAACTGCAATGAAAGAGAAAAGTTTCGTAAGTGGATAGTGATGCAGGGAATTTGGAGAGAATAAAATTTGGCTGAGTGGCTATAACAATAACTTTTAGTTTTAGAAAAGTCATCTGAAAGTAATTTAACTTTTGATCTTTAGACAAATTTAAAAATATTTGACTAATTTAATGAATGTCTAATAGGCTAGACAGACGGCAGCTTAAGTTCGGATTATAGACGTAATAATGCGAATCTTTTTATTGCATGATTTTAGGCATTTTTTTTTTAATATGTATGTTTCATAGACATTGAATTTCCCAGTTCAGGGGCCAAAAAATTCTAATTAGTTTTTCTGATGCTTATCTCACTATTAATCTTGTTTTTGATGTTTTAGAACTTTTTGACCCTGAATTACGAACTTTCATTTAGTCAATGTCTATGAAATACATATATTTAAAAAATGCCCAAAATCATGCAATAAAAATATTCGCATTATTATGTCTATAATCCGTACTTAAGCTGTCGTCTGTCTAGCCTATAAAACTGCTATGACAAAACATCAAACGAAAATGTTAAACTTTGCGATGGATAGATATGATGCCACTCATTTAGCGTAAAATTGCGTCCCTAAGTTCTTATATAAAAATAAATGCCTAAAAGTATGTGATTTTTTTTTTAATTTAATTTGAGTTCAAGGTAATGTTGCAACTATGTCTCTCTTAACAGTTTAATTAATTCATAATTGACAGCATAAAGTTACTAGCGACAACGCTACAACATCCAAGCTAATATTTTATTCAACTTGCAACAAAAACAAAAAGTTTTCTTTTATTTTGTCAAAGTTATTGCTACTGCTGAGATTAAGTTTTGAACTTTTCTGAACTATGAACTCAATTTTTTGATTTTAAACCTTTTCCCGCTACGCTACTTTTTGCTCTTTCTCTTTTCGTCAAGCGAATGAATGTATGAATAAATAAAAAAGTAAAGGAAAAGGGGAAAACAGTAGAACACAAAATACCCCTCAAGGTGTCTGTGCAAAAATTGAAAAGTTGCTATTCATTGCGAAATGTCGCCGTCTTCTTCGTTGCCATCGTCGTCATCGCCATTGCTATTCCTGTTGCAGAGAAAACGACGACTGGCAACATTGGTGGCACAAAAAGAAAAGTAAGCATTTTAAACTTAAAAGATTTTCTTGTTAAGCTACACCGGAAGCTGGTGCACAGGTTGCCATTATTTTTTGGCTGCTGCTTTCTTTTCAACTTTTTTTTTTTTTTTTCAAAAGAGACACAGCAAAAAACGCAAAGTTTTAAATAAAGCCAAACGCAGCCTGAAAAGTTTGGGGATGGTGACAACATTAAAAGGTCAACTTTGGCGGAAAAATATTGCTAAACTGAAAAAGAAGCATAAAAAAAAGAAGAAAATCCAACCCAAATGAAATCAAAACTAGAAAATTTTCCAATTTCAAGACAAAATCCGCTCAACTTAACACACAACACACCAAAGCGCGGCATTTTGGGACAAAAAATTGAACTTCAAACTTTGCAAGGACTTAAGAGGGAAAAACTTTGAATTTTTTTTTTTTGCTTTATATACCATTGCTACTGTTGTACTTTTGCTGCGACTTTTCCGTTTTGAATTTTGAACAAAGTTTTCAGAGTAAATTTTGTCCGGTATTTTGTTGTAGGTTTCTACAATACAATTTTACTTTTTTGTTAATTTTTGATGTCATTTTAGTAGATTTGCTGCAAATAAAACAAAAAGCAGTTAATTTTTCTTTGACTTCATTATTCTTAACTTTTCCTGGATTTTACTTTTTTGATTTATCAATTAACCATATTTTCGTGGTGGCCTTCCTTGTTTCGGTGAGTGGGCAGTTGCTGTTGACCTTTTTGTAGCAAATTAGCAAAGCATTAAAAAGGTTTCAAAAAGTAATTTAAGTAAAAATAAGAAGCTACTTAAGCTCCCTTTATTTTTTGTTTAAAAATAAAATCTTTCTTGAGCTTTTCTTTTTGTGCTTTCGATGGAAACATGAAATAAAAGTCAGTCATACGCCCCCGTTAACCATTTATTAGAACAAACCAAAATGTTATGTTTTCAGTAACAACAAACAAGTTAAATATAGCTTATTTTTTTAAATTTTATGTAAAGGGTTTTTCAATAGGGACGCTACAAAAGTAGGCCGATGGGGACAGCAAACGACGTCATATTTTTTCCCGCTCTCTTGACATTTCTCTTTAGTAAGGTTTGCCATTTCATCATAGAAAGATATACGAGCCAACAACGAGTAGAAATTATTAAAATTTACTACCGAAATTCGGAGTCAGTGGCCTCAACTTTAAGAGAGCTACGTCCAATTTGTGGTCGCCATAATCGTCCTACCAGATCAACAATTGAGCGTCTAGTGGAAAAATTTGAGTCCACAGGCACAGTACAAAATTGTTCCGTGCCAGTGAGACAAAGAAGTGCCCGTAGTGTTGAGAATACTGCTGCCGCTGAAGCTTCAGTTCAAGAAAGCCCAAATATTTCTCTGACATGTCGTTCTCAAGCATTGGGCATCTCTGTGATCTTGGCCTACATCCTTACAAGATCAAATTGACGCAAGAACTGAAGCCGCTTGACCACCAGAAGCGTCGTATGTTTGTGAATTGGGCTGAGCAACAACTAGAAAATGATTCGGATTTTCATCTAAAAATCATATTCAGCGATGAGGCTCATTTCTGGCTGAATGGCTTCGTCAATAAGCAAAATTTGCGTTATTGGTCAGGCAGCAATCCACACGCACTCCATGAGTCACCATTGGATCCCGAAAAAATTACGGTTTGATGCGGTTTATGGGACGGCGGCGTCATTGGGCCAATGATATGTACTTGGACAATATGTGGTTTCAACAGGACGGCGCCACAAGCCACACAGCGAATGTCACATTCAATTGATTGAAAACCATGTTTGGTGGACGTGTTATCTCACGAAATGGCCCAGTCGATTGGCTGCCTCGGTCGTGCGATTATACTCCGTTAGGTTATTTCCTGTGGGGCTACGTCAAGTCTATGGTCTATGCCAACAAGCCAGCGACGATTGATGAACTTCGTGCGAATATCGATCGTGAAATTGCAGCAGTATCGGCCGATTTATGCTTAAAAACCGTCGAAAATTGGGTTCAGCGTCTGGACTTCTGCAAGCGTGCCCGTGGTGGCCATGCAAAAGAAATCGAATTTTATACATAATGGCATCAAATGTACTTTTACAGGAATAAAGAATTTCATTGGCATCCAAAACCGATTTTGTTTTATTTAAAAAAACTTTTGTAGCGCTCTTATTGAAATACCCTTTATATACAAGTATAACAATTTTGAGGGCAAACTCAGCTGAATGGTTTCTGTTCATCTTTATTTGTGTAGCTTGGAGAGTTAAAGGATTTTTTTCTCAAAATTTTAGCTATCTATATTGAAATTGTGGAAATGTAATAACAAGATTTTATCAAAATTGGGTTCTGAAAAAAGAAAATTATTAAATGTCATAAAAAGTTACATTAAACACCAAACCATTGCAAGCTTGTATATTTATGGTTTTGTGCACAAGGAAACACAATGTTTCTGTTTTAAGAAATGCGTGAATTGTCCAGTGGTCAAAATTCGACCAAAAACGTATTAAATAATTTTAATACTTTTTGGACGCATTTAGTACTTTTTGTTTTGCTATTTGGTACGAAATAGAAAAGCTCATTTATCATCCCTAGTACAATTCAAGCGAAATAAAAACAAAACAAAAAACTTAAAGTCAGTGCTATGCTATTTGTCTTTCTCTTTCTGCTTTGTCCTTTTTTCAGCTCTGTATGAGCGTGTATTTTGTTGTTGTTAATATTGAAAAATTTGTATTTAAGTTTACCTTTAAGCTTTAAGTCAAAATATTAAAATAATTTTAACTTTGTGTACATCTACACACAAATACCTTTCTAATAGTATATAATTTAAAGTCGTACTCCAATTCGAGCATAGTAACAAAAGGTGGACAAGTTTTCATCTTACTTATCAATACATAGATATCTCTTGATAATAACAATGTATTTTGAACATAGAAAATCGTATAAAAAAGGCACACATTGCTTTCTTTGCCTCCAGCAACTGGAGCAGAAACTGTTACGAGCCTGAAAAGAGTAAACAATTCAACATCTTTTTTGTCTCCGTCATGCTTTGGCAAGAATTAAACCAAAATGATCAGCCGTTTTGAAGTTCTTTAAAGGGAATCACAAAAACTCATCTTAGATACATTGAAAAACTCGCTCTTCTTACAGGATGCTTCAGTTTGGAGAAAAACCATATTTAAATGACCAAAGTTTATGAATGGACTTTAAAAAGAGATTTTGTGGTATTACAATGGTTCCTTGCGGTATATGTGTGACATTATTGCCTGCACCCTTATCTAATGCCCCAGACGGACGACAGCTTAAGTCTATACTATAGATGTGATAATGTGAATCTTTTTATTGCATAATTTCGGGCATTTTTTAAAAAAATATTTCATAGACATTGATTAGAAAAAAAAAATCCCAATTCAGGGCCAAAAAATTTTAAAACGTCAAAAACAATATTAATAGTGAGTTAAGCATCAGAAAAGCTGCTTAACATTTTTTGGACCCTGAATTGGGAAATTTTCTTTTAGTCGATGTCTATGAAGTATTTATTTAAAAAAATGCCTAAAATCATGCAACAAAAAGATTCACGTATTACGTCTATAATCTAGTTTTAAGCTGTCGTCTGTCTGGGGCACAACCTAACTTAACCTTGTGTAACTTAAAATAGCCTACCAACCTTTATATCATTGATTAATTGATTTATTTTTTTGTTTTTCAGGAACAGCTCCATTCTTTATAAAAAGGTAAGTTCCATTTTATTTTTAAAAACTGGAAAAATTTGGTACAAATTACCAATTTTACTACACATCACAAATTTTTGAATAAGATATCTATAAAAAATATGTGGGCAATTTGCGTCGGCAACTTATTTACTCCATCAGGTCGGTGATCGGTGTTTTAATTTCTTAAAAGTCCGTAAAACTTTTTTTTGAAGCATACTTATGTCGCACATTCAGGACTTTTGCGCACGGCATCGGATAGCAATAGTCTTCCTGATCAAACTTAGCCTTTTAACTTTTGAAATTGTATAATTTTTTCTGAAATATTATCCATTGAAGTAAAGGTATCACAATTCCATACAAAAGATGGAAATAAGATACTCTTACTTCAAAAGATAATATTTTGGAAAGTAACGAACCAATTAGAAAAGTTTTAGGGTTGAGTTTTATGGTGAAGATTTTGTGTATCTGATGCCATTGGAAAGTGGATCATACGTATACTACTAATGAATCATACTACTTCCTAGATGTGCACCATATGCCTGAAAAAAAGATTTTGTGCACTTTAAAAATTCTTACATCCAAAATAACGCTGTAACACTTACAATAAGTAGTGTAAGTTTTTAACGCATGGCAGTGAATAGAATAGTGTTCCTCATTAAACTTTACTTTTAAATTTTTCAAATTGGATCTTAACTATTCTAGCTACTATCCACTGAAGCAATGGCGAAGGAATTGTTGAATCAATTAAAGAAGTTGAAAACTTAAGTTTACTCAGGAAGATTATACCAATTTGGTGCTATTGGTCCAGAAGACCCACCATATACCAAAAAAACAGCTACTTTTGCACTTTAAAATAAACATAAAATAGAATGATAATGATCGAAAAAACCAAGCTCAGATTCATAAAAATGAGTTCCCAAGTCCCCAGAAACAGCTATGAAAACTGAGAAAGAAATAAAGATTCAAATTTGTAGACCTGTATGGTAACAATATTATTATGTTACTCATTCGACCAAAGAGAATTTAAAATAACACGCGTTTTGATTTTTAACCAAATATTTATTTCGATTTTCCGCAAATATTTTAATTACACTAATTAATAAATATAAAATTCATTCATTAAATACCCATTTATGGCTTTAAACCACAATTCTCTTGTATAAATTTATAAATGCCAATTTATTTTTTCAATTTTTATCATTAATTTTAATTGCTGACAAATTAAATGTTTAATGTTAATTGTATTTTGCACACACGTTTACATAAATGCATATGTATTTGTTTTTAAGTAAATGTGTTAATCTCTATTACAGTTTATCATAACACCTACCACATAGTTATGTAAAGTTTACAAGTCAATATTAAACCGAACTAACCGCAACACCAAATTGACACTAAAAGCACAGTTAATTAAAGTGTGGAAATTAGGGTGATTTAAAAAAAAAAATATCTCAATAGAAATTTAAGGCTGACATAAACTTTTTTAACAATTTTTATGTTTTTCAAATATTTTTCGAATTTCTTATAACCAGGCATGTTCTGAAATCTTCAAGAGCTCTGCATTGCAACAAAGGAGTCGGATTTGTCAAATGATTTTACTCGACCAGTTAAATTAGAGACTGGCTATACCTATATCTGATATTCCAGGTAATCTCAAGGTACACCAATCAATCAAAATGGGTCCTCGCAAATTTTCCGGAAAATTATATAAATTGAGCTTTTTCGATTTTGATAATGTTTTACTTATTTGAACATATCCGAAAATATTGTAATATTCCCTTTGTTCCAGGTTTTCAGGAATTTTTTTTTTTTTTTTTTTCATATTCTACAAGCAAATATGGTGGGATATATTTCTAGACCTATAAAATGAAATTTTTTGTTTGGAAAATCGAGATTTCAGCAAAATTTCGCATATCGTCAAAAATCGCATTTTTTCCCTAAAATTTAGCGTTTTTCTTATTTTCCTCGACATGGAAGGCTTTAATTAAAAAACATGATGAAAAAAGTCGATTTATTTTTTATCAAGGAAATTGTTTGAATTTTTTCGGAATTTGAAAACCTGTCATGTGGCCGTAATGAGCGGTTTAGATTTTTTAACTCATTCCCTCGTCGTGTATAACATACGATTTTTCTGAATTTTTCTTGAGAAAATATAGAAAGGTGCCCTATAACTGCTTCTGAAATGTGTGCTCTGCCGTATATTATCGGAAATATCGATTTTCCCGAAATTTTCAGTTAAAACTACCTCCTGGCAGCCCATCATGTGGAAATTTTCTAGTACACCTATTGGATAATTTAATTTTACACGTCTTGAAATATATGCAAACAAATATATGTATAATATTATATAATAAACATGAAAAAAAAAAATTCTGAAAACCTGGGTCATACATATAACGGAAAAATATTTTCGAATATGCCCATATATGTCCTCGATCCAGATACAAAATATTTTTATGGTATAAAGTATGGTGAACGAGCTAAAGGACAGGAAGGTACGTATTACTTCGAATTAAATTTTTAAAGCCATCTAGCTCGTTGACCAGACTTTATACTGTTAAAATATTTTATATCTGGATCGAGGACACATATAGGTATAACATAATCAAATATTACTAAAATCGAAAAACTCCAATTTACATAAGTTTGCGGAAAAATAGCGAGGACCCATTTCGATATGTTATTCATGGGAAAATTCTCTTTCGATTGGCATCGAACAACTTCCTTGATTTTGTAGGCTTGAACTTTACTGTATAAGAATGAAAGTATCAAGTTTGTTATACGTTCCCTCTTGTCCATTTTTGCTGCTCAATTCTCTGCCAGACCTGGCTAACACTATTACTACCATATCTACGAAATTTGGTTGGATAGTTTCAAATAGCACTCTTAGTTGTCATTTAAAAAAATGTGCTTCTTATGGGTGGTGTCACGCTCTCTTCCCTGAATTTTCTTATTCTTCTACCACAGCTGACCTATAATATTCCTAGCAGAGTTTTGAAGATTTTGATTGCAGGCGAGGTGTCACGCCCACTTGTTCAAATTTAGCCAGATTTTTTTTTAAAGCTTAAGTAATCTATTCTTAGTATATATGTATCATTGGGTTGCAATGCGCAGCTCCGTTTATTTGATGATATAAGAGCTCCTTGCCCTTTTGGTCGACGCTTTCTTTATGCAGCACAACACGCCAAGTATACCAGCTGAAAATTTTTTTGTCTCCGATTTTCATTATATTTCGTCTTGTTAAATCCATTTAGCTGTTGTGAAACGTCCGACATTTAAATATTGCATTAGTTTGTGACAGAACTGCACAATGTGAAGAAGTCAATAGGCAAGTATATTTTCTATAAGAGAGTTGATGCCAGTCTTTCATAAAATAAAAATAATTGGTAGAAATAAGAACAATTCAATTTAAGAGTTTGCTTTTATTGAAACGTCCGAAAAGTTGTAAACTTCTAAGGAATAAACAGAAAAATTAAAACGCTTCTTTTGAGTGAAAACATGTGAAACGTCTGAAATGAAACGTCCGAATAAATAAAATAGTGCTTGGGGATTTAAGCTGCGGTATGCCTTTTTTCAAAGCCTATTAAATTTTTTGAAAAGAGTGACTTAAGGACAGCCTGAATGTATGCAAAAAATATTTAATTATGTGTCACTGAGTAAGTTTAAACCTAAAAGAAATTTTCTGATTGTGTGCATTATGCATAGCAGTGGGAGAGTATGAGTTAAGCGCATTATTTACCTCAAATTACAAATAAACTAATCAATTTCCAATTAGCCCGGTTACACACACAAACAATTAAACTCATATTTACAAAAAAAAAAACAGACATACGTACGCAATATACTGGTGCATTTACATTTAAAATTTATAAACGGCAAATGATTCATATTCTGAGTTAATTAAAAATTAAAATAATATCTACATTTAGCACAAATTGTAATTCAAGCGAATAAATGCAAAATAAAATGAAATAAAATAACAACTCAAAACAATAACAACAACAACGACAAAATCTAACCATTTGCATTTCAAAAGTTACAACAAAAGAACAAGAACAAAATTGAGCTTATTCGATTACAATGCAAAATTAAGTGAAAACAAAATGAAATTGTTGCACTCCTTTTTTTCTGCTTTTCACTTAATTAACAGGCTCTGCCCACCCCTGCACACATTTCCGAAGAACCAACAGCAACAACAATAAGTGCAATTTTTACAGGGAAAATAACATCCATTGAAATGCAGTGACAACGACGATGCTGATGATGACGATGATGGTGATGGTGATGACAATGACACCCGGCAAAAGTGACCGGCAAATCCTTCCGTCATCAACTTCCGTTTTTTTTTTTTTGCGCTCTATCTCTTTCCCTTGGTGCATTTTATTTGTATTTGTTTATTTATCTACATATATATTCATTTGTATGTGTGCCATGTAAAATAGAGGTAGGGTATTGAATCAGCGTTGCATTTAAGGAAAAAAGTTACAAACCTTGTTACTATGAACTACTGCTGTTGCTGCTCTACTTTGCCAGTTGATGTCCATTTGTTGATCTCTATCTCTACGCAAGGATACAAAATGGAAAGTAAACAGCTTTTACAGGATTTACTAATTCAAATGTTTATTTGTAACGATTTTTTTAATTCAATCTTGTTACTCTGTCTCTATCTCTTTCTCTCTTCTCCTTTTCATTTGCATGCTTTTCATTACGTTTTGAAGTATCGTAGTTTTTTTTTTTTTTTTTGTTGGCAACAAAAGTTTTTAAACTAAAATTGCCTTGGCCTTATATGCTTGTAGTTGCAGTAACAAAGTGACTATTGCTCCTGTAGTTAATTTTATGCAGCCTTGTACTTTAAAGTGCCAATTTGATTTTGCTTTTGCAAGGATAAAGATGTTTTTATAAAAAAAAGCACTTGGTACTGCAAATCTCTTCAATTTGTGAAACATTATGAACTTAAGTTAAAGTTGTTTAGTTTATTGCTTGGAATTTAAGGATATAAAACAATTTCAATAAAGAACAATTTCTTTCATTTAATATTGTACCTACATAAATTGATAATTCAATCGTTTTTTTTTTTTTTTTTTTTTTGAGTGAAATAACTCCATTAACTCAAATTTTTACGAAATTCTATTAATACCACTTTTAAGAAAACGATTCTATTATCGTTTTAAAAAAGTACACAAAATTTTAAAAAGATTGCAAAATTTTGAGCGCTATTTTATAAAAAATAAAAAAATCTTTAAGCTTACTTTCAAGATTTATTGCGATATTTTTTTTCTATTTTAAAATGATTTCTTAAAGCAGCATTTTTCTCTAAATTAGATATCGATATAATGCATTTTAAATCTTTATTCTAAGCTGAGGGCATGCAATAAAACATCTTGAAATATAGTATACGAGTAATTTTCTTTTCTCGCACATCTTACACTGAACTGAAGTATTTGATTCAAAAAATTCAAAATTAAAATCAGTGCCAAGAAAAAAAAACAGATTCTAACAAAAACTTCAGTGTTCTGTATTTTATACAAGCAAATGTTTCAGTTCAGTGAAGAACGTGGGAGTAGAAATATTGCAATAAAATTTGTGATATGGTAATACTTGCAAGTTGCAATGCATTGGTAACCCAGAATTGTAGTAACTTTCTTACATTTTTGCGAGAGTGAGAGGGAACGTAAGCATTTTTGAATTTATGTAACAAGTCAGGGTAATCTTTGGCTATGATACTTGATATGTTTATTGAAAGAATCGATCTTTATCTTAAAAACCGTTTTTGAATTACGAATATATTGATACTAATTTTTTTATTTATCAGATAGTAGGTAGTAAAAACTTTTCTTGTACAGAATAGACCAAAAAGTTAAGGGAAATTGTTCCAAAAGCATTGAAACTGAATAGAAGTGAAAAATCACTTCAAAACAATGTTTTGCCTGTGATGAAAAAGATAATAGCTCAAAAATATATATAAAAAAGATTAAGAAACTTAGCGATAAATATTTTTTTCATGGACGATCCAAATCCGACAAATATTAACCTGCAACTTTGAGGTTGCACTTTTATTTTTGTTACAAAATCCCAATTCCCTCCCATCGTGATTTTAGAGAATTATAATATAAGCATATTTAGATGGATTTTTTGATTTCTTAAGTCTTGGAAACTGTAAGCAAATAATGGCCTAATTTTCTTTTCACAATTTACTTGACAGTGTGAAAGTAATGGTATTATGTTGAAAAATGATACCGGTCACATAACCGACTACTAGGGCACATAATATGAATGACATTACTTTTGCCTCATAATGGTACTTAGGCTCTTTGGTACGGCCACTCCTCAATTAATAAGTGTTGAAGCCACTTCTTTTTTTTTCATTAATTTGAAAAATACAACGCTCTCTTAAGTATTTTTCATTTAACAATTTGGCATCCCCTGCCACTTACCACGGACACCTTGCGATACTTCACTCTACACCACAGAGAGCAGCAAATTAATTACAAAACATGCAGTCAAGCAAACACTTAACATTCAACACGTTCTTGTGTAGCAATGGTCGTTGTTGTTGTTGTTGCCGTTCCCATTATATTGTTGCAACACCAACCACAACAATGCACTTGACGTGGTCATATTATATCTACGCGCCGTCCACTTTTGCCTTCCTATACAGGGAGGAAAAATAATTTGTTCTGTGTTTTACCTCTCAATTTTTCGTTTTATTTTATACACACGTATTCGTTCGATTATCTGCCTTAATTGCAAAATATTAAAATAATTTTAACTTTGTGCACATTTACACACAAATACCTTTCTAATGGTGTATAATTCAAAGTCGTGCTTCATTTCTAACATAGTAAAAAATGTAGGACAAATTTTTATCTTGCGTATTAATATGTTGATTTAGTACTAAGCTATTGAAATCGCTCTGTTACTTGCTTTTTGACCTTCCAAAAAAATCACTTTTCATATGAAGAAGAGGAAAAAATGGTACGTTTCGCGGTTGCGATGTTATGTTTTTTTTTTAACTTTTCAAAATGTGAGATTAACTGAAACTTCTTCACAAAACACTCAAAAATGGTCCATAGCTGGGTTTTTTTTGACCTGTTTTAGAAAGGCAGTGAATCAGGCTATTATCACAAAGTAAGTCTTCTGCTATTCATATTCATATTCAGCAGCTGCACTGTAATTTTAATTACTTATTTTTTTTTTAATACTTTACCATAATAGTCTCCTTTAGTAAAACCACACTACTGTGGCGCTCAACGTGGCGTATACGTAACATTTATTTGCTATTATTTTACCGTTTAACTCGCTTAGCTGCTGCTCAACAGTGTGTGTGTGTATGTACATAAGTGTTAGTTTGCATTAGTGCGGTTGGTGATGTTTTCTTTTTTTTTCACTTTCAATATCTCTTCTCATTTTTATCCTTTTTCTTTTTGTTTTCATTACTTTTTTTTCTCGCTTTTTGCCAACACTCGCAAACTGGTTGGTGTTAAGTGCGAGGTCAACAGAAGCGTTAAAGAAGTTAATTCTTTAATCTTTTGAGATTACAACAACAATTTTTTATCGTAATTTTTTCTTTGCACAGTTTTATACGTTTGCATTGTATATGTGTGTGTGTATGTATGCATACCCAGTTGGACTGAGCTACAAATAATGATAGCATGCTTTTATGGGCAAGCATTGAATCTTGCATTGAATATTGCTATTGTTCTTTACTTTTCATAACAAGTTGATAAAAAAGCATTTTTTGTGAAGTCATGGGTTCTCATTCGGCTTTGCGTTAAGTTCATGAACTTGTGTTTTTTTTTTTTTTCCTCTTGTAATGAATAATGAATTCCACAAAACGTAGGTATAAACTTATCGAAAACCAGGTTCAACTCGTAAAAGTGTTAAAATTGAAACAAACTTTAACTGTTTTCGAGAAATTTACACATTTTTAGTTTTTCAAAATACCTTTTGTTATGTACGTATTAATTTTATAGCTTTTTAATGTTTCTATTCGAATCTCTAGGTGTTTAAACTATCTGTACCCAAGCACACGACTTCTTTGCTGGAAATATGGAGCTTCAAATGAATGGAAATATGCACTGATATGAAATAATAATTTTTACGGCTAAAAGCTTACATCCATACTTAAGAAAAACTTTGAATAATCACATTCTTATTTACAATATAAGGTTTCATAGTAATGACTACTCTTTTTCTGTGCAGGTTCCTCGATGTACCAACTGGGTATCCTTGTGTATCTTTTGTATAGAGTTAGCTATGGTTTTTTCATTTCGCATATTTAAAGGAAAATATTTTATTCATGCAGTCGCACAAGTTGAACATAAATTACAAGTTAAACAGCAAAGACTAGCGAGAATTTAAATTTCCAGCATAATAAAAAGCCTACTACAAGTGTTAACACTTGATTAACAGACAGTTGAATGGGTGGGCAGGGAGCAAAGTAGGAATAGTAATGCAAAAAATTAGCATAGCATACGAGTATGAGTATTTATTACAAAGAAAATGTATTTTTTTAACATAAAAAAATTATATTCGGATAAATTGTATTGTTTTGATTTCGAAAAGTTTTAAGAACTGTAAGAAATTCCTTGACAATTAGTATAAATTAAATGCAAATACAAAAATATACTTCTTTTCCACTGAAAAATGCATTAAATGTAAAATATTTTACACGTGCGCCTTAAGCTATGCAATGAAAAATTCAAAAAAATTGCACTTACATACACACATTTGTCACCTATTTTCTAGAACTTTTACATTTATATTAACTAAAAAGTTTTTTAAATTGAAATGCTTTAATTCAACATATTTTATAGTTTAAAAACACATAAAATAAATATAATATCTACTTATTATCGCTGAAAAATCGCTGTTTTGCATTTAATTCCAATTAATCGCATGTTATTTTATGATAACAATAAAAAAGGTGTGAGCATTAAATTTAAACACACACAATTTTGGAAATCCATTTAACTGTTTCCGGTTTAAAAATCGCTTTATCTGTGAATGTAAAAAAATATATTTTCATTTTACATAAGCTTTAACAAGTAATTTGGTGAAATTTAATTCATGTCATGGAAACCGCGCTAAATTAAAATGTTAACGTGTAACATTTCATTCAATTTAGAATGGCTAATGCACAAAGCAGGCACACATGCACTCATGCACACACGAACCACTGGATACTAATACAGACTTACAAATGTCGAAGTATATTCCCTGTAGGAAAAACTCGTGTTAAAAATAAACTTTTAAGCTATAAAAGTATCGTTAAATATCAAAACTGCCAAAATGCCCCTCTGATACGTTAGGTGGTAGTCATTAATTTGTACACATTGATTTTCTTTACAATTTCCCAATGCCAGAGGATTGACTTGTGTTATAAGGGAGCCTGAAAAAAATTTCCGTTTTTCTGTACAGCCTCTTGAAATATCGGTTTTTTGTTAAAAAGGCGGAAGTCATGACTTTTTAACTTCATGAACTTTTAACAAAAAAGAAAGTGCATACTGCAAAATGACTGGCTATAATTTGAGCTAAGCTAGTGTCATATTGAAGAAAATTACTATATAAAAATTTTCAAAAATAGCGTTAAAAAATTATATACGATGGAACTTTACCGAACCTCTAGAAAATCTCGACTACGTTGACGACAATTGCCTTCTACCGTCCAAACACTCAGATACGCAAATTAAGTGTTGACCTTGTCTTGAAATCGCTAAAGGCCGGCCTAAAAATCAACGCATCTAAGACTAAAAGTATGAAGCTGAACGCAAACAGAAATGACATCAGGTTTAAAGCTGGCAACGATGATATAGAAGACGTCGACAGCTTGACGTATTTAGGTAGCATTATCTCCATAAAGCAAAAGAGATTATCAACACAAAAATAGCAAAAGCGAATGGAGCATTTGCTCAACTGGATAAAATATGGTCTTTTTGATTCGAACGTGAAATCGGTTTTGTTACATGCGTCTAAAACGTGGCTTATTACGAAACAACTAATGAACAAGCTGCAAGTATTCGTCAACAAATGCTTAAGGCGTATACTTAAGGTTTGGTGGACTCGCACTATCTCAAATGCCGAATTGCATCTAAAATACAATCAAAGGGCTTTAGCCAACGAGATCAAGCTTCGCAAATGGGGATGGATTGGTCATACTTTCCGAAAACCACACAGCAAAGTCTGTCACCAGGCTCTTGAGTGGAATTCACAAGGTAGTAGAGGACATGGTAGACCAAGGACCAACTAAAAAAGGTCGCTGGATAAGGAAATCCAAGAATCGGGAAAGTCGTGGCAAGAGCTAAAAGTCATCGTAAGGGATCGTGACAAATGGAGACGTTTCATTTTGACCATTCACTTTACCTAGGAGTTACATACATAAAAAGATAATATTCGGTTCCAAAATTCGCTTTTTATGTTTTTTAATTACGCAGTCGGAAAAACGATTTTTTACTCAAAAACAAGGCATCTTCCGAAAAAAGTTTATTTGGCAAAAAATGCTTCGAATCATTCAAAGTATGCGTATGAATTTTTTGGGATATTTCATAATTCTTCAAAAATTGGTTAAAACAAAACAATTCATCGATATTAACGAATTCGTTAAAAATTTTCGTTACGAGTTCGTGACAGCCCTCTCATCAGTGTTACCAAGATAGGGGATTTCTCCTAGATCTAGTGGATTTTAAAAGGTCTAGGGAGCAACCAAGGGATGCATTATTTAGGGGATTTGTTCAGCGGATTTTAAAAAAGTATAGGGGATACATTTATGGAATTTAAGAGATCAATGAAAGACTTGAATTTGAATTTTCCAAAAGACATTTCTCATTTCATCAACGTTCGTGAATGGGACCTTGTTCATGAATTACAAATAAAAGAAGAAACTACAAATGAATTTTGATCAACAGCGAGTCAAGTGAGGAACAGAATATGGTTATATTAATGAGTTCACCATTTTTGAATGCCAGTAGAGAAAGATAATTTTTAATGATGAATATAATAAAAATCAAACTAAGAAGGCAAATAGTGATAGAAACTGCGGAGGTCATTCTCTGTGTAAAAAGTAATTTATCGAACGAGATATCATTCGAGCCTTCGAATAGTATGCTTAAAAAGTTTTGCACCGCAGACATGTACATTGCTGATGTAAAATTTGGAAACATTTTGTTTTTTTTAGTCACCAGCATCTAAGGGAAATTTCGTGAAATTTGGGGAAAAGTATATGGGCCTACCTGACAACACTGCCTCTCATACAAAATTCATAATGATTTCGAAATCGGAAAAATTTGCACAAAAATTAATATCAGTGCCTCGAAATAAGAGAATATTACTTCATAAATTCAGTGTTGCAATACAAAATTTTAGACAATTGACCATTAATGCCCGTTCTTTTAACGAATTGTACGTGAAATCGCAATATTTTCCTACTGGGATTTTGAAAATGTGAATGAATATCAAATATTGTAATAAAAAACAGGGTTACATAAGCAAAATTTCCCTTTAGTAAAGATATGAAAAAAGGACCCAAAGGATAATTTACTAATTCATGCATATCCTGCAAGCACACACACACACACACAAACACATAACGAAAAAAAACTCAAAGCAGCTGAAAATCATGTTTTTCTTGCCTTGTTCTCTTTGTCAATTTTATGTTGGGGTTGCTGTTGTTGTTGTTTTTGTTATTGTTGTTGAGATCTTTTGATACATCCCAATACGTTTGGGTATCATATGCGTCTACGACGGCAACTACAACCATGACGACATTGGCAACTCACTGGTGACCTTCATCCATTTATTTCCGAAAAATCCTTTTGCACATATTAAGCCAAGTATTTATGACTTTGCGTTCCACAGTAATGCCAGTAACAATGAAAATGGACAAAAAAAAATTGGGCACTGAAAAAAAATTAAAAATTGAAATTCAATCGACCAATTTAAAAAGGATGTGAAATGCTTTGTGGTGTTCGAGCAGAATACTCCGAACTCATATAATTTGGCTTTCATATTGGTGACATAAGTACTTAGTTCCATACTCTAAATTTGACCATTGACTGGCTTGTGGAGCACCCCAGGACTCTTAGAAGATGAATAATTTTGTTCACGTGAAAAAACATTTTAGGGACTAGGAAATTTAAAAAGAAAAAAAATTCTTTCTTCTTCGTCTTCTTTTTTCTTCTTGGTCTGTTTCCGCATTTTCCGCACCTCATTCACTTCCACTTTTTTCTCTTCTCTTTCTTCGAAACATTTGTAAATCTAACTGTACATACATTCTAAATAAAACTGTGTGAAATTTTACTTGTACTGTGTAAAAGAAGAGAGTCACACAATAATGTGTTAAAAATTTCACACAGCTGTATAACAAATGCTTTCATCATTTATTCATTGCTGAGGGAATTTGACACATTGCCAAATGAAAATTTTTTCGCAGTAATAAGTTGCTGTCTTTTTACACAGTATACGTTAAATTTTGCACAGTTTTATTTAGAGTGTATACACATTAAAAAACAGCGCTACAACAAAAAACACCAAGGACAGAAACAATAAAAACAGAAATCACATTCACCACTTGGGCGCGTTACTCCAATTAACATTAAATTTGGGCAGCAAAAATGGGGTAAAAACTTAAAAAAAAGCATAAACAGCAGCTCGACGAGGCATCTGTCTGTGAATAACTACAAAAAAGCTTTACAAACATGAAACCCTTAACCGACTTAGAAGGACAGCAACACTATCACACCATGTCATAAAGCATTGTCGTAAAAGATCCCCAAACACCTCATACCTCAATCAACCAATTCAAAGTGTTCTCCTCTACAATTTTCTAGCACATTGGGTCTGCCTGCTATTGGCACTTTCATACAAAAATGAATTTTTTAAGGATCATTCACATAATTTGTCTTGTGTATAAATGAATACGTATAGTGATGCCCAAATGTGTCGTGTATTCGTTGTTGTTATTTAGTCCTTCTTGCCCAGTTAAGTTGACAGTTACAAATAGTAGCAGCAACAAAAACAGCAGTGACAACGACTTTCAATGGGATACAATTTTACCCAGTGGAGTTAATTTAAAGGACGCCCCATCGATTGCCTTAGCAGTAATTTGATTTTTTAGTTTTTCATTATTGCTTGGTTTTTCAATTGTTAAGTTTTTACTACAAATATGAGAAGCAACTGTGGCATCCCCTATATATACATAGGTACTGATATGCTCTATTGTTATGTTTAGTTTACCCACTTTTATTGCTCTGTCCACCTGAAATATTATGAGTGTTCGTTTACTAGTCCAAGGGGTCGATTCTGGTTCAGTGAAAAGTCGAAGTGAAAAGATTTTTTATCACTTCACCGTAAAAGCGATTCTTGTTGTTCAAAATTTTAAAAAATGTGAAAAGTTTTTTTACACCTCAAGCAAAAGTTTTCACTGACAAATTCGACAGTGATAAAAATATTTTCACTTCGACTTTTCACTGAACCAGAATCGACCCCCAGATTTAAAGTTTAAGTCTGCAAAGCTTTCGTTTACGCAGAAAACTTTAATTCTGGACTAGTAAAATGTAAGTAAACGAAATCTTTTCGGGGTAAAACTTTAATTCGGGACTAGTAAACGAACACTCATATTGTTCTTCATCGTCATAGCTTCAAGTAATATCTTCAGAAATTCAGATTTAATTACACAGGCCTGCAAATTCGACACTATTTTTTCCTCTCTTGATTTTTGAAGCCAATTATGGTGGTTTGGGATCTCCTAATCACGAATCTGAACTTGGTTTCTTTCCATCACGTCAGAATTTTGAGATATTCCAGTTTTCATAACCTCAAAAATAATGGAAAATCGTGTGTTTTTTACTGTTATTTTAAATTTTCTCAAAATTTGGACGTGATAGAGAAATTCTGTAAACGGATTTGGGCTCAGCATTAAAAAATACATTAAAAAGCACTCTCGTAATTTTAAGAGGGGAACCCTTGTTCGTCTGTGCAGCATTTGAAAACTTATTAATTCAATCGTTTGTGCTTACGTACTCTTCAATATCACGCCTAAAATACTCAACATATTTAAACCATTCTTGCACCATATATTTTTTTGGTGCTACCCGTACGATCAAGATAAATGTTATGCAAAATATTCATCCAGATATCAAGTTTCTTAATGCAGGTCAAGTATGCAGATATGGGTTTTTGTTTTTTTTTTTTGTTTTTGGTATGTTTTCTTTTCATACCGAGCGCACCGTACTTTCATTTGGTTACCCCTATTGTCAAGACAAATCTGTCGGAATATCAGGCGGATATATGCTGTTAATATGGTTTCAATATACTTACTGGTATAGGCGAAGGAGCGACACAAATAAAATTTTCAATTATTTTGAGTTTTTTTTGTATGAGGGGTACAACACCCCCTTGTCCAATCGATCCCATATTTCTTATAAATGTGTTGGAGCACCAAAAAAACATCTGGTGCAAATATGGTTTTGATACGTTCAGTAGTATAGGCGTGGTAGTCTTGTATATACAAAAAAGGCACTTAAGTAAAACTTAAATTACTGAAAATTGTGACGTGCTGCGAATTTTTCTCTATTTTTCTCGTAATCAACACACTTAAATCTATAGAAATCGCTTTTTAAAACTTAGAGAGGAAAACCCATGCAGGACTGTGTTATTAAACTTTGTTATCAGCCATATGTTCAGTAGGAATGAGGTCGAACTATATTTAAAGTGGCGTATTCGTTTAAAATTACACAGGGCGACAAAAAAACTTTTTATTTCTGCTGCATGAGAGTTGTGAGTAAATTTATATTCACAAAAGTCATCCGATACCTAGGGTATAAATTATTTGTCAGGATTGACACTTACTTTAAAGTGCAAAAATAGCAGTTTTGAGGCATATTTGAAGAAGTAAAGAGTGCTTCATCAAGACGTGTGATACTTCGATTTTGAATAAAACTCAAACGGTTCGGAATCTCTCCAAATATTTTATTTCATTCGAAAGGTCACCCAATAGGATTATGTGTGGGAAGTTATTTCGCGGATATGTTCACCGTGAGTGTTCCGTAGATATCTCACTCTTTTGGCCATATTTTCGATGACATTTTGCAGTATGGTCTCCGGAATGGCCCGAGTCCCCGATGTAATATTGCTTTTCAAGTCTGGAATAGTCTTCGGATCATTCAGATAGTCTTTATCCTTCGTGTAACCCCACAGAAAAAAGTCAAACGGCGTCAAATCGCTTGATCTGAGCGGCCAATTTACATCACCGCGACGAAAAATTACAAGGTTCAGAAATTTGATACGCAAGAAGTCCAAATTGAGACGAGTTGTTTGTGGCGTAGCGTCATCCTGTTGAATCCACATATCGTCCAGACACTGAGATTCAACCTCCGGCACAAAATAGTACTGCAACATAGTATGGTACCGCTCAAAGGTGACATTTTCGGTGTTCCCGTCTTCATCTTCGAAAAAAAATGGCCCGACCCATAAACCGCACAGTGATGGTGGATGCATTGGCTTCTCCACGACCTCTTGAATTCAGTCACTACTTTTTTCATACAAAAAAATGTAGTATGCACTTGTTTCAATAGAATGCAACCCTGGGTGCGAACTTCCGCATTCTTATTGGAATTCAAAAACACTTGCGCTTTTTTTACTTTGACCAAAAATAAAAACAAAACAAAAATTCCAATTCAAACAACAATCGAATTAGCCATGAAATAACCAGAAGAATTTTTTTACAAAAAAAATAAATTTATTCAAAGAAAATTTTCACATCGAGAAGAACGAAATTGGAATCAAAAGATTAACTGAAATCCCAAGATTTATCAATTTTCGCCTTTGAATGTAATTTTTTTATAAGAATTTTTGAATTTTTACTAAAGAAAACATCTTTTTTTTTATTTTACAGACGAAGAACGCTGACGCTGCGTGACCAAATCACCGCCACAGGAGAAATTTCCCATATTCCTACACAGCAAAAAAAAAAATGGAATTACCTTCCATGGTGCAACGCTCCGGCGATACGCTGATTGTGCGCAGTGTAGTTAGTGGCAATCAGCTTTACATGGACCAAGGTAGCAGTGGCACAGCAGCTTCAGCCGCCGCGAACAATAGCATAAATAGCTCTAGCAGTACAATTGCTTTGGAGCAACAGCTGGAACGTTATTGCATGCAACAGCAGCAGCAACAACAACAACACTACCAACAGCAAATGCAACAGCAGCAACAACAGCAGAGTAACTCGGCTGCTGCTCAATTAGCCATGGAGCTAAAAGATGAAAATTTGCCTCAATGCAAAATCAAACGCAACTATAGCTGTAGCTATTGTCCCTACTTTACGCAGAATCCTCGCTATCATCTGACGCATTTACGTGATGTGCACAATGAGAAGATTGTCATAAACAAGTGCAAACTCTGCTTGTATGCATCGCGTCATTTCCAAAAGTTAGTGCGTCATATGAAAATGGTTCACGGCTGCACGGAAGGCATCGCTGGGCAACATGGCCAGACGCGTAAGCGTGGCATGAATCGAGACGCACGTAAACGTAAGCTGGAACAGACCGTAGAAGGTGTTGGTGGTGGTCTTGGCATAGCTGGTGCTGGTCATATGGAAATGACTTCACTGGAACAAGTAAGTTTTAATTTAAGTTAAGTTTTTAGTTTCATTTTAAAAAACACAAAATAACGCCGGTCCATAACTTCTTTAAATTAATAAAATTCTGAAGGTCAGTGCCGCATAGTAGAGGTGATAAAATTCGATGCATATTATGTTCGTAAAATTAAGTATATCTCGGTGTTATTTGGGAAATACTTTCTATTCTGATAGGGTGAAATTTTAGAATGAAGTAGCCTGAGTCAACCTTGTAAAAACAACAAAGCCTATGTAGATGCAATGTTGTTCTTATCAGCGTAAGATTTAAAGTTAATAAAAAAAAGCAAAAAAACCCACATAATTTCGCAAATTTTTAAAAAGTTTGCTCCACATCTTTTGTATACATAACTCAAACTTGTGATCGCATATAGGCTATTTTGCATTCCACTATTTTTCACTATAAAAAATGTTAATCTAGCTTTCAAATAGTATAGCTTAACTATTAGTTTCGGACTTTTTCTAGATCCTACATAGTTTAGTGTCATCACTAATTTATTGTGCAATCATATAGGAGCTCTAAAGTTTCATTTAACTCAATGATAATGAAAATTAGAAAATTTGTTCCATTGAAATTAACGAAACTTTTAATGGAAGTTTTCATTAAAGCCTCATTAAATTTAATGGAACAAATTTTCACATTCATTAAATTTAATGAAACTTTTTTGAAAATTTTTTTTGCAAGTTCCATTGAAAGTTTCATTAAATTCAATGAAAGTGAAAATTTGTTCCATTAAATTTAATGAAAATTTCTATTAAAGTTTCATTTAACTCAATGGAAGTGATTGTTTCATTGATTTTATTGAAACTTTTATTGAAAATATTCATTAATGTTTTATTAAATTCAATGAATATACGTTTTCCGTTCCAATACATAGATTTTGTGATAATTGTAAATCTTTGATTACATCAAATCAATGATTAATGATAGTGAAAAACATTCTTTGACACTGAAAAATTTGTCATAATCATCAAAAGATTTTTTTGATAATGAAAAAATTTGCACTACCACTTAATTGAGTGGAGAAAATTTATCGTTTTGTTAATTTTGTGAACTAAAAATTTAGTGCATTACCCCCAAGTCTGATATTTCAAAACCTTCGATTATCTCAAAAACGGCCCCTAGGAAAAAAAAATAAATGTGATTTTCGGACTCAGCGACTTCAAATTAGTTTAGAAAATATGGTCTGCAAAATGTTACACACACATATTAATTATTTGTAATGTAGTGTAATCACCCTTTTCATCTAATTCGATTTCAATTGGAACTAAATCGAGTCGAGATTTTGCTATCATATATTTTGATTTCCAGAATCGAAATCGAAAATTTTTCCAATCTAAAGGATGATTTGATTTTGATGGAAAAAATTTTCGATTTCGATTCTGGAAATCTAAATATATGATAGCAAAGCGTCGACTCGATTTAGCTCCAATAGAAATCGAATAAGATGAAAGGGTGATTACTTTTGTCTGGCTACATGCCCCGAAAAAAAGAATAATATTCAGGCAAGTTTTAAAATCCGATCCTTATCGTAATCGGAAAGGAATCAATCACCCTTACCATCTAATTTGATTTCGATTCAAATTAAATCGAATCTAGATTTTGCTATCATACATTTTGATATCCATAATCGAAATAGAAAATTTTTCCAATCTCTCGAATAAGATGATAAGGCTGATTTGATTTTGATTGCAAAAATGTTCTTTTTTGATTCTGGATATCAAAATATATGATAGCAAAATCTCGATTTGATTTAATTTGAATCGAAATCAAATTAGATGGTAAGGGTGATTGATTCCTTTCCGATTACGATAAGGATCGGATTTTAAAACTTGCCTGAATATTATTCTTTTTTTCGGGGCATGTAGCCAGACAAAAGTTTTGTAATCATACCTTCTCTATGACCATTAATTCAGGTGATTCAAATACTTTTAAAAAAGTAATCACCCTTTCATCTTATTCGATTTCTATTGGAGCTAAATCGAGTCGACGCTTTGCTATCATATATTTTGATTTCCAGAATCGAAATCGAAAATTTTTTCCATCAAAATCAAATCATCCTTTAGATTGGAAAAATTTTCGATTTCGATTCTGGAAATCAAAATATATTATAGCAAAATCTCGACTCGATTTAGTTCCAATTGAAATCGAATTAGATGAAAAGGGTGATTACACTACATTACAAATAATTAATATGTGTGTGTAACATTTTGCAGACCATATTTTCTAAACTAATTTGAAGTCGCTGAGTCCGAAAATCGCATTTATTTTTTTTTCCTAGGGGCCGTTTTTGAGATAATCGACCTTTTCAATTTTTGAGGTTATAGCTCCATTTTTTCGAACATATTTTGAGAAACCCAATTTCGATCGAATATGTTTTACACTATTAAAGAGAAAAATTCTTAAACTTCTAACAAATATTCCAATATTTAAGATTCGATTCAAATTGGCTGAGTTATAGCAACGTAAAGTTCATTTTTATAGTAGTTTTTTACACTTTTTCGTGCTTAAGCCAAATTAAACACGGTTTTTTTGCCAGTAGCTTATACAAATATATATTTTTTATATCTTAATTCAATAGTGTATTTAATTGCAAATATCTGGAGTTCAATTTCAGCAAAATCGGATCATTTTTTAAAAAGTTATTAAGGTTTTAGTGAAATAAGACCATTTCGATTTTCATAGAAAAAATTAATTTTTTCAACAAAAATTTAAAAAACAATTTGTGTTTTCTATGAAAATCGAAATGGTCTTATTTCACTAAAACCTTAATAACTTTTTAAATAATGATCCGATTTTGCTAAAGTTGAACTCCAGATATTTGCAATTTAATACACTATTGAATTAATATATAAAAAATATATATTTGTATAAGCTACTGGCAAAAAAACCGTGTTTAGTTTGGCTTAAGCACGAAAAAGTGTAAAAAACTACTATAAAAATGAACTTTACGTTGCTATAACTCAGCCAATTTGAATCGGATCTTAAATTTTGGAACATTTGTTGGAAGTTTAAGAATTTTTCTCTTTAATAGTGTAAAAACATATTCGATCGAAATTGGGTTTCTCAAAATATGTTCGAAAAAATGAAGCTATAACCTCAAAAATTGAAAAGGTCGATTATCTCGAGAACGGCCCCTAGGAAAAAAAAATAAATGTTATTTTCGGACTCAGCGACCTCAAATCAGTTTAGAAAATATGGTCTGCAAAATGTTACATTTTGGCTGTTGTCTAGTGTTATTTTTTTAAAAGTATTGGAATGACCTGAATTAATGGTCATAGAAAAGAAATGATTACCAAACTTAATACATCTTAGTTTCACCAAAATCAAGTAAATTAGGTACTCGTTAACTCTAAATATTTCTTTATAGAGCTTTTTTTATTCTCAAATAAATATAAATAGGGTCCAATTTCGGCATAATTTTAAAAAATTGTTTCTTCTTTAATTGTCTTTGGTTACAAACATGGTAATTATTTTTTTATGCTCTTGTGTGACCAGTTCTGGTTTTATTACTGTAAAAATATAAAATTTCAAACACATTTTCTATCATTCTTTCTCCTGTTGTTCACTTTTCAGGTAAAACGTGAATTGCAATTGCAAAATCAAAAACTACGTCGAGATGTCCTCGCTTTTAATAAACAGCAACAAGAAGAAAAACAACGCCAACAACAACAACAGCAGCAACAAGAACTAAGCCAAAGCGCTGCCGAAGCTATCTTTGTAGCGGCCTATGAACGTCAGCTAAAAGCTCAACGTGAACGTGATTTTGAAGTGGTAATTCAACAACAATCTCGTGCCAACTATGAACCAGATGTTACAATAACCGCAGAACTATCTCGAAATACGCCGCCTACGCCCACTGCTGTTACTAACGCCAGCAGTAGCAGCAGCTTTCAAATGCCCCACCATCATCACCAGCAAGTCTCTAATAAAAATATTGACTTAACAACTTCCGCATCAACCTCGCCCATAGCTGCCTTGTCCATCACCAGTGCTTCCTATCCAGATGAAGCGCCGCAAAATCGTTTGCTGAAATGTAGCGTCTGTGAATTTACCACTTTATATCGTGCACAACTTGTCGATCATGAGGAGGAGAAGCATGATAAAACCAAATTTTTCCGCTGTGAAAAATGCTCCTATGTTACGCACATTAAAGCGCGCTTTAGCAAGCATGTGAAATATCATTCCATGCCGATGATCAAGTGTGTCACATGTGATTTTCGGACACCTTACAAATGGAATCTTGACCGTCATATGAAAAATCATGGTGGCGCTGGTCCATTTAAATGTGCTGCTTGTGATTTTACGGCTGACATAAAGCAATCGTTGACTGTACACGAAATGAATCATCATGTACCACCAGTGGGTCATGCTGCAGGAATGTCATTGGCGCGTCGTCGCAACAAAGTGGGTGGTACCGATCTATCAGATGATTTTCTTAGTGACTCTGCTGATTTGCTAGAGGATCATTTCAATAATAATAACTTGGATGATTATGAAGAAGCTCTGGTCGAAGCTGAAGCCTATGGAAAGCGTGGAAAGTATGAAGATGATGAGCCCACAGATTTGTCGCAGAAAGGTGGATCATCTGATACATCATCGGTTCATAATCAGTCTTTAAATGGTATGGCAGCAAAGGCAAAGCGTCCAGTTCCTAATCTCATTCCAATACCGAAAATGGGCAGCAGGTGAGTTAAGACCTTATATCCGGGTATTTATATTGGAGTAATTAAAGTTTACTCCATGAATTCTCTATCTAGGATTCTAATTAAGTAGATCTGAACTAAAATAATTACTATATATAAAAGAAAATTTTCAATTTTCATGACAATATTTTTTTTTTTTTTTTTTTCTTTAATTGTAGTGTCTTAAACCTTTCCAAGGACTTTGTCACATCTCGCAGTTCTCTTACTGAAATCGCTTCCATGTATTTCAATCATAAACAACTTTCTGAAATGCTACAGCCATTGGACAAAAATGATGCTGCACAACTCTCACCATCTACTACAATAACATCAACATCAAGCCAGCATTCACGCAGCATCTTGCATAAGAAGCTTCCACCCGGTGGTAGCTTTTTTGATAAACTAAAATCGTCTGCCATAGCGTCTGGTGGCCCCAACGAAAATCTAATTTGTCCATGCGGTCATATGGCCAAATGTCTGTCCGAATCAATAATTCATCGTAAATCATGCAATTTTACTGCAATAACTGATGATGATATCGAAGAGGAGGAGCAAGACGATGTTGATGGTCGATTAGAAATCGATTTTGACGAAGACGATAAACAATCACATTCCGCCTTAAATCTAAGTGTAACTGGATCAACACGTTGTCAACATTGTCGTCATCGTTGTAAATCATCAGCTGATTTATTGAATCATCTCAAACAGTGCACTGAAGCAGGACGCTGTGCAAATGATTCATTTGATTCATTATCGGGTGAAAGCAGCGCTGAACGTTTAGAATTAGGAGTTGGCAATAGCAGTGAGATGCACCATCACCATCATCCAATGGAAAATCGAGTTTTTGTTTGGAACAAAATGCCAAGTGACAGCATTGGCGGCCCTACTGAAGGTAAACCGAATGATACCCACTTGATGGGTGAAAACTCTTTAGCTAAAAGTGGACAAATGTCAAATGGTCCTAATGAGGAGAACAGCTACTATGGTGTAGAAACAGCTCCCGGTTATGGTGAGGTAAGTAAGTTTTTTATGTTAGCATGAAATTGTAAGCTTATTGCATCACTGTTGCTCATACGCCATGTTATACAAATTTAAATACTCGTATCTCAGCCCCGAAATTTCCAACAATTCCTTCAATTCCGCATTTACTTATCCATGCTTCTGCCAAATACAAAGGTTAATATCAATGGCCGCTGCAAGAAAACTTTTGAAATATACACACTGCATTAATGTACACACACATTTCCCAAATGAAATTTGAAACTTTCACTGTTTTCAGGTAACTAAAAAGATGACGCCAGAAGAAGAAGCAGCCAATTCTTCTCTTAAAAAAGTTTACAAATGCCCTGAATGCTCATTTTGGGCATCAACAGCATCCCGCTTTCATGTACACATTGTTGGTCACCTTAATAAGAAACCATTTGAATGTTCTCTTTGCTCATATCGCTCGAATTGGCGTTGGGACATTACAAAACATATACGTCTGAAGACTATACGCGATCCCAGTCACAAAAAGGCTCATGTTCTTATGAACGATGAGACTGGACGTCGCAATTATACAAAATACAACAAATACATCACTTTAATGAAAGTCACCGATGAAGATGGCGATCCAAAGCTTATGAAATCAGGTGAAATGACACCAAATCAAGTGGCCTCATTAGCTTTTGTAAATTTCAATAAAAATGCATCTGCAAACAGCATTTCCTTAAATGGCATTAAAGACGATGTAACTTTAGAGCCAATTTCCACGCCAAAGTCCAACATAGCGGCTGCAGAGCCGTGTGAAAATCAAATGCCTGAAAGTTTCATGCGATTACCCTTTATAGCATCTGCTATGATGAGCGCAGCAATGGCTCAACAAAAACAAGAACAAGATCAACCGCACGTTACACTGATTACACCATCAGTTACAATTTCAGCAGTAAAGCGTTCACCACCTCCGCCTACTATGAAGCCCAGTGATGATCTTGTCACTGATGTGAAGCAGGAGGGTAATGAAAAGAAAACCTTCTACAAGTGTCGTAAATGCAATTTTAGGTTTGTCAAATATGTTCAGCATTAACTTTTAATAAATATTTTATTAATAATTTAATTGTATTTTTTAGGCATTCAAATCGTGATGCAGTTCTGGCTCACGTTAAAATCCATTATCAGGATTATCCAATTGTGACTGCAACGGCAACATCGCCGTCAAAATCACTGCAACAACCCTTGCAGGTTGCTGTCAATCCGAATCTCTATATGAACAAAGTTTTTGCCGCTATGTGCCTTTCCCAGCAGCAACAGCAACAAACTCCCACGACTTCCAATACGGCTACTTCACCCAACAGTGCACAGGTGCAGCAACAGCATTCCATACTTTCTGCCGGTCTATTGCAACAAGCCATTCAAGGCACCAACACGAATTCATCAAATTCACAACTTAGCGGTTTGGCACTTGCCCTTGCCGGCAAAAGTCCAACTAAAGGTGCTGCGGCCGCCGCCACTTCCATTTTAGAGCACGGTGAGCAGAACGCGAGCCAAAATGAGGCAAGTTCTTCTTTGACAGCATCAGCGATGAGCACCGGTGCTCTATCAACTATACCTTCGTCGACTTCCTTCCTTCCTTCTACTTGTCCAACATCGTTGATGCGTGTCAGCACTGCGCAGACGCCGCAACATTCACTGCAACATTTGCTTACTTCGCCACGCAGCAGCGGCGGCTCTACACATTTGTCTCATTCACCACTTAGTGGTGGTGGTTCTTGCAGTAATAAAAACAATAATAACAATATTAACAATAACATGGTTATGGGCTTAACAACAACACCAACTTCAACAACAACATCACCAAACTCAACAGCAGCAGCTGCAACAATATGCTCACCACCATCATCATCATCATTATTATTATCAAACACATTACCATCGTCACCAAATACAACAACGGCAGCGGCAACAGCAACTGCAATTGTAACTACTCTTCCAACTGCAAATTCTACTCTTTCTACTTCCAATTCTAGTTTATATCATAAAAATATTACAAATTCGCAAATGGGTTTAATTGGTGCTTCGTTATTCACATCATCATCATCATGCGCCAACAACAACAACAATACTCAAAATATTGATGTTGACGTTGGTTCAAATGGTGTTTGTATCGGTGGTGTTCATGGTTCTAATAACTCCTCTACCACTACTACTACTACTACTACTCCTAGTACTTCATGTAATTTATTATTAAACACAGCTACTACAAATGCAGCAAATGCAACAACAACTACAAATATCAATAGTAATAATTTGTTAACGAATGATAACGAACGGCGTGATCCATCGCCATATCGTTGTGGTCATTGCCATCAAGTATCAAATTGGAAGCATGTCATTCAGGTATTTTATTAATATGGTTTATGTTCTGTTCACTTGTTAACAATCTCCTTCCTTTCATTTTATGGCAAAACTCAATTTCATCAAACAAAAAAGAAAAAAAAATAATTAAAAAATACTGTCATTTACAGTTATTGTAGTCGAGTATGTCTATTATCATACGACTCTTGACTGTATACTTGACAAATTTTTTTATTAAGATTGCATGAGATTTCTGTTTAGACTGTCTTTTAAATTGACTTGATTTGAACTGGGAATTGACTTGATTTGACCTCTTGACTTTGGAATTACTTTGACTTATGAATTATCTTAACTTTCAAATTAGCTTGACTTTTAAATTAACTTGCAATTTCGAAGTAACTTCCGAATTTACTAAAATTTTGAATTAACTTGGCTTATGAATTGACCTGACTTTCGTTTTAGCTTGACTTTTAAATAGACTCGATTTGTGAGTTATCTTGACTTTTAAACTGACTTGATTTGAGCAGGCAATTGACTTAATTTGACCTGTGAATTTACTTGATTTGACCTATCGATTGACTTGGCTTTTGAATTAGCTTGACTTTTGCATTAACTAGCAATTTCGAAGTAACTTGCTTAATAGAATTACTTGATTTTTGTGTTGACTTGAATTGATATGATTTTACTTATGAATTGACATTCAATGTGACTTTTAAATTGACGTGACTTGAATTACATGAAAAATTGAGTTGGCTTTTGAATTAACTCGCAACTTCGAAGTAACTTGCCTTATTGATTTGCTTTGTTTCTGGATTAACTTGAATTGATTTGATTTGACTTATAAATTGACTTTGAAATTAATTTGGTTCTTAATTGACTTGGTTTGACTTATGAATTCGCTTGATTTCTGAATCAACTTGACTTCTAAATTAACTTAAATTTTGGATTAGCTTGGCTTATGACTTTTGTTTTAGCTTGACTTTTAAATAAACTCGACTTGTAAATTATTTTGACTTTTAAATTGGCTTGACGTGACTTTCGCTTTTGAGTTAAGTTGCTTTTGGGTTGATTTAGCTTCTTAATTATATTGATGTTAACTTGAATTGATTTGATTTGATTTGATATGACTTAAGAAACAATCTGACTTTTAAATTGACATAAGATTGATTTGAATTAACAAGACTCTTAAATTGGGTTGTCTTTCGAGTTTTGAATTGACATACATTTTTGATCTGAATTATTATTGACATAAAACTGTATAGTCACCCATATCATGTAATTCGAATTCGATTTGAACCAAATCGAATCGAGGTTTTGCTATCATATATTTTGATTTCCAGAATCGAAATCGAAAATTTTTGCAATCAAAATCTAATTAGATGATAAGGCTGATTCGATTTTTATTAAAAAAATTTTCGATTTCGATTCTGGAAATCAAAATATATGATAGCAAAATCTCGATTCGATTTAATTCCAATCGAAATCGAATTAGATGATAAGAGTGAGTAATAAATTTTATATAGAACGCGATTTCATCTTTATACTGATAGCATAATTTTAGGAATTCATTGAAATTTCCTCAGTGTCTTTATTAAAATGAAGCCTTTTTAAAATTTTTAATTTCATTCCAAATACCTGTTTGTTTTTGTCGAGTTGCCCCAGAAAATCCTTGCTGGTAAATATTTTAAAAAATTTTATTATTTTCAAAAAGGTGGTGTATGGTGCTTATTGTTGTGGTGAAAAGAATAATTTTTGTTGTGCTTTATTTATATTAGCTTGTGGAATAGTATATTCGTGCTCACGTTTACGTAAATTTTACATTTTTTTTTTTTATTTAATGGGTTAGCGGTGTTAATTATTATTTTTTTATTTTGTTTTTTTTTTTTTTACTATGCATTATTGTTCATTTGAATATCATTACATTACTTTTGTTTTTTGTTCATCTTAAACATACACAAAATTGTTCATTTACTGCGGGACATTCAACAAATTGTTTCATAATTTTTTCATAGTTTTGTACGTGTTATAGATCATTCGTCGTCGTGTTTTTTAATAAAGAGAAGCGCTTCAAATATTGAACCGAATTATCAGCATCAGTTTTATCTAAAAATATAACGTCACCAAAAACGATAGAAACTCGCATGCACTATCAGCCAGTGAACAAATACGGAAAACTACCTCAATATCCTAGAAATGCTTTTTTCCTTTATATATGAAAAATTCCCTTTTATAATTATTTTTCTTTCCTTTAGTTTTAAATAAATTATTTCAACCGTATTAGATTTTTTGTAATGATCTTTACCCCTTTTTCTCTCTCGTTTTCTCAACCCACAGCGTCATTGTCGCTTGAAACACGCTGGCGACATACGCATCGAAACCCTTGATCGTGCCACTGCAAGTGAACGTACCAATACCCAACCAACATATCGTCCACTTGGCCCCAGCAATGAAAGTAACACCACTTTTGGCATCACTTTGAAAGCCTTACAGCAACAACAACCACAAAACCCCACCAACAACAGCAACGTCAGTAACACAAGTAACAACAACAACAATAATAACAATAACAATGTACTTAGTAACAAAACTATGCTCGCCGCTGATCATCTTTTACAATCCGCTGCTAATCATTCCTCACACGAAATACAAGCTGCAGCAGCTGCAGCCTATTTGGCAGCCGCTTATAAAGCAGCAACATCGAATGCTTCTAATAGTAGTGGCATCGCACAAAATACATTAGCCACAACAGCTGAGGATATGCTGTTGCATCAGCAATTACAACAAAATGAACAAATTGAAATCACACGTCTTCCAAGCAATTCGACGGGTAACAACAATACAGCATCGAGTTTGGCACAGCTCCTGGAGAGCTCTGCATCATCTTTGCATTCGCAGCAAAATTCAAAATGTAAACAGCAAAAATGTCCATTATGTCCGTATATTTCGGAGAGTAAATCACAGATGAATTATCATATTTCGTTGCATAAACCAACGCAATACGAGTGTTCGCTATGCACGTTCGTTTGTGCCAAGAAACAGCATTTGAGCAGCCACATGCGCAGCGTACATCATCAGCATACAGCAAATGGCAGTAGTTTGCCGTTGGATTTTAGTGTTGCTCTGCAATTAGCTGCAGCTGCGCAGGCGCAACAGGTATGTAGTAAATATACTTGGAAAGTTGTTAAAAAATCTGCAGTCCCTTGAGAGCTATTTAGATCGATCGACAATCGAATTTCACTTAAATAGAGCGGGAATTCGGCCGACAGGGTCTCAAAGTCATTTTTAGTCTGGTATATTTGGTGTTTTGTTTGACTTAATACAGGATTTCCACTTCACTTTCCAATCAATATCAACTTTTTCCATCCTGTATCGCACTAGTCATTGCGTGCAATTTTGAGATCGTAATAAAAGAAAACCCAAATCAAGGGAGATTTTGCACAAAACGGCGATGAGCGATCTCTACACGACCTCCAAAAAATTGGAAAAAATTCTCAGCTTCTTTTTTTTGACATCGTCTTTGATTTTTGGGGTAATCGCTTCATTTTCAAAAATCGTGATTTTTGAATTAGTCTAATAAACCTATTCCTTAAACCAGAGTTGGGCGTAATGCATTACTTTTTCAATGCATTAAAAAAGCATTATTGCCAATGAAAAAATAATGCATTGATATTTGAAATTTAATGCAAATGAAAAATCTATTACATTGACGTTTGAAATTTAATGTAAATGAAAAATATATTGCATTGAATTTTGAAATTTAATGCAAATGAAAAATCTTTTGCATTGATTTTTGAAGTCTAATGCAAATGCAAAATCTAATGTAAATACAAAATCTAATGCAAAATCTATTGCATTGATTCTTGAAATTTAATGCAAACGAAAAATATATTGCATTGATGTTGAAATCTAATGCAAATGACAAATCTATTACATTGATTTTCGAAATTAAATGCACATGAAAAATATATTGCATTGATTTTTAAAAATTATGCAAATGAAAATTTTAATGCACTGTCATAAAACTTACAATACATTAATGTACGTTTTAGAAAAAAAAATGCAGTGATTTTATGCATTTACATTACTAACTCAATGCATTAAAAAAGTAATGCAATTTACCCAACTCTGCTTTAAACAAAACATTTATTTTACATAAATCATTATCTTTTAAGGATTCAACTGCGGCGCTTGCTATGGATCTAACATCTTTGAAATCTTTAACAGCTGCAGGAAACTATAGTAGCATGCTGCAGAAGCAACAGCACCAGCAACAATCACAACACATTTCCAATGAGTTTCAATTATTTAAAATTGTTTCCTATTGTTCCAAATGCCCTGCACGCTTTCCGCAAAAACTGCATGATGCGCTTAACACCAACGATTTTCAAGATCATCTAAAAGCGCATTCACCAACATTGCAAGTCGGTAGTAGCTCCACTAATCTTTTCCCATATAAATGTGAATTTTGTGATTTCATGGCAGCACATGAAACATTGCTACAAGCTCATCGTTTTGTACATTCTGCCAAATATCAAGATAAATGCAATGAATTTATAAGAAATTGCAAAGAAGACCCTGAGCATCCTGCACCAAAGTTGATGGAAATCACCTTAAATAAAAACGCCACACATCCAGAAATGATTTGGGTAGTTGACAATGAATTAGGTGAGCAATTAAGACAACAGCAGCAACAGCAGCAGCATGCAAGCATTTCATCGTCTTCAAGCCACTTCGACAATACTAATTCATTGTTAAAGAAACAGCTTGAATCTGGGCCAGCACCACTGCTTGCCGCACGAAATTCACCCTCGCCAAAAGATTCATCTTCCGCACCCTCAACAAGCGCATCAGTGGCAACAAGCGATTTAGCTGCAGATGCTGGTAGTGAATCTGGATCAGTTGCAACATCACCTGCACCACTTGAAAAATGCCAACATTGTCCCTATGAGACTACAAATTCAAGCCTATACAAGAGTCATTTACAACATCACATCTGCATCTCTAATGTAAAGGAGGAACATACTTGCGAACACTGTGACTACACAGACCAAGATGAGAATCAAATAACAGAACATACTCGTATACATTTTAATGCCATGGAAAAACTTAAAACAGTTGCCTTCTTTACTTCCTATGATAATTTGGAACTCAGTGTTGAACATGAAACTGATAGCGCAGAAGCTAAAGATCAAGAAAATGAAAATTTGGCAGAAGTTACGGAAAGCAACGAAAAGCAACAGCAGCAGTTGCATCACATTAAACAGGAGCATAATAACAATAATGAAGAGAATGCTGTGAATGAAAATATTCCATTGGAGGAAATAAAAGATAAAGCAACAACAAAACCAAATGAAAAATCATTGGAAACATCGAGTAAGGAAAAAAATAACTTTACAGCACCTCCAATTGATCCTGCCAAAAAAACATGTACAAAAATTATTTTGTATAAGAACGATGGTTGCCTAAGCATTAAAAAGGATACAAGCTCAACTCTAGGTGTTGGTAGTGCAAGTAGTAATGCTGGTGCCAGTGCTGCTGGTAGTGCCAATAATGAACGCGATAACATAAGTGATCGCCTGCGCAGACGTATTAGAAGTAGCAGTAATAGTCATTTAAATGGCGGCAGTGATGAGCAACAGTCGCAGCAACAAAGCCATAAAACAATATTAGTAAATGCCAAAACAGGTCAGGTTATCAGTAGGAATTAAAACAAACAAGAAAAAACATTTAAATTAGTTTTAGTATATAATTTGCAATTATTTTTATTTAATGTTGAATTATTATTAATATGCTATGTAGGATTATATTAAACTTAGAAAGAGCGGAGCTTCGAATTATGTCGGAACAAAAAACTTGTTATATTCACTTTAGTATTTATGTTTTCTTATGGAATCGTAAGTTTCTGTGAATCATGTGGCATACCATCATAATAAAATAAATGCTAGTTGAGTTAAATTCGACTAAATGCTTATATTTTTTTTTAATTATGAATATAAAATCCGCATAAATTTATGTTTTATTATAATACTTTTTATATAACAGAAAAACAAATTTAGCTGCTGTTGCGGACCTTACTAAAAGAGTTTTAACATTTTCAATAGTAATTTGACTAATTTGGTCTATAAATTCTATATAAATTAAACGACGTTTGTTTCAATGGCCATAAATTAGATATTGTTGAAAAATGTTCTAAAATAAAGAAAATTGCGCTTATGATCTTTAAAAATCTGAGTTACAATTAATTGGCTGTCTTCCAAATTCCCCGCACGTCAAGTTTTTTCTTAAAACAAAGAATCGAGTCAAAATATTTTCCGAATGAAACTGGCAATTTAGTACATATTAAACATAATTAAAACGATTGTTTTTATGGGATATTTTAGATAAAATCGAATTTTTATTTTTATTCATAAAAGGCAGTAACTTCTCTTATAAAATCTATTACATTTTTCATGGCGATTGGACTAAAATATAGCCAAAAAAATTACTTAAGTTACGGCCTTATCATTTTTTACGGCAGTTCTATCCATATGTATTCGAGGTCAGAATTGCTCATGTACCATCAAAATTTCGAGATATCCTTGCTTGAAGTTGCAGAAAGCGCCGTTTTCATTGAATGTTGAATTTTTTCAATGGCATCAAACATCCATAATCTTTCGTATCAAACTATACCTTCAAACTTTTACGATTAGCCTACTTTCCGAGTTATCTACTTTTGAAGTAAATGGATATAATTTTAAAGAGTTAAATCGGTTTTGCGCTACAAATATAATGTTTTCCGTTGTATGAGGCTCGAGCGTGATATCTCGGAAAGTACGAGTCCAATCGGAATCGGAATTTGATGGTATTGTTTGATAAAGAAGATTATGGCTATTACTTTCGATAAATAAAGGAGGCGTGCTTTTTCTGTAATTTCAGATATAAAAGATACTAGCTTGAATAAGAAATTGTGTCAACTCGCAATCATGATTCAATTACAATAAGGTTAATGCAGTTTGTCAAATTTTAGAGAGTGACACTTTGAAGAATATCAACAAAGAAGAAAGTAACCACATTTAATTTAACATCAAATGATGTTAAAACAATGGAACAAATTTCTGCAAATTTGTATCGTTCTCGCTGAAATAAGACTCAATAAAGAATTCAATTCAATTCAATATGACGTGATAGCACATAATTGACAAATAATTGCCTATATTGCGGATCGATGACCATCGATCGTTTCTATTAGCCATACCTTCGAAACTATTGCACCGATTTGAATAAATTTTTTGCCATTTTATTGCAAAAGACTGGAAATGACATGGAATACACAATCGTTGAAATCGCTGAAATCGATGCAGTAGTTTCGAAGATAAAGGCAATAAATAGAAACGATCGATGGTCATCTCAAAACCGATTTTACTTTTATTTATGGCCTTTTGAAACAATTAACTTTAGCAGACACAATCTTTAATTTAATATAAATCAAGGGTGTCAGCGTTTCAAATCACTGAGCCAAGCGCAGTCAGCGCAAAAGTTTTGCTTTTACAACAACTTCAAATTCCTCGAACTACAACAATCACAAAACCTATTTTTTGTTGTTTTTTTGGCGGCTCGTTTGCAACAACAACAATGTTTCAATAATTTATTAAATTTCTGAGGACTACAACACACACGAAAAATTTTTGTTGTTTTTTTTTATGCGAAACAACAAAAACAATTTTCCATAAATATTTTCATTCCGCGAATTTTGACGAGCTCAAAAAAAACAACACACATTTTTCGTGTGTTGTAGTCCTTATAAATTTAAAAATTTATTGAAATATTCTTGTTTTTGTAGGCGAGCCAAAATTGACTCACTTTTGTTCTACGCTGACACCCTTGATATAAATAGCACTTTAAAGTTCTAACTTAAATTGGAAACTCATTGTGAGCACAGACTTTCGTTTCTTAAATCATAGAAAACCTTAAAAACAGTGCAAAAAAACATAATTAAAGTACCTTAAATATATGAACTTTTCAATCCTTATTTTGTCATGTTTTAGAATAAAAAGTATCTAGAAATAAAAAATAAAATACGTTCACTGTTTTGTTACTAACGTTAAATTTTAAATTTTGTTTTTTATTGATTTATTTTATTGTTTTGGTTATTAAACGCATGTTTTATTATTACAAAACCCACAATTTAATAATTTAGTAAACACTTTTTGTTAATTTATAATTATGGGGTGCAAATTATATTAATAGTGCAGCTATTGGCTTTAACAAAGTAGACATTTATTTTTTTTTTTAAAAACAAAGATAAATATAACGCAATGTGTGCAAAAAAATATATAAACTGTGATTGTTAATTGAATGCAAAAGTAAATACATGTAACTTTAAAAAAAAAAATGGTACTAAAATATATAAAATTTAAAATAAATTAGTTTTTAAAATATAAGCAACAAGCTGCACAAAGAAAATTAAAAATAAGATGTTTTTTAGTTTTGTTTCTGCATATACAAATATTGTATATGTGCAAAAAAAACTGCAAATGAGTAGATATATAGTCATTTTATTTATAAAAGAAGTGTATATGTACATAAAATTGTTAAAAACAATTATAAACAATTTATACACATGTAATTGTCATTTGTTTCTAATTTGCAATTAAGTCATGTATACCAGAAAATAATCTCAACTAAGTTTAGTATATAAAAAAATTATTTAAAAAACATAAAATACCTAAACATATGTGGAATAGCGGGGCCATATTTAAGTTAAATATAAAACAAAAATACGCTAAGTGCAAGGTAGTCATAATTTGTTAACTAATACATCTTACAACTTATTCGTATTGATAAAAATTAAATTTTAATATAGAAAAAATTTAACAAATGTACAAAATCTATCAAAACTTACAGCTTATTGAATTAAATATTTCATATCAGCAACTAAATTAACAAAAAATCAAATTGGCATTAAATTTATTTTTATGAATTTGTATTCTACAATTGCGTTGTTTTAATTTTAAATTTAATTAATATCTACATAAAAACAAAAATTTGAATTAATATCTATATAAAATTCTACACTTTTTGCGTAGGTATCTCTTTAAAATCTATTACACCCACAAGCAACTAACATTAGTCCATTAAGTCAGCAAACATTTAATCAAAATTTTACTCAAGTAAGTCTACTAGTTTTTAGTATGAATAAATAATATTCTTTAAAAAAAAAACTAACAGCAGCAAAATATAGAAGCTTTTAGTGCAAAAGCTCTTCTCTGCACAATATACATACATACATATTTAGATTTAGAATTTTTGGCGTATTTTTAATATGTATATTTTTATATATTAATAATAAAAAAAAAATAAAAATTAAATACAAGATGTAGCTAAAATGCACTTACTTAGTTTAGAAACCTATATATATTGTTTAATTATAAATTATATAGCAACAATTACAAAAAATAAAAGTATGTAACATTCGAATATATCCAAAATATTTTGTAATCTCAACACATTTGTTAAAGAATAAAAAGATTATAATTACACAAAACATTGTACGTTTTTAATTCTTTATTTCGTCATTAAATCACAAGTAACATTTAACCTGGAGACCGATAATTGCTCTGACGACAATCTGATATGATCATTCTAAGGCAATGGTTTTTGATTAGCCACCTAACCCGAACAAAACTCATAGAAATATCAAGTCCAAAATGTTTAAGAAGATTTCGAAAACTGCAAATTCTTAAAATCCAAAAACTGACAGAGTTACGGCATTTTGCAATCATAAAAGGAAAAACTCAAAATTGTATTGCGACCTTAGAACAACAAAGTTCTAACTAACAATTTTTGTAAAATTAAGTTATCATGCCTGTTCCGAAATCCGTGTGATTTCAATTACTTTTCATTTAGGAGGCTTTTTGATGAAAACGGTGGGTCGTACGATAAAAAGTATTATAATATCTTTTGTGTAGAATTACAGCACCAAAAACAAATATTATTTTTTATTGCCGAAAAAGTAACCGTTTAGGAAAAATTCTTAAAATACCGCAAAAAGTCGAAAAATTCGATTTTATCGAATATTTCCTAAACGGCTTCTTTTTCGAAAATACAAATTAATATTATTTATACCGGCCTGTTCCGTAATCCGTGTAATTTCAATTACTTTTAATTTCGAAGACTTGTTGATTACTTTTTATTTTCGATGTGGATGTGAAGCCTATTCAACGACTGTTCAAGACGTTTAACTTTTCACAGTAGAAATGCAAACTTTTTCGCTGTCAGGTAAAAAATGCACACAAGTAAACAAGATTTATGAATCAAAATGCTTTTTATTAAATTGATAAACTTTAATTGAGTTTCACGTTAACAACGGCTGCTGCAATACATTTGAAATTATAACTGCTCGCAATTTTGTCTGTCAAAATAATGTATTAGGCGAGATGCCCAATTATGGGGTTTCCTCTGATTTGAGGGAATTTCAGAAAGTTTTTTTCATGCTCAGTGCATTTTATTGGGTTAATTAGATGTTATGTTGCAATTTAAGTAATAAAATCAGGTGGCATCCTGTTTCGAACTATTCTTACTAACACCATGATATAATGAAATGTCAAATAATTCACACAAACACTGACTTCGAAAATGCCAATTTGCCGACTTTTCACTTGTCATCGGAAAAAATATTTTTTTAGTTAGAGTTTTTTAGTTCTGCAATATTAATAATATTGCATTTGCAATAAAAATTAGAATTACTCGCTAAAAAAGGGAAAAACTCTGGAGCTTATATGTGTGTATTTTTTTTTCTCAATTTGATCGAAAAAACAGCTATAAAAAAGCAAAATTAATTGAAAAGTCGTAGCATAATGCCGACTTTTCAAAAAGTTTTGCATTCCACTCTATACCCACTTTCACGTGAAAGTGGAATTGGGAACAGGGCGGATAGAACCTGTAATTCTCCACAAAAAATATTCTAGTACTTTTTATAATGTGACACACTATCTTCATAAATTCAATTCAATTCAAATTTATTGAGTCTTTTAGCACAACTTAAAAAGTTCATTATGTTCATACAGTACATTTGAAAAAACTGAGAGCTATAATGTAAGGCACTCTTACTATTAAAGGAAAATACAACATAGTGACAAATTGGATTAAGTATAACTCATGCTCAGGGAGTTATAAAACGCTTGATATGACGAAATGTCTGAAACTTAAAACTAAAAATAATGACTATAACTTAAAATTGAACTAGAACTTAAAAACTAAAGACAACAAATTATAGTTCAGAAAAAATCTTAGGAATAAGATAATACGTCTTAAAGCAAACAGTCCAAAGGATGAAAATTAAAGGGTTTACAGCCATGTCCTGAATGCTGATAAAAAGGCGGAAGGGCACACACTGAGTCAGTCAGAGGGCTCATCATTTCAATTCCCAATGGGGAAAGGTAATACGAATCGATCCAGGATATGTTATTTTGAGAGTCATATATTTTATCTTTTATGGCATCGTTATCAGAATAAGACACTTTCGTGCAAACTTTTTTGGTTAAGTTAAAAGCGTTAGACATTAATGGCACAATTTTGGCATCACTATATATAATTTAATTAGAGAACCTCTTTGTTCTGTATTGAAAATTTTTGTTGATACACCATCTAAGAATCTTTCCCTCAAGAATTTCCAACTCTTTTGCTACACAAGGAGAAATCGAAAACCAACATGGAAAAGCGTACAGTAAAATAGGCCTTATCAAGGTTTTATAGAAAAGTAATTTAGTTTTCATCTGTAAATTTGGATTGCACATATAAGGTGAAAGCATATTCGAAATTTTCACAGCCTTATTTTTGATCAGTCTTGCATGAGTATTAAATTTAAATAGATTTGAGAATTGTACTCCAAGGTATTTGATATTGGTTTTAATTGGTATATTAAACCCATTAATTGATAGTGAAATTGTTTAAACCTTCGATAGCCAGCGGAATAAAAATACAACGATTATTGTGGAAAAAGGAACTATGTCCAAAAAACCACATTTATTCACAGCACACAAAAGCACACAATAAAAGCACAACTTTACTTCACAATAGCTCAAATAATACTGATACATGATACAAATATGGAAATACATTTTGTTGATTCTCTGAGAAAACTCGTATACAGGGTGTATACGATACAGTGCCCGCAAAAACCGGAAGGTTTTTAATGATGATACCCATCTCAATTAATTTGCTCATATGGCTCGTCTGCAGTTTCGACAGACAAAATACAGATTTTCTCCACAGGTCTCTTCAATCGATTTGTTGACGTTTCCATCACAACTGATATAGATAAGTTCACAGATCCTTCCCAGAGACCATTGTGCTGGGGGAAATACTTCGCTCTTGATGCTTAAGTGATAATACACTTCTCGCCCTTGACACTTCTCAAATACCATTTATTCGCACCAACAAAAGATGTACCATTATCGCTGCAAATTCGCTCACGACGCCTTCGTCTGCAAATAAAACGCTCATAGCAAGCAATAAAAGATAAAGAAGTTAAATCTGTAATAGTATCAATGTACACTGCTCGTGTCTTTAAACAAGCAACATTAGCTACCTAACATTTTTTACTAAATACCACCTACTTAAACAACCGTTTAATGACAAAATTTACCAGCATTATCTAAACCTGTATGTAAGAAAGGTTTACCAATTCTTACTGGATTATCTTCTTGCAATGCAGACATTAATTTTTCTCACATTTTGCAATATATCGCGCACAAATTACATTTTGCTCCATAATCGCGTTCTCCAAAACTTCTGTCTCGCAAATTGCATTAGTACTTGCACAGCACCATGCATTGTCGCTCTATGAAGATTGCCAATAATCAAAAATATGCGAACCATTTTTAACTCTCATCGAATGCCTTATCTCATTAGGCACATCAGCCCTGCTATTCTGCTGCCCACTCTTATTATTTAAAATGGAATTCAAGAATTCAATTGAGCTCCCATGCTGCACATGTTTTCTTTTCTTTAGCACATGTATTCATTTCGCAAAGTCTTTCTCTTTTTCTTATTTCAGCAGAACTTCAATTATTCTTTCTCTCGAAGAGCAAGCACCTATTCTCCTTTGCGCTTCGACTGTCACTCATTACCTTTATGCCTGGCTCCATCGAGAAATTTTAGCACAAATGCTAAAATATCTATAACGTTCTCCAAGCTATCCGCATTCTCCAATCTGACAGCTCAGCCGATTGCCGGAAAATATATTTGCATGTATACTTTAATATATACTTTAATATAATGCTGAGCATATTCAATTCAGCCTACATACTTTCTGACCAGAAATTCTAAAATTTACTCCACTCTTTTGGAGCATACAAATACTTTTCATAATCGACTATCTCTTTTGAAGACAAACCTCGGCTCAGTAAATTATCAATATTAAATTATGGTATTATTATACCACTTGTGAATCGCACCGCAGGAAGTATTCACAACCTGCCCAGCCTATTTTCTCCAGCACTTTGGTCAGAAGTTGAGCCAACAATCCTGCGCCAAACACTCTAATCTTGACACTGTTTCCATTTCTTGCAGAGTTGCACGCGCTTTTGATGCTTAAAGTTTCACTGAAACTCATATGCTTTGCTCCATTGTCACATAAGTCACTGCACCATATATGATGCATCGGAAAACCATGTATCTGCACCTTTGTGCCCGCAATCCACCTGCTAATTATGAAATTTTTAAAATAGCAAATTCTTTCTCCAGCGCTATTCTATCTCATAATGAACATTTTTGCTTAATCCCTACTAATTTTCCATATAAAAAGCTCAAAATCACCGCTCTTCAAAAAAGGCAATGAGCATATCCCTTACTAAAGTAAGCGCATATTTCTCCGTATATGCATCCATTGCACAATCATGCATTTAAAAATCTTGCTGTATTATATCAGTAACCACGGCCACTCTTACATATTGAATCAAAGCTCCTACTGCGCTCTGTGTAGATGATGTCATACCATATGTCATAACTGTTAACCAATATTAATGAAATGTGTCGACCTTAACATTATCTTAATATCAGCATAAATCGCAATTATATGCCTTCTAAAACGCATAATTAAATGAAAAAGGTTTTTCTACATCTTATCAAACAATTGCTTTGATTCAAAGGAACGCCTGTTTCAGTCGAACCGTTTACAACAAAGACAACTCTAAATTTTATTTCATGACGCAATTAAAAATTACCTTGCTCTGCTCTACCAGTGTCTTTTCTCAAATGCTTAAGCTCGCCATATTTTCATAAAAGCAATATAAGTATTTTGCTTCAATGCACAATCTTTCTCTAATCGCTTTTCTTAAAACATTTAACCATTTAAATATTCAATTATTCTTTTTTAAAGAAATCGCTACTGTAAAAAGCCCTAAACTATCTCTAGAATATGTTTACAGAAATTGTTTTTGGATATTTGTTCTTCCTCTGATCTCAAATTTTTAGCTCAGCAAGTTGATCTAGTTGCCAAAGCCGCAGCAATATCTCATCTAAATGTCCATTATTAGTGCACTCTACAGAAGCCATATTCGCCTCCTGTATTTGCTCTTGCTCAAAAATAATTTCTCCAAATGCGATAATAAAACCGTAGCTCTATTCTCATCGTGCAAACTCATCACTCTAACCGTTCTACCCTTTACTATCAGAAGAAGAAAAATAATAAATAAATACATTTATAAAAAATAATAAATTTAAACAATTATTGTAACACTCGGAGTACATTTTAGCATCATGCCTATTTCTTTTTGTTTTAAATGGCGTTCATTTTAAAAAGTTTTGGTTTTTAGATCCATCCCTTAGCCAGATATTTGACTAATTTTTTGTTTGGTTGTAAGCTGCATGTTAGCAACACCTTTCTCTAAAGATTTGTGCAGACAAAGCACACTGTTGTGCAGCTCCACGGCACATACTGGCTATAATTTTCTCCGCAGCACTGCGCGCATTTGGGAAATTTCTCGATTGATCTCACACATAACATGCAGCGAATTGCCCTTTAGGATTCTGCTCTCTCTAGTTATAACAAAGCCTGCCACTCTGTTATGCTCCCATTGACGCGCTGTCTCTCACTATCACCATTTCCCAATGCAATATTCACCATATGTAGTAACTATTGAGCTGAAAGCGCTCTCTTAATTTGTGTTAATGCAGAAAAAGTTTCTCGAACAATCGATTACCTTTGTTGAAAATTTAATTGATGCCCTTATCTATTTGGATATATAATATAAGAATAATAAAAATAATAAAAAGGAATAATAATGCCTGTATAAATTTATCCTACTCCTTTAATTTTATATAAAGCGCCAAAACCTTTACCATCATTGTGAGTTTTTTGTAATATTTTGTGCCTAAGTGCCACTGTGAGTGATTGCCTTTGCCTCGCACACAAACTCATTTGAGTTCGCATCATATACGATACAAACTCTCTTGCTCTTTTGCGTTTCGCTCTTTGAAACGTCTTATTATTTATAATTGTATTGCACACATACAAGCCCATATCAATTTGACATGAACTAATTTGCACTATAGCTCTTGGTACCATTTGCTCTTGGTCATCTTGCTCTTGCACAATTTACTCTTTTTGAATATCGGTGACGATACCCAAATATGACCAATATGCTCTACCTATTTTCATAACATGCATGTTACTACTTGCTAAGAATCTGTGAGTGTGGAAAAAAACGCATATGAAGCCGCTGCCTCATTGTAACAGAAACATGACCAACGCATTTGATCAATTTCATACACCCTAATAAAAAAACAATGTATTTGTATAAAACAAAAAAACGCACGAAAAGACGCTACCTCACATTTGCCTGCGTTTCTCTTCCTTCTGTTTTACACATAAGCCGCAAAAGATAGAGAAGAGAAAATAAAATAAAAAAAAATAAAGGCCCTTCTACGCATACGAAAAACAGTACACGCACTCTCAATTTCTATGCACTCACACTCACAACTATGATGCTGCAAGCCAAACGCACACACGCACTCAAAGCAATCTGCTCATGTCGCTTTTTTTATTATTTATCAAAAACTAAATGCACAATATTTTTCACAGAATCTATTATAAAATTGTAAACTCTTTACAAAATTATTATCACGCACTATGCCCTAGCTCTACACTTCACAGTTCTTAGCATAAACGCAAAAAAAAGATCGCAAAAAAGGCAAACAAATCAAAACAAAAAAGCCGCAAAATTTCACACATTGACGCCGCACTGTCGTCGACATTGCTCAAGGCACTCACAGTGACTTCAATAAAACACTCACAATAGCACTTTATAAAATATAATACTCACAAATTATTATTGTTTTATGCATTTTGCAGAAATAAAGTTAATATTTATAATTAACTAAAACGTCGAATCGCACTTGCTCGCTCATTTTTTTTTCATCACAGCGCCAGTATACTTCCCCTTCTCTCTCTGCACAGCCACACAAGTAAGTGATGTTCTCTTCAGTACAGCGGTCTTCTCATTAACAATTCCTCTCATGCCAAACTCATATATACATATTTAATATTTGAAATTACCCTGCAAGAACTTAATAACCCATTCTCTAACACATTTACACAAAAATTATTATCGGTACCAACACTAATACAAAATATTGACATTGTTTATAATTTTTAAAAAAGACAACAAATTTTGAGCATATCTTCTGCTCTTTCTACTCCTTTGTATTTTGATGTAAATTTAACTCTGATTTTTTTGTCAAACTGAAATCATTAAAAAGAAGCATTTTCTATAAATGAAAATTTTAAGTAATTTTAAGTAAATTGAAGCAGAGAATTTCTACAAAATACTGCATTTATTAAGTAAGTCACTCCTTAACTTGTTAACACCTATTTTGTATTTATTATCTTTGTATGGCTAACTATCTATTTTAAAATTCAGGCAGAAAACTTTCAAATGTATTTAGCAGTCCAGTTTTACATTTTCTACAAAAACGTGCAACTAAACAACCCGAAGGATATAAGTCGTGTTATAAGGATTATGGTCTATTCCTAAAGGATTGCGATTTCAAATGATGTTCAAGAGAAAAATAGCATTGTAAAATTATGTCGCTTTGATTCTTAAAAGGATAAAGATGATACTTCCTAGTTCCTTTGGAAGATTATAAAACGTAATATTGAAGTGTTGTTCTGCGATGAGTTGGTGCTTAGGCAGCATTATTAGATGTAATTTATACTTTTGTTATATACTCTTACGTACTGAATTTAAAATGAGAAATAAATAAATATCAATTATAACTGTCAGTTGTTTGTTTGGTAGAAATATTTGATAAGTCTAATGAATTGGTTATATACAGGTTATACATGACAAGTGCGAAAGAGACCATCATAGTAACTCACTGTTATAACAACACATGTGACAGAAAGGGATACAAAATCACACGTATAGAAAAGTATGAGTTAGATTTGTCCTAACGCTCTGTACAAACTAATTGAAAGTTTTTAAATTTATAACCAATAGTTTCAGCAGCAATAACACATAAATAATGAGTTATATAATTGATACGTTCTTGCAGGGTAAATATGACGCTACGCATACATGCACAATACATAGAATTTCACAATATTCAGCGAATTTTCTGGAATTTACTTCCAGAAATTTAGCACTTCGCCAGTTTAAATTAAGAAAATTTTTTTTTAATTTATCCGCTCGAATGACCAATGTTTAAACCTTCGATAGCCAGCGGAATAAAAATACAACGATTATTGTGGAAAAAGGAACTATGTCCAAAAAACCACATTTATTCACAGCACACAAAAGCACACAATAAAAGCACAACTTTACTTCACAATAGCTCAAATAATACTGATACATGATACAAATATGGAAATACATTTTGTTGATTCTCTGAGAAAACTCGTATACAGGGTGTATACGATACAGAAATTATTTTACTTTGGCAAATTACACCCCTTTTACCTTTTCCAGAAGAATTTCTAAAACTAATACTTTCAGATTTTGGTAAGTTTAAATTGATACCCCACTTTTTGTAGTATTCCGTTATAAAGTAAATATGTCTTTTGACAAGCTGTAAGGCATCATAAGGAAAAGGAGAATGCGCATACACCAGAGTGTCATCTGCAAAAAGGATAGCAGTAGACGGGGAAGGGATAGCGTTTTGGATAAAATGGGGAAAGTCGTATATAAATATATTAAATAATTTTGGTCCCAAGATAGAACCTTGTGGAACGCCACATAAAATGTGGAAAACTATCTTCATCAAAAACCCTCTTAAATGAAAAGTAATTGAAACCACACGGATAACGGAAAAAGCCTGTATATATTGCTTCACTAAATGGACCATGCTCTTTCGATTACCGCTACTCAAATGTTTCTATCTCATATGGTTTCTGAGATAGCACTAGCTTGCAAATGATTAAAGAATGTTTGAACTTGAGATAAGCAAAGTTATATCTACACATATTCGCAGTAAAATTGTGTGTTTCTGTAAGATTTTTTTTTTTAGATACATAGAACTTTGTGAAGCATTCTAGAGCAGGCAAATCAAGTAAAATCAAGTAATTTTGTTGAACAAGCACCGCTTTTGAGCCGACATGGCTCATTTTGTTAGTAATTAGACTAAGAGGCTGTCCATAAATTACGTCACACGAATTTCACGATTTTTGGACCCCTCCCTCCCCCATGTCACACTCTGTCACATTTTCATAGAACCTCCCTCCACTATTTGTGATATCACACTCTGACCTTTTATACCTTAAAATTAATTGAACGATTTTCTTTTCTCTAATTTAAAATAAAGCGATGTAATATGCTTGAAGCTTAACAATTGTAAAGTAACGTAACGTATTGATCAATATTGTTATTAGTGCTTTATTTTGATATTTCCTTGAAAATTTTAAAATTTTTTCGATTTGAATTGTGTGATATCACACTTTCCAAGACCTTTCCTTTGTGAATCCCCTCCCTCTGAAAGTGTGACGTAATTTATGGACAGCCCCATATAGGGGGTCAGTTTTGCTAAAATTTTCTCATGTTTACGTGTGAATGGCCGCTATTTTTCGTCAGTCGTCAGTCATCAGTCAACCACAAAATGACAGTCAGCGGCTATATTTGAATACCTAATATGACCGCTAGAGTGTACTCCCTGTTATGCAGTTTTTGAAAAATGGTTGAAAAACAGTTTTTGAAAAATTGAACAATTCGGAACAAAAATATTCATATATTCGATATACTTGCCCACGCTGAATCCGAATCTGGCATCAGAGTAGCTTTATCTTATATGGTTTCCGAGATATCCTACCCCTAATGTTCGAAAGTGTTCAAAAATGCTTTTCTTGATGTTGTATAGACGCCCTTGTGCCGCGTCTGGATTGAAGTGGATTAAATTTTTACAATGCATTCTGATCCAGAATTGTGTACCAGAATTCTCGGATGGATTTGGATTGAAAATCGAATCAATCCATTTAAATCCAGGGAATATGGATTGTTGCGAAAGATTGTAATTGTTTCAAAAAGACGCAGTCTATCAATCTTGCTTGACCCAGAATTGTGTACTAGTGTAATGTACTTATTTGCAATTGAAAATCAATCGATGTAAGTAATCGATTATTACGTTTTCTAGATCTTGCTTGTTCTTCCCTAATTTTATGTCTATTAAATATACAATTAAACAATACGAACAGCGTGCGTATTATTTTCAATAATTAAGACACAACAGATTGGCGACGAGGTGTAAAAAGTAAAACAAAAGATACATTGTGATTTTTTAATCAAAATAAACTTGTTTGTAATACAGACACTTGAAAATTGCTACGTTTCTTCACAAATGAATATTTAGCATCAAAATGGACGACGCTCATTTTCAGAAATTTCTAGACCTGCAAAAGTTTAATTTTGAAGCAATGTTGCAACAGTTTGTAACAAATCGCAATCAATCTGCACCAACAAAGACCAATACCATTACAAAAGAAAATTCCAAGACGAAGATCAATATGCAAAATCTAAATCAAAGCTATGTCCAATTTCCAAGTTCAAAATCAAGACTCAAAATCAAAATTATCCCAAAAACAAGAACCAAATGAAACAATTCAAGGCTTTGTAACTCAATTACGTAAATTTGTTCCTGCATGTAATTTTACATGCGAATGCACAAAATCAGTAGCAGTCTTATTTCTGCATTCACAATTTATAAGAGGACTAGCTAATCAAAATATTCGCCATCGATATTTATAACAAATCTGCACACACTGACTCAGATAAATATTATGTGAACATAAAAATTGGAAATAAACTTCAAAAGTTTGAAGTGGATTCGGGAGCTGGACACACACTGTTTCCTGAAAAAGAAGTGGAAGTTCAATATAAAGACATAACGTCAAAAGAAATTCTTTTCGTCGTTCCAGATCAATTCTCCCCAGTTTGGCGTTTACGGAAAACAATAGTCAGCCGATGATATTTTTTTTTATTTTTTTTTTCAATAGATCAATACATCAATACATCAATCCATCAATACATCAATGCATCAATACATCAATACATCAATATATCAATACATCAGTACATCAATTCATCAATACATCACTACATCAATGCATGAATATGTCAATATATCAATATATCTGTTAAGCTGAAAGGACAGCGAGTAATGATACCAACCTCCTTGCAACAATCAGTACTACAAGAGCTCCACCACACTCATCAGGGTATTGTCAAAATGAAATAACTTGCTAGACAACACGTTTACTGGAAAAACATTGATAAAGACATCGAACACCTAGTAAAATCATGCCAAGACTGTGCAACAGATTCAACACTTCAATACCTTCAAGAGATATTTTCTATTCACGGTTTGCCGAAAACTTTGGTTTCAGACAATGCTTTAATTTTTAAAAGTTTAACATTCACTAAATTCTGTGAAGACCATGGTATACTTCAGAAGTTTATAGCACCCGGAAATCCAGCCACGAATGGCATAGCCGAACGAAATGTTCAAACTTTCAAGAACAAATTAAAAGCCATGTCAAGCTCTACTCTACCTATACAACGGAAAGTTCAAGAAATTTTATTACGCTATAGATCAACGCCCCTAGCATGCGGCCAGTCTCCATCAGAACTCTTTTTGAAAAGGAAAATACGCATAAAACTTTATCTTCTGAAACCGCCACCAAAATCACATTCTAGCTCTACCGCTTTCACTGGAACCCGTCAATTAAGCGTGGGAGACCGTGTACAGGCAAGATGGTATCCTGCAAATACAAAACCAACCTTGAGGCTTGGTACCATAACTCAGAAATTTGGAAAACTCCACTATCAGTCAATAATCCGCAACCAAAGGGGTGACGTTCGCTTCGTCAGCTGACGGTACAGTTGCCATTATGTAGTAATGAACCAGATCTTACGCAACTGGAGCCAACGGAACCACTGGATCAGCACGAAACCAAAGAGACACAAGCACCACAAAGTCAGCCATCTCCTCAACCAACTGTTAGACGCTCTACAAGGGAACGAAAGATTCCAACGAAACTTCAAGACTACAACATGGACTAAGTACAAATTTAATTTTCAGATTTTTACATTGCAATGCGCATTGGTTTAATTTAAAACTTTTATGTTCTTTGGATTCAAATATTTATGTTTTACCATACAAAAATAAATCTGAAACTTAAGTTAATTTTCTATGATTTATGTTAAATCTGTGCGATTTTGGCAATTTTTGACATAGTGACACACCTGGAACTTTGACAATTGGCATAAATACAAAGCAAATGGAAGATTAATTTTGAGAAAAAAATGAACAATTTGATTTACTAATCTCAACAGACTAAATCTTCGGTTGAAACAAGCTATAAGCCCAGAAAACGAAACGAACACTCCTAATGCTGCCGTCTTACACTGAATATTAGCTGTGTTTAATACAATTTTATCATACAACACATACAATGAACATAAAATTCAGCTAATATAAATCCATGAAGCGTGACGCCTACTCGAACCTCCCCCCTTTCCCCTTCATCACTATCACTCTAAAGAGCGTTACGAGTTTCATACTGATGCTACTGGCTGCTTTAAGTCCATTAAATGTTTTAAAGCCATTCTTCTTGGGCCATGTGATATTGTGAAACGTACTTGAGATCGCTGATTACTACTCTTGCAAATTTCCCGCTGGGTATGTAACCTCTCTCCACATTAAACACATCTCCTTACGAAACACACTTGTGGACTTAAATTTGTGGAAGCTATTTTTGACAGTTTTGACAGTTTTTTGACAGCAGCTGATGCATTTTTTTAAACAAAAAGAACTAAAGAGAAAAAATCCAAATTTTCTAATGATTTCACTTTTGCTGGTACAGGAAAAAATTTATTATTAAAACGCAGCACAAAGTAAAACGTGATTTAAAATAAACACAATTAAATATAAATTACGGTAAATTAATTTACCTTTTTTTTTCTTTAACTCATAATTTACTAAAAAAAAAAAATTTCAGCTGGAGACGCAAGTGTGGAGTTGATTTTTGAAGATTTACACTTTCCCATTGTAACGCTTACATGGATACTAAAAACGATGATTCTGCTGGCAGTGATTCACTGGACAAATCGCTTCAAATGAAATGCGTAGTGGACGATGCTGGCGACGGCATATTACAGAAAACAACTGCATCCGAACCTGCAATACCGAGTATCAGTGTCGGTGGTGGCTCTGTGAAAAAAAAGGAAGGCGATGTTGCAACAAAAAAACCTAAGACTGAGACAGAGGTAGGAGATGGTGCTGACGGTGAAAAAGGTGGGAGTATAGGAATAAATGAAGAACAAGGCATTGAAAAAGATAATGATAACGCTTCCGACTCAAAATTAATAGTAAAAAGTCCCAATGATGATAGTAAGGCTTTGCCTCAAACTGCAATTACTACAACCGGATTAGATGCCACATCCTCAGCCTGCTCTTCTACATCAAGTAGTTCTTCTAATTCATCGCCGGGTAAAGCATTTGAAACAAAAGTAAAGCAGATCTCAAAAAACCTGAAAGAAACGACTTTGGCTGACGCTGCTGCAAAGCTGTTGCCCGAAGCTGCATCGTCGCTTTGCAAAAAAATATCACTAGAAGATACATCCTCATCATCTTCCTCTTCAAATTCTTGCGAATTTGAACAAACAACAACGGAGAGCGGAAATGCAGAAAAAGAGGAAAGCGCGACCACTTCAAGTTCGCCGCCCTCCAGCTCCTCCAGCACACATTCACTGCCCGCGGCTCAGGCCTTAATACCAAATTCCTCCACTTCGCAAAATCTCCCTCAGCCAGATGATGCTGATCTGGAGACAAGTCTCTGTTCATCGGAAGCCAATGACGACGAAGAATCTTCACTCAACCATCGATCAAAGAAAGTGCGCTTTCATCCCGATGTTAAAGAGAATGATGGTGGTAATCGTGTCATTCCAAAAAAGAAGAAAAAAATGAAGGCTACTGCGGGGGATGCACAATTTCCTGCAGTGCGCTTGGATTATGAAATGGATTTGGACGAAGAAGAAGATGAAGACGAGGAGGAATTTGACTTGGCAAAAACGATTGCTGAGGCGCAAGACTATTTAAAATTACATCCGCTTACTTTTGCTCGGCCACAGGAGAAAGGAGGTGCTCGTCTGCAAAACGGTTTGATGGAAGAAGAAGATCTACGAATGTTGTCCGAATCATCGGAGGAGGAAGATATATACGAAAACTCGGAGCCTGAAAATGGTGTTGAACGCATTCTTGGCAAACAAATCAAGGCTGGAAAGGTAAGCTTAATTAAAGTCGTCTTTATCAGTCAAAGTGAAGATTATTTTATTAGAATTTAAGAGATAAATATAGCCTGTGGTTCAAAGCATATAACTATCGGAATTTCGAACCATTGCTGCAGACAGTTGTAAACCTAACAATTATCTGTACTTTAGAGCTTTGCTTTACTTAATATTGCTCGTTTATACAATGTATTTGTCATATCGTTGTTACTTCTCCAGTCATTCAAGTTCTTTTACAATAATAAATCATAGCGCCGTCTATATGCATGTATCTAAAAACGTATATTTACATTATTTTAAGGTTGAATTCCTGTTACGGTACGCAGATAAAGCGGGACTTTTTTGGGCAACAGAAGATTTCATTTGGAAACAGTGCCCTTCATTACTTAACAAATACGAACAAAACCGTGAACGGCGTCAGGAACGACTTGTAAGTGTTTTATAGAACATATAATAAACTGCTTATCCATTTTTATAATTTCAGATGCGCCACGTGGCAAAGCGTCAAAATATACGCCAAAGGTATACTGACTTCTAGAATAATCTCAATCGAATTCTAGCTGAATGGTTACATTGATGATTATTTATCTGCCTGAATAATAGACACAAACATTCACACCTTTCGGTATCACACATTTTTATGATAATTTTTAAAATGTCATTTTAATTTCCGCTATAGTTTTATTTGTTTGTAATATGTTAAAAAAAAAACGAAATAATTTCCTTATACCGTTCTCCTTTTGTTAAAAATTCGCAATTCGGTCCGAAAGGCCATCAAAAAAACATGCAGCAACAATAAAATTTATTAAATATTTTTTTATTGTAATTAAGCTCTTAAGTTAAAATAAAAATAAATTAGCTAAGTTTATAGAATTATAAAACAAAACTAAATCTTAAGCAAAAATGATGAGCAGTTGAATAGAAATCATTAAGGTTTTTTTTTTAAGAAATATCCTAGTTCGTACCGCAAAGTTTTTTCCCTGTTTCCTCCTTAAATAAGTACTGCGGAGCGGTTTTTCGAACTTTTGGAGAATTTGGAGTTCATTCGCGTTTAACTTTTATTTTTTAAATGCTTCAGTTGAATTATTGATCCATACTTTTAATTCACAGCGATATTGTTTCACATGAAGACGTTCAAAAAACGTTGAAAATAGTTATCCAAATTAAATCTGGTGGAAACACGCTATTAAATTTTAATGACAATTATGGCATGTGAGGTGATTTAGCCGTAACTCACCTCATTCATCATGTATTAAACGTCAAATAAATCTAGAAACACCCAATATATCTCCGGCTTAAACGCGCTATTACTGTCAAAAATAGATCTTTTTCGGCTAAATCTTCGCTGGAAACATAGTATTAAAGCCAGTACACACTATCGATCAGGTTTGCTGTTGGCTACGTGTGTGGCCGCTTTTTTTGTCAGTTATCAGCCAGCGGCCATATTTGTTTTTGATTGATAGTGTGACGTCACAATTTAAATGGGGTTTTGAGCTCCGAATATAAATGACACTTTGACCGCTACGAACAATCATTCAAAACTGATGAATTTTTGACTGGCAGACATCATCGAAAATGTGCACTAGATTAAACGAACCTGATCGATAGTGTGCACTGGCTTTAAATGTCAGACCAAACAAAAAAACAAAGTGCCCCAATGTATACATATAAGACCAAATGTTCTTTATTCCATCAAATTTTGAAGTTTTCGTTCCTTGTTCATCTTCCTGTGGATTGAAATTGGGGGTCATCGTGAATATGTATTCCCGGGGAATTGGCATCAGCTGAATTCATTGTCGTTATAATTTTAAAAGAGAGATAATCTTAATTCCTAGTTTACACAAGGAAATTTGTTAAAGAAATTTTTTGATTTTATATGAAAAACAACAACAAAATTTCTTTTCGTTTCCCTTCTCTTGCCAACAAACTCAAAGAATTTGTTTGAAAAATATCTTCGTGTAAACTAGGAACAAAGGAAAAGCATCGAACTGGCACCACTTCGATATATTTTAATCTGCATAACAATCGGCGCCATATTTAAAATGATATAGGTTCCACACTTCGTTGAATGCACTGGAAAAAAAGAGATAACATCATTGTTAATTTTCTTATTCGGCTAGCAGGGCTTCTGTTTCTCAAAATCAGAAATTTTTCACGAGGTTCGCGGAAGATTTTTTTCCAATGCGGGGAAACATAAAGGAAATAAATTGAAAGTCATGAACAAATCAGAAAAATGAAAATATAGATATTTTGACTATAAAGCATTGTCATAGGTTTATTTTGCGCCTCTTTATGAATACTATAATAAATAATATATTGTAATAAATTATAATAAGCTTCGTGACGCTAATGGGGGCTATCGTGAATCAATATTCCCGAGGAATTTCGATCAGACTACCGTGCATTCTCTATTGCAGTCTTGTAAAAGTTTTCCGGGAATACTTATGTACGGGGGCTACCAATATTCGGTAAAATTTTTTTTACCCCCCTCATGTGACAAAAAGTAGCGTCGGACGTCATTTGACGGTATTCGAAGACCCTTTTCCTTACCGGTGAAAAAGGCGCTGACGAAAAAAAAGAACAACTTTTGATAGATAATATATCCAAGGAATGAGCTATTTCAAGCACCGTCCTTTTAGGAACCACCTCTCCCTGTGACAAAAACTGACGAACGTTCAAACCCTTCCCTTCTAGGAGTGTAGCGAGGTCCATGAAAATCCCCTTAGGCAATTTTTCTAAATATGACAGCTTTTGGGGAAATGAGACTGACTGAAAATTTTTATACAAGATTTTTATTCCAAGTTAAACATTTTCCACAACAAATTGATGTTTTTTTTAATTCAATTTAAACACTTTCCAAATCAAATCAAACATTTTCAAGTCAAATTAACCTCTCACTTTGCCAAATCAATTTAAAATTTTTCCAAATCAAAATGAACTATTTCCAAATCAAATTAAACTTCGCCAAAAAACACTCTTGGAGCTGAATCGTGTTAGTATAGCAAACACACAGGCGATTGTAAGTCGCTCATATTTGCGCTCTCTTATGCCGCATTAGAGAATCAGAAAGTTGCGCAACTATCCTGTCTGTCGTGTGAACCAGCTCTTATAATGATACATCTCTACAAGTAGCACAATATAAAACTATATATATATATCAAGTTTCAAATATATATCAAATATATTATTTTAAGCGTGTTTTTTTGCAAAGTTTAATTGGATTTGGAAAGACGGGAGGTTAATATGATTTGAAAAAGTTTATTTTGCATCGTAAAAATATCAATTTGGTGTGTAAAAGGTTAACTTGGAGTGGAAAACCTGTAACAACTCTTTTCGGAAAATTTTTAAAAATACATTTATTTTGGGAAAAAATAATTGTGGGAATATTTTTTTTTAACTATTTTCAGTTGGAAGCCCTGTGCTGAGGGTTGGCTTGGCTTTTTCCATTAGTCGATAGTAAAAGTATCGCGCACTTTGTGTTTGGGCAAATTGAGTGGATAGAAAAATACAAATAAAAGTTCTAAATAAAACAATTTTGTATTTTCGCTTGATAAATACAACTTTAAAAAGTGTAATGTAAGTTTAACAAATAATTATTTATTCAAATCCTTTGGACACCGGTTTTATGTAATTTTTTGCGTTTACTTTTCTGTTTCTCATTTCTCGTGTCAATTTATGGAATGTTCTCGCCTTCGGCAAAAATGTTTTTTTCTTTTTTGCATCCACAGCTTGATAATTTTTACAGATTTGTTAAATATTTTGCAAGTTTACTATAAAATAATCAAAGGAAAATCAATAAATTTTTATTTCCATTAATTCAAACAAAAAAAAAAAAGGAGCAGCAAAAGCATGAAATCCAAGAAAGCCGAGTCTGCAGCTGCCGACTCTGCTGCGACAGACAACAATTCTGATGCCTCTTCTGCCGAGGAGGAATACGCAGTTGAAAAGATTTGCGATCGTCGTGTACGCAAAGGAAAGGTGGGCGAGCATAATATACTTAATTTGCTATTGGTTGGGCAGATTTTAATAACTTGATGGTTTATTCCAATTTCAGGTCGAATACTATCTGAAGTGGAAAGGCTATCCGGAATCTGATAATACATGGGAGCCTGAGGAAAACTTAGATTGTCAGGATTTAATTCAACAATATGAAGCAAATCGTGTTAAAGATGAGGTAATATGAATCAGAAACTGAGTGCAGCACTTTGATACTTATGTATGTATCGAATATTTCTGTTTTGGCGGGAAAATGCAACTGCAATGCTCTTAAGAGGCGCGCGTCCTTAACGAAATTTATAAACTGCTGCATCCATTTGACTTCAAGTTCCACAGAGATAGATATAATTTGATAAATTATGTTTTTTTTCAGGTTGGATTGAAAATGTTTTGCCTGTTGTTGCCCCCTCGATTCGAGTCGAAAGTATTAAATAAAATTTTTCCATACCTCGCCTTGTTTTCGAAATTTGATGACGTTTTCACATAAAACGACCCAAAACAAGTCGAAAAAATTAATTCACATAAAACGACTTAAAAAAAAAAAAAAAAAAATGCTAAATCGCGACCTTAGAACTACAGGGTTCTAATTGACATTTTTTGTGAATTTGAGTTATATATTGCTTCGTACCAAATAGACCACGCTCTTTTGATTACCGCTACTCAAATTTTTCTATCTCGTTTGGTTTCTGAGATAATTAATGAAATTGAGATGCACAAGGTTCTATCTACACATATTCAAATTAAAATTAATTTCAAAAAGTTCTAACTGCCAGATAGAACTTTGTGCTTCTGTAAGAGCAGGCAAATTAGATAAAATCGTGTAATTTTGCTAAACAAGCCCCGATTTCGAGTCGACATGGCACATTTTGTTAGTAATTGAACTTAAAAAAACCAGCACTTAAGATTTATGCAGTTTTTGAAAAAAGGTCGAAAAACAGTTTTGGAAAATTCAAGAATTCAAATCAAAAATAGTAATTTTTGATAAACTTGCCAACGTTAAATCTTAATCTGGCATCAGAGTCGCTATATCTTATATGGTTTCCGAGATATGCTTATAAAAAATCACACTTTCAATTTTGCTTCGCCTGGTCAACCTACATATTGGCCAGCCGACCGAAGCAAAATACCAGACCTCATTGACTTTGCTATTACAAGAGGCATCGAGAGAACCCTAATCACAGCCGAAACAAAATTAGCTCTCTCTTCTGACCATTCTCCAATCTTATTTTGCCTTTTAGAAAAACCATCGTATATAGAGACCTTTAAGAAGCTAACCTCATATAAGACCAACTGGCTTAGGTACAGGAAATATATAAGTTCTCACATTCACACGAGCTACTCGATAGAATGTGAGGAACATATAGATGATGCTGTTGCCATTTTTAATTCAATCCTCTGCTCAGCAGCGGAACACTCAACGCCTTATGAGGTTGTGAAAAATACAAAAACCAGTTTTTCCACCAACAGTGAAATTGAGTTTCTCGTAGCTGAGAAGCGAAAGTTTAGGCGCGAATGGCAGCTACATAGATCTCCCGCTTCTAAAGCAAACTTAAAAATTTCTACTTCTAAACTGAGGTCTGCGCTAAAAAATAAAGAAGATATAGAGCAGCAAAAATTTGTCTCGAAACTGGATCCAAATAAGAACGGCAAACAGTCCTTGTGGAAAGCTAGCAAAAGTATTAAAACTCCGATGGAGAGTGAGCTGCCGATAAGAGCCAACCTTGGGAACTGGGCTCGAAGTGATGAAGAAAAAGCTGATGCTTTTGCAAATCACTTAAGCACAGTTTTCCAACCCAATCCTCCTATTCAAGGCTTTCTTCCTCCTAATTTGCCATTAAACAGCGATTTTATGCAATTGAACTTTCATATTAGCAACGTAAAGGGTGTAGTTGAAGAAATGTGTCCCAAAAAAGCTCCTGGGTGCGATTATATAACTCCCAAAATGATAAAAGAACTGCCCAATTCAGCTTTTGTATTTTTAACCAGACTTTTTAATGCAATAATTCAGTATGGGTATTACCCAACAGAGTGGAAAATCTCATTAATAACCATGATTCCAAAACCTGGAAAAGATCGTACATTGCCTTCTTCATATAGACCCATCAGTCTTTTACCATGCATATCCAAACTGTTTGAAAAACTAATTTTATCAAAAATAATACCTTATGCAACCGAAAAAAATTTATTTCCGGTCCATCAATTCGGTTTCCGAAAATACCACGGAACAATTGAACAGGTTAATAGAATCACAAATGAAATAAGGAAGGCTTTCGAACAAAGTGAATACTGTACAGCAGTTTTTCTCGACGTAGCTCAAGCGTTTGATAAAGTATGGCATGAAGGCCTTATCAATAAAATTAAACACGTACTGCCTTTTAACGTCCACAAAACATTTATTTCTTATCTGGAAAGCAGGCATTTTAGAATTAGACATAAAAGTTTTATTTCATCACCTTTAAAAATTAATGCAGGTGTCCCTCAAGGAAGCGTGCTGGGTCCTTTTCTGTACTTACTGTATACCTCTGATTTACCTATTATCGCTGGCACAACCATATCTACTTTCGCAGATGATACTGCAGTTTTAAGTTGTAGTCGTTGTCCCCTAGAAGCGGCACGAAAACTTCAACTTCATTTAAACTCTATCGAAAAGTGGTTGCTGCTATGGCGCATAAAAGTAAATGAACAAAAATGCAAGCAGGTTACTTTTACCCTTAGGCGAGGTTACTGCCCTGCTATCACATTAAATAACACTTCAATCCCTCAATCTGAAAACGTCACATACCTAGGTATTCATTTAGACAGACGGCTTACGTGGCGAAAGCATATTGAAGCCAAAAAAACGCATGTTAAACTAAAAGCCTCCAGTCTACATTGGCTCATAAATAGCCAGTCCCGTCTGAAACTTGAATATAAAATCCTTCTATATAAATCCATCATTAAGCCAATTTGGTTATATGGTATACAGTTATGGGGTAACGCCAGCTCCTCGAACATTGAACTAATACAACGGACTCAGTCAAAAATTCTAAGAATCATGACTGGTGCTCCATGGTATATACGGAACGAAAATATACATCGGGACCTTTGCATCCCCTTGGTCAAAGACGAAATCAACAAATACAAGCAAAGTTACGTTGCAAGATTACTGTATCATCCTAATCCATTGGCACGGAGGTTAAAAAATTTAGAAAATTTCTCCAGACTAAAAAGAAAGGATCGTCCTGCTATTGATATCGTTAGCAATTAGCTATGTTAAGCTGACTGAATTCTAAATTTTGTATGCAGCCGGTATCTGGCGCGTACTTTTTTTTTTTTTTTTTCTATGCAGCCGGCGGTATCTGGCGCGTACTTTTTTCTATGCAGCCGGTATCTGGCGCGTACTTTTCCCTATGCAGCCGGTATCTGGCGCGTACTCTTTCTTATATTTCTGGTTCCTGCTACACATGCAGCCGGAACTACTGGCGCAAATTTGTATGGAGTTCTTTTCATTCAAACATCCTGCTAGGCGGGCAGCATGTTTGTGAGAAGACTGAACGTACAACAACTGCGTTCTTCTGCGCGTTTACCAAACTCCTAGGATGTACAAGTCCCTATTAACTCGGGAGACACATTGAACACTGAATTATATATAAGATTAATTATGTATAATAATGTTATTTAGGATTAAGATTTTTAAACTTATTGTTAGTCTCCTAAGATGAGAAGATTCAATAAATGAATTCAAGTATTAAAAAAAAAAAAAAAAAAAAAAAAAGAGATATCTTCCCCAAATGTTCAAAAATGATCAAAAACACGATTTTTGAGGTTGTGTAGAAGACGTCCAAAATTGTTTTACTCTTTTTTTATTGAATGCAACATTTTAGTACTGCTCTTTGCCTTCAAAATGAGCTATAAACTGGCCTTGTCTGATTTTTCTTTAAAAAGTTATACTCGCTTTAAATGATACATAAAGGCATGTCAATTTTTCATAAACCCTTTTTCGACCTTTTTCCAAAAACTGCATAAATCTTAGGTGTTGGTTTTTTGTAAGTCCATTTACTAACAAAATAAGCCATGTCGGCTCAAAATCGGGGCTTGTTTAACAAAATTACATGATTTTAACTAATTTGCCTGCTCTCTTACAGAAACACAAAGTTCTATCTGGCAGTTAGAACCTTGTTTCTCAATTTCAAGTACCTTATCGTTTAGCAACAAAGTTCTATCGATTTTTGTTAAACTTAAATTCCTTATTAATTAGACAACGCAATTTAATTATTTTAGTATCAATGAAATCCTCGCAACAATCAAATGCTTGTAATATAAATAATATTCTGATTAAAATCAATTCATAAAAGTTATGCGACACGAAATATTCAAACATAGATTTCTCGAATGTGATGTGAGTGTAGATAGAACCCTGTTGTTCTAAGGTCACGAAATCAGTACAGAAATTCACTGTCCCCTCATTTAAGAATTAATGGCAAGACGTTTTTCAAGGCATTGGTCAATATAATATTTAGAGTCTGTCTATTCGGTTCGCGTACGCGAAAGCTCAAATTAGCGTTCGCCAAAAAAAGCTTTCGGAAAACTTGCGTACGCGAAATCGAGTGAAGTTTTATCCCCCGGGGAGCAGCTTCGTTACGCATGATTAATTTAGCGTGCGCGAAATGTTCGTACGCTGTAGTGCATATTAGGAAGTGCAGTACAACTACTACAACAGTAATTTTACATAAAAGTAGGGGTAAGTGGGCGGCCTGCGGCCGCAGCTCAGGATTTAAAACTCCCAAAAATCCAACATTGGCTTCGCGCCGGCCTATGGCCGCGGATCAGTCTATAATATATCCAACTCATAGTTTGCTATCCAAATTGCGAGCAGCGTACGCAACATTTTTTAGCGTGCGCCGCAACATATTGTAACTGCCAACTGACTCTACATGTTTATTTTAAAAATGTATTGATTAACGCCGTACTTGGATGGCTGGATATAGCTCAGCCTGTCGACCCAAATTCAAATTAGATTTTTTATAGTTTGAGTGTGAGTTCATGAAAAGACAAACAAACAATTCTTAAAAGGCTAAATCAGAACTGTTTACACTTATGCTAGGCAGAACAAACACAAAATCGACTTTTGAACTGCCCTAAATCCTTCAGAAATAAGTTTTCAATATTTTGAAATGTTGTTCCAGTGCGTAGTGACGCTTGTTTATTGCTTGTTTGTTATTTTGCTACGTGAAAAATTTTGCAATTTAAAAAAAAAAAATCCTGAAACCATCTCCTAATTTTTGCTACGCTGCTTGCAGTTTTGCTACCGAAAATTTTTCAAAAGTGGGAGCACTGAGCACAATAAATTTTAGAGAATGACTATTCGAGGGGACTCGTACGCGAAAGCTCAAATTAGCGTACGCGAAAAAAGCTTTCGGAAAACTTGCGTACGCGAAATCCAGAGAAGTTCTTTCCCCCGGGGAGCTTGATTACGCATGATTAATTTAGCGTGCGCGAAATTCGAAATTCGCGTAAGTAGGGGTAAGTGGGCAACCTGCGGCCGCAGCTCAGGATTTAAAACTCCCAAAAATCCAACACCGGCTTTTCGGATCAGTCTATAATATATCCAACACATAGTTTGCTAGCCAGATTGCGCGCAGCGTACGCAAAATTTTTTAGCGTGCGCTGCAACACTAAATTAGCCAGTCCCAAAAATAAAATATTCTTCAAAAGGCTCTTGGGCACATTTGACGTTTGTGCATTTTATTAGTTTTTCTGGTTTATATTTTTAGAGATATGGTCCGCAACTACAAAAGGAAGACAAACCGATGCGACATCGATGAAAAAAGTTAAAGATGCTATTTCTATGCCGATCAACATTGCTAATGCCAATAACTAAATTTGACCCTGTACAAGAATATGTATGATTTTGCAAATGCTGAAAACATAGCTTCCCCAAGAAGTTGGGGTTGTACGGTTTTTTCTAAAACGAAGTTCAGATGACACATTACGAAACCTGAAAAAATTAGCTAAGCCGATGATGATTTCTTTGGTAACCTTCGCCAATTTTACGCTCAATATTCGTTAGAGCCTAATGTTTTTGTGTTATTTTTGTAATTGTCAAATGTGTCAAATGTGCCTAATGTTTCCCATATTTTGCTTCAAAGTGGAGGATTCTTAAAATATTTCAGAAAATAGCTAATTTCAAGTTCAAATTATTTATTGGGACAAAAGGTAGAAATTGTGTTAACAATTTTTTTTGTTTTATTCACAGCTCGCTACAAAATTTATAAAAACTTAGCGGTCCCGGCAAACGTTGTTCTGCCTTTTTTCTGTAGGTGGCGTGATGAGTTCGATTTAAACGAATGCTGCTATTTGTGCAAAGGTCTATGATTTAAAATAATTTTTGGTATATTGTGCGCAGCAACTCCATGTTCGATTCCTGCAATTTTTTGCAAGGCTATTGGTTGACACTATTATATCTATGTACCAAGTTTTATAGAAAAAAGCTGCTATTCCTACAGAGATAAAGCATTTAAAGTCATTTTTTGTATGAAGGATGCAACACCCCTTTGTTCAATCCACTCCACTTTTTGCACGTTGATTGGTAGTAAAAGCATCTATCCACTTACCAAGTTTTGTAACAAAATCTGCTATACCTGCAGAGATATAGCATTTTGAATGTTTTTATTGTATGGGGGATACAGCTCCACCTCACCCAATCCACCTTCAGCATAGCTATAAACCACTTGCAGTACAAAACAAATGCATAGTGCGAAAATGGTTACGATCCGTTCAGCGGTAATAAGCAAAGTTACAAGGCGACAAACACACGCACACTACATATTTATATATGAGCCGTTCAAAATGACAATGGTGCAACTCCAAAAGTAATGTCATATAAATTATGTGCCATAATGATCGGTTATTTGGCCGATATTTTTTTTTCAACTTAATCTCAACAATTCCATATCATCAAGTAAATTTTTCGTGGAAATAGAAATCAATTTTATTCATCCCTAACAAAATGTCAGTCAATTAATATTATGACATTACTTTTGTCTCGTTTTGAAGTTGCATCATTGTCATTTTGAACGGCTCATAGAGTAGAACGGGGCAATGTCGTGCACTCAACTTTGACATGCTCGTAAAGCCGTACATCTCAAGCGAATGCGACGAGTAAGCATCCGATCGAAAGATAATTTCATTGGTTACATCCATGTGTAACAACATTTGTGCAGCGAGAAATTGTGTTTGTGTAAGTGAAGAAAAAAAAAATGTGCACGACATTACCCCCCTCAAAATTTGTGGGGTTATGTCGTGCATTGTTTTCCGAGTATAGTAAAGGTACCAAAATGTGTGAGAAATGATAGGTAGTAGTTCTATTAGAGGAGATTTAGCATTATCATGTATTTATTCATTATTATACAAGTGTGAAGTACATAATATGTTGTGTAGAGTAGAACGGGGCAATGTCGTGCACTCAACTTTGACATGCTCGTAAAGCCGTACATCTCAAGCGAATGCAACGAGTAAGCATCCGATCGAAAGATAATTTCATTGGTTACATTCATGTGTAACAACATTTGTGTAGCGAAAAATTGTGTTTGTGTAAGTGAATGTGCACGACATTACCCCAATGGTCGTTTTAAAGGTCAACTTCGATAACTCGGTGAAGCCCAAAATTTTTTTGGAAATCAAATACTTCTTTTCTTTGGCAGGATATTTCGTTTCAGAAAACACTTACCTGTTATATTTTCCCGCAAGGAAAATTATTTTTCTGATCCGATGAAAAAACACTTTTATCGTCCCGAAAGCGTACTTTTTGAAGAAAAGGTTACTCTGTAGAGACGAACTGGTGAAAATTGCTAGTATTATATGCATAAGCTCAGTATGTCAGCAGGTCCCTAGCTTACGAACAGTTGGTAAATCATGCAAGTCCTTGGGCTAAAACAGCCAGTGCACGACATTACCCCCTGCACGACATTACCCCGTTCTACTCTATATAGATTATTAAGACTTATACAATTATTTTATCATACTGATTAAAGAAGTCAATATTCTTAGTTTAATTTTGATTTATTGCTGTAAATCACATTGACATTAAAAATTGGATTTGCACTCCAAAATTCTTCCAAATTCGAATCTTGGCTTACAAATGTTTGATTTAGTAGTGTTCTCCACTCCGCATCTAAGATACAGCCATGTCCGTCTGTCTTGTACAGTACAAAAAACAGGTTTGCTGACGGACAAAGCAATTTTTGTCTTGCGTAGGCGTGAGTTTAACTTCCTGTCAAACTTTTTGTCTAAAAAAATGCATTGACTCCATTGAGAGAGACGAGACCTTACGTCGAATCCGAAATGCTTTTTGATAATTTTAAATAATTAAAGGAAATCGTCTGGTTTTCCTTCATCAAGTTTTCATCATGGTTTTCCTTAGAAGTAAAGTGTTTAATAATTTTAAAAGATTACTGAACTTTTTGATGATTTCTTTGGATCTGTTTTTAATACTGTTATCTCGCCATGTGATGTAAACGAATTTTCCGACTTGCTTCAATTTTTTAACATTGCACATAGCATTAGCTATTTAGCATTTAGCTTTGGAAATTATGACAATTGGGATGAGAGAAAAAAACTACTAAACACGGCTATGGTGACATATTCTTGCAAATAATGACTAAAGTTCATAAAATTAGTTTAATTTTCAAATAGTCAACATAAACCATTTTAAGAAGTCAATACTTCCTACCATAGAACTAATTATGCTTCCAATGAGCCTCTTTCTCGATGCCTTTTAAACTGCAATACATTCGCAAATCAATTATGTTTTAGCATAGACATTAAGGACATTATTATCCACTCTCAAGCTTTAGATTAAGATACTTTGTTAATATGGTTTTTGTGATTTGTAAGAGTTTTAGCCTAGTAGATGAAATAAATAAACACAACAAGTAATTTTACCCACCAATGTTGCAAAAATTAAGCTCAAACTTATTTTGCTATATTCGACTTAAGCTGTTTTTCCTTTGTCCCATATCGTTAGCTACACATGTAAATGTTCTAAGTTACATTTATCGAATTTTACAGGAGAGACAAAAAACTGATTAATTGTTGTAAAAACTGTTATTTCATTAAAATTTAAATGCAGGTTTATTCTTTGATAGTCTGTGTTACCAACTTAAAAGTAAAACAACAGTATAAACTGCAGATTTTCTATTTTTCAAACTTTTTTAAAGTTAGCACTTTTTACTTAATTTTTTTTTTTTTTTTTTACGCACATAGCACATTTTCCTTAGATATTCCCCCATGATAAAACATTAAAAAATAAAGATATTTGTATAATATACATATTATTCTTATACATATTATTCTTATAATATGTAAATTTTTATCACAAAAAAAAGTGCAGTCTTACTTCGTTGCTGCTAGTCATCAATATTAAATAAACAAAATTAAAAAAAGATATTATTCGTACGGTAAATCATCATAAAACTTGTGATGATCTTGAGGTAAAGTTAATTTTAAGCTTTGTAAGTCTTCGTATTTCTTACGAGTTATTGGCTTCCGTTTTTGGTAAAGTTGCTGCATGTCACACCTTTTTAAAGGAACTACGTTTTTGTCAATTCGTTGTGGTAAATTTGTCCATGAATCGGTAAACCTTAATTTGAAAAAAATTTCACGATCTGGAGTGTACTGTAATGCGCGGATGTTCGTTACTTTGGCATCGCCTTTTCCTCGTCCTGGCCGAATGCTCTTACAGTATTCAATTTTGCTATGTTTTTTAAAAAAATTATGTTGTAAATACATAACGTCGTATGGCTCGGGTTTTTTTCTTGCAGATCTGCATATTTCAACGTACTCGGCAGGCACATCAACATTCCGGTTTCTCATGGCACGCTCTATCGTAGAGTGGACGCTGTCTGCCTCCATTTGAGTATGCCCTGTCTCCAGAATTTTTTGTTCTATAAAAATTTTGTTATTTACGGCGACGTTGAGAAGTGCGTTACTCATCAAACAGTTCCGATTTTGATACCCACAACCATCACTGTAAAAAATAAGCTTAATGGGATGTTCTCCGACATTAATGGTCGGAAGGATTTTTTGTTCGATGAAGTAACTCCATATGCTGGCAAATTCTTCAGCGGAAACGCCCCCTTCAGCTTCGTTCCATAAAAAACAGAACCCTTTATTGTTAATTAGGTTGTAAAACACCAAGTTATGAACCTGTAATTTCGTTTTATAATACAAGCTGCTGACTTGTGACTTTGGGGCCATCAATACTGCTTGAAGGTCGACTGTGAAGACATATGGCTGTTCACATTTATCTTTATTTTTCTCCAGTCTCGCTTCATTTTTTCTGTCTTGGTGACAAGTATATTCTTGATTTGATAGGCTTCCAACAGAAAAACGAACACATACCTCGCATTGGTCTTTTTTTGGGGCAAACAAGCCAATATTTCTCTTTGTAAATTCAGAACAAAACAATGATTGTGATACTGGTTGAACATTGTTAGTTGAGCACCAATCATTAGCATAGAAATCGAAGACCATTTTTTTCGAACGCCACTCTGGTAAAATATATTTTTTCTGTGTAACAGAGCGACAATAGTGCGATTCCATCAGTGGAAGACAGTCAAAAAAGGAATTTAAATTGTTTTTCTTTGTGCAGGTTACTCGAACAGTCCCTGTAGTATTCTGGTTTGCAACCGAAGGCTTCTCCACCCAAGTCAGCACAGATCTTTTGCCTATATTCAGTGTGTTTATAAAAAGCGTTCTACACACCCGCACAGTTTCATTTTTGATTTTTAAGTGATATTCTAATGATCGGGCTCTTCTAGACTCAGTAGGATTTGTTCTATTGTGGAGTCGTTTAGGCTGTATTGTGTTCACTAAAGTGTTAATATAAATTTTCTTTTGGTGCCAATCCATTTTCCAAAAATTTGAAAATATTTCTTTTCTTTGTACATCAGTAATTAATGAGCACTTCAGGGAAGCAGTTTTTTTTCTCTGTGAGCACTTACATCTTGGCTTCATATTTCGTGGTTCTTTTTTTTGCTTGTAATTCCATGAAGCACCTTCCTTTCGTCTACCCCAATAACTTTTGCCGCATTCTCTTCTCTTTTTGTTCTTAGCTTGAAACCATGCGTCATTTTTCACCTGCACTCTTTTCTTTCGCTTATTATTTTTATTTGGCATATCACATGAATAGTCACTATCATTGGCACCAACCCAATAACACCATCGTCTGATTCTATCCCAAATAAATCTTCGATCGGCTGAAGCGGCTGTGCTGCATTGTTATTTGTGTCCAAATTCATGTTGTTATCTAAACAGTTTTAATTTTTATAAATGCCTACATATTGTTTACTTTCATAAAAATAAGAATATCTAACCTTTTTGGCGAATAAATTGTTCCTAAAATTATAATTTAACCAAATGAACCTGCGAAATCGCAAACAGCACAAGTTGACGATATTCACTTTACATCGTTCTGTCACATAGCGCGCCTTTTTTGTCAGCTGTTCACTTGGCACATTTACGTATCATTGCCAAATTCATGTAAAAACAAAAATTTTTTTTTTTTTTTTTTTTTAATAACACATATTTGGTAATTGTCTATCAAACTGCATCAAAATCTGAATTTTGAAAAAAATGTCACATAGAACATTTACATGTGTAGCTAACGATATATATTTGGAATAACAACTTTGATGTACATCTAGTTTTTCGAAATGTTCAGAATCAAAAATATATATTTGGGGGTCAATAAACGTAGTTTAATAGTTCTGCATACAATGAATTTAGATTTTGAATTTATCGCTTCTAGCTTATTACAAGTACACTGTGTAGTTTGAAATATGCTTTGTCTGCCAGCACTCCATTCGCTTGGATGAAAGTTTTGCTAGACCACATTGTATTGATTTTGACTTATTGTTATTTTAAAATCACTTCTAGTTTTTGGACCTGGTCGTTAAAGGGTTAAGAGATAAAAGTACAAGTTTGTTTTGGGACAGAGCTTATGTAAAAGAAACTAAACGAAATAATATTTACTTAGCGAATTTAGACAATTTACCATTGTTTTAAATAAGGGCGAATCAAGCACAAAATTGTGAACCAACATTTCATTTCGTAAATCATGGAGTTCGTGAATCAGGAATCTTCAATAAAAATAAAACAAAAAAAATTTGTTGATTCAGCTTTATTAAACAGACAATTATTAATATATTAGCCGTGTTTCTTTTGACGCGTTTATACAATTGTGGATATTTCTAAATTGCGATAACACATGAACAGTGAGTCGTATAATAAATTTTCAAGGAACTTTTTTATGGAGAATCACGTTCTCTACAAAAACTTTTCATTTTATTTTTAAAAAAATTTATCGTTTAGGAGTTACTTTATAAAAACTGGTTAATCGCCGATAAATGGCAAAAAATCACTTTTTCTTAAATAACTTCTAGATAATTTTTTTTTTACAAAAGACTAAAATTGAGGAGTGATTTTTCAAAAGGGCGTAAAACCACTTCCAACCTCGAACAAACCTAAGGATGCCATCGCCATTACCATGCTAAAATGCATCCTCTAGTCCAAAATTCATCACAAAAAATGCATTTTTCTAAGGTAAAATCTTGATCAAAAGTCGCATTTCAGAACAAAAGGGCTTATTTCCATATCATTTCGTAGGAATTTTTAGAGTTTGATACAAAAAGACGTATTTTGAATAGTGGCCAAAAAAACTTTTAATATTTTGTATATATCCCAGGCTTTATAGGTGCTTACATACCATGCCTATAGACATCAAAATAAACTTCCAAATGGTGAAATAAGAGGCATTTTGAAACAAAAAGGCTTATTTCCAAACGTTTCGGAACAAAAGGGCTTATTTCCAAATGTTTTTTACTGCAAATATGTTACAACAAAAATGTTAAGGGGATTACAATCTTTGGTCAACTCACTATAGTACAGGAGACATTAAAAAAAAATATGTTATTGTAAACAGCCTATAAAAGTTTTTTCTCATTACTGAAAATTTGTTTAACATGGTTTTACGCCCTTTTGAAAAATAACTCCTCAATTATTTGTAGAACATGTGTTTCTCAATGAAAAAGACCGTTGGACTTTTTAACGTACGACTCACCGTGAATAAGTTATCGCAATTTGAAAATTACCACAATTGTCAAAAGAAACACGGCTATTGTTGCATCAAGTTATTGCCTGTAGTTCAGTTTATAAATACATACCTAAAAATAATATTATTCATTAAATGAGGATGGGTAATCTTTTTAATTTAACAAATCACTTTCGTGAATTAAGAAAATGCTTATTTTAAATACTGATTCAAACATTAACTATTTTCCCGATTTTTTTTACTTATATTAGCCAACTAAATCCGCAACATTAGATAAACCATCTTCAAAAAAGGATTCAGGAAATACAAGCGGCAGATCCAGTTCTGCTAGCAATAAACGTAAAGGCACAGATGAAAAATCTTCCGGTGGTAAGTTATTCAAAATCAATTAAAATTTCCTTGTATTAAGAAAATTAAATATTTATAGCTAGCAAAAAGAAGTCTCGACGTGATTCATTCAAGTCAAGTGACAATGAATCCATAAGCGAATCGACATCTTCCAAAACAATAGAAAAAACTGGTTTTGATAAGGGACTCGATGCTGAGAAAATATTAGGAGCCTCTGATTCGGGTGGCGTTTTAACTTTTCTTATACAATTCAAAGGTATCGATCAAGCAGAAATGGTACCAGCATCAGTCGCTAACTTGAGAATACCACAAATGGTTATAAAATTTTATGAAGATCGGCTCTCATGGTACTCAGATAATGAAGAATAAACATAAAGAGAAAATTACAATAAATAATGAAACAAGAATACATATGAAATTCGATATATTTACTTTGGCGTTTGAATTCAAAAGTAATTCAGTTTTCGGTTTTTTTTTTTTTACATTTTAATTTCTACATGCTTATTTTCCCTTGTTTTTCATAATTGTTAAAAATATAATGGGTTAAAAGAGACTGCTGGAAGATTTAATAGATAATATCTAATGTTCTTATATGTATGTTTGCAGCTAAAGTATTTTATTGGTAAACCGACAAATATGTGCAAAAAAATAATTAATGTCAAGATTCAACGAAGATAGAAAATTCCAGTAAATTTGTGCTTTTTGAACGCTAATATATTTTTTTCTTAAATTAACTTATTTACGTTTTTCTTTTTACTTATTCAATGATATTACTAAAAATTTAAAACCACTTAGGCTTTAAAATAAGATATGTGTATAATAATATAAGCTTCCTTCATTTAGTTGGCTAATGAAGCTCATATTATTGTTTTTAAAGGACTAAAACGTTTTCTACCCAACAAATTGTTTAACGAGCGTTTTAGCACCATCCCCTAAAAACACAAAATGATATATCTCTGTAGCTATTGTTATAAAACTTGATAAATAAATGTATATTGTACTTAACAAACACTTCGCAAAAATTAAATTGCAGTGACTCACAGATCTGTTGGAATACTTAGCATGATAATGAATACGTGGAAAAATCGATACTTTGATTCGTTCAAGTTATTTTTTATTCAAATTTATAACAGAACAATAGGTTCACAAAAAAAAAAAAAAACATTAACTTTATTTCAAAATCCATGCAAAAATCTCGATTCGATTTATGTACTTCCAATCGAATTTGATGATAAAGGTGAATTATCTTTGAAACAATACATTCGATCAATTTTGTGACTTAGGTCGTCTTCCTAAACGTCAGTTGCTTTGCATTGCAACACCATTTTCATGCACAAAATGTTGCATAACTTTTGGACTTTTTTTTTACCATATCTGTGGCTGCGCGGAAAAATCTGGTAACTCCATTTTTCAAAAACGGGTGAAAAACGCGTTTGACTTTTTTGATGAATTTAGCATGTTTTTTCAGTTTTATTCGTTTTCTGTAGTAAAATAACAAGGGGAAACTCTATTTTGAATGAGAATGAAGATTTTTTAAGACATTTCACTCAATTTTAGACAAAAATACAGCTAAACACGGTCAGTTACCTGGTTTTTCCGCAAAAATCGAGTTACCTGGTTTTTCCAAAAAGATGTTCTATTTTAAATGTAAGAGAATGTTACCAACCAATGTTAATTTCTGCGCTATTGGCTACGACGGAGATGCGCTTCACTGCTGCATTAGAGCGCTTCGGAAGCACTATTGATGCGCTCCGCTCTCCATTAGAAAGGTTCATATATAAAACTGATATAAATTTACAGTGTGACAAATATGTGTTGATACAAAAACAAAGTAGGTTTTTTGTATTAAGTGTTATTTTAATTAAGGAAATTTAAATGAACAAACATTAAATGAAGTTAAAATATTTTGTTTATTAAGCAATTACTCGATGTCCTGACCTCTGTTAGCCATAACCCGCCGAAGTCTGCAATCAAAATTGTTACACACAGCACGCACTACTGTTATCGGTATTTTGTCCCATACATCAATAATAGCAGCTTGAAAGTCCTTCTGTATCTATATTCCTTGAGTCACTGTACCATATATCCCCATATGCAGAAATCCAAAGGATTGCAGTCTGGAGAGCTAGGAGGCCATTCATCCTTAGGTATAAAATCTGTCAAATTTTGCTTACACTAGTCTTGATCCAGTTTAGCAGTGTGAGCAGGTGCACCATCCTGCTGGAAGCAATAATAGTCTTCTCCATACATGGCCTGAACACTAGGCTTCAAATTTTTCTGTAAGACTTCTTCCAGTTAATACTGAGCGTTCATTTTAACACCTTTATCAATGAAGACTAGCGACAATATACCTTTGTTGGGTACCCCAGACCATAATATGTAGATGACGAGTTTTGATATCTTGGTACATGCTTCTTATCGTTTGGGATGTCTTTGTATGACACTGCCCATAATCTGTCATTTTGCGTGTGGTGAGGAGCTTCCAGCACAAAGTTTTTCATCGGAAAAAACTATAGCATCGCCAGCGTGCCAAGAAAGGAGCAGTTTCGATCTTTGCCATCGCTTTTCCACGGTCGCATTAGTAAGGCCATACATTTTCTTTTTTTTAAAGGCTTTCATATTGAGGTCGCAACGCAAAAGGAGCCGTAAAGATTCTCGGTTCATTCCTATATTTTTGGCCATCTTTCGTGCTGTTTCCAAAAGATAGTGCTTCAAAGTTTTGTATGAAGACATATTTGTCACACTGTAGATGATAACCTAGTTCAAAGTAATCACAGCACTATTCCAATCACTAAAGAAAAGAAAAAAAATTTAGTCAGCTTGTTATAGTGATGGGAACTATCGAATGATTTCGACTATCGATAGATAGTAACTGAATGAATTTGACTATGGAATGTTTTTTTTCGTTCATGAACGATTTTACTGAATGAAATTTTGTGGCGAATTCCCTGATTTAGAATTTATATCATTCATTAAAATAAGGTACTAAGGATTTTAAAAAACTGTAAATACTAATTTAGTATAAAATGTATAGCCGAAAACTAAAGAAAATATGACCTAAAATATATTAAATTTTTTTGTTGAATTATTTTATTCAAAATTTATTAAATTTACTTAGCTAAGAGATTTATTTAGTATATTTAATACATTGAAAGCAAATTTTTAATGAAAAAAAAAAAACAGTAAGTAACTAAAACAAATACATTTTTCTTAAAGAGTTAAAAAAACTAAAGTTAACTATTGAAAGCCAAGATTGCTGTTTAAAAAAATAATTTGATCCACCTTTTGCCCTTTTAGCCTATTTCTTCTGTCGTTAATGATTTAGCCAGCTTTGGAGAAAGCTCTGGAAAAGCCATAGGGTGAAACAATATCAATTCAATCGTTTTCGTTCATTACTTATTCATTGCTAAAAACAAAAGAATTCAATCATTTTCGTTCATTACTAAAAATCGTTCATGAATGATTTTTTCATTCAGTCGTTTTCATGCATTACTAAAAATCGTTCATGAATGACTTTTTCAAAACAATCGAATGAATCAATTTTTGCAAACTATCGAATAACCCGATAGTTTTTATTCGATAGTACCCATCACTAGCTTGTTACCACTTTTGCGGGAGGAAGTGCGTCCTTTTTATAAAAACTACCCCAAAAAACACAAGGCCACTGAGGTGAATATGTATCCTGATCTTGAGCTTCTCGATTCACAACGTGATTTGGACGAAAGCGTGACTACCGGCGGTCAGCAACCGAACAAAAAAACCCAGAAGCAAAGCGTGGTCAAAAAAGTAAACGCCAAGGTTACGAAACCGAACAAAAAACGTTTTGAGTGACCATCAAAAACCGAAGAGAAAAAGACCGAAAAAAAGTGGATGCAAGAAAGATGACGATGGTGTTAAGCAGTCTGACGAAGATGCTGCAAAAGATCTGGAACCGCGTCAAAAGAAGCGAAAAAAGAGCCCGAGTCTAAAACCGAACAAAAGTTTTAATCATCGATCGAATGATGAAAGTTTAAGTGTGAGGAAATCGGCAAGGTTGTAGTAGAAGAAAAAGTAGTTGTATTTCATCAAAGCAGCCATTTGAAATTAATCAAACATGAAATTTTTTATTTCCATGATATGAATGTGCAATTTCGAAAAGGTCACTTCTCCAAAAGTAATGTCATAATAGTAATTGGCTGACATTTTGTTAGGAATGAATAAAATTGATCTCTATTTTCACAAAAAATTTACTTGATGAACTAGAATTAAGTTGAAAAATGATATCGGTCATATAACCGATCACTATGGCACATAATTTATATGACATTACTTTTGCCTCGTTTTGGAGATGTGATCTTTTCGAAATTACACATTCATATATTCAGTTTACTATTTGTCAACATAAATTGTGTTTGGATTTCTGTTGAATTTTCTAGTTAAATTAAAAAAATTTTGGAGTTGCCTGGTTTTTCCGCAAACTGTATGGAGTTACCTTGTTATTTACCATAATGTATCACTTACGCAATTTTTTGTTTCTTAATAACTTGGAGATGATATGTATTATTAAAATTTTGCTCTGATAAAATAATTGTAAATCAAAAAGCATTCCATTTTTCATGGTTTTTCCATATTCCAAAAAAATGGAGTTACCTGGTTTTTCCGGGCGACCACAGATATGTACTTATATTTATTAAGAGCAAAGTTAATAAAAATCATCAATTTCGTTCCTGATGCGCTGATTCCTAGGCATTGCCAACATTTTGAAGTTAGGAGTTATGAAATGCAAGAAAGATGCAGTAAAAAAATGGCTCCTAAATTTATGCGACCGAGGCTAAGGAAGAAGCGCTTGGTTAAAAAATAAAAACTAGTGGTAAGTATTACCTTCATGACCACTTAAATTTGCTGTGAAATGCTGCGAATAAGCGATTTGAATGATTTGGCATCGATTTTTTCTTAAGGCATGGCAGCTCTAGTTTGTACTCCGTCGAAATTCCTTGGAGAAATGGAATAATGCAACACTTAATTTTAGCTGCTGCAATAAATGACCGTTCGCATTCAAGTGAATGGTCTAACGGTTGAATGCCGTGATCTTGGAACCAGGTTTTAGTCACTTTAGCCGTATGCTTCAGGCCATCAGCTTTTTGAAAGGTAATGCCCGTAACCGATATGGCCCACTTTGTTCGACTTTCGTTCAAACTGTTATACAAAATATCAATGTAATCTAACGCTGTAATTTTTCCCGAGATTCAGACACAAACCCCAACCCTCCGAGACACCAAATAGCTCCACACCATTACATTTCCCCCATCCAATTTGACAGTTTCACTCATTATACGTAGTTTTAAAGTTTCATCGGTATATCACAATGTCCACTCACTTCCGTGACCATATCCTGATTTTTTGTCTCGTCTGAAACCACCCCCTACCCTCCAGACTGTTTTAAGTTCATTTTGTGTATTTTTCTACAATCTCCAATGATCGAAGGTCACCCGATGTCTTCACAGTTAAAACGAAAAATATAAATATGTTTACTAGAGGAAAAACATCTATGGCGGACTATCAAAAAGTCTAAATGGATAGTTTTGTGTGATACCCGAAGGCTTCACAGTGAAAACAAAGAATACCTAGGTATATTTGAGAAAAAAACATCTATGGCCGACTATCAACAAGCCCCAATGAATAGTTTTTTGGAGCACATACATATATCGCCGGTGCTTACGAAGACTATCTCTTCTTTAAATGCGGACAAGAAAATCCTTTTTTTCAAACTGCGGCGAGAAATATTTTTTTTGTGTGAATGCGGACAAGAAAATCACTTTTTACAAAATGCGGAGAAGAAAATCACTTTTTACAAAATGCGGCGAAGAAAATCACTTTTTACAAAATGCGGCGAAGAAAATCTCTTTTTTAAAAATGCAGCGTAAAAAATCACTCTTCAATGCAAATTTTTTTCGATAAAAGGAATAGGAAAAATTTCTCTGAAAAAATTATTTTTTCAAAAAGTGATTTTCTTCGCCGCATTTTTTAAAAAGTGATTTTCTTCGCCGCATTTTATAAAAAGTGATTTTCTTGTCCGCATATTACAAAAGAGATTTTTTTTGCCGCAATTTCAAAAAAAAGATTTTCTTCGCAGCAATTTTCGGTTAGAAGATTTTCTTCGTAAGCACCGGCGATATATTCTCGTTATGCGTATAATATACGAAGTACCTGGAGACCGATCCCTGCTCGGTAGACAATCTGATCTTGTTATTTTAGTCGATGTTTTTTATTCATAGCTTCATTTTCATGTATTCAAAATGAAAAATTTACCTATGAGAATACTAAGAAGAAAAAACTCGGAAAGTGTCAAATCTGTATCGAAAACAATAAAAAAATATCAAAATTGATGGTTTTTGGTGAAATAGCAAAACGTAACAATAACCGATAAAAAAGGAAACCTAACTAAGCAGCACTCCTGATACTAAATTTCAATAAAATTTAATAATTGGTCCTGGATATTATTTCGAGACAGCCTTACCTGAAGTTTATGGCGTAGCTACATTTTTTTTTGAATGGCATTAAAATTATCCTTCGGAATTTTCCAATAGGACTCTTACTTCCCGAGTTATGATCCTTTGAAGAGAAGGTTTGTCAGTTCCCATACAAAGGACGAAATTGTATTAGTATCCAGAAACCGATTTATGGTTAAAAAAACCCTCAAAATGAGTTCAAATCTGTTGCAGGGTATGCAGTGTGTTTGTGTCAATAAGGAGAATGCCCTAAAATAAAGAAAATGAGAATGCCACACACCCGAAATATTTCGTCTTTTGTATGAGGGCTGAAATATATGAGGAGTAATTTTTCAAAAGGGCTTATAACCAAAACGAGGCAAAAGTAATGTTATAATATTAATTGCCTGATACTTTGTTATAAATTAATAAAATTGGGATCTGTTTTCACAGAAAGTTTTCCTGATAGAGTGGAATTAATGCCATTTAGTTAAAAAAAACCATATTTATCCAATAAGCGATTATTATGCAAATAATGTGTATGACATTACTTTTGCCTCGTTTTGGTTATAAGCCCTTTTGAAAAATTACTCCTCATATTATCTTCATAGGATCATAGCTCGAAAAGTAAGAGTCCTATTGGAAAAATCCGAAAGGATATTTTGATACGGAAGAGTGTGGATATTCGATGCTATTAATTAAAAAGAATTTCACCTTTTCTTGTAGCTACGATGTTAGACTGAACACAGCGTTTTCTTCAATTTTTAGCAAGGATATTTCAAAATCTTGCAGGTATAATGACATTTCTACTGATGTGGATGGATTCAGCGTCAAAAAGTACATAAGACTGCATATAAGGATTAAAAAGTTCATTCCATTTTTTTTTTGTGCCAGAGTTATTAACCAAAATTTTTATTTTGATAAAAAGTGGGCGTGGCAATTATTGAACAAAGTCTACTTTTCGTTATGCTTTAGATACTCATGATCCAGAAGAGCATACCAAATTTCATCAAAATATGTTGTACCATTTGCGATAAATAGCATTTAATGTGTTTTACTTGTATGGGAGGTTTCACGCGCGCCGGTGATATTTTTGCCGATTTTTAGGTTGTAGGTGCCTAATAGTAGTTTTTTTTTTAGCGTATTATATTTTTGTGGGCGGTGCCACGCCTTTCAACGAATTTTCCCAATATAACGACATATCACATATTAATCCTTGGCAGTGGTAACATCTCTTAAATTTTCGGAGTTGGAGTCGTTTTCGAGTAATATTGAATCAAAATTTTCAAGGATCAAAAAGTGGGCGTGGCATTTTTCGTTTATTACAAGGTATTATTAAGCAGTATCTACATACCAAATTTCATTAAAATACCTCGTAACATTTGCGAGAAATAACATTTAACGTATTTTGCTTGTATGGGAGGTTCCGCCGAAACAAGTAATTCTGCCAGAGCGTTTTGCAAAGTTGACTCATATAAGGATTTTATGGTCGTTTTTGCGATTTTAAGGCACTAGATGAATTTTTTTCGGTTAAGTTTGTTCGGCATTTTTTTCTTCTATACAATAGCTACAACATTGCTGAAGTCATCAAAACAATATCTCGGCTCGTTACCGAGATATAGCCATATGAAAAAATCGAAAAATCGCTCAAAATCCAATTTGAGGCAAAAAGTTGCAATTTTCAGCATTATAATTATAATTATCCAGCTAAAAATTGCACGTCGTATGCAAAATTTCTTGTGGGACCTGAATTTCGTACCAAAACTAGTCAATGAGAGTGTAGAGAGAGAGACGTGCATAAGGCACACAAACAGGGTGTAGAAATCTCTTCGAGGACTGCAAAAACAACTATAGAAAATTCTATTGTATTCCATATATATTTGACTGTGAAGCCTCCGGGTGTCCCAGAAAACTATCCATTATGGCTTGAGATAGTCCGGCATAGATGCTTTCACTCTAGTATACATTCTTATATATTCTTCGCTTTGACTGTGAATGCTTCGGGTGATCTTCGGGAACATTCGTGTTTAACACAAAAACCTTTCCGTACTTGAAATCAGCGTTGCCATCAACTCAAAAGGGAGAGTGTCACAGCGATTCAAAAAAGGTGTCATATAACACCCTCTGATTGTACAAATTGGTGTCATATAACACCCTTCATTTTAATATATTATATTTAATCCTATAGGAGTTTTAACTATTGTTTGTAAGTAGTCTTAGTTCTATCGTCGTATCGTCTCCAAATTAAGGTTCTGGAAATACAAGTATTAAAACGACAAGGATTGTTTAACATTTTTAATTTATTTAATGAAAACATAAACAAACTTCAAAAACAAATACATAAATTAGTATGTAAAGAAATTTATAAAAACATATATAAAAATGGTTTGTGCTTATGGCTTTTTTCAGACCTAGAAACTTTTATTCAAAAAGATTTGCAAATAATTTGCTGAAAATTTGTTTTGCATAAAAGTTTATAATAACTTGTATAAAAGACGCATGAAATTGGTTTGCTCTTTTCTTTTATATGCATCATTAAAAATTGTTCTTCGTCTTAGAAATGGGCTATAAACTGGTTTTGTGTAATTTTTTTTAAATATGACCATTTGAAAATGATACCATATAGAGAAAAATCATCTAGCTCTTTTTGTAGACAAAAACAACTTAAGGTTGCATTCAATAGAAAAGACCAAAACGATTTCGTAAGTCTTCCATACGAATTCGAAAATCATGTGTTTGAACATTACAAACTTTTATCTGAATTAAGGAGTATATATCGATACCTTAGAGCGCTATAGTCCTATCTCCACTTTTTGCGATTTTGAGATTTTTGCAGTTATGGTGTCTTAGTGGGTTTCTTTATCGAGTGAAAAACTGTGGGATGTCAAAATACCACTAAAACACCAAAATATTCGAAAATTAAGAAAAATCCTATCTCCAAACAGTAATTTTTTGAAGAACGTACTGTCCTATCTCCACTGAATATTCAAATAAGTCACATTTTTAAAAAAACTCTTCGTTTTTTCGCGTTTTCTTCGCGTTTCATGACTTTTTGCGACATTTAAGAGAACAAATTTGGTTCCATCCAAGGGTCCACTTTGTTTGTCGGAACCAAATATTTAAATTCAAAAAAAAAAAAAGAAAAAAATAGTTTTTTCGTGTTTTCTACGCGTTTCGTGACTTTTTACGACATTTTAGTGGAAAAAATTCAAAAAATGTACTAAATGTTTTGTTTATTTTAATAGTAGTGGAATTCTATATAAGGGCAAAAGTAATGGCATACTGTAAATTAGCTGTGATTTCGTAAGATATTAATAAAATTGGTTAAATACAATAAATTATACAATAATATACTATAGGTAAAATTATTGCATGTAGCGTTATATCAAAATAGCAGCCAATTCTAAATAACCACTGTTTGAAATCTTCTTTTTGCATTTCCCAACAATTGAAAAAATGGAGATAGGACTATAGCGCTCTAAAGTATCGATATATATTCTATCTTATGTAGCTTTTTTTAAAAAGCTTTTTAAACAGTTTGTTTCAAGGACTGAAAATTTAGCACTTCAAAATCTCAGTTCAATTTAATTTAACGAGCCATTTTCAAAAAACTCGGTTTTCTTATCTTACTTAAATCACATTAATTGTGAAACCTCATTATAAATAAAAATTTAATCGTAATCTGATTTTGACATTTCATAAGTGCTCACGATGTTGCCACCCATATTGTTTTAGATGTACTTAATTCAATGCGGGAAAGTACTTTTTGGAGATCGAAAGTACTTTTTCAATCAGCCTCACTTACTAAAAAAATAAAATAGCCCAATAGTCCGTGAAACCTTGTGGAAAATCGTGGTGTCACAAAAATCTGATATTTTTTCGGTGTCACAGACAAAAACTAAGTGTCACATGTGACACCGAAAGTGTCACAATGGCAACGCTGCTTGAAATACACTCACTGCCGAATTTTTAGTTTCATTGGCTGAACAATTTCTAAGAGATAATGCTTTAGACCAGTGGCGGATCCAAGGGAGGGCGATCGGCCCCCCTCTCAAAGCAAGTGATAACATTTTTTTAAAAATTATATGTAAATATTTTAAAAATATTCTGTTATTATCTAGAAATGTAGTCAATCGGCCCCCTCTCTTGATAACGCTGGATCCGCCACTGCTTAAGACACACACACACACAATAATGTTTAGACCTGATTGGCAGGTATCCTTACCAAAAAATAGGTTGCCAATCACACAGCGATATTTTCTATATGATTTTTTCTTTTGATTGCCACCAAATTTATTTAGAAAAAGATTGACGGTAATTGGGATAATAAATTTAATTAAATAATATTTGATTAAAAATATCCTTTCCAGGATATGGAGTGCCAATCATACCAGGATTTGTTTATTTCTATGTTTTATTCAATAAAAACAATATTTCATCAGAAAAAAGGATGAGGGGTGTAATTTCTTTACCGGAACTCCTACTAAAGCGTGGAAATCTACAAAGAAAATGTAAAAATTGTCAGAAATATTAAACAAAAATCTGCATTTTCAAGCTATTAATATCTGGTAGAGTTTAGCAGCCCGATATCTGATATCTCTGAACATGTTGTCCAAAAATGTTAACGCGAGTTACCAGCACAATTTACTATTTTGCTGGTGAAATATTAAGTTGTCACTGAAAATTTCAACTAACCTATAACAGCAACAAAATATTATTTTCATTATGAATCAAATTTTTTTAAATAATCCAAAGGATGAGCCTCAAAAGCTTCATTAAACTCTTAAAAACTTTTATATTCGTAACGCGAGTTATTGTACAATGGAATTACCCAGTTGCTTTCAAATTTTTAAAAGGTTATCTTTTATCACAGGTTATCACAGCACAGTATTCTAAAGAATACTGGAAGAATATAGAAGCCACTTGCAGCCCTCGAACACAAAAATATTATTCCCAAAGTAAAATTTAGAATTATGGGGATGCTTTTCAAGCATAGGAGTGATAGAAATAAGAGTAATCGAAGAAAAGATGGACAAAATTGTATACCTAGACATTTTTAAGAATAATCTCAAAAAAGTGTGCAAAAATTAACCAAACAATCCAATAAAATTTAAGTTGAACCTATATCCAGATAATGATCCGAAGCATAACAGACATATGTGAATAAGTGAATTACCCTGGTTGCTATGAAACAGCACTAACATGCTACTGAAAATTTGTGGACATATTTGAAATAGCAGGTGGGCAAAAGGAGTCCTACGTCTAAAAACGATCTAATAAAATTCGTATGTGAATTAGAAATGAATGAAGATTCCAGAAAAATACGACATAAAAAAGTTTATTGTCCAAATTATTTGGAATATTTTAAGCTGTCTGCTTTATTTAAAAATGTTTCTATAATAAAATGCTTTTCTTTGTGTTCCTTTAAAATAAATGCATTAACTTGGTACAAAATATAATCTTATGACTAAGTGACATCGATGGACGTTGATGGTATGTACTTAATTGATTTAATATGAAATGTGCCAGCTGTACGAGTTAAATTTTAAGTTAATATATGCAACTTTTACATGTATATATATATATATATATATATATTTACATACATATGAACATATGTATGTGTGTATTGTATAAAAATAATCTTAGAATTTTTATATTTTTCTGAAATAAAAAATAATATACCATAGGATTCTAAAGGTTTAGCGCTTATACCATTTTGTGGGTCAATGAATTATTTATTTTCAAAATAAACAATTTTCTTAATTCAAAATACATAAATGTAGTACATACGATGATGATTTTGAGCAACAGAGCACATCTGCCATTAATTAATTTCAAGTTATTTTAGCTTTGACTTAAAATATTTGAAACAAGTTTCGCTTAGACAAAATTTCATAAAAAAACAAAGAATTATTCGAAATATCCATAAAATGAGTACTCGTAAAATGATGTTATGTTTCCTGTGTTTGTTCAAATTTTAAAAGCGCTGTGGCTAATTCACTGCCAGAAAAAACATACTGTTTTCATATGAAAATTTCTATTGACTAATAATTCTGGCACTCTATGCTATGACACCACCCACCCACGTACAAGAAAATTCCATATTTATAGTGTTAACATCGCCTGGGCAAGCAAGTAAGTCCTAGGTCCCGGTATACAGTGGTAAAAATGTAATATTTCTCATTCGAATTCAATAGAGTAAATCGTCGGGTTAAAACTACAACTAGACATCAACATTTTTCATGTTTTGAGAAAAAAGCGTTTTAAGTTTTTTGAAATTCGCTTTTTGTATGGGATTTTGCAGTTTTCTGCTTATTATTCTTTACATAAAATTGGATAGAAACTACATTTCAAAAAACCGACAAGACTGGGGCATAGAGCCGTTTTTTCTTCATGTTTCTGTATACTTAACTCAAAACATCAATATATGTAGATTAGGGTGGGCCGATTTGAAAACTGATCTCGGCTACCCCCCCATGTGAAAGTTCATTCAATTCTATGAATATTTGCCCAAGGAACTATACCTCTGCGTTCAACTTTAGTTCGGCGCATTTTCCATTGAAAATTTTCCATTGAAAATTAATGTAAAATTTTCAATCGAAAATGCGCCGAACTAAACTTGAACGTAGAGGTATGGTTCCTTGGGCAAATATTCATAGAATTGAATGAACTTTCAGCCTAGGTTGGTATTTTGTTTGAAAAAATTCATCCAAAAATATGAATCGTTTATTTTGAAAGTCGGTCATAATAATCGGCTATTTGACCCATATCATTTTTTTAAATATATAGCATCAATTTCACTCTATCAAGTAAACTTTTTATGTAAACAGAACCCACTTTAATTGATTACTGACAGAATACCAGCCAAATCATATAATGACATTACTTTTGTCTTTATAAAAATTTTTTAAATTTAGTATGAAAACAAAAAAAAATATTGATGAAAAGTACAATTTTCGATCAAAAATGCGCCGAACTAAAGTTGAACGCAGAGATATAGTTCCTTGGGCAAATATTCATAGAATTGAATGAACTTTCACATAGGGGGGTAGCCGAGGTCGATAAAATTTCCTACATACAATTTGGCCCACCCTAATGTAGATGCCTAGTTGTAGTTTTAACCCGACGAAATGATTGTTGAAGTATATGATGAGTTTATTTTCTGAAGCTACCAGAAATTTTAAATATCTTTTGGTAAATCCAAAAATATGTATAGTACGTACATTAGGTGGACTTTTTTCGAACTTCAATTATGGCTTCAAATGAAAAAAAATGACTTTCTAAGATTTTTATGTTGAGCCCTGATTAGCGCGATTGAGATTACGATTACTGCCAAACTGATAAGGCAAGATGCATGAAATTTGGCAAAGATAATGATTAAGGTTCATAGCACTGTTCTAGTCGAAAGGACATTGACGGTTCTTGGTATTAAACCTTATTCAAGTAAGCTAAGTCCATTGATCATAATCCTTCATATGGTTTAGCTTTGGTTTTTGAATTATTCAAGTTAAGTTACATGCATATTTGATCCACGGCACTTTTCCTAAAAGTATAAGGTTTTATCTTTAAAATGGTGGAAAATTGACAATTTGTCGTAATAGTTACGAAGATTACAGCCATTTCAAAATTATTATTAAATTATATCACTTTGAAAACTAAATTTTCTTATTAATAAGCTAGAAAAATTTAAAAAACTACAACTTCACCATAAAAAAGAGAGATCCTATGAACTCGGCGTACTCAGGACCTATCAATGTTAAACAAAAATATGTTACCGATTCGAGCACCACGACATGTTAGTAGTCAGCTGAAAAAAATTGACTTTAACCATTGTAATCCTGGAAAATTAGGCGAAAAAAGCTGTTGGCAGAAATAATTTCAAGTAAGTACAAGGAAGATTTTTGCACATGAAAATTCAATAAATATCTGCCATTCCACGGGGATGGACAGGACATAATGATAGATAGTGCTGATTTAGAGGTATGAAACACAATATTTTTGTTGTCTGTCAAAGGAATTATGTATTTTTAAACGATACGCCTGTCCTGTGGGTGATTTGAAAAAAAATTTCGAGTACACCATTTTTTTACGGAATTCTGTTAAAAATCGTATTTCAACATGTTTTCAATAAAAAATTGCAAAAGCCTTAGATCACTTCGGAAATGATCGAATAACGAACGATTTCCATGTTGCTTTAGCCGAAGCAAATAGGGATAATTGTGAAAAATAATTCCAAATGAATTTTTTTTTTTTTTGGGAATTGTTTTCACTAATGCATAAAAAATAACGTGTGAAAAGTAAATTGTAAAATTGTATGCCCAAAAAAAGTTATTCAAGGTCAAAAGTTGCGAAAATAAATTTTTTTCAATTATTTAGTTTACGGCTGCAATTACGAAAAAATAGTGGTTGAGAGTTATTTGCTGAGTCAACAGTTGTTTCAATGATTTACTACGAAAAAATCTCTTAAATTTTTTTTCTATTACTCATGGTTTAGGAAGTATATCACAGAAGAAGGTTAGACTACATAAGAAGACTATTACTGAATTTCAATTTACATACCATGCCTAGATTTATTTGTCACTCATCTCGAAGATCGTTTTCTCAAGCTTCGTGACACTATCGAGTTTTATGTGTCTTTTTCCGTCAAGAACTCTAACTCTAGATTAAGAGATTCCAACCAGTTATTTAAGAAATACTCCTCGATTTTGCAAGGCGAACCTTTTGAAGTATTGATCAATGAAGTGAAACTTTGGCGAATAGCCTTATTGAAGCTCTTGATAACTGCATCTGCTTTTCCTAACGTTAACCAAATTTTACTTGTAACCCTAGGAATCCTTTAAGGGTCATATTATAGTTTGCTTGAAAGATGGCAAGTGGTGGTTAATAACAATGGAAAATATTTGACTTAATCAGGAAAATTCGACTTTATCGAATATTTCCGAAACAGTAACTTTTTCGTAAATATAAATCAATATTATTTGTAGAACCTGTAATTCTCCACAAAAAAGATTCAAACACTTTTTATCGTGTGACTCACCATTTTCATCAAAAAGTCTCCTAAGTGAAAAGTAATTGAAACCACGTGGATTATGGAACAGGTCTGAATAAAGTTATTTTTATATATGTATGAAAACAAAAATTGGTTTGAACAAGCATTTTTTTTTTGCTATTTCGAAATTCGATTAAAAAATATCTAATTTGGACCCCAAACCCCCCCCCCCCCCCTAGTGCGCACGGGCCTGAATATGACTATTAGATTCAAAAGCGATGTATTCCACTTTTAATAAAAATTGACTTAGTAACTGATTATGAATCCCACTTTTATATACTACCGTTGGCTCTCATCAGAGTTTTGAAATTAGTGATGAGCAACATTAATCTTTGTAGTTTTGCGAGATCAAAACCAAGACGCTGATATCATTGCAAGACCAAGAGCAAGACCGCTTTTTAGTCTTGCGAATTTATTGTTATTAGGTGTGGACGCCTTTTTCAAGCATAAAATCATATCTCAATTCGAAATTTGGCACTTCAAAAACCCAACTGCTTTGTAAAAATATGGTTTGGAAATTTTTAATACTCAACAATTTTTAAAAATTTTTTTCAAGACTAAGACCAAAACCGAGACCAAGACTCAATATCTAAACCAAGACCAAGACTCACTGTGCAAGATCAAGATCATAGCAGTCTTGGTCTTGGTTTGCTCAACACGATTTGATATATCTATTAAATTATAGCCAATTTCGACATTAATTTTTCAAAAATGATGAATTCCTATAGGAACTTCAAGTTTCGTGTTTTGTTTTTCTTCAATATCTTCGAACGGTAAAAAGTAGAATACATCGTTTTTGAATCTGATAGTCACAAATACTTACCTGCTGCAGTGAAGCCCATATGTTACCTCGGGAGACATTGCCGAAAACAGTATTATAGTCTAATGGTTTTTATGGTACTGTACTCAAATCCTAATTAACCTTTTATTGAAAAAAAAAAAAAAAAAAATAAAAATTTAAATTAAATTTTAACGATCCCACTGTATCCAAAGTAGCTTGAACACTGTTACACAGTGGGCTCCTACGTGTTTTGAGTTTGACTTTATTGACGACAAATTCGTGGTATGGGGATGTCTTTGTACTCATTTCAGGATTATAAAACTGCTTCAAGTAAAATCGGAGCTGATCGGTTTCGAAAGTTACACCCAAATACATGGTTTTTTATTTTCTACTGAACAGTAACAAAAAAGTTTAAATCAAAATGTCATGGATTCAACACGAAATCACGTAAAATTATTCGTGAGGACTGATGGAATCTAAAAAACAGGGTTCTGCAATCAAACCATTGGACACTGGTTCAAAATCCTTAAAAGCTGGCCAAAAGTCGAAAAACAAAGTTTTTTTAAATTAACTTTTTATGAACCGTATTGTCTAACAGATATCCATAGACCTCAAAAAATTTGTAAGAAAGATCCAGGTATTCCTACTATGCTCTTGGGATCTCTCCAAAAGTACGCTTCTCAGGCGCAAAATTTTGTGAGTATAAAATAAATATTTAGTGTTCATTGTAAAAATTGTGTGGTTATTTTAAAACTGAATCGATTTTAATGTTTGAATATGGAATCTGTTTGTAAAAGAAAATACTATCGAATCTCTGAATTAAAAACTTGCAATAATTTATACTTTTTTGACAGTTGTGATTAACTTAAAATCAAATTATTTTGCAAAATCAGTTTGCAATGGTTATGAAAAAAGGCCAGAACTAATTTATACCACGTCATACCACCTAGATTTTTTTGATTTAAGAAGATTGAAGCCTTTTCTAACAAATATAAAAAAATTTAGGTGCCCTTTTTTGCACCTTTTGTTTGACGCGATTTTTTCTGAAGCACCCATAGGAAAATTTAATTCATATTGTTTACCAAGTGTCAATATATGTTGCTCGCCTGAAAGGGAAAAATTTGTATACTATTATACAGCTTATACTCCGTGATAACGGAATCTAAAACCCATTTTTATGTAGATTAATTTACCGTTGCACACAACTCTGTCAAAGTTAAAGTTTTGAAATAAATTTTTAAATTAGATATAAAAACTGTGCAAGTGTTATTTTTTGCCTATTTGAATCCGCCATTTTGTTTTTTAAAAATCTAACATCAGATTCGTAATCAGTGACCCCAAAAACCCCAAGTAAATTTTTTTGTTGGATTTGGATTAATATTTATGAAAATCGTCCGCCATTTTGAATCCGCCATTTTGTTTTTTACAAATCCAACATCAGATTTGTAATCAGCGACCCTAAAAACCCCCCAAGTCATCTCATTTCATCTCGAAAATGTAATGATTTCGACTTTTGGCCAGCTTTTAAGGATTTTAAACCAGTGTGCATTGGTAGTTCTTTGCAATTTTGTAAAGAAAAGGGGTTTTTTGCAAATTAGCCCAAAACCTTTAAAAACAACAAGAAATTTAGACAAAAATTATCATTTATAATGGATTTGCCAAATCTAAATCTGAATCCGGTCGCAGAATTGCTCTATCGCATATAGTTTTTGAAATATTCTAACATATAAAAAAAACTAATGACGATATTTCGTAATTATTGATGTTATATAATAAGACCAGATAATTGTAAGTTATAAAACCTGATACAGAAGATAAAAGATCCATTCTTTTTCTATAAAATTCGATTTGAGTTACATCAATATCTTTTGTTTTTTCCAAAATATCTTAACCTTAAAATTTGAAAAAGGGCTAAATTGGCTATATTTGGGATTAAGTATAGGACGAATGAAATTGTTATGCTATTTTATATTAATTGCATTATTTAGTACTACTCTTAGTCCTCACAATGAGTTTTAAAATGACCTCGAAGTATTTTCCATTACAAAGCTATGATTATTTTAAAAAAGCATTACATTTACATTTTCGGTAAATTTGCATGAGAGCTCCCCTAGGAGGTTGAGTTAAGGGACGGACATTTTAGAAACAAATGTTGAGGAGAGGAAAATGTTAGGAGTTGCTTATCAGTTTTTTCTTCATATGGAACTAATTTATTATTTACTGCACAGTATAAAAGATAAAAACATATAATTGGTTGTAACTTACGAAACCGATCAGCTACGATTTTACTTGAAGCAGTTCTATAATCCTGAAATGTGTGTGAACACATCCCCATACCCCGATTTTGTCGTCAACAAAGTCAAACTCAAAACACGTAGGGGCCCACTGTGGTTAATTGTTTTTATTTTTTTTTTTTGCGGGACAAATACTATATGATTTTCCATAAATCAAGCAAAAGCAGAGTGACATATTCACGTAGCGTATATAACTAAACATTTTCTTTAAAATTGTTTAATATATATTATTTTTATGCAATAAAAAAATGAAAAAAAAAAAAAAATAAAAATAAATAAATAAAAAAATTTAGTACCGAATTTTTCATTTTATATGTTTTTTCAAATTATTATCCAAGCATTTTGGACGCATTGAGAGATTTGTCTCATTTCAACTACATGAAAAATTAAAGAATTTTGTTTTTGCTTTGACTATACACAGAAGAGAAAAACTGTAACAACATTTATGTGACTTAGTAGATACTATACATAGTACGTTTATATTGCTGTATTTTAATGTTTTTTTTTTTATTTTTCAACTTTCTTCGAAAAATTTGTTGAAATATTTTTTTTTTTTTAAATTCACTTGACTCGTAAAATAAACCAAATGAAAAAATATTTATTGAACTATTGTTTTAGTTCAGTAAAAGTCTTGTGAAGTGCAACAGTTAGTGGGTTGATCCTAAATAAATTGATTTTCGAGAGGTTACATTAAACCTTAATTACTTAAAGGTGCATTAAATAAAAAATAATTTTATAATTTAAAAATACGGTTCATATACTGACGCAAACTAAAATATACAATAGTTATAGTGCTTTCGAATAATATACATATTATGTGTTTGGTTGAGACTGAATTAATATTACCTTTACCTGACTCATTTTTGTCCAGCAAAAATGAAAAAAAAAAAGAATTAAATTAAATTTAAAGTTTCTATAAACTTGTGCGCTACATATTCCAAATTTATATTCGAGTGTTTTTTTTTTTTTTCGTTTTTTATGCGCACAAGGTTAATTAAAAAAAAAACAAAATTTTTTATGAATTTTTTTTTAATTTGAAATCAAAGGAATTTTATTGGATCCGGTCCAATTTTTGTTACATAAAGAAATTGTTTAGTTGAAAATTATTGCAATTTAGCTTAAGTTTTAAAGAATTTTATATATCTGTGGCAGGAAGGAAAAACTGCTTAAGTCGATATATGATTAGAAAGCAAAGCAGTTTAAATCTTGTTTTGTGTGTATAGAATTTATGTTGCTTTGCTTTTTTATCGAATATCGACTTAAGCAGTTTTTCCTTCCAGCCACAGATATATCTTTTTGATATTGTATAAAACTTTTTTTTTAAAGAAAATTAACATTTCATGCAAATGCCAACTCTTATAAAGTTCCAAAGAATTATGAAAGCTTGAAATTATTTTATTTAGTAAAAATTATCCAAGGCATCCAAGATATAGATAGATATGTACATTAATTAATGTGATGCCAAATGCTATGATGTTTTAAAATTTAAACAGAACCCAAGTACATATCTACTTCAAAGCAAAATACATCTCTTTAAAGCTGAAGCAAACTCAAACACATACATACATAGCAACAAAAAAGTCTAACCAATAGACGTACTTTCTCTTCTATTATAAAATAACTATTCAATTACTCAACACATCCTAAAAAAGTACATTTCACGAGGGAACTAACAAAAGTTCGCTGAGTAGGTCGGAAAACAAATAGGAAAAACATTTTTATACCCAGGGTATATTCATTTGTGCTTCCGTTTGTAACGCAGAGAAGGAGGCATGGCAGGTATGGAAAAGTACATATATTCTTGATCAGCGTCACCTCCTGAGTCGATATAGCCATGTCCGTCTGTCTGGTTGGCAGGCTGGCTGTCTGTGCGTGGCAATACATTTTTTGAGAAAACTGAGCAAGATAATTCAATGAAATTTGGTACTCTGCCTCCGTCGTAAAAGTTAGCTCGAAGGATTGAAAATGAGCGAAATCGGTCAACGGACACGCCTACCTACAAATAATATGTTCAAAACGCAATATTAAGAGCATTATTTGCGATAACGCAAGCAAAACACACATAAATACTACGGATTAGTTAATACAAGTTCTGAGCGAAAACTAGATGAATTCGGACAAGAGGGCGTGACATTTCCCATATTAGCAAAAGCTTCAAAACGCTATACTTTGAGATAATCGAACTAAATTTTACTCAGACACTAAGAACTATAAATGCAAGCTATGAAGAAAAACTGGGTGAACTCGGACAAGAGGGCGTGGCACCTCCCATATAAGCAAAAAATTCAAAATGTTATACTGAAAGAGTTTTTTGAGATAATCCTACTAAATTTCACTCAGACACTAAGAACTATGAATGCAAGCTCTGATCAAAAACTGCGTGAAATCGGACAAGAGAACGTGGCACCTCCCATAAAAGCAAAAGTTTCAAAATGCTATACTAGAAGAGTTTTTTGAGATAGTATAACTAAATTTCACTCAAATAATAAAAACTATAAACGCACGCTCTGAGCTAAAACTAGACGAACTCGGACAAGAAGTCGTGGCACCTCCGATATAAGCAAAAGATTTAAAACGCCATACTATGTAAATACGTTTTTCGAGATAATCCAACCAAATTTCACACGGACACTAAGAATTATAAATGCAAGCTCTGAGCAAAAGCTGAGTGAACTTAGACAAGAGGGCGTGGCACCTCCTATATAAGCAACATTTTCAAAATACTGCAGTGTAGGATATTTGATGTTTGGCCAATCCAAAGATTACATCCTTTTATATTGTAATAGTTTATATACCGTTATTTTCAGTTTCAATTTTTAGAAGAAATAATATTTATTCGATATATGCACTTGACACTTATTAAAATTATTAAAAATTAACTGCAATCACTACAAACCACTGTCACCATTGAAGTAAAATTTTCAGCAAATTTTTTTAGTAAAAAATAGTCTATCATCTTTGAAGTTTTTAAAAAGAAATAAACTAGCACCAATATAGCAAACTTTTGTTAGTCCCTGTGAATAAAAGAAAACTTTTGAACAACTATAAATTGTCATCAAAACTTGACTATTGAAAAGGAGACAATATAATATATATGTTATATCATAAAAAATAAATAAATGTTAATTTAATGTAAAAACAAAGAGACAATAAATCAAACCATTTAAAATATATTGGGTGTACAACTTAAAAACCGGAATTTTTTGGCGAAATTTGATGCTTTATTGTGGAAAAATGTTACAATATATTTTATTCAAAGTATTGTCCATTGGAAGCTACAACATTTCCCCATCTTTCAGGCAATTTATGAATTCCATCCCAACAAAATTGCCCCGGCTTGGCGGCCAAAAATGAATCGAGCCAATTTTCGATATCTTGAACTTAAGTGAACCGTATTCCTGATAGGGCATTCTGCATTGATCGGAACAAATGGTAGTCTGATGGTGCAAGGTCTGGGCTTAAATGCGGGTGAGGCAAAATTTCCCATCCGTTGTTTTCCAGGTAATTTTTGACTGGGGCAGCAATATGTGGCCGAGCGTTATCGTGGTGGAAAATGATTGACTCGTGTCTGGTCGCATACGTTGGCCGCTCTGCCTAGATTTTCTGCTTCAATCGGATCAATTGTTGACGATAGAGTTGAGCATTAATGGTGTGGCCACCTGGCAACAGCTCATAATGGATCACACCTAGCTGGTCCCACCAAATACAGAGCATTACCTTCGAAGCGTGAATATTTGGCTTCGGCTGTGATTGGCCGGCCTAACTTTTCTTGACATACACTGTTTTGCGCTTGGGATGATCGTAATGGATCCACTTCTCATCGCCAGTGACAATACGATGCAAAAAACCCTTCCTTTTGTGGCGTTCCAGCAGCATCTCGGACATCAAAAATCGGCGTTCGACGTCCCTTGGCTTCAACTCGTATGGCACCCAATTTCCCATCTTTTGAAAAAATCCCAAGGCTTTCAAACGTCTGGAAATTATTGCTCGATCAACTCCCAATGATTCTGCAAGTTCTTCTTGCATTTGACATGAATCTTGATCGAGTAATGCCTCCAATTCTTCATCCTCAAACTTTTTCGGCTGACCAGGACGTTCTTTGTCTTCGACATCAAAATCACCACTTTTAAACCGTCGAAACCACTCACGACAGCTTGATTCAGCTGGAGCATAGTCCCCATAAACTTCTACAAGCAAACTATGACCTTCCGCAGCAGTTTTCTTTGCAAAAAAATGACCCAACAGAACCTCCCGCAAATGCTGTCTTTTTCTCCAATTTTCGAAGTTATTCATCGTGAAAAATAATAATGATGCACACAAGATAAAATTGTTTTGTTGACTGATTTTGACAGCTGTCAAATGTACCTTCAAAATGACATATATATATAAAGTTCGAGCTTTCACGATATTTGTTAGTACGGACATCCACCGTCAAATTCCGGTTTTTAAGTTGTACACCCAATAATTGTTATACGTACATATATACCTACAGTGTAGGTCCTACACATATGAACATTACTATTCTTTACACACTAATGTTTTAAGGAACCTTAAGATTACACAGTGCTACAGAATCCCAAAAATTTCATACACTTTTAAAGAGACCCAGTTGATATTGTAGGTCTTGTCGAGTACTAAATTTGCCTTTACTTAAAAATTATAATACACGCCCAAAATCTGAAGTTACTCTGTTAAACTGTTTTTGGGTGACTTTGTACGCTTAAAGGTCTGTGACTCAGTTATTTCTTAGCCGATTTTGCATTTTGTTATTGATTTTGGAAGTAAAATTCAAAAAACATATACTTTAGCTTTAGTCCAATGGATATATGTTGAGATATTTAAGCAGAAAGTTAGAATTCGTAAAATTTTTTTCGATTTTTACAGTTTAACGTATTTTTTAAGCATCACTTTGAAACGTAAGGCATACATATTTTAAATTATTCATAAAGAGCATACAATTTTAAATAAAACTAATTAGTTAGTTATCAAAATTGGCTGAAAATTTAAGATGTAATGATTTTTTATAAAACCTTACTCTATTCGAAATTATAGTTTTTAACTAATAAAATATGCTTGCGTAATCTTTTCCGATTAAAAGGGCTGGGCTGATTTAATGAAAAAGACTTTTAGTAATCCTTAGTACAATTTTGTGTAAAATATTTTTTTAAATCATCTTAACCCATTAGGTCCTGTTTTTATGGGTCTTTTTGACGTCTATTTCAAAAACTTGGTCATAATGGGTAAAATGTTCGACGAAAATATTTTAGGTAAAATTTCACTAGGGGTAAAAAAAAATAATTTTCTTTAAATCAGTCTTCAACTTATCATTAAAATGGAAATGATCCGGCAATCATTTTTTATTTTTAAAAAATTATAATTTCATATAAAGTGAAATGTAAAAAAAAATCGTTATATCTACAATTTTCAACCAATTTTGATAAATGATTATGGTTTTATTGAAAATTGTATGCTCTTAATGAATAAACTAAAATTTTTATGCCTTACCTTTCAAAATATGGCTTAAAAAACTCAAACTGCAAAAAACTGAAATTTGTTTGCAAATTTTAACGTTCCTCTAAAATTTCAAACTTAAGCTTTATTGTCAAAACTGGAGGACAAAAAGTTTTTCGAGCTAAAGGGTTAGTTTAATAATAATATTTTAAGAAAGTTTTATGAAACTATTAGAAGTTAATTTTCTGTTTTGTTGCATAATAAATAAATGTCAAAAAGTTACCTATGTCATATCACAAAAACGTCAGAAAGTAATGAGCTATAACACATAAAAGCCAAATTTTACAATCTTCTATGTAGAAAATTTTATGAAATTTTCCTATAAGTGAAAAACTGAAACACAAAACTTCACTTCCGGCGTAGCGCTAAATCATGTGCTGTTGGTAAACAAAATGTAGTGTGACAGCAACCATTTGCTTCGTTTTAAAAATAATTTGTTCAAAATGTTGCAATTTACGAGTACACATTGTCCATTGTGCATGTTTTAATGTATGCATGTATCAAACGATATTTTATGAACTTAAAAATGGGTCATACTGAACAAACTCGAAATTAAAAAAACAACAAATTTCATATATCAAAAAGCGCTAAGATCGACCCACTAACATATAAATGGAAAAAATATTTTAAATTAATATGGTGCAGAGATTTCATGCCATAGAGTTTGATGTGTACAGTAGGCCAGGTCGATGGAAAAAATATAGTAAAAACTGCCCTCAATTTATAAGCTTACCTTGAGAGTAACTAGGAAAAAGTGATGTCCGATGTGTAAGAGTTACATATCGTTGTAATTGGCTTGCTTCATTAGGCCTAAATTAAAACTTTGTGGGTAAAATGTAATAATATTTTTTCAAGAATTTAATTTTATAAGGAAAAAATAGAGCGGATACGAACCAGAGAAACTAGGTCATACTGGTCGAATATAATTTCTGAGGTCCAAAAAATGTTGCGAAAAAATGTATGCCTAATTTAAGCCCTTTATAACGATACCTTATTTTTAAACATCGTACATAACCTGCCGAAGCTATGGAAAAAAAAATGAGTTTGCAAAAAAAAATTTGGGGGTGGGGTTAGGGTAAGGGTTGGCGCATCGAGGTCAAAGATGAGAGAAAAGGAGAAACAATATTCTTACAGTCCTACAAGAGGGGCCACCTCTAGAGGGTTCAAATGTATGACCGACCCACATTATTTTTTCTCCCCCAACATTTTTACCAAACATATCTACCTCTTACCTCTAACCCCTAAGGGCGCTTCCATACAAAATTGAGATTTTTAGAAAATCGACCCCCACCACTCCCAGGGTTCCCCTAGAAGGGTCAAATGTATGACCGGCCCCTAATATTTTTTGCTCTTCAACATTTTTTCGCCCCATACTTACCCTTTATCTCTAGCTCTTAAGGGGGCCCCCATAGAAAATTGACGTCATAGACACAAAAAATATGGAAAGGAAATCGTCAAATAGGCCCATAATTGCCCAGGAGTCTCTCCTAGAGGATTCAAATATATGACCGACCCCCATTATCCCCCCTCTAAAGTTTCACAGCTTACCTACCCCCTATTTCCAATCCTTAAGGGGGCTCCCATACAAAGTTATGGTTTTTTAAAAAACTGCTCCCACTCCCTAACTGGACCATGGGTACCCCTAGAAAGGTCGAATGTATGACCGACCCCCATTATTTCTAGGAAAATTTATAAAAAAAAAATTATATGGCAGCCCCTTTCAGGGCTGAAAATAGGGGGCAAGTATGTGGAAGAAAAATATAGGTCGCAAAAAAATAATGGGGTTCGGTCATACATTTGACCCTTCTAGGGGTACCCGTGGGCCAGTTAGAGCAGTGGGGACATTTTATATAAAAACAGTAACTTTGTATGGGAGCCCCCTTAAGGATAAAAAATAGGGGGTAGGTATGCTGAGAAAAAACTTTGAAGGGTTGGCTAATGGGGTCGGTCATATATTTGACTCCTCTAGGAGTGACTTCTGGGCAGTTATGGGCCTATTTGACGATTTTTTTTCCATATTTTTCATGTCTATGACATCTATTTTGTATGGGAGTCCCCTAAAGAGTCAGAGATACAGGGTAAGTATGTTTGGAAAAAATGTTGGGGAGGAAAAAATATAAGGGACCAGTCACACATTTGGCCCTTCTAGGGGCACCCAGGGAGTGGAGGGGGTCGATTTCCTAAAAATGTCAATTTTGTTTGGGAGCCTCCTTAGGGGTTAGAGATAGGGGATAAGTATGCGGGGTAAAAATGTTGGAGGGAGAAAAATAATGTGGGTCGGTCATACATTTGACCCCTCTAGAGGGGACCCCTAAACATTTGTATTGCTGTATGTAAATTTTTTCTCTTTTTCTCTCACCTTTGACCTCGATGCGCCAACCTTTACCCTCACCCCACCCCCAAAATTTTTTTTTGCAAATTAATTTTTTTTTCCAACCTCACAAAATTGAGGGGTGTCAAGTATCAAAATGTTGTTACTAAGGATCTCCATACATTCTTAAAACACCTCTACTAGTTAGTGCAACAAAAAGTTGGATTTTGTAATTTTCTACAAAAATATATTTTTTTTCTTACTTTTTCAGTATATCAACATGAATGAAGTCAGGAGCTTACTGTCAACATACCTTGTTTTGGCTGCTTTGCTTATAGCCTTGTGGCTGCTTTATGCTATCTTCTAAGTACAGGATTGTTTTTAATTTTCTTAGATGTTTAAGTTAATAGCATTTAAAACATATCAACATCGAAAAACAAGTAAGTTAAATAAAATCAGGCATTATTATTTTACATTTAATATACTTAAGCTACACATCAAAATATGTTTTTTTTGAAAAGTGACAGAAGTGCCATGGTTGTGACATTTTTGTAATTGATCGCTCATTGTAAAGCACTATTTTGAGTTCAAGATTTTTTTCCGATCGGTTATGATCGGTTTTAAGATGATATGTGCAAAACCCACGAAAAAATTATTTCCTGCATAAAATAAATTACTTGGGAGTACCAAATACACTCTTCAAAAGCTCATACAATTAGCTAAAAGCTTTTCATATATCAAACTTATTTTTCAAACTTGAGTTTCAAAGTTATTTAAAACTGCAGATGAGTCCGGAATATTGTAGCCATAGTAATAAAATTAATAAAGGTACTCCTTAAAACATATAAATGCTTCGAAAACCACGTAATCTCGTTATAGTTGTCAAAATCAAAGCGAATTTTGACAGTTTTTCGAGTTACGAGATTTTTGAGGCATTTACAACTTTTTAAGAATACCCTTAATGTGTATAATTATTTGCTGTCTGTCCCATTTCCATTTTTGATCGTTTGCTTGGTGAACACAGGGGTAGAAAATGCCACGTGTTCGGTGTATATTAACAAACTTTGACTTAAGACAAGTAACATTAATTTACAAATGATTAAAAAAACTTTCCAACCCATTCATTTCCTATGTAAAATCGGCTGCTAATTTCGAAAATCACATTATTTTTTTTTTTTCACGTCGTTTTCGAGATATCGGCCATTTTTGGTTTTTAGACCAAACTGATTTTCTGATTTGTTTTAGAAAACATTTTTATTGGGTCACCCTAGAGAAAACTTTTTCTATGAAAAGCTTTTAGCTAATTGTATGAGTTTTTGAAGAGTGTATTTGGTTTATAGGGTTCAAAAAGGATTTCGTAAAGTTCTAGATCTTTAAAGTTGATATTTAAATTTTATTTTCTAATTTTTGATTTTGGCGGCCATTTTTAGTGTGAAAAAGGTCCTACTAACATAAATTTTTATATTTTTTTTGGAATTTCCGTTAAATTTCCTTTAATGCAGTATTACATTTGTCTCACTAACTTTTTAATTTGAGCTCGAAAAAAATACTTTTCTTTGTAACACACGGGTTACTCGCATGCGTTTCGCTGCATGTGATGTACGCGCTTTCTACTGGAGCCTTGAAGCTGATTGTTCTTGAAAAGTATTTTTTTCTGACCTGAATTAAAAAAAATGGTATGATGAATGTGCTACCAAATTAAAGGAAATTTAATGGGAATTTCAGAAAAAATTATATTAGGATATGTTAATAGGACCTTTTTAATACTATTATGGCCGCCAAAGCAAAAAAAAAACTTAAAATATCAACTTTAAAGGTCGAGAACTATGCGAAATCTTTTTGAGTTCTATAAACCAAATTCATTCTTCAAAAGCTCATACAATTAGCTAAAAGTTTCTTATAAAAAAAGTTTTCTCTTAAACGCTAGGGTGACCCAATAAAATTTTTTCTAAAACAAGTCAGAAAATCAGTTTTAACCCTGTAACTCCTCAGGGGTACATTTTATAGCCCCCCAGATGCAATTTTTTGTAAGTCTAGGCCTCCTCTATCACTTCTCAGATGCCTTGTAATCTTATGCGTTACACCCTATATAATATACAAATTTATGACTAAGTGTTGTGAATGTCATTTATAAGCAATTTAATAACCTTTAATATAGTACGTTTAAACATAAATATTGGATCTTGAAATATTTGTAATTAAGTGGAACCATCTTTTTTTTTTTTTTTTTGGTTCAAAAACCGAAAATGACCGATATCTCGAAAACGACGTGAAAGAAAAGAAAAATAATATGATTTTCGGAATCAGCTGATTTTACATAGGAAATGAATAGTGGCACTTACAGTTCAAAATCATTTATAAACTAGTGTTATCTCAGAAACCGTACGAGATAGAAATATTTGAATAGCGTTAATCGAAAGAGCGTGGTCTATTTAGTACGAAGCAATATATAACTCAATTTTACAAAAAATGCCAATTAGAACTCCATGTTCTAAGGTCGCGATGTACATATATGTATTGTATATGAAATGATGATTTTGAATAACCCATATGTTTCATTAAAATGTTATTTATCATCGGATTAAAGCATTTATTTTTTGAAGGAAAACTTAATTTTCGTGACAAATTACATTTTTATTACTAAGGCTGCTCAAAACAGCCGGTTCATTTGAAAATCTCTTTTAATTGATATATCAAAATTTAGAATTTATTGGCAAATATTTGCTATATTTTATCAAAAAGAAAAATCTGTCAATAAAATTTATGCTAAAGATTATGATGAGAATTCGAAATATTTGGTGGTCATTAATTTTGCTCTTATAAATATTTATTTACCGAAATAAAATTTCTAAATTTAACATCAAGAAGAAGAGACTTTACATAGGTATATCTGTTGAGTCTGCCGCTATGGTAATCAAAATGTTATTCCAAAAAAAAAGAAAAAAGTTTAGAACTGAAATTTTGTTCGAAAATATGATTTGCACGCATCATTTCACCGAACACGAAAGAAATTTCTGTGTAGAACTTTTCAAGTATATAAATGAAACACCTATGTGTATTTACGTTCATATATATGTATTTATATACTCGTATATAGTATACGTATTCTAATTTAAATTTTTTACCAGATATATTTTTTTATAATTTAAAAAAATATTTTGAAAAATTTTAAAAAATACATTTATCTGTTATCCAATCCGCCCACTTCATGTCCGCCGCATTAAACCAACTTCACTGTTGCCATCTTCCCTGCCCTTCCCTTCACCACCACCAGCACAACCTTAGCGAATATGAATGAGCACTACATACGCAATTTTTTCCACAATCTTCGGAAACGGAATCAAAATGGAAATTGTTGTTGTTGTTGTTTTTTTTTGTTTCAATTTTTTTTTTCTTTTGACTGAATTAAATTTTTGAGGCGTTTCTTCTGTTGTTTTTCATGGCAATTGTGGAGAATTCTTGGAGCTGCTATTCTCAGTTCTTCCGTGACATTCGGTACGAACGGTTTTCTGATATTAGCCGATTTTGTTTTAGGTACGACGCTCGATAAATAAATAACCTTTACTGGAATAAATTAAAAACAAAAAAATTAAAAAGTGAATTGTTTTTCGTTTGTGATTTTAAGAAATTTCTTTTTCATAAATTCCATTTTCAAAAAGTGTAATGCATTAATTTTTTGTTTCAATTAATTCAATTAGCCAGCAGCAGCGAAACAACAGCAACAACAACTGCAAAATATTTCAAAATGAATGAGGCCAGGAGTTTGTTCACCACCTTCGCGATTCTTGTCTTTCTTTTGGTATTACTTTGGGCATTCTATGAAGCTGTCTTCTAAAGAAAATAGAAAATGAAAAAAATATTCCAAATTTTAAAAATTTTTACAAAGTTAACGCGACACTCACTTTATCGTACATTTATTTAGTTAAGTTGGTAGTATTTAATGGATCGCAATAAGTTTAAAAAGAAAACAACGGTAAGTCGAAAACAACAACAGTGTCTTAAGTTTATAAAAAAAAAATTTTACCTTTAAAAAACTTTTGCAAATTGGTGATGTTTAAAATGGTGCTACTCAAATAATTTAAATGTGGTGACACGCATGCATCAAAACGTGAAGACAATCTATAAAAGAAGTATCACATTATGTGAACTACATATCTCTAATTCTGCATTACAAAAAAAAAAAAAAAAAAAATAAATAAATATATAATTTATACAGGGTGTTTGGGGTTCGGTAGAATACCGGAAAATGTAAGATTCCTGGGACTATCCTGAACAACTGTTCTTAGTTCCATTTTTCGAAATTCCCAAAACTGACATATCTCAAAAACCATGACTCGAGTTCAAAACTTTTGGTACTAGTTTTGAATCCAATTAAAACACTTTTGACACCATCATGCGGTACCTGTTTTCATAAAGCTATATCCCGATTTTCCGATGGCTATATCTTTGCGTATTTCGAAAAATGGAACTGAGAAAAGTTGTTTAGAATAGTCCCAGGAATCTCACATTTTCCGGTGTTTAACCGAACCCCAAACATCCTGTATAAAGATTTATAAAGAGAAGTCTATTTGTGACAAAAAGGAACTACTAAGAATGTTATGTTCGTCTTGGCCAAATATTAAATACCCAAACAACATATCCTGAGCAAAAGTAATGTCATAAAATTAATTGGCTAGCATTTTGTTAAAAAAGATTAAATTGAGTTTGTTTTCACGAAAAGTTTTCTTGATAGTGTAGAATTAATAATTAACCGATTATTATGCAAATAATGTGGATGACATTACTTTTGCCATTAAATGGACTTAGCACCTTTACTCATTAAGCCGACGATATACAAAACAGTTCCTAATAACTCTGCCAGTATATCGTTTTGAAGTACACACACTAAAAAATATGAGTTTACTTTTGTGAATTTTGAACTATTTTAGTGTTAAATGTAAAAATTTTTTACAAAAAATTTTGAAATTTATTCCAAAAAAGTCTGAAATTCATTTCAAAAAGTTTTAAAATTAATACCTTTTTGGCATTGTTCTATATAAATACTTTTTTGATAACAAAATTAAACTATAATTTTCACTGTGCATATGTAGGTATTAAAGAAAATGTTGTTTTTGTATTTGCCACGTCTTCTTGACCTAGTTTTTATTCAGACCTCGAACCGATTATTTCTAGCGTCTGTACAAAATTTGGTTGCATAATCTCAAATAAATGAGAGAGCCACGGAGGTCTTGTCTTATAGCACTAAGGTTTTATTCAGAGCACGCTGTAAGCGCTTATGTAATTTGTGTGTATTTTGTTCGCATTATGGTAAAGAATACACTTTATATTGCATTCAAAATCCTTGCTTTCGCAAGGTCGGTAGGTGTGTCCATAAACAAATTTCTTTAAATACAACACTTAAATCTGAATTTGATCTTGATAACTTTTTTGGACTCGCTGATGCCGAATCTGGTGACCGTTTTTTTCCATCACGTCTGAAATTCGAGTTATCCTTAATTTTAAGTTCAGAAAACACAATTTTCAGACATGGCGTACATCCATGAAGAGTGTAGTTCATTTTTGTTAGCGGCATTGAATAGCTCTAGTCTTTTTACAATTGTATCATTACTTTTCGAGATATCATTCATCAAGATAAAGGTAAACAAACTTTATATAGTCCTTTACAAGGATTTGCAATACCTTTAATTCTATGGATGATATCTCGGAAATTAATTGTCCAATTAAAAAGTTAAAGTTATTTCGCCCAATTTTGTTTTATTAAGGTTCAAACTTTCTTTTATGAGGATGCGCCAAAACATACGTTTTGATTAATACATGTAGTCAAATTATCCGGCATTCAAACCCAACAAATCTTTTTGACCACCAAATGCTTATGAAATATTAAATGTGGTGGAATCAATTTCCATCGTTTCGTGACCGCTAGATCCGGCGACCAGAATCTTAACAAAAGGAACATGTATATTAAGGTGTATGGCGATTTTTTTGAATTCCAAAGGGCGGATTAAGATTATCAATAATAACTATTATTCCTAGTGTTGTACTATTCATAATATTGTACTATTATTCTTGATTTTGTATTTGAAAATAATATTTTGATTTGTATCAATGTTCAAAAAAAAAAAAAAAAAAATAAAAAAAATGGAAACTCTACATATTTGACAAAATATATTAAATTTTGGACCTATTCCGCGAAGCATACAAGTTCCATATCAGATAAATTTTTTTTTCTAATGTTAAGTTTCATTCGTAACTTTTAATTTTTGAACTTAAAAATAAAAATTTTATTATATTAAGGTTAAAAAATAAATTAAAAATTTTGTTTTTGACAACATAAGTTAACTTTAGGCCCATTCCGGGAGACTTAAACATTTTCATATTAAAAAAAAAAATCTTTTTGGTAAATATGTGACTAAAGTGGCAACTTTTTTTCATTTGGCCTTTTGAATTTCGGAAAAAAGTATTTCGTTATACACCCTAATGTATGTCTGTATGTCTTTTGCAGCAGCTCACTATAAATACAGAGGCTGAGGTAGAGTTCTGTCCGATTTTAATATACGTATACACTACAGATGCTATGTGAGCCGGACCTACTAATATAAAGAACAAATGCTAGATTTGTCAGAGTTGTTTATTTTTTGCTCTGCGATATTGCGATATTCCCTTCACTACCATTGAAAATTCTCTTCTACCTGTCTATTGCAGTTACACGAGAATACATTTTGTTTTCCTTGGGCAGACATAAAGATTCTTTACAGAAGCCAAATACTTTGGGCATAAGTCTTAAAGTTTTCGAAAAGAATAGGAAAAAGAACATAATTGCTAGAGCGTTATTGCAGTCAGAAGTTTTTGGATGGCTAAAAGTTATTTGTTTATAGATTCAACATTCTAAGGATTTGAAGTCAAGCAAAAAGTTATTTAAATAGTAATTCTTATATTACTAAGCTTTGTTAAACATGCCGTATGAGTAAAATTTACATAGATAAACCTTCTGAAAACGGTGTATATTGCGATTACAGATAAATTTGATTTTTTCTCAAGACAATTTAGCAGAACGGTTAGTACCACAATTGTTTTTTTATTGCAATTGCAAGAAATAAATTGAAAAGTAAAATTTTTCTAAAATACAATTAAAAGAATGTTTGAAATTTATATGTGCATATGAATGCAAAATTTGCATTGTAAATACTTTTAAATGCTTTTGATTGATATAAAAAAAGTCATAAAAATTTTCGAAAAAGTAATATAGGTACCTTAAATTTAAAAAAATTTAACTTGAATGTTTTAATTTAAAAATAATTTTGGCAACCATTTCAAAAATTTTGGAACATAATGACTATATATGTTAGATGTCACGTCACGACAGTGCCAAGTCAAGATAGCTTAGTTTTACGGTTTCTAAAAAACAAAAAAAAAAAAAAAAAAAAAAATACAAAAAACAACAAAGCATTTTTTTGAGTTTTTAACATGATACATACCGTTTGGTTTTTATGTTTGAAACAAAAAAAAGGAAAAAAATTTGTCAACTTTTTGAGTGATACGTGTGCAGAAATTTTTATGAATTTTAAGTTAGCTTTTTTTTTTTTTTAAAAGCGATATTTTATATATTTTCTTTCATTTTGCTTTCAAAACTTAATTATTCGAAACATTAATTTATAATTTATACTGTCGTCCCCAAAATTTTTGACAATTTTCTGGTTAAATTTTCAAATGTGTTAAGTAATATGTTGCTAAAAAAGTATCAAGTATTTTTAGAATTCTCAGAAAAAAACAAAAACAAAGAAATTATACCGATTGTGAAATAAAAGTTTTTAAACAATTTTCTCTAGAAGCATTGCCAATTTTTTATAAATTTCAAATTATTTAGTTAAGATGACATATTAAAAGGTATTTTAATTGCATCATAAATTAAAAGTATAAGTATTATAATTTTTATTAATTTGAGTTTTTCAAGTGATTTAGTATGAATGCGTTGGTGTATGTTTCGGGAAGGTTTGAAATTTAAGCAAATTTTTTGAGTTTGTATTAAAGCGGTGAGAAAAAAAAAAAAACGTTGCTAACCGATTTTTTGCCGAATTTGCCATAGGGAATTTCTAAGAATTTGTATATTTGTGTAAACGGTAAATCGGAACTTAGTTCATGGGAATTTATCAAAGGCTTACGTATTAACAAAACTGGCAAAAGTCGGCTTCGCACCCGGTCAAGGCTGGTGCATTGGTCTAACGACTCGCAATGCGAACCGTGACGTCTTCGGTTCAACTCCCGCCCAGGCCAAAAACACAAAAAGTTTTTCAACTTGCAATTTTTCACAACAAAAATAGTCTGATGAGTCTTTGTGGCGAAAGACGAAACATATGTCACAATAGCCGTGTTCTTAATCCGTTCCTTAATTTGTCATAATTATGTGTTAGAAATTGCATTGATAGATTTATATGTGAATCGATCTTTGTGAATATATCACTAAAAGTTCAATTAAAAATTAATTTTCAAAAATTATTATATGATAACATGCCGCAAAATTATTATAACAATGTTGCTTTTCTAGCGTTGCCACGCTTTCATGTTTGAATTAACTTAGCTTTTGATCAGAACTTGGGTTGACTATTCAAAGTATTGTATACATGCGAAATTTGGTTGCATTATCCAAAATAACGTTTGCACAACAGCATTATGAAAATATTGCTTGCATGGGAGATGCCACGCCCTCATGTTTGAGTTCGTGTATCTTTTGCTCAGAGCTCCCACTACCTATTTCTACTATTTCTGCGAAATTTTTTCACATTACCTCAAATAACGTAAGCGTTACAATATTTTGAAAACTTTGAGTGTATGGGCAGTGCCACGCCCTCTTGTCTGAATCGACCAAGTTTTTGATTAGAATTTGAATATAACATCCTCTGTAAATGGCTAAATTTTGATTTGATTACACAGGACCACAAAAATAAAAAAAAGTCCTGTAGTAGAAAGTTGAGGTACCATACGGTACGGTTTTCAATGTGCTAAAAACGAACTCGAGGTCAGAATTTAGCTATCACCCTTAGATTTTGAGATATCCTTGCTTAAAGTTGCAGGAAGCTCTGTTTTCAGGCTTATGGTGTAGTTCCAGGAAACGATGTAGTTCCATATTTTCAATGGAATCGAATAGCCATAATCTTCCTTATAAAACTATACATTCTAATTTTTTCGATTGGACTTTTACTTCCCGAGATATCACCGTTTGAAGTAAACGTATCTCAACCCCCATACAAAGCGCTACATTATACATATTTGTAGCGTAAAATAAATTTAACATATCAAAATGATATCCCTTTGCTTCAAAGTTAGATAACTCTGAAAGTAAGAGTCCAATTGGAAAAGTTTGAAGGCATAGTTTTATAAGGAAGATTGTGGCTATTCAATGTCATTAAAAAATGGAACTACCACATTTCCTGGAACTGCACCATAAGCCTGAAAACAGCGCTTTCTGCAACTTTAAGCAAGGATATCTCATATTCTGAGGGTGATGGCTAAACTCTGATCTCGGATTCGTTTTTAGCACATTGAAAACCATACCGTATGGTACCTCAACTTTCTGCTTCAGGACTTTATTTTTTTTGTGGTCCTGTGTTATCTTTAAAAATACTTCCAGTATAGCATTTTGAAATTTTTGGATTTCACCTAATTTTTTCAGAGCTTGCACTTACCATCTTTAGCCTTTATGTCTATTTTGGTTGCGTTATCGTGAATAATGCCAATGGAATTTCGTTTTGAATATATTTTTTATATGGGTGGTAGGAGTGTCCGTTGAACGATTTTGCTAGTTTTCAATTCTACAAGCAAACTTTTACAACGGAGGTAGTGAACCAAATTTCGTCGAATTATCTTGCTTAATTTTCCCGTGAAAAATATTTCCACAGACGGATAGCTAGTGAATATATCATGGGTGTAGGGCATAAAAAGTCATAGGTTTCCTTATGAAAATCGTTATAACTCATAAAACCGCCATTTTCCGCAGCTAGAATTTAAGTGTTAGTTAATAGTATAAAAACCGCTTATGGCATATATGAAAAAAAAATTAACTTTTCTTTCATAAGTTGCCGAAAAATTTTAACCTCATCTTGAATAAAAAAAAAAAAAAATTTTAAAAACTCGAGAAAACCGTAGACCATTTTTCAAATGAGTTAAAATTTTATATTCTTGAGTACTGAGCATTTGTTTATCGAACTGCACCATTAGATTTGCGAATTTTTACCACACGAAAATTGATTTTCGCAACCTCTTTTGGGAAATATCACCATTGTACGAAAAAAAAAAATAATTAACCATCGGTGTTGGGATTTGAGCTCGGGGTCGATGGCACATATATAAATTAATTTAAAATATAGCTTACGAACTCAGATTTTAAACGTATGAAATTCATATATTGAGCAAGTTTTTGTTTTTTATTTCAAATTTTGTTTTCGAGGCAGAATACTGAAACCACTGCAACTTTTGAAATAGTCGTCAGATAACACAGGCCCACAAAAAAAAAGTACCATGCGCGAAAGATCAGACCACCTGAACTTTATGTTTTCGGGGTCGCTGAATCCGAATATGGTGTCAGAATAGCGAAGTTGGTTCGCGTTTTTTCAGGAACCAGCAAAAATCAGTAATTTTCAGCATTATTGTTGATTTCCGAAAAAACGCGAACCAACTTCGCTATTCTGGCACCATATTCGGATTCAGCGACCCCGAAAACATAAAGTTCAAGTAGTCTGATCTTTCGCGCATGGTACTTTTTTTTTGTGGGCCTGTGTAATCGTTATCTTTTTACAGCTACCTAAAGAAATATTAACTTTGAAATTTTGAGAGTGCTTCTGCTGAATCATTGTTAGTAATTGGTTTAACTAGCGGTTAAGCATATCAACAATTTCAGAAACAAGGAATGCTTAAACAAAATTGTATTTTCAAATTTATTATCTTCATTACTTCTAACCATATGTTCCGAAATGTGTGAACCTCGTGCATGGAAATACTATTTTAAGTCACATAAAAAAATTACCTCAATTTATATCATTATAAAACTTAAGTATCTCATAAAAGTTAACAAATATGTTTTCAATATCATGCAGTGAATTGGGGCGATAAATATTTTCCAGATGTAGCTCAAGAAAAATTTAAAAAAAAAAACAGAAAAATGAAATAGAAAAAATGTGAAGCCGCAAGTAAACAAAATACCAAATTCGTGCCAAAAAGAAAAAAAAAAAAATATTTGTACGAGTATTGAACATCATGTTGATGATGATGATGATTCAAGCAAATGTTTATATTGGCCAAAATAATCCAGAGAAACAAAAATAAAAATAAACCGTTTACCACAATTCATTTGACCGTTGCAAGCATAAACTTAAGCGTTCTGTCCTTAAGACATTTTTCATATGTACTCACCAAATGTATTTGTATCTATGTTTATACAATTTCTATAACATTTAACTTTGCATGCCGTGCAAAATACATTTTTCACTTTTAAACATTGAATTTTACAAATGAGAAATAATTTCTTTCATTTTATTGCTTTCAGATGACGTCAGAGTTTTTGGTGCTAATGTAGCGGTACCAATTTATGGCACCAAATTGTGCCAAATGGAAAACTTGAGCAGAGGGCATGCAGTATAATTCATGTAGAATTTGTGGTGAGTATATCATTTGAAACAATAACTGTATATCTGTGGCAGGAAGGAAAAACTACTTAAGTCGACTTAAGCAAAATAGATTTTGGCTTCATTTACCATTAGTTCTGAGTACTAAACTTATTTTGCTTAAGTCGACTTAAGCAGTTTTTCCTTCCTGCCACAGATATATACTAAATTTCATACATCTGCGCCGAATGGTTTCAGAGTTATACACTAGTTTAGATTTCGCCCATTTTTTCCATGAATGCTAATTGTCATAATGCCCATGTACCAAATATCATTGCCCATATTTAAACAGTTTCAGAGTTGTGACGAATTATGTTAAGTAGGAGGAGTGGCACCGTCATTTTTTTTGGCCTATAACCTTCCTCTAATCGATTTTAAATTTTGATTTTAAAAATTTTATGAAAATCAGTTAAATAGTTTCCGAGTCCATAAAGTCCAGACAAGCAAAAAAAACCTCATATGTATACAGAGTGTATCGCATACGGTTTCTGGGAGGTGATAGAGGAGGCCAAATTAACCAAAAAATTAAACCTGAGGGGGGGGGGGGGTGGTATCTAAAATGTACTCCAGAGGAGTTATAGGGTAAAATTGATTTTCTGACAAATAAAAATTGTTTTGGGTCATCCTAGCGTTTTAGAGAAAACTTTTAGCTAATTGCTAAAGCTTTTTAAAGTGATTTTAGTTTATTAGGTTTAAAAAGATTTCGCAAAGTTCTGGACCTTTAAAGTTGACATTTTAAATTGTTTTACTTTGGCGGCCATTTAGTATGCAAAAGGTCCCATTAGCATACACTTTTATAATTTTTTTTTGGAATTTTTGTTAAATTTCCTTTAATTCGGTAGCGCATACGTTGTACCAATTTTTTTAATTGAGGCCAGAAAAAAAATACTTTTCATGAACAATGCATGTTTGAAGGCTCCAGTAGGTAAATGGCAGCGCACATATCATATCCTAGTGTGCCACACTGGGATGCAGCACAACGCATGCGGTTAACCAGTGTGTTACATGGAAAAGTATTTTTTTTCGACCTCAGATAAAAAAATTGGTATAAAAAATGTGCCACCGAATTGAAGGAAATTTAACATGGAATTCTTGTTGTAAAAAGTAGGTTAATAAGACCTTTTTCATGCTAAAATGGCCTCCAAAGTCAAAAATAGGAAAAAAAAATTTTATATAAACTTTTAAGCTGTAGAACTTTGTGAAATCCTTTTAGTTCCTATAAACTAATAAAACTCTTAGGAAGCTTATACAATAAGCTAAAGCTTTTTTGGAAACATGTTTTATCTAAAACGTTAGGGTGCCCCAAAAAATTTTATTTCCACAAAACAAGTCAGAATATCAGTTTTACCCTATAACTCCTCAGGCGTATATTTTAGACCCCCCACTTAGTGCACTTTTTTGGTCGTCTAAGCCTCCTCTATAGACCGTTGCGATTTGGACGAAAGTTTAAAATTTGTCGCGCAACCAGCAGAATTGTAAAGTTTAACTATCGACATGAAGATTGCCGCCACCCTAGCTCTGAGAGATGACGGGAAGTGGTGTCGATATATTTTTGAAGGTTGAAAAACGTGGTTTAAAAATGCATGCTCATAGGTCCGTAGTGAATCAATTCTCAGCTTCGTAGTAGGTCGAAAACTGAAATCCAAGACATGGATTCTTATGTATTTTTCCCCAATCGAATGGCATCATTTGTTTTCTGATTAGACGTCCATTTTTCGCGTTAAGTGAACTTTTCAGCTCAAAAAAGTCGAAATTTTTCCAAATCCCCTGTTTGAGCACTCCACAATTGAACAGAAAAAATCTTTAAAAAATTTGAAATGTATATTTTGTTAGGATTTTTCCTGACAAATCCAGTGGTACCATTTTTTTTGCGCTACGACATTATTTTCATTCATGAAAAACGAATTTTTGATTTTTATTAAAAAAATATCACGAAATCGGGCGTAAATATTTAGTCAACGACGGTTCCCAACGTCCGGACGGTTTTTTATTTTCCGTGCCCCCTAGTAAAATTTTTTTAAGAATATTTTTGGAAATTTTTTTAACCCATTATAAACAAGTTTTTGAAAAAGGAGTCAGAAAGACCCTTAAAAACGGGATATAATAGGCTAAGATGTTCACATGACTTAATGTAGAATCAAGCATGGAACAACATTTGAGAACATTTTAACCCATTATAAACAAGTTTTTGGAAAAGGGGTTGAAAAGACCCTTAAAAACGCGATATAATGGGTTAAGGTGTTCACATGACTTAATGTAGAATTAAGCATGGAACAATATTTTAGAACATCTTAACCCATTATAACGCGTTTTTAAGGGTCTTTTTGACCCCTTTTTCCAAAAACTTGTTTATAATGGGTTAAGATGTTCTAAAATATTAAGTTATGTGGACATTTTAACCCATTATATCCCGTTTTTAAGGGTCTTTTTGACCCCTTTTTCAAAAACTTGTTTATAATGGTTAAAAAAAATTCCAAAAATAATCTAAAAAAATTTTACTAGGGGCACCGAAAAGAAAAAAACCGTCCGGACGTTGGGAACCGTCGTTGACTAAATATTTACGCCCGATTTCGTGATATTTTTTGATAATAAAAATCAAAAATTCGTTTTTCATGAATGAAAATAATGTCGTAGCGCAAAAAAATGGTACCACTGGATTCGTCAAGAAAAATCCTAACAAAATATACATTTCAAATTTTTTAAAGATTTTTTCTGTTCAATTGTGGAGTGCTCAAACAGGGGATTTGGAAAAATTTCGACTTTTTTGAGCTGAAAAGTTCACTTAACGCCAAAAATGGACGTCTAATCAGAAAATAAATGATGCCATTCGATTGGGAAAAAATACATAAGAATCCATGTCTTGGATTTCAGCTTTCGACCTACTACGAAGCTGAGAATTGATTCACTACGGACCTATATGAGCATGCATTTTTAAACCACGTTTTTCAACCTTCAAAAATATATCGACACCCCTTCCCGTCATCTCTCAGAGCTAGGGTGGCGGCAATCTTCATGTCGATAGTTAAACTTTACAATTCTGCCGGTTGCGCGACAAATTTTAAACTTTCGTCCAAAACGCACCGGTCTACTCCTCTATCACCTTTCAGAAGCTTCGTAACCTTATGCGGTACACCCTGTATAACAGGTAATCTGGAACAAATGGTATTACTCGTAAAACACATCAAATTCTGAATCGATCTTAAATGAAGTAAGTTCACAAAATATTGGTTCATTCTTTTCTGTTTAAAAAAAAAAACCTAGTTCCCTGTTTTGAAATTTCGAATCTTACTTCTGTTGTATGTTATGTGGATATATCCACAATGGCGCAATAAAAAGTGAAAATGTTCTATCTAAAAATTGGTCTTGGTGTTTAGTCTTGGTCTTGGTAATTTTTCGAAACCAAGACGCTGATATAATTGCAAGACTAAAACTAAGAATGCTATGGTCTTGGTCTTGGTCACTTTTATCTCACAAACTACTTAGATGAAATATGGTATGTAGGTGCCGAAAATATGCATCGATCAAAAAGTGGGCGTAAATGGATAATACCACGCCCACTTTTTTGTGACATTTAAACACATTATTTATCACTAGTTACATAAGTTATTTTGATTAAATTCGGTAGGCAGGTGCCGATCGTAAAACCATATAATTACTACTCGAATAGAAGCACTCTCAAATAAGAGCCACACCTCCTTTTCAAATAAAGGTTTCACTTCTATTGAGTTGCCAGTAGTTTTTGGATACATCATCACTTAATTAATAAGTAGTTTAAGCAGGGTAAGCCCGAGAGATATGGCACATTTTTTGTTGAACTACATACTATAAATTAAAAGACAATGTCAAAGAAACTGAACATAAATTTATTTTTTAATTAATTTGAAACAAAAAAAAAAAAAAAAAAAAAAATGCTTCAACTAAATTAAAAACTATTACAAATATGTTTTTTCCATTTACAAAAAAAAAAAAAAAAAAAAAAAAAATGCTATAAAGTGCCAAATCACCCGAGACTATGGATGATATGGCTCCATATCATGTTAGATTTGACACATTAGGTTGCTTTGAAGTTTTTATTGCTTGAATTTTTACATGTTTTCGTATAAGATGTACATGATTCATCTGACCACATACGTCAAAAGTATTGAAATTGAAAGGGGTGCCATATCACCTGGGGGTGCCATATCTCGCAGGCTTACCCTATATAAAGAATAGTAAAATTGAAACATATAATATAAATGTACATTTATTTATGTGCAAGCATATGTATTTATATGTATGATCTAATTCCATTAAGTCAAGTGCTTTAATTGAATCCAAATTTTTTATTTTCACAGATATGCACTGGAAAAAGCTTTCACCTACATCCACCATTTGGCGTAATTTATGGATCGCTTAATACTGCGCTCAATTTTTATATTTGGCAACAATAACAACAACTACATACACGAAAATCAACAACAACAACAACAAAATCAGCAGCAACAAAAACTCTTAGCCCACTGAACATGTAAACACCAGCAGGCGCGCACATCAATAAAAACGTAGAAAACGCATTAACGTCATCAGCAAAACTCGTATATGTTTATTTTTGTATATTTTTCTTGTCTTTTTTGTTTGAAATTTTCTAAAATAAAATAATAAACAAAAAATTTAGTAAAAAAAGGAAATTGCTACGTGTGTAAATAAATAACTCAAGGATAAGCAAATTGCAAATGGATGTTTCTTTAAAAACAAAAGAAAAATTATGATTTATTAATAAAAAAAATAGCGGACTTTTTAATGAAACACAACATCGTAAAATCATGTTGAAATTGTTTTTATTTTTACAAATCAAAAGACTTTTAAGGTTATTTTTTAGTACTGAAACTTTTTTGGCGTACTATTCATATCATTTTTAGCATATCGAGCCCTAACCGCAATAGTAGCGTATGCGACAAAAAGCAAATTTTACAGGAGAGAGTTTTTTCATTTTTTTTCGAACATGCATGGCGGATTTTTTTAAAACGTTAAATGTAGTCTATGTTAGACCTCATATAAATAACAGACTCGTTTTTAAATTGATTTTGTGCATATTTCACTCATTTATGGCGCATACGACATTTTCGCAGTCACTCTTGGCGAAGATTGAAATTAAAATGTGGCGCATACGTTTTTTGAAATTACATGGTTTTGCCTTTGAAGAATACATTTACATTTATTTAATACACAGAAAGAAATTTGTAACAAATTGAGAGGTTGAAATTGTACCAACCCACAAAAACGGTCAGATTGACTGTAATATTGTTAATTAACAGTACTATTTTGTATTAAAAACTTACAAATTATCACACATTGTTTGAACTTGGTTTTACTCCGATGTAGTCCCACTCCAGGTCTTTTTTTGCGAAGTTGTTCATAGAGCTCCAAATATACAGAAAAAGTTATTTTTATAAATCGGTCAACGAGCTAATCGATTTTCCGAGTCGAATTCAGGTTACCAAATGGTCTTCACATTGTTTCTGCATCACACAAAAAAGTTTGACAAAAACTCACTAAATACTGGGTGTGCAGTTAGTTCTCTGTTTATTTGTTGATTCAAAAATATTGTTTTTGAAAGTTTTAACTGATCGCGTTAACGAGATTTTGTATTTTTAAAAACTTTTTTTTGAAATTTTTTTTATTAAAAAAAATGAACTTTCGCGTTTTTTTAGAAAATTAGCAACGGACGAAAACAAGAAAAACCATTTTCAATGTAAATTTTGATGTTAAATCCGAATCTGGTTTTAGAATTGCTGTATCTAAAATGGTTTGAGAGAGATACTAGCCTCAAGACTAATTTTCCATCCATTTTGTGAAAAGTTAAAATACAATTTTTTTTTTTATTTATTTGAGGTTACATAATAGAACAAGAAAATTCTTAGCTATAAAACATTAAAAAATACCTTGAAGCCCTATTATTTTACTTCAAAACCCAGCTTAAATTATATCGATATATTTTTTCTTCTTCGAATTATTCTAACCTGAAAAGGTGAAAAAAGGAAAAATCCACGTTTTTTGATATTTCAGCTTACAATATTTTGAAGACAAGAAAAGATATTGATATAATTCAAACTGATTTTCAAAGTAAAAGAGTGGGGCCTCAACCTTCATTTTCAATGCTTCGAGATAACTTTTACAACAAACCCTCTTTACAAAATTTTGTCGAATTATCTAAGTTTTCCCCTAAATAATATTTCCACGGACACACAAACATCCATCCAAACAGACGGACATGGCTATACCGACTTAAAAGGTGATTCTGACGAGGAATATATATACTTTTTCATACCTGCCACTCCTCCTTCTCTGGTTTTTGAGGTGCTTACGTTCTTTTTGCGGTCAACAAAAAAACATATGTGGCTCTTACGACATAATTGAAAGTGCGATATCTTTGTTAATACACAAAATTCAGTTTTAATATTTCGCATATAAATGTAAATGACATTTTACAACATATTTGCATCAAAAAAAAAAATTTCGAAAAAATGTCGCATACGCTACTGTTGCGGTTAGGGCTCGATATTTTGATAAATAAGTTAAACAAATTTTAAAATTGGAGTAATCTTGACAGTAGAATGTCAAGCCAAGAGAACGCTTAAATTTTCCAAAAATTATAATAAAACGATGTCAATGGTGAACTGGTGAATAGGATTCATATTGTAAATTGATTTAATTGTCTGAAGTTAAAGGAATACGTTTAGCTATGTATATAAAAACAACCTTCCAGGAGAATGTTACTTAACACGTGTTACGAAATTTCTAAACTTTTTAAAGAAGAATAAAACGGAATAGCAGTGAATTTGAAAAATCAAAGCTGTGAACGAACTAAGTCTCGTCTTTTCTTTCACTTTCAGTTTTCTTTTGACTCAATGTTTTAAAAATTGACAGAGTAAGAAAAACTGAGCAGATATAGTCTAGAATGAGGGACCAACTTCTGTGCAGGGTAAAGGCGGGAGATGTGGCACCACTGGGTGATATGGCACCCCTATCATTTTCAATACTTGCAGCTTTCATAGCATTTAAATTTGGACACAGTTCAATTCAACTGCGGGAGAGACTTCGTGGTATGTTGTTTGTTTAGCTGTATTAGCAATAATAGCTTCTGTGTGCGATTTTTAAAAAAATTTTGGAAATGTAAACGACTTACTTTTGTTTTGTATATACTTTGAGAGGCATCAGAACAGTGAGTATTTGATACAGCTTTATGGTGCATATATCAAAACAAACAGGATTGAATGTGATTTCGTTTTCGGATGAATACGAGCGCGAGTGAACATGTCAGTTCGAGTTGTGGCATTTTTACTCGGTATATACCGAAAGGGAGATATGGCACCCTACTACTGCGGGTGATATGGTTCTCAAGCCATATCTCCCTTTGCATGTTATAAGATATTCGGGAGTCCAAATATCCTTAGTGCTAAATCTTTGTGTTTCGGTTTTCAATATTTTGTTGAACATAAACTTGACTGAACTCTGGATGTGAAGGGCCAACAAACAGCATCTATAATAACACGGTCTCATCATTGAGGAAACTCCAAATAAAATTCCAGATCACGCCTTTTTACAGAATTGCATTGAGAAAAATCAAGGACAAAATATGGCTGAAGTGCTTCAATGTACCACAGAGCCGCAGAATTTTAGTCAGGTAGGACCTTCAATGATTGTGTTTTCATTTTTATTTGATTAATTTGAGATTTTCACTAGGATATGCTAGAAAAGCCTGAACATGTCTTAAATTAAATAGCGCGTGTACCAACGACATCGAAAAGTTATAAGCCGAGTACGAGAAAATAAACGGCAAGGATTCTAACGTCTCCCGAAAATGTGGTCCAGCAGAAAACAAAAAATTTTAAAAGAAAAACACAACCAAAGAAGAAAACATATAAACGCAAGTTGGTAACTAACTATGCTTCTTCCGATGAAGCTGATGGAAATGCTGTATTTCAAGATGAATCTGATGGACCTGAAGATTTAGGCGAAAATGAAGGCGTTGGATGCGGTGAAGAATATGGACAAACCACTAAAATTAGACGATTGGATCCAATGCGTAATGTGCTGTATGTGGTTACATGTAACATGAACATCATTTGTGCACACATGCAACAATTGTGGCAACAAAAACTTAAAATCCACTTAGGGTACCAAATCACCTATGATATGGTTCCATATCACCTTCATTGTCGGGTGATTTGGCACTTTATAGCATTTTTTCATAATGAAGAAGAAACATATTTGCAATAATTTTTATTCTAGTTGAAGTAATTTTTTTTTGTCTTAAATTAATAAAAGAATAAATTTGTGTTTAGTTTTTTCAAAAATCTCTTTTGAATCTGATTTTATAGCAGTTCATTGAAAAGGGTGCCATATCTCCCGCATTTACCCTATGCCAATTCAATGTAATTAAATTTTTTTCTGAAGAGTTACCACTGAAAACAAGTAACTAAATGATATAGTATGTATATGCAAACAATGTGAGAAATGTACAATTTATTGCACTAGCGAGTGGTTTGGAACAGGCAGGATGATGAGTTTTCAACACTTTGTGTACTGATTTCATAGTAAAAAATTTAGAGTTTCTTTTTCTGTTGTTAATTAAGTATCTCTATTAAATTGTTAAAATATCAAATTTAAACTTTAAACATAATTTTGAGTCCCGGAATACTGAGTGGTACCTATATTTTCTGTAGAACCACCCAGGTATAGTTTTGATATTACGGCGCTCCTATCTATAAATTTTTTTTTTATGTCAACTCTGTTCTAGTCTTATGTCATGAATCACATCAAGAATAAGAATTAATAAAATTTAGAATCCTACTGTCGCACAGTGGTCGGGTTTGTATGGAACGGAGGACATAAGTAGAAATAAAAGAGCTAAGCTTTTTAAATTTAGTACTGATGTATTTTAAATTCAAACAATTAAAATCTGTGAAAATTAACAAATTAGGGTATCAATTATATAAATTTTTTAAAAATGTTCCAAATTGTGAGCTTTCTTTTATAGATTTCAAGTTATGAGAAAAAACTAAAATAAACTTTATGAAAATGAGATTTTGTTTGTGTAATTATTCCTTATTGACTCAGAAACTAACTGACCCATGCAAAATAAGTTTTTACATTGTGTTAGTATAAGAAAAGGCTAAGTTATAGGCTAAAAAAGTGGGTGCTACCTCGCTCCCCAAAAAATGAGCTTATCATATCTCCGAAACCCTTTGACGCAGATAGATGAGATCAAGTAAATATGTAAAAATCATTGGGAAACAAAATTTTTATAAAAAAAATGGGCGACGGCACGCCCTCAAAAAAACAAGTTCACCATACCTCTGAAGTTATTTAATGCAGGTAGATATAATTTAGTACTTAAGTAAAGACAATTAGAACATATACTTTTCACTAGAAAAATAGGCGGTACAATGCAATTCTTTAAACTGATTCATCATTTCTCTGAAACTGCTTGACGCAAATATTTTACATTTGTTACATATGCAAAGTGCAAAGGGTGATAAAATTTTCAATGGAAAAGTGGGCATGGTTCTATAAAAATAAAATTCGGAATGTATCTGAAGCTATTTAAAGCAAATTATAAGATTTCCCAAAATGCTTCACTATGGTATGTCCAAGTTAAGAAAGGGCTATTCCCCAAGGGGATAAAAAGAAGGAATGTGCCCCTTATCTGCTACCATCTCGTTAGGAATACTTTGTTCCGAATTTAAGCACACTGTAAGTTTAAAACTGATAAAACCATCGCAAAACGTTGCAAACTATATAGAAATAAAAAAAATTTGTCCTCTCAAAACTACAATAGGAAAAATTTCATAAAAAAAGTTCTCAAAAGCGCAGATTTGTTTTTGGTTAAGCAAATTTTTCCACATATTACATTAAAAAAATAACCCTGCAGGCAAACGGACTAGTTTAAGAGTAGTTCATTAACTATGTAATTCTCTACCTACCAGTACTAGTCCGACTTCAATCCCTTTTGCATACAAGCAACTGTTCTTTTTTGTGTGTTGATGTCCTAGGAAGTTTCAATTGTCCCCTTTTGCAATACGTTTTCACCAGTCCGGGTATGAAGTAGTCCCATAGTCATATTTTTTTATTTGGATTTATATTTTCGCAAAATATTTCAAAAGCAAAAAACGAAAATTGTAGTTTGTTTTCGTCACGATTCAAATTTATTTGCCCTTACAAACTACCAACTGATATCAAACTGGCCCCCACTGCATCCTTTTTTCACTAGTTTCGGGCTAGCACTAACCGTGAACTAGTATTTTTTTGTAGACAGTCTCATATTTTTACTGCAGGAAATAAAAATCGGGAGATATAGATTTTTTATGTAATGTCAAAGTTTATTAGTTTTTCACTTTTTTATTGTAATATTTAAAAAAACCGGGATAGTTCACATGAAATCGATGGAAAAAGAATTAACCATTTTTTATTAAGTGGAAACAATATATTTTCTGGCATTATGCTACATTTGTGCATTTGACTTCAAATAAGATAATTGGAGCGTTTTATCCAGCAGTTACTAATGTTCAACTTTGAGCCCACTGTGTTACTATACCCAAAGAAAATTTTAAACCTTTTTTTTTCGCCCTTAAGCATCACCTTACGATTGATATAAAAATGCAATTTAATTTTTTGTCTATTTATGGCCACGATCTGCCACTTTATGCCGGCTCGGCTAACTAGACAGCAATCTTGACCTTAGTCTTGGGCTCTTCGAGAATTCCTTGTTTTCAGTTTTTTTTTTTTCGACCAGAACTTTTGATTAAACTTTATTCATTAGGCAAAATAAAAAACAAAAATATGGATCAAAATATAAATGACACTTTTTGGACAAGCTCTCCTCATTTATTAATAAAAGAAATATTTTTTAGCTTTATACAGGACAATAGTAATATTATTTGTCATAGTTTGAGATTTATGATAATATAGGTTGAAACTTAGATTAAAAGTTCTATACAATATTTACAATTTTTATTTTGAAACAACCCGAATTATTTTTATTAGTAATTCTTATGTACATATTTATGTATATACAGTTAAGTATATAAGTGTTTGCTAGCGCCTTGTTAAAAACGGATTGCTTATGTTGATATCAAAATAAATGTTAGGTTAGTCCCCGGATAATAGATTCATGTAAAGTAAGAAAGAAACAAGAAAAAATAAGAAAAAAATGTTTGTATTCGGTTTTCAAATTAAAAAAACAATTTCGAAGTATGGGTCTACCTTTATAACTAATCAAATTTATATCACTCTGCCTTTTAGGCCACTTTTGTTTTCCCCTGCGTTGTCAAGTATTCATTTCTTAGTTGTTTAGTTAACCGATGACTAACACGTATCCTTAGCCATTCAGGACAAAGTTTCATAAAAAAGTACTGAAATAATTCAAAAAAACATTAGAAAAATATCCAAATGACTATTAGCACCTTTGTATATAAGTACCTGCAATCCATGAGTCCAATAACCTGTAGTTTCACTTGTCTTGCCGAGCGTGAAAACCGCAGAACGTGTAAAACTCCGTACATCCGGTATAAGGAAACCACCTTTCATCACAGTATTCGAGTATTGATTCATTTTAGTGACCAAAAATAGTGGCGTCACACATTGCACCACGATATTGTACTCTGCCAATTCGCGTTCCATGGCCTGCGTTAGACATTTAACATAGCGTTTGGTCGCTGCATAAACTGCCATATAGGGTATTGGTTGCAATTCACTTCCCGACGAAATGTTCACAATTGCACCTTTACGTTGTTTCTTCATTTGCGGAATCAGCATACGTGATATCATTGTGACAGCGCCGACATTAATATTGATCAGGTCCCAGAGTATATCCTCGGGTATGGCATCCAACTCATCGGGATAGTCATACATTTTGCCAACGTTGTTAACTAGAAAGGAACAAAGAGAAAAAATGTTTTTCAACTACATGCGTATTTAAATCGAAACCAACATTTTTAAAATTTTTCCAATCTGTAACTATTTAGAGCACTGCATTGACTGTATTTGAATAAAAGCTACCTATCTACATTATTTATTAAAAATTAAATATTGCCGACAAGCATTGGAGTGGAATTATTGAGATAACAGGGTCTCCAAAAAATCTTGAAAACGGTTGCAGGAATCCGAAATTAAGGTTTTACAATCAAGTCAAAACAAGTTAAAAAATTGCCCTCTTAAAGTTAGAAAGCTGGAATTTTGAGCATGTTATCTAGTGCCAGAGTGTGAAAATATTTTACGACAAAAATCACAAAAATTACAATCGTTTATTCCAAAAAATGGCGAAGGCGACCCATATCGATATGCTCACCGCTTTCTAAACTTATGAAAAGCATAATATACTTCTACCTTATGAATTATTTGGAGCATAACAATTTGCTTAGCGTTCGTGAATCTGGTTTTCGAAGAGGACGCTCTACTGGTGATTTGATAGCGTTCCTCACTGAAAAATGAAACCAACGCATTCTCCATTTTGGTGAAAGCATGGTTACCACTGTTAATATTTCAAAGACGTTCTAATTGCATTTGGTGTATGTCATTTTTTTGCTCGTTGGATTACAAGCTTATTTAGCGACCGTTAGATCCGTGTTGTGGTTGATGGTTTAACTTCCATTGATCACTCCATTAACGCTGGAGTTCCCTATCTACAACCCTTTTTTTTATTTTTATCGATGACCTTCTGTCTTCGACTACAAGCCCAACCCATTCTTTTATGGATGATAGTAGCATTTGTTATTCATATAACTTTAAAAAGCGCCCCAGCTTTCAGGAGGTTGAGATTAAAAGGTGCCATATGTATAGCACACTCTCAAAAAAATCTCCTTTCCTCTCTGGCGTTGATAGTGGAAACTCAACATCTCTTGACGTTCTGGGCATATCGATTTTACCGGATCTGAGTTGGAACATGTGTTTGAAGTGTCAAAAGAAGTGCCCAAGCTTATAGGTTTCTTGAAACCGTGTAAGAAATACTTCACTCCCGTTGATCTTCGATGTGTCTACTTCACTTATATTTGACCTAAACTAGAATACAAATCACACATTTGGGCAGGGACTTCTAAAACATCTTTGGAGCTGCTAAACCGAGTTCAGGGCGATTGTTTAAACTTAAAGGTGATATAAATATTATATCCACAATCGGCTCCCTTGAACACCGAAATGTGTTTAAATTTTTTTTTATATAGGTATTATAATGGGATGTGCTCTAGAGAAATATTCTTACTGGTTCTCTCAGTACGCATTTTCTCTCAAAGCACTTGGGCTAACAACAGTCCTAAGTTCAGCAACATTTTTAACTGGGAGTTGAAGAAATGGGGTAGTAAGTTTTAAAGAAAATTTGGAGAGGAAAAGTAAATTTAGGTCGGTGAACATTTTTTCCCTTTCCCGGCAATGAGGATTTTTTTTTATATTTTTATCAAAATTTCCTTTGGGAACCCCCTGAAGGAGGAAAAATAAATGGGGGTCGGTGAATATTTTAACCTCCTCCCGGCTAAGAAGAATATTTAAGTGCTCGTTCACTCATCTTTTTTTTAATTCCACAATTTAAAAACTATTAGATCCCATCGTCCATTCTAAAAATAGTCTTTAAGTTTTTTTAGAAATTTAAAAAAAAAAATCGAAAAGTATAATCATTGATAATAAAAGTTGAAAATTTAATAAAAAAAATTATTTAAAAAAACTTTTTGTTTTTTTTATAAAAATTTCTTTAAAAAATAAAACTTAAAAAAAAAGTTATATGATTGTGTTGATTATTGGCGTAGTTATGAGCATTTCAAAAAACTACTAAATGTTGTTTTTGCAGCTTTTTAAGTTTTTTGAAAATTTATATCTCTGAAACGGCTCTATGAAAAAAATGGAAAAAATTGTAGATGGTGTAAACCATGTGTAAACTATCAAGAAATTTGTTCATGGAATCCGATTTGACTTTAAATTGGCATAAGCAATAGTTGCACAGTGGAAAAAATTACTACCAAATATTTTTTCATAATTTGAAAAAATGGCGGAGATATGGGACTTTGAAATTTTTAGGTTTGTTTTTTTTTTTGAGCAGCTGTAACTTTAGTTGCATTTATCCAAATCTCAATTTTATGATGTCAAATGATTTCTCTTGAAACAGGCTTCAAAATAAAAACTTGAAAAAATTATTTTTTTTTATATTGCTTACACTGAAAAAAAATTGAAATTGAGTTTCCCAAAATACGTCATTTTTGATATTTTTTATTTTTCTTGCAAAAAAAAACTACAGGTGTAACTTACCACCTCCAAAAATTGCAGTGGGCCTGCCAGTGGTTCCCCAGAAAAACAGTAAAATGTGGCTTCTACCGCAATTTTTCAATACAATTTTTTTGAATTTTGATCGGTAAGTTACACCTGTAGCTTTTTTTGCAAGTAAAATAAAAAATATCAAAAATGACGTATTTTGGATAACTCAATTTACATTTTTTTTTTTTCAGTGTAAACAATATAAAAAAAAAAAATGTTTGCTAATTTTTATTTTAAAGCCTGTTTCAAGGCAAATCATTTGACACCATAACTGAGAATTGGATAAATGCAACTAAAGTTATAGCTGCTCAAAAAAAAAACTATCCTTAATATCTCCGCCATTTTTTTAAATTTTGAAAAATATTTGGTAGTAATTTTTCACACTATGCAACTATTGCTTATGCCAATTTATAGCCAAGTCGGGTGCCATCAAAAAAATCTTGATCGTCTTGAAATGGTTTATACCAGATGCTAATCTCAACTAGTACTATAAGACAAAGTTTCAAAAATTGTAGATGTAATGCTATCCGAAACGGTATGTAATGCCTCATATGTTTTACAGATTTTATTAACAGCAAGTACCTTAAAGAAATTATCAAAATGTTTCATCTAAACTAATCTTATTCAATAAAATGTTCCAAACTTATTAACAAAAAATTAACAACCATGAATTATTAAATATAAAATATAAAGTATAAGTGCACTTTTAATTGTGCTACGAAGCATTTAACAATCATAACTACAATGTTGACAATTAAAGCCCTCTTTTGTTAGACAAGGTCAATAATTGTTTGCCCAAAACATGGCTAAAAGCGCTGCTGCGCTTAGCGAGTGTTTAATTAGCGTTGTAAACAAAAAATCCACAACAAAATTCGGTAGTAGAAAAATATTAAGTTAAAATAAATAGAGGTTTTTTTTTTTTCGAATTGCAACAGTTAGTGAACAAACAACAACAAATACAAAAAAAAAAAAAAAAAAAAACATTAAAAACCATTGAGCCTCAAAAAAGATCACCATCATCATCGTCAACGATACGACGTTCGTTGACAATGAACGCGACTTTGAAGGCGCAGTTTTACCGCGTCTTTAAGCAGCAGAAAGGCCATAACTTATAAGATTGCATGCTATTTTGTTTTTTTTTTTGTTATTCAAATGCTGTAGAATCAGAGATTGTTACAACAATTTTAATGCAACAAATATTTTTTTTATTAAACATAAAATATAAAGAAACTAAACAACATACGGAAAGGGGAACAAAAGTTTAATGATGATTTGCAATTACAGCAGCATCATAGAAGAACAAAACCAAATAGAAAAATATAGTAAAAATTCCATGGTTATTATAGTATATGAAAATAAACCCAATTATTTCAATAGAAACACTTGAAAGATTTAATCTTCTTTTGTTTTTGCTTACAAGGTCAATTAATTGATTTTAATTTTCATAGTTTTCCATATGGCTTTAATTAACTTGGAACTAAGTACAAAGCATCTTCGTTACTTTTTGAAATAAAAGATTTTTAGATAAGAGTTTGATACCGATTAATGCTTTTTTTGTCGTCAAAGAATTTCTTTAATTTGTAATAAAATTTATACAATTGAAAATTTTGGGCTTTATTTCATCTTAGATGTGATTATAACTACTTACCTAGTATACCAACAGGAATGCCAGCCAGTTCCTTTTCAATGTGCGCATAAATCTCACGTCCTTTGGAAAAGTCAGCGGCGATCCATTTCGTCTTAACTTTATATCCTGCCTCTGGAATTTGAAAAATCAAAAATATGATTAAAAAAATGTTAGAATTATTTTTGGCTCATAATTTGATTGCGGCATTGCGTTCTTACCGATCTCTTGAGCAACGGCTATAAGTTTCTCCTTGGTGCGCGATATTAGTACCACATTAATGCCCTGCTTGGCCAACTCTTTGGAATATTCTTTACCAATGCCATCGGTAGCACCAGTAACAACTGTGAATATGAAAAAATATTAAAAATTAATTAATAATGCAAATAATTTAATATGCAAATAATTTATAAACAAAGCCAAATGTTTGCAGTTTTCATCAATACAAAAAAATTCAATAGTTATTGCATGTTTTGCAGTTGCTAAATTATTTTGTAAATATAAATGCTAATTAGTGAAATTTTCATAATTTTTGTATCGTAAAGTACATAAAAGGCCAATCCAATTACGGTTACACCTCGGAATTAGAGATACACACCTTCATTTTAGTGATCTATAAGTTGTCTCAAAAGTCTCATAAAATCTCGTGTCTGCGTTGTAAGTTATTCAAGGTCAAGGATCACAAAAATTAGTTTTTCTTTTATTATCTCTCATTCCGAGATTTACCTATTTTTTTGCTAATTTGACTGGCCTAATAAATATACTTATTAGAATTGTACCAGGGTGTTATGATAAGTTTTGTTCTTCAAATAGTAGTAGAATTTTCAAAAAAATTTCGGCATTATCCTTGAGTATGAATTAACACGAAATAATATTTATTTTCGTAAGTACTGAGGATTAAAATTATTTCTCACACGGTAAAAATGTTTATTCATGATAACACCCAATATGATTTTTGTCCGGATGATTCATCTATACCATATCCTACGGAGGGCCTAACAAAAGTTCGCTTAGTAGGTGTCATGTTATCAATTTTTAGTAAATCAAAAAATTGCGTAATATTTGTTATAGTCTTACGATATATCATTTTAATTTTCAGAAAGATCGGTCAAAATGGAGAGAAGAAAACGTAAATTTCGTTAAACAATGTCAGCAGATATTCCAGTGCCAACGCAGCAAGACATTCGGTTTGCTATTCTTTTTGGATTTCGACGTAAGCTCACGCCTGTGAAAATATTTAGTGAATTCCAAATAGCATTTCAAGTTAATGCATCATCCCTTTTCACTATTTCAAAGTGGTTCCGAAGATTCCAGACAGGTAATTTTTTTGTGGGGGACGAACCTAGAGAAAGCTGTCCAATATCTTCGACTGATTATGCAAGTGTAGCGCTGGTGAAGTCTAAAATTGACGAAAAGAAATTTGATAGGGAGAGTCTTCAACAGCAATGAGGAGATAATAAATGCGGTTAATGATGAAATTTTAAAACTGCAAAAAGCCGATTTTGAAGACTCTTTTTCAAGATGGATTTATCGAATTCAAAAATGTATCAAAATAAATGGCGATTACGTTGAAAAAATACAAACAGATGAAGAATAAGTAAAGTTATAAATTTAAAAAAATTGTCATCTCCCAGTGTGCCAGACGGTTTATATCTTCGCTTTTTTACCCGTTACGGATCCGTTACTGATCCGTTTGCGGGAGAAATTCAAAAAAAAAAAACGATTCGCTTTTTTTTTTGGGAATCTCTCCCGCCAACGGATCAGAAACGGATCCGTAACGTGTAAAAAAGCGAAGATATGAACCGTCTGGCACACTGGGCTTGTTTTTTTTTTTTTAACTCTACTAAGCGAACTTTTGTAAGGCCCCTCGTATAGTATGATTCCTTCCCTTTTGCAATTGATTATAACTAGTGAGTTTTTATAAAGGTTTAACGGTTCACTACGCTTTTAGTAATGTTTCTTAAAGGCCTACAAGAACCAAGACTATTATTTCTAGAAGATGTCATTTTATATAAGATGTGTAAATTATTCGAAAAATTTATAAATATTTACTACGTGTATTGTAGTAGTCAGGGTTAAACATTACGAAATTTTTAAATTTTCTGTGTCATGTAACTTTAATGAAGTATTTACGGAAATCTGTACAATGCCGTTTTGCATGACTGATTGCATATCTGCATTAAGACAGTTGCAATGCAATGAAGCACAAAATTAAGAAAAAAATGTTTGACAAATTTTGCCAAATGTCTAAATATGGTAGTAAGTAGCTTGATATTGTTTGTCCCATAACATGAAATTCAGAGTATGTGGTACTGAAATGCAAGATGACTAATTTTTGCATAAGTTAAACCTGTCGAAGCAAATTGATGCATGTTTGTATATCTGATATTGATATTGAAAACTGTCAAACGCGAGAGAGCAAACAAATTTCGCTCTGTTATGGAGAAAATTTAAGAACGAAGTGAATGCATTTCGGACAACAACCTACAAAACTTTAACTTAAACTTTAAGAATAACGAACACACTTATTAAGGGTAGATCAAGGTTCTTAATAGGACTGTGCAATAAGCTCATCGAAACTGTTCGAACTTTCGCCACACACAACGAACCAAGATCGATCAGCTCAGCTTAACTCAGTTCGTTAGTTCGATCGGACAGCGACTGTTGAGCTGATAGTTTGTTTGTTCAGCTCAGAAACGCTTAGATAAACATTTTAAAAACTGTACAAAAACTTTCAGAGTTGCCACCTGTTTTTTTTGTAAATTTTGCTTAAACCTTTCATTTAAAAAAAATTATTAAATTTTAGTCTTAAAACGATCAGAATAACTTTTTAAAAATCCATCATTTATTTTTAGGGTTGCCACCTAATTATTTTCTGAAATTTTTTTAGAATCGTACTTTTTCTTTATTATTCACCAATTTTTTTGAAACATATGGTTTATGCTAAACTTGCAAAAAAAAAAAAAATAAGTAAGGGTGTAACCTTTGGCCTGGCCAAAATTTAAATACCCTACACTGCAGTATTTTGAAAATTTTGCTGATATGGGAATTCACCCAGTTTTTGCTCAGAGCTTGCATTTATAGTTCTTTGTGTCTGAGTGAAATTTGATTGGATTATCTCAAAAAACGATTTCAGTATAGCATTTTGAAGCTTTTGCTTATATGGAAGGTGCCATGCCCTCTTCTTTGAGTTCGTTCTTAGTATTTGAGTGCAATTTAGTTCGATTATCTCAAATAAACGCTTTCAGTATAGCGGTTTAATGCTTTTGCTTATATGGGCGGTGCCGCGCCCTCTTGTCCGAATTCACCCAATTTTTTATCAGTGCTTGCGCTTACAATTCGCAGTATTTTGTGTATTTTGGTTGCATTGTCGTGAAAAATACATTTTGAATATATTTTTTGTATGGGCGGTAGGCGTGTCTGTTGACCGATTGTGCTCATTTTCAGTCCCACTTTGACAACGGAGGCAGTGTACTAAATTTCATTGAATTATCTTGCTTAGTTTTTTTTTCAAAAAAAGAATTTCCACGCACACCCAGCCAACCAGCCAGGCACCCAGCCAAACAGACATGGCTATATCGACTCAGGAGGTTACGTTGATCAAGAATATTTATACTTTTTTTTATCTGCCACGCCTCCTTCTCCGCGTTACAAATGGAAGGACAAAGTGAATATTTATACCCTGGGTGAAAGTTTTTGTATAATTTAACAAAATGTTTCTTAATCCGAAAATTTGAATTTAGCCTCTGAAGAACACTTGTTTTTTGCTATTTTTTGATAAAAAAGAGGCGTTTTTGTAGAATTATCTATGTAACTTGAATTCACGCCATACGCTTTAGATGGATTCAAAGGATAATAGTAGAACATGTCTCCTTTTACAATGTTAAAATCACTTAAGTTGCAAAGTTTCCTTCCCATAGATATCGGAACATCAATAAAAGATCTTCAATTTTATTTTTAAAAGTCATAGCGATGATGCAAAACATTTGCAGAGCATAAAAAGGCATAATATTGAAATGACCATATGGTTTTATTTTTGCACTCAACTGTGTGGTGTTTTGTATTTTATTTTTTTGGATGCGGATTCAAAAACTGCATGGTGAACTTCTTGCAACCGGTTTGCTTGTGATTTTTTTTTTTTGTAAAATGCAAGTATTATGTAATATAATAATTTGCAGTTGTATCCATAAAATGCGGTCTGCCGTTACAAGTTGTTTGGGCTTTCAATGTAGTGTGCAGTTCCGAAATGGATTTTTTGCACTATGGCCAATATTTGCAACGTGTAAAGTTTCGCAAATATTTGCGTTGCATATGTATGTTGTTTTTTGCAAATTTACAATTTGTTAATTTTTTTTTTTTGCCGACAGTTTAATGTTAAAGATTTTAGTTAAATTGACTTTTCAAATATTTGCTATTCATTGTATCACAAAATGACAAACAGTAGCAAATGACTCGTTAATTTACTCATCAATATTTAAAGTTGGTGATACACAGTAATTGATTTCAACAGATTGACAAGGGCTTATGCAAGACTTAAACATGCGATTATTGGAGAATCATCTCTCCAAATTTCATATTTGAGCTCTCAAAGGTTTCCATCGTAATCTGTTGCAATATCTTGAATTATTCCTCGGAAATGCTAAATGCATATTTGACAAAACGTAATATTTTTAGAATTTTTTTAGCACTAAGATTATAAATAATGATTTATGAAGTAGACCGTGAATACTAATCTTCCAAAATATTTTACATGGAAGAAGACAAATTGTCTTTCATATGAATCCAAATCCAAGAAAGTAAATATCTATATAAAAGATTTATTCTTGTAGTGACCTTATTCATAAATGTTGATTAATTTCGCGGGCTCAAGGTCAAATTAAATTAAAACCTTTCTTCAGTGTGTATCTTTAAATGTTTTGATTTTTGTTGTTAAAATTTAGTTTTTTAGTTTAAATAAGGGTGTTCTCTAAAACGTGTAAGACTCATAAACTCGTAATAGTTGTCAAAATCAATACGAGCTTTGACAGTTTCAAATGTTTTAAAGAATACTTCCAAAGATACACAAAAGTTTTAGTTTAATTTGATCTTGAGCTTAAGAAACGTATCAATATTTCAGAAGACCTCAAAAGTTGGCCATGGATCGTTCTTTGTAACTTCGGTACTAAATACAGTGGCTCACAAAAGTATTCGGAATTTGAAAATTTTTTAAAGAATCATAAAATTTTTAAATTACGGATAAATTTTTTTTGAATCACTCTTAATAATTATAACTCGGTTAAAATCTAGTTTAATTTTTTAAAATAAACTTTCCTAAAATGTTACTTAAAAATGTAAAAAAGAGCTTTTAAGCAAAATCCTACTTAAATTCAATACACAAAAGTATTCGGAATTTTAAAAAATATGGCAATATCTTAAAGACGAAATCAAAGAATAATCTAAAAGTATTGGCGACACTCTTAAAATTCAATTTACAGTTAGTTTGCAGTAGCTCAGTTTTGATTTGTCAGTTTTTTTTTTTTAACAAAAGACTGGGTTTTTTAGAAAAAGTAGGATGGGAAGAAAATCAGAAGAAACCACACTTAAATAAAAAAATTTTAAAGCGTGAGGACGGAAAACTCTTTAGGAGATCACAAGCTGTGTCGGATGAAGTATTTAGACTATACACAGCATTATGGAAAGAAAAAAGTTACAAAATTCGCAACGCTCTGGTAGGTTATCGAAACTAGGCATTCGAGACAGGTCGGATATCATACGAAGAACTAAAATTCAACCACGTACTTCAGCAGTGGACATTACTAGAAGCCTCACCAAATATAATGGAGTAAACATCAGTGATGAAACTGATCGCCAGACACTCAGAAATGCTAGTTATAATGGAAGAACTCAACGTTCCGAACCATTTATAAGTAAGACCAACCGCAAAAAGCGCTTATGTATATAATAAAGATGCAACTTATATAATATTTTGTCTTGTCTCTAAAAATAACGCTTGACATAAGCCATTTGTTGCAACTTTATTGTTTTTTTGCATACTCTGAGCTCTTTTTGCGGTTAGCCTTACTTATAAATGGTTTGGAACGTTGAGTTCTTCCATTATAACTAGCATTTCTGAGTGTCTGGCGATCAATTTCATCACTGATGTTTACTCCATTATATTTGGTGAGGCTTCTAGTAATGTCCACTGCTGAAGTACGTGGTTGAATTTTAGTTCTTCGTATGATATCCGACCTGTCTCGAATGCCTAGTTTCGATAACCTACCAGAGCGTTGTGAATTTTGTAACTTTTTTCTTTCTATAATGCTGTGTATAGTCTAAATACTTCATCCGACACAGCTTGTGATCTCCTAAAGGGTTTTCCGTCCTCACGCTTAAACATTTTTTTATTTAAGTGTGGTTTCTTCTGATTTTCTTCCCATCCTACTTTTTCTAAAAAACCCAGTCTTTTGTTAAAAAAAAAAACTGACAAATCAAAACTGAGCTACTGCAAACTAACTGTAAATTGAATTTTAAGAGTGTCGCCAATACTTTTAGATTATTCTTTGATTTCGTCTTTAAGATATTGCCATATTTTTTTAAATTCCGAATACTTTTGTGTATTGAATTTAAGTAGGATTTTGCTTAAAAGCTCTTTTTTACATTTTTAAGTAACATTTTAGGAAAGTTTATTTTAAAAAATAAAACTAGATTTTAACCGAGTTATAATTATTAAGAGTGATTCAAAAAAAATTTATCCGTAATTAAAAAATTTTATGATTCTTTAAAAAATTTTCAAATTCCGAATACTTTTGTGAGCCACTGTATATTACTTTTTGTCATATACAATAGAGGTGTTTTAAGAATGTATGGAGATCCTAAGTAACAACATTTTGATTCTTGACACCCCTCAATTTTGTGAGGTTGGAAAAAAAAATGAGTTTGCAAAAAAAATTTTGGGGGTGGGGTGAGAGTAAAGGTTGGCGCATCGAGGTCAAAGGTGAGAGAAAAAGAGAAAAAACTTACATACAGCAATACAAATGTTTAGGGGTCCCCTCTAGAAGGGTCGAATGTATGACATTATTTTTCCCCCTCCAACATTTTTATCCAGCATACTTACCCCCTATCTCCAACCTCTAAGGGGGCTCCCATTCAAAATTGACATTTTTAGGAAATCGACCCCCACCACTCCCTGGGTGCCCCTAGAAGGGTCAAATATATGACTGGTCCCTAATATTTTTTCCTCCACAACATTTTTTCCCAACATACTTACCCTATATCTCTGACTTTTAGGGGACTCCCATATAAAATAGATATCATAGACATGAAAAATATGGAAAGAAAATCGTCAAATAGGCCCATAACTGCCCAGAAGTCACTCCTTGAGGAGTCAAATATATGACCGACCCCCATTAGCCCCCCTCCAACATTTTTTCTCAGCATACCTACCCCCTATTTCCAATCCTTAAGGGGGCTCCCATACAAAGTTACTGTTTTTACATAACTGCCACTGCCCTAACTGGCCCACGGGTATCCCTAGAAGGGTCAAATGTATGACCGACCCCCATTATTTTTTTGCAACCTATATTTTTCTCCCACATACTTGCCCCCTATTTTCAACCCTAAAAGGGGCTGCCATACAATTTTTTTTATAAATTTTCCTAGAAATAATGGGGGTCAATCATACATTTGAATCTTCTAGGGGTACCCATGGTCCAGTTAGGGCAGTGGGGGCAGTTTTTTTAAAAAAACCGTAACTTTGTATGGGAGCCCCCTTAAGGATTGGAAATAGGGGGTAGGTAAGCTGTGAAACATTAGAGGGGGGGATAATGGGGGTCGATCATATGTTTGACTCCTCTAGGAAAGACTCCTGGGCAATTATGGGCCTATTTGACGATTTCCTTTCAATATTTTTGATGTATATGACGTCAATTTTGTATGGGGGCTCCATTAAGAGTTAGAGATAAAGGGTAAGTATGGTGCAAAAAAATGTTGAGGAGAAAAAAATATTAGGGGCCGATCATACATTTGACCATTCTCGGGGCATCAAGGGAGTGGTGAGGGCCGATTTCCTATAAATCTCAATTTTGTATGGAAGCACCCTTAGGGGTTAGAGGTAAGAGGTAGGCATGTTTGGTAAAAATTTTGGGGGAGAAAAAATAATGTGGGTCGGTCATATATTTGAACCCTCTAGAGGTGGCCCCTCTTGTAGGACTGTAAGTAAATTGTTTCTCCTTTTCCCTCATCTATGACCTCGATGCGCCAACCCTTACCCTCACACCACCCCCAAAATTTTTTTTGCAAACTCATTTTTTTTTCCAACCTCACAAAATTTAGGGGTGTCAAGTATCAAAATCCAAAATTCGTGCACTAAAACACCCCTAATATACAATAAGGTGCAGCAAAATTCAAAAAAAATTAGTGCAACAAAAATTATCATAGATTAAGATCTTAAAACAAAAACTGCATACTTAGTTTTGGTCAAAGCCCCCGAAAAGATGGCCCGCCCGGGGCTTGAATGAAGGTCTGAACGACAAAAATCATTGTTTTTTCGCAGTTTTTTTATTTTATCTCAAAAACCACGAAACTATTGGCAGTAATTCTTCCTAAATCTTTGAAAAGGATTAATTTTCTACATTTTTTGTTTTTTTCTCATTGCTCCTACAGCAAAGTTTGCCCTATGGAAGTCCCGGAAGAAGTTAAAATTTTTTGATTCAAAAAACGGTTTTTTTCCTATAACTCAAGATACAAGAGACACACAAAAACTTTAGAGCTCAATAAATGTAGGAAATCTGCTTTGCTATAGTTTTGCTTTGAAATCTTGATTCCAAAAGTAAACTGTTTTCCGCTAGAGGCCGAAATTTGTTAAAAATAATTGTGTATGATGAAAAAGCGATCTTTTATTGTTTGGTTTTAAAATATACCCAAAAATTTGATTAGAAACTAATGAAAAAACTAAAACCTTCTTAACATGGCCTTTAGAATGGAAATCGGATTGAAATTGCGCGAGATGTGATAATTCTTACATACTTGGTATTTTTTGTAAAGTTCTAATTTTGGGTATTTTTGTTTCACAGTGTGTTTTGCATCCACAACTTAAGATTTTTTTAAGATTAGTACTTTACGTTAAAGGATGATAAACAGCGCAACTTTCAGGACCAAGAATATCAAAATCGGTTTGTAGTTTCCTTGCGAATTTCAGCCTGTGAGTTTGGATTTTTTTCCATTTTTGTCAAATACCGCTTTTTTTGAGTATGACCGACTGTATAACCTAAATACCGCAAAAAATGTGTACTATTATATCCCAAAAACTATAGGAAATATATTTTGCTATATTTTGGTCCTGATAGTCATCTTCCCAAAGCTAACAGTTTGTGCCCTAGAGGCCGATTTTTGTGATAAAAAAAATCAAATTTTTAGAAATTTTTATTTCGAAGCGACTTTTCGATGATTGTGCTTGCAAATTTTCCCAAAATTTTTATAAAAAATTTAAGATAAGTTTAAAAGCTTTCAAACGTAGTCCTTAGAATAAAAATCTGTTGAAATTTACGCGAGATATGAAAGTTTTTATATACTCTGTGATACAAAAAAATATCCAAAAATCATATCTGCACAATAAAAAAATACTCTTATGTCTCTCTCTTATAACTTTTATATCTTGCGTAAATTCCAACCGATTTCTTTTTTAGAGATTACGTTTGAAAGCTTTTAACTTTTTCTTAAGTGCCCTTTTAAAACATTTGGAAAATTTGCAAGCAAAAACATCAAAAGGTCACTTCGAAATAAAAATTTCAAAAAATTCGATTTTTTTTTATCACAAAAATCGGCCTCTAGGGCACAAACTACTAGCTGTGGAAAGATGACCATCAGCACCAAAATAGAGAAAATTATATTTCCTACAGTCCTTGTGATATAATAGTACACATTTTTTACGGTATTTAGGGTATACAGTCGCTCATACACAAAAAAAGCGGTATTTGACAAAAATGGAAAAAAATCCAAACTCTCAGGCTGAAATTTGCAAGGAAACTACAAACCGATTTTGATATTCTTGGTCCTGAAAGTTGCGCTGTTTATCGTCCTTTAACGTAAAGTAATAACCATAAAAAGATCTTAAGTTGTGGATGCAAAACACACTGTGAAACAAAAATACCCAAAATTAGAACTTTACAAAAAATACCAAGTATGTAAGAATTATCACATCTCGCGCAATTTCAATCCGATTTCCATTCTAAAGGCCATGTTTAGAAGCTTTTAGTTTTTTCATTAGTTTCTAATCAAATTTTTGGGTATATTTTAAAACCAAACAATAAAAGATCGCTTTTTCATCATACACAATTATTTTTAACAAATTTCGGCCTCTAGCGGAAAACAGTTTACTTTTGGAATCAAGATTTCAAAGCAAAACTATAGCAAAGCAGATTTCCTACATTTATTGAGCTCTAAAGTTTTTGTGTGTCTCTTGTATCTTGAGTTATAGGAAAAAAACCGTTTTTTGAATCAAAAAATTTTAACTTCTTCCGGGACTTCCATAGGGCAAACTTTACTGTAGGAGCAATGAGAAAAAAACAAAAAATGTAGAAAATTAATCCTTTTCAAAGATTTAGGAAGAATTACTACCAATAGTTTCGTGGTTTTTGAGATAAAATAAAAAAACTGCGAAAAAACAATGATTTTTGTCGTTTAGACCTTCATTCAAGCCCCGGGCGGGCCATCTTTTCGGGGGTTTTGACCAAAACTAAGTATGCAGTCTTTGTAATAAGGCCTGCTCCTAAGATAATCTTTGATGCAGCCTATAATTTTCCCATTATTTCGAAAAAGTGCTGCACCCTAATATACAAGAATATTTACTTTCTCTTTATAGTCTGATTCAATCAAAAATTTAGTCAGAATATGAAAATTGGTTGAGAAACGACCGATGATTTTGGGACTTTTTGATCAATTTTTTATGTCTTCCAATACCAATGATTTTTCGAACAGCAAATTTTGCCATTTTCACATGAACTTTTTTTCTTTCTTTGAATTTAAGTGAATTTTGATGTTACATACCAAATTATAGTTAGTTAAATTAACTTTCAGAAAAATATAATTTCGGTCAACACCCTTTCTGCCATTGGGCTATAGTTCCTTTTGGGCAGACTTATTTTTGATTATAAATAATTCTTATCCAAGGTACTTTTTTACTGTAAATAAAGGTCGGAATTATCCAAAAAGTAAGTTTATTTATAAAAATTATTAAAAATATGAAGAAATGACACTGAAAAAAAAAAAAAAAAAAAAAAATAATGATGACGTTTCATAGCCAAAAGACTAATCTTTCATTTGCAATCCCAAAATCAATACCTTTTAGTACCTGATAGACACAGGTACAAGTCAAAGTTAGTCTTCGATTAATCGAACGATGTTTTTGAAAAAGGGCTGCCCATAAGTCCCGTCACACTAAAATTCGCTAAAATTTTGCCCTTTACCACCGTTTTCATCTATGTGACAGTTGGGTGGAGTAAAAAAATATATCGTCACATAAGGAGGAAGGGGGAATGTCAAAAGGAAAAATTTTTGCGAAAATAAATATTTTATAAAAATTTTTTGATGGCGGATTTGACACCAGGAGGTGCCAATTAGTCTAAAAATATTCTTTATTTCAGAAAATAAAATAATTTTTATAGCGCATCAGAAATTGGGTTCAGGGCGAAGAAAATGGGTGTTGGTCTTAGATTTTATTCCTTTAAGGGTGACTCCTTGGCAGCTACGGGGCTATTTGATGACCGTCCTCTCATTTTCTTGAATTAACCCCGATAAGGTGCCACTTAACATCATCCAATCTACCCCATTTTTTGATTTACATATTATTTGATAAAATCTCACAAAATAAAGGCCTGAAGTCTATTCAAATCGAGCAATCGTGCACTTAATCATATCTACTATGCGTATTCAATATGAAAGCTAAAATGTGCAATACTGCCATTGTTCGATATTTCGAATAATCTCGAAACTATATCACCTATTAAATTTTAGACAACGGATTCAAGCTTTTTGGGTCATATTTACTTTAAAAAGATTACTTTTAATTCTAGATTCCAACTTTTATTTGTGTTAAGCTGCCAAAAAAAAAAAAAGTAATAAATTTGAAGACACACCGCAAAATAACAAAATTTAAATAGTCAGACCAATTAGTCAATTAATCAATCATCTTTTTTGAAACTCCATCAACACTTCATCAGTTGAATGACTTTACATCTAAATTTTGAATTCAATGAATAAAATATTCTGTTTTATTTTAATCATCATCTACGTCTATTTAACATCTCTCAAGGTCGTTTCAATAAACAACAACAATAACAATAACTCTATAAAATAACAAACGTCACAATTGAAATTAAAATTTTTTTCAAATAAAAATCAAGTAATCAAAACAAAAGCAACCAACTCACGCGACTCACAGCTGAGGCTCGAGACCAAAGAAGCCGGTTACTTTGCCGCAGGTGAATGACTTGCGTAGTTGTTTGTTTCTGCTATCTAACTAAACCAGATGCCTTGCGTGCTTTTTTCAGTAAATCAGCTGAACTACTGAGCTGTAAGTTTGGATAGATACCATATAAAACTGATTATTCATGCATTCGGTCAGTCCTTCACCATTCCGTTTACTCATTTATTTAGCTGGTCCCGTTCGTTAATTGGTGCGAAAATTGTTTATTTTCAAGAAATACAAGAATATGGGCACTCGTACTTAAGTGTAACACAATTCATGGCATTAAAATTGTGCAACGCTCTGGCTATAAAAATGCACATCAAAGCGGATTTAATTTTTTATTTCTTTTTCTCCATTGCGTAATATTCCCATATAAATACTCGCTTTGAATTGAGATATGGAGGTCTTTTTTTTTCAACAAACATTTAACGATAAAGGCCACTAATGTATTTTTGCGTAAACGTTACATTTTTATTCAAAATGTATACATACTACTAATAAATAGTACAAATTATACACTTTACACTCCATGCAAATGCTGTCCGCTAACTTTTTGATTAAACAAATATTTTGTCATTATTGTCACACGGTCATTTCCTTTTGAAATATAATTAGCACCATAAAAACATTAGGCATTAGGCCTTAGGTAAAAATTTGAAGGTGCTTGTTATCGTAGTTAAAATTGTCATGAAGAAATAACGAGCACAATAAATAACAAAGTAATCTAAGTAACCAATCTATAATGTTTCAAATTGGTCTAATTGATTTTCATTGTAACCACAAAATACATATGAGCAGTGGCGTAGCTAGGGAGGAGATAGAGGCAATCACCCCGGGCGGTATACTCTAGGAAGCAGCGAAATAGTCTTTTTTGCTAGATTTGCTCATCGATTGGAAACTAATGGAGCTCTTTTGGATTCTTTTTGAATAGAAGTCGAAGATCTTTTCACCCCAAATGGGTGCAACTTCAAACTTTTTTATGGGAACCCCCAATTTTTATTACGGATTCGGATTGTACGTAAAATATGCGACAATTTTGTCTCCAACTTTTTTTCAAATTCGGTTAGATGGCACTGTAAACGACAAAAACCAAATTAAAAATACAAACTCTTGTAACTCAAAATTTGTGTAAATAGATTTTCATCAAAAATAAAAAACACGGTGTCCTATATTTTTGAGAGAGCTTTTCAATGATACCAATCTAAACTCTCCCCTCAACCACCGACGGATGCCAAACTCCAAATTTTCTATGGATTGATAAAGGATCAAGAATAATATCACTGAAAAGCTCTTTAAAAAATTTCGAAACTTTTTGATAAAAATTAACTTACAATCACTGTGGGAAAACCAAAACTGACTGAGCTGAGAAAGACCTGAGTCTCCTCTTTCTCTCCGCTTTCAATTATCTTTTTACTTAATGTTTAAAAAACTTGCAGTTAAAATAAGAAAAGCTGAGCGGAGAATAGTCTAGAATCGGGGAACAACTTCTACGTATGTTAATTTAATTCGAATAAACTTTTATCGAAAAGTTAACTCACAACTAGTAGGTATCTATGGCATGGCCAAAAAATTAAATAACCTACACTGCAGTATTTTAAAAAATGCCTCGGTTCTTTGATCGAATTCACATACATTTTGCTCAGATCTTGCACTGACTATTCCAAGTATCTATGCGAAATTGATTTCATTGCCTCGAAAAACGTTTTCACTACCGGAAATATCTTTTGCTCATATTGGAGGTACCACGCCTTCTTTCCTAATTTCATCTAGTTTTTGCTTAAAGGTTTTACTTACTATTCCTAGTACATTTGTGTATTTTGCTTGGGTTATCTCTGCGTTACACTCGGAAAGACAAAGTGTATATACTCTGGGCGTAGGGTATTAAAATAGTAATTGAATGATTAAAGTATGTACATACCCATTCAAACAATGTCGTGTACGTTTTTGTATAGAAAATAATATATATATGCCAAACAAGCAAATTTAGTGTACGAACAAGTGGTTTTGGGACAGGCAGGAGAATGAGCTTGTAAGAAATTATGTTATTCCTTAGAAAAGTACTAAGAACCATTTTTTTATTTTAACCCTATATATACACGGAAAAAACTAAACTATTTTTTTTTAGTAACTGTGCGCCCGTAAAGAAAACCCGTATTTTTAACTGATTGCAGACAGTAAATTTCTTAAAAAATATAAAAAATATAAAAAAAAATGTGTGTTGATGGTTTCGAACTTAAGACCTTTGTGTTTCTAGTTGACACTCTAACCACTGAGCTACTGCAGCACTTCCATTTCTATAGCTTATTGTTTATTCTAAATTATTTTTCAATAAATTTTTTTACAATCTCAATCAGTAATAATTGGAATGTATTCTAAGCAAATATTGCAGAGCTCACTGGTTTTTTTATTTATTTATTTAAGAAATATTAGCATGTGAGAAAACAATGTTCTTTTAAATGCAACTATCAAACTTAATTTAAAAAAAAGTCAAACGAGCGACAATGTTATCACTTCTCTATTCAATATTTTTCACTGTTTATCTATGTGCATTTTGAAGTCTAAACCGTATATTTTACTAGGTACATTAAGCTAGCAGAGCGAAAATGGCAGAACTGAAAAAAAAATATGGCAGAATTATAGGCTAATTATAGGCTAATTTTGGGCCCAAACGCCGAATTTTAGGCTCTTCATTTAAAAAAAAAAAAAAAATAGCTCTGCCAGCTTAAGTGTAAGCCAGCAGAGCTGTTTCGAGAAAACACATACGGGACGTATATTGAACTAAAGTAAGTAGTCAATAATTATAGGCTAATTGTAGGCTATTTAAATGCCCCATTGCCAAAAGAAAAGCTTTTCATTAAAAAAAAAAAAAATCTGCTAGGTTAAGCTTAAGCTAGCAGAGCGATTTCGAAAAAAAAACATTTTGTACTAAAGAAAGTATTCAATAATTGTAGGCTAATTATAGGCTATTTAAATGGCCCATCGCCAAAATAAAAGCTTATCATTTAAAAAAAAATGGACCAAATCAATTTTCTTGAAATAAGGAACTTCGAATAACAACAAAACTACTACAACAACAACAAATTAACTACTACTACAACAACAGTAATTTTACATAAAAGTAGGCGTAAGTGGGCGGCCTGCGGCCGCTGCTCAGCTAGCTTAAGCTTAACCTAGCAGAATCTTTTTTTTTTTTTTTTAATGAAAAGCTTTTTATTTGGCAATTGGGCATTTAAATAGCCTATAATTAGCCTATAATTATTGACTACTTACTTTAGTTCAATATACGTCCCGTATGTGTTTTCTCGAAACAGCTCTGCTGGCTTACACTTAAGCTGGCAGAGCTATTTTTTTTTTTTTAAAGATGAAGAGCCTAAAATTCGGCGTTTGGGCCCAAAATTAGCCTATAATTAGCCTATAATTCTGCCATATTTTTTTTTCAGTTCTGCCATTTTCGCTCTGCTAGCTTAATGTACCTTATTTTACTTTCGTGCCATTACTTTTTCAAGAGAATTCAGTAAAGTAATCGAATTACTGGAAAAAACCGTAATTTTTCTTGAGATTATTAACACTTTGTGCTATTTGAAAATCAATTTTTCCGGATAATTTTTTTGCGTGTAGAAGCTGTTTTTAAGCATCTGTATTTTATAGTTAAAATATCAAATTTCAACTTTAAACTTGGTTTTGAACCCGGGAAGTTTAATGATGTTTTTTTTTTTTTTTTTTTTTTAAAATTACCTATGACTGTTTAATGAATAGTACGTAGGGCGTTATTGCATTAATCACTTGAGAATTGTTATTCGACAGGCTTTAAAAATTTCTTAAACTTGAGTTATTATTATGCATAAACAATGAAAAATATTTGTTTTGTAAATTACACAGGTTTACAAAAAAAAAAAATGTCATGGCGTTTTGACCAGACTATGTGTTTCCTAGGGACTTTGACGCCTTGAATCCGAATCCTGGGTCCGTTTTTTTCCAGAACGTCTCAGAAAAAAGATTTCAAGGTCATATGGAGGTCAAAATGGGGTTGATGTGACGTTTAGTGATAAATTCGCTAAAATTCTGAAACTTATTTTTAATCATTGAGCTTTTAGGTCTTAAAAAGAATATGTGAGCAAAAGAGTATCTTGAACCTAGTTTCGGAGATATAGCTATCGTAAGATCAGAATATATATCTTTTATGAAAACCGCTATAAGTTGGGAACCCCTGAATGGATTTGGAAAATATTGGTGTCATATGAAAGGTATTTTATTGTTGTTGTTATTTTTGTTGTTGTTTTTGTTGTTGTTGTTGCTGGTGTTGTTGATTTATTTGTTGTAGTAATTGAAAAATTTCACAAAATTTCTAAAAAGCTCATATCTCGAAAACTATGAATCCAATTGAAAATATTTTCGAAACATTTTTATAGATTGTCAAAATACCTTTCATATGACACCAATATTTTCCAAATCTATCCAGGGGTTTCTAACTTATCGCCGTTTTCATAGGAGATATATATCGGATCTTTCGATGGCTATATCTCCGAAACTAGGGCCGAGATACTTTTTTTGATCACATATTCTTTTTAAGGACTAAGAACTCAATGATAAAAAATTAGTTTCAGAATTTTAGCGAATTTATCACTAAACGACACATGACGTCCATATGACCTAGAAAAATTTTTCTCAGACGTTCTGGAAAAAAATGGACCCGGGATTCGGATTCAGGACGTCATAGTTACTAGGAAACACATAGTCCGGTCAAAACGCCATGACATTTTATTTTTTTGTAAACCTGTGTTATTGAAGTAATGATTATTGTTGATATTTTGCAACCTTTCTGTTACTAAATTATAAATATATTGAGCTGTTACTCCACTTACTTTTTGAGCTCTGAACACGAGAGTATGATCAGAAGCTGATGCAAATTGCAGTTACGCAGAAGTACAACAACAAAGCAAGTGATATTTTCTTTTCAAAACATATTGGGTAAATATTTCTTCACCCCATGATGCCGAGTTGGTTAGCTGTCCTTCCGTTTGTAACGCAGAGAAGGAAGGGCGGCAGGTATGGAAATGTGTATATATTTTTGATCAGTGTCATCTCCTGAGTCGATATAGCCATGTCCGTCTGTCTGGCTGGCTGGCTGTCTGTGCGTGGAAATACATTTTTTGAGAAAACTGAGCAAGATAATTCAATGAAATTTGGTAGGGGAGTTGTGTGTACCTTGGTCCGAGTGTACCTCGGTCCAAGTGTCGGTTGCCACTCAACAGTTGCACGTGTACGATAATGTTCTATGAAATTTTCCACTCATACCGGTGACTCATACCGTCAAGCTGTATGCGTGTATAAAAAGTGTTTTTTGTGTGTAAAAATTTGTTTTTGGAATAAACTACGAAACGATTTGTGAGAAGCTTACTTGAAATTTTTCAGTTTTACAACATCACGAAGGTAGTTTAGTTATTGTTTTAAGCTTTTAGTATGTTTTAGATGTATTTTCATTAATATATGTTATAGGTGTTGACAGTTTTTAAAATATGCTGTCTGTGTGTACCTTGGACCTATGCTTATTGACCAGCGAGCCTTTATTGACGGGCAACCAGAAAGCCATAATCGCCTCTCAATATAATATTATTATTATTATTTACGTGTTTAATGTATTTATTTGCAACCACTTTTGTTTAATTAATTGTTTTTTACTAAATGCACTTTTTTGTGTCATAATTTTTGTTTATGATTACTTTTTTTTTTTATTGAAAAAAATGTTACTTTTGATTACATAATAGATGGTTCTTTCATAATTTATTACCTAAATACAATGTATTCTCTTTTATTTTTAATAGTCCAAGGTACACTTGCATGGTTTACCTTGGACCGTTTGAGATTGCAACCGAAAAAGTAATATTTCTACTCAATGGTAAGACATAACTAGTAAGGGTGTAACTTTTGGCCTGGCCAAAAAATAAATACCCTACACTGCAGTATTTTGAAGCTTTTGCTTATAAAGTAGGTGCCACGCTCTCTTGTCCGAGTTCGTCTACACTGAGAAAAGAGTATGTTTCCATCAAAGAATTATATTTGATTGAACATTTTAGAAAATATTGGTTAATAATTAACAAATTTCGGTAAATATTAATATGCCTTTAATTGGACCTTGAAATATTGTCGATTGGGCCAAAACTGATATCTGTTTGATGGAATGTCAAATATTTGCTATAATTAAAAAAAAAACCTTGTCTGGGATTCGAATGCACTCTAAAAAAAAAAAATAATTAAAAAAAAATCTTTCTTGTCTGGGATTTGAACCACTCCCCCAGGTTATAACTCAAACATCTTATACATTGAGCTAACTCTATCTACTTTAATTCTAAACAAAAAGTCATACAAAAAATTCAACAAGTATTGAAAAATTTCAAAAACATACTGACATTATTTTCAAAACATTATTTTCAAAAGTTACAAAAAACAATCAATACTTGTTAAATTTTGTGTTTGACTTTTTGTTTAAAATAAATTCAAAATAACAATCACTACAAACGTAGATAGAGTTAGCTCAATGTATAAGACGTTTGACTCATATCCTGTGGGTCTATGTTCGAATCCCAGACAAGAAAGTTTTTTTTTTTTAAATTAATTATTTTATTTTTTTACTTCACTTTGACTGACTTTTTGATTTGATATAACTTTTTCGTATTTCAATTTGTATATGTAGAACATCTATAGTTATAATATAGTTCTGATTGTTAAGCTGTAAGATTCAGTAATTTACATTCGGTCATTGCGTCCTGAGGTTTAAAGAATTCAATACGCGCGGCATAGTTCCAATTCGCTATACATGGATTCCCTCTTACGATTGCAATGAACCAAGGTTACAAATGTAGCTGGTAAATATATGGTAGCATCTAACAAAGAACAAAAAATGCCCCGGGGGTATGAGTTCAATCCCCACCCAGATATGATTTTTTTGTTTGTTTTTTTTTTGTTTTTTTTTTGCAACTTGGCGAGTGCATTAAAATTTCAGAGAAGAGTTTTATTTTTAATTTATAACAAATATTATATTTTATTATGTCGCCGTGATCCTAGCAAATATTGTCATATTAGTTTGTATTTAATGAACAGATTAATAATAATAAAGGTCTAAATTCAAAACAATAAATGTCTTTATATGCAAACATATATTTGGTAATTATTAACAAATATACGATTGAACCAATAAAATTGCTCAAATATGCCACTCATTAAATGATATCAAATATTCGATTCGCCTATATCAAATATATTATTTGTTAATTATTACCAAATTTTGATGTATATAATCATACTGTTTTCTCAGTGTAGTTTAAGCTTAGAGGGTGCACTTATTGTCCTTAGTATTTGAGTGAAATTTAGTTAGATTATCTCAAAAAACTCTTTCATTATCGCATTTTGAAACTTTTGCTTATATGAGGGGTGCCACGCCCCATTGTCTGAATTCACCCAATTCTTGTTGAGATCTTTCATTTATAATTTTAGTATCTGAGCCAAATTTTGTTCGAATATATCAAAAATGTTTTCAGTATAGCGTTTTGAAGTTTTTGCTTATATGGGAGGTGCCACGCTCTCTTGTCCAAATTCGCCTTGTTTTTTTTTAGAACTTGCGCTTACAATTCGTAGTATTTATGTGTATTTTGGTTGCATTTTCGTGAAAAATACTCCTAAAATTCCATTTTGAATATATTTTTTGTATGGGCGGTAGGCGTGTCCGTTGACCGATTTCGCTCATTTTCAATCCCCCGAGCTAACTTTGACGACGAAGGCTGTGCACCAAATTTCATTGAATTATCTGGCTTAGTTTTCCCAGCCAGCCAGCCAGCCAGCCAGCCAGGCAGACGGACATGGCTATATCGACACGGAAGGACAAAGTGAATATACCCAGGGTGTAGGGTATAAAAATATCATTGTCACGTCATTCGATGCTGCAAGCATTGTAGAAAAATAACTTAATGAAAAAACTAAACAAACTTTTTTGGAAAATCCAGCACATTGAAAAAACTGAAAAGCGGACCAAGGTACACACATCTCCCCTACTCTATTTCCGTCGTCAAAGCTAACTCGAGGGATTGAAAAAGAGCGAAATCGGTCAATGGCCACGCTTACCGCCCATACAAAAAATATATTCAAAATGAAACTTTAGGAGTATTTTAAACGGGAATGCAACCAAAATACAGATAAATGCTAAAAATTGTACGCGCAAACTCTGAACAAAAACTAGGCGAATCCGGACAAGAGGGCGTGGCACCATCTATATAAGCAAAATTTTCGAAATACTGCAGTGTAGGGTATTTAATGTTTGGCCAAGCCAAAGGTTACAGCCTTATTAGCTTTAATTAAATTCTCTTAAACTGTTATGCAACTGTTTTTAATTTTTTCCACATTTCTGGAAACCTCTTGTGTCCTTTTGATTGTTGTGCAGTTTTATTATACATATATTGATGTATTTTCAATATATAGACGGAGACGAAAAATTGGGAAAATTCGGTGTAGTGAAAATTTATATGGGAATCGATAGCTTAGGACATGTTTATTACGAGTCCATCAGTCTGCCGCGCTGAATCGGTTGCCTAAGTGTGACCGGCCTGAAAAGGGTGCAAAAATAAGTTTTTGCCAATATCTCGTTAACGGTTTATTCTATTGAAAAAATTTGAAGCCCATAAAATTTCCTCTAAAAAATTAAAAAATTTTTAATTGTTTGACTTACGGTTCCTGAGTTATAGTATTTTGAAAATCATGTTTCTTACTACTCTTTACACTTGTACTTAGCATAAATCTTTAGTTAGGATATCACCTTAACTATCAGTAGTATGAAAACATTTCTCACATCTTTTGACAGATAATTTTCCTACAAATTTGTCGGTAAACCTTTTTTCTATAAAACTAACCTTTAACGAGATATTGGCAAAGAACTGATTTTGACAGGCCAGCCACACGTAATATACATGTCCTAAGCTATCGATTCCCATATAAATTTCCACTACACCGAGTTTTTCTATTTTTTGTGCTCTGCTCATTGTCTAATACTTGTATTAAAACTTTATTGGAAATGTTTAATTTTATTCAGTCGGTAATTTGAATTTTGCCCAACATGCTATTTTTACTTTGCCTTGCGCTATGAACTTTTTGAATAAAATTATTATGTACCTATGCAAGTATGTACAAACTTAATTTTTTTTTTGTTGTTCTCTTTTCTAAAATAAGTTCTTAATATAATAGAAAAACATAAAAATAAAAAAAGGATTTAACATACATATAATACAGAGTGTATCGCAAAAGGTTACGAATCTTCTGGGAGGTGATAGAAAAGGCCTAGATTAACAAAAACTTGCACCTGGTGTGGGGTTTAAAATGTGTATTATGGGGTTTAAACTGATTTTCTGACTTTTTTTATAAAAAAATGTTCATGGGTCACCCTAGCGTCTTTTAGAAAACTTTTTTATGGGAAAAAAAAAATTTTACAAGTGTACGAGTAGCTTAAAACTACAAAATAAATCGATTTAATAAAAAAGATGGACCAAATCTGTTGAATCGGAAGGTCCAATTTCACCGGCCTATAGCTATAAGTCTCATCTAGGAAAACAACTTTCACAACTTTTCTATAAAAATTTTCTGAGCCACAAAATTGTTCACAAACATGTTTTTGTAGAAATAACTTTTGGCAAGATTGTATTTTCAAAAAACCGATATTCGTGATCTTTAAGGCAGAACAACTTATTATTCGGCAGTCATCTTGATGTTGGTTTATGATCGTTCAACCTGTATGTAAAAAACTTTTAATATACAACTCACCTGCCCACTTGCCGAATCTCTCCGTCAATGACTGTGGCACTTGCGGTTGAAAATATGGCTCCAAAATGGCTTTCAAAATAGATATCACTGATTTAAAATTGTCAAACAAAAATGTGGCAGTGGCCAAAATGCCAACTAAATAAATTGCTGCCGTTACAAGTTGCCAAATGAAAGCCATTTTCAAAAGTGTAAAAATGCTGACTTCCAGTAGTTGCGACTGCATGATTTATTTTTTTAAATTTTATTTACAAAAAGATTAAAACTTTATCAGTTAAATCCAATTGTTGATTGTTGTTATCACTACGGTCACTCTATTAAAATTACAAATTCATACATTGATAAGCATTTGCTTCTTTATTTATTTTCTATACATTAAGTTCCGACGAAACGATTTAATTTTTTTTTTCAACCTCTGCACTTTTATTAAAGTTCGAGAATCGAAATCCGATAATTTTGTATTTTATGATTTTAATGTCACTGCATTTCCACGGCTGTTCCGTTGTTGCACCGACCGCTCGCTTCAATACTCAACGCCGACTGTTTCTGAGCAACGGCGCCATCAAGTCAACAACCCAAAATGCGCCAACGACTTGCAAGTCAACTCAGGGGGAAAAAAAAAACAAATCGGAAACATGAAGCTGGGAAAACGAAACAAAGAGAATGAGCCCGAAAAAGAGTTGCAAGAGCAGTTCGCGATAGTGCGAGTTATATATTGCTGAGGCAAATGACTGATTGTGAGATACGGTTACTTTGTTGTTGTTAATTTTGATGATACAGTTTGTGTAGGCCTACCTGTAGGCTTGATATCAGTTTTAAGTTTCCATAGTTTACATTATTCTTTTCAATAAAACTTTCGATTTCGATCATATGAAAATGATTTGTATGTATCTCTTAAGGCGGAAACTAGTTCTCTTGAATTAATTCGGTACGATTCAATTGGGCTAAGTGCATTCATTATGTTGTGCACTCATGCATGTAGATAATGTAAAAAAGCCAAGTATTTCCTGGTTAAATTTTGAAGGACAATAAATTTTAAAACTGACCTTTATATGTGGCACAAATACACTGTAAGCGATACTTAAATTGTTTCTCGGATAAGGGCCTTTTGTTATTTTTATGACCTTTAAGATATCAATTTACTATCCAAAAATTAAAATATGCACTTAGTAGGCTTTGCACTAAAAATATGCTTTAATTGTTTTTAAATTGTATTAAGAGTGAATGATGCCGTCTTCTGGAACGGCGAAATGGGCTTCATTGATTGCATTGATTGGTGTTCAACAATTTTAGAGGAGCCATTTTGTGTCAATTTTGAAGTTTCAGCACCTGTGCTATTTTTCATTACGCTAATGTTATTGTATTGTATTGGCTGTGATTTATACCCGAAATCGCGAAGAGAGTGAAAGAAGCTCGATTTGGAGTTGCATTCAACCGGGTGCCATGACCCAAAGAATGGCAGAGGCTTAAGATGGTCCTCACATTCAGACCAGGAGGTAAGTTTGTGCGCATCTGCATGACTTATTGAGGGTGGCGCTGTTGTCGTTTACTGGGCCGAGTGTGAAGAACACCGTCATGACAGGTGCTCACGTTAAACACAAGAAACTTCTGTAGTCTCCTGTTTCTTTTAAGAGAGCATAGGGCTAAGATGTAGGGAATGCAGTACCGGAGCAAAAAATGTGATACCGGTATCCGGTATTGAAATATTTCCAAAACCGGGATCCCGGTATACACCGGTATTCTTTGCAACGATAAAAATGGAATAAAAAGAGGGCAAATATGAATAACATGAGTCCGCGGATCATAGATTTATGCCCAATGATCTGGTTTAATACAAAAAAACATGAATTAAAATAATGTTTTACTTTAGTATTAAATAAAAGAACGAAATAAAATAAATATAGTTACTCTTCAATTCAAATAAACTACTATGTATAAACTATTTATTAAAAAAATTACTATTAAGGTCTTAATTATTATCAACATAGGAACGTAGAAACGGAAGATCATCAAAGGCTTTCATCCTCCAGACTTGAACCTATTTTTGTGCAAATTACTCCAATAGAAGAAAAAGCCTTTTCAGATTGCACACTCGTTATACATAAATAAGATTCATGTACCTTTTGCCGATGTTTTCATTTTCAAAATAGCTTAGTTCTTATCCAACTACTCTGGTGTAGCTTCTAGTCGATTTCATTTTTGGCGAGGCTATTATCAAATTTTCAGTGTAAAATATATTACCAACGCATACTACTGATTTTTCCATAAATTGATTAGCATGGAAAAGTTCTAGCATACTAGCAATGCTAAGTATGATTTTTAAGACATTTTTTTATACATTTCAGCTCTTAATATTTATTTCGATTGTGTAGGTTATTATTTCTAATGCACGAGTTTCCAGCTATTCTTTGAACTTAATACCAAGCGGACAATCTAGTCTATAAAGTTCTTGATAGAAGGTTAGCATTCTCATTGCAGATTGTCTCTACTGCTAATTTTATTGGAAGTATAATTGAAGTTATGTGTATTCTGAATCAAAGGAGTCTCATTTTCGGACAGGCGATAATTTGCATTAATATTTGAATCTATAATAGCCTTTTGGATAGCAGTTAGGTGATGGTTAGGGTGCAGTGCCTAGAATTTGTTGTTCCATTTAATTTCAAGTCGTCTACGCTAGTTAAATCATGATCATTCGAGTCATCGTCTAAATTGTTGTTTCACTATCCTTTTATTTTTTGTAAAACGGAATTATATTTTAAATTTTTTATAATACCCAAATACCGGTATGTGGCATAATTTAATACCGGTATTTTGGTATCAAATTTCGGTCCGGGATCCCGGGATACCGGTATCGGCAATAACGGTATTGCATTCCTTACCACGGGTGTTCAAAACATTTTTTAACCCTCAAGTTGCATCACTCGGAAAGTTTTTATATTTGCTTGTTCAGGGTACTTTCCTTATCATATAAAAAAAAAAATTAAGAAAATCCGTCGGGCGCTTTTTTTTTAAATCGAATTTTCCATTTTTGGCAAAGGTGAGTTAAGTCAAAAATAACATGCGAAAACTAAAATCAAAAAAAAAGGAACACGAATAGTCATTTTCAACTAACTTTTGAATTCTGAATTCAGATCCGTTAACAATCGTTCTATCGCCACAGAATTTTGAGATATCCTAACCCAAAAACTACCAAAACATAAGATTTTTCGTGATTTCTTCCCACTTTTGAGGTTATGCAACAAGACAGTGTAATACTTTGTCATAAAACCTGTTATGTTGGTTTAAAGTACATATCTTTGTCTATAAAATTTTTTTAAAATTATATCAATATCCTTTTTTTTTCTAGGAGTTATCCTAACCTAAAAATAAAACAAAAACAAGATTTTTGACTATGTTGAAGGCTACATAGAGAACGCACGAAATTTTTCTGCTCTTTTATACTGACTGAATTACTTACTACAATCCTTCGTCTTCAAAATCAGCCATCGAGTGGTCACATACGAATTTTCCCTTCTTCGTCACAACAATACTTGTTTTGGCATAACGTTTTTGTGTTTCTTGATGTCATATTAAAGAGCTCATAACTTTGTATAGATAAATTGCAGATGACTATTTTAAGGCTAATTTTGAAGACAATAAATGATTATAAGTGATGCAGTTTGCATAAAAGACGTGCATTCTCTATGTAGCCTCAAACGTAGTCAAAAATCTTGTTTTTGTTTCTTTTTAAATTTTAGGTTAGGATAACTCCAAGAAAAAAAAAGATATTGAAATAATTTAAAAAGAGTTTTGTACGCAAAGATATGTGCTTTTGACTAACATAACAGGTTTTATGACAAAGTATATGTATGTATGTTGGTTTACATAACCCCAAAAGTAGGAAAAAATCACGAAAAATCTTATATTTTGGTAATTTTAGGGTTAGGATATCTCAAAATTCTGTAGCGATAGATCAATTTTGTTAACGGATTTGAATTCAGCATCCAAAAGTAAGTTAGAAATGACTATTCGTGTTCCTTTCTATTGATTTGAGTTTCCGCATGTTATATTTGACTTAACTCAACTTTGCCAAAAACGGAAAACTCGATTTAAAAAAAAGCGCCCGACGGATTTTCTTAATTTTTTTTTTTAAGATAAGGAAAGTACCGTGAACAAGAAAATATAAAAACTTTCCGAGTGATGCAACTTGAGGGTTAAAAAATGTTTTGAACACCCGTGTTACTAAGATGTCATTTCAGGATGGATATAGCTTCATGTTTTTAGTCTTGAAAAGATCATTTTTAAGGTCGGCCTTCCTGTTAAAATAAGGTCTTCAATCTTGCTTTGCATAATCCTTCTTATATGAAATTGGCCTATTTAATCTGGTGCCGATATTAAAGATCCCAATTACTTAGGTAATATTAATCCCACCACAGTGACGAGATTTTAAAATATAACGGTTTTGAAAGAGGCTGTACAAAAAATCTCTTAGGTCGTAGTAAAATCCATAGTGTTCAAACATAAATAATAATAAATTATTCCAACGTAAGTTACCTAAAGTTAGAGCGGAGGGTAGTTGGTACTTCATCCAAAATTTCTTGCTTTTAGGCAAACAAAATGTTCTAAGATTTCGGAAAAATCCATATTTTGAAAGATATTAATTTGAGCTTAGAAAAGCTTCTTACCCTTTTTGCCTGATGTCAGATCTACCAAAGATTTGCACTGTTTGTGGCAGTCTCTTTTTGGCCATTTTCTTGTGTTCCTCTAAGTTCGTTGCTATTCAATTCCGCATTTTAATTTATATATGGATATCACTATTTCGATTCTGCATAAACTGGCTAACAATGTTAATTTCAAAAAAAAATATCGTTTTAAATCGGACCTTGAAATAAACTTTTTAAATAGGTTTTTTTTTATAAGTAAAGTCAGAATTAAATTCTAAAATCCTTTAGATAAGTTCTAAAAAATCTTCATGAAATAAAAATAAAAATTAACTCAAAAAAAAAAGAAGCTTAAAATTTTTCTTGACTTATATAACAAAAAGTTTTAAAAAACTTTTAAAAATAAAAGTCAAAAAAAAAAAAATGCTTTTAAAACTGGGCCCTCTAAGTAACTGTTTTCGGCCCATTTTTGTAAAAAAACAAAGAAAATTAAGTTTAAAGTTAAGGCGAGTGAGATAAATTTTGGAAATAGCCAGAGGTGTCTCCGGGTTAGCTATTTTAAAATTGAGTATTTTTGAAGAATGGGTCTAAGCATTTTAGTGGCCAAGGTGATGCTGGTTTTGTTCAAAAATTAATTTTAACGTTTTTTTTTTTTCATAAATTAATGCAGTAAAATTCTGGGTTTATTCAAAGAAAACACTTTTTTGAAAATCTTCTATGTAGGGGAGGGGGGGGCTAGTGTGGACAAATTCAAATTCTCGGGCCCTTTTGAATTTTTTGTTTCTGTTTCATATTTTTCAAGTTGGTATTTGCACTCTGCATCACCATAAAAAAAATTCATTTGTTGACAGTTCAGCTTTCCATGACAACGTGACCGAACGTGTTTTTCGCAGCAAAAATAAATTTTTTTGTTGTTTCGTAATTTCAGTGATACTTTTAAAGTAATTAATCTTCTGCTGTAGTGTTAATAGATAATACAACATAAAATAGTGTTTATTTAAACCATTCACATTATTTTTGAAGAACTTTACCCTAAGATTAAAAAAAACATATTTTTGTTTAAAAAGAAATTTACCGAAATGAAATAGTGGCAAAGCTGCCACAACCACAACAACTGTCGGAAACATCGCGATCAGCAAGTTATATGAAGTTTGATATAAATTTCTCCAGATACAACATGGGATAGCAGTTAATTTTTTATTTGTATTATTATTTGTATTACATCATTATTTTCTTGAATAGACACGTATCTGAACTCTTTCTTAACCCATTAATGCCCAACGAGAACCACAGTAGATACGATGCTGAAATTTTCAGGAGTTAGTCTCCTGGACATAAGCTATGTTTATGAAAAAAAATTTTACCAAATCTTGGTTAGGAACGGCTCAATGACTGGGTGCCGTATGGCACCGCTGGGCATTAATATATTGTACATTTGCTTTTTTTTATGTAACAGGAAAAATTTTCAGTTTTTAGTAAAAAATATCCTGATATGTACTTCAAACAATTAAATTATATATTGTTTATCACTCACAAGTCAAATGAAAGCTATAAACTTAGATAATAGCATAATTAAGGAGAAAAGTAATAGTATGTTCAACTGCAAGGATTAAATCCTTTTGAGTCGAAAGTCTTGTTAGCAAATGCAATAAAGCATTCAAATGACTCTTTAGTTAAAACTTATTCCCTAAAAGTCAAACATAAAAACCCAACATGTAGATTTTATACTATACAAATTATGTTGTGATGAGAGTTATCACCCACTTACATACACAATTTATTGTTGGCTAATGCCCAGCGGTGCCGTACGGCACATGGAGAAACAATAACTTCCGTGCTAGGTAATGCCCAGCGATGCCATACGGCACTCAGAATAAAATTGCTAGCCAGTGCCCAGCGGTGCCGTATAGCACTTTAGTTTTTCAAATTATCACAACTCTTTTAATTTTGCACAGATTTTAATGTTTTTGATTTTAAAATATTAACGAATCTTTCTAGAATAACACTGTGTAAAAAAAATTTCAAAAAGATACACGAAGATAGCAATAAAAGATGATTGTTTACCTGAGGTACTGCGGCATTGCAAAATTTTTCATTTCACGCACAAGACACAATTTAAAAACAACCACTGCAGCGAACGCTTGACAAAAACTAAAAAAAAATTGATTTTGAATTAAAGGGAAAACATTCAAATTGTTAATTATCTGTTCCGCAAAGTCAAATGTTGCTTTGGTTATTTTTAAATTATTTTTAAAGTGAAAAAATTTTTGGGTGCCGTATGGCACCGCTGGGCATTAATGGGTTAACGTTTTTGTATGAATTATCAAGTTTCTTATGGTGTCCACATTAGCCCCCCAGTTAAATCAATGGTTGTCCACACTAGCCCCGTATAAGGGGCTAGTGTAGACAAATGTTAGCTCTTTTTAAAATAATTTAATAGTGCATTTATGAAAATAAAAAATCATAACTATTGATGCAATTATGAAGGTAAAAGGTATAAGTAATCGCTCAAAATTACTTTATTACAAAAATAATATATTTACATATATAATTTTGTAATTATATAAAAATTGTCCGCACTAGCCCCCCCTCCCCTACGATAAAAGTTTGAAAACATATTTTGAAGTAAAAGTTTTTAAAAACTTTTCAGTGAAAGAAGTTTTTAAAAACCTTTATTTGGTTAAAGTTTTTATAAGCTTTTATGCAAAAAACACCTTCAAAAATTTTTATTTGCAAAACTTTTTGATCAAAAGAAGTAACGTTTCAAGGTTTGCTTCAGATACAATAGATAACAAGTGATAAATTAAATATTTCCAATAAATGTTTACTTACTTAGGTAACTAACAGATGCAAAATCTGTCACAAAACCTATTCATCACCCACGACAGAGGAATTTTGGAAATAAAACTCAGGTTAAGCAACAACAGCAATAACAACACCAACAACAACAGCAAACGCTTTACAAATGTCAACAGCAGCTAAAAAAACATGTGGCCAAAATAATATCTTGTGATAACAAATGCCCACGCTTGACATTTACGTTACTCTCTCTACTTGATATATGAAAAAATTCGAAGGGCGACAAATTATTGAAATTTAAAAAAAAGAAATATCTCTATTTATGAAAACACATAATTTTTATGTTAAATATTTAGCACCTAACGCTTGACATATCTTTTAAACAAAATGACTGACGTTAATTTCTACTTCTTCACTTATGAATTCTGCTGCTTTTTATTGATTTATTTGCCGACAGAAAAGCAATGAAATTATTATTATCAGCAGGCAAAAGCACTCTTGTGAAAATAAAAATCTGTTTTGGGATATTTATAAAATAAAAAAAAAGAAATAGCAGAAAAAAGCTGAAAAAAGCTTCAACATCTTAGTCTGTTCAAGAACCAGTTCATCTACGCTTTTCCAAATAAATATTTATAAGCTTTGAAGAGCTTTTCAATTCATTCAACTATAAACTGAAGCTATACACCCTACAGTCATAATTTGTGGCAATGTGTCCATGGCATTTATAATAAAATTTTTTTTTAAATTATTGTTGCTTACGAAGTTTTTTCTAAACTGTGGCGTGTTTATACCCTACACCCAGGGTATATTCACTTTATCCTTCCGTTTGTAACGCAGACAAGGAAACGTGGCAGATATAGAAAAGTATTAATATTCTTGAGCAACGTCATCTCCTGAGTCGATATAGCCATGTCCGTCTGTCTAGCTGGCTGAGTGGCTGGGTGTGCTTGGAAATACATTACTGCCTCCGTCGTCAAAGCTAGTTTGTGGGATTGCAGATGAGCGAAATCGGTCAACGGACACGCCTACCGCCCATGCAAAAAATATATTCAAAATTGAACTTAAGGAGTATTTTCCACGACAATGCAACCGACATACACATAAATGAGCCGTTCAAAATGACAATGGTGCAACTCCAAAACGAGGCAAAAGTAATGTCATACAAATTATGTGCCATAATAATCGGTTATTTGGATGATATAATTTTTTCAACTTAATTTCAACAATTCCATATCATCAAGTAAATTTTTTGTGAAAACAGAAATCAATATTTTTCATCCCTAACAAAGTGTCAGACAATTATTATTATGACATTACTTTTGCCTCGTCTTGGAGTTGCACCATTGTCATTTTGAACGGCTCAAATAATAAGAATTGTAAGCCCAAGCGCTGAAAAAAAACTGGTCGAATTTGAAAAAAAGGGCGTGGCACCTCCCATAAAAGCAAAAGCTTCAAAACGCCATTCTGAAATAGTTTTTTGAGATAATCGAACTAAATTATACTCAGACACTAAGAACTATAAATGCAAGCTTGGAGCAAAAACTGGATGAGCTCGGATAAGAGGGCGTGGCACCTCCCATATAAGCAAAGTTTTAAAAATACCGCAGTGTAGGGTATTTAATGTGTGGCCAGGCCAAAGGTTACACCTTTACTAGTTTTACTTTCCTTAGAAGATCTATGAAAACTATCTTTTAACCCTTTTTGTCCAATAAAAAAAGAAGTGCCAGGGTTTCGATTTTAAAAAACATATAATTTCACCCAGCAGACTTAGGACAGTTGATTTCAGCAATAAAAAAGTCGTCCTATTAAGATATTTTATTTGAACACCGTGTATAGTAAGTAGACTCTCTGTACAAAAATTCAGAAATATTACTTTATTGTTTCTCTTATTTAACGTATAACGTATCAAAGTTTTGTGGGCGGTGCCACACCCTTTGTGAAGTTTGCTGAATACATTTATTTACACACCTTGTATTGATGCTTAACTATAGAAATAATATTTCCCTAGTTTTTGACAAAAACATTAAAACCTTTTACGTTTTCAGTTGCAAGAAAGTAGGCGTGGCATTTGTGGAATATCGCCCATTTTCCGTAATGTTTATGATGTTGATGATTCAAACCCACATACAAAATTTCATCAAAATATGTTGATTCATAGTTTTTTTTTTTAATTTTGCAGGCGGTGCCACGCCTTTTTTCGAATTTTTCCAATATAATGCCATGCCACATATTATGCCTCGCTATTAGAGTTAAAACCTCCTAGATTTTCATCAAAACCTTTGGAGTAATTTTAAGATATATTGAATTGAAATTTTTAGTTGTTGAAAAGTGGGCGTGGCACTCCTTTAATGTCAACTGCTTTTTTTTCATAAAATGGTATTGACAATCGGCACCAGTGCATCAATTTTCTTCAAAATGTATAGCATAGTTAAGGAGATATGACATAATGATTTTTAAAATTTAAAGCAATGCACACCTTAGTGCGAACGTCTACAAGGTCAAAACGTATACTACTATGCAATATTCCCTTAAGTTTAATTTAAATTGATTAAGGCGGTTTCGAGAAAAAGTTTAGTGAGCTATCAATGGGACGTTTCACGTCAAAAAATTTTTAATATGGCAACGTTATAGCACTCCCCGAAAGAGGGCGTTAAACTATTTTTTAAAATTTATTCATTCTGGCCACTTTCCTTTGAAACACAAGAATTGTGAAGATCTTAATAAAACTTACTTAATAGAAATGGACCTAAAAGATTGAAACTATTTTTGATATTGATAACATCTCAATCTAGAGGTCAAACACTTGAAAAGAGACAAAGATAATATAAGACATAATTTTGTATATACATACATAAAAAATTTATAAACATTACATTACATTAAACAATCATAACGTGATTATATTAAGAAATCTATAATAATTTGTTTTAATTACTATTTCACAATTTTTAGGATTTTAATGCCAACAGCCATACGTAAATTCCATGGAAAAAGCTTACAAAACGCCGTCTTAAAAGTAAGAAAATTTAACAAATTTTTTCGAAAGTACTACATAATAAAGTGTTGTCATAAACTCACCTGCACACCATGCCAAAAGTATCCTGTTGTGATATCTACTTTTCCTATGGTGCTCACAGCCCAACGTGCATATGTATCTGCTTGTGGTATGAAGAGTCCTCCTCGCATTATTATATCCGAATATGAGTTGATTTTTGTAACCACAAAATTTGGCGATACCAATTGTACGGTTATGCCCGTTGGACGAGCTTCTTCTTGAAGTGCCAACGTTAAGCTGCGTGTGTAGGCTTTTGATGCTGAATAAATTGCAGCAGTCGGCATTGGCTGTAATTCAGTACCCGATGAGATATTCACAATGATGCCTTTAATACGATCTTGCTGCATACGACGCATAAAGAGACGTGACATTATTGTGACTGCAGCGATATTTGTGTGGATAATATTCCAAAGTTCGATCTCATCCAATGATGACATTGCATCCATGCGGGTGGTATTTGCACCAACATTGTTAACTTTGAATTGTGTGAAAAGTACAATTAATATGATGAATTTGCGCAATTCATATAATATACCTAATATTCCAACTGGTAGATCACCCAATTCCTTTTCAATATGCTGGTAAATTTCCGTGCCTTTGTTAAAATCTGCAACAATCCATTTAGTTCTAACACCAAAATCGCGTTCTTTAAAATTAAGATAAAATTTTCATTATAATTTTATTCATCGATTTGAGTTGCTTGTTACCTATAGCTGTGGCTACATCACGTAATTTGGACTCTGTGCGTGAAATTAATACGATATTTAGACCCTGCCTGGCGAATTCTCTAGCGTATGCCTTGCCAATGCCATCAGTGGCACCGGTTATGGCGGTCCAAGCGCCATACCTTTGCCTTAAACTGAGCGTGGGTTCTTTTCCAAAGAGTCTGCGCAGCGTAGATTGTAATATCAGTACTGGTGATCTGAAATTTTCGTAAAGGTAACAACACAAAGCGTAAAGGCCTACCACGATTAAAAATCCGCAGAACATTTTCCAAGAATCCAATTGAATTGTGCAACCTATGTCAGCAAGTGTTTGAATTATACTGAACGTATTGATTAGGAGGCATACAATTTGTAGTTATAGTGGACATCACATTGTTGCAGGTTGCGCGATAATGTTGTTTTCGTGATAGGAATATTTATAGATATGTTATCAGCTGCTAATTGTCTAAATGCATTTATTGCAATATCTACTGCAGACTGGGGCAGCCAGTTAGGAATGTGTGCCTTCTGATTCATAACTAAATTTGTGCACTTTGAAACTGAAGGTTTTACTTTTATTTTCTTCAAAAAATAAAAACTACAAATTAGATAACGTTATCGGTCGTTTTATAATTCACAAGCCAGCATGATTTACAAAATTGAAAACAGAGTTATACGTTTTATAAAAGACGATAGTGGATGTCGAAATGTCCCAAAAAAAGATTACTTAAAAGCAGACGAGTACATTTTTTTTTTAAGTTTTGCTTTTTTTTTTAGTTTAAGTCCTAAGCTAAAAGTTCTAAAAATTGTTAATATTTTTATACAAAATAAAATTTATGACGTTTTCGTAAGAAAGTCATTGTCAAAAGTTTTTTATTTATATTATTTAGAATCGCCCAATGGTCAAAATTTGACCAGAAATGTGTTAAATAATTTTGGTACTTTTTGGACACTTAGTACTTTTTTGCTATTTGGTACGAAATAGAAAACCTCATTTATCATCCCTGGTACAATGACAAATGCGAAACGTTAGCAAAACGAACAGTGTGTTTTTTGTTTTCCCTTAGTTCTTTATCCTCTTTTCAGCTCTGTGTGACTGCGTATTTAGTTGTTGTTAATATTGAAAAATTTGTATATAATTTTTTGAGCCTTAAGGCAACATATTTAAATAATTTTAACATTGTGCACATCTGTATACAAATACCTATCTAATGGTCTATAATACAGAGTCGTACCTCATTTCTAGCATAGTAAAAAAGGGAAGACAAATTTTCATCTTGAGTTTTAATATTTACATAGATTCCAAAAGCAAAAAAAAAATAACTTCTAACTTTGATGGTTTTTATCAAAAGGTTTAAGAAAAGATAAGTTTTTTCCAATTATTTGACTTTTATTTTAAAGAGTCTAAGAAAAAAATTTTTATAAAAATTTATAAAAACTTTTAAAATAAAACTTTTTTAAATATTATTTCCAAAGTATGTAACTACTTCGGATGAACAATATAACAGATGCTGATGACTTAATTGTAGCAACTTATAAGTCACCGTGACAGCTACCGTGACTAATCAAATCAGAGCATGATAATAACACCTTACTATTCAATGTTTTGAATGAAAATAGTAGTATCTTACCAAGTAGATACTTGCGCTTAAGTGTTTGATTTGTTTAACTCGTCAAAACAGTTACAAAGGACTGTCCCAGAAAAAATTTACACTTTGTTTTTCATCAATAAAAAAACGAATAATAAAATAATAAATATACGACCTTCTCCACTTATTTCTGAAATTTTGTAATATTTTTGGAGTATTTGAACTCATTCAAAGATCTAATTTCTTTTGAGCTCCCGTAGAGGTATAAAATTCGTGTCTTGGTAGATCAAACAAGATATCTTAATGGGACGACGTAGAGTACCCTTTTTTTTGCTGAAATCAATAGTCTTTTTTAATCTCCTGAGTGAAATGACATACTTCTTGAAATCAAAACCTTCCCAGTGTGCCAGACGGTTCAAATCTCCGCTTTTTTATCCGTAACGGATCCGTTACTGATCCGTTGGCGGGAGAGATTCCCAAAAAAAAAGCGAATCGTTTTTTTTTTTGGAATTTCTCCCGCAAACGGATCAGTAACGGATCCGTAACGGGTAAAAAAGCAAAGATATGAACCGTCTGGCACACTGGGTTGACTCTTTTTATTTTTTTTTTTTGGCAAAATGGGTTAATAGATTGTTCATAGGTCTTCTAAGGAACGTAAAAAAGTAAGTAAATGAAACAAAAATTAAAATAGCAATATTTGATGTATATCATTGTGTTTAAGTTTATATTAAATATTTTCATGAATTTAATTGTTCTAGTCTGTAAGGGTTGTTATTATCCAAAGACTCAAACTTTCTACCACTATATCACGTTTCATAGCTAAAAATAATCTAGAATATCTCAAAAACCATACGAGATACAGCAATTTTAAGACTGGGTTTAGAATTAGCATTGACAAGTACATTGAAAATAGCTATTTTAATTTTTTTTATGTACTACTATTTTTTTTACTTTCGTTAGAAGATCTATGAAAACTATCTATTAACCCATTTTGCCATATATACAAAAAGTGCCAAGGTTTCTATTTTAAAAAGCATGCCATTTTTTTAGGAGATTAAAGACTACTGGTTTCACCAAAAAAAGGGTACCTTACGTCGCCAAATTAAGATAGGGCAAGCCCGGAAGGAATGGCACCTTTTCCGTTGAACTGCTATAAAACTAAAATTAGACGGCATTTCTAAAGAAACTAAACAGAAACTTATTCTTTAATTAACATAAACCAAAAAAAAAAAAAAAAAAAAATTACTTCAACTTTATTAAAGATTATTGCAAATATGTTTTTTTTTTTTTTTTCATTTAAAAATAATCCATTAAAGTGCCAAATCACCCGAGACTATGGATGATATGACACCATACCATGGGTGATTTGGCACCCTTCGTGGCTTTTAAGTGTTTGTTGCCAGAATTGGCGCATGTTTTCGTATAAGATGAACATGTTTCAAGTGACCACATACGGCACATTACGCATTGGATCCAATCATCTGGCTTAGTGGCTTGTGCGTAGACTTCTCCAACGCACTTATTAGATTCATCTTGAAATAAGTCATAAGAATAAGTTGAAGTCTTTCTTACAGGCCAAATTTCACTTAACATAGTTTCTGCGGTGTGTCACTTGTATTCAAGGCTTTCACTGAGTTTTACTAAAAGATTAAAGAAAACTCAAATTAATCAGTTTAAAATGAACTGAAGGTCCTACCTGACTAAAATTATGCGATTATGGAGTGACTGTACGTTCAAGCGCTTTATATTTGTACTCTCAAATATCTTATAACATGCAAAGGGAGACAGGCCACCAGAACCATATCAACAGCAGTTATGGATTGCCATTTCTCCCTTTTGGCGTATACCAACTTAAAAATGCCACGAAACGAACAAACATTTTCACTCGCGCTCGTGTTCATCCGAGAACGAAATCACATTTAATTCTGATTGTTTTGATTTATGCACCATAAAGCTGTAACAAATACTCACCGCTCTGCCGCCTTTCGAAATATATGCAAAACAAAAGTCAATCGTTTACATTTCCAAAATTGTTTTAAAAATCTCATACAAGTAGCTGAATTAAACTGTGTCCATATTTAAATGCTATAAAAGCTGCAATTATTGAAATGAAAAGGGGTGCCACCGGAAGGTGCCAAATCTCCCGGGATTACCCTATCTTGTTTGAACATTGTGAAATACTTCATGTCAGTGTTAAACGTGTGAGTAGAAAAACTAAAGTAAAATATATTTACAAGTTGCAATGTATTGCTAACCCAAGATTGTAGTGGCTATCATATACTTTTGCTAGAGAGAGAGAGCGTAAAAAAAAGACTCACTAAAGCAGCATTTTGTAATATACACTACAACAACAGTACATTCACTGAACTGAACTGAATCAAATCAAACAAGACAGATCCATGCAGCTTCTGGTTTTACTTCTTTTATATTCAAGTACTGTCAAGAAATTTGCATGCGACACTGAACTGAAGTCTGAAGTATTTGATGTATTAAAAGCGAGTACAAGACATAGCGTATCTTGAAACGAAATATCTGGAAACTCTAACAAGACGTCTTGTGCGGATTGCATTAAAAATCAACAGATATTTTATTCAGTTCTATCAAATTTCTTTGTTCCAATAAATATTCTCCACATTTTCTAATTTGTTGAGTGTTCACGACCGCAGAAATATGTTAGTAAAAAACTTTTTTTCCATGTTGATTAAATGTTACACATCGATATGTAGCGCTTGACTAAAAATCATTGAGGGTATTCCATAAAATGTGTAAATGCCTCGAAAACATCGTAAATTCGTAATACATACTTACTTGTCAAAATTAATACAAACTTTAACAATTTTACGAGCTTATAAGGTTTTCGAGTCTTTTGCACGTTTTAAGGAATACTTTAATTATTTTTGTTGTATTTATTTTAATTAAGATTTAAGTAAAATTTTAAAAGTACAATGTTTTATTAATTTTTATTACTTATGGGGCTTATATTCATGATTTTTCCTACCATAAACTTACAAATAGCCACTCGCACATCATTTGGAAACAGCCTTAGTACAGCCGTCTAAAATTTTTAAAAAATTATACGAAAACAGTTAGTAAAATTAAAAAGCCACATGTATATAATATTATTTTATGGGAAAACCTCGCAAGACCACACACTTCTACTTTTACGTGATTAAACGGCGAGTTTTATACCAGCAAGTCTGTTATTTTTCTCGCTGAAATTAAACAAATTCTCCATTATTTTAGAGTATTTAAAAAAAATTAGCCTCGAAATAAAAAAATTACATTTAAACCCCTTTGTCCTTTGTGCCACCTTTTAAATGGCGAAATTCGCTGTATATTCCTGGTACTGAAAGCGAACCCGAGCACTAACCAGGTTCACTGTTTAGAACCACGAACTCTAACTTTTTTCTGTTTATTTTGATTAGTCTGAATCATAGTTTTATAGAGTTGCAGTAAAGGAACAAATGCATTCAAATTCACGTTTTTATAAGCCCCAAACTTAAACTTTTTATTTTCATTAACCCGAACCTAACTTTTTTAAGATTTTCAGTCCCTGGTAAATTCGATTTGCTTCTTTTGCTACATGTCTTAAATTGATTTTTTACTCCTTAAAGGCACGATTATTATACATTGAACTTCATGCATATCTGTAGATCTGAGCTTAGCCCCTAAAATTCTTACTTGTTTTCAAAGAGTTTAAGAATATTCAAATTTATAACTTCAAAGTGTACGTTCTTGTAAGATTTCTTCCATACATATAGACATACCTGCACTCCATGCCAAAAATAACCAGGAGTATTATCAGTCTTGCCAATAGTTTTCACCGCCCAATATGCAAGCGTTTCTGCTTTTGGTATAAAAGGGCCTCCCCTCCGTATATATTTAGAATAAGTATGCAATCCAGTTGCAACAAGCCAAGGTGACACCAACTGTACGGTTATACCATATGGACGCGCTCTTCTTGTAGAGCAATTGTTAAGCTACGATTATACGCCTTGGAGGCTGCATAAATTTGTGCATAAGGCATTGGCTGCTCTTCAGTTCCAGAGGACATGTTCACTATAGCTCCTTTTATACCATTTTGTTGCATGCGACGCAAGAAAAAATGCGATAATATTGTAACTGCGGCCACATTGGTATGAATAATATTCCAAAGATCATCTTCTTCGAAAGTTGTAAAGAAATCTAAGCTCGGTGTTAGAGTGCCAACGTTATTAACTGAAAAATAGTAAAATAAGTAATAAGAAATGTTGTTTGCTAATAGCGTACTATACCAACTATTCCTATGGGCAAATCTTTTAATTCCTTTTCAATATGCTGATAGATCGTTCTGCCTTGAAAAAAATCTGCTACAATCCACTTGGTTTCAACGCCAAAATCTTCCTCTTCATTTGAAATGTAAAACATGTTATAAACTATTATTTTTTGCTTACTTCTTATTTGGAATCTTACCTATAGCTCTGCATACATTGCGTAATTTCTCCTCCGTACGTGATATAAGCAAGACATTTAAGCCCTGCTTGGCTAATTCACGTGCATATGCTTTACCTATGCCATCTGTGGCTCCTGTGATTAAGGCCCAATCGCCAAATCTCTGCTTTAAAGTCAGCGTGGGCTCTATGCCAAACAGCTGCTTTAGCTTAGAATATATAATCAATGCTGGTGATCTTAAGTTTTCGTAGAGATACCAACAACATGCGTAGAAACCAACAACAATTAAAAAATAACATAACATAACAAAGAACATACTATATTTTAATTTGGAACTGTCTATGCTGATGGTTCAATATAAACTGTGAACTTGCGATTAAGCGCCAAAAAAATGTTGGTTGATTTGAATATTTAAAGCATCAAGTTTCTGCGTATACTAATAGAATTCTATGAATAAGGTGACCAGATGAAGCCTCGGAGCCTACACAAATATACCGAAATATTGTACAGAGAAATATGAGTACCAAAATTTTAGAGAAAATATTTTCATTATATGAATATAAATGGTGTAACACAAGTCATTCTTTAGTAAATAAAAAAAAATAATAAAACAAAATTTATGAACGGTCTCATTAATTAACGAAATCGAACGAATCAGTCGATAGAAACCGGTTGGGTAAACTTTAGGAATTTGAAAAATTTTAAGAACGACTGTTTCATATTGTCTTTTAACGTAACAATAGCCGTGTTTCTTTTGACGCATATATGTATTGGGTGTTGGAATTAATTTTAAAGGTTTTTTTTGAGCATTTATTTAGAAACAACGGTACAATGTATATTATTCAAAGTATTGTCCATCGTTCGCTACAACATTTTCCCATCTTTCTGGCAGCATATGGATTCCGCGCCGGAAGAACGACTCGTCTTTTGAGGCAATCCACGAATCGACCCATTTTTTGGTATCCTCGTAAGAAGTGAGGCGCTGCTCAGCCAAGCCATGCGTCATCGATCTGAATAGGTGGTAGTCGGAAGGAGCTATGTCTGGGCTATAAGGCGGGTGGGGTAGCACATCCCAATTCAGCGCCTCCAACGTTTCCTTGACGGTTCTTGCAACATATGGCCGTGCGTTGTCATGTTGAAAAACCACTTTGTCGTGTCTTTTGGCATATTCCGGCCGTTTAACCTTTAATGCTCGGCTCAATTGCATCAATTGTTGTTGGTAGCGTTCCCCAGTGATGGTTTCGTTAGGTTTTAGCAGCTCATAGTACACGACACCCTTCTGATCCCACCAAATACACAGCATAAGCTTGGCGCCATGAATATTCGGCTTGGCCGTGTGGTCCCCACGATTTTTTTCGCTTAGGATTATCGTAATGGATCCACTTTTCATCACCAGTGCTTCATCGTTGTGCTTCACCCGCTTTTTTCTTCAAATGGAAGCACAAAAGTAAACCTTCCCGCAAATTGCGTTTTGTTGGAACGAAAGTCAACATGTTCACAGAGAAAAAAATATATGTTGTTTACACTTCAGTGGAATGACACATACTGAAAAATGAAGCTTAAACAATGTGCTTTGAAATGAATATAGTCACAGGTGTGCCCGATGCGATCTATTGATAGTTACGCCATCTCTTAGAAAACCTTTAAAACTAATTCCAACACCCAATATCAAGCAAAACACGCCAAGTGCACCTGTTGAAAATTTTTTTCTCTAATTTCTCTAATAATGAAAATGCGAATAGTGCAGGCAAATTAGGTATTCATTTCTAATTTTGTTGAACATGCACCGATTTTGATCCGACAGGGCTCATTTTGTTTGTAATAAAATTTTAAACAAAACCAACACATCAGTTTTTTCCGGCCTTTCCCCAAAATTTCTTTAGTCCCCCGTGAACCCTCAAAATCGGATAAATTCAATAAAACTGTTCTAAAATGCTTAAAAATGGAAAATTATGCTATTCAGGGAGTTCTCTAGGTTGCTGAATCCAAATATGATGTTGGAAAATTAAAAAACTCAAAATTGCGCCTGGAAAACTGCGTACATACCCATTTTAAGCACCAAAAATGGGAAAAAATCGTTACAAGGGGTTTTAGCCTAGAAGTCTTGTTACATTGAAAGAATTTATACGGTCGGTGTGGGATATTGTTTTCTATACCATAAAAAGTAAAGTTTACCAAAACTTTTTTTGTGTTTTTGATTTGTTTATTATTTAAGCAATAACTATAAAAAGTTAATACAGCTTAAAATTAAAAATATTTGTAACATTTTGCAAACCATTTTTTCTAAACTAATTTGAGGTCGCTGAACACGAAAAACCCAATTATTTTTATTTCCTTGCGGCCGTTCCCAAGTTATTCGTTAATTTATATTTTCGAGGTTATAGCTTCATATACATCAATATATTTCTATGACGCCAAGTTCGATCAATTTTATTTTTCCACGTTGACAAAGAGTGATTAATGGCGCTTCTAACAAGTATACCAATGATTATGCTTCGAACAAAATTGACTGAGTTATAGCAGAAAAAAGTTTGAAATTTCACAAATTTTTTAAATTTTTCACATCAACTTCAAATGAAACATTTGGTTTTTGGCATATAATTTTTTTAAATACTTGTTTGTTAGTAATTTTATTAAATGGCGCATATAATTGCAAACATTTTAAGCCTATCTTGAGCAAAATCGAATGAAATTTCCAAAAGATATTAGGGTTTTAGTGCAATAGGGAAATTTCAATTTCTTTCAAAAATTAATATTTTTGATACAATCCGCAATGTTGTTCTACAGAGAATGATTAGAAGTTACTTAAAACATCTTTAAAGTGTTCAATAAGTGTAGGGTGTCCTATCTGGAGGCTGAAAAATTGGATCTGTTGACTCAGGCCGAACATTTCGAAAATTCTCACATCTTATAGTCTCGGAAATATAAATTAACGAATAACTCGGGAACGGCCGCAAGGAAAAAAAAAAATAAATGCGTTTTTCGTGTTCAGCGACCTCAAATTAGTTTAGAAAAAATGGTTTGCAAAATGTTACAAATATTTTTAATTTTGAGTTGTATAAACTTTTTATAGTTATTGCTTGAATAATAAACAAATCAAAAACACAAAACAAGTTTTGGTAAGCCTTACGTTTTATAGTATAAAAAACAATATCCCACAACGACCGTATAAATTCATTCAATTTAATAAGACTTCTAGGCTAAAACCCCCTGTAACGATTTTTTCCCATTTTTGGTGCTTAAAATGGGTATGTACGCAGCTTTCCGGGCGCCATTTTGAGTTTTTTCATTTTCCAACATCATATTTGGATTCTAGAGAACCCCGTGAATAGCATAACTTTCCATTTTGAAGCATTTTAGAACAGTTTTATTGAATTTATCCGATTTTGAAGGTTCACGGGGGACTAAAGAAATTTTGGGGAAAGGCCGGAAAAAACTAATGTGTTGGTTTTGTTCAAAATTTTATTACGAACAAAATGAGCCCTGTCGGATCAAAATCGGTGCATGTTCAACAAAATTAGAAATGAATAACTAATTTGCCTGCACTAGAATATGTATCATCAAAAATGGTTTTATTGTTTTTCAAAGTATTCTCCAGCATGATTTATATACTTTTTCATGCGCTCAAACCAATTGTGGAAGCACTTTTCCCACTCCGATTGAGACACCTCCAAAACATGGTTTTTGAACGCTACAACAGTATCTTCTGGCGACGAAAATCGTTGACCACGCATTTTTTTCTTGATGTGCGGGAATAAAAAGAAGTCATTGGGTGCCAAGTCAAGGCTGTACGTATTAACAGTAATAATATATTTATGTATCTGCTCAAAGAAAACGGAAATTTTATATAATATTAACCGGGTATCACACAAAAAGCAACAAGCAAATATTGCATCAACTTGCTATAAAAACACAAAATCATGACTAGCTACGCACACTTGCCGAATTGCACAGAGAAATTTTTATGGCAACTGCGTACCATTAGGAGTGAGAATTTTTGTATTACACTGACAAAGCCTCCCATGTTTCGAAACCTCTCCCTTCTACCCTACTTAAAAAAAAAAGTTTCCACCAAATTTTTTAAACTTAAAAATACTTGTGATACCATGTGATTCTTCATAAAAAAGACCTCCGAATATTTTATCGTGCGACTCACTGTTTATGACATGAAAAATAATGCTTCAAATTTTTCAAATTCTTAAGACTACAGCCCTAATTGCTCGAAGTAATCGGATATGATTGAGAGTATGCATTTAAAAATCATGACAGTAACAACAAAACCTAAATACGAGTAAAAAAATAATGATTTGAGGCGAATAAAGTCACCTGTATCAGTAAAATTTTGAATTTGAAATATTTGTTTTTTTGTATAAGGCGCATTTCATTGTGACTCATTGGACATTTTGCTATAGATGATGACAAAACATTGGTCATAACTAAGTTATTTTAAGCCTTAAGACTGTGAAAACAGTCCCAAAAAACAACTAAAGAAATATAAGGAAATTTTAAAAAGTTAATGTTTCGATCTTAAATAGTTGTTTAAATAAGTGTGACTCATAGGACAGGAAACGGAACGCTCTTTTTCATTTATTAACTTTAGTCAGAATTTTAACCAAACTATTGCTATTTTGTGAATTTTTTTATGTTGTAACTGAAGAAATATGCGACTACAATTGAAGACTTTAAAATAAAAGCCAGACTTGCTGCGCGAGAATGAAATCAGTGAAATTTTTTTGCAGTGTACTATCGAATTTTTGATGTTTTGGTGATGTCTATTGTAATAAGCAATAACTGCTCAAGACGATCTTTGGTCACAAATCAAAGCCGCATAAGCCATGTGGTCATAAATCAAATTTGGATCAATTTGCTTTTTGAGCAAAAATCGGCCCAAGCTGGTACTTGTCATTGGCAATAAGGAAGGATATCGTAACGATTAGTTTTGAAGTAAAAGCCATGTCTCATAAGAACTAAAAATTTTATGGTTCATAAGGAAATTTGAACTGTACATTTAACATTATGATATTGGTAAAATGGAGGTAATCGGATTGAATTTAATTATTTTCTCATTTTCCGTTTTGGTATGAATTGAACCATAACGAAATTTTCTTACCAAAATCTGGTCACCTTAGCTACGACGCTATTTTTAATACGCATAAAAAAACAACAATAAACAATAACAAATAAAAACAGTAGGATGGATAAATTTTTTCTTTTTTACAAACTTATATAGTATTATTGAATTATTTTTGCGAGTCATGGGTTGATCGAAATAACTTCAACCTTCAAGTTTCATGATTCTAAAAATTTTGTATTTTTTATTTGCTCGTTCATGGAAGTTCGTTTATCATTTCATTCGAAAACCTCCCGGGCATTTTTTTTTTTGATTGATAAAAATAAAATAAACAACAGCAGCAAATATTTGCGACTAATTTTTGAATGCTGAATTCGAAATTGGCACAGAGTTGCTCTTTCACATCGTAAGCTTTAAAATAAATTTAAATTTATGGAATAAATTAAACCTGATATGGCAGTTGAAAAAACTATAATTTTCATCGTTTGTTTTTTTATCTGAAATATCGCAAATTGAAATTATTTCCTAAGAGTACATACAAGCACAACGAATTAAAAATTTTCAAGACGTAGTACAGTCATTTGGTAGTTTTACCTGGAAAGTTTTGCGGGATTTTTGCAAATGAGTTATTTTGTAGATTTCGATGTGCCGCCATATTGGAAAAATGGCGTCCAAAATCAGTTTTTTACAAATATCTCCTTAACGGTTTCATTTAGAGAAAAATATTTTGGCACAATATTGTAGCTTATAAAATTTTCTATAAAAATTACTGTTTAATTGTTTCCGTACGACTTATAACTCAGGAGATATCCTAATTCAAAATTTGAAAAAATTTAGTAAATTGTGCATGCCGCTTATGAGTAGGCATAGTGATGTGTTGAGTTTAAAATTACGATAACTCTTGAACGGTGAGTCACAAGTTTAAAATAAAAACATTTGTTCATAGGGAATTACTTCCACTACAAGGTACATATTATTTCTTTTTCACATCACCTACAGTTTATGAGATATTTTTTCAACAAACCTAAAATTTAGAAAGAAAACCGTTTTTTCAAAAAATCTCCAAAATGGTCAGGTCTACAAAAAAAATTTTTTTGCATTTTGTAGAACGTTCAATTTCCTATAAGGGTCTTTCCGAACTGTTTTTTCGTCAGACTTACCCTTCATGAGATATCGCGACTTAAAAATCATTCAAAATTGAACATAGTAGGGAGCATAGTACAATGTTCAATTTTGAATGATTTTCAAGACGCGATATCTCATGAAGGGTAAGTCGGACGAAAAAACAGTTCGGAGAGACCCTTATAGGAAATTGAACGTTCTATAAAATGCAAGAAAATTTTTAATTCCAGAACGAATCGTTTTGGAGATTTTTTGAAAAAACGGTTTTTTTTTCTAAATTTTAGGTTTGTTGAAAAAATATCTCATAAACTATAGGTGATGTGAAAAAGAAATAATATGTACCTTGTAGTGGAAGTAATTCCCTATGAACAAATGTTTTTATTTTAAACTTGTGACTCACCGTTCAGGAGTTATCGTAATTTTAAACTCAACACATCACTATGCCTACTCATAAGCGGCATGCACAATTTACTAAATTTTTTCAAATTTTGAATTAGGATATCTCCTGAGTTATAAGTCGTACGGAAACAATTAAATAGTCATTTTTATAGAAAATTTTATAAGCTACAATATTGTGCCACAATATTTTTCTCTAAATGTAACCGTTAAAGAGATATTTGTAAAAAACTGATTTTGGACGCCATTTTTCCAATATGGCGGCGCGAGCGAACACGACTCGAGGTAGCAAAGTTGAAATTTTGAAAGAGCACATCGAAATCTACAAAATAACTCATTTGCAAAAATCCTGCAAAACTTTCCAGGTAACATCATTTTATTCTCCCAAATGATTGTACTAACGCGGGATTTAACTTAATTTTACTTTGTAGAGCCAGTTGTTATTTACTTAGATCTCAGACACTTTAGATCATTATTAGAATATTATCAAATAACTTTTAATTTTTTACCATACAAGAAGGACCCACCCTAATAAACAAGTTATATGTACAACATATTTATTTTATTTCAATAAAATTTCGTTGTTTTACAAAAGGGATATCAAGGGGTAATAAATTAAATTTTGATTTTATACTTAAAACAAGTTTTAAGCCTAATAAATAAATTGTTGTTCAATAGACTTCATTATGTAAGCCGCAATAAACAATGGCACAATGTAGGATTTTTATTGTAGCAAAGTGTACAACACTAATTTTTTGCTTAAATTATTTATGGGAAAATTAAATGAAATTTAACTTTATTATGAAACTACACTATGCTACACGAAAAAAAATCTGTGTTCTTACATAGCATCCAAAATAATATTTTTCGAAATATTAGTTTCATTTTAATCAACTTACAAGGTACTCCGGAACGGTTTTTTTTTTTTGATTATTGGCGGAAACTCCGATTTTATTTTTTTATGCAATACCTTATGGTGTTAAGGAATAAAATTCAATAATTTTTAAAATAGCCTCAAAAAATGAGTGAAATTTTCGAAAAACATAATGAACCAAAACAAAAAAGGTAATTTTCGATGTAATATCGGGACTGAATTCGAATCCAGTCTCAGAATCGATCTATCACGTATAAAAGTTCAAAATCACGATTTTTAAGATTATCTACTAAATGTACTATTCTTTGTCTTCAAAATAAGCTGTGAATTGGTCTTGCATGATTTTTCCTTAAAAAGTCATGACCATTTGAAAATGACACCGTGGCGTAAAAAATCATATGAGAATCCACTAAATATTTTTAACTTTAATGAATCATATAACAGTTGTGGCTACTTTTTGAATTTCCTTATTAATAAAACTTTTTTTTATTTTTACCAATGCAAGTATCAAAATACCCATTATTCGTAAAATTATCCTAGCATACTTATAGGCTTAAGAAAACAGCTTCTGCTTGTGACTGAAATGACATGAGACTTTTGTGAAAAATGTCATGCAAATTTTTGAGTTTTTGTTGTATGTCAGAAATAACAAACCGTCCAGCACTGTCGATACGATTGGCTTGAAATGTCTATGTGTAATGAAAATGTCGCAAAAATTGATTTCGGAGTTTCTTTTGTACTCATTTTAAGGTCAAAAAAATGCAAACCCTGAGATCTTCTCGGAATATCACAAATATCCATATTCCATATAAAAAAATAAAAATACAGCCATTCCATGCATAGCGTAATAAGTTTTGCTACACTCCTTCCGATTTCGCTGAAATTTTATACAATCAGGCATGTTCGTTAATACGCGTGGCTTAAATTACTTTTCATTTAGGAGGATTTTTGATGAAAATGGTGAGTCACACGATAAAAAGTATGAGAATATTTTTTGTGGAGATTTAGAGGTTCTACAAATAATATTGATTTGTATTTATTAAAAAGTAACTGTTTCGGAAATATTCGATAAAATCGAATTTTTAGACTTTTTGCGGTTTTTTAAGAATATTTCCTAAACGGTTACTTTTTCGTTAATGCAAATCAATGTTATTCGTAAAACATATGAAATAATTTTCCTTAAAATGATTCTAATAGTAATTGAAACCACACGGATTATGGGAGAGGCTTGATGGTTTCGTTTCATGCCTGATAGAAATGGCAAAAAAAAATATTTTTTTTGTTGGGGTGCAAAGAGTGGAAAAATCGGTTAATGGTGACAAACTCTTCTCACATATGTAATTGTCAATAACTTTTACATTTCTTAACCGATTTTTATGTTAAGACTATATTTGAAAATATATTGAATGAAGCTATAAGCACAAAGTAAGTTTTTTTGTATATAGCAAAAATTACTAAATTTACTACTATTTTAGTTCTAAATTTCTAAAGACGCTCCGTTACCTACTTTTTGATATTTAAAAATATATTTTTTGGAAAGGAAAAGTCACCTTTCATATGAAAAAGATTAAAAAAGGGTTGTTTCGCAGTTTCGAAGAAATGATTTTTTTAACTTTTCATAACATGAAATAAACTGAAACTTCTCACAAAAATGGTCTGTGGCAGTGATCGGGCTATTAGTACAAAGTAAGTTTTCTGCTACGTGCCAAAAAGCACTATTTTTATAACTTTTTAGTATTTATCTATTTATTGGATTCATATGAAAGATAACTTTGTTTCGTTACAGAGAAAATATTTCAGAAGATCTAAAAGTTAGGTCGAGGACCGTTTTTATTAATCGCAGTAAAAGTAGAACTTTTTACCATATTGCAAATAACTTACTTAGTGGTAATAGCCTGATTTATTTCCTCTCCAAAAAAGGCGGGAAAATGAAAATCGGTAAGGACTATTTTTATAAGTTTTACGAAGAAGTTTCAGTTAATCTCATGTTTTGAAAAGTTCAAAAAATTACAACTTCTAAGCTACGAAACATAGCATTTCTCTTTTTTATATGGAATGTGAATTCTTTTCCTTTCCAAAAAATATATTTTTAAAAGTCAAACGAGTAGGTTACGAAGCTTCTTTAGTAGTAGTGTAAGTAATACCAAAACCATCCACTTTTGATGATAGTTAGAAAACACTTTCGATTTAGCGAAAGACCTCGCATATGACATCATTCGTTATACAGAACAATCACTGCATGCAAATTTAAATATTATGTGGATTTATTAATTTCTTTTCCATAAAGTTTATTCAAAAAATATATGTATTCCCAAAAAAAACCATTCCTTTGAACATCTTAAATTGGGGGTTGTCTTATTGTTAATAGAAATCACTTTTTTTATCACATGTGTGTATGAGTAAGGTAACAAATTTTGGCTTTAAGTGCGTAACAACTTGTCCATATCCAGAAAACCAACATGCATGCGACGACAAGTGCTCGTCCACAAAAGACAAAACGCATCCACATTATAATGGACGACTAGGACTGAGAGCGATTGGCGCAACGACCCCAACGTATATGGGGTGGCAGTGAAACGCACAACAACCGGAATTCATAAATTAGGCGACAAAAATACTTCAATGGGGTGCTGCTTAAGAAAATAAGGAAACGAAAATATGGCGCGGCGCTGTGAATTGAACTTTATGGCATTTGAAAGCTGCTCTATAAGGACAGCACTAAAACAGTCGAGTTAAAAGCTTTGCAAATATTCCGGAAGGTGGGTAGGTGAGTGAGAGTTTTGATGTTCAACCTCTTGCCAACAGCAGGATGAATAGTTTAGTCAGCCAGCCAGCTACAAAAGATAAACGCTAAAAATTCACATTTATGATAAAATTTTCTGTTTTCTAAACGATTTTAAAATTCAGAGGTTTTTTTGTTTGATTTTTTCACTTGTGAAGCATAAAACCCACAATTTTTCAAGTGTCAAATAAATTCATATGCTTAGGATGTGGCTGTGGCTTGGCTTCACTAGAAATTTGGCGTTTCACTTAAGGATGAATGTTCGTTCAACTAATTAAGTCAAATGGCAGCAGCGAATGCAATTTTCGGTGATTATCTGGCATTGAGTGCGGCGCATTGTGGTGGTAAGTTGCACGAGATGCGGGCGACCAAAGAAGCATACTGCTGAGGAAACATTATGTTGAATTGGCGGTAGAATTAAATTTTGCTATGTGGAATTTTTAATGAGAGTTTGTGTGTGTGTAAGAATTGCATTTCTGGGTACAGTCACACCTTCACAACTCAAATTAGTATTGTACCCAAAATAAGTTAGATTTTTGGAGATTTATCAAAAATGGATAGAATTTAAATTCGTCAACGTTTTATATGGATTTTGACCTGCTTTATATATATTAATAGCGATATTTTAGATGTTTTTCGATACTTTTGGTCTTTTGTCTATATTTCGGATTTTTTTATATACGTTTCTACTTTAACTGATATTTTAGATGTTTTTCGATACTTGTGAACTTTACCGATATTTTGAATGTTTTTCAATACTTTTGGATTTTTATCGATATTTTAGGTGTTTTTCGATACAATTGGATTTTTACTGATATTTTGGGGTATTTATTGATTGTTTTGGACTTTTACCGATATTTATGATTCGTCTCGATACTTTTGTTTATATATTAGATGTTTTTCGATACTTATTTTAATGTTTTTCGATACTTTTGGACTTTTGTTAATATTTTGGATGTTTTTCGATTTCTTTGGACTCCAACCGATATTTAAGATGTTTTTCGATACTTTCGGACTTTTGTTAATATTTGGAATGTTTTTCGATACTTTTGGACTCAAGCCGATATTTTAGATGTTTTTCGATACTTTTGTACTTTTGTCTATGTTTCGGATGTTTTTCGATACGTTTGGACTCCAACCGATATTTGAAATGTTTTTCGATACTTTTGGACTCCAACCGATATTTTAGATGTTTTTAATGCTTTTGGAGTTTTATCGATATTTTAGACGTTTTTCGATACTTTTGGACTTTACCAATATTTTGGATGTTTTTCAATATTTTTGGATAAAGTTTATCTCTCTTAAGGTGAATGGCCGAAATTTGGCCACCGGTGATACTAGTGTACATAATTCGTTCTCTTAAATATATTGCTACATATTCGATATCGTTTGTTTTATAGAAAATTCGAATTGTAGAAATTCGAGTTATGGATGTATGCCTGTAAATGAAGCATTAAATTATTTTTGAAAATTTTTAGCAGCTTAACTTATCGCTGCTGATTTGTGGCAAAACCAACTTAACCTGAAACTAATCCATTTTAATTGCTTTTACAGCGCTTTTTGGTGACAAAAGCTTTGGAGTTGGTAATTAATATTACTCATACGCAGTGTTGTGCAAACGTTTAAACTTGAAGAAGATTTATTGTGAGCAAATGAATTGAAGTTTTAATGCATAATATTCAGTAGTTTAAAATAATAGTGGCGACGCAGATACATGTGTCTACAGACCTGTAATATCAAGCACGTCTGATTCCAAACTAGAACCCCGTAAGCTAGTATCCCTAGTCCACATTGAGAAAATTCTTGGGAAACTCAGCAAAGTGTTTGTCTTCTGTATCTACTCTTTTCAAGAAAATTGTTTTTTAAACTTTGCTTTGTTTATGTAATGTTGGTATTTTTTACTAAAACAACATGGAATAGTAATCTCCAACCACCAATGGCATTTGGCACATGCTTGGATGGTAGCTAATAATTTTTTAAAATTGTTGAAAGCATTTTTAAAGAAAAGCTTAAGCCCTGTCAAATAAGAAAAAGTTTTAGTTTCATGAACCGAAATTTGAACACAACGATTATTTTATTGGGAATGTTTGGAAGTTTTTAGTCTTGAGTCAAAGAACCACTTTTTGATAAGATCGCTAGATGGTTGGAAGGCCTGTAGAATGACTTCTACAAAAGCTGTTGCTATGAGTAAGGTAAGTAAGGGGAAGAAAGTGTGGCGCAACTTCATTTTACATATCTGTAGGAGCATGTTTCTACAAATAGGGGGCTACATATTCGACAATCTGTTTGATTTAGTCAACTCAAGGATTCATAGCCACCTCCTATTCATCAAAAAGTCTAAGAGCCCATGCTAGTAGCGGAGTTGTCCGTTAAGATTTTATTTCTAGGGTATCACAAGAGAAAAACTAGTGATGTGCAAACTAAGACCAAAACGCTATGGTTTTGGTCATCTTTCATCTTCGTCTTCGATTTGATACTGATTTTAGTCCTCGGTATTGGTCTTGATATTGACCTTAATCTAAAAAATTGCTGAAATAATTGCTAAGGAGAGATGAGTATGCTTTTTTCGAACCCTTTTTTTCAAAGCATTTGCTTTTTTATGGTGACATATTTCCTTTTCAGAAATAGTTGTATGTTCGGAAGAGGCATAGCATCAATGTTAGCTTATAACGACTAAGAACAAGGCTACTATGATCTTCCAAACTTAAAATATATACAAAGACCAAACTTAAAACTCTATAATTTAATTTTAAATTCAATATCCTTGGAAACACTGAACGCTCTACTTATGTACTATATACAATTAATAATGCATGTACTTATATCAGTAATGGCGTTAGTTCCATAAATTATTTCTTAATAGTTCAACAACTTGTTAAAGCAATAAAATCACATCCTTCCTTTCAAAAGACAATACACAAAAAAAGTACAATAATAATAATAAAGACAAACAAACATACATGTATACAGATTGTACATATGTATGTACATGAATAGATATGTTTTAGTCTTATTTTGCAGTTGAACATCATGCAGTGCCATGGCTAAAAACATATTAGACAAAATAATCAGACAAACGAAAATAAATACAACAGCGAAAGAAATATACTCAACCCAAACGAAGGCACTATGGGCAAAACTGGATTTTAAATTCCATTTAAGAGAATGACTTATTTTCAGAAACTTTCAAGGATGTATGTTAAAAGTTTACTTATTAGGGTTCGTCATTGTTCAGCAGCCTCAATAAAAAGAGAAGTAGCCCTGTAGGATTGGCGGAGACAGTTGTCTAAATATTCCAATCTTTGGTCTAGTTATTTTGTAAATAGACCAAAACGGACTACACCAAAAACTAGCATAAATTCACTTAAATGATCAATTGTAACAAAAATGGTCTAAATGTAATGCAAAGTTGTTCATTTGCATCAAAAATGAAACGAATGTAATGTATAATCCGTCATTAGTACCAAAAGTGGTCCAATTGTGTATCGATTGTGTCAGTGAAATTATAACGTTATTGACTACGTATGTACTGTTTGGAAGTTCGTCGACTGTGAAGAAGAGCAAACGATAGTCTATCGGTCTAATGACTAGCGCTTGGTGGAGAAACCCGGGTTCAAATCCTCAAATTGGTGCATTTCAATATATTTTATTAAATTATTTGCAATTTGTAAATAAAATAAAAAATAAATTGGTCTTTTTCTGGTCCGAATGTAATGCATAAGGAGACAATTGACCTCTTTCTGGTCTCAATGTAATGCATAAGAAGACAATTGGTTACGTCTTATGACAAACAATACAAAACGTTAATAGAATTTAATATGTGATTTGACCAGAATTTGGACAAGTCCGTTTCTCCCATGGAGTAGTTCGAAAATTATTTTCGGAATAGTCTGTGGTCCTGTGAGTTGCTTCATCTTGCATCAAATATTTCTAAAGAATAAGAAATTTAGTTTTTGAGAGGTGTGACATTTTATAAGTGAATATTATTTGTTTCTGTTCCTTTTCCACATGTCTGATTTAAGTGAATGCTTTGGAAGCTTGGACCATTTGATCAGACCCATCTCTCTAGATGTATTTTGGTGCGCTGAATCTGAGGTCAAAATTGCTCATACACCTGCAGAATTTCGAGATATTCTTACTTGAAGTTGCAGGAAGCGGTGTTTTCAAACTTATGGTGCAGTTCCAGCAAAATATGTGGCTCTATTTTTTAATGGCATCGAATAGTCATAATGTCTCCTATCACACTATACCTACAAGTTTTTCCGACTAGACTCTTTTTTTTCCAAATCTTTATATTAATACGCAAGACAAAAACTTGTCCATCTTTTTTACTATGATGGAAATGGAGTACGACTTTAAATTGTAGACCCTTAAAAAGTTATTTGTGTGTAGATGTGCACAAAGTTAAAATTATGTTTATATTTTGACTTTAAGCCAGGTAAAGTTAAACAAAAATTTTTCAGTATTAACAAAAACAAAATACACAGTCACACAGAGCTGAAAAAAGGATGAAGCACGAAGAGAAAAACAAAAATCTGACTTCATGTTTTTTGTTTTATTTATATTTCGCTTGAACTATACCAGGCATGATAAATGAGCTTTTCTATTTCATACCAAATAGCAAAAAAAAGTACTAAGTGTCCAAAAAATACCAAAATTATTAATAAATTTGTGGTAAAATTTTGACCACTGGGCGATTCTAGTTATCATAAATCGGTCTTACAAATTTAATTAAGCCCTTTGTATGGGGGTTGAGATGCATTTAATTCAAAGGATAATATCTTGGAAAGTAAGAGTTAAGTCGGAAATGTTTTAAGGCGTAATTTGATAAGGAAGATTATGACTATTCGATGCTATTGATAAAATAGAACTATTGCTATTCCTGGAATACCAAGCAGAAATATGATAAAGAACAAAATGAAACTTTTGCAAGAAATTTCCACTGATCAAAAAGATTATTGTCAACCACTGTGCAGAAATACTCAACCCACATTCGAAGTAAGAAAAAATTGTCTGAAATCTTTATACGCGCCGTCAAAAAGTCAACAATTTGAATTATGTAGTGCAATTTATATATTTTGAACTTTAGTCTCTGTAGCCTTGTTTTTGACTGTGATATAAAGAAAATCCCTTTTTTTTCATCATATGATAAGTATGGGTTCTTCAAATGATAAGTATGGGTTGGTAAAACCAACAAAATTTCAAAATTTGGCGGCTTTTTGTCGTTTATTGTATTCAAGTCAGGCAGACGATGAAACGCTTTATTTTCTCTCTCTGATTGTTGCTATTATTTTTGTTGTTATTGCTGTTATAATTTTATTTTTATCATTATTGTTATTGCATTTTTAGCAAGCGGCTTATGCTGTTCTAGCGATGGTTTAATTGCATTTAACTAATTTGCGAATTTTATGCACTTTGCCTTGTCGTACTGATGTGCGCGACGTGAAGTACTTATTTTTATACAGAATTGTGTCTCCATAGTAAATACTTAGTATTCGTTTATGTTCCAAATTCTTTAAGACTTCCTTAGTTATTATAATTAAGTTTTAGGCCGCAGGCACTTAATGATATAAGCTTTCACGTAAGTTTCCTTATTTAGAATTGTTACGGCACACATTTTTGGGTCAATTCTTCACAAAATTTTTCCAAGTAGATCTTTCCGCATTCTTGTAAATTGATCCAAATAATAATAAAAAATTGTTGCATAGTTATAATATTTGAGACCAATTGTTTCCATATGTTGTGCAGTACATTTTTCGTAAAAATAAGTTATATTTTTGCAAGTTATAACACGTTGACTTGAATAAATACTAGGCAATCATTTAACATAACTTTATTTTGAGGTTTGTATAATTTAAAATATGTATTTTCATTAGGGTGCCCGATAAACTAGTAACTTTCATTGTATTTTTTTATATTAAATCTGAATCCAATCTCAGAATCGCTCTATCTCATCTGGATTTTATGTATAAATACAAAACTTGAAAAATCTCTTTTTCAAAAAATTTGAAATGGTCATAACTTTGCGAATACACATCGTAGGTAACTATTTGGTAGGTAAAGAAAAATATTAGTACTAAATGAGTCAATCTAAAGATATAACCTCCAAAATTAACAAAAAACGTGTTTTTGAATTATGTGGTTAGCATAGGGCTTTTCCGAGATAGCAAATAATACAGTTACAGTTCAAAGTGATTTCGAAAGTAAAAAAGTACTATTTTAAAGTGCAATACTAGATTTTATTGTCTAAAAAAACTATCTGTCCTCAAAACTTGCGAAAAGAAAAGTATTTTTTCAACATTTTGATAAGGATATCTCAAGATTCAGATATGATAAAGCAATGCTGGGATTGGATTTAGATTCAGCATCAAAAAATTCATTGGAAATGACTACTTTTCTATCTGTTTTCCAAAAATCGTTTTTTTTTTCTTCAGTTTTTCTATTACGTGGTCGGAAAAGGGATATTTTTTCCTCTAACGAAAAAACTTATTAGGGCAAAAAATGTGGATTTAAATGGATCGTTCTGCTCATTATGGAGCTTTCCGCTTTGGTTTGCACTTCATGAAAAAAATTAGCTTCTTCATGACCTAAGTATTAGAATATACTAGACTTTCAGCATTGAGGTTGCTTATTTGACATGAAACAGCCCACATATGAGCCGGCTATTTTGAAAGTAGCCTAAGTCCATTTTCCAAAAAAATTGATTTAGCTCCTGTATTAATTAGAATTTTACGTTATCTTTTCATTCTGAAACAAATTGTAACTAATATAGTAAAATTCATGAAAGATAAAATTGTTAATTTTGAAAGTGGCTTAGGTCACATTTTTTGAGGTTTCAAATGGATATGGAAAATATTATGCAATTATTTAAGTTTTAGTGTTAGTGTACTATTTTTCGGCTCTATTAAATATGGAATTACAACATAGACACATCTGTGTGAATTAAATTAAATAATTTCTTTTAAAATCTTGACATTAATATCTCGGAACTCGCAACCGAAATATTCAGGATTTAGATCGGATTGCTTGATTTCAGCTTTGTTTTTTATCGAAACTAGTTGTTTTGCAAAACTTTACTTGCTTTTTTTTAATATTCTACTTACTTTTAAGTACCAGTATGCGCCATTTCACATTAACGAATGTACCAAACTCTTTTAAACCACGATCCAGACATGTGACGATATATATATATATATATATATATATATATATATATGGGCGTGTCACCGCCTACTTTTCCAATGATTATTGTTTTTCCCAATGCCACTTACGTATGTACCAAATTTTGTTCCTCTGTACTTAATAGTTTCAGAGATAGAAAGAATCATATTGTACAGGGGACGTGACATCGCCAATTTTTTCTGTGATTTTTGTTTGTCCTGGTGCCCTTTACGCTTGTACCAAATTTAGTTTTCTGTGTCTGATAGTTTCAGAGATATGATGAACCAAATTATATAGAGGGCGTGCCACTGCTGATTTTATCTCTTATAAACTTTTTCCTGATTGACGGTGACACCCTCGGTAAATTTTACAAGAATTTTATTGATAGTTTTCTAGTATATTCATATTTAATATGGGAAAGTGGGGAATCGTGGGCCATGGGGAATCGTGAGACACCGCCACCTTTTGGCAGTATGTCGAGATTAATAGTTAAATGCAACTGTAATCGTTTTCTCTTAGTCTCAACTTATTTTTAAATTGGTTGTTGACAAACGTACGCGTTTTATTTGCTTTGTACAATACTCGCCCAAAAAAAGTATCTGCAAAACTTTTTTTGCGTGTTTGATTTCCATCATTCTTGGACGAATTGCTTCGACAAAACACAGGTAAATATGTTTTTTATTACCGTTAGACCTTTGCCTTTCAACATACAAAAGTAATTTTGCATGACACTTCAACAAGTCAATAACACGGCGTTGTTTTGCAAAAGTAGCTTGTGGGGAATCGTGAGCCACTTCGTGGGCCACCCGTGTTTTGACAGTTTTCGTATCAATGCACATTTGTATGTTGTGTTTATGATGTTTTGTGCAAAATGGAGGCTGTGAATCTATAAATAAAACAATAAATACATATTTTGTATCAAATTTTCCTATTTCTTTGTTAATTTTCAGCTATCACGCCACGCTATTCTGATTGATCGTGCATAACCCTTCTTCTTCATTCTGTCGATTAAAATAACTTTACTTGTCATTTTAACTAATTCAATAAAGTTTTGCATCATAATTGTTTGATTTTTACTTAATTACGGCGGTGGCTCACGATTCCCCACCATTTTTGAAAGTCGCAAAAACACTAATTTTTGTCAAACCACGAAAAGCCGGAAAAAACAAAAGAATTGTTAGAAAGTTTAATAGTCAAAAGTTACCTAACTTCATGTAGAATAACATACCATATTACAATTTGCAAAAAATTTTTTTTTTTTTGAAAATATTTAACAAAATAAAAACGTGGCCCACGATTCCCCACCTTCCCCTATATACATAGATTTTTAGATAAATGTTTTTTCAATGAGAATTTTATTTTTTAATAAATAAAAAAGTGAATTTTTAATTTTGAAAGTGGCTTAAGTCCATTCATGACCCGTGAAATCATATTATTTTTAAAAAATTTTTAATTTTGGTAATTGGGTTGGTAAATTTAATATTTTTAGACACCAAAAATCTTTATACGACCATGATGTCAGTTACCAATATTTTTTAATTCATTAAAACGCAAACCCTTCAATATCTCGATTTCAACATAAATGGACTTAGGCCACTTTCAAAATAAACGGCTCATATATTTGGCCACATTTAAATGAAAAAAAAAAAATCTTGCCTTGAAACAAAGTTACATAATCAAACTGCTTTTTTTAAGCGACATCTGAAATGATGGCACAATTTTTATGAAGCGTGAATATTACCAAGGATGCCACTTATCGCTTTTGGCGCACGATTTTGATGGGATGCCATTAAAAAAACCGATTTGTAGGATTAAGCAAATTATGCCAAAAAAAGTCGTATTATGAATCTCATTAAGACCAAAAAAAAAAAAAAAAAAAAAAAAAACTAATTAGCAACTGAATTTAATGTTAAATGCAAAGTAAAACGTTTTTTTTTTTTCTTTTTTTTTGTATAAAATATGCAAAAAAAAATTCAAACTTTTATCTATAACCAAGCACAGCTTAAATGTTGTGACATTGTCAAACTCTTGTTAGTTAATTCGTACATTCAGTCTAAGCAAAAACAGAGAAAAAAAAGACTTGGAAAAATATCGAAAACTTTGGCAATAAAATCGCAATCACTGCGTGAATTTATTTACAACCGCAATTGTCTGGCGTTTTAGGTCATAACATTTAGAGCCACCTGTTAACCGAAATACCCACAGGCTGTGGTCATAAAAAATGACTAAGTGCACCTGCAAACATAAAAACAAGGACACCACTCCAACAAAAGGATAACTAACGTTCAAACAAGACAACAATGCAACTAAAAATGACAACAACAAAAACTGCGCCATTAAAAAACGTAAAATAACTCGTTTTTTCTCAATTGTTTTGGCATCAAAAGCTCACAAGTCACAATCCAACTCATAGATAGTCGTATTTGTATGTGTGTGTGTTTTGATTTTGTTTTTTTTTGGACCAAAGTATGATGTATCGTATGTAATTGTGCAACTACCCTGTCATCCTTTATTGTGTTTTTATACCCTACTCCCTATCAAAGGATATGTTCATTTTTTCGTTTTGTTTGTAATGTAGAGGTATTGAATATTATAAATGACAGATTCTGAGAGAAAACAAACCAGGTTTTAGGTTGACTATCACCGATCGCTCTGAAATTTTTTTGATATGGTACTTAACTTGATTTGACTGGACACGAATTTTGTCATTTTGCCCGAAACCGGTTTACTTGACCTGTTCGCTACATAACAAATATTGTGGGATTTTGTATTTTCGAGTTTTCGCGGAAAATTTTTGGAATTTCTGAAAAATATAAAAAAAAATTCAAATCGAGATAAAAGTTATTTCTATTTTTTTTCGAATTCAACCCCATTGGCCTATGTTTTAGTATCGTATCTCTAGGGCTTACTTCGAAAACTTCTGCTACGTAGATCAATTTTGTCGAAGGTAGGAATAAGATATTATATTTTCATACAATTACGAAGCTGAAGCTGAATATACTTTTCAGATATGACTCTATAACATAGGCTAACGAGACCGAACATTCTACAATCGATTTCGACTCAGTTATTGAATAAAAATTTTTTTGGATGCAGAAAGCAAATTGTGTCTCCAAATTGATTTTCATTTACTATTTCCGTTTTGGTAGTAAGGCACTGTACACTATTAAAAAAAGAATCCGTCTTGAAATTCAGTTTATCTCTATTCCGAATTTCATAGAAATCAGTTAATTGACATATGGCTGGACACCTCTCATGTATACATTTTTCTTTAGTTTTCTTCCTCAGAGATTTTTCAAAACTTTGGTTCAAAGCATCTTACTGCAAAAATGGGCACTCTGCAACAGCGCGAAAAATTATGACGACGCCAATGCAGAATTGCATACCAAAAGTATCGAAAAATATTGAAATAAATCGGTTCAAGTCCAAAAGTAACAAAAAACATCTAGAATATCGGCACAAGTCCAAAGGTATAGAAAAACATCCAAAATATCGGTTACAGTCCAAAAGTATCAACGGTAAAAGTCCAAAAATATCGAGAAAAATATAAAATATCGATAAAATTTCAAAAGTATCGAAAAATATCCAAAACATCCAAAATATTGGGAAACGTCCAAAACTATAGAATTCCAATATATTGGTAAAAGTCCAATAAAACAAACATCCAAAATATCGGTAAAGATTCAAAATTATTAAAAAACATCTACCGCACGAACTTCTTCACTTATTTCTGAAATATTTTGTATATATTTTTTTTTTGCACCATTTTTACTCCTTCGAAAATCCAATTTCATTAGAGTCCAATGCCTCTCAAAAGTTCATTTTCGGTCTTGTATCACTCTATGATGGCCTTAGATTAGTGAGAGGTGGCTAAATGAGGCCTGAATATTACAGTTCCTTCGTGTTCACGAATAAATGGCAAAATAAATTTTTCAAGACATTCGTCAAAAATAAATTTACAAAAAAAAAATTGCTTTTCAGACCGCAGGTGCATATGGCCTCCCAAATCACGGCTCCCTGAAATAGCGCCATGGGAATGAACGCCAGATAATTTTTTGCAAATAACGCCAGAAAAATCTGCATACAAAATTCTGGCGTTATTTCCATTTTGTTTTGGAAATAAAACCAAAAATTAACTAGGAAATAACGCCAAAAAAGTTTTTGGCCTTCCTTCCAAAACCGATTGGAAATAACACCAGAATTTTGTATGCAAATTTTTTTGGCGTTATTTCCAAAAAATTGTCTGTCATTATTTCCTATGGCGTTATTTCCTTTTTCTTAACTACATTATTTTTGGAAATAACGCCATAATTTTTGGAAATAACGCCAGAAAAGTTTTTGGCTTTATTTCCAAAACAAAATGGAAATAGCGCCAGAATTTTGTATGAAGATTTTTCTGGCGTTATTTCCAAAAAATTTTCTGGCGTTATTTCCTATGGCGTTATTTTAGGGAGCCGAAATAACGCCATAGAAAATAACGCCAGAAAAATTGTCATACAAAATTCTGGCTTTATTTCCATTTTGTTTTGGAAATAAAGCCAAAAACCTTCTGCGTTATTTCCTATTTAATTTTTGGTTTTATTTCCAAAAAAAAAAATGGAAATAATGCCAGAATTTTGTATGCAGATTTTTCTGGCGTTATTTCCAAAAAAATTTCTGGCGTTATTTCCTATGGCGTTATTTCCTTTGGCATTATTTCCAAAAATTCTGGCGTTGTTTCCTAATCAGTTTTTGGCTTTATTTCCAAAAATTAATACCAGAAAATTTCTGGCGTTATTTCCAAAAAATGTCTGGCGTTATTTCCTATGGCGTTATTTCCGGGAGCACCAAATCACATAATGCTTGGGAAATTTTTTGAATTTCGTTTCTCAAATTTTGCGCTTCATCTGCCCTTCTTCCGTAAAGGGATGAAATTCGTGTCGCCGTAGCTGTTTGAAATCTGCCTTAACGTGTATGTTCATCATTGATTAGGTAACTGACAAAATTTAGTCAGGAAACCTTCATATAACTTTCGGTTTCGCTTTTAAGCCACCAGCTGCTTTTCATCGGAAATATCTGCTACTTTCTGAGCTCTGTAGGTCTTCAGCATACTTTTCTTCCTTGGTCCTTGTATAGTGGATTTCAAGGTACCTGCCATGTCGTGTCGGAATGCTGCTTAAATAGTTGCTTCACCTTTTTCACTAACTGTGAGTCGAAGTCAGATTTTCTACTTGAGGTATTTTTTGTACTATAAGTAGACCCTTTCTGTAACTCACAATTTTTGCTGGCATAGTCCTTATATGTATTTTTAGGAAATACAAAAAAATAATTTTTAGAAAATAAAATCCTTGCCCAAAATTCATGTATGCACCAATAAATAGTTATTCGAAACTTTGTGTATAAGGTGTAGGGTACTTAATTTTGGCCAGGCCAAGGATAACACTCTTATTAGTTTTTTGTTTTATTCTATCTACTGGCAGCAATTTGTTTATGTTGTTGTTTACATTTCTCTCATTTATTTTTATTGTCATTTATGGATGTATTCGTATATAGATATGTCTGTGGGAGTTTTAGTCTTGGTATCGCAAGAATACAGTTGTTATTCTGACATTATTTAGCGGTGGATTCAATTTCTATTTATGATTAATTTTTGTTTTGTTGTAAATTGCATTTTTGTCTCTTATTTAGTCAGTCAATGTTGTGTAGAATTTGTTTTGGCGGTGGCTACAGATTAAAAATCTTAAGTTGATACTCAATTCCAGCAAATGTGCCATTAAAACATGTTTTCAGCATTATAACGATATGATTAGTAAAAAATTCAAGTTTCGACATGTGTTTAGTACCTAAATATACCACAAAAAAAGAAAAAAAGTCATAAGAAATTCATATTCAAAATGTCATCTTTATAATACTGTATATTTATATGAAAGTTCTTCGCATGAGTATATCCATTGCAGAAATAGCCACCAGCGCATTTTACAAAACTCTTTAACAATTCGTCTTGGACTAAAAATAATCTTTTCAGTGATCGTCTACACCTGTTGTTGAAGTGTCGTTGACATATGTTGCACATGTTGTTGTTGTTGTCGCTGTTGCTATTGTAAGACATTTGAATAAAATATTACTTCATATTTAATATACATATTAACGTATGTATGTGTGTTTGTAAGTTTGAAGAAATTTCAAGCATTGTCAGATGTTTTTACAAGGGGGGGGGGGGGGGCGGTGTATTTAGCCACACTTGTTAGAACGATTAAATGCTTTAAACAGGATCTACGTGCAAGAAAAGAAATTGTGTCAAGTCGCGGTAGAGCTGCATACATATAATGAACAATAAGCGGTATGTTGGAACATTATTTTTTCAAAAAAGAAACTGAACATTTTTGTAAAATTGCAACTGTGAATGGCGCACAGTGGTTGTTTTATCAAAAAGTCGTTCAAAAATAAAATGTTCGTTGTCTGAATGTTACAAAACATTTTTATACCCTACACTCAGAGTATATTGGCTATGTCCTTCCGTTTGTAACGCATAGGAGGTGTGGCAGGTATGGAAAAGTATATATATTCTTGGTCGGCATCAAATCCTGAGTAGATATAGTGATGTCTGTCTATCTGCCTGTCTGTCCGTTGAAATCATTTTTTTAATCTTTTGTTAGCAAGATGATACAATGAAAATTGGTACACATTGTACCGAAGCAGTTTCAGTCGTCAAAGTTATGGGATTGAAAATGAGCAAAGTTGATCAACGGACACGCCTACTGCCCATACAAAAAATATATTCAAAACGCATCTTTGAGAGTATTTTTCACGACCATGCAACTAAAATACAAATGTATACTACGGATAGTAAGTGCAAACTCTGGGCAAAAACTGGTTTAATTCGAAAAAGAGGGCGTGGTACCTCCCATATAAGCAAACATTTTTTTTTTATTTTTTCAAAAAATTTATCAAATTGAGTTTTCAGCTGTTTGATAGCAAAATGCTATGTTTACTTAAAACCAAGGAATCTACGAAAATATTGCATAAGACGTAAAATGCTAAGAATCCTTCAAAAAAATTTTTGGAATTTGGACAATTCTAAGTATTTTTTGTTTTATACACTTTTTTATGTAATTTCCCTTGATTTTGAGTAAAAAATCATCTTTCCGATCTCGTTATTGAAAAACGTAAAAAAAGCGATTTTTGGAATCGAATATTATCTATACCACAAAAAATTTTAAACGCCACAATTTTTGTAAGAACATATTCTAAAGCACTCTTTGGATAAGTAAATACATATAAGAATCGGGTTTTTTTCGACCAAGGACACTTCATAGAATTGAAGCCCACAAAAATCATAAAGTTCATATCTACAAAGTTTCCTCAACTAGTTGAAATTGAAGAAGTTATAGCGAATCTAAAACTTCAGTACAAAATATGAAAAACAAGATGTTTCAAGAACAAAAACTGCTCCCTAAGACTATGCAAGATACTTTTTTTATTTACTTGCATACTGTTTGAAATAGCAAATGTTAAAAAAAATATTGCATAGTCTTAGGGGGCGATATTCGTTTTTGAAACATTCTGTTTTTCATATTTTGTACTGCGGTCTTAGATTTGCTATACCTTCTTCAATTTAAACAATTTGAGTAAACTTTGCATAGATGAATTTTATGATTTTTTGTGGGCTTCAGTTTTATGAAGTGTCCTTTGCACCTTAGGGTGGTAGAAACTGAGATAATGAGTACAACTAGTCGAAAAAAACATTTGAGATAAATGACTTTGTAAATGAAATATAGCTCATATCAAGACATTTACAACAATATACCATACTTGTTGATCGGACGTCATACTTGTTGATCGGACGTCAAATGGCGATATAAGAAAAAAACAAAACTCCATCGAATTTAGAGGCCGAAAAAACATGTTTTTTCCTTAAAAATCTTTCAATATTAGCTTTCAAACTTGAAGCGATCATTTAAACTTTTATTTGTGATTCTATCTAGTGTCCATTTCGTAATGAAAAAAAAAAGTTATGACCAAAAAACATGTTTTTTTAGCCAAAATAGGCCTTCAGTAGAATCAAAAGTGCTCCATTGCTTTTTCGCAGAATTAAAAAAAAGAATGATGCAGATATCGTTATAAAGAATTTAACTTTCGAGTCAGTTTCGGGATAAATCGAAATTTCGACCGGGTTTAATGCACATTTTACTTTTATTTTAAAAAATTTCTTTAAATATGCCATAAAACAGATTTTAATACTTTTTAGCAAGGATCCTGGATTGATAGAAAAAATCAAGTTTCAAATTCATAATTAGAAGATTTTTATAGTTGGATAAACGGCTATAAAAATGGAAGAAATGTGCGAAGTGTGGGAAATAAAAAAGAGGGCCCCCGCAGACCCTGGCAACTGGCAAGTTAACTTCTATATAAAATTTATATAAAAATTGTATAAAAGATTTTTGTATTTTTGTACTATTAAATTTAAACCAAAATAGTGTAAATTTTATTTATACTTTATTTGTATAAATTTTATACGAACAAGTACAATATAAACGGTTTGTATACCAAGTTGTACCACAGATTTTATAGCAAATTTGATGTGGATTTGTATACATTCCAATTTGGTTTGAATTTAACACCCAAACTATTTGCTGTTTATGGAAGTAGAAAGTTATAATTTTTGCAATGAGAAAACTCAATAGGCACCACTGTGCGGCGGCGTTAAATTGCTGGTCTCGCAACAACTAACGTTTGATGAATTCTTAAACGGAGGACTTTCACAAGTCCAAGTCTCTTTCTGTGTTGATTTGATTTGATTGCCCTGATTTAATTGTACATTGCATGAATTACAACAACAACAACAACAACAACAACAATATGGGTTTAGTATTGTTTTTGCTTGCGGTTTTTGCAACGCATTCAAATTGTTGCATTTTCTATTGTTTTCGCCATAAAATCGCATTCTGCATGCGAAATTTTTTTGTTCAAACTCTGCAAGTGAAGCAATTGAAGTCACATCTACGAGCAATGACCAAAGGCGGCGCGCGACCATGTTAAAATTTCATTACTTAGGCATCGTCGTACAGTGTGTCGCATATAACTTACTATGTTTGACTCTAAATTAAATTGCCTTACACAGGAGTTAGCACGTGATAACATGGGATTTGTTTTAGACGAAAGTTTTCAGTGTTTAATTAAGCACTTTCTGAGAAACGTATGGGAAAGCAACAACTAAAGTGCTTAACTTAACAAAGATAGATTTGCGTGTTTAATTATTAAGCACAAAGTAGACTGTTGATGTTGCCATACTACACTGAATATTTGCTGTGTTTAATAAGATTTTAACATAGTGGCAGCACATTTTTACCGATTGCCTTGGCAAGCGGAGGGATGTGGTGTGAAAACGAAAAGCAGAATAAAGTAAAACAAAATAAGAAGAAGGAGAAAGCACATGAATTCGTTTTATCAGAACAGTGATAACTACGTGTTAACACGATGTCGTCTAAAGCACATTGTTATTCTCATAACCCTACGATTAGTAGTTACCATAGGGGCGCCAAGTCATATTTTGTGGTTTGACAGACCACATATCTATTTTTCAAGTGTTTTTATCGTTTCCAATGTTTGTAATGCTTACAATATGCCACTATATGTCGAAAAGTTTACAGACAAAAAATTATGACACAAAAATGGTCTAATGGTGTTGCTGTGGCTTTAGTCTGGAATTCGGAGATATTCTTATTCAAAGTTCAAAAAACTATGCCTTAACCCGGCACCAATGAAGTGAGATCAAATTTACTCATTATTTTTTAAGATAAAAAATCGCTTGCTATATTTATTAACTTCTGGGTAGCTGGAACTGACATCGGTTTCTCCAATCTTTGAAAAAACATAAACTTTAGAAGGAAATATAATACAATATCTTAAACTTAAGTATAACGTAATAAGTACATATAATTTGAATAAGTAGAAGTACTTTATGATTTTTAAAATCCATCGATCCCATTCCCATTGAATAGATCTCAAAAAATAAATAAAGAACACTAGACGCTTTCAAACAATATTTGAAAAGCATCTTGAGGAGTTTTATTTAAATTCAATTCAATTTCATTCATTGTACGCCATTCATTATCCTTTATTTGAATTTTACTATAAAAGTAAACTGTAGAAAAAAAACAAACATTTGAACTTCAAGTTAAAACTACATACAAGTGGATATGGATGGCAGTAAAAAAAATATAATGTCACATTAAAGATGCAACATACGAAACACAGCAATTGAACTGACGCCAAAGGTCCTTTAGCAATGCCCACACGTCAGCATGATAGCATTTTGTTTTTATATTACAGTGTCCTTTAGAAGCTTGGTGTTGCCACATTGACATTAGCATTCGGCAAATGTTTACTTCGGATTTAAAATATTTTACAATCAACTACTGAAAATTCAAAGTTAAGATCTGAACGCAAAAACTAAAAAGTTTCTAAAGAATTTAATTTGGTTACCGAAAATTATTTTAAGTAAGCGAATAATATGGCATCTTCTACATCAGCATGAATGAAAAAATAAATAAAATGTGGCGAATTGCAATTGAGTATGTAAAATTGTTTAAACGCTTGTCTGATTCCGCGAACGTAAGGATAAGGTTGGTATTTAGAAGAAAAAAATAGTCGCCATATACTTACTATATTGTGACATTGTTTTTGCATGGTTGGATTTGGTAGAGTGAAGTTGAAGAAATAGAAAAAGGAGAAAGAAAAATTTGGTGAAATTTCGAAAAATATCTCAATCTTATTACAAATGCTTTAAAATAAACAATTCATGAGGAATACTTCTTCAGCCCCATCTCTTATTTTGTAAAGTACATAGTATCAGGCATCAACTTTTAAAGTCGATTGTAATCTTGCGGCTACAACAAAATTTAATTAAAACTAGTAAGGATGTAAACATTGGCCTGGCCAAACATTAAATACCCTACACTGCAGTAATTTGAAAATTTTGCATATATAAGAGGTGCCACGCCCTCTTGTCAAAGTTCGTCCAGTTTTAGACCAGAGCATGCATTTATAGTTCTTAGTATTTAGTTGGATTATCTCAAAAAACTCTTTTAGTATAGCATTTTTAAACTTTTTCTTATATGGGAGGTGCTACACCTTCTTGTCCGAGTTTAACCAGTTTTTGCTTAGAGCTTGCATTTAAAGTCCTTAATGTCTGAGTAAAATTTAGTTCGACTATCTCAAAAAATGCTTTCAGTATAGCGGTTTGAAACTTTTGCTTATATAGGAGGTGCCACGCCCTCTTGTCCGAATTCGCCGAATTTTTTCTTGAAGCTTGCACTTACAATTCGTAGTATTATTGTGTATTTTGGTTGCATTGTCATGAAAAACACTCGTGAAGTTGCATTTTGAATATATTTTTTGTATGGGCGGTAGGCGTTTCCGATGACCGATTTCGCTTATTTTCAATCCCACGAGCTAACTTTGAGGATTGATTTATCTTGTATAGTTTTCCCAAAAAGTGTATTTCCACGCACAGCTAGCCAGTCACCCAGCCTTCCAGACAGACGGACTTGGCTATATCGACTCAGGAGGTGACGCTATTTAAGAATATATACTTTTCTACATCTGCCACGCCTCCTTCTCTACTTTACAAACGGAAGGACAAAGTGAATAAACCCTGGGTGTAGGGTACAAAAATCTAGAACTACTATGTACATAAGGAAAATGCAAGATTCCTGGAACTATTCTGAGCAACATTTCTCCGTTTCATTTTTCCAAATTCGCACAAAAAAAAGAAGTTATTTTTACCATTATTTTTGGAAGAAGAATAAGTCCATGAAGGAGAAATATTAATGTCATACACATTTTGTGCTATAATAATCAATTATTTGCCCAATATCACTTTTTTAAGTCAATGCCATAAATTCTACACTAGCACATAAACCTTCTGTAAAAACAAAGCCCAATTTAATACTTTTTTAACAAAATGTCCGCCAATTGATATTATGACATGTCTTTTGTACATTTATGGACTTACTCCTGTAAGTCCACTGGTTTTGCGACTTTGGAAAGACGGTTATAAGAAAAGTTGTTCAAAATTGTCCCAGAAATCTTACATTTATCGTGGCTCCACCGATTCCCAACCAACAACAATGAAATGAAATGAAATGAACTGAACTGAAATGAAATGAAATGAACTGAACTGAACTGAACTGAACTGAAATGAAATGAAATGAAATGAAATGAAATGAAATGAAATGAAATGAAATGAAATGAAATGAAATGAAATGAAATGAAATGAAATGAAATGAAATGAAATGAAATGAAATGAAATGAAATGAAATGAAATGAAATGAAATGAAATGAAATGAAATGAAATGAAATGAAATGAAATGAAATGAAATGAAATGAAATGAAATGAAATGAAATGAAATGAAATGAAATGAAATGAAATGAAATGAAATGAAATGAAATGAAATGAAATGAAATGAAATGAAATGAAATGAAATGAAATGAAATGAAATGAAATGAAATGAAATGAAATGAAATGAAATGAAATGAAATGAAATGAAATGAAATGAAATGAAATGAAATGAAATGAAATGAAATGAAATGAAATGAAATGAAATGAAATGAAATGAAATGAAATGAAATGAAATGAAATGAAATGAAATGAAATGAAATGAAATGAAATGAAATGAAATGAAATGAAATGAAATGAAATGAAATGAAATGAAATGAAATGAAATGAAATGAAATGAAATGAAATGAAATGAAATGAAATGAAATGAAATGAAATGAAATGAAATGAAATGAAATGAAATGAAATGAAATGAAATGAAATGAAATGAAATGAAATGAAATGAAATGAAATGAAATGAAATGAAATGAAATGAAATGAAATGAAATGAAATGAAATGAAATGAAATGAAATGAAATGAAATGAAATGAAATGAAATGAAATGAAATGAAATGAAATGAAATGAAATGAAATGAAATGAAATGAAATGAAATGAAATGAAATGAAATGAAATGAATTGAAATGAAATGAAATGAAATGAAATGAAATGAAATGAAATGAAATGAAATGAAATGAAATGAAATGAAATGAAATGAAATGAAATGAAATGAAATGAAATGAAATGAAATGAAATGAAATGAAATGAAATGAAATGAAATGAAATGAAATGAAATGAAATGAAATGAAATGAAATGAAATGAAATGAAATGAAATGAAATGAAATGAAATGACATGAAATGAAATGAAATGAAATGAAATGAAATGAAATGAAATGAAATGAAATGAAATGAACTGAAATGAAATGAAATGAAATGGAATGGAATGAAATGAAATGAAATGAAATGAAATGCATACATTAAAGTATTTTTTTCTGATCTCAATTTAAACTAGTAAGGGTGTTGCCTTTGGCCTGGCTAAACATTAAATACCCTACACAGCAGTATTTTGAAAATTTTGCTAATATGGGAGGTGCCATGCCCTCCAAATTCGCCCAGTTTTTTCTCAGAGTTTGCATTTATAGTTCTTAGTATTTAAGTGAAATTTGGTTGGATTATCTGAAAAAATATTTTCAGAATAGCATTTTGAAGCTTTTGCTTATATGAGAGGAGCCACGCCCTCTTGTTCGATTTTATCCAGTTTTTGCTTAAAGCTTGCATTTATAGTTTTTAGTGTCCGAGTCAAATCTAGTTTGATTTTCTCAAAAAACGCTTTCAGTACAGCGTTTTGAAGCTTTTGGTTATAAATATGAGAGGTGCCACGCCCTCTTGTCCGAATTCGACCAGCTTTTCCTCAGAGCATGCGCTGACAATTCATAGTATTAATGTGTATTTTGGTTGCATTGTTGTGAAATATACTCCAAAATTTGCATTTTGAAGATATTTTTTGTGTGGGCGGTAGGCGTGTCCGTTGACCGATTTCGCTCATTTTCAATCCCCCAAGCTAACTTTGACGACGAAGGCTGTGTACCAAATTTCATTGAATTATTATGCTTAGTTTTCCCAAAAAATGTATTTCCACACACAGCCGTTACCCAGCCAGCCAGCCAGACAGATGGACATGGCTATATCGACTCAGGAGGTGACGCTGATCAGGAATATATATACTTTTCCATATCTGCCACGCCTCCTTCTCTGCGTTACAAACGGAAGGACAAAGTGAATATACCCTGGGTGTATGGTATAAAAATTGGTAAAATAAGTGTAGTACCAAATAAAAGGAAACGAGGATTCCAAAAAAATATTAAAATACATTTTTCATACCAAAGTCAAAAAATAGCCAAAAGAAAAATATCAATTTTAAAGGTCCAGAACATTACGAAATCCTTTTAAGTCCTATAAAAACATTTTTTCTTAAAGGGTGACCCAAGAAATTTTTATTTGTAAAACAATTTAGAAAACCAGTTTTAACCCTTTTATTCCTCCGAGGTACATTTTAGACCCCCCTTAGGTGAAATTTTTTATATGTCTGAGCCTCCTCTGTCACCTCTCAGAAGCTTCGTAACCTTATCGATTCACCCTGTATATTTTTAAATACTTTTTTTAAATGCACCTGCAATTTACGTTTTTCTACTTTGTTCTAGTTTTTGTCTTTTCAACAAATCGCTCCAGTCCGCAAACTCATTCACATACTTAGCAAATTACTCACACCTTAAGTGAAGCTCCACTTCGTTTTCGAAAACTGCAAACTTAATGACCTGAAAACTTTCGATAATCGGGTGTGAACATGAAAAACAAACGCCAAAGTCAACTGCAATTTCTGTTTGTCACAAGACACACACACACACACACACACCAAAAAGGAAACTAAAGGATTAAGGCAGCAATTTCCTTCAGCATCAGCATCCTTGGAAAAAACTTGAACATGTGGGTTTGTATTTTTTCTGATGATTTGCTTCTGTGTTTGCTTGTTTGTCTGTCCTTTAGTTTGTTTTGTTATCTCTCTTGAAAATATAAATGAGCCTCATTTTAGAAGCTTAGAAAAATCACAAATTATCGCTTCCTTTCGACACATACCTATGTTTGTATGTATCAGTGTACCTATGTGTCTTCTGTCTTTTTTTACTAAAATATCTACTGCAATTTTTGTGCGCTTTATTTGTTTCTACTTTTGCAAGTTTTTGTTGGCTTTTTTATTTAGTCTTCTTAATTTGTATCCATTAGTTCTTGTTAGACATCTTGTTAGATGACTTTATCAGAACATTTAATCCTTTGCAATATGTTTAAGTTTATATGTTGTTGTTTTTCTGTTTAAGAAAATGCAAATTTTATAATGGCAACCATTTTTGGATGTTTCTATCATGAGCTTTGAGATTTAAATTTTTTTCTTTTATTTTGCTTAGAAATAGCAATATTAAGATAAACAAGTGAGTTTTTACATGAATTTTCAATTTCAACGATTGTGAAGTTGAATATAAAATGTTACAAATAATGTTGCCACATTGTAGTGTTTTTTGTTTTGTATGTGAAGTGCCACTCCCTTAATTTTTCATGAAACGTCCACATGTTACTCCGATTTTTATGAAAATTTGTGAAAAGTTTGTATTTGACACACTGTGAAATTCCGAAATTCCGGAAGCCAAAGCCATTTTGGGGCTTGGTGCACCCTTTTTTTTGAAAAATTTTTTTCATATGTAAATATTATTATAAATATCTTCCGACCATACAGGGTTGCCACCATCCGGACGGTATTTGTTTTTGGTAACTCTTAGTGAAATTTTTCATAAATTTTTTTTGTAGAGTATTTTAACCCATTATAACCAAGGTTTTGGATAAAGGGATCAAAATGACTCTTAAAAACGGGATATAATAGGTTAAGATGATCTAAAAAATTGTTCCTTGTTTGATTTCATGATTACCATTTGGAACATATTAACCCATTATATAGCGTTAATTTCATTAAAATTGGATAAAACGCCGAGGAGCTATGAATTTTCAAATACTATATTTGAGTATCCAAATATTGGATCGAACTTCTTATAGTCGCCATCTTGGACATTTTCGGAATTTCGAAAAAATTATTTTGGCACAGTTTTACACGCTTAAAATTAAATAAAACTTAAACCGTTCAATTTAAAAATCCTTAAAAATATGTGAATTTATTAATATATTATAGAAATACATTAAACATTAAAATATTGGAATATTAATCAGAATTTATAAATCCAACCACCTTTTCCGGGAATCCTGTCATTAACGATTTTATAGTTGTTTCCGTTACCTCTTTGGAGGACCCGGTCCATTTACGCTTGAAGTCAGACATGTACTGGGATAACTTTCCTGTGTTCTTCAATTCCCTTTTCACGAGCGCCCAATATCTCTTCACAGGCTAGAGTTCTGGACAGTTGTGTGGGTTTGTCTCCCGTGGTAAAAAATCTACATTATTATTTGCATACCACTCAACTGCCTTTTTTCAATAATGGCATAATGCTCAATCGGGCCAGAAATATGTAGGTACTCTGTGCTGTTTAAAGAAAGGCAAAAGCCGTTTTTCAAGATGCTCCTTAATATACATTTCTGTAAATATTTATCGTTCCCGAGAAACTTCTTAGGGATTTTTGTTTGCTTTTTTGTTCGGTATTGTTCCTCGTCCATTAGAAACATAAAAATCTTGACCAGGAAGTTGTGAAAAGTCTGACAGAACACAGGTTTTATCATCAATCAAACAGCAAGTAAATTTTTTTATTAAATTAGACCTCAATTTTATAGCTAGTACCCCATTGCGATCTGGGACTTTCTGAACTCTATACGACTTTGGCCCAGCAGTAGCTTTGGTTCTGCACACAAAAGAATCAGAGTATTTAACTACACGAGCTGCTTTTCTGACAGAAGTGTTCGGAGCTTTTCGAAAGAGTTGTTCGACATCTTTTGCCTTACCAATATTTGTTGGACCTTTTTTTCTTCCTGATCCAGGTTTTCGTGCAATGTTTAAGTCTTCTTTATACTGTTTAATGGCTTTTAGAACAGTGTGACGATGAACCTAGAGATCTGTTGCTATTTTTTTGAAAGTCCACGATGGATTTTTTGAAAAGATTTAATTATTTTTTCACTGGATAAGTTATTGCTGAAAAAGTGTGTATACGTTTTTTTTGACACACTCTTTATGTGTGTGTAAATACTAACTTTTCACCAATTTTCATAAAAATCAGAGAAATCAAGTCGAATCTTGGTCGGTTACGCAAAGAAAGACTCACGTTGATGTCGTTATTTCAGTAGAAAAATAAAGATATCGACATAATTTAAATTGAGTTTTGAAGAAAATGCTTAAGACTTTTAAATAGCATATCAGCTATGGAGTCGAATCGAAAAAGTAGGAGATAATGGTATTAGTTGGATGTTGGGAAATTAAGTCTTTTCGACATTATTTATTTTTAATTTATTTTCAAAAACATGATATAAGAAAACATTGAAAACATCGATAAAAGCTAAAAATGAAAAAAGTTAATAGAATAATGTTTGCATTAATGTGGTTAGACTATAATATGCATTTTTTTATGAACTGAACTGAATTTTAGAAATCTTGCTTATAGTGTATTCAGAAAGGAGATGATAATATACATTTTATCTGTGGCCTAGTCAAATATTAATTACCCTGCACTGCATATAAAAGTTCAGAATAACTCTGTCGGAATATCGTCTTGAAGTTTGCTTAGAATATTCCATGCTCTCTTGTTTAGTATCGGCATAATTATATAGCAAGCTAGTTCGGCTATTTCTAGTAGGTATTTGTATAAAATGTGGCACAGCTTTTTTAAGTTTTTGCTTGCACTTCAAAATTTTTGCTTTATTGGGCGGTGCCACGCCCTCTAATCTAAATATACCCATTCTTTGCTCGGACCTTGTACCAACTGTACATAATACATCTGTGATAGTTAATGTTCTGTTATATACCTGCCAATCTTCCTTTCTGCGTCTCAAACGAAAGGACAAAATGAGTATACCCTGAGTGTGGTGTATATCTACATAGTGCGTATAAATATTATTTCTATTGTCGTTTTCTTCCAAACTGAATGCATTTCCTTATCCCTTTTTTGTGTTATAACATTTAAGGTTTTTGCTTCTCACAAACAATTACATAAAATTGTAGAATTTTAATGAGCAAAACAAAAAAAACTTTAAATCAAGTTGTAAGCAAAATAATAAAATTTGAATTTTACAAGCGCTGGACATTTTTATTTATACAAAGGGTCAGTAAGTCCATTTCAGTAATTGACTGTATATTTTTTATCAAAAAATTATAGTGTTATTTAAAATGATAATGTATACAATGTTTTCTATTTATGAAAAGAGGAAAATTTTATAAAATTAACTTAATGTATTAACAATTTTAAATCCAAAATACAAAAAATATTAATTAAATTACGAATTAAGGATACTTATATACATACGAGTACTACGTAGTTTGAAAAATTTGGAACTGTTTATAAACCGCATAAATATTATGTAATGTGTATTAGTTAGCCTCGAACATGTTTGCAAGTCCTCATGCTGTTAATTTGCCACACGATAAACGATACTAAATTACTAAAACTAATAACCGCGTATTAGCCGTTTAAGCATTTTGTGTTAACAAATTTTTGGGCCATTTTACGAATACAACTAAAATTCTAATTTCCAGAGATATGTACAATCACATTATTGATGCAGTTATTATTATTACCATGTACCTACTCAGATTTTTGTAAGTTTAATTGGAAAATAACTCCAGAGTCACGCTTGTATAACCAGCACCGTGCACAGGATTTGCTCTTTGGGGGGTTTTTCATATATGAAAATGAGGGAACACTATATGAAACACTAAATGTGTACCATTATATATGGATAAAAGACCTTCCTGGGGGGGGGGTTTGAAATCCCAAAACACTCCCAGTGTGCACGGGCCTGTGTAAAACTACTTATGTATTCCAATCCCTGATTGTGAATTTTATTTCGTAGCAGTACATTCCACTTTTTGAAATATTAATTTCTCACGGCTGGTTTAAATTAGGTTTTACTTCGATGTAAACCCACTCCAGATTTTTTCATGCAAAGATATTCACTGGGGTCTATACAGAAAATAATTTTTTTTTAATCAGTCAACGAGCTAATCGATTTTCAGCGTCGAATTTTAGTTATCAAATTTTCTTCACATTGTTTGTGAGTCTCTGAGTCAGAAAAAAGAAAAAGGTTGACAAAAATTAACTTCAGCTTAAATTACATCAATTAATTTCTTGATCTTAGAAATATCGTAAAATGAAATATCGGAAAATCGTGAATTTTTGCTTTTTTACACCTTTTCGGGTTAGAATAATTCGAAGACAAAAAAGATATCAATATAAACTGGGCTTTAAGCAAACAAATAGGGCTTGTAACTAACTCATAAGAGTTTATGAATTACGATTTCTTTGTTCTATTATAAGGCCTCAAATGTATCAAAAAAAAAAAAAAAAAAATAATAATATGTTAATATCCACAAAAATCACGAAAAACTAAACTTTTAGGTTAAAATGTCTCGGAAATCATACAAGATATAGAAATTCAGAGCCCAGATTCGGATTCAACATCAAAATTTACATTTATTTTCTTTGTTTTCGTCTTTGCTAAATTTAAAAAATTAATTTTTTTTTTAACAAAAAAAATTTCAAGAGCATTTTAAGAACACAATATCTCTTTAACCCTTTCGACCCGGCTGGGACAATATATCCCAAAAATTTTTGAATAAAAACTTTTGAATAATATAACACGGTTATTAACGTCACTTAAATTGAATGAATTAATAAAATTAATGCAATTTTTTGTAACCACTGTTTTTTCTTATAACCACTCCAAGGACATTGTATCCCGAAAATTCAAATTCAAAACATCTGTTGAGAGTACAGACCGGAAGCGGCTTTGGCGGTGAAAATTTGAATTTAGAGACGGTCAAACATTTTACTTAAATTTAGTTTCTAAGATTAACCTATCACAAATATTGTGTACCCCACAGTTTTTTTCCGGGTCGAAAGGGTTAACACAATCAGCTAGAATTTTCAAAATAGCATTTTTAAGTCTGTAAACAAACGGGAAACTAACTGCATACTCAGTTGTCAAACCTTTTTTTTTTTTTGATACAGAGACAATGTGAAGACTTTTTCTGTATATTTGGATCCCAGAAAAAAACTTTGCATAAAAAAACCCGGAGTGCGACGTCATCGAGGTACGACCTTTGTCATTCCCTTCGTTGCTAAAGCTTTAAGTTTAAAAATATATTGCCAATATTTGTGTCATATAGTAGCCGTGTTTCTTTTGACGCGTATATACAATTGTGGTTATTTTCAAATTGCGATAACTTATTAACGGTGGTTCATTGAGAACCACATGCTCTACAAATAATTTTAATCTTTTGTAAAAAAAAAATAATTATTTAGAAGTTATTTAAAAAAAAGTGGTTTTTTGCTGTTTATCGGCGCTTAACTAGTTTTTATAGAATAACTCCTAAAAGATAAATTTTTTTAAAAATAAAATGAAAGTTTCTCAGAGTTTTATTGTGCGACTCACTGTTCATGAATTATCGCAATTTAAAAATATCCACAATTGTATATACGCGACAAAAGAAACACGGCTAGTATTTTTACAACGAGAGGAAGTCTATGATAGATATCCGCATAAAGTGTGGTTTCAAAGAATTTTCATATAAAAAGATCCACAAACCCGTATACGGGTTTTTATATAATCGGAAAGAGGGGAAAATGTACCCTTTACAGTTTTCACAATATATCTGCCGTAAAAATATATAAGGCCACAACTTAAGTTACGGCCTTTTTAACTTTATTTCCCCATCGGATTAAGCAATTTTTTATCTATATTTTAGTCCAATCGCCAGTTTTTTACGTTTTCCACTTCTCTTGCAAATTGCAAATAAAGAAATGTAAACATAACACCCTGTTTTCATATTTTTCATAATTAAAATCATAAAAGGCAGTAACTCCATACAAAAAGATGAAAAATGAAATAGATTTTATAAGAAAAGTTGCTGCCTTTTCTGAATAAAATTAAAATTTCGATTTTCTCAAAACTAAGAAAAACGAGTTGCGTCTTTTTATAATTTTACGGCAGATATCTAGCGAACGAAGCAAAATTTTGAAATACTTTACAGATAACTTTTTGTAGAGAATTAAATTTTCCATCAAAATAATTTATTCAAAGAATTAAAAAAAAAAAAAATTAAAATAAGCTAAAATTTTCAATTATTGCTATAATTTTTTTTCGGCTTCGTATCAAAGGCAGATCTTTTTGCGTATCTTTCCGTTTTCTTTACTTTATACTGGGGGTACCATGCACCTAACGAGTAAATGCGCTGCTAAGAGGAGTGCTAATCGTTAATCGATTTTTTATAGTTTTATGATTCCCTTAAGTATTAATTTTAAACTATTTAGGTATAAAATTCAATATTTTTTTCCAAAAAAGTTTAAAATTTATTCCAGAAAAGTTTTTAAAATTTATTCCAAAACAGTTTCAAGTAGGAAATTTTTTTGTCATTGCTTTATAAAAATACTTTTTGGTATATAAGGATGTTAATTTTTCAAATTCTATAGCCAAACTATGCTTATGAGCCTGATCTAAGCTCAGCAATTTGACTAAAGTATTCATTTCACAAAGTATGTAGGCTTCAAAGTTTCTACCTTGTTAGGAATTCCAAAGACTATTATCCATATATTAGGCCCACAATATTTGAGCACTTCATTAGAGTTTCGGCAAAAAACTGTGAAATAACAACCATCAGCTGCTGCCTCTATTCCAATATTTCATCGTATGTTTTGCACGTACAACGATTTTTAGCCGGCAAAACCACGTGTGTCCACCGACAACAAGCAACAACAACAACAAAATTTAAACAAAAACATGCAGCACGTGAATTTTGAAACATGCGCTCTCTCAGTACGCTCTCGGTACACCAATATTGTTGTAGTTCCTACATTCTACCTTAACTCCTTTTGCTTTGGATGATGAACGCCGGTAGCATGCTGTTAAATCCTCCAACTGCCAATTCCACTTCCGCATCCGGTTAGCTAAACACAAATATAGCGGAACTAAAACAACAACAACAATGTTACAATTTCTGTTTATTTATTATCTTTGATGGAGAAACAGAGAAAGGACAAAACAATACAATTGGCGTCCAACGCCAAAAAGTATGCAACTCAACTTAACCGGAGAGGACACAGGGCAAGGCACTTCTTACAAAAACAATGCGAGACATTTAAGATAAACACAAAACTCGAAATATCCGCAATTTCTTGACGACTGCCAAAAATATAAAATGGGAAAAATCTGCAGTTAAAATCAAGATGACATCAAGCAAAGGGTTATCTTGGTTTGTTCTTCCTTGCTGTTTTTAAAAAAACCAAGTCACGTAAAACTGCGGTGACGCGTCGTCTTCAAAAGCAGTTGCATACGTTCAGGCGCACGCATGGAAATCAAAGGGTTTATTTGTAGTAACGCATAAAATTAGCTGTTTTTTGCTGCTCATGTGAAAATTGTCAATTACTACTTGCGATTTATTTTGTAGGTAAATTCTTTTTATACATCAAAAAAATTATAAGATCAAAGTGAAAAGATAAAATATATGTATTTTGTCGGTCGGATCTAACGGCCCACACAAAACTTCTACGCAAACCTGGCTAGTACCCTCCAACATTTTCCAGAAATGTACCGTGACCCAATATAACTTCTGTGAGGCCTCTTTCTCTACCAAAACAATTGTAGACAACATGTTAATAAATCTCGACAATTCCTTTAAAAATCTATCTTAATCAATATGATTCAGAATCTTGCCAACTATGTACTTTGTTCTGTGTCGCGAAGTTGCAGGGCAAGTACACAACACATGCTCTCCTTTTAGCAAATCTTCTTGACAAAACCCTTAGAAATCGTCGTCTACCAGCCCCATCTTCCTTAGGTAATATTTGAGTCTGCAGTTTAATGTTATTATTTCAGTGTAGATTTTAATATATTTTCTGCTGAGGTTCAAAAAAGCTTCTACCTTAACTCGTATTGGATCGATAAGCCTTTTTGGCTATTATGACTATAATTCCCGAATTAAGATGTGTAGTAAGCTGGTTCGCCAAAATAAATTCAAAATCTCCACATCCTAATATGTTCTTTGGCTTATCGTTAGACACCCCACAAAATATTTTGGCTCTGGTGAAAACTTTGATGACGCTAGAATTTTTTTTGGGCCAAAAACACAAAATTTGTATGGAAAACTTTTTTGTTTGGCTACATAGAGCAAAACAAAAATTTACAAAAATTAAGCATATAAAATGGTTAAGATATGCATCAAAAGTTTTTCGAAAATCGCGCTCTGTCTCAGGATATTGATTTTAGAAACAGTGAAAAATCTTTAATTTCAAACGAATCACCCGTTAAATATTTTGCCTGAAAATATGCTACGTTTTTTTTTAATTTCAAAAATGCTGTTTTTATAATACTAGCATTATTTTGAAATTTGTAATGAATTAATTTTCATTTTAATAAAGTCTTGACGTGATTTGAGTGTAGTGAATCACAATATCCTGCTTATCTGCTTAGGTTTTCTTTTTTTAGGGTTTTTGTTACGTTTTAATATTTCACCAAAAACCATCAATTTTAAAGTTTTGATATAATTCTATTGTTTCCGATACCATTTGATACTTTCCGAGCTTTTTTTATATTATTCTCATCGGTAAATTTATCATTTTGAAAGCATGAAAATTGGAAACGAAAAGATACGAATTTGATCACAGAAAATAGCTATGAATAAAATCCAGCGACTAAAATAATAAGATCAGATTGTCAACCTAGCAGGGATCGGTCTCCAGGTACTTTATCGCGATTCCTGCAACTCTGACTACAATTGTACGGATATTCAACGGACACGTAGACGACCCAACGAGCAGTTCAAAACTTACGAGCTAAAAAAATAACGAATATCTCAAAACACACGAATAAAAATCGACCAACTGACGAGCTGCAATCGTATGCAACGTATAAAAAAGCTCGATTCACTACACTCAAATCACGTCAAGACTTTATTAAAATGAAAATTAATTCAATACAAATTTGAAAAGAATGCTAGTATTATAAAAACAGCATTTTTGAAATTAAAAAAAACGTAGCATATTTTCAGGCAAAATATTTAACGGGTGATTCGTTTGAAATTAGAGATTTTTCACTGTTTCTAAAATCAATATCCTGAGACAGAGCGCGATTTTCGAAAAACTTTTGATGCATAACTTAACCATTTTATATGCTTAATTTTCGTAAATTTTTGTTTCGCTCTATGTAGCCAAACAAAAAAGTTTTCCATACAAATTTTGTGTTTTTGGTCCAAAAAAAATTCTAGCGTCATCAAAGTTTTCACCAGAGCCAAAATATTTTGTGGAGTGTCTAACGATAAGCCAAAGAACATATTAGGATGTGGGGAAAAAAACGATTTTTTTTTTGTATGGGGATCGACCCAGCTTAATGTGTAGAGCTATCAATCAGAGGTCGCCTGAACCAAAATCAAGGTTCATGAAAATGGTGCCATGAAGTTGGCATGCTGACTCTTGCATGACTAATTGTAAGAATATTCAAGAACTGTAAATTCGAAAATCGTACATACACGTAATCCTTTTTATGAGGAATTGAATCATTACTAATTTTTTTTGCTTTAGACTCTTTAGCCGAATAGAGTTTGAATACTCTAAAGTCTTAAAATAATAAATGATCACTCCAGAAAACCAGGCGACCCGTTTCCACTCCGTAGAAAGCTTCTTAGCCCTTTGAAAGTGTTGCATGCGCCTTATTGAACTAAGCAATCTGCTTTTCATTGCTTTCATGTCACTTGTGTTGTGGGATCCAGATATATGTATGTATTCTCCTTTAACTCTTAGCAGGAGCATAGGGCCATTTCTCCATTTGTCGCGATCCCTTGTGATGACTTTTATCTCTTGCCACGACTTTCCCGAATCTTGGATTTCCTTTTCCAGAGACCTTTTCCAGTTGATTTTGGGTCCACCACGTCTTCTACTGCCTTGTGGATTCCCCTCAAGAGCCTGTTGTTTCCGGAGAGTGTGACCAATCCATCTCCACTTGCACAGCTTGACCTCATTTGCTATAGTCTTCTGATTGCATTTTTGATGTTGCTCGGCATTTGATTTAGTGCAGGGCCACCAAACCTTTAGTACACGTCTTAAGCACGAATACTTGCAGCTTGTTCGTTAATTGTTCAGTAACAAGCCATGTTTTACACCCATATAACAAAACCGATTTCACATTCGAATCAAAAATGCGCACTTTCGTTTTGGTTGATATAACGGAAGAAGACCATATTTTGTTCAGTTGAGCAAACGCGCCTTTCGCTTAAGCTGTTCTTGAGTTGATATCCTCTTTTGCTCCACCATCCATGGAGATAATGCTGCCTAAATACGTGAAGTTATCGACGTTGTCGATGTCGTCACTGCCAGCTCTAAACGTGATGTCATTCCTGTTTGCGTTTAGCTTCATGCTTTAAGTTTTAGATACGATGATCTTTAGGCCGGCCTTTTGACAAGGTCTTCAATTTTGCTTTGCATATCGTCAGCAAATGTCATCAACGTAGTTGAGATCTTCTAGATGTTTAGTAAAGTTCCATCGGATACCTTTTTTGACTTTATTAAGAGCTTTATCTAGGAAATCGTCAATAACGATAAGAAAAAGAGATGGTGATAGTAAACAGCCTTGCCGGACGCCTGAATTAGTAGTGAATGTCGGTGACAACAATCCATTGTGTAACATACTGCATTTACAGCCTTCATATTGTGCACGTACTAAATTTATGGCCTTTGCGTCAATACTTCCTTGCTGCACTGAAACCCAGATGCTTTCTCGGGATACACTGTCGAAGGCAGTGCTGTAGTCTATGAAGACAAGTTGAAGCGCAGCAAGCCACTCACATGATTGTTCGACAATTATTCTGAGGGTGTTGATTTGATCCACGAATGAACGGTTTGGCCGGAATCCTGCTTGTTGCTTTCGGATGGCCGTAGCAAGTTTCTCGGTTACCCTGTTTAGAAGCACTTTTGTAGTACTGAGAGCAAGGTTATTCCTTTATAATTTCGGCACTCGCTAAAGTCACTTTATTTTTTGGCAATTTGACTAGAATGCCAAGGAGCCAATCTTCTGGCAAACGCTCTTCTCTCCAGATTCTGCAGCAAAATCTTGGCTAGGTCCTTGTCAAACAGACTAGCCATGCCCAATGAAATGCATATGTTGGTGTCGGAGTTACTCTTGCTTAGACATTCTCTGACACATCAATTTAACCCTTTAACGACGGAAGGCAAGTATGTTTGCCAAGTACCCATTTGCTTAGAAGAAAGTCTTGCTAGGCCCCATTGAATTGATGTTCTCTAATTTTTGTTTTAAAATTGCGCCTGTTATCCCGCCTTGGTTCTAATGAGATGGCGCTACTTGGCACACAGCCTGTGAAATCATGGCTTTATTGCGAGAGCAATTGAGTGAATAGAAAGTTTCTTTCATGATTTGGGCGCTTAGATGATGTGATATCACACCTATTGTATTGCTCGTGTAGTTTGCAAAATACCTCTCAAAATGTTTGAATGTGTCACTGAAAATTGGATCTTCAAAATGTACTTTGTTAGCCGCAGTTAAAGGCAACTTTTGAAAGAAATATTCTTTAAAATATATTTTTTATGTGTTAAAATAAGGACTAACTGGCAAAATTAAGTTTTTAGATTATTTGAAGTGAAACTTCTTTGATTTCGTTAGGTGTCTATTAAGTAGCCTTAACTGAAAGTTTTCACGGACATTCAAAAGCTTCCGAAGGTCACCCGATGGCTTTATAGTCAAAACGCAGAATATCTCGATATGCTAGAGGTAAAACATCTATAGCAGACTATCAATAAACTGAAATTGATTAATTTCCAGCGACACATAAAGATTTCCGAAGATCACCCGAAGGCTTCATAGTAAAAACGAAGAATATTTAGATATAATAGAAGAAAAACTTTTATGGCGGACAAGTTTTAATTGCTTTATTTCCTGGGACACCTGGAGGTTCCCAAAGGTCACCCAAAGGCTTCTTGGTTCAACGCGCATTTGTTTTACCTATCTTATTTTTTGAAAAAAACACTTTTAGTAACTACCCGTTATTACTTATTGACTTTACCCATGCAGCAATTTCCGGATTAAGAAAACGATTTGGCTTAATCAAATGTACCTACCCTTAGTAACACCAAATTTGACATAGTGCTACTTAACTCAAAACCAAATTTTTTTGTAACCAGGGACTCAAAAATTGAATAAAATTTTATTTCTAGAATCAGTCCAGTGCCTATCCTCACTAATTTTTGGCATGACTAAGGATGACACTCACAAGTTCTATGATGAAGTAACATTAACAAAATTTTTATAAATTCTTATCTCCACATAGCATATGATATAAAATACTTTTACATGTGTATGCAAATACGTATGAAAGTGTACTTCAGCAAATCAACCGACCAGTATCTACAGCAACAAAGTATCAACGATGAATGCATAACCAACGAATATAACAATTTTCAGTGCACCACGTGAGAGAGTGGGAATCTTTGCATTTTTCTTTTTTCAATTTTTCCTCCCAAAATTTTCCCCCAAAATAAACTCAAGTTCACTGCAAACGAGAGCGAGTGTGCAATGCCACCCAGTGGAGCAGTGGAACAAACGATAGAAAGAGAGCGAGCGAGAGAAATTTTGACACTATTATTCGCGTATTTTACTGCTTTGTATTGCCGAAGAAGCCAAATACAACAAGCCAACACAAACGACACGATAACGACGACGTCAACAACAAACGAGCGAGCGAGGCACTTTTTCGTTTCGTTGATGATGGCAACCAAGTCAACGAGATCTTGGAGTGGAGCCAGTTGTTTGCGAATTGTTTGCCAGTGCAGTCAGTGCACGCACAACAGTGTGCCGTCGCGCTTTTGGCACTTGCTGACTGTGACTGACTGACGGACTGGTGGTGGTGGCGGCGGCGGCGACCATTCGAGCCAAGTCAAGCCGGTCCATGATGGTTGGCAGCACGGTGCAATTTCGTGGCGTGCCAGTCATCAGTTGGCCAACAAACCAGCGCGAGCCAACAGCAGCCAACGTGTGGTGCTCGGTCTAGGGCTTGGGCTCGGTGCCCTCGGGCACAAATAACTTGGATTGAGACGCATCCAAGAAAATAGCCAGCCGCACTTTGAGTTCAACTCATCACCATCAACAATATCAAACGACAACGTAGCCATTTGTAGAAAATAAGCCAAAAATTTTCTGGCTAAAATACGTGAAATGTGGAAGAAGCAAAGGAAAAAATTTACAAAAAAAAAAATTATTTTGGCCATCCATTCAAAAAGTCATCAGCATTGTCAAAGGCGATGTCAGCGGCGGCCAACTGAGCCATCAGCGCTATTAGCCAAAATGAAGATTTCTTATATGCCAACAATATTTCGTCGGTGGTGGGGTACACATGTATCTTGGCCAAGTTAATCAAGCTGAGATGAAGAAGTTCAAAATGTAAAGAAAACAAAACGAGGTTGAACAGAAAAACAAAACTCAACAGCCAATAGTGGTCAAGACAAGACGCATATATGGCTGTGACGACAATCTCCTTTGACCTTGACGAATAAAAAAAACAAAAAGTGCAACAGAGAAATGATGGCAGCGGAAACGGAAGTCATTGAAGAAAAATGCACTTATTGATAGCTACCACTATGCATCAAAGCAGACTCCAGAAAACAAAACAACATCAACAGCTCCAATTCAATATACGTCCGTCTCGATCATACAGCAGCTGTCAGTGACGCCAACTGTCAACAGGTGCGTTGCTGGATTTTTCATTGATGCGTAGTTTTGGCTATCAATTGGGCTAATTAAATAAAAAACGGAAGTTGCCAATGGCCAACTTGAAATGAGTGAGTAACTGTGTGCCAAAGTCCAGTGCCAATCAGCACCGTTCTGCACTGGCTAATACCCAAGAAATACGAGTCTACATACATATATGTGTGTTTACTTCATCCAGTTCTAAGCCAAATTGGCAGCGTTTATGACGAAAGCACCGCAACTGTCAACTTGAACGTCGTTGCTCAGCGAATCATCAACCAATATAACGTTGAGCTTCACAGGATCAACATACATTGACTCTATCCTGATTAGAAGAAAACGCGTAGTAAAGTAAAAAAAAACTCAAAGATACTTAACTAATTAATAATCGCGTTGGTGCATTCTACATAAATTAGTGTTTTTGATATAATAATAATAATTAATTCAAATTAAAACCTACAATAGTTATCAATTAAACGTAGTGCGTTAATCAAAAAGTGCTTCAAACTTTAAACTCCAATTAAGTAGCATTCGTAGACATTAACCTTAATGTGTCAACAGTGACTCTCTACTTAGAAGAAAAGTTTAACTAGCTACTTAAATAAAAAAATAAAAAAATATTAGCTTAAAATACAAATATTCAAATATCATTTATACATTTGGTATAAAACATAAAGTAAAATAATAGTAATATGATATGAACTTAACTTTTAACAAGACAACAAGGATACTGCACTTGCAAAAACTTCAAATCAATCAATAAGCTGATGAACCATCCAACATGAATTTATTCGAAAGAATATCCAGTTTATAATTTGTTGGTAAGTTAAATAAATATCTGAATAGCAGCTTATATGATAGAATTTCGTATATCAATTTATAAAACAATGACCATGATCAGTAGAATGTCTGTTATTTACCAAGTTCTCTGTTTTTAAGAAGGGTCACCCTAAAAATTACGGGTTTAATTATATATTGTGCCTCTCGCAAATTTACTTTTTTCATACCAATTTGTATTTGAAGTAGCCTTTACTCGTTGTTTTCCATCACAGTAAAGTTCTTTAAAATTGTAGTAAAATTGAAGAAATGAGCTTGTTTGAAGTCATTCATGCATGATAAAATACTACATACCAAATACATAGCTGGCTTCGTTCTTGTTTTATGACTCCCGAACTGGGTATAAATTTGAAAAAAAAAAGCTGAGTATGCAAAAAGTTGGGTGCATGTCTCTAGAGTAAAAAAATGCAAACTGGAAAGGCCTGACTGATATCCTGCAGGATATATTGAATTTTAACCAATGTTTTTTTTACGCTTTTTATTAAAAAAGTAAATTTTGACAAATGTAAAAATTGTAAAAATTGCGAATACAAATCTTTGTTTAAAATTTTTTGCAGTAGGCTTTGAAATGAATGTACCAAAACTATGGTTTTCAAATTTTGTCCCTAGTCAGTCATATTAACTTAAAAATGGCAAACGAGCTAGAAACTCGAAACAATTTTTTAAGACTATCAATAGAATTGCTCGAAATAGCAAAGTTAATATGAAATTGGTATCAAGAGTTCTGATAAAATTTAACAAAGATTTGGATGTCTTTCAAAAGCCAGGTTTCGCGAAAGAAAAAGGCAAAACAAAAAGAAGAACATCATCATAATTTTAAAGAAGAACCCCAACAATTCATGCAGTAAACTGGCACAGAAGATAGAGTGCTCCGAGTTCTTAGTTCGCAAGGCCAAAAAGGAGGTTGGTTTAAAGACGTTCCAGGTACAAAAAGTTTCTGACAGAAATGCTATGAAGAACACGAAAGCAAAACAGCGCGCCATAAAATCAAAAATTAATTTTTTTTAAAAATTTGAACGCTGCATGGATGACGAAACGTATGTTTTAGTTGATTTTACGCAGCTTACAAGCCAAATGTTTTATACTGCAGACTCGTGGGGAATGTGAACGAAGAGTTTAAGTCAAAAAAGCAATTCTTTTGAAATCACTGGAACAGTAAACTCTGAATTCTATATTAAGGAATGCTTGAAGAAGGCACTTAAGCCTTTCCCACGAGAGCATGAAGTTTCCACTTTCTTTTGGCTAGACCTAGCATCTTGTCATTATAGTAAAATGGCCTTGGAGGGGTACTCAAGAAATAATGTGATTTTGGTGCCTCGTGAAGCAAATCCTCCAAACTGTTCAGAACTCAGGCTAGTTGAAAGATACTGGGCTTTGGTCAAAAGGGAGATAAAGGCAACAAAAAAAGTAGCCAAGTATGCTAAAAATTTGCAAGAAAAATGGAGTTCAGCAAATAGAAAGTTATCAAATAATACCATAAAATCCTTAATGGAAGGGGTGCCAGAAAAGTTAAAAAAATTTATAATAAAAAGTAATATTAAAATTGTAGGTAAGAAAAAAAAATGGTAATAAAATGATGGTTCAAAAATGAGTTAAATGAAGTTAAAATCGCACTACTAGTTCCAGAGTTTTTATGAATTTTGTATCGGACAATTTTATCGATCGCAGTCCTTAAATGCGCCGTGAAACGTTTTCTGTGTCCTGTATATGAAGCAAAACACGCCAGGTTTAAATTTTTTTCTCTCCGATTTCGCTCAAATTTGGCAATATGGTAGATCCGGTGTGCAAAAACAATAATCCGGGAGGATTTGGTCCTAGTAAAATTTATTGTTAAAATACAGGGTGTTGAAGTTGGCGCTTTTAGTCATTTTCATGAAAAGGGTGTTTTTTCAAAAAATTTTAGCTGACACTAAAGTTTGTAAATTTATAAATCTAAGTTACTGGTCCCATTCATCTTGAAATGTTCTTTTTATAAAAAAATATTTCTTGGTGAAAAAATTTATTTTTCACCAAAATTTTTTACACTTAAAAATACTTTTGAATTTTTTTTAAAAAAACCCCCTTAGATTTTTTTTAAAAATACTTTAAATTAAAGCATAATTTATGATGTATGACTCAAGATGGGATTCGGACGCTACATGGGTATTTTTGGCTTTTGAACGCCCGCTGAAGGCAAAAATCTTTTTTTACTCCAGAGGAAAGCATCTTATGTAAAAAGTGTACTTGGCAAAAAATGCTTAGAATCGTCCACACAATACGTGTGATTTTTTTTTTTCAATTTTTTGGAAAGTTTAAACATTTTTTTTTTTTTTTGAATAATTTTTTAAAAACTTTTCAAAAAAAAAAAATATTTTAAACTTTCAAAAAAAATTAATTAAAAATCACACGTGTTGCTTGGACGATTCTAAGCATATTTTGCCAAGTACACTTTTTACATAAGATGCTTTCCTCTGGAGTAAAAAAAGATTTTTGCCTTCAGCGGGCGATCAAAAGCCAAAAATACCCATGTAGCGTCCGAATCCCATCTTGAGTCATACATCATTTTAAAGCTTATAAATTATGCTTTAATTTAAAGTATTTTTAAAAAAAAATCTAAGGGGTTTTTAAAAAAAAAATTCAAAAGTATTTTTAAGTGTAAAAAATTTTGGTAAAAAAAAAAATGTTTTCACCAAGAAATATTTTTTTATAAAAAGAACATTTCAAAATAAATGGGACCTGTAACTTAGATTTATAAATTTACAAATTTTAGTGTTAGCTAAAAATTTTTGAAAAAACACCATTTTCATGAAAATGACTAAAAACGCCAACTTCAACACCATGTATTTTAACAACAAATGGTACTAGGACTAAATCCTCTCGGATTGTTGTTCTTGCACATCGGATCTACCATATTGCCAAATTTGAGCGAAATCGGAGAGAAAAAAATTTAAACCTGGTACACTTGGCGTGTTTTGCTTCATATAACCAACAAAATAGCAAAAACCGTGTTTTTTACCATGTTTTTAGCAAAGGGATTTTCGGAGAAAGAAAAATTTACTGACATAGTTCATAGTGAGTTTTAAAGAAGAAATCACTACCGTAAGCAGGGGTGACTTTGATACAAAAAAACAGGTTTTTCAAGCTTAGGAGCTTATAATTTCAACAATTTTAATTAAGTTAATGGTTTCATGGCTCTAAATTTTTCGTGGGGGCTTCAGCTTCGATCTCATGTTATAAAATTTTTACGAAGTAATTACAGTTATTTTTATATAATGTTATTGTAAGTGGGTTAAAGTCACCTCAAGGGTGGGGTGACTTTAACCAAAAAATTTCATTCATTGATTTTTCATGCTATACCTTAAAAGATGCAAAATGAGAGTATCAGGTTTTGTTAACTTGAGTTCTCTCAATATTTTGGTATATTTGTGTAGGCAATCGGTCAAGGTTATGGGATGAGTTCAAGGTCGCGATTGAAAAAAAAAACTAAAATTTTTGATAAATTCGGTTTCAGCCTATGGTATGTTTTAATTATTTGTACAAATGTTACATCAAATAATAATACTGATATTTAGGGCTTGTATGTATGTATGTATTCTCCTTTAACTCCTAGGAGGAGCATAGGGCCAATAGGGCTTAGCAAAACATAAAAAATCCACAAAAACAAGTTAAAAATCCATTGAAAATTAGAAAATAAAAAAATACTTGATTCAAAAAATTTAAAAAACAAAAGAAATTCTCAGTTGGTAACTTTAAAAATGCCTCTTTTGTTAAAGGGCTTCGGTGGCTTAATTTTTTGCACAATTTCGCTAAATAGATAATAACAAGCATCCTTTCTGGGTGGCCATTTCCAGTAATGACCTGAGCTGGTCATACAGTCTACAATAGCTCCTTCATTGTCGATGTTGGCAATCACACAGTACACCATACCTAGTGTTTTGAGCGTCAATTTGGCCCGAATTCGGGTTTCTTTTGAGCCAGCCTAACAATACAAAGTTTTTTGGGGGTGACTTTGGACCCGTCCAAAAACGTTGTTTTCTAACATATTCCTATAAAAAATGCATTAAAAATACTTGGAGGCAAATATATCCATCAAAGTCGATTGATTAGGAAAGAAAATAAAACAATAATTTTAGTGATATCATTCACACGGCGTGCTTGAACCAAGTTTAAATAAAAGTTTCTTGCATATGAGTTTTTTGACTGAATTATGTTACGTAATAACTTCACGAATCAAATGATCCCAAAATTAAAAAAATCGAATGGGCCCTTTTTGAAATAAGGAGCCTTAAGCAATAACTATAAAAAGTTAATACAACACAAAATTAAAAATATTTGTAACATTTTGCAAACCATTTTTTTTAAACTAATTTGAGGTCGCTGAACACGAAAAACGCATTTATTTTATTTTTCCTTGGGGTCGTTCCCAAGTTATTCGATAATTTTTAATTTCGAGGTTATAGCTTCATATACATCAATATATTTCTATGACGCCAAGTCATAGTAATTATTATTTAATTATTTTTAGAAATGTGATTTAATGGCGCATATAATTGCAAATATTTTAAGCCTATGTTGAGCAAAATCGAATGAAATTTCCAAAAGATATAAAGGCTTTAGTGCAATAAGGAAGATGTGAGAATTTTCGAAATGTTCGACCTGAGTCAACAGATCCAATTTTTCAGCCTCCAAATAGGACACCCTACACTTATTGAACACTTTAAAGATGATTTAAGTAACTTCTAATCATTTTCTGTAGAAGAACATTGCGGATTGTTTCAAAAATATTAATTTTTGAAAGAAATCGAAATTTCTCTATTGCACTAAAACCTTAATATCTTTTGGAAATTTCATTCGATTTTGCTCAACATAGTCTTAAAATATTTGCAATTATATGCGCCATTAAATCACATTTCTAAAAATAATTACTTAAAAAAAAATATGTGCCAAAAACAAAGTGTTTCATTTGAAGTTGATGTGAAAAATTTAAAAAATTTTTGAAATATCAAGCTTTTTCCTGCTTTAACTCAGTCAATTTTGTTTGGAGCATAATTATTGGTATACTTGTTAGAAGCGCCATTAATCACTCTTTGTAAGCGTGGAAAAATAAAATTGATCGGACTTGGCGTCATAGAAATATATTGATGTATATGAAGCTATAACCTCGAAATTATAAATTATCGAATAACTTGGGAACGACCCCAAGGAAAAAAAAATAAATGCGTTTTTCGTGTTCAGCGACCTCAAATTAGTTTAAAAAAAAATGGTTTGCAAAATGTTACAAATATTTTTAATTTTGTGTTGTATTAACTTTTTATAGTTATTGCTTAAGGCTCCTTATTTCAAAAAGGGCCCATTCGATTTTTTTAATTTTGGGATCATTTGATTCGTGAAGTTATTACGTAACATAATTCAGTCAAAAAACTCATATGCAAGAAACTTTTATTTAAACTTGGTTCAAGCACGCCGTGTTCACTTACCACCAGCAATTTTCCTTCTAGTCAATAAGTAGTAATTTTCTGAGCATTAAAAAATACGACATAAGACAACTTTTTGAAAATGCATCAATATATCTGAAATTTCGCGCTCAAATCAAATATTGAAAACAGACGCTAAAAGCCAATACTTCAAGGTTACACATTGACCAAATACAAATCGATAACTAGTCCTCGTGATGAAAATATTACGGTTTTAATCTTTTTTTTCTTGTCGGTTAAAGTCGCCCCCAGATGTTAAAGTCACCCCTGCTTACGGTACTCTAAAAAACCATACCAGATTTTATGGTTTATAATTAGCTTCTCTTGTGATATAATTTCAAAATTTGAAAAAAATATAAGTAATTTTTCAACATTTAGGTTAGGATATCTCAAAATCCGGACATTATAAAGTAATTCCACGATTGGATTCAGATTTAGCGATAAAAAGTATATCTGGAATGACTATTTTCGCAACAAAATTCAATTTTTCATAAAAAGCATAAAAAAATATTGGTTAAAATCCATATCTTTTGAAAAAGATCAGTCTTCGGCTTACATTATTTTGTTTTTTCCTAGAGACATGCATACATACTCAGTTTTTTCCATTTTTTTTTTCAAATTTAGGCTTATTAGAGCCCACTGTTCGGGGTCATAGAACAATAACGGAATCAGCTATGACATTGAATCTAACGGCGTTTTGTCATGCATGAATGACAGAAAACAACTTTTCATCTAGAATTTTTCTACAATTTTACAAAAATACCAAGTAAGACTTTCCCATACAATTTTATATGAAAAAAGTAATAATAGCGAAAGGCACACTTATTTCAGGTTTATGAAATTTTGCCCATCATTTCTTAAAAACAAAGAACGAAATAACGAATGCCTTAATCATCAGTGAATCGTACTTTAAGTTTTCTCTTACATGAAACATTACTATATTTTATCTAAACATATTTTCGTTAAAGATTTATATTCCACCAAAAATTTCATTAGGGGTCACCGATGACTTAGAAACTCTTGAAACTTAAAAATAATTCGTAAAAAATTTAATCAACATGAAATGTGTGCAGTCTTTACTGATATTGACGATTTTTTGACTTTCGCCATGAAGTTTCGACTTCTAAGAGTTCGGCAACTATTAGTGAAATTTTATAGCAAATATTTTCGTGCTACATACTCATCTATTTTCTCCGGTTTTGGCGGTCATTTTTATATCTTTTTATGAAATGGGTAAAAATGACCCGTTTGTTTGGGCTGTCGAGGGTTAAAGTAATGTTCTGCACAAGTTTTCAGATGACGTGATATACCTCAGATGTAAGGATCGCAAAATTTAGTATGTCAACTCAACACCTTAATAGAAAACTTTAGAGACTGATTAAAAAAAAATTCGAAATGATCTAGAAAATCTTATTTTAGCTACATTTTCAGAATATATTGGTTTTTTTTTGTTGTGGAACCAAAAGTAGAATTTTGTCGAACGGTGTTATGATTTGATCAAAATTGTCTGAGTAGTAGCAGCAATAAACTCGATCCTGTGATAAGCCTATAATATACTTGGATTTGAATTCAAAGCATTATAAGTAGTGTCCGACCGTACACTTGCATGGTGTACCTTGGACCGTTTGAGACTGGAACGGAAAAAGTAATATTTCTACTCAATGGTAAGACATAGAAATATCATTGTCACGTCATTGGATGCTGCAAACATTGAAGAAATGTAACTTACCCAAAAAACTAAAGAAACTTTTTTGAAAAAACTTGCACATTGAAAAAACTGAAAAGCGGACCAAGTTACACACATCTCCCCTACTTTTATTTTTGGATGTTTTTTGTTGGATACTTTTATTTTTGGATATTTATCATTGGATTTTTTTTTTGATGTTTTTATTGGATATTTTTGAGTGGAATCGTTTATAGTGGATTGGGACATCCTTATTACGAATCTAAACTTTTTTTTTTCAAAAATCACTGCTTTGAGATCTACCCAAAGCTATATAACAAAAACAGTAAATTGCAAAATTAAGTTTTGTTAATGTATTCGGATATGCAAGGTCACTCTTAACGTTCTACTTTTCCAATTCGATTCCTACTTCTCGAGTTTTAAGCAATTTAAATAACATACAAAGAATTTTTAAGGACCGAAAAATTAAAGAAGTTCACAGTTCACAGAAAATCAGGTTTTCGGTCTTCCAATAGTAAGTAGGTATGAACTTTTGTTCTAGTCAAACCATGAGAAGCTATGCCATCGTGAGAAATAGAGTGCTTAAGGTCAAGAAAATACCTTTAAATAGGATATCTTCCAAACTATAAGTCATACAAAAACAACGCTCGCAACTTTTTTATAAGAAATTTTCTGAGCTCAAAAATTATTGATCAACCTTTTATTTTAGATATAACAACTACAGAGAATTTTGCAAAAAACTGATTTTCTTGACCTTTAGCACTCGATATCTCACGAAAACAACACTTCTCAAGATTTGACTAGAACAAAAGTTTATACCTACTATTGGATGACACCTTGTTATACTTATGCATGATTTCTTGTTATACTTATGCATGATTTTTAAAAAAACAGTTGTTTTAATATGCATAAAGAAAATTTGTAGCGTATTTTAAAAATTTAAAATTTAGGTAAGAAGCTGTAAATAGAAAATATCAATTTAAAATGATCTGATCAGATTGTCCATTAATCAAGCAACGGCCTCTAGTACATTTTCAAATCTGTATAAATTGTTTTTATTTTGGTATAAAGAAGACAGCACTGGAAATGACTCACCATTCTTAAAAATAAATGTAGTTACCTATATACAAAAAGTTAAAACATTTCAATCACATTAGTTATTACTTTATATTTACTATATCTACTAAATTTATGAATTTTACAATAACAAGTCGTAAATTTCTTGAGCACGAGACGTATCTACTCAAAGGATACCTTATGTCAATAAATTATTCAAAAAATGGGTATCAATGTATTCCTTTGTGGTTCAGTGAACACAAACTTTGCATTCGCAATTGGTAAAACCACCACATAAAAATGCGTATTTTGGCAGCAATTTGACTTCTTATTTTCTCTGAATTGATGCAATCAGATATGTTGCCACAAAGAAAAAAGGAGCTATGAATATGTCCTTAGCATAGGTCAGCTATTTAAATTTTAGAACTATCTCTTATGCAATGATTTTATATAAAGGGTGTTTTTTTAGAGGTGTAGAACTTCGAATTGAAATAAAACACAAGAAAATCGTTTTAATGTCCATCAATTTGGCTTTATTGGAAGGATAATTTTATGCCATTAATGTTTAAATATGATTTCGGGCATGTGGCCGCCGCGGCTGGCTCGAATAAAGCCAATTCTACATGTCCAATTTTCAACCACTTTTTCGAGCATATGGGGCCGTATGTCGGCAATAACGCCACGAATGTTGGCTTCCAAGTCCCCTAACGTTTCTGGTTTGTTGGCGTAGACGAGCGACTTCACATATCCACAAAGAAAATAATCCAATGGTGTCAAATCACACGATCTTGGTGGCCAATTGACAGGTCCATTCCGCGAAATTATGCGCTCATCGAATGTTTCCTTCAATAAATCGATTGTGACGTGCGCTGTGTGGCATGTAGCGCCGTCTTGTTGGAACCACAACTCATCCACATTCATGCCATCCAATTCGGGAACAAAATAGTCGGTTATCATGGCTCTATACCGGTCTCCATTAACGGTAACTGACTCTCCAGCATTATTTCGGAAGAAGTATGGCCCAATGACTCCACCAGCCCATAGAGCACACCAAACAGTCAGTTTTTGTGGATGTAATGGCGTCTCAAGGGTCTCATGTGGATTCTCTTCACTCCAAATGCGGCAATTTTGCTTGTTGACGTAGCCATTCAACCAAAAATGAGCCTCATCACTGAACAAAATTTTGCGATGAAAATCAGCATCGAGATCAATCTCATTTTCGGCCCATACACCAAAATCACGACGCATTGCATGGTCTCGCGGCTTTAATTCTTGCACGAGCTGGATTTTGTAAGGTCGCAAGCCAAGATCTTTGCGCAAAATCTTCCATAAAGTTGATGGACAAAGCTCCAATTGCTGTGCACGGTGGCGAATCGATTCATTCGGGTCCTCTTCAACATTTTGCTCTACAGCGGCAATTGTTTCTTCGGTGCGCACTGTTCGACGTCTCTGCGGATGCGTATTATCACATAGAGTAAACGTAGTGCGAAAACGATCCATGGTTAACCGAATTAATTGCTCTGATGGACGATTATGTCGACCATAAAATGGACGGAGCTTGCGGTAAACTTCGCGAACTGAACCATTATTTTCGAAATAAATTTGCATGATTTGCAAGCGTTGTTCTTTTGTCAACCTGTTCATGATGAAATGGCAAACCAAACTGAACATAAATGACATTAGAGTTGCCAGATTTGACCACAAAATGCCAGTTTTATCTCTATTCGAAAAACAAACCTCTAAAAAAAACACCCTTTACTTATTTTTAATATCAAAAAAGATAGGTAATTTTTGTAAATATTGCAAAAGCTATATAATAAATTTAATTTTTAAATATTTGCAAGTACGTACGTGTTTATTACACAGTGATTCACAGTGATTGCTGTTGCAAGTTATAAAACAAAATTAATTTTTTGTTTATTTTTGTTGAAAAATTATAGTCGCGTGTGGGCGGTAAAACATACAAATGGCAATTTCTCATCAGACAGTATACATTTTGGAAAAACAAAAAAAAAAAACAAAATGTAATTCCATTAAAATATTTTTCTTAATTCATTCAAAAATTTTTAATACCATCCATTCAATTTGTGAAAAATATTTCCATCGATAAAATTAACAGCATTTTCCGCTGTGCTCGTGATATATCTTCTCAAATGAATGCCTCCGAAAGCAGTCACAAACGGAAAACGTTCAAATTGAGTGTGAACTAAAATAGAAAAAGAATTCAAAGGACACTGACCATCTTTTTGCATCCTTCCTTGGCTACACAAAAATCCTTTGTTGGAAAAACAAAAGTGCAGTGCAAAAGAAAACATATGAATCAAGTCAAACGCTGAAGTTGGAACGTGAACTAAAAATCGTAACACTTGCCAATTTTTCTCGCACCATAGATAGATAGTTCATACCTCCATTTTATTTCGGGCAGCATTTTTATTTTTTTTTTCTTTTGGAATGGCCTGTCCATTCCATCTTTAGCATTTGTTGTTATTGTCACTCGTGTACAAATTTCTGGACATAGCTGCATTACATTGTAAGGATTAGAGTGGAACTTAATAAAGGGAATATTTGCATTCCTATTATTTAAGAAGAAATGTGATATCTTCAAATCGGCAAGTCGCATGGTAAAAAGTGTTATGATCTTTTCTGCTTAGAAACAAACATTAAACTAAGTAGTTCGATTTGTATACGAATGAAGCAAAAAAAAATCATCCTATAACCGACTCAAAAGTTAAAAGAACTTTCAAAAATAATATCTGGATAATTTTTTTTCGTTCCGAGGAAAACCAATGGAGAGCTTTTTGTAACTAATTACAAAATGGATTCCCAGGTTGCTTCATTGATATATACTGGTCACTGGTCATTAAAATCTAAAGATGTATACGGAGGGCCTAACAAAAGTTCGCTTAGTAGGTGTCATGTTATAAATTTTTAGTAAATCAAAAAATTGCTTATAGTCTTACGATACATCGTTTTAATTTTCAGAAAGATCGGTCAAAATGGAGAGAAGAAAACGTAAAATTCGTGAAACAATGTCAGTACACAGAAAAAAAAATTGACGGTAAAATTAACTATAAATTTTGTATTCTATAGTTTTTCCAAATTTCTATAGGAAACAAAAACAACAATTCAAAATTTCCGAATTAGCTTTACTTTTCTACAGTTGAATTCAACTGTACATTTTGCATTCCATACATTTTTTTTTCATATGAATAACATTTTGAATTGAGTTTTGAACAGGTTCATAAAATTCTCACATTTTTTAAGAATAAATTAACATAAGTTTGCTAGAGTTGTACTGATATTTTGCCATTTGAAATGGTGTCGCCGTAGAAGTTGTTTGCTACAATTTCTACGACTTTTGGAAAACGGCTAGTTACAGCCCTTCTGGGGTGCTAACTATTAAACCGTTGCAAAACAGTTTTAACTGTATTGCAACAGTTTATATTGTTAGCTGACCTTTCTAGAAGGTTATTGTTACTGTACCTGCTTTGAATGGTTTGTAAACCAAGTAAACTGTAAATTTACAGAGTTTTACGGTCAAAATACAAAAACTCCGGGTTGGTGCAATTTCTATCGAAAATCTAGGTTAAATTAACTGTTTTCACAGTACCTAAACATTTTAACAGTAACTGTACAGTACTATTTTCACAGTAATTTTACTGAACTGTACAGTCAATTTAACCTTTACTGCGGGTTGGTGCAATTTCTATCGTTGAAATCGGTTGGATTGACCGAGTTTTTTTTTCTGTGTAGATATTCCAATGCCAACGCAGCAAGACATTCGGTTTACTATTCTTTTTGGATTTCGACGTAAGCTCAAACCTGTGGAAATATTTAATGAATTCCAAATAGCATTTCAAGTTAATGCACCATCCCTTGTGACTATTTCAAAATGGTTCCGAAGATTCCAGACAGGTTATTTTTCTGTGGGGGACGAATCTCGAGAAGGCAGCCTAAAATCTTCGACTGATTATGCAAGTGTAGCGCTGGTGAAGTCTAAAATTAACGGAGATCCAAGATTGACCCAGGAAATCATTGCTGAGAAACTGGGCTTGAATGCCATGGCTGTATTGCGAATATTAAAAAATGGTCTTGAATAAATGAAGAAATTTGCACGATGGGTTCCTAGAATTTTAAGTGATGCTCAAAAAGAGGCACGTGTTCGTTTCGCTAAGTATTTCCTTGAACAATTCAAAAACGGAGAGTCTAACACTTTCAAGAAAATTGTAATAGGTGATGAAGCATGGTTTTACAAGTACGACCCTGAAACCAAACAGCAATCCATGATATGGAGCTCAGAAGGTGCAAATCCACCTGTTAAAGCAAAGCAACAAGAGTAATGATGTCAGTTTACTTCACCAGAGAGAAAATTGTAGCTGCTATTCCTTTGGAAAAAGGTCAGACGGTTACTGCTAAGTGGTATACTGAAACCTGCTTACCAAAAGTTTTCCAAAATTTATTGGGAACACTCCAAAAAAGGAGATACGCCGCTATGTTCTACATCACGATAATGCGCCAGCGCACACTGCTGAAAAAACGACCGATTTTATTGCGCTTTCAGGCATCGAAGAAATTCGTCCAGCACCTTATTCCCCAGATCAAGTGCCTTGTGACTTCTGGTTGTTTTCAAAATTAAAAAAAAAAAAATTTGAGAGGGAGAGTCTTCAACAGCAATAAGGATATAATAAATACGGTTTATAATGAAATTGTAAAACTGCAAAAAGCCGATTTTGGAGACTGTTGAAAAAATATAAACAAATGAAGAATAAAGTTTTAAATTGAAAAAATTTAGTATCCAGTTTTTTCAAATTCTACCAAGCGAACTTTTGTTAGGCCCCTCGTATATCGTCGCCTTAAATGCAAATAGCCATAACATCTTTTGAATCTTTTCAGTAGCGTTGCAAGAAACGTCTTAAAACTCCAAATATTTTAGATTTTAAAGCCAGTTTTGGCTAGTATTATTTATTGTAATACCGATTTTATTTTAGGCAATACTTGCCAAAACAGTCTTTAAAACCAAAAAAAATTGGAGTTTTATTACGTTTTTTGCAAAGCCTTTGAAAAGAGATCCTTGTACTTTTTATTATACGACTCATCGTAAGTAAACAAAAATCCGAATTGTTCTTTATTTTCTGATAAATTTTTCATAGTATAATTAATGAAAAGATATATAATGGGCTTTTTTTAAGCGATTGTACTTATATTTAGCCATCCTGTAGATAATGCCGAAGCTATTTGCAATATTTTTTAGAAGCCACCAACTTCTTAAAAATTCTTATTTGTGTTTCATCCCTTTATTTAAGAGGTCCACTCTATTTAAAGGCTAAGGAATTTTTACATTTCTATAATTTCAATACAAATGTTTTTCGTACATTTCCGATTTCCGTTTTAAGTTGGGCGTAGTTGTAACGCTCAAATGTTGACGTCAATGTAAAAAATGTCTCTAAAAATTTCGCAACATTTTTTTTTGTTTTTTTTTTTTTTAGTTTCAGCGTGAAAATTCTTTCAAATTCTTTTACAATTAAATTTTATTCGTTGTTTGCCGTTGAACTGCAGTTTATCACTCGAATTGTTATTCAAATCCGCTCTTATAAATTGTTTGCTTAATTTACGGGAAATTATTTGTCTTTTTTGTTAAATTCCATGCTTGTCGTTTGGAGGTATAAAATTTTCACTGGCTTTCTGAGCCAAAAGATGCTAATTAACATGAGTTCGGCGTTGTAAAGGACACTGTTTTAGTTGTTGTTGTTTTCAGTTTGCTGCCTTAATTGTTAATTGTTTTAATGGGTCATAAATTTCGACTGATGACTGTGTTACTTGAAAGTTTGAGAGACATAAAAAAGTAACTTTACAGTGCATAAGTCTACCAACTATTTAATATACTTATATGCAGTGGCGGATCTAAGTAATTTGCCGCCCTAGGCACTTATTTTTTTGCCGCCCCCCTTCAGATTTTTTTATAGTAAAAGAAACTTATAATAAAAACAAAAAAATTGGTTACATTAACACTTTAATGATTTGTATGTTTAAATGCATCGTTTATTCATACATTAAAAAATTTTTCGTCTAATTTTGTTAAGTGCAAATTGGTGAATAATAAATATCTTCGCAATCTATTTCAAGCAAAATATCTTTTTCTATTGTTAAAATAGCAATTTAATTTTTGACTCGATTTAGAACAGAGAAAGACATTTCAGCAGTGGAACTGGAAATTGGTGTACATACGCACATTGTACACGCAATGTCAATATTTGGGAATAATGTGCAGAGATCATTTCTCCAAAGGATTTGACGAAAATCCTGATGCAAATTTTGTATTAAAGCTTTTTCAGCACAATAAGACTTGAACTGGAGATGTTCGTAACTTAATGATTTTTCAGGAAAACTTTTTCGTAATAATTCAACTTTTTCGCGTAGTTCATTGTTTCCCAAGGTTGCCATATCAATTAGACCGCCAAATTTTTCCAGAGCCTTCACATATGACACAGGTCTTATTTTTAAATCACAGATCAACTGATCTAAAATTACATTGAATGTAGAAATTCTGAAATTATCGCTGCCACTAGTTTCCTCATCTCTTGTTACACCAAACTGCAATGCACACGTTCTATTTCTTGAAGAAACTGTTTTGTATTCCTTAATGACAGATATCTCCAGAGCTTTTTTTTTTGGTAAAGATCAAATTCGTCACGAGTAGCTTGAATTATACTGATTAGGCCATCGTACAGTTCAACCACTTTCCCCAGTATTGTTATACAATACTTAAAAGAAATGATGTTTCTAATTTATTTCTTATACCTTGAGCTTCACATCGTACTTCACCTTTTTCCTTGGAATCATTTTCAATGGCTTCAAGAGCTTTGTATATTTTTGGTAAATGTTCACAGAAAACACGAACCGCATCACCATTAGCCGATCATTGCTCGCGGCCGCATAATTCATTCTCTCGAATTCCCGTGATAAGAGTTCTTAAGCTTAAAATCATTTGGTCTTGTAGAACAATATCTATTTCAATCACTCATTTTGCCGCCCCTACAGTCCATTCTGCATTTGATAAGAGTTCTTGAGCTTATAGTCCTTTGGTCTTATAGTCCTTTGGTCTTATAGAACAATATCTATTTCAATCACTCATTTTGCCGCCCTGGGCATTGAATAAACTATACTTAAATATCTTTTATATTCGTTTTAATTTAACCGAATGATACACTACATGGTTGTTTTTAATCGGTTGAATCGTCCATTCGTATTGCTTAAATAGTGCCAAATTTAAATGTTTTCAAAGTACCATTCAGGTAAAATATAATCAAGTTCAATACTTAAGTTATAAAAACTTTTTTTTTATCACTCCGAAAATTTGACGCCCCCAAAATCTGCCGCCCTAAGCAGGTGCCTATGGTGCCTTAGGGTTAATCCGCCACTGTATATATGTATGTACATAAGCATTCGTTTTAAATTGTGTCTTATTCAATTATTAAAACAAATTACTGTTTAGATTTAAAATATTTCCTAGTTTGTATAGAGTAAACGCCAATTAAAAAATATCTAAATTTATTTGAATGATTGCTGCAGCATTTAGAGTCAAATTTCTATGATAACAACCTGTTGGGTAGGACTCTGGATTTGAAAACCTCATAGTAAACCATTGTTTCCGTGACTACTCGTCTTCAGCATTAAAACTAATGTAAAGAATCACCATCACTCTGATATAGAGCCGTGCACGGGCCGTGTTTTTTTTCTTGGCCCGCGGGCCTTTACTTTTCAGCTACGGGCTCGGGCCTTGCAATCGAGTTGCTGGCTTCTTACGGGTCCGGGCCTAACCCCAAAAGCCCGAAAATTAGAGGCCCGTAAATCACCGGTAGATTGGAAGGATAAAATTGGAAAACATTTTGTTCTTACATAAAAATATGTGAAATTTTGTATGAATTTGAGGCTGAGAATGACAATGGAGGAAGTCAAGTCAGATTAGAATGTTTATGTTTTCCTCATATGAAAGTCATTGATTTAACTTCATCAATAAGTTAAAATTCTTTTGAAGTGTGAACATATAACAATATGGCTGAATCGGGCCGGGCCGTGTTCGGGCCTAAACAAAAAATTATCGTGCGGACCTGGGCTTTTTTTCAAGTGCTTGTTTCGTGTTCGTGCCGCACCTAATTTTTGACGCTCGTGCCCAGCACTACTCTGATGTCTTCTTTAGCATATGTTTCCTATAATTTCCTTCGTCTGCCTCTTTTTCTATCTCTCCAATGTGCGTTTATGCTTAGCATGACTTATTCGCCTCTACAATCCTCTCCCGCATCGCAAAGGAATTTAAGTATTTCTCAAAGTAATGGTTTCAACAGTATAACCAGTTTCTTCAAGTGATGATTGATGTGTTTTCTTCAGAGATGTTTTGCTCATAACACTTTTTAGACGTCTGTGATTCACACCGAAAAACATATATAAATTATAGGCCGCCATGCTCTGAAGCCGCATTGGTAATCACTTACTAATTCTTTAGTGTATGTTTTTGCCAAGGAGAAAAAATGTGCTTCAAAGGGATTTCTGCAGTTTTTCGTTTTTTTGGCCATAAACGCCTCCCTAATACTCGTTTCTTCTCTTCAACATAGCATGTCCTAAGATGTAAGCGTTCTAAAGCTTAATGTAGCTTTCCAAAAGAGCGCTTATTTGTATGTAAATCGGAGCTAAGCGTTCTTTTGATTCAAAAAAAAATTAACTAGATTATTAATTATTGAAACCAGGAATCAAAATAGAAAAGCTCATTTATCATCCCTGGTACAATGACAAATGTAAAAAGGAAAGAAAAGAAAAATCAGCTTTTTGTCTTTCTCTTAGTGCTGTATCCTCTTTTCAGCTCTGTGTGACCTCTCATTTTGACGTTGTTAATATTGAAAAATTTGCATTTAATTTTTCTTGGCTTAATGGCAAAATATTAAAATAGTTTTAACTTTGTGCACATTTACACACAAATACCTTTCTAATGGTGTATAATTCAAAGTTGTGCTCCATTTCTAACATAGTAATAAAGGTAAGACAAATTTTTGTCTTGCGTATTAATATATAGATTTATCCTGTTTCCTGTTCTCACTTTTGAATAAAAAAATTACTTAAAACTTTCAAGCAAAAATGTCTCTCCATTTTATATTCGATTATGCGCAGTAAGTTAATTTGACCTTCATGAAACAGATTTACTCTGCTTAGGAGTATTTTTGTTGGTACATTTGATTTTCTTGAGGGATAGCGATTTCCCTCTGGTTAGCTAAGATTGTCTTTTTTGGTGTATATTGTTATATATAACTTTGATCGTTACCACCTTCAAAATGTTTATTGCCATTATAGAGTATTCTGCTGGTTCTTGGTGACAAAAGGTGGTGGAGGATGGACACAGAATTACACAAAAATGCTATTTTCATAGCTTTAGGTGTTTTTAAGCGGATGGTGGACATATTTTTCTTTTATTATATGGTTAGATTCAACATATTTTTCTAAGAGCCACCATACGTAAAGTTATTTGCTTTTGTGGCGGATTCAATTTTCTTCTAGTTCCTTTGGGTGATCTTTATACTTTCTTTTCCTTCGATATAACTTAAGCAATCAGAATGATTGTTGGGAAGGTATTCGGACAGAGTTGGATATTAACAAAGACTAGTAAGGGTGTAACTTTTGGCGTGGCCAAAAAATAAATACCCTACACTGCAGTATTTTGAAAATTTTGCTTATGTAGGAGGTGCCACGCCCTTCTTGCCCGAGTTCGTCTAGTTTTAGCTTAGTGCGTGCATTTATAGTCTTTTATGATTTGAGTGAAATTTGGTTGGATCATCTCAAAAAACTCTTTCAGTATAGCATTTTGAAAATTTTGCTCATATGGGAGGTGCCATGCCGCCTTGCCTGATTTCACCTAATTTTTGTTGAGAGCTTTCATTTATAATTTTGAGTGTCTGAGTCAAATTTGGTTCGATTATCACAAAAAACGCTTTTAGTATAGCGTTTTGAAGCTTTTGCATACATGGGAGGTGCCACGCCCTCTTGTTCGAATTCACTCAGTTTTTTTTTAGAGCTTGCGCTTACAATTTGTAGTACTTGTGTGTATTATAGTTGCATTGTCGTGAAAAATACTCCTAAAATTCCATTTTGAATATATTTTTTGTATGGGCGGTAGGCGTGGCCGTTGATCAATTTTACTGATTTTTAATCCCCCGAGCTAACTTTGACGATGGACTCAGTGTACCAAATTTCATTGAATTATCTTGCTCAGTTTTCCCAAAAAGTGTATTTCAACACACAGCCAGCCACCCAGCCAGCCAGCCAGACAGACGGACATGGCTATATCGACTCAGGAGGTGACGCTGATCAAGAATATATAAACTTTTCTATACCTGTCACGCCTCCTTCTCTGCGTTACAAACGGAACGACAAAGTGAATATACCCTGGGTGTAGGGTATAAAAATTAGTACTTTTTTTCTTACTCACCTCAGTCACCGCAGCTTCTAGAGTGGGCATGAGTTCCAATCTACGGTCTCTGTAGCTAAATTCCATAGGGCTGGACTTATTAAACGAGGCTCATGTCATCAGGAAAACAGTACGTTAAGAGAGAAAACTCCACCCGAACCCAACTCTTTCAAACCAAACCTCAACCCATGGAGATTCAGATTTATTGTTCTTATAAGACCCGAAATGGAACCCGAACTTTCTGCAGAGGAAAATAAACCGGTTCTTCTAACGATAAGTTCAGAGAAACGTCAATGACAGCCAATTTGTTCTCCGTTTTATTTTGTTTAAATTTCTATAGCAGGGAATCAAGACTATGTGACTGATGTCGGTGGAGTTAGACGCTTCAACTCGACCTATTCTTACCAAACCTTTTTATGATGAAGAATAAAAGAATTTATGTTGTGGTCTAGTCGCACAGTATAGAACCTGTCAGTGAGGCAGTCTTCATTTAGTTAACATGCTTCTCCAATGGTCAAGACTTCGGCTAGAAAAACTGTGACATCGTTAGGTAGACTTATTGAGTGGCTAACATGCACCTACCCCGCAATCTAGTTTTAAACTGAGGCAATGCAGATCGCAAAATCGTACTTTCCGTTCAGATCTTAAATTGAGGCTTCAAGTTGGTTGCTTACGGCAACTTTTTTGTACTCAAATGACTTTAACTAGGAAGAAGACCTAATAGAGACAATTATTTGCTAAGCACTTGGGTTATGCTTGAGTACGAAAGAATTCAACATATCATAAATTTAAGGCTTGAAGAAGAAGTTTAAATTTAACAATAACCCTGTAAGCATCACTTAAGTACCAACCAGAAAATAAATAAAAGTGCGAATAATCGTTTATGTGGCATTAAAATGACGCAGTATACCAACGCTAATGTCAGTGCAAATTATGGTTACACGAACAACCCTAAGCCATTCAAAGAGCATACTTGGAAATAACATAGTTTTTGGGATGCTCTGCTTGGCTTTTACCGCATCGCTTCTCTGCAATTTGTAGCGCCTACAAGTCTGCAATAATTTTTTGGTTTTTGGCGTTTTTATCGCATGCAAAATTTCGTATTTCCGTATTTATTTTTATTATGCCGTTTCGTACTCGTATATTTTTGCCAACACATTACAAATTTTCAATTTTGGCTGCATTCAGAGAAAATATAAAAAATACAAAAAAAAAAAAAAATGCAAAAACAAATGAAAATATTTAGAAAAAAAATATATATATTTTTTTCTTTGTTTTTGCATACAAAAATTTGTAAGATTTTCAAAAATCTGCCTAAGAAAATGTTGCCAGTTGCCATATTATTTAATGTTGTTTTTGAGCCAAGAGATTGTTGTTGTTGTTGTGTTGTATTGTTGGCCAGTAAAATATAAACAGTGTTGCTCACAATGTTTACTTCCTCACCCTCTTGCCATTTGAAAAAAAAAAAAAAATCATGCATCTTCAAGATTTATGTTTTGTCTCTGATTTGGCACTGGAATTGTTAGCGCCACGTTGTTTTTGGCTCCCCTTAGCAATATGTAGCCGCTTTGGCCACAAATGATGACGACGTTTCTTGGCACGCGCAATATAATGCGTAGCACTGTGCAGCGCAACGGAAGTCAGAGAAATGTATGGGTAATTCCATGCTTTAAAAATTTTTATTCCGAAAATTAGTTCGATAACTTACTAAGGGGTAGTGAGTTAGAAACATTTTCTTATGAAATTTCAAGAAAAGTGCCGATAAAATATTTGACTACGGAAAAAATTGAGTGAACATTCGAAGTATTCTCGAAAACAGTTTGTAGCAGAATGCCTGTAATAGACAGAAGTATTTAGTTGGAAAAACTAATTTGGTCTAGGCCGAACTAGCTTATCCGCAGTAAACTACTGCAGAAGCTTCAAAACTAGAAAAATTAAACGATCTTCTACATATTGCTTTGGCCTAGGGACTAGGAACCTAGGAAACTTAATTTTACTTTAAAACCAACCGGCACACATACAAAATTGTAAAAAGTAAATCATCTGCCTACGTCAAATTAATTTTTATCAGTCCCATCCAAGTAAAACTTACATATGGAATTGCCCGATCACAGATTTTTTGCTTTTGGCTAAGATTTTTTTGATATTTTACTTTTTGGTTTTTGGCTTTCATTTTTCTTGGCAATATTTTCGTCCTTTTGGCTACAGCTTCTGTTACTGATCCACTTCGATCTTGTTGTGCATTTTTGTTTTTCTGGGGCAATCCCACGGTGATCACTCTGTACCATTGGAATGGAATGCGGCTCGTGCGCGCGTTTTTATGACTTGTTAATTGGTGACGCACATTTTTGATGAGTTGCCCAGTTTTCAATATATCGTCTGGCGAAGTGTCTAACATTTGTTGTTGTTGTTGTTGCTGCCATTTATTGGCTGGTAACATTTTTGGCCAGCATTCGGGATTTCCTACTTGGCCAATGGGATATGAAATTGTTTTGGGTATTTTCGCTTAGCTTGCCAGCAGGTGGTTAATAATTAAATGTTTATTAGCATACAATCAAATCGGACAAGGCCGTTGAAGGCTGTTTATATAAGTTTTTTTGTTGTTTTCTTTTATTTTCTTTGTACGATGACTTTTAAAAAACTTTCGATTTGTTTATTTTTTTTTCTTGTTTTTGCAATAAAATATTGATTTTTATTTTGTTGTGTTTAACAGCTTATTTTTGATGGTTTTATTAGGAATCCAATTAAAATCATATTTAAATGTTTATATATAACAAAAAAACGTTTACTTCAATCTATGTATTGTAACGAAATCCTATCCTTATATGCGATAGATAGAACTTTCTGATGATTCCTATGACAGCTATGTATGCATTTAGAATGTATTTTTTGTTATATATCAGCCATTGGACGGTTCCAAATTACAGAGCTTTCTATTTTTGATTTAGTGAAAGAACTTCCGAAATTACTTCTAATTAAATCTAGCACAGAGCTGTCATTCCTCCTGTAAATATTTTCTTACTGTAATACGAGTATGTTATTAACAAAAGACCTTTGAACTTTTTATACCCTTCACCCACGGTATATTCACTTTGTCCTTCCGTATGTAATGCAGAGAAGGAGGCGTGGCAGATATGGAAAAGTATATACATTCTTTATCAGCGTCACCTCCTGAGTCGATATAGCCATGTCCGTCTGTCTGGCTGGGTGGCTGGCTGTGTGTGGAAACACATTTTTTGGGAAAGCAAGATAATTCAATGATATTCGGTACACAGCCTCCGTCGTCAAAGTTTGCTCGGGGGATTGAAAATGAGCAAAATCGGTCAACGGACACGCCTACCGCCCATACAAAAAATATCTTCAAAATGCAAATTTTGGAGTATTTTTCACAGCAATGCAACCAAAATACACATAAATACTATGAGTTATAAGCGCAAGCTCTGAGCAAAAACTGGTCGAATTCGAACAAGAGGGCGTGGCGCCTCTCATATAAGCTGTACTAACGCTGTACTGAAAGCGTTTTTTGAGATAATCGAACTAAATTTGACTCAGAGACTAAAAACTATAAATTCAAGATTTAAACAAAAACTGGATAAAATCGGACAAGAGGGCGTGGCTCCTCCCATATAAGCAAAAGCTTCAAAACGCTATTCTGAAAACATTTTTTCAGATAATCTAACCGAATTTCACTCAAATACTAAGAACTATAAATGCAAACTCTGAGAAAAAACTGGGTGAATTCGGAGGGCGTGGCACTTCCCATATAAGCAAAATTTTCAAAATACTGCTGTGTAGGGTATTTAATGTTTGGCCAGGCCAAAGGTAACACCCTTACTAGTTATTTTTCGGTTCAGATGAAGTTTGAAAGTTTGGATTAGTATTCTGGAAATCATTGTAAATTTTGCATAATTTGGAGCATTTTATGCTTTATACACTTTTTAGGAAGACACCTTGCTTTTGTGTCTCGCTCGCGTAAAAAAATTTCTATGTTCGCGTGGCCGTATTTTGGTTAATTTTTAATCAAAAAAATGATTGCATAAAGCACTTTGAAGAAAATTTTATCTTCTTTTTTATATGAAACAATTTTTATACCTATCTCTGATTAAAAAAATAGTTACCTAAGTATATGCAAAAACGTCAACAAATAAAAGAATTCGAAATTTTTGCTTTTTTTTTGTTTTTTTTTAGCATAAGCATTTTCTTTTTAAAATTTTTAAATAAGCTATTTCGATGGAAAATTCAATTTTCTACACAGAGCAAAAACGACCACATAAAACAGAACATAAATCAGAAGACATCTATCTCTATGGTTTTCATTCAAAAAGAAAGTCATATCAAAATCATAGAGAATATTTATGTTGACATTTTTGTATATTAAAACATCGTAACATTAAGAAGAAATCTAAACTTTTTCAATGCGATTTCTTTTTGAAACAATGTTTTCACTCTCTAGAAAATTACATATGATGAGTGATTTTTCAAAAGGGCGTATAACCAATTCGGCAAAAGTAATGTCATACACATTACGTGGCATAATAATAGGTTATTTGAGCGATATCATTTTGTTATCTTAACGCCATAAATTCTGTAAGAATATACTGGTGGATAAGTTGATTCACATCATAAAATAAAATGACTTACTAAAGGGTGATCCAATACGAGATCCCTTTTCCAACTGGGTTGTTTTGACAGCTGTTATGTGTCAAACGGTTTGTCCATATGACATTTGTGTTCAGTATTTTAATACGATTCAATCGTGAATAGACGCACTCCTGAACAACTTTATTAATTGGTGAAACTTACTACCAAAATCAGTCATCAGTTAGAGAATATCATAGAGTTCTTCAACATAATTTTGGTCGTTATGAGAGTATTGTGAAAACCGTGAACAATCCATTCTTCGCCGATCTCAGGTTTTAGGCATCTCTTATGCATCATTGTGGCGTATCTTGAGGCGTGATCTTGGTCTGAAGTCCTATAAAATACAGCTCGTACAATAATTGAAACCTGCTGATCTTGGTGTACGTTTTAATTTTAGTTTATGGGCCTTACAACAACTTAAAATTGATCCATTATTTTATCGAAAAATTGTGCTTAGCGACGAAGCTAATTTCAGGTTGAACGGATACGTTAACAAGCAAAATTGCCATATTTGGGCCGATGAACAACCAAAAGCAATCCAAGAGCTTTCAATGAATCCCGATAAATGTACTGTTTGGTATGGTTTATGGGTAGGAGGCATTATCGCACCGTATTTCTTCAAAAATGCGGATGGAGCCCGTGTTACGGTCAATAATGCTCGCTACAAAGCAATGACCAATGAATTTTTGTTGCCAAAAATTCAGGATATTAGTGTAGCCGCCCTCTCGTTTCAACAGGATGGCGCAACATGCCATACAGCTGGAGAAACAATCGCTTTATTGAGGGGAACGTTCGATGAAAATATTATCTCAAGAAATGCTCCTGTTAATTGGCCACCAAGATCATGTGATTTGACTCCATTGGATTACTTTCTTTGGGGATATGTTAAGTCACCTGTTTATGTCGACAAACCCGAAACTAATGACGCTTTAGAAACCAACATAATTCGTGTTAATCAAGGAATACCGGCCGATATGCTCGAAAGAGTTGTCGAAAATTAGACCCACAGAATAAACCATTTAAGAGCTAGTCGTAGGCAACATTTGAACAAAATAATTTTTAAACATTGAGTTGTGGGAGCTGAACTATTATTCTAAATAAAGATTTGCATCAAAACATTGATTTTTATGTATTTTATTTAGAATAGAAAACAAAGTGGGAAACTTTTATTGGATTACCCGTTATGTCTTTTCTTCCCTGCTGTCATTCTCCGTTCCGACAAGTCAAAAAAATAAAAATTATACGATTTTTTTGGCATATTAAAAACCCAACAATTTTTAGAAATTTTTTCAAGGCCAAGACTTTATGACCAAGGTTCAGACCAAAACTCAATGCCCAAGATCATCACTAAATAGGACGCTTTCTAAAAGACCATTGACCGATTTCTGTAAAAAAAACTTCTTTGTTCCTTTCTATATGACATATGTAAAAAAATTTGTCAAATGCACTTTGCCAAAGCAAAATCCTCAGTACAGTGCAAAATATAAATTTAATTTAAGTTTCATGTTTAGAGTTTTTGAGGCAAAACGCTAACTATATATCTTACGATTAACTTTAAAGTGGTTTAAGTTGATATGGTAATCAATAGATAGTATGAAAATTAATTTTTTCGAATCTTCACGAACTTCAGTCGGAACACTTCCAAAGCTGAAACACAATTATCTTTTTTAAACTTTAGGATTCAATTTGCTATAGCTTTGTCAATTCCGAGCCTACGCAATTTTGATGTCATTCGCTTTAGAATTTCATCTTTCATCCACGTGTTCTGACCAAAAAGTAAATTTCGACCTTTGGCAAGTTAATTATGGTTTTGTCAGGTAGCGTCATAAATAAAAAAAAAAAAAAATTTCATCCTTGAGTTATTCGTTAATATTTAAATTTGTTTGCAATTGAACATGAAACTAAAAGCATCATTCTTTTTGAATACAAATAACTCGAATACATACAAAATCTATGCTAAATATTAAGAGAAATTATTTAAAATTAAAGGAGCTTCAAGTCCTTTTAAAAAAGAAAGAAATCATAGTAATAATGAAATTATTTACGACACTTTGTCATTTGCACTCAATGCAGGAAAATATTGCACTCGTGCCTCACTCTTGAATCTTCTCGTATTTTCTCAAAAGTAATTTTATTCTTTTGGTCATAGCGACGACCTGTTTAATGTGCACAACACTCACTTTGGAATATTTTGTGTCTGTTATATTTATTTTTAATCATTGCCGACAAAAATCATCCAAAAGTTTCCATACAGTCTTTTACTTAACTTAACCCCATACCACCGCGCACCACCAGAATGCTCAGAACAAAAAAAAAAAATCTGCGCCTTCAGTTTTCATTTGTTTTTCGGTCCTTTTAATGTTAAATGTAATGATTTACGTTATTTGCATATTTTTCCACTAAACACTTTTGTGCGGAAAATTCACAAACGATTTTTCATTTTCTTAAAAATGCAGCAGCAGCAGCACATCGTTAGTTTGTTGTCGCCACTGTTGTTGTTGTTGGTTTATTACAACCCACCCACTATCACCCTACTTTTCTTTGTGGTTGGTTGTTGTAATAAGTGCAAAATGTAAAAAAAAACATACATTTTTCTTTTCTTTGTAAAAATTTTTTTTATGGTTTCACTGACTGCCTGGACTATGGTCAAAGTTTTCTGTCTCTAACAATAAGATAATTTATTTGTTTTTCATGCCGAATTCGATTATGCACATTTTTTTTCCTTTTACTGATTTTTTTTTTATGTTTTGACTCAAACTTATTTTCTAGGCTTTGTTCTTAATTAATAGTCTTGAATAAAAAGCGTATATGTGTACATAACTATTAAGGAGCTCAAGGATAATTGTTTCTTCAATTATGAAATTATAAATTTAAAGAAGGGGAAATTAAAAAAAAAAAAAAAAAAATTTAAATAAAACGAAAGATTAAAATATACATTAGGGCATATCCGAAAATAATCTTCCCTTATTTGACCCAGGTTTTCATAAAAACTGTTTTTTTCATATTCTGTAACCAAATGTGGTGGAATATATTCCAAGACGTGTAAAATGAAATTCCCAATAGGTGAACAATAAAATTTTGATAATATACTGGAGAGGATACATTTTAGAAGTAGTTGATATGTTACGGTGCACCTTTCCGAACATTATCAAGAAAAATTCAGAAAAATCGTATATGGTACAAGGTCAGGAAAAAGGTTAAATGGTCTAAATCGCTCATTACGGCCACATAACAGGTCCTAAAACTCTGACAAAATTCAAGCAAATTCTTTGATGAAAAATAAATTGACTTTATAAAAAATTAAAAACTCAAAATTTTCGGGTAGGATGACCTCATGACAGCTCTTAATGTCGAAATTTTCTTGTTCATTTTACTCGTCTAGAAATATATTTCACCACATTTGGTTATAGAATATGAAAAAAAAAAGTTTTCTAAAAAACCTGGGTCAAATAAGGGAAGATTATTTTTGGATATGCCCATATAGGGTGTAATCAATAACGTTAAAAAGCTTCTGGGAGGTGATAGAAGACGTTAGACTAACAAAAAATTGTAACTGGAGGGGGGCTTAAAATGTACATGTACATAGCGTTACTCGCGTGCAGTGTGCGAATCGCATCATATGCAGCGCAACATGCGAGTAAAGCACCAAAGTCAAAAAAATAGGAAAAAAAATTTAAGATATCAATTTTAAAAGTCTATAACTTTCCGAAATCCTTTTAAGCTCTATAAACCAAATACAATGCAAGAAAGCTCATACAAATAACTAAAACTTTTCAATAAAAACGGTAGGGTGACCCAATAAAAATTTTTTTGTTAAACAAGTCAGAAAATCAGTTTAAACCCTATAACTCCTCAGGCGTACATCCAAGCGCAATTTTTTGATAGTCTATACTCCTGCATGACCCCTCAGTAGCTTCGTAACCTTATTGATTATACCCTGTATAGCAATTCCATGACCAGTGCGCTATAGCGTAACAAGATGTGATTTGAACTTCTCGGATTTCACTGAAATTGTTTTTATGAGGACAAAACCAATAAAAAACCAAAATAAAAAAATTTGGAAATTTTTTTTGGAGATTTAAGGAGAGAGGATTCACAAACCGACCAATACAGCTTCACAAAATTGTCCATAGCTCGAAAATTTCTAAGCCGATTCTCATATTCTGACCCATTTTAAAAATGTTACTATACTTGATTTAGTACTTCGATTTAGTAATATTCCGATAAGGCAATTTTCACCACCCCTACAACCCGCAAAAAAAGTCTTAAAAGAAAGAAAAGTTTCTTGGCCTAACAAAGTTTAATATGCGCCAATCTTGGCTGAGCAATCTGTCCATTCATTGCCTTCATGTCCTAATGTCAAAAGGAAATTCAAGTTGTTCCTAATGTATAGAGCATGGAGAAGTTCAAAATACCACAATACTAACTTTTTTAATATTGAAAACATAATTGAAGATTTTAGAGTCGCTTGAAGCAGAAGTACGAGAATTGGGGAAACGTTGAAGAGAATTGAATTTTCTAGCTAGTCACCATGTACGATGGTAGAGTTTTTTCGAGGTTTTATCTCCGAGATTAAGTAAAAGATACAAATGAAAGTTACGAATAAATTTGAGTAGAGCCGCTCCCAACGCCAATATTAGAGATGCCAAAACTCACTGAACGTCTTTAAAAAAACTGGCACATGCAACTTAGTTCAGTGGTAAGAAGTGAAACTAAAATTTGAAAAGTGTGTGTGGCACTCATATGATTACGCCCACTTTTCGACCTACCTTTCAAATTCTGCGTTATATAAGATGATGTTACAGCGCCCATAGAATTTTCATTTCAAAGCTTTACCTTTGGTAATCATCAGAGGGCAGCAAAATCCAAATTTTGGCCACCGTCCTTGATTCATCACTTTATAATAATACATACATAGGTATATTTGCGCAGTTATGATATTCACAAAAATCACAGGCAAAAAAAACCAAATGTGAATGATGGATGGAAAATCAACTGTCAAAAATAAATTTTTAAAAACACATTTTTATAATTTAACATTAAATAATTTTCAAAAAAATAAAAAAAAATGAGTTGAGCAGCTAGCTGAAATACAGCGTGTTTCGCAAAATCTTAAAATCAATATGCCCGAAAAAATTCCTTACATAAAATGATGAAAAATATAAAAAACAAAATAAATTCTGTTTTATTAGAAATATTTCAAACCTACATAAATACTTATGTAGGTATCTAGATACATATGATTTTTTAAGATTTCATTTTTTAATTTGTTTTTTTAAATTCTTTGTCTCGACCATTCCTTGACATGGGCTAAAAATACATTAAAAAAATACTCTAATCCTCATGATATTCTATCGTGTTTATGAGGTACATTTCGGCTGTTCTGGTGTTGTTGTATTTGGTTTTGCTTTTATGAGTTTTCACAACCTACGTCGTCTTCTTGTTCGACAATTAATTTGTATCTAAAGATACCTAAATGCGCCGATTCTAGGTCCACCGAGTTTCACCAGTAGCGAGCAAATTTTTAAAAATAAAAAATAAATTAAATTTTGAGATGCTTTTCGTTCGTTGTCTGTCTGTATTTTTCTGTCCCCTTGTCAGACGGTTTGTCGTTCGTTCTGTCGTATTTTAATGGGGTTTGCTTTTGCGTTCAATTCATTACCGCTTACATTTTTGCTTCTTTCAATTTTGTTGTTGTTTTTATTTTTGTTGCTATTTGTGTGCACCTTCAGATTGAGTTATAGAAAAAAGAAAACTTTCGAAAACTAGAAAAATACCGAAAAAAAAATCAAAAACAAATACCCAAATCCAAAAGTAGCAAAACGCCGCACAGTGGTCAAAAGTGTTGTTTAAATTTTATTACAATAGAAATGTTTGCAAAGTTTGCACTGAATTATGTTATAACTATACTGACTCTAAGTTTTGTATTATAGGTTTTAAAAACCAAGCTTAACCTTTTCCAAATTAAAACTAGTAAGGGTGTAAAATAAATATCCTGCACTGCAGAGTTTTTTAAATTTTGCTCATATGGGAGGTGCCACGCCTTCTTATCCGAGTTCACCCAGCTTTTGCTCAGAGCTTGCATTTATAGTTCTTAGTGTCTGAGTGAAATGAGGTTGGATTATCTCAAAAAACTCTTTCAGTATGCCATTTTGAAACATTTGCTTATATGGGAGGTGCCACACACCCTTGTCCGATTTCAACCAATTTTTGTTGAAAGCTTTCGTTTATAATTTTTAGTGTCGGAGTAGAATTTGGTTTGAATATCTCAAGAAACGCTTTTAGTGTAGCGTTTTGATGCATTTGGTTATATGGGAGGTGCCACGCCCTCTTGTCCAAATTCGTTCAGTTTTTTTTCAGAGCTTGCGCTTACAATTCGTAGTATTTATGTGTATTTTGGTTGCATTGTCGTGAAAAATACACCTAAAATTGCATTTGGAATATATTTTTTGTATGGGTGGTAGGCGTGTCCGTTGATCGATTTTAGTCATTTTCAATCTCCCGAGCTAACTTTGACGACGGAAGCTGTGTACCAAATTTCATTGAATTATCTTGCTCAGTTTTCCCAAAAAGTGTATTTCAACACACAGCCAGCCAGCCAGACAGACGGACATGGCTATATCGACTCAGGAGGTGACGCTGATCAAGAATATATATACTTTTCTATATCTGCCACGCCTCTTTCTCTGCGTTATAAACGGAAGGACAAAGTGAATAAACCCTGGGTGTAGGGTATAATTATCTTATCTTAATATAAATGCAATTTATCACATGTACTAATCCACATCTCTTTATCCAATCCAATCCAATTTAAGCAACATGTTTAGTAAACAATTCTGATCTACACAAGTTTAACACTCCAAGTTAAACCTTTTCCACATCATTTCCATATATTTTTCCGATTTAAGTTGAACTTTTCCATATCAGAAATAAACTTTGTCCAATGAATTTAACCCTTTACACATTAAAAGGGGAAAAGTTACATTGATTTGGAAATAGGTTAATTTACCTTAAAAAATAGGCGGTGCCACGCCCCAAAAATATTTCATTCTTTGAGTATGAAATGTGGTAGTGCCAATAAGCGGAAGGCCCTGAGATAAAAAATAAGCGATACCATGCCCCCAAAATGTTTCATTCTTTGAACGGGGCTGAAATATCTCTTTTTTAAAGGATCATAACTCAGATAGTAAGAGTCCTAATAGCAAAGTTTGAAAGCATATTTTGATAAGAAAGAGTTTAAATTTTTCCTGTAGCTACGCCATAAGCCTGAAAACAGAGTTTTCTCCAACTTCAAGCAACGATAACGCAAAATCCTGGAGGTATATTAACAATTCTGAAGACGCAGTCGGATTCAGCGTCGAAAAGTATTAAGACATGACTTAGACTTAGTTAAAAGGTTTCAAAAACATTACTGCTGTAAGCGAGAGTGAAAAACATCCATCTTCATCCATACAAGATTCAGCTCACTCAGGATCTAAGACCACCTGAATATAGACAGCGCCGACAATTCTTTTAGTGGATGACTGATCAAAGTGAAGTTAATGATTTTTCGAAACAACTCTAAATGGGCTCGTCAAAGAACAAAATTGTCGAATTTGGGGTTCGGATAATCTGCACGTGATTCAATAGAAACAAATACACCGAGCAAATGAGGAGTGGCCGTATCAAAAAGCCCAAGTACCAGTACGAGGCAAAAGTAATGTCATATGAATTGAGTGGCATTTTGTTAGAAATTATGAAATTGTTCTCTGTTTTCATGAAAAATTTACTTGTTGGTGTGGAATTGATGGCATTATAATGAAAAATAGCAGATTATTATGTCGCATAATATGTATGACATTACTTTTGCCTCGTAATGGTACTCAAGCCCTTTGATACGGCCACTCCTCAATTGTATGGCGCGAATTTCGGTCAGGTGGTGTGAGTAGGCCTTACTTCTTTGAAAATATGCTGTGAATACGAATGGCATGCTTTGCAGAAACATGATAATGGCATCCTTGTGTCTTCAACTGGAAGTTATGGATCTAGATAACATGCGTGTTCAACAGGACGGCTCCACCTTTTGCACCGTGCACCGAGCGAAACAATCGGTTTATTGGAACAACGATTTTCAGACCAAATTATCTTCAGAAACTTAGCCACCAAGGTTGCGCTATTTAATGAGCTCAAGGTCTTGAACCAACCAAGCTCTTTGATAAAAACGGTGAGTCGAACGATAATAAGTATAAGAATCTCTTTTGTGGAGAGTTACAGATTCTACAAATAATATAGATTTGCATTAAGAAACAAGGAAATATTCTTAAAAATCCGCAAGAAGTCGAAATATTCGATAAAATCGAATCGAATATTTCCTAAACGGTTAGAAAATTTTCTTAACAATCCGTAAAAAGTCGAAAAATTCAATTTTATCGAATATTTCCAAAATGAACACTTTTTCATCAATACAAATTAATATTCAGGTATGTTCTGAAATCCGATTCACTTCGAAATCGGAATGAAAGCAATTTTCCAGAGCTCCGCATTTCGATAATAAACATCAAATCAGATTTATGTTTCGGTAAATCGAAAAAGAAACATTAGAAAATTTTATTTGTTGAAAGACAAATTCGATTCCATCTTATTTGTTCGAATGCAGAGCTCTTAAAAATTGCTTTCATTCCGATTCCGAATCAAATCGGATTTCAGAACATGCCTGATTATTTGTAGAGCCTGTAACTCTTCACAAGAGATTCTTATACTTTAAGTCGTCTGATTTACCATTTTCATCAAAAAGCTCTCAAAATGAAAAGTAGTTGAAACCACATGGATTACGAAACAGTACTGTTTAACTCCAATTTAATCTTGTACTTCCAAATGCGAAATTGGTCAGCTTCTGAGGTGTGAAATTCTTCTTGAGCGCTTTATCTCGTCTTGAAACATGAAGCCTCCTCAAAACTCCTTGAACGTGTTCAGAGACTATTAAATACCTTCAATTCTCCCAATATCTTCCCATATTTCTTGTTCCAACTATCCTACTGCCTTCGGATGACCAAAGACAGTCCCATTCCAACGTCAGACATTTGATATAGTTTTTTGGAAGATTGAATAACCCGTTAAATATAATAAAAATTTTGTTTTAATAGAAGCGATCTGCTTTAACAACTACTGTGCATGGGGCATAAGTAAAATCAGCCTCAGACGCGCATTTCACAAAGTGATTTTGTCGTCGCAGCATCAAAGGTCTCCTTGAACCAACCAACCAATCCATAAGATACAGCGAGCGAGATCTTTGCGTTGAAAATACGATGACGCGTTCGACTTGAAGCGTTGAAAATTTCGTCTGTTTAGAATTTTAGTTTTACGCATAGCTGCGCTGTAAAATTTCGTTACGAGTTTTTTCGTATGATTTCTTTTTTTTAATTTTCTTATCTATTTTTGTTTTTTTTTTTTTAAGAAACGAAATTTTATTTTGAAAAATCTGCACAACTGCAAAATTTATTTTATTTCAAAAACATTTCGACAACAAAACATATGAACTATAAGAAGGTATATGAAACAAAGCAAAAAAACAAACTAAAAATCATCAGGAACATTTTAGAGAGCGATGCAAAGGGTAAGCAGCTGGCTGGCGCGCGGGCTGGTTGTGTTGCCTAATGCAAAGCATCCGTCGTTGCCAGTCAAAGGAACCAGAGTACGCGCGATATTCAGATCTTCATGTAATTGAAGCTAAAAATACAACGTGAATTACTTGCGCTCGTTTGTCTATGCAGGGGCAGCGCGTTTATTTTTTCGCAAATTCGAATCAAAGACGTAAATGAATTTTTACTGCAGATACGTAATTAATGTACTATATATTTTATTTTCGTATTCCTTCGTATCTGACTTTAATTAAGGTTAAAATAGCAAACCAATACAAAATAGAAAAAACTTGCATAATCTTTAAATTGTGTATCAAGATATTTTCATTTTAGTATATCCGAACTAAAATTCATAAGTATTAGGAAAGGTGGCGCTTTGAAAATATTAATTAGAAAAACAAAAATTATACCCGTGTCAAGAAAAGAAATAATAACGATAATTTTGTATTTTAGCATATTTATCTATCTACAAAAATTAGGCATGATAATATCAAAAATAGCTAAGTTATAGTCAACTTTAAAAAAGCTCTAACACATAACAAAAAATTCTTGAAAGAAAAAGCCCTAACTCACAATATGTAGCGTTTAAATAGTGTTAAAATCACTCAGAAACTTTTCAGTTAATTAAGCGGAAAACTTGGCAGTGAGTGTATCTCAATTATTGGAAGGCTTTTATGCTATGCATGAAGGTTCATGAAGGTCATCAGAAGGTTTTCTGGTCAGAACGAAGAATATCTGGGTATACTAGAGGAAAAATATCTATGGTACCCTATCAAAGAACATTATTTGATAGTTTTCTAAGATATCCGAAGGTTTTCGAAGGCCACCCGAAAGCTTGATAGTCAAAAAGAAGAATATTTCGGTATATTAGAGGAAATATGTATATCATTGGCGGCCTATCAAAAAGGTCTATCTGGTAGTTTTTTGGGACACCCGAAAATTCCAGAAGTTCCCCCGAATGCTTCAAAAAACGTTTTTTCAATACTTCAGTTTACGATATTTTGGAGTAAATTTTAGATATCGAAATATTTTAAATTAGGTTTTAAAGAAAAATACTAGTGCTTCTGACTACTATACCAAGTTTTATGTAAAGAAATTACCTTGTCTTGTTATATAACCTTAAATATAGCAAAAACAGTGCTTTTCGACTTTTAGGTACGTATATCTCATTCAAGATAGAGCAATTTTGATGTCGGGTTAAAATTAAGCATCGGAAAATACATCGAAAATGACTATTTTTATTTTTGTTTGTACCATTTTTTTTTTTTAGTTTTTTTTTATATGATGATGCCGCAACATAAAAGATATAGAAAAACGCAAAGAGAATCTGATACGATTTTGTAAATGTTATATTCTGATTATATATGGTTTACAGAGTCGAAGTACGTCCTTGGTTTTTGGCCTCATCGGGTAGCGCCTTTTTTTCGTTTAAGCCAACTGTGCATAGCGACTCAACTTCGAAAAATGCTTTAGAAATTTTTTTCTACTAATTAATGGCAATCAAAAATGCACTACTAGAACCCATCTCAAATTTTTCATTGATCGTGGGAGGGAAAAAATGCAAAGTTTGAGGGTATTTATTAATTTTTCACAGTTTTCTGTAAATTTATTCAAAACGGTGCAAGATATGGTTTTAATATCTGCGGTGAAAATAACCACTAGAGTATATTAAAGTTATGTTTAGAATACTTCATAAACGAGAAATGAAGATTTCATGTAAAAAAATTTGAATTTTTAACCTATAAGACGGTTTTTCCATAGTACTTGCTTTTTCGAGCTTCGAATCGCTAAATCGCTTCTTTACGTCCGAACTTCGAAAAACCTTTCGACAGTTTTTAATCGAAAATGCTCTACTAGAACCCATCTCAAATTTTGCATTGATCGTGGGAGGGTAAACATGCAAAACTGAGAATATTTTTGAATTTTTCAGTTTTCTGTAAATTCTCCAAAACGGTACGAAATATGCTTTTAATATTTTGGGAAGATAATAATCATTAGAGAATGCTTAAGTTATGTTCAGAAGACATCATAAACGAGAAATGAAGATTTTATGTAAAAAATTTGAATTTTTAACCTAAAAGTACGATTTTTCCATAGTAATTGATTTTTCGAACTTTGAACCGTTATAGTGCCGCTTAACGACCGAACTTCAAAAAATTCTTTGGCAGTTTTTTTTTACTCACTAATGGCAATGGAAAGTGCTAGGTTAGAACCCATCCTAAATTTTGTGTTGAAGCGTGTTATAAAATACTCTACCCAAAGTTTTTCGATATTTTCTGAGGTGCCGTGACTTAGTCCCCACGGACATAATCCCTATCCACGAAATGGGGATTATGTCCGCCAATAAATCAAGCATAGTCCTTATTTAGTCGCTATTTCTAAAATGGGGGTTATGTCCGAAAAACTTGCGGGAAAAACGGACATAGTCCCCATAACGATATTTCTTAACGCCTTATTTTGTTATTGACAACAGCCGCAGCTCAGAATGTAACACTCCCAAAAATTCCAATACCGATTCCGCGGCGGCCTTCAGCCGCTGATCAGTCTATAATATTTCCAACACCTAGTTTGCTAGCCACAGTAATTTTACATAAGGGTAGGTGTAAGTGGGCGGCCTGCGGCCGCAGCTCAGGATTTAAAACTCCCAAAAATCCAACACCGGTATCGTGGATCAGTCTGTAATATCCAACACTAATTATATAAATTTTTTAAATGGATTATTGCAAAAATTTCGTTCAATCTTAATTAAATTTTTCGGACATAACCCCTATTGCGGATGCAGTTAAACAAAATTAATTACACATTTCGTGAAACTGCGCCATATGTCAGAAACCAGCGTTTTCTACAATTTACAGCAACAATATCTCGATATCGTGCTGGTAGTTCGAGTAGTTCTAACCTTGAAGAACTTATGACTTAAAAGCCTTATGAGGTCTTCTTAGTGAACAACTTTGTAAAATCAAGTTTTAATTCGATATTTTTGTTAATTATTTGATCTCTTTATTTTTTAAAATTTAATGCTTTTCAAAAATATGTTTTTGCACTTAAAAGTGCAAAATACACAATTTTTATGCTATTTTTATATATAACAAGACATGATAGTTTTTAATCATGAAACTTGATATGATATTTGTGTCGATATATATCAAAACTGCCTAAGTCTCCCTCAGATTTTTAGGCAAAATAGAATAAATTTCATTGAATTGTTTTTAATTTATTTTATTTTGCCCATATATCAGAGAGGGTATAAGGCAGTTTTGATATTTAACTACACATTTAATCCTAGCCTTCAAAACCCATTGTGAATTATAGCGCTATCTTTTCTTAGGATATTTGGGAGAGAAAAATAGTAATTGTTATAATTCAAAATGAGTTTTGAAGGGTAACATTAGTACTTTCAAATACCATATCAAGTTTCATGTCCTAAAACTACCCTGTCTTTTATTTTTGCACTTTTAGATTAGGATATCTCAAAAATCAGGCTTAATAGTTTAATCTTGTAATCGGACTGGGTCTCAGCATCAAAATATACAAAATTATCAAAATCAAAAAATATCCAAATATTCATAGATTATGATGGGTTTTCTATTATCCAAGTTAGTGATACACCGAAATATTTTTATTATATTCAAAAAAGAATAGTCCAACAATTTTTATTTGGCACAACTTAAAGACAATTTTCGATAATAAACCTTTTTCTATGTACTGACGTTTGTTCGGTTAACCCACACTGGCCCAGAGTGGTAGTTTTCTACTTCAGTACTAAATTCAGGATTTCTATAAAACTGGATACTACGAGCAAAAACAATTTGTTGATCCTTATTCAATTTTTGGAATGTTGGCTATCATTCATGAATTACAATGACAATGAAAGGACGTATTTAAATGAAATTAGGTGAGTTCCATAGGACATGAAGCAAAATTTAAAAATGCATATTAGTACCTAAACTATCACAAATCAATAGCGGTTATTTGAAGTTTCAAAAAAGTTTGCAGCCCTACATAATTGGATTAAATTACTATGCGGACCTTACCTCAGCTAAGCACCAAAGAACTTAAATCAATGTTTCTATAATTTAAAAAACTCTCTTACTCAATTACTCAATTTGGGACAGATATTATGTTACATCTATGACTGTTCTTGCACGAGTATTCAAGACTCACATTCTACATACTTCCTAGCGCCAATGGCTACCATGCACTGAAATAATTCACTTTCATACAAGAACATAAGTCAAAACCAATTACAAGCACTTGTGCTCAATAAATTTTATGTCTTAGCAATAAACTACTTAATCTCAGTTTTTTCAAAACCAAAGCTAATCTTTAGGATACAATAATAATGAATATACTGACTACAAGAAATCCTTTTTGAGCACATAATTAACACTTGCTGCAGCCACTTTATGCAACATAACACAATTCTATATAATTAATCATGCAACTTCCGTTAGTATGGTCTATGTACGTAGATGCCAATTCATTTGGAGTATAATGACGTCACAAAGGGATTCCAATTTCCGACCTTACTTAACACAAAATGAACAAACATTAAAAAATTCAATTTTATTGAATTTTCATTTGACTTGGCACTCTCTACTCGTGTATACAACATTTGCAATCTTATGAGGGGTGAAAAATTTTGGATGTGAAACAGTCTGGCAAGAGTAAACGTGTATGTTAACATTTTTGGCGTGTGGTTAAATGGGAATGAATCCAGAAACTTATTGGCACAACTCCATGTTCATAAATTATCAAAGAAATGAATTTGATTCGGTTAAATTTGTTTTTTACATACATACTCGTATGTAGATAAATGTATGTAAGTATGTATGAATGATGTTCCAATAAGATATTAAATCTTATATCAGCAAGATGTATTTTTTATATTTTTAATAAAAAAGTTGGAAAAGTTCTATCAAATTTTATTATAATGCTTAAAACCTACGAAAACAATTTATTAGTTAGAGAAATGCAATGTTTGTTTTTAATTACACTGTTCGACACAAAAAAAAAAACATATGAGAAAATCCAAAAAATTCTTAAAGTAGACGTTAAAAAAAAATACCCGTGTCTCGTGGTTTTTCTCCAGCACGTCACATTTTTTTTTAATCGATTTTTAAAGTTTTTTTATCCACTGTACATGAAAAAAACAAAAATACCGCATTCTTTTGTTAAATCGATGAATTTAACTATATGATCCTTACATTTGAGGTGTATCATGTGTTCGGCAAACTTATGTAGGATATTGCGGGAAATATTTTTGTGGAAAATTTTAACCCTGAACAACGAAAAATTCTTAAAACTTAAGGTTAGCGCGTCAGGGATGTAATTAATATGCAATGTGAAAAATCCTAATTGATTTTAACGATTTTATTGGTGTCGGGCTCAAATTTCGACCTTTATGTGTTTAAAAACTAGTAGTGAAATTTTATAGCAAATGTTTCTGTAGTACATACTGACTCAATATTTCCCTGTTTTAGGGGTCATTTTTGCCCTTTTCTTAAAAAGGTAATTTTTGTACCTTTTTAAGAAAAGAACAAAAATGACCCACATGTGGGGGCTAAACAGGGTTAAAATCTTATACAAAAATATTCCCCGCAATATCCTGCATAAGTTTGCTGAACACATGATACACCTCAGATGTAAGGATCATATGGTTAAATTCATCGATTTAACACAAGAATGCGGTATTTTCGGTTTTTTCATGTACAGTGGATAAAAAAACTTTAAAAATCGATTAAAAAAAAATGTGACGTGGTGCGGAAAAACCACAAGACACGGGTATTTTTTTTAACGTCTACTTTAAGAATTTTTTGGATTTTCTTATGTGTTTGTTTTTGTGTCGAACAGTGTTATCAAATACTTAGGTACTCACACGGAGAAAAATGAGTGTCGGAGTTTTTACTCCACTCGAGTAGTAAAAAAATAAAAGTAATTAAAACTAAATTCCAAACATAAATACCTATACGTATCAACTATTTGATGGTTTCGTAAAGTAATATTTATAAATCAAATATAGTGAAATAATAAAGTAAAATTTACTCAAAATTGTCTATAAGCATTTCCCTATATGTAGAATAAACAATGCTTTCCACCAGAAAAATATCTAACCATTATTACCCTATAATTCTAGTAAAAATATTTATGTTTGGACATACATTTGCTTAATACACAAATTTTGTACATCTTCATGATATAGGTCAGTGGTGTAATGGTCTAACAAGTGTGTAATTGTAAGTACAAATAATATGTTTCTATCTTTCAAACGGACGGACCCCGGTTCGAACCCTAGTGTGGTCATTTTTTTTTTTTTTTTTCTTAAACTTTACAGTAAGGTAACTATCACATAAATTAAAAAAAAAAAAAAAATACTATACCTACTGTATGGTTATTCGAAAAGTGTGAATTTACTAAAACAGTTAGGTAAAATTTATTTTATTAGAGATTTGTCACTATATTGACTCGAAATTCTAGTAAAAATTAATAGAAATAAAGTAGTACCAACTATTTTTTTTCTCCGCTAACCATAATTTACTTTCTAAACCTCGGATTTAAATATTGAGTATACATATTTTTTTTATCAAAACTAAAAGGTATAAATTGAAATTTTCAGATAACTCACACCTCCCGGACACATAGGCACAATCTTGAAGTGGGGTCACTGAAGTTTTTTGATGAAGTTTTGTTTGTTCACTTTTCATGAGTTGGAAAATATGAAAATTAAAATTCCGGCTCCCCCTTCTTGCGAATAAACTGGGTTTAAGTCCCTTTTTTCGAGGTTTGTTTGAATTGCTTATAAATATTATAGTAACTTCGAAGTTTTGGAAATGATATTTTTTTGATCAGATTTTGTTCGTTAATTTGTCCAGAGCCGCAAAATATGAAAATTAAACTCAATTTGTTCGCAAGCAGGAGTAGAGAATTTAATTTTCATATTTTTCAGCTCAGGAAAACAACCTCATCAAAAAGACTTTAGTAAATCAACTTCGAGGTTGTCTCTATCTTCCTGGGAGGTGTGATCTAAGCATTTTGAAAATATCGTTAAAAATCTCAAAACTCTTCAGATTTCAAATAACTCGACATTGGAAACCTTCACTCACATTTTTCTTCAGCTTTTTACAAGGTAGGATCGTTAGAAATCATATATCGTATTTCATCTATGTACAATGTACATACATTTTTGTTGTTTTGAGCTCAGTATACTTAAACAAAAAGGAAAAACAGTTTTGCATCCTAGTGCAGTCGTTTTTTTGAAATGTAATCCACATCCGATTTTATGCAGAAAAGAAAAAGCAGAAAACTTCAGAATCTTATACAAAAAAAAATTGCCAAAAACTGAAAACACTTTGTTCTCAAAACATCAAAAAAGTTTATGTCTAGATGTAGTATTACTACTACACTAGTGGTTACAATTAAAGAGCTGGACTGAGCCAACTTATAAACAATTTAAAGAACCAAGTGTGAGTGATGAGCTATTTGCCCAGTTTAGAATTCCCTATATTTCCAACACTTGGTTTTTCAATTTAACAAGAGACCCTTCCAAGCGCTCAAATTCCGGACAACATTTTTCCCACTGTTAATTCCTCTCTCACATGACACGCACACATTTATAATAAACAAAACAACTTCTGCCGTAAACAAATCAAAGATGGTATTTTTCGAATAAAATAAATAATTTCTGGCAACCTGTTCTGAATGCACACACATTCCTGGCAAATTAACAAAATCTCATTGACTTACTTGTATACAAGTAAATAGCACAATTCCCCCTCTCCGTCTCCCTCCTTATAATGCGTAGAACATATGGGGTTCAATGATATTTTTTTATAGCTTTTGGAACCGAACGTGGGAAAAACGCAACTGATTTCCTTTCCTCCTGACGACGCTTAAGATACATACATCTCTTAGAACACACCTCATTTCATATGGTTTGGTTTTTGGCCATGAACTCCTTTGCTATAAACAAAGTGATGATGATGCACCACAAGTGATTAAAATCGCATTTTTCTTCAATTTTTTCTTTTTTGTTGGTGCTATTTTTTCCCCAATTCACACGCACTATTAGTGAATGGAATTTTTTGGCACTGATTTGATGAATTTCATTTAACCCGAGCCAAATAATTTTTTGGCCAATGCGCGCTGTGATAAGAGTGTATTTTGGTTGGTGTTTTTTTTTTTTTTGTAATTGGGATTTCCTCAAATTGCGCATATTTTTGGGATATACAGAAAATTTTGGCAACAACTTGGAATTTCACTGATGAGGCGTAAATTCATTAATTGATGATCAATCAATAATTTTGTTTTATATCTCTTGTAGCCCAAGAAAATTATACTATCGAAGACAGTTGTGAAGATAACGAAGCATATGGGTGATTTTACTCAAGAAAGAAGGGAAAATACATTATTTTCGACACAAAAATTTGTTGCTTTTAGCTGAGTTCAGACAATCAGTCTAATTTCAGCTTACGTCTTTTTTTCTACTTTTCTAAAACGCGCCGGTCAAAAAAATAAGATGCACTAATTTTATTAGGCTCAGAGAAGCCGGTTGTTGGATGCATAAGACGTATGGTCACAGCTCCATCCTTGATACACTACCAGTTGAACTTTCTAACTCCCACACAGATTACATCTGCCCCATACTAAATTTCGAGAAAATCTTTGATGTGTGGTTTCCAGAAAAAAAAACTATGGGAAGACAGTACGCCTAGCCTAAATTTCGCAACCACCATATACACTGATGGTTCGAAAATGGACTGTGGCGTGGGTGCGGGTGTATTTTCAAAAGACCTCAATATATCTCAATCTTATAGCTTTCCTTATTCAGCTAGCGTATTTCAGGCGGAAGCTTACGCCATTCTCAATGCCTGCAGGGTAGTAAAGACCACTAACCTCAGCCGAAGACAAATGGCGATTTTCTCTTACAGTGAGGCCGCTATCAAGGCGCTGAACTCAGTTACAATAAAATCAAAACTTGTTGAGGAATGCAGAAAAAATTTAATCGAACTAGGACGTCAATCCGAACTTACTCTAGTTTGGGTTCCAGGTCGAAGGAACATTGAAGGTAACAAAAAGGCTGATGAACTAGCTAGACTTGGCTTCTCTCTAAGCGGGACACATTCTGAATGTATATACACTCCGATAGGTCTAGTGAAGAAAGGGATTTAATCGCATTTCCTCACCGAGTCGAATATTAGTTGGAAAGCTCTAGAAACATGCAGAATTTCCAGAGCAATTTGGCCTTCATATTACAAATCAAAAACATCAGACCTGCTATCCAGAAATCGTACTGATATTGCAAGAATCGCTGCAGTCTGCACTGGCCCCTGGGCCATCGGGTAGCATCCCCTTTAATTCTTTCTGTCGGAGCTGCATGGATGGCAACTAGAAGGAATCTCTCGAGCACTTTCTTTGCAACTGCCCTGCTCTAGCTAGAGTCAGGCTTAAATCTCTAGGAAAACCCTTTTTCAACGATTTGAGCGAACTCGTCGATATTGAAATCGGCCCCCTGCTCAACTACATCAATTGAACAAAATGGATATAAATATCATTTACAGTTTCCTTTAAAGGATATCTAATCCAGACCCTGACAACCCCTCCTACCAGCCAGCCCGATCATTTATGTCGTATTAAAACGGCACTAACAGTGCTACTTAGGCTTAGCATCGTTTTACTAAGCCACCACTCTAACCTAACCTAATTTTATGGCCATTTGAGTTCCTTAAAACCCAATGTTTTTACTAAGTACTAAAAAACAAAAATTAGACCTTTAAGTTTCCAGGAGATTGAGATCAGGCGCCTGGGATTTTTTCCATATATCAGTCATTCAACGACAAAATGTGGAGTTCAATAGTATAATGTCAAAGATTTGTAACCTATAAATGTTATTAAAAAATACCCACAAAATAAATTTTTCTCGAAAATAATAAACAAACAAAACTCTGCATATTGACTAAAACATCCACGATCTGATATAAATGTAGGCAATCCTAAGGTAACTTCGTTCGGCCATTCGCATTAATTAAACAGAAACGCGCTAGATATGCTAATTCATCAAAATATCAAAAAATTACCATATATCAAAAAAATCCGTTGATTTTTTGAAAATTGTATACGCCATCTTGAATCTGCCATTTCGATTTTTGTAAATCCGATCCTGAATTCAGGATTAGCGACCCGAAAAACGTCCATGCACGAAATTTGGTTCACTTTAGTTTATTTTTAAATAAAGTCCACTGTATTGAATTTTTTACCGCCATATTGGAACGAAGTTGCATACTACATCGTAATTTCCAACACTACAAATAAAAATAACGCAAAATCATGACGGAATGGACATTTCATGATTAACTGAGCATTCAAGCAAATCGCCAACTCTTGCTACCGGGCACAATCGACTAAGTTTGACAGACTCTTCATTCCACAATGATGATGCACCAAAAAAATTCTACTTCTCACCAATATTTTGACCATGACGGAGAGGACATCGACTTTTTTCTCGTACGTTTGTCATTTTATTTCGACCGCAGCAAGTACATGGGAATATTTGGAGAGAATTGCTCTATTGGTCTTGGTTTCTATGTTGATGAATTTCAAAAAAAAAAAAAACCGGCGCGGAAGCCGATATTTTGGATGTAAGTTTCCCATATAATTACTAAAACAACAACAACACCCACAGTGTTATGCTGTGTTGATGAGAAAATTAATGAGACAGTGGAGTGGGAGGGATTTTGTTGTTGTTGTTGTTTTCTCTTGCAAATCCAAACGGCGGAATAAACGCGGTAGTTTAGAATTACCTACGGAACATGAAAAATGCGTGGGACAATAGAGATAATGCCACCAGCGAGCATTGGAGGGTAAGAATTGGGCTTGCTCCACGAAAAAACAGCTGTTCTTATGGAACTTAAATATGTGCACACACAGAACATAAGTGAAATATTGTATTTGGCTAAATCGAGCGTGGAAAAGGCTTGATTGCCAAAAGGACCATGACGAAGGGGACATTTTTGGTACTTTTCATGCGATTAAACTTTATCAGGACTTTTTTTTTGATTCCGAGATGTATGTACATTACTAAAAATGTTAATTTTGAAACAGTGTTATGATGGGATGGTCGAAATTTGTTCTTCAATCGCGCAATACACCCGTGGAACAGGTGTTTTTTCTGCATTTCGTGACATTCACCCATATATGTATGTATATGCAAGTGCTCTAACTGTGCTCAAATATCAAAAAGTTGATTTGAAAAATATATTTTTGATGAGGAATCATCGATTTATTATATCTCTAAGAAACGAATTGATGAAGAAACTTGCTTTAATCGGATGAAAAAATGTGCAATGAAACGTCCGAATAAATAAAATCGAACATTGCGGCATTAATACTTTGCGGCTTAAGATGGTGAAGGACTTTTCTCAGGGCTCATTCTTTTTTTTTTCTGCCATATTTTAAGAACTAGTCTAAGTTTGAAGTTAGTCTCAAAACGAGGTACCTTTCGTCAAACGTCCGATTACGCATTAAATATATTAGTCCAGTGAAATGTGATTTTCTGATCAAAAAATTTAGAAGCAAGGAATTTTTCAATTGGAATCGATTTATTTTGGTTTATATCACTCATTTACTTCAAAAACGGCACAAGTCAAAAAACCCGATTTTGCAGAAAATACGTTTAAAATTTTCAATTGAAAAAGTTTTTTCGTTCTCAAACGGTGACCGTAAAAGATATTTATATGAAATGTTTACACAATATGAAGCATGATATAATGAATGATTCTGCACCATTAACTCAAAATTCGCGTTTTTTGAGTTGTGCCGTTCTTGAAGTAAATGAGCGATATGTAAATAGATATTCAACTATATTTAAGATTTATACCTAAACTGTCATTTCATTAAAAATAACTTGATCTTTCCACATCTTTTCATTTCAGCTTTTAAAACAGCAGCAACACCATCAGATACAGTACAGTACAAGCAAATATGCTCGAAAATCCCGCCATTCGTCAAACACAAGTGCGCACTATTTACGACTTTGCCTTGGCCTGACCAACCAATGTGGAGTTTTGTGTTTTGCACTCTTCCTCTTTCATCCTCCAATGGCAATGGAAATGCATTCGACTTGGCAAACAAACATCGACCAACTACAGGAGCCAGCCAACACACACAAACACACCACTGTGCAGCGGACTAACGTGATATGGACAAAAGTAACAACACTTTAGCGCAAAAGTGGGCAACACTCATACGCCTCGGTGCACTGCATAGTGTTGTGGAAGGTGTCGGCGTAGTCGTCGTTATCGTTGTCGTTGGTTGGCATCCAATGTAGTTTTCGCGTTTGCAACTTTAATGGATTTCCAGCAGAAGAATGAGCAAATGAAAATGAAATGAGCAGTAAGAGAAAATGCACATTTGGCGGGATTTTACAGCGCAAGGATATTAAGCAAAGCAATGATTGGCTGCTAGCAGCACAAAGGATAACAACCAATCAGGATAATGTGAAAGTATGTTTACTTAGCTGCTTGCAGGCAATCAGCGAAACCATTTGAAAGAGTAGCAGCAATACATGAAGTGAAGTCGCCAAAAAGCAGGCAATAGAATATTTTAATTGATATTTTTGCCAACAAATGCAGCATCCTTGTTGTTGCATACATATTATATGCAATTAATTTGTACATATACAACATACAATAATAGTAAAACCTTATTCTAATCTACAATTAATTGCTAATTTTTACTCGTAGTATGGTTCCCAAGTCCTTAAAAAGTCATATTGTCTGTTTATTTAATGCGTTGCAACAACATCGAGCAATGCAACTAAATTAATATATTTTTTAAGTTTAATTTAAATTCGCAAAATTATAAATTATAATCTTAAACTATATATAAACGTAACTACATTATTATATTATCTTAAACCAAATATGAAAAAATTAAAAGAAAATGTTTCAATAAAAATCGTTTAGCTGACTGCGGCAAAACAAAATAAATGGTTTTTCTTTTAAAAAGTTTGCAAAATGGGAAGGAAAAGATTGAATTAGATTATTGATTATTTATGTAGGATCACACTTTCCGATTAAATTTAACACTCCAGTTATTTTTAATAATGTCACATCCAATCCAACATTTATGACAGGTTCCATGTGAAGGCGAACCAACTTTAAATTTTTATCACTTGGATTTTTGTGTTTTCAAATTTAACAGCATAATACTTACTTTCGGACCTACATAGAACTTCAGTTTCTTTGGGGCAGTTATGAAGATTTTTTATAAAAATGAGACAACTTGATCAAATCACAAATGATGCAATGATTATCCTATTTTATTGTATATCGTCATCTCAATACTACAACTAGGTACATCCAATTTTCTAATTTTGAGATAGTTCAATTTTAAGATTTTTGGAAATTTTAATTTATACTGATTTTAGACTTCTAGTTTTGTTTTTATGCCCTACACTAGGCATGCGCTTATTTTATGATTTTCTGATTTTCGTTGATGCCACCCCCTGAAATCCTTCCATTGGTCATAAGATCAAACACTATGAAGTTTCACGGCATTCGGATAACGATAAGCCGGCGCTCAAGAGAAGTCAAGCTGAGGTTTCAGGCAAAAAAAGAAAAATTTTTTTTTTACTTAATTAAATTAGTCAAAGAAAAATTCATAGAATTCGTATTTATTACCCGATTTTAAACAATTATAGCTTAATGGAAAGGTATTTCAATTTGCTATAAAATAAAATCATGCTTTGACTAATTTAATTAAGGAAAAAATAAATTTTTTTTTTATTTTTGGCCTCTCTTTAGGGCCGGGTTATCGTTATCCGATTGCCGTGAAACTTCATAGTGTTTGTTCGTATGACCAGTGGAAGGATTCCAGGGGATGGCATCAACGAAAATCAGAAAATTATAAAATAAGCGCATGTCTACTCTACACCCAGGGTATAATCACTTTATCCTGCCGTTTTTAATGCACAGAAGAAGGCGTAAAAGCTATAGAAAAGTATATATATTCTTGATCAGCGTCACCTCCAGAGTCAATATAGCCATGTCCATCTGTCTGACTGGCTGGCCGGCTGTCCGTGTGTGGAAATATTTTTCAAGGGAAAACTAAGCAAGATAAAAGTAAAAAGTAAAAGTTAGATCGTGGGATTGAAAATGAGCAAAGTCAATCAACGGATACACCTACCGCCCATACAAAAAATATATTCAAAACGCAATAATAAGATCATTGTTTTCAAAGATAGCCAGAATATGCCCTCAGCAAAAACTTGGCGAATTTGGGCTAGAAGGCGTAGCACCTTCCATATAAGCAAAAGTTTCAAAATGTTATGCTGAAAGCATTTTTTGAGATAACCTAACCAAATTTCATCCAAACACTATGAACATTAATTGCAAACTCTGAGAAAAAACTAGGTGAGCTCTGATAAGAAGGCGTGGCTCCTCCCATATAAGCAAAAGCTTTATTGATAGTGTTTTTATGATAATGAAACTAAATTTCGTGCAGATACTAAATAGTATCAAAAAGGTGTGGCACCTCTCATACAATCAAAATTTTCAAAATACTAACGTGTAGGGTATATTATTTTTTGGCCACGGCAAAGGTAACACCGTTACTAGTTTTCTTATAACTCGTGAGGGTGCCACTTTAGTATAATCCCTTTTTTTTTTTGCTAAAATCAATAGTCCAAAATCTTCTTAATAAAATGGCATGCTTTTTTAAAATCGAAACAAAGATCTTCTAGGGAAAGTAAAAAATAAAAAATCGAAACACAGATCTTCTAGGGAAAGTAAAAAAATAAAAGCCGCTTCAGATTATCTGAGAAATCATACAGAAACTCTTTTGAGTTGTGAAATATGGCAACTCTGATAGTGTGAATATAAGGCCCCTATTACGGTTATCTATTAGCGATAAAATTGATGGCCATCGATTGTTTCTATTATCCCTATCTTTAAAACTACTGCACCGATTTCAGAATGTCTTCTATGCTAATTCTATTGATTTGCAACCAAATGGCGAAAACTTTCTTCAAATCGATGCAGTAGTTTCGATGATAGGGCTAATAGAAACAATCGATGGCCATCGATTTTATCGCTAATAGATAACCGCAATAGGGGCCTAAATTTACTACACAAATAATTTATCATATGAAAACTCTTATGAGTTATTTTGGCATTAGATTTGAATCTATTTGAAAAGAGAAGTCATAGGAGTTTTAAAATTTTTTTATGTTGTGTGAAAAATAAAAACAATTTGAACAGAATAAATTAAAAACAATAAAAATTTGACACTCATAGAAAAAATCATACAGAAAAACATAAGAAAACGGATATGACTTCTCGTATAGTCTGAAGTGCCTTTAAGTAATCAAACAAAAACTAAAATAGCCTTTTTGATATGGTTATCCTAACTTAAATGTTTTTAAAAAGCACGGTGTTCCAGCAAACACTCTGAACGTTTCCTTAGACTAAGATGTCCAAATGTCGTAAACTGAAACATTGAAAAACATGTTTTTGGTTTTTTTTTTTTTTTTTAAATTGCGTTTCGAAGAAAACGACCAAAACTTTCAATCACAATACCACGTTTCAAAGCTAAAAATAATCTTGCTACGATATAAAAGATACAGCAATTTTGAGATCGGATTCGGAATCAGCATCGACAAATACATCGAAAATAAAAAAAAAAATAAAAATTTATTAATAATTTTTTTATGAAATTTTCAAGCTACAAAAATAAATTTCTGTTTTTAGCAATGATTGTACTCTTCAATTTTCTTAAAATAATTTTTAAAAAAACTTTAATGAACGAGCACTAAAAAGTTCCTTGTTGCCGGGGCGCAAAATGTTCACCGACCCCATTTCTCTAACATTTCTCTTAAACATAATTCCCTATTTTCTTCACCCATCAAGGCGACCCTATACAAAATTTTGAAAAAAAAATATCAAAAAAAAAAATAAAAAAATTCTTCGTTGCTTGGAGAGGGAAAAAATCTACAGCGATTCCCATTATTTTTCCTCCCAATATTTCTCTCAAAGATACTATCACTTTTTCTAAACCCTTTAAAGCGCCCCCATATAAAATTAATATTTTTATTTAAGTTGAGTGTATTCTCACTTGCCTGGTTAAACAGCCTAAAATCATAAAATCTTGATAATCACAGAACCACGTTTACACCTTTTACCTGGATGAATCATCTTTTTTTTCAATGACACTTTTTACCAATTCACGACACTAATTTCACTTTTTTCAAATATATTTTTATATATTTCGTTACATACTTAAATTTTTTTAAAACAATTGAGACGAACACATTTTTGATTTTAGCTATAATTTGCTTTTTATTAAAAATGTTTTATTTGTCAAAGAAAAGGAAATTTCCTAATTTCCCTGGGATTTTTTGAATTTGGAGATGCCACCTGCCGATTTTTTGGGTTAAGTGATCTAATTGTTTAAGAACTAGCTAATCTTTTCCATACAAATTGAAAAGCTTTTTATCTGGAAAACTATCCTGGTTTGTGATAGTGAGAATATGGTATTATTAACATTATTTGAACTTTTAGAAAGTAAGAATAGACACATTGGCCCGTATCGGGTTTAATGGTCGTGTAGAGTTGAAAAATATGGGCTTTGGGCGCAGCGAAGAACTTGTTCCCAAACTTGTAGTTTGTTAAATTTTGTATTTAATAAATCAATTTAAATTCATTAGCTCATTCACAATTCAGAACAATTCACAATAACAGTTCACAATGACTAATTTTGTTCTCAGTTCACGGGTTAGAGTCTTTGCTGACAGCGAACTGTGGGTGAAAGAATAATCAAAAAAAAAAAATGTTTCAGAATGTCATCATAAAAGAGATAAGAGGTTAAAATAAAAACGTGTTGACAGACAGATTCTACTACGAAATTAACACGCCGTAAATTCTTGCATTTGAATTAAATTTTTTAATATTTAAAGAAATTTATCAGTTGCGTATAATCTTTCAAGCGGGTCGGTCGTGTCGATTTGTTCGTCTTGGTTTTTTTCTTACGTAGCCATTTTGAATTGTGAATTTTTTCCTTCACAAATATTTTGTGCATTTTTGGTTTTTTTGTTGTTTTTTCTCCTTTGCACAATTTAATTTGAAACTTTTTAACTTTTTTTCGATTGTGAAGTTGGGCAAAGACTGTTTTTGGCAAAAATAAGTCCATCAAATTCGGTAAAAAATAAAGATGGCGCTAAGGCGTCATCAAAAAACTTAGGTGGGGTTTTTAAAGCTTCTAAAAATGATCTTGATTTAAAAAATCATAAGCTGTTGGTTAAAGATCCTTCACATTTTGAAGAATACTTTATCAATATGAGTAATAACAATAAAAAACTTAAAATTGATGAATCCAGTGCGATGGATGATGAGGATGTTGCCTCTTTGCCAGGTAGTGATGTGATGACAGGTGAAAAGAATACATGTGAAGAGAATACAAGTGTTTTAAATCCAGGTTCTGGCGCAATTAGTGTCATGAATGCAAATTCACAAACGGAAAAAGAAAGTGTTTTTTATTCATCCAGTCACTTTGGTGAGTTTTGTGTGTTGGTCGATACGTCGAGTGCAGAGTCTTGTAGAAACAAACGTGTGAGAAATGGACTGTATCTCTTTGAAAAAATCAAGGAGTTTAAGTTTGCAGGAATTAAATCAATAGTTGCTATTGGTGTCACCCTGTATAAGGTAAAATTTGAAAATGCTGCTTCGGCAAACATGTTTATTGGAAATAAAGATTTGTTAAAAAAACACATTCGGCCATTTGTGCCCAAGAGTTTCGTGGAAACTTACGGTGTCATCAATGATGTTCCTGCTTATCTTACTGATGATGAGATTAAGAGTGGTATCTCTTCATCGATTCAGGTATTATCAGCTAGACGTTTTCTAAGAAAAGACCATGAGAGCGGTGTTTTTTCTCCAACTTATTCGGTCAAAATTGGTTTTGCGGGCAATACTATTCCCAATGATGTAATCTTGAATTATACAGTGCTAAAAGTGCGCAATTATTTTCCTCCACTAAGGCAATGCCTAAACTGTGGTCGAATTGGCCACACGCAAAAGTCATGTAGATCAACGAAAAGATGCTTGAAATGTGGAGATGACAAGTGTCAAGGAGAGTGTATTGAAAAGAGTTGTATTTTGTGTGGCAGCAAGGAGCATTTATCTTCTGACAAGGATAAGTGTCCCAAATGGAGGGAAGAGACCAATTTGCAAAAGATAATGACGGTTAAAAAGATATCAAGACGGGAGGTTTTCGAGAGTTTTTCATCGAATCAGCTGAATCCGTATAATCTCTTGGCGGATTATGATGGGAGTTTTCCTGAGTTGAGGTCAAACTCTAAAAATGTTAAAAACAACGTTATTGAAGCAAATAAAATTGCGACGCCCCAGAGATATAGCCACTATCTTAGGAGTTTTCCGATTGCTGGGAAGCAAAATCCGCACTTTGCTCAGCCTGATTTGTGGCAAGGAGAAATGGCGGGTAAAGTTTTTTCCAAAAAAAATGTTCATAAGGTAAATGAATTAGAATCTACCACTACGGAGCTGGTGAAATTTTTGGTTGACTTTTTTAAGAAAAATGAAAACAACACAGCTTTAAATGCTGTAACACATTTCAGTGATAGATTGAAAAAACTTTTCGTGGAAATAGACAGTGAAATAATCTCCAATGGGAGTGAAAATACTGCAACACAATTGTCAGTCGCTTAAAAAAAACTCTAGTTTCATTGAATATCACTTGAACTATTATAACTATGATTTTGTTTGTCTCAGTGAAGTATACTCACATGATTGGGTATACAATAAGCCTGCTAAAATTCTTAATTTTAATCTTTTACATAAAACAAGGTCTGATGGCTATGGTGGTGTAGCTATTGGTCATAAAAGAAATATTCGTGTAGAAAAAATTGTGTTTCAATCAACTCATGACATAATTATCCTTAAAACTCTTAATATGAAACCTAATTTTACATTATGTGCTATATACTTTGAACCATCTTTAAGTTTGTCAGAATTTGAGAGTGAATTAAATCGATTACTTGTTTTTCTTGATAATTATCAAAATGTCATTTTTCTTGGTGATTTCAATGCGAGAGCAACGGTTTTTGGTGACTCTATAGATTCTTCGCGAGGTAGAAAATTGGTAAATGTAATAAACAGTTTTGGTTTGTGGTGTATCAACGATGGATCTTTCACTTTCAATGCAAGCAATCCTGCTATGAGTACGAGTGGTTCAGTTCTGGACTTAACTTTTGTGAATTTTAACATGGATTTTAATTGGTCTGTCTCCCCTATTAATTTGGGTGGTAGCCATCATCATCCAATTACTATCGAGTTCAATAATGCAAGCCCTAACTCTACGAAATTTTTAGCTAAGAGAAAACTTCTACAGCTCTTACAGGATGCAGTCTTTGATTCTAGTTCGGAGCAGGTAGAGCAAACTTTTCAGGAAAACATTAAGTGTGCTACGTATGTGCTGGATCGATCTAAATCTCCCAAATACTGGTGGAAGGATGAGCTCAAGCCCATTTACAGAAAGTACTTAGCAGCGATGAAAAAAAGTGTCAAGTTTCCAAATGTAAATAACTTCGAAGAGGCTTTACAAGCAAAAGAAATATGGAAAGATGCTGTCAAAAATGCCAAAACTCAGAATTTTCAGGAAAAAATCGATCATCTTAATAATAATCCCAGTTCCAGGGATGGTTGGAGATTTGTTAAAAATTTAAAAGGGAGTCATTTATCGGATCTAAGCTCATGGAACAATGCTAACAATTTGGCTTATCTCAACTTTCTGAAAAATCAGGTGCCTGCCAGTACACAATCGACAAACAGTGTAATCTGTGGAACAGAGGAACATTTTGTGACCTTCTCTTTTGAAGAATTTATCAGAGTCCTTAACAACAAAAATAAATCTTCGGCGGGTGGTGAGGATAAAATTACATATGAGATGATTCGTGCAGTGTCTGATGTTGCCAAAGCTAGCATTTTGACTTGCTTGAATGATGCTTTCATTGATTGTCACATTAAAGATTCATGGAGAACCATTAAGATTGTACCTATTCCTAAAAGAAACAAGGATTTAAGTGACTTTCGAAACTATAGACCAATTTCGTTAATTTCAGTGCTTTTGAAATTACTAAATCTAATGGTTAAGGAGCGAATAGTTAATCAATTGACTGAATCGGAATTTTTTTCAAAGCGCTGCTTTGCGTACCAGAAAGGAAAATCAACATCTATGTGTTTGAATGAACTTCTTCATCGGTCTGCACTTTTAAAACACACTGGCGAAAAGGTAATTATTCTCACTTTGGATATAAGCAATGCATATAACTGTGTACAAATAAATAAATTAGTCACAGCTTTGAGAGTGGCTGGCTTATCAAATATTTTCACACTGTGGATTGAAAATTTCTTGAATAAACGCTTCTTAAAGTTGGGCAATGATTCAGTTGAGGTAAATGATGGTCTGCCACAGGGGAGTTGTCTTTCTCCACTACTGTTTAACATTTATACTAAAGGACTCTTCTCTATTGAAGATGAGTGCACTGATTTATTTCAATTTGCTGATGACTTTATAATTTTATCTCATAATGCTGACTTTGAAGTGGCAGTTGATAACATGAAGCTCAAAATAAAGAGATTTCATGACAAATGCAAGCATCTGAATCTTAGTTTTAATCCTGAAAAATCTAACATAATGTACTTAGCCAAGGGAAGTTTCAAAAGAGTGTCAGTGTTGTTAGGCAATGTTGAAATCCCTCAGGTGAAGTCTCTCAAATTTCTGGGTAGAAACATTAATGCTTCTCTGACGGTGGGTGAGCACTACTCTCGTATCTTTGAAGAAGCAGAGAGGAGCACGAGGTTGATAAAAATGCTAACTTCTGTTAAAAGTGGTCTATCGCCCAAAATTGCAATTAACTTCTTCAAGAGCTTTGTCAGATCAAAAATTGAATATGCAAGAACAACAGCTGCAAATACTCCTAAATCGGTTAATCGCAGGATTTCAACGTTTCAAAATGCAACCTTAAGAAGATGTTTAGGTCTCACTCCATCAACACCTGTTCACATAATTTATGTGCTAGCTGATGAGCTGCCTCCTGAGGAAAGAGCCAAGTTTTTGACTGCCAAGGAAATCATCAAGTTAAAAAGGTCTAATAAGCAGTTATATAGATCTTTTGCTGATTGCAATCCAATAAAATCTAGTTACAGTTCAGTTTATCATCATTTTAAGCAGATTTTTACTCGCACAAATGTGGACTTTTTCTATCAAAAAAGCCAGAATATCAAGGTTTATGGAAATAATACAGCATATAAAAAGCACAATGTTTCTCGTCAACAGTTTCAAGCTGAATTTTGTTCGAAAATTGATTTCTACAAGAATAAAGATTTTGTGATTTTTGCAACAGATGCTTCTGTTGGAGTCTCGTCAGCAGGCTGTGGTGTGTATGATGTTCTCAACAATCATAAATATTATTTTAAAATTGACTTTAAGTGTTCCAGTATGTTTGGTGAATTGTGGGCGGCACGCAAAGCAGTTGACATTGCAATTGAAAATGGTGCCAAGCGTATGGCTATTTTCACTGACAGTTTATCTACTTGCAAACTTCTGCAAAAAAATAACTCTGATGACTATTGTGCTGCGTATATACACCAAAAAATTGACGACTGTAAAATTGATGAATGTCATTTCATTTGGACTCCCAGTCACGTTGGCATTGCCATAAATGAAACAGCTGATCAGATTGCCAGGTATGCCGTTGAGGTTGGTGCACCTTTGGATTCGATGCTCACTCCAAAGGAAGCTATCAAGGCTATTAAAAATATACTTCGAACTGAATGGAATGACAACTTCAGAAATGCTTCTCAAACCAAAGGTGTTTTTTTCGCATCTATCTTTCCATCAATACCAGAAAAGCCATGGTATAAGAAAATGAATTTTACTCCAGCTGAAACAAAATCACTAAATAGACTTTTTTCGGGTCACTCCTACAACAAAGTTTACTTGCATAAAATTGGTGCTGTATCCTCCAACCTGTGTAACAATTGCAATGTTCCTGCTTCGATGGAACATCTTATCTTTAGCTGCAACTCCTTTGCATCATTTCGATCTAAACATACCATTTTTCAAAAATTTAACAACATTGGTTCGCTTTTAAAATCCTTCAATGGTGATAATTACAAAGAACTTTTAAATTTTATACGGGAATCTAAAATTGACTTTTAAGAAAAATATTAAGAAAAAAACTATAATCAGAAACTTTCAGACTTAAAAAAAAAAAAAAAACAACAAAGTGATTCGTAATCACTTACTACTAAATCATTAAGTGGGAAACCCTGGTCTTTTAAGTTTACAACTTTGACCATTCTAAATCACAACCCAAAAAAAAAAAAATAAAGAAATTTATTATAAAAATTTGAAGGGATAATGTCTGACAAGTAAGTTATAGCAAAATAATAAAAGAAAGTGTTTTGATTTTCTCCCTTTTTTCGCACTCAGATATGCGGTACCCAACAAGTTGCCTGGCAAGACGGTCTCTGTGTTGACGCATCGCAAACGTCGGATCCTGCAGGATAAAGCGACTATTGAACAGAAAAAGAATGAAAAAACCAAACGCATCTCGAAAACTAAACAGTATCATAAATTTCGACGTGCTGAATCCTTTGTGATGAACCATATAAAGGCCGAACGTACATCAAAACGTATAAAGCAAACTCTGCTGCGTACAAACTTCACAAAAACAGATGACAAAACCAACGAAAAGTTGTTACTGGTTATGCGCCATGCTGGGTAAGAAATTCCAAAATTCTTGAGAACTGAAATACTACATATTTAATACAATACTCAGTCGACGATATTTAAAATCGTAGCTTAACATCATACCTTTGCTCTTGTAAAAATTGTAATATTAAATTGATAACAGTTTTTATTTCCTTTGAGCAAACGTTTAAAGCATGGTTTCAAACACTATCTGAGTAAAACTTATGGAAAATCATTAACAAAAGTTAGCCCTGATCGCTCAAAGATGAATAGTGGTGTTTGAAGAAAAGCTTTCAAAGATATCTTCAATATTACCACACTTATCATCTGCAATGTAAATAGAAGTCAATGCAAGACCGGAGCCTCAAATATCCACAGTTTTTACAACAGCAAAGCTGAAATTAAAGTTTTACTTTAAAAGAACACATACTGTACTTACTTGGCTCGAAATCTTGCCATGAGAATACAGAGAGAAATTAAAAGTGGAGAATTTCGTAGTCAAATGTTAAACATTGTCAAATGTCGAAATTTCTTATAAATAAATAACGCACTGATTCTCATTATTCGAAAAGTAAAAGTTGCATTGTAACTTGTGTTCTTAAAAAATCATTATCAAATTGAAAGAGCCAAACAATATTAAATTTGTTTGAAGTAAATGATTTTTATACAGATTATTTCTTTTTGTACAACAAAAAAAAGCACAATTTAAACGTTATTAGGACCAAAACCAATAATTGCTGTCGACTCACACAGCCCTGTTTTAATTGCCTTAAACAAAATATACCCAACAAACAGTTTTATAACCTCACAATATAACGCTTGAAAAAAGCTAATTTCCAAATGTTTTCATAATCAATTTTCAAACGTTTTCGCAATTGGTTAAAATAAACAATTAAAAAATGTTTATTTCCAAATGTTTTCGTAATCGTTTTCCAAACATTCGACAAATTTTTTATTTTGATCTTTCACATTTTTGGAACATGTTTAATAGACTTAGAAAATACTTACGAAACCCAGCGGGGCAAACTGCCAGCTCTACCAAAAAGTAAAGGAAAAAGATACGTATGATACGCCTTTACTTAAAGTAAATGAGGAAGATGCGCATGTTGTTGCCTTATATTAGAAGCAGCAAAGAAGCTCTTAGAAACTTTTATTATTCCTTAGTTCAAACTGTCAAACAATCTTATTTTGACTTTTTGAAAAAAAAAAAAAAAATTTTAAAAATAAAAACTTAATTAGCAAGAGAAATCGACAATCATGTTTGCCTCAATAGCAATTAGATGGTCTTGCCCTTCTGCCATTGCTTCCATACCACTCATAAAATTCTATTCATTTAGCTCATATGTTTTTGGAGGGGAAAACAAAAGAGAAAGAAGAAGTGCATCTTCATATCTATACGGAAGGGAACGGGAAGCGTATATCCTTTATTTCCTTACGGAAGGGAAGAGGAAGCGCATCTTGCTCATATACTCGAGATGCGCATTAAAAGCGGACATGCCTATTCAAAATGGAAGACAACATTCAGCACGAAAGATTACCGCTGGGAATGTTTATTGAAAATATTAAAAAAAAAAAAACAATTTAAAAATATTGTATAAAAACTTTTGAAAAATATTGTATTAAAACATTTATAATAAGCATTTTTCAAATGAGTTTCACAATCTTATTATGAAGTTGGACCCTTCGATTACACTAGTTTACAAATGATTAAAATTTTTTTTCCCAGCGAATGCCGTTACTCATTTTATATGAAAAATGGGCTACTGATTCCGAAAATCGCATTTTTTTTTTTTTATTTCGTGTCGTTTTCGAGATATCGGTCATTTTCGGTTTTTGGACCAAAAAAAAAAGATAGTTCCACTTAAATACAAATATCTCAAGAACCAATGTTTGTATTGAAACAAATAATATGTCATATTAAAGGTAATTAAATTACCTACAAATGATACTCACGTCACTTTTTGGCTGGTTTGTTAGTTTCGATGAAATAAATTGATTTCAGAAAAAAAGAGTATATTTTTCCGAAAAAATTACAAAAATGTCTAAATCAACTGCAGATTTTTACAAGAAAAAAAAATTTTAAAAATCATTTTGTATTTTTATATCATAGTCTATAAATTTGTTAGGCAAATAAAATACTATTTAAGAAAATCGATGGAAAAATGCAAAAGTTGTATACAATTCATTGATAAGTTACCAAAATGCGTTTTTCCCTATTTTTCCGTTTTTTTTGTAATAAACTGTTCGAAAATTTGAAACTTTTTGTAAAAGAAATTAGAAAATCCAAAAAATTCTTAAAGAAGGCATTAAAAGGAAATACCCGTGCCTCGCCGTTTTTCTCTAGCACGTCAGATTTTTTTTTAATCGATTTTTGAAGTTTTTTAATCCACTGTACATGAAAAAACAGAAATAACGCATTCTTGTGTTAAATCGATGAATTTAACTATATGATCCTTACATCTGAGGTGTATCATGTCTTCAGCAAACTTATGCAGGATACTACGCGGAATATTTTTGTAGACAATTTTAACCCTCTCAAACCCCCACATGTAGGTCAAAATGAACTTCATGTGGGGGTCAAAATGACCCACATGTGAGGGTTTTAGAGGGTTAAAATTGTCCACAAAAATATTCCTCGCAGTATCCTGCATAAGTTTACTGAACACATAATACACCTCAGATGTAAGGATCATATAGTTAAATTCATCGATTTAACACAAGAATGCGTTATTTCTGTTTTTTCATGTACAGTGGATTAAAAAACTTCAAAAATCGATTAAAAAAAAATCTGACGTGCTAGAGAAAAACGGCGAGGCACGGGTATTTCCTTTTAATGCCTTCTTTAAGAATTTTTTGGATTTTCTAATTTCTTTTACAAAAAGTTTCAAATTTTCGAACAGTTTATTACAAAAAAACAGAAAAATAGGGAAAAACGCATTTTGGTAACTTATCAATGAATTGTATACAACTTTTGCATTTTTCCATCGATTTTCTTAAATGATATCTTATTTTCTTCACAAATATATAGTCTATGATACAAAAAAAAAATATTATAAAAAAAATATGTCTTCTTGTATAAATTTGAAGTTGAATTTGATTTTTTCTTAATTTTTTCGAAAAAAAAAAATTTTTTTTTTTAGAAATCAATTTATTTCACCGAAACTAACGAACCAACCAAAAAGTGATGTGGATAATATTTGTAGGTAATTTAATTACCTTTAATATGACATATTATTTGTTTAAATACAAACATTGGTTCTTGAGATATTTGTATTTTAATGGAACTATCTTTTTTTTTTGGTCCAAAAACCGAAAATGACCGATATCTCGAAAACGACACGAAATAAACAAAAAAAAATGCGATTTTCGGAATCAGCAGCCCATTTTCCATATAAAATGAGTAACGGCATTCGCTGGGAATTTTGGCTGTAAACTAGTGTTATTTGTGCCCTTGATTTTGAAAGTGGTATAAGTCAATTTCGGAGCAAAAGTAATGTCATAATATGAATTAGGTGGCATTTTGTTCAGAACGAATAATATTGAATTCTGTTTTTACAGAAAGTTTACCACATTATGTGAAATTAATGGCGTTATGTTTAAAAAATAGTATCGGAAAAAAACCGATTATTACAGCACATAATGTGAATGACATTACTTTTGCCCCGAAATTGACTTATACCACTTTCAAAATCAAGGGCACATTTAACAATTTAAATTCAAAAATTTCCAAACATTTTGCAAGTTAATTTCCAAACGAAATATTGCTACAATAAGCGTATAATAAGTTATTTTCTAAACGTTTTCGTTTGTTGGGTACTCACTTCATTTTGAAAAATGTTGAATACAAATAGCCCCTTGGAGAATTAAACTTTTGAATGGTTGTTGTATGAGATATTTAGATAACCCCGTTTCAAAATGAACTATGTCGCAAAAATAAATAAATAAAGACTATTTGATTCTAAGTTTGTAAATGCAAATAAGTTAATTTTTTCAAAAAAATTTCAGTAAAAAAATTTTCGACGGCACCACAAATAACATTTTTAAAACTCTTAATATGCCTAATCGTCATAATGCTGTTTTCCTTGAAAACAACAAAGAAAATCAAATTCTACTTAAAATGATCGAACCATTTGTTGTTTATGGATATCCAACACTTAGCACCATACGTGAGCTACTCTTTAAAAAGGGTTTCGCACGCATCAATGGAAAGAAAACCGCAATACAATCAAACACAATGATTGAAGAAGCTTTGGGTGAGAAAGGCATTATCTGCTTGGAAGACATAATACACGAAATATATACAGTGGGTCCTAATTTTGCTGCAGTAAATGAGTATTTATGTGCGTTTTTGGTAAGTAATACTTTTTGCTTTATTGTGAGTACTCTTGAATTTATATACTCTATTGAAATATTTTAGCTCTCCAGTCCACGTGATGGTTGGCAGAAAAAAGTGCCAACGGAATGGGGAGTTTCTGGAAATCAGCTTGTTTAAAAATTTTCGCTGTAATTCTGTCATAACAGGCCGGGCAATGTGAGGAGTTGCACTATCTTGTTGAAACTACACAGATTTGATAGAGATTTTCTTTCGGCGTAATTCTGGGTAAAAAAATTCTTTTAACATTTTTAAGTAACGGTCTGCAGTGACCGTAACAGTAGCACCGTTCTCTTCAAAGAAGTATGGCCCGACATTGCATTTTGATGAAACTGCACACCACACTGTGACACGTAGTGGATTCAATTCTGTCTCATGGAGTATGTGGGGATTATATCACTCCATATTCAACAATTTTGTTTGTTAACATTGCCATTTAGGACAAAATGAGCCTCGTGAGACATAAAAATACAGTTTAAAACGTTTTCGTCCTCTTCCGCCATTTGAAGGATCGTCTGGCAAAATTCCAAGCTAATCGGCAAGTCTGCTGCATTCAGTTTATTAGACATTTGAATTTTGTATGGAAACAAGTTCAAATCTTTGTGCATAATTGCCTGCAGTGACTGTCTGCTGATACTCATTTGGGCCGATAAGATCCTTGTCGAAATTCTGGGATTGGCTTGTATGGCAGCAGCTACAGCAGCGATAGTTTCCTGCGTCCGAACTGAAGCGTTTCGATAATAAGGCCTTCTTTCAATTGTCCCGTGCTCGGCAAAATTGTTTATGAGCCTCATTATAGTCCATCTGCTCGGGGGAGTGCCCCCAAACGTGCGCCTATATTCTCTTTGTACTGAAACTATGGACTCCAATGCGAGATAACGGCGGACAATCCAAATCCTTGTCTCAGTGTCCCATTCCTCCATTTTCGTTAAATCTAAAGATTAATCTGTAAAATAAAAAAAAAAATGGAAAAGATTAATTGGTTAAAAAAAAAGTTATAACATTTTTTTTTTTTTGGTAGCAGCTTTCATCAGCCACCCTGTATTAGAAATCACATCTTCCCAAGGGGAAAAGAAGTGCTTCAAAAACCCTTCTGAAGTGTATCCTTTTCACCAATAAGCGCTTCCGCTCCGTAAGAACAATACTTTCTTTTTAACATTGCATGTCATAGGATGTAAGCGAGCAAAAGCTTACCGCAGCCTTACCAAAAAAGAGTTTTTAAAGCGCTTATTTGTAATGCTGCGGTAAGCGTTTTTTCAATAAAATTAAAAAAAAAAGAAAAAAAAAAAAAAAACTGGCCGCGCCAGGGGATTTGAATCCACGACCCTCCGTGTGCTAGATATTTTTTTCTTACATTTACCAACCCTTTAGACCGCTCCACCAACGCCCGATGATATGAAGAGGTATTAAATTTGTATATTAAGCAAATGTTGTCCTGCAGCATTACATAGAATCATTGTGCAATCAGTTTCAATTCAAGTAAGCAAAAGTAAATAAAAATAAGAAATTAAAATAGAAAAGTGAAATAAAAAAGGTTGAATAAAAAATATTTAAAAAAAAAAAAAAAAATAAAGCAAAAACAAATAAAAAAACGGAAAAAAAAATCACCCGGGCTGGGTTCGAACTCACGTTGTTCTTACTGCAGCCTTATATGGAATCATTGTGTAATCAATTTCAATTCGGTTGAACAAAAGTAAATTAATAAGAGAAAGGAAAATAGAAAAGTGAAATAAAAGATGTTGAATAAAAAATATTTAATTAAAAAAAAAAATAAAGCAAAAAAAAGTAAAAAAAAGTAAAAAAAAAAATCTCCCGGGCTGGGTTCGAACTCACGTTGTTCTTACTGCAGCCTTAAAAAAAATCATTGTGATAGTGCTTCTAAATTTCTATGGGGACAAGCACTTTTGAAGTGCTTGGATCAGAAGCGCTAGCTTGGGCCCAAGGGGACAAGAAGTGCTTCAAAAACCCTTCTGAAGTGCATTCTTTTCACCAATAAGCGCTTCCGCTCCGTAAGAACTATACTTTCTTTTTAACATTGCATGTCATAGGATGTAAGCGAGCGAAAGCTTACCACAGCCTCACCAAAAAAGAGTTTTTAAAGCGCTTATTTGTAATGCTGCGGTAAGCGTTTGTTCAATAAAATTAAAAAAAAGAAAAAAAGAACAAAAAAAAAACTGGCCGCGCCCGGATTTGAGTCCATGACCGTCCGCGTGCTAGATATTTTTTCTTACATTTACCAACCCTTTAGACCGCTACACCAACGCCTGATTATACGAAGAGGTATTAAATTTGTATATTAAGCAAATGTTGTCCAAACAGAATTTGACAGGCAAATGCTCCTGCAGCGTTACATAGAATCATTGTGCAATCAGTTTCAATTCAAGTAAGCAAAAGTAAATAAAAAAGAGAAAGGAAAATAGAAAAGTGAAATCAAAAAAAGTTGAATAAAAAATATTTTAATAAAAAAAAAAATAAAGCAAAAACATATAAAAAAAAGGAAAAAAAATATCACCCGGGCTGGGTTCGAACTCACGTTGTTCTTACTGCAGCCTTATATGGAATCATTGTGTAATCAATTTCAATTCAGTTAAACAAAAGTAAATTAATAAGAGAAAGGAAAATAGAAAAGTGAAATAAAAGATGTTGAATAAAAAATAGTTTAATAAAAAAAAAAATCAAGCAAAAAAAACTAAAAAAAACTAAAAAAAAAAATCTCCCGGACTGGGTTCGAACTCACGTTGTTCTTACTGCAGCCTTATAAAAAATCATTGTGATAGTGCTTCTAAATTTCTATGGGGACAAGCACTTTTGAAGTGCTTGGATCAGAAGCGCTAGAAATTTTTCCTCTTGGGGTCAAATAATTCACACAAACACTGACTTCGAAAATGACAATTTGCCGACTTTTTACTTGTCATCGGAAAAAATATTTTTTTAGTTAGAGTTTTTTACTCCAGTAATATTTACAATATTACATTTGCAATAAAAATTAGAATTACTCGCTAAAAAAAGGAAAAACTCTGGAGTTTATACTTGTGTATTTTTTTTTAAATTTGATCGGTAAAATAGCTTTAAAAAAGCAAAATTAATTGAAAAGTCGTAGCATAATGCCGACTTTTGAAAAAGTTTTGCATTCCACTTTTTATCCATTTTCACGTGAAAGTGGAATTGGGAACAGGGCGGTATGACACTTTTAAATGAAGTCAATTGAGAACTTCATACAAAGTGTATTAAAACTCACATCTTCGAAAAAAAAAATTGTAACTTTAACATTTTTTTATAGCGCATAAAAATACCTTTTTAACGCAGGTCTGGTTTTCAAGATACGGCTAGCCATTGTAAAGTTATGATCTTTTGAATGAAAGCAGATTCTGAATTTAGTGTATGAACAAACGAAATATTTGTTCTGTTAATTTAGAAGCAAGTAATTTAGTAGGTTTGTTCACTAAATCCGAAATAGAGTGGTCATTTTACATCCGATCTTGGACCGCAATATCTCAAAATTTTTGTTCATCAGATGGTTATTGTTGTTTTTTTGGATGAAAATGCTTTCATAAGCATCAAGCCGTTTATGATCATTTACTTGTTTGATGAGTTTAACTTGCTCAAGAGAAACGTCGAAATGGTTGTTTTCAAGAGCGTGTGCTGCTATGGATGATTTTCCAGGTCTATTGTATTTGATGTGGCTGGTGTGTTCTGTAAATCTTGTACTGACACTGCGTTTAGTTTGACCAATGTATTTGCTATCGCAGTTTTTACATTGGTACTGATAAATGCCGGACTTTTCGGAATACTTAGATTTATCTTTCGTAGAGCCTAGTAAACTTTTTAAAATTTTGTTTTTTGTTGTATACTATTTTAATGTTATGGTGTTTTAGTATGTTTTTTATTTTGTTGGTTATAGCTGGAGCATACGTGATTGAGTTAAATTGAATATTATTTTGATCTGACTGTGTTTTGAAAAGCGTCGAAAGAGTTGATTTTTTAATTTTATCTGTGTGTTTTTTAATTAGTTGGTCTATTTCGTAAAATTACTTGTTGGTAACAATTGTTTATTCCGTTTTTGTATTTTGGTTTCTTTTATATTTTTTAATAAATAGTAAGAGAACTTTTTACTCTTAAGTTAACATTAATATTCACATTGTAATTGCTGTTACTCTTGCTACGATTCTAATTTACTTCGTTTTTACATTGTTCGAATCTTTCTTTTCTTCTAATATTAGTGTATTGCTGATGATGGGTCGAATTAGACTCGAAATGCATTCGATTTTAAATAAATATTGTGTATAATTTATGTTGTGCGTTTTATTTGTAAATTTAGTTATGGTCATTAAGGTGAAATAAATTAAAAAACATTATTAACCCCTTGAGACCGATGGGGTCACATAGGACCCCAAGCATTTTTTGATACATCAATATTTTAATCAAAATTAGTGTCAAGGAGTACTCGTATGCTATTAACATGCTCTAGAGAGTTGTTCATTTAAGTCTTGGCTAAAATTTTGTTTTAATTGTTTGGTAAAATACGGAACGGTTTTACAGCTACGACCAAAAATGGTACAATTTTACAGATTTTTTGTGGTTTTGATGCCCAAAATAAAATTTTTTGGGTCAGTTTTTTTAACACTTTTTTTCCTTTAGTCTATATCTATAACTTCGTCGAATATAGGAAAACAAAATCTCAAACGGTTTACGACTTATAGCCGTAGCAACTTTGAAAAAGCAGTTTTGAAGGAATTTTTATAGTACTATAAAATTCGACCTAGAGCCAAACAAGCGAAACACAGATAGGGTTTTACTAGTAACATCATGTGGTTTCAAGAATAGTATTCAAAAATTTTCTTGGATTTTTTTTTGCATCACTGTGTAATATGACTGCACCATTTCCGGCTATAAGGGGATTATCCGGACCTACTTTTTTTTCTTAATTTAAACACTGGAAAACTTAATTCATTTTTCGATATATACAATGCTCTAGGCTTCGGTCTCAAGGGGTTAAAGCGACCATAAGCAAAGTTGCGATTTTCTCTGTTTAAAAAATTAAATACTAATAAAAATTTAAAGAAAATTTTTTACCGAGAATAAACATTATAACAACATAGTTTTCCGTCCTCGGTTTTTATAGCCGTTTATGGTAGAATGGAATCTCCTTATTACGACTCTGAGCTTTGTTTTTTTGTATCATGTCAGGATCCTGAGTTATTCTCTCCCAAAAGTGAAGGAATCACTTTTTCGAGATCTACTTAAAGCTATATAAGTAAAACAGCATGTAAAAAAATTATTTTTTGTCAATGGATACGGATAGCTAAAACTACCACCAAAAATCCATATTCTAATCATTTTTAAATTTAGTCCCTTCTCTCCAAGTCATAAGCCTTTAATGAAAGGATATCTCTCAATATTATACTGAACCCATTTCCGGACTGAAAAATTTAGAAAATTAAAATTTTATTATTAGCCCAGGAAAATAAGACGAAAAAAGAGCTTCTGTGCGAAAAAATTCCCAGTGGAAATTTTTCACCGGAATTGTCTTTATTTATGCATGATACACAAACTGTGAAAAGTCCATTGCAAAGTCGTGTGCGCATAAAAAGTTATTAAGGCCGCAAAATACCATATGTAGTAGAATAGCATTTTGCGGCAATTTTGCTAATGTCGATAAAAGAAAAATTCATAGAATTCGTATTTATTACCCGATTTTAAACAATTATAGCTTGTTGGAAAGGTATTTCAATTTGCTATAAGATAAAGTTATGCTTTGATTAATTTAATTAAGTTTAAAAAAAATTTTCATTATGTTTTGCCTGAAACCTCAACTTGACCTTGACCTCTCTTGCGGGCCGGGTTATCGTTATCCGATCGCCGTGAAACTTCATAGTATTTGTTTTTATGACCATTAGAAGGATTTCAGGGGGCGGCATGAACGAAAATCAGAAAATCGTAAAATAAGCGCATGCCTAATGGGTAGGGCTGTGCAATGAGCTGATCGAACCTGTTCGAACTTTCGCAACACACAACGAACAAGATCGATCAGCTCAGCTCAACTCAGCTCAACTCAGTTCGTAAGTTCGTGAGTTTTGAGCTGATCGTTTGATCGATCAGCGAATTCGTTGTGAGCTGATCGTTTGTTTGTTGAGCTAGTAAGTTATGAGTTTTCTCGTTTGTTTGGTTACGTTCAGCGTGTTCGGTATGCGTTGGATATGATTGCAATCAGCGTTGTAAGAATTGCGTAGAAATAATACTAAAGGTTTAATATTATACACGAATATTAAACAAATATTATGCATAGTTGTTTTTTTGCTGTTAAATCGCAATTGTGAAATTAATAAAATTGAAAATAAAACTAAGACGTATTGAGAAATAATTTCGAATGAAAAAGTTAATTTTTTTAGGGTTGCCACCTGTTTTCTTTTTTTTTTGTAAAATGTGCTTAAACCATATATGTATTTAAAAAAAAAAAATTAAATATAAGCCTTTAACCGCTTAGATAAACTTTTAAGAAATCCAAAATATTTGTTTAGGGTTGCCACCTATTTCTTTTAATAAAATCAAAATTATCCATCAATAAATTGATAAAATCATCATTTTCTCTCTATAAATTGACATCTTGGGTTCAAAAATGACGAAACAAAAATTTAGAGTTTTCACATCAGGGTGCCAGACTTTTTTTGGACAATTGCATTTCTTTTTCAACTTTCTTTATTGAAAAATATAGAATCGACCTAAAAACCCATAGTAATTTCCTTGAGCGTTATTTCCTAACGCCAACCTCGTTTTTTTAATAAAATTTAAATTTTTTTTCAATAAATTGCTAAAATCATAATTGTTTTCTCTATAAATTGACATCTTGGGTCCAAAAACAATAAAAAAAGTTAACAACCAAATGCAATTTTGCGAAAAAAAGTCAGGCAACCCTAATATGGCAACCCTAAATTTTTCTTTAGTTGTTTTTGGACCCAAGATGTCAATTTACAGAGAGCAAATGATGATCTTTGCAATTTATTCAAAGAAAATTTTGATTTTATTAATAAAACCAGGTGGCAACCTCAAAAATTTACTATGGGTTTTTGGGTCGATTCTATAACTTTCAATAAAGAATGTTTACAAGGAAATGCAATTTTCCAAAAAAATGTCTGGCAACCCTGATATGGCAACCCTAAATTTTTGTTTCGTCATTTTTGAACCCAAGATGTCAATTTATAGAGAGAAAATGATGATTTTATCAATTTATTGATGGATAATTTTGATTTTATTAAAAGAAATAGGTGGCAACCCTAAACAAATATGTTGGATTTCTTAAAAGTTTATCTAAGCGGTTAAAGGCTTAAATTTAATTTTTTTTTTTTTTGAAATACATATATGGTTTAAGCACATTTTACAAAAAAAAAGAAAACATGTGGCAGTCCTGAAAGTTGCTTCTAAGAGCCGAAGTTCAAACAGCCGAGTTGAACAAAATGATTTTACAAAGCTTCCTAGTTTTTATTTTCAATTTTATTAAGTTCACAATTTCGAATTAAGAGCAAAAAAACAACTATGCAAAATATTTCTTTAATATTCGTGTATAATATTAAACCTTAAACTTATCCCAATTCTTACACATTTTTTGCAACGCTGATTGCAATTTGCTATCATATTCAACGCATATCGAACACGCTGAACGTAACCAAACAAACGAGAAAACTCATAACTAACGAGCTCAACAAACAAACGATCAGCTCACAACGAATTCGCTGATCGATCAAACGATCAGCTCAAAACTCACGAACTTACGAACTGAGTTGAGTTGAGTTGAGCTGAGCTAAACGAACTCAGTTCGGTACTGAAATTGTGTGAAAAGCTCATGAGTTTTGAGTTTGATCGAACTAGTTCGGCTCGTTGCACAGCCCTACTAATGGGTATGGTGACATATGTTTCGGTTACCGCCATGTAACTAACCATCACCAATTTATGTTTTATTTAATTTATTTTAAAAACAATTGAAAAATTGTTTGAACTTTTTTGTCTGAGGCCATGATTGAACTATGAATCTTCGAAGTCAATCTCTCTACATAGCGCATTTATCAATGGACTGCGCTATGTACCCTCAGAAAAATTGGTAGCTTAAGTGATGACAAACAACGTGATTTTACAGTAGTAAAGAATATACCTGAGAACAATGCACGACTTTGGAAAATAAAGCACTTAATTAAAGTCTGACTTTAACTTAGATCTTTTAAGAAACTCTGAAATTATTGACTTGTATTATGCCTTACTTGCTACGTATGGCTTAACTTCATTTTTGACTGCACCAACCCGTCCTGCTTCTGGTTCTTGCATTGACCATGTAATTGGTAGGTTTTCGAATTCTGTAAAACCAAGCATATGCTTGAATGCAGATCTGAATATTTCTGACCATTGCATGACTGGCATTGTTCTAAATTGCTCTTTAGATATGCGAAGGCCACCCACTCCACCTGCTACTCTTGTAAAGGTTAACTACGAAGTATTGAACAGTATGCTACTGACAGAGTCTTGGGATGCAGTGTACAATGAAGCTGATATTTCGTCTTCTTTTTTAAAATTTTCGCAAATAATGGATAGTTACATTAAGAGGGCATATTACACTATTCGCTTACGAAGTCGCGATGTCAAACTTAAGCCATGGATTAGCAATTCTCTTTTACGTAAAATTCGCTTGAAACATAAATTAATGCTGAAATCCAAAAAACATCCTAACAATATGTTGCTTAAGTTACGTTGTAAGAGATTATGTGCTGAAATTAAGCTTGATATCATCTCGGATCGTGAAAATTTTTATCGCTCTGAATTTTCGAAATGTAATGGTAATCTAAAGAAAGAGTGGAGCTTACTTAATACTATTTCTAATAAAGCAACCAAATCCTATGATGCAATTCGCCTCCGGTTAGATGATAATATTTGCACTAATAGCTCTCAAATAGCTAATGCACTCAATGAATATTTTTCCACCACTGCTAGTATCATTTCTTCCAAGATTATTCCACAAATGAACTCGTGTGTATGTTGGTATAATCAAGAAAATGTTTCTCTGGTAAACAGCTTTTATTTTGAACCCATATCAGCACTTGAATTGCTAAAAATCATAAGGTCTTTCGATAACTCCAAATCATGTGGTATTGATGGTATATCTAATAAAACACTGAAAAATATTGCGTATAATGTCGTCGATGTATTGGCTTTTTTGTTTAACGCAAGCATATTATCCGGAGTGTTTCCTTCTGTTATGAAAAATGCACTTATCATCCCGCTCTTTAAGAAAGGTGATCGTCATGTGTTAAGCAATTATAGGCCAATTTCTCTTTTGCCTGCCATTTCCAAGCTTTTTGAAAAAGCAGTGAAAAAACGCGTTGTTAATTTTTTAAATAATTGTGGTTTCTTTAGCCCGTTTCAGTTTGGTTTTAGAGAAGGTCTTTCTACTGAGGATGCGTTACTTGAGTTTTGTTCAAATTTGCATAAAGGATTGGATAATAGGAAACATTGTGCGGGTCTTTTTGTGGACATAACCAAGGCCTTTGATATGGTTGACCATTCTATATTGCTTAATACACTTCGATGTAATGGTTTTAGAGGACCAATCTATGATTGGTTTTCATCATATCTTGCCAACCGTACACAAAGAGTGAAAATTAATGATGTCTTGAGTGAACCTGCTACCATCAACATAGGAGTTCCCCAAGGTTCTGTGCTTGGCCCCATTCTTTTCCTAATTTACATCAATTCAATTTTTTCGCTTGAGTTCAAAGGAAAAGTCACAGCATTTGCTGATGATCTCGGCATTTCGTATGCTTCTTCGTCTGCACTTAACTTGACTGCTGAAATAAATTACGATGTGGATCTTCTCAGAAGATGGTTTTCGTGTAAAAAATTGGTTGTTAGTAACAAGACTCGTCTCATGTACATAAATCTTACTTCTCAAGAGCCCCCTGATATTGATGTGATCTTTCATGATTCGTGTTGTAGGCGCTTTAATCTTTGTCACCATTCTTCATCTTTTTATGATTCAGGTATTTCCTGCAACAATATGTGCTTCAAAATTGAAGTTGTTGAGTACTTTAAATACCTTGGAATTGTTATTGATAGTAACTTAAATTGGCGCCAGCATACGGAATCCTTAAAATCGTATTTCCGCTGCGTTATACGCAATTTTTATCGCATTCGTAGTCTTTGCCCAAAAAGTATTTTAAAAATGTTTTATTTTGGTATTTTCCACTCTCGGCTTAACTACGGAATTGCTTGTTGGGGAGGTGCTTATGCAAATAAAATTCGTTCATTGCTTATTCTACAAAAGTGCGTCATTAAAAAAATTTGCAACGCAAGTCGTATTTCAAACTCTTTTGAATGTTTTAGAAACTTAAATATATTGCCAGTACGTCATTTGTATTATTTCAGGGTATTAAAAATTTTTCACAAGCAATCTGGCTTCCTCAACCTCAGACAAGGTAATAGGTACTCTTTAAGAGAAACGCTTAACGTATCTGTTCCACCTTTTCGCACAACTACTTATCGCAACTTTTATTCAGTCCTTTCTTTCCGTTTATTTAATAGGCTTCCGTACACCATAAAAACAATAAGTCTTGTGAATATTAATCCTTTCCTGAAAAAGGTGAAACTTTGGCTCCTTGAACATGACTTACTTCAAATTGAATTTTTGCTTCGAGCTTCTGTTTAATTGTTTAATTGCTTAAACGTTTAATTGTTTAAATGTTTAAATATTTAAATGATTGGATGTTTGGATATTTGAATATTTAAATTTTATGAATTTACAGTTTTATTTTTTTATTTTTTTTTTTAAATATAAGTTTTGATTGAGATGTGATGAGTTTACTCTTTTTAGTAGTTTTTTTATTTACTTTTTTTTATCCATACATACATATTTACTTGCATTATTTTCCTTCTTTATTTATTTTCAATCTTTCTTTCTCTTTTCTCACTTTAATTATCATTTTCTTTATAAATTTTTTTTTTTTTTTCTCTAATTTTTCTATAGTTCCTTCCCTCTATGAGTTACTCTTATTATTTTAAGTTAAACTTACTCTAATCCCAGCCACAAAGCTTTTTTTTTTCTCTCATTTTTTATTTTTCTCAATTTTTAGTTTTATAGTGCGGCATTTGACGCTATCTTCGGATATTAAATGCCCTTACCTTTCTCTTACATATTCTAAATTGTTTTCGTAATTTTAAATTAATTTTCGTAATTTTTAATTGAATTGTACCTTATATATAAGAAAATGAATTGAATACTGTATCGAGAATGTGAATAAAATCTAATCTAATCTAAAAAAAATCTATAACATTTCCCTTTGGCGAACCAACAGAAAACGGCATTAAATACACGATTTTGAAGGAAAATGGCGAATGTATTGTAACCAAAGAAATTGGACCCGTTGTGGAACGTTTGCAAGCAACTGAGGAATTTGAAAAAGACCCCAAACGCATGGATACAGATTTGCTGAAAAAGGATTCCCGTAATAAATGGATGAACCCATGGTAGTTATTACAGCATAGAAAGTAAAGAATAAACAATAGTCATATTATAAAAATTAAAACTTTATTTTTTAACTCTTTAACGAACTTTTCTATCAGCTCATCACTTCGACAGCAACTTTTTTATCCAAAGTTTTACAACCTGATGTAGCAAATATGCCATTGTTTGGATCATACGTTATAACGTTCTGAATTAAATTACTAAAAAAAAAAGTATATTTATTAAGGATAGTAAGTTTTTAGATTACTATGGCACTTACTCAACAATATCATCTTTTGGATTACTTCCCCACCGCCTAAATTCAGCATTAATACATTGAATAACATGCGACTTTTCCAGTGGCAAGAAAGGTATATAATGATCAATAACATGAGCTTCTATTAGGCTTGTCTTCTGCATTCCTCCTTTTAAATTGTAAGCAGCAACTTTCAGTATTTGCTCAAAGTCGCCAAGTTTAGTATTTTCACGTACAGTGCCTGTTTTTATAATATTTCCCAGCCGATCTGCTATATATTCGCCCGCTGTATTAGCTCGAAAAATAAAAATAGCCTTTGTGTAGTCCTGTCCTTCGATTACAGCGTTATAGTCAACTAAGGAAGTTAGCGACTCAAAAACACCAGGCGGCATTTTGTCGACTTCTTCGAAAATAAAAAGTGATCGCGGACAACTAGCAATTGATTCGCGTACTTCTTTATTAATACGAGCCTGAAAGATAATAAATTGTTTGAAAGAGAAAAATAAATAAAAGTGCCAATACGAATCTCTATACATTATAAAGTTCAGCCTGAGATTCCAAAGGGAAATCTGCTCTTCCAAGATATTTATGTACATATGCACTTCTTAAGCCATTTGTGTACAATGATTGTGCTATCATATCGGAAACGAAGGTTTTGCCAGTTCCTGCTATTCCGTGAAAACTTATAACTAGAGGTTTTTTCGATTTGCTATTTTTACTGAAATGTGCTTCCAAGGCAGGTATTAGTTGTTGTATGACTATATGTTGCCCAAAAAGGTTTTGTTTAAGGTTTCTTGCCAAGGCTAAAAGTAAACACAACGTCAATCATTATCACGGCTGGGATTTCGATGAACTGTCATCGTTTTTCTGCTCTTACATAGATGTTTTCTGATGAACACCGTTCATGATCCCTACGTTTTAAAGCTAAAAGTTTTTATGGCATTTTTAGCCATTTTTGGTTTTCAGTTCATTTTCCCTTTTTAAAATTTTAAAATTTATGTTGTAATTCATTGGAACGCAAATTAATAAATTTTTTATCAAAAAAGACTGAAAATATGCACTGATTTTATTTTTTTAGGGCATTTTTTAATTTTTAAGTCATTTTTTAGTGTTTAATTTTGTCATTTTTTTTCGGTCATTTTTCGATGTTTTTAAGGGCATCAAAATCCGAGCCCTGATCATTATCCATGTTCAAAAATATAATTCGACTTTCTCCAACTGTTTAACCCTTTCGACCCGGCTGGGACAATATATATATGTAAATTGGCATATAATGTCCCAGCCGGGTCGAAAGGGTTAAGTGAGTCATTGCAAGAACTCGCAAGGTTAAAAAATCAATCAAGACGACCCTATTACCAGATATATCGCCTTTTAGATAACGTTCCGTACAACACTCTGTGAAACGGCACACAGTGCGTTGAGCCCATACAAGCAATGGTCAAAAATAGAAGGAGTGGTTGGATATTGATGAAATTTGGTACTATAAGTAATTTGGGGTCGCTGAGCTCAAAAATGATCTCAGATTTGTTGTAAACTTTATAGTTTTGCTAAAAACCAGGTATTTAGGACGATTTTCTTAAGGTCCATATATAACGATGATAAAAAAGTAATGCTTAATGTTAACAAATGAAATGTACGTAGTAGAAATAATGTTTTTTGTACTTTTGAGACTATTTGTGTTCATAAAAACAAAAAAAAAAATTTTCAACATAAATTTTATATTTCATACAAATTTTTCGTTTTAAGCATTTTTTAAAAAAAGAAAAAAAATATTTGTAGGACGAAGTAGGAAAAGTTATTTGCAGTTCTTGATTATATAGAGTCCGTACTAGTAGATTAAAAAAAAAAACGGCACTTAATTTTATACTATTTGTTTTTTTTTTTTCATCGAAATTTGTCAATTTCTGAAGTTTTTCATATGATAATATCATATATTAAAACCACTACAATATATACTAAATTATATATTTTCGAAAATTTCTTAGTTTTATTTATTTACTTAAATATTATTTATAATAAAAAACTTTACTTCGCTTGGTTTAATCAAAAGACAAATTTTTGATAATTATTTGTTTAAGAGAACCCAAAACGAAGTGAATAAAACATGATTTTTTTTGAAAAATATCTCAACTTTGAAGTGTCACAGCGTAGCCAAAACTGAGTTTTTCACCTAAATATTTTGTTTTTATTTTATTGATACAATTACCTGTCGATTGATACCAATATTACTAGGTTTCGAGTCACAAAAAATTTTGATTTTTGCCCACTAGCCAACGCAGTACGTTTGATTCTTAAACCATTCATAATCTGGAAGTGCTCCAACCCCAACTCCAATGCTGATGGGATCAAATAATACAGCTGCACTGTAAACACTCGCAAGTATTATTACAAATTGTAGTTCTCTCATTGTGTCTGTGCCAAAAGAAATAATTTAGAATGCAAAATAAAAATATATTTTGGACAAGCTCTGTCAATGGAATGTGCAGCAACCACTTCTCGTGCTCTGACGTTTAGCTGTCAAACTGAAATTGGATTCCAGCGTAGTGTACTACGCTGCAAAGTGTACTGCGGGAAAAATGCTGCAATTGCGGGGAAAATTAAATCGCTGCAAAGTGTACTGCTGTACTGCGAGAATAAAATGCTAACAGCTGATCATTTGGGGAAATTACCAGTTGTGATCATTTGGGGAAATTACCAGTTGCTATCATTTTAGGTAGGTAGGTAGGTGCTCCACATAATTATCATCCGCTGACCAAAAATTGGGCGTGATCGGACAATGCCACGCCTACTTTTTAACGATTCGAAGAAATGGGTACTTTAAAACGCTATAACACCTAAAACATACAAGCTATTTCGATGAAATTTGGTAGGTAGGTGCACCACATAATTAACATCCGCTGACCAAAAAGTGGGCATGATGGGAAAATGCCACGCCTACTTTTTAACGATTCGAAGAATGGGCACTTTAAAACGCTATAACTCCCAAAATATACAAGCTATTTCTATGGAATTTAGTAGGTAAGTGTTCTTTATAGTTAGCATCCGCTGACCAAAAAAGGGCGTGATCGGAAAATGCCACGCCCACTTTTAAGCGATTTGAAGAATGGGCACTTACCTACTAAATTTCATCGAAATAGCTTATATGTTTTGGGAGTTATAGCGTTTTAAAGTGCCCATTCTTCGAATCGTTAAAAAGGGGAGTTATAGCGTTTTAAAGTCCCCATTCTTCGAATCGTTAAAAAGTGGGCGTGGCATTAATGGATTACGCCCACTTTTTGGTCAACGGATGCTTATTATGTACAGCACCAACCTGCCAAATTACGTAAAAGTTTGTAACTCAAGTTACCAATTTTTTACGGGACAATGATTTTCGAAATCTGCACATTAGACTTCATCTTGTGTCAAATTTTCGTACCTCTAGCTTGATATTTGAAGGGCTGGGAGCAATTTTTGAAGTTATAACCTAAGTATATTTTAGTGAGGTCTCCATGCAAAAACTTGGCAGCTTATTCACAGGACAAAAATGACAAATTGCGTTGGTAACTTAACTTACAAAGTTATAAGTTAATTTTTCTTTAAAAATCAGTGGTTGTAAATCCTACATACTAACGTTATGTCCGTAAAATATTTTTAATGCTAGTTGACAAGTTAAGTTACCAACTTTTCTCATGGATTTGAAAGAGAACATTAGTTGGTAACTAGAGTTACAACTCATATGTTTTTACTTTATCCAAATTATAAGTTGAAATTGTTAATATCTCTGTAAATCAATTTGGAATAGTGACAACGATTAAATAGTCGAAAAACCTTTATTTTGTCTACAGTTTTCAAAAGTATTTATTCAATTTTTTTTCTGGTTTTCTTGTTTTAACGAAAACAATACAAAAGTGATCATAACTAAAAACTACGATTTTCGAGTTACCAACTTTTACTATGGACGTATCAATATCCTAAACGTTACATGAGTAGCAGTGCTGTCGTTTTGAAAAGTTTGAGCGAAGTGAAATTTTGTAAAAAGTGAAGTGTTGCGAAGTAAAATTCTGAAAAAGTGAAGTATTAGCGAAGTGAACACAAAAATCACAATTTTATTTATTCAATTCATTCGTTTTTATGCTACACGTAACAAAATTTGAAAATATATTTTAAAAAAATATGAAAAAAATAAAAAAAAATTTCTTAGGTCAAAAATTTACCGAAATATGGCCGACCACTCGAACATGGACATTTTGTTTATGCGGTCGAAAAAACGGTTTTTACTCAAAACAAGGCATCTTACGAAAAAAGTATATACAGCAAAAAATGCTAAGAATAGTCCAAGAAGTACGTGTGAATTTTTTGGAACTTTTTTAATTTTTTTTTTTGCCAATTTTTTAAAAATTATAAAATGTACCCAAAAATTAAACGTATTCTTTGACTGATTTTAAGTATTTCAGGCACTATACGCTTTTCTCGTAAGACGCCTTTTTTTGAGTAGAAAAAATTTTTCCGACCACTTAAAAAAAATTTAAATGTTCGAGTAGCCAAATTTCGGCCAATTTTTCGCCTAAAAATTTCATAATGAGGCGTTTTAAAGGAAATTTTATCTACTTTTATGATATTCTGCTATACCTTTACCTATCTCTGACCCTAAAACAGTAATAGATAAAAGAGTAAAACACAAGAATTCGAAATTTTTGCTTTCTTTTTTAGGTCTATTAACTATTTCGATGGCAAATTTAATTCTCTACAAAAAGTTTCCTGTGAAGTATATCGAAATTTTGCTTTGTTCGCTTGATATATTGAAAAAACAAATTACTTTTCAGTCAGGGCAGGATTAGGGCATACAAAAAAGGTTTCTGAACTCTCACAAAAAGAATAGACACATTTAAGGCAAATTTTGTATGCAAGAAAAAGTGAAGTGATTTTATGAAAGGGGAAGCGGCGAAGTGTTTTTGATAAAAAAGGAGCAAAACACTTCAATTGAAGTGTAAACGACAGCACTGATGAGTAGACATATGACCGTTCATTGGAAAAGGTGCCTTATCTTCACAAAATAAAAAACCATTTTTTGCATTTTTTCAAAATACATACAATTTTGAATAAAATGACACCTCGATCACTGAAAATTTCAAAAATTGACTGAGTTATGGCATTTTAAAATCGTAAATTGAAGAACTCAAGTTTGTAGACATCGAAGTTCAAAGTTAGTCAATTATCAATTTTTACAGATGTTCTGTAAGACCGCTTTTATTGGTATTTGTAATTCAGTTGTAAAATGTTCAGAACATGTCGAACCATTGGATGCCACCTTAAACTCAAAACCGGTAAAATTGACCCTATAAAATGTAAAAAGTCCATTGAAGTCCATTGTGCGCATAAAAAGTTATTCAGACTCAAAGGTCGCTAAAATCAGTTTTTTGCAAATATCTCGCTAACGCTAACTTTCACAGAATGTTTGTCCACAATTTTGTAACACAGGAAATTTCCTTTGTAAAGACGTAAAAAATGTTTTCGTGCGGCTTATAGTTTAGGAGATAATCCAATCTATATATAAATAGGCAAACGAAATCGGTTAGGTCCCTGTTTCTATACCTAAATCTTAACCGATTTGCTTGATTTTTTTTTTTGTTGGAAAGGTTGTGAGGAGGAGCAGTGCATAGGACTATATTTTTTTTAAAGTGGGCGGTGCCACGCCCCTAAATGGAAAAAACGCTCTCACAGCTAAACCGCTGCATCGATTTTAACGAAATTTTGTATGAAGATAGGGTTAGCACTAAGGAACGATAATATGACCATTAAGTTTTTCAGTGGGCGGTGCCACGCCCCTAAATTAAAAAAACGCTCTCACAGCTAAACCGCTGCATCGATTTTAACGAAATTTGGTATGAAGATAGGGTTAGCACTAAGGAACGATTATATGAGCATTATGTTTTTCAGTGGGCGGTGCCACGCCCCTAAATGGAAAAAACGCTCTCACGGATAAGCCGCTGCATCGGTTGCAACGAAATTTGGTATGGAGATAGGATTGGCACTTAGGAACGATAACATGACCATTATCTTTTCAGTGGGCAGTGCCACGCCCCTAATTGAAAAAAACGCTCTCACGGCAAAAATACTGCGTACGATTTTTATGCATGATTGATTTTTATGAATTTTGGTATAGAAAGATATCAAAAACTGTTTGCTCTTTAGTAGGAGTTACACGCCTCTAAATGGAAAGTACGATATTGCAACTTAGCTGTTGCACCAATGCAGATAGCCCGAATCATAAGAAAGAATATTAAAAGCTTTTTGTGTTTTATCGGCCAAGGAAGGGTATAAAAACTTTTTCCTTTATTTTATGGTCAAATCGAAATGGTCGAATTTCGGCCACAAGGCGAACTCTAGTTTAAAAAATTGTGCACAGTTGTTATACGTAGGTTGCCTTTTATATTTCGGGATTGGGCAACACTAATGTCAATAGCTAAAATCTGGCAACACCATAATAAAGTTTGACATTTTTTAGAATAAACGTACTCACAACGTTTTGACGTACGACCATCATTTGTGTTGCTTACAGTGACTTGAAAAAATCAATTTGGCAAAAAAATGGAATTAACTCGTGAACGTTTTCGTGCGATCATTTTTCACAACTTTCGACATGGATTATCACGATAAGAGTGCATCGATGAACTTAAACCTTTGTATGGCGATGAAGCACCATCCTATAGCACTGTGAAATACTGGTTTAATGAATTCAATCGTGGCCGTCGCTCACTCCAAGACGAATTTCGTGAAGGTAGTCCAAAATCAGTTGCACAATCGTCATGTGACCTATCGTGAGATTGAGACAACCTTACGCATAAGTGGGACCAGCATACATTCAATATTGCATGAACACCTGGCCGTAAAAAAAGTTTGTTCTCGTTGGAAACCCCATAATTATCAATTGCTTAAATTTTCAATGGAATAATTGATTTTCTTAACTCACTGTAAACAAAACAAATAGCACTTGTACATCAAAACGTTGTGAGTACGTTTATGCTAAAAAATGTCAAATTTTATTATGGTGTTGCCAGATTTTAGTTATTGACATTATGTTACCCAATCCCGAAATATAAAAGGCGACCATCGTATGTAAATGATACGTATAAGTTCATATTACAATATCTTACTTTTAAAATTGCAAATACTTTTTAACAAGTAGTCGTAAAAAATTTAAATGGCAAAAAAAAACCGGTTTTAATTGAATAACTTTTATACGGTTGCTTCTAAGTGGCATATGTGTGGATAATGTATCTAATGACATAAACACATTCCCACTATAAATGCTGACACAAGCGTCTGCAATATTAAAGCTCTTCGTAGAAATGCATTATACTCGTAGCATCAGCTATGGGAAACAATGAATGCATTTGCTACAAGCAGCGCTGCAAACGTTTGTGCTAGCATAAATAAACTCTTTTGTTATTTTTAAAATTAAGAAGAATTAGAATAAACTCAACTTTGAAACCGAAACAACGTGTTGATTATTTGTACTGATTATATTCCTATATTACTGGCGCAGTCGGATTTAAACGGACCTACGTTTAAAAAATAAGAAGAAAAATAAAAAATAGATGAACTTAGAGAATTTATTTTCAAATTTGACCTTAAACGAGAAAAAAAATAAAATGTCCGAAAAACGGGAAATGTTTATTGAAAGTATAAAAACGGTTATTCCGTTTACGGGAAAAAAATCGGAATTAGCATTCTACATAACGTGTGTAGAATCCGCGTTACAAATCATTAACGACCTTACGCCGAATGATAAGGTGGCGCTGTTCAATTACATATTGCGAACGATCCAGGGTCCGGCATTGGATATTATTCGACGAGAGCAACCCAACGACTGGGGTTCACTGAAGGAGAACTTAATAACTGAATTCGGGGAGCACTCTTCACCAGGAACACTTATCATAAGGATGGGTAATCTATATATTAATACGCAAGACAAAAATTTGTCCATCTTTTTTTACTTTGTTTGAAATGCACTTCAACTTTGAATTATACACTATTAGAAAAGTTTTTGAGTGTAGATGTGCACAAAGTTAAAATTATTTTAATTTCTGCATTTCAGCCAGGTAAAATTAAAAACAAATTTTTCAATATTCACAACAACAAAATACATGTTCACATAAGCTAGAAAAAAGTTTAAGTACAAAGAGAAAGACGAAAACTGACACATGTTTTTTTTTTTTTTTGCTTTGTTTTCGTTGCGCTGATGACACCAGGGATGACACATGTGATCTTTTATTGTGTACCAAATAGCAAAAAAAGTACTAAAAGCTCCCAAGAAAGGACCAAAAGTTCAACAGATCCAAGTTTTGCATTAAAATATAGTTTTATGGATAGAAAACAGATATTTTGTACAGAAGTGTGAGCAAATGTAAATATTATTAAAAAAAGGTCAGTGCGCACATCTTTTTATGGCCAATATGCATCATCCTCTGCTAAGAACGATGCACCGACTTATCTCTAAATATTTGTTTACAATGCAGTGGCATACCTTAAGAGGCGAAGGGGGTCATCGCCCCATTCAAAATGGGCTTATAAGCGGTGGCATTCAATTATGTAGATTAATTTTTCGAGAGCGAATTTGATAGACTTTATCTTATTATTTTGTTCAAAACCCTTTTTTTTAGGCATATGGTCGCTAAAAGTTGCCACAGCTATAGTGCGAAGAGAAAATTTATCTAAAAATGCTGATTTGGCACCAACGTGCTTTTTGGCATTAAAAACGATGACAGTAATTCATTTTGTAAAGAGCGTCAGTGACGGACTTAATGGGGTATAAGTGCTTCGATGGAACAAATAAAAAAATATTGTACTACTTTATAAAGGAGAAAAAATAACTTATGCTAAGAAAAGAGTGCAACAACTTAAAACAACTTTATCCATTTACATTAACAGTAGCTGTGTTTTAGACGACTTATTTAAGTGCTCTCTGAGAAACGTTTGGGAAAGCAACAACTAAAGTGTGTAATTTAACACTGATAAGATTGCGGCAGTGGCATTAAATTTAAAAATAGAGCTAAGGGGCCGTGCACATATTACGAACGCGCCAGGGGGGAAGGGGAGTCGAACGATTTGTTACGAAGTGTTGCATGGGGGAGGGGTCATCAACTACATTATTTAGCGTCGATTTTGTAAATTTTATGCGACGATAAATTCAAATTACCAAAATTAAGATTTGTTACGTAACTTGGGGGGAGGAGATTGTCCGTTTTGATACGACCGGCGAGGGAGGGATTTGAAATTAGTCGAAAATCGCATTACGTAATATGTGAATGGCCCCTAAACATGACAGTACTGCTTACTGCTACTGCTCTTATGTAATTGTGTTACCATTGAAACACACTGCTTCTAAAAAAACAGCTGATCACTGCCACTGCCACTGCTACTGCCGCATTCTGTTTCAGCTAAAGGACAAAAAGCAGAGCAGCGACTTTTTGTTTTTGTTTTTCTTACATACGTTTCGCTTGAAATTGACTCACGGGATTTTTTAAATTGTACCAAATAGCAAAAAAAGTACCAAGTGTCCAAAAAGCACCAAAATTAATTAATTTTTTTGTGGTCGAATATCGACCACTGGGGGATACTAGTATTAAATTTAAAGGTAGTATTAAAAATTTATACAGTGAAATCAATGCTGCGTTATGCACTATAAACGATACTATAAAATTAAATGTTACCGATGGAAATGAAAAAGTTTTTTTTGCAAATGAAGCAAATAAAACGGCTGTTAAAATTTTTAAGCGTGAATTACCAAAACACATAACTGCAGCATTGAACGCTAGAGAAATAACTAAGTTGTCTGAAGCTTACAAAATTTTGAAAGAGGAGGAATTATTCGAATCAAATTCATATGAAAATCGTAACAATTTTAACACGAATAATAATTATCGAAATTCAAACTACCGGGTACAAAATTTTTCGCGACAAAATCAACGGTGGCAACAACCAAACCCATTTGCAAATAGACCAATTAAAAGACAAAATGAATACGACTCCAATCAGTCACGTATAAGACGTTACGGTGTACCCTCTCCCATGGACACTGATAGTGGAAATTTTCATGTCGAGGCCTCGGAGAGATTCCATACCTTAAATTAAACACAAACAACAAAGAAATAGCAATGCTTGTGGATACGGGATCGTCCATAAGTTTAATTCAACCTAATGTTTTTATATCTCCGATCACTCAAGTAGATCCCATTAAAATAAAAACCCTTACTGGCTGGACAATACTAAATAAAATCCAATATCTAAACGAACCAACCTTAGTATCAGGTAATCTAAAATTCTACGTCTATGATACACCTAATAAATTTGATGGACTTATCGGACAAGATATTTTGAAAGTGCTAAACGCCAAAATAGACTTTAGGAAAAACAATATAGAACTTAATGGGAAACTTTTCGACATGTATCCCTTAAACGAGGAGGATAGGTATAAAATTCAATTGAAGAAAGTAAATATATTTATCGAAGAGGAGCCTTTTGAGTTACGAATTGACCACCTTAACAGTGAAGAAAAATTAAAACTTAGCAAGTTATTGAGAGACTATCGTGATCTTTTTTATTTTGAGGGGAAGAAATTAACATTTACGAACACAATCAAACACAAAATAGTAACCAAGCACGAAAACCCCATTTATGTTAAGTCATATCGTTATCCTCAAGTTCACAAAACGGAAGTTAATCGTCAAATTAAAGAAATGTTGCAACAGGGTATAATTAAGCACAGCCAATCTCCTTATTCCGCACCATTGTGGGTGGTGCCTAAGAAAGTAGATCCATCGGGCAAAAGAAACTGGAGAATAGTGATAGATTATAGAAAACTTAATGATATAACGGTGAACGATAAGTTTCCAATCCCAAATATAGACGACATCTTAGATAAACTTGGACGTTGTAATTATTTCACAACCCTAGATTTAGCGAAGGGATTCCTTCAAGTAGAATTAGACGAAGGCAGCAGAGCTAAAACTGCTTTCTCCACGCAAGATGGGCATTACGAATTTACACGTATGCCGTTTGGGCTTAAGAATGCGCCCGCCACATTCCAACGTCTGATGAATTCAGTCTTGGGAGACCTCGTTGGAAATCACTGTATGGTTTATCTTGACGACATTATTGTCTTTAGCACCTCTCTTCAAGAGCATATATGCTCACTGAAAAAAGTATTGCAAAAACTTAAAGAAGCGAACTTAAGAATACAACTAAATAAATGTGAATTTTTCAAAAGAGAAACTGAGTTTTTGGGCCATGTGGTAACGCCTGACGGTATCAAGCCCAATCCAAACAAGATTTCTGCAATTTTAAATTTCCCTTTACCGAAAACGGAAAAACAAATTAAAGAATTCTTGGGACTAGCTGGCTTTTACCGAAAATTCATACGAGATTTCGCCAAAATCACGAAGCCTTTAACAAAATGCTTAAAAAAGGGTCAAAACGTGACCCATCAGAATAGCGAATATATTCAAGCAGTTGATACAATAAAAACTCTAATAACAAATGATCCGGTATTAAAGTACCCCGATTACGAAAAGCAATTTACCTTGACGACGGATGCCTCTAATATTGCATTGGGAGCCGTCCTTAGTCAATTAGGGCATCCTATCTGTTTTGCGAGTAGGACACTCAATGAACATGAACTGCACTACTCGACGACAGAAAAAGAATTGTTGGCTATTGTATGGGCCACTAAATATTTTCGGCCGTACTTGTATGGACGAAGATTTATGATTAATAGCGATCATAGGCCCCTACAATGGCTACACAATATGAAGGAACCCAATTCAAAATTGCAACGGTGGAAAATACAACTCAATGAATATGATTTTGACATAAAATATGTCCCGGGAAAAGAAAATCATGTTGCGGACGCACTGTCTAGAATTACAACCGAAGTATGTAACTGTAATGATGCATCATCAGTTATGGCTACAGTTCATTCGGCATGCGAGGATAACTCGGATCTTATTGCAATTTCCGAAAGACCTCTAAATGTTTTCAGGAGACAGTTCGTTTTTATAAAATCCGATAGAAATAGTGAAAAATTGAAAATAATCTTTAAAAGTACAAGAAACCTGATTTTTTATGAAAATATGACCGAAAATTTTGCCAAAGAAGTCATACTAACCAAATTGGCAGGTTCCGTAAGTGCAGTATATTTTGAGAACTCTGATGATTTCATGACTTTTCAAACAGTATATTCAAAACTTGTAAAGCAATCCAATAATAACAAAGTTTATAGAGCAATGAAAATTTTACAAGACGTTACAACTTTTGAAAGATTCAAAGAAATTATTCTAACAATTCACTTGCAAGGATTACATCAGGGGATAGACAAAACTCAGTTAGAATTCAGAAAATCTTATTACTATCTAAATTACTTAACAGAAATATCAAAAATTTTAAATGCTTGTGAAATTTGCAATGCATGTAAATACGATCATATCACAGCCAAGCTCCCATTTAAAATAACGCCTCCTATATACGAAACAAGAGAAAAGTATGTTATAGACATTTGGAAATGGGACAAAGAGTCCTTCCTCACGTGTATTGACGTTTTCTCAAAATTCGCCATGGTAGAAAAAGTGTCCAATTTGACCTGGTTAGAGGCTAAGCGCGTATTATTAAAAATTTTTAATTGTATGGGACCTCCAAAACAACTAAAAACGGACCAAGATAGTGGCCTCATCAACATTAATTTACAGGACTGGTGTAGGAATTTAAATATTGAAGTTGAGATCACGACAAGCAAAACAGGCATAGCCGACATAGAGAGATTCCATAAAACATTAAATGAAAAGCTTAGAATAATCAATACTGCCTCAGATAAAGAACTAAAACACAATGCACTTGAGCAAGTACTTTTCACGTATAACCATACTATTGTTCACTCAACGACTGGACAAACGCCGTATAACATTTTCTTTAATAAACTTTCACCCTCAAAAAACACACAAGCCTTAAAGGAACAAAGGATAGGAAATTCGAATAAAACCAGGAAATCATATGATATTGACACAAACTTTGTACATGCGGATAATGCACGAAAAAGGCTACCTAAGATAAGAAACCCCTTTACAAAAGTCCATGTAATGTCTTCTGATCAGAGAAGAAATCATTTTAGTGTTAGGTTCAAAAACCGTATATCAAAAAAATATAAGTCAGCTTTTAAACGTAAAAAAAAGTTTAACTTTACTAATTCTTCTAGGGCACGCAACCAATATCCTCAGAACACTAATTCTACTAACGCTACTAACAACGATTGCCTCTCAAATGATACAAATACAGGAAATCTCTAACGATAATGGGTATATCATTGTTCAACAAGGTTCCATAGACTTGCCCACAGACTACGACGAATTAATTATTGGAATCAATAGGACAGAAATAGATTTGGCATACATACAGTTAGATAAACAGTATCGTGAAAATACTTATCTACAAACAGGACTTATTAAAAATATTTGAAATTAGCAAATGATGAAAGGAAGCTATTCCATATTAGACACAAAAGAGGACTTATCAATGCCATTGGTAGTGGTATAAAATTTCTTTTTGGGACACTTGATTCGGAAGACCGAGCTGAAATTTTTCAAAAACTATCCACTCTAGAAGCGGGATCCTTATCACAGACAGACATTGATAACATACTGGACCATGTTAATGAAGAAAACAGATTGATTCGCGAGCTAAGGAATATAACTAATGTATTAGATCATCAACTTACGAAGAAAATTGCATTTGACACTTTCCTTAATAATGTTAAGTATTTTTATGAACACCTCAAAGAAATTCAATTGGGCTTAGCACTAAGCAGACAGGGCATTCTCAATCCAAAACTACTAAACACAGAAATTATAACAAACATTGATCCGCAACGATTTAAATTCATAAAAACGTCACTTTGGCAACTTGACGATTTATTATGTTTTGTTCTCTCAATCCCTAGCAAAGTTGAAAAACTACCTTTGTTAAAAATAATCCCAATACCGGCAACTTCAGACAACTCAGAATTAATTATCGATAGTAATCTACAAATGACACAAGTAAATAATACAATATTTGAAATAAAAGGAACTAAACTAAAAGATTGCAAAAACAATTGTTTTAAAAATTTATTAAATCAAAATCAAGTTCCTGTAGACTGTAAGTTTATTTATAATCAAAAATCCGAAATAGATTTTGTCGAACCAAACATAATTGTAACAAAAAATCTTAAAGAAACAAGAATAAATCAAACATGTAACAACCTCTCAGTAATAATTAAAAGGAATAATGTAATTCACTTTTCAAATTGTGAAATAAATATATTAGATTCAAAATTCAAATCATTCAATCAGCATAATTCTGTACTAAGTATGCCTTATGTTAATAAAATTGAAAACAAAATAAACATATCCAATGTTACCTTAAAAGATCTCCAAATTAAAATCCATACAATGAAAAAACAGAGTAACTCCATAAATTTTTCTTTATTGAGCATTTCTATTTTGATAATTTTGATATTTACTATATTTAAGCTAAGAAATATAAAATGTAAAAATATTCGCGAGGACGCGAAAATTCCTAAAGAGGGGAGGAGTGGCATATGTGTGGATAATGTATCTAATGACATAAACACATTCCCACTATAAATGCTGACACAAGCGTCTGCAATATTAAAGCTCTTCGTAGAAATGCATTATACTCGTAGCATCAGCTATGGGAAACAATGAATGCATTTGCTACAAGCAGCGCTGCAAACGTTTGTGCTAGCATAAATAAACTCTTTTGTTATTTTTAAAATTAAGAAGAATTAGAATAAACTCAACTTTGAAACCGAAACAACGTGTTGATTATTTGTACTGATTATATTCCTATATTACTTCTATGTATACACATATGGCTTATTTTTTGTAGATCTTGTGATTTTCTATAAAATTAGTGCCGTTTATTTTTATCGTATGACTTACCGTTTCAGAAATATCCTTCAAAAACCAGTATTTTCGAAACCTTAACGATTTTTGAAGAATATCTTTTAGATCATGAGTCACTTAAAAAAAATGTAATACGGTGTATAGAAAATCCAATTATCTTCTAAACGGTGTTTTAATTTTTTTGTACGACTCCTCGTTAAAAAGTATTTGCAATTTTAAAAGTAAGATATTTTAGTATGAACTTATAGGTGGTATTTACATATCGAGCCCTAACCGCCAAAAAGACTTAACGACACGATTTTGGATTTTTGTTTTTTGATGAAAATCTATAATTCGTGTCCATATGCATCTTCTGTACAAAGTTCATAATTGTAAAAAGTACCGTTACGGAGTTATAGCGAAAGCAATAAAGACTTAACCGATATTCGAAGTATTTTGTTTATTTTTTTTGTGACTGCGAGTTGTTGGTTAAGTCTTTTTTTCTTTTTGTGTCAAAAATAATTTTCAAATAATGTAATAAAAAAGGAAAATTTAGTAAAAAGTCTTGATGCGGGTTAATAGTATATGTGACCACAAATGTTTTTTGGTACAAAAACTGCAGATCAGATGGGGAATCTGGAAAAGTAAAAAAGACTTAACTGACACAACACTGAAAAATAGCCGTTATATAAATAAAATTATAAATAGGTGAATGAAACTAGTTGCATCGCATATCTAACACAAAATATAGCTTACATACCAAATCTCACTGTAATAGCTATACTAAATGCACAGATATTTAAAAAAAAAACCTTCTCGTGTAAAATTTACTTTTTGTCAGTTAAGTCTTTTTGGCGGTTAGTGCTCGATATAACAACTGTGCACAATTTTTTAAATTGGGTTATCTCCTAAACTATAAACCGCACGAAAACATTTTTTACATCTTTACAAAGGAAATTTCCTGTGTTACAAAATTTTCTGCGAAAGATAGCGTTACCGAGATATTTACAAAAAACTGATTCTGGCAACCTTTGAGCCTGAATAACTTTTTATGCGCACAATGGACTTTTCCACTTTATCTATCATGTATAAATAAATATAATTCCGGTGAAAAAATTCACTTGGAATTTTTTCGCAGAAAAATTCTAATTTTCCTGGGCTATTATTCAAAAAGCAAAATTGAAGACCTTGTCTTGGAATCACAAAAGGCCGGCCTAAAAATCAACGTACCCAAGACTAAAAGCATGAAGCTAAACGCAAGCAATGACATCACGTTTAAAGCTGGCAGTGATGACATCGGAAACGTCGATAGCTTCACGTATCTAGGCAGCATTATCTCCATGGATGGTGGAGCAAAAGAGGATATCAACTCAAGAATAGCAAAAGCAAAAGGCGCGTTTGCTCAACTGAACAAAATATGGTCTTCATCCGTTATATCCACCAAAACGAGAGTGCGCATTTTTGATTCGAATGTGAAATCGGTTTTGTTATATGGGTGCGAAACATGGCTTGTTACTGAACAACTAACAAACAAGCTGCAAGTATTCGTCAACAAATGCTTAAGGCGTATACTAAAGGTTTGGTGGCCTCGCACTATATCAAATGCCGAGCTACATCAAAAATGCAAACAGAAGCCTATAGCAAACGAGATCAAGCTGCGCAAATGGGGATGGATTGGTCACACTCTCCGGAAACCACACAGCGAAGTTTGTCGCCAGGCCCTTGAGTGGAATCCACAAGGCAGTAGAGGACGTGGTAGACCCAAAACCAACTGAAAAAGGAAATCCAAGAATCGGGAAAATCGTGGCAAGAGATCAAAGTCATCGCAAGGGATCGTGACAAATGGAGAGATTTTATATTGGACCTATGCTCCTCCTAGGAGTTAAAGGAGAATACATACATACATTATTCAAAAATTATTTTCTTCTCAGCATCAAGCAAATGCGCCTGTTTGCTCCGGTAAATGCACATAAACTTCGTGCTGTCATAACATGCGCTTAACATTTCTCAGAACAGCCGCATTTGTTTTTTGTCAAAATTTACGGGGGTACCAACACCCGAACCCTTCCCGCTGGCGGTACTCTTCCCCTACCTATGGTTCAGGCACATATGACAAACAATTGATCATGTGTATAAGTTAACACTGTTAATACTGCACCTGACCAAGAAGCTCAGGTTTAAAAGCAATATATTTTTCCCATCAACAATTCTTTTATTTTTCCCATCAAACATAAGCAGCGTATTTTTCCCATCAACAATTCTTTGAATTGCATACTCAATTTCCCACAGGAACACCTGCATGAGTTGCTATTGCACTGTGTTGTTGCTTTAAAAGTATTTGAATTAAGTTGAGAAGAATAAAATAAAATTGTAACTGTATTTGTATTTGAATTAAGTTGAGAAGAATAAAATAAAATTGTAACTGTATTTGTATTTGAATTAAGTTGTACTAAAAAGAAGTGAAAAAATAAAGTTTAGTTTTGAAGCAAACGCCGAAGTGAGATGTTTTGATCACTTAAAAAATAATTTATACAAGACGGTTGCTTGGTTTTTAGATTTTGATGCGGCGTTAAATTGTAATAAAATCACATAGACCCAAATGATTGAAAATAGCCCAAGTTGCGACTTTTAGCCCAACGAAAAATTTGGAGTAAATGAATGCTGAAAATAGCCCAATCCGCGATAAGTATCCTAATCTGGCAAGCCTGCACAATTCGATTCAGAACAGTTCACAATGAAAAAAATTTTTTTCAGAATGTCAACATAAAAGAGATAAGAGGTTAAAATAAAAACGTGTTGACAGATTCCACTACGAAATTAGCACGCCGTAAATTCTTGCACTTGAATTAAATTTTCTAATATATAAAGAAATTTGTTATTAAAATTTAAAGAGAAAATGTCTGACAAGTAAGTTATAGCAAAATAATAAAAGAAAGTGTTTTGATTTTCTCCCTTTTTTCGCACTCAGATATGCGGTACCCAACAAGTTGCCTGGCAAGACGGTCTCTGTGTTGACGCATCGCAAACGTCGGATACTGCAGGATAAAGCGACTATTGAACAGAAGAAAAATGAAAAAACCAAACGCATCTCGAAAACTAAACAGCATCATAAATTTCGACGTGCTGAATCCTTTGTGATGAACCATATAAAGGCCGAACGTACATCAAAACGTATAAAGCAAACTCTGCTGCGTACAAACTTCACAAAAACAGATGACAAAACCAACGAAAAGTTGTTACTGGTTATGCGCCATGCCGGGTAAGAAATTCCAAAATTCTTGAGAACTGCAATACTACATATTCCATACAATACTCAGTCGACGATATTTAGAATCGTAGCTTAACATCTTACCTTTGCTCCTGTAAAAATTGTAATATTAAATTGATCACAGTTTTTATTTCCTTTGAGCAAGCGTTTAAAGCATGGTTTCAAACACTATCTGAGTAAAACTTATGGAAAATCATTAACAAAATTCAGCCCTGATCGCTCAAAGATAAATAGTGGTGTTCGAAAAAAAGCTTTCAAAGGTATCTTCAATATTACCGCACTTATCATCTGCAATGTAAATAGAAGTCAATGCAAGACCGGAGCCACAAATATCCACAGTTTTTACAACTGCCAAGCTGAAATTAAAAGTTTAACTTTAAAAGAACACATACTGTACTTACTTGGCTCGAAATCTTGCCATGAGAATACAGAGAGAAATTATAAGTGGAGAATTTCGTAGTCAAATGTTAAACATTGTCAAACGTCGAAATCTATATATATAAAAATGAAATGGTGTCCGTATGTAGCTTATGAACGCGGAAACTACAAGGCCGATTTACATAATTTTTTTTTAAATTGTTTGTTTTGGTCTGTAGAAGGTTCTTAAGGAGGTGGGATGCCACTGAGGGGAACGGGGGTTGCACCCGCCATACGAAAAAATACAAAAAATGCTATATCTTTACAGTTATAAGAGCTATGATTATGAAAGTTGATGAACTTATACATATTTACCATTCACCATGCAAAACTTGGGGGATATTGGGTGTACGAGAATTGCATCCACTTTTCAATAAATACACAAATGCTATATTTCTTCACATATCGCAGATATCTTTATAAAACTTGGTACATACATGAATATTCTATCTACCATTTACTTTGAAAAACTTGGGCGGGGGGGTGAGAAGGAGGAGTTGCACCATTCATACAAAAAATATATAAAATGCTATATCTCTGCACCTATGGGAGCTATGATTACAAAACATAGATCTTTAAAAACCTTGGTGATTGGAAGAGCGGGACGATGGAGATGGATGGGACTTTGTACGTAAAGGCATCGGGAATGGGCGAACGAAGTCGCAACCAGGCCAGCTAGATTCTTATAAATAAATAACGCACTGATTCTCATTATTCGAAAAGTAAAAGTTGCATTGTAACTTGTGTTCTTAAAAAACCATTATCAAATTGAAAGAGCCAAACAATATTAAATTTGTTTGAAGTAAATGATTTTTATACAGATTATTTCTTTTTGTACAACAAAAAAAAAGCACATTTGAACGTTATTAGGACCAAACCCAATAATTGCTGTCGACTCACACAGCCCTGTTTTAACTGCCTTAAACAAAATATACCCAACAAACAGTTTTATAACCTCAGGCTTGAAAAAAGTTGATTTCCAAATGTTTTCATAATCAATTTTCAAACGTTTTCGCAATTGGTTAAAATAAACAATTAAAAAATGTTTGTTTCCAAATGTTTTCGTAATCGTTTTCCAAACATTCGACAAATTTTTATTTTGATCTTTCACATTTTTGGAACATGTTTAATAGACTTAGAAAATACTTACCAAACCCAGCGGGGCAAACTGCCAGCGCTACCAAAAAGTAAAGGAAAAAGATGCGTAAGATACGCCTTTACTTAAAGTAAATGAGGAAGATTCGCATCTTGTTCCCTTATATTAGAAGCAGCAAAGAAGCTCTTAGAAACTTTTATTATTCCTTAGTTCAAACTGTCAAACAATCTGATTTTGACTTTTTGAAAAAAAAAAAAATTTTAAAAATAAAATCTTAATTATCAAGAAAAATCGACGATCATGTTTGCCTCAACAGCAATTATATGGTCTTGCCCTTGTGTCATTGCTTCCATACCACTCTTAAAATTCTATTCATTTAGCTCATATGTTTTTGGGGGGGAAAAAAAGAAAGAAAGAAGAAGCGCATCTTCATATATATTCGGAAGGAAACAGGAAGCGTATCTTCTTCATTTCCTTACGGAAGGGAAGAGGAAGCGCATCTTGTTAAAATAGTCGAGATGCGCATTAAAAGCGGACATGCCTATTCAAAATGGAACTACATTCAGCACGAAAGATTCCCGCTGGAAATGTTTATTGAAAATATTAAAAAAAAAAAAAAAAACAATTTGAAAAATATTGTATAAAAACATTTATAACAAGCTTTTTCCAAATGATTTTGACAAGCTTATTATGAAGTTAGACCTTTCGATTATTTTTTTTTTTTCTATTTCTATTTATTTATATTTTACACATCTCAATACCTTAACAATTTAAATTCAAAAATTTCCAAACATTTTGCAAGTTAATTTCCAAACGAAATGTTTGCTACAATAAGCGTATAATAAGTTAATTTCCAAACGTTTTCGTTTGTTGGGTATTCACTTCATTTTGAAAAATTGTGAATACAAATAGCCCCATGGAGATAGCCCTTTAGAAGACTTAAACTTTTGAATAGTTGTTGTATGAGATATTTAGATAACCTGGTTTCAAAATTAACTATGTCGCTTAAATAAATATATAAAGACTATTTTGTTCTTAGTTTGTAAATGCAAATAAGCTATTTTTTTCAAAAAAATTTCAGTAAAAAAATTTTCGACAGCACCACAAATAACATTTTTAAAACTCTTAATATGCCTAATCGTCATAATGCTGTTTTCCTTGAAAACAACAAAGAGAATCAAATTCTACTTAAAATGATCGAACCATTCGTTGTTTATGGTTATCCAACACTTAGCACCATACGTGAGCTACTCTTTAAAAAGGGTTTCGCACGCATCAATGGAAAAAAAACCGCCATACAATCAAACACAATGATAGAAGAAGCTTTGGGTGAGAAAGGCATTATCTGCTTGGAAGACATAATACACGAAATATACACAGTGGGTCCTAATTTTGCTGCAGTAAATGAGTATTTATGTGCGTTTTTGGTAAGTAATACTTTTTGCTTTATTGCAAGTACTCTTGAATTTATATAAACCTATTTAAATTTTTTAGCTCTCCAGTCCACGTGATGGTTGGCAGAAAAAAGTGTCTGTGTCTTTTAAACGTGGCGGTGAATATGGTGATCGTCAAAATGGAATTAACGATTTAGTTGCGCGCTGCTTATAAATACATATGTTTAACTTGCATACCTCGTAATTTTAGGAATATATAGCTTTTATATTTAATAGGGAAATAAAAACGAAATTTGTTAATCCTTACAACTCACTTTGTTTAAACATAATTGAGAAAACAGTTTGCCGATCTTTTATTGGTTCATTTCATTTCATATTTTCTTTTTTTTTTTAAAATATTCTTTCTATTTGCTGCCTGTGTTTACATACAAAAAAAAAAGAAGAAAACAAAAAATAAGTAAAAAAAGAAAGTAATCATGTCGCATCATACTCTCAGTTCTGGTGAGCCAGATGTCGTCGAATATCAGACTTTATCTTCTGGCGATTCAGCCACATTTGAACGCCCTGAACGTCTACATGAATGGCTTAAGCCTGATGACATTGAGGCAATGCATAAGGTTTTTACTTCACATCCCGAAGAAAAATTAAACTACTCCGAAATAAGAAATGAACTGAAAAATTTCGACATCAATTTATCGGACATTGAGTACAACAGACTCTTTCTAAAAATCAATCAAAATCTCGATTTTAAATGTGACTGGAATGAATTCATATCGTATTTAATATTTGGATTTCAAGAAGATGATCCAAGTACACAAAAAGAAGCTTTAGTGTTGCCAATATCAGAACCACCAATAACAAAGAAATCAGATCATCGTTCACCGATTATAGGCATAACACTTTTGAGAGGCAGATTAGAAAGCCAAAATTTGACTGAATCCGAAGAAACAAATATGGCGATTGAAGAATCGCCAGAAGCAGTTGGTATGTGGATAACTGCTAGTAAAGAAGGTCAAGTAAAATTTTGGGGGCCACAACTAGAACCCATTCGCACATGTCATTCGGAGAGCAGTAAGTAAATGAAAATTTAATTCCTTTTTGAAATTCAATCCTATTTTGAATAATTATTACAAATTAACTTTGCTAAATATTTGAAATAAATAAATAATTTGCTGCTTCATACCCGTTAGGTGCAACAATTCAATGTAGCTTTTCCTGTTTCAGACATAGTTTTCACTATACCTACGCGTTTTCGAAACTTGTCCCCGTTTTTTAATTAGTGAAATTATTGCACTTTTATGGACATACTCTCGAAAATATTCCAAAGTTTTGCCACTTTACTCATTCACCCTTATTGTAGTTTTAGTAAGAAATACAAACGTGTTATTATTGAATTTGAATAGCAACGAACGCGAATTCAAAATTAGTAGATTGGGATCACTGTATCCATTCGAAACCTAAAATTTTCATAATTTTCGACGACTAGTTTTGGCTATCGGAGAGTATCGTAAGTATTTTATTTAAGGAGTACTTCAAACTATACGCATTTTGAATTCACGTTCGTAACGATTCAAATTCCATAATAACAGTTTGGTAGTTCTTACGAAAAATTGAATCTACGATGGATTCAGCATTTGGGCTGATTATTATGAATAGCTCAAAACAAGGATTTTATAACGAAACACTGATTTGAATTTCAGCCAAGTTGTTTGCTGTAGATTTGCCGTTTACTCTTTGAATACCTCAGAATTGAAGCTATAAATGATAACATTTTATTCCAGTTGATGAACAGTTGTTGAGTTGCTACTGGATAATATATCTGTAGACTTTTGACAAAACAACCTAACTCGAGATAAGACAATTTACAAGGGTCGTAGTTATCTATTTATTAATACGCAAGACAAAAATGTGTCCTACCTTTTTTACTTTGTTAGAAATAGAGCTTTACTTTGAATTATACACCATTAGAAAGGTATTTGTGTGTAAATGTGCACAAAGTTAAAATTATTTTAATATTTTGCCATTAAGCTAGGTAAAACTAAAAGCAAACTTTTCAATATTAACGTTTGTCATTGTACCAGGGATTATAAATGAGCTTTTTTATTTTGTACCAAATATCAAAAAAGTAGGTATTAAAACTGTCCAAAAAGTACCAAAATTTTATTCAACTATATATACTTAGTTATACAAGAAAGAAATTCAACGCTGCATTAACGAAATTCAGTCAGATTATTGAGAAGCAGTTGCAGCTTTTTAGCTCTTCTGAAATGTTGCCAATTCAAAGTTAGGTTGTTCTGTCAAAATGCCACAGAATGGTTCAATGCTTGTAAAATTTTCAACATCGCGATATATTCGTGCTTATCAGTTTATGCGGACTCAATATGATGTAAAGTATGCGTGGAAATTGCAAATCAGGAAATCATTCCAAATTTGAGTGGTGATTCATTGATATGAATGTAAAAAATGTAAAAATCTCTGACATTCGTCCTCTTTGCTCGGCCGAAACCATATCTATTTTAATTTTTTCAGCCGTGGCTTTAACAAAATAAAATAATCGCCAAATAATGACAAATACGGTTTCACAAAATTGTTCATAACTTAGACATTCCTGAACTGATTTTCATAATCTGGTCAATTTTGGAAGGTTATTGAACCATTAAAGTACAAAAAAGAAGGCCATTGAGCGTTCTTATTAATCTTAGTACTAAAATGGTACTAAAAATAGTACTTTTGCCAAATATAAAATAAATATATCACTTTCTGCATCAAAACTTTCAATTATCTTTTTTCAACTCAACCAACGAGTGTTGAGTCAGAAAGATGCTTTTCGTCTGCAGGTTTTATATGTAATATTACTTTTATATTACTTATATACATGTGATGCGTCGTGACCCTTATCTTGCCAGAGGTAAAATTTAAGTTTTTGATACCATTGGATAAAGGAAAAAATTCTGAAGAGAACGCAGAAAAAATCGTCGAAAAATGTATTAAATTGGCGTTTTGAATTTTATACTTAGTTCAAAAATGATAGTTTCGAGATAATTGAGGTCAAAGTTTGGCAATAGAACAGTTTGGTGGAGGTTTGGAAAAATAGATTTTTATGGTATCTAGCGGCTAAAATTTAAAATTATTTCACTTGTTAGTTGATCTTGAGATATGCAGACGCTACAATATACCTTTTGTTTGTTTTTGTGTTTTTGAAATAAGCAAGAATTTATATATTTTTTTTTTAAACAGGAATTGCTTAATAAAATGAACTTGGTTTTTTCATAATTTTTAGCACTTTATAAGGGCTGGTTCACACGACAAACTAAATAGCCTGGCGATAGTACCTAATATTTGTAGGAAAGGGGAGGGACCGCTTGCCTGCAAATAGTAATGTTGATAAGCTATCCCTCCGCTTCCTTTCATATCAGTGAGGGACTTAGGCAGTTTTGATATTTAACGACACAAATAGAATATCATAATGGGGATATAGTTTAGGTATTATATTGAATTTCCCATCCCGAAAAATCTCGGGATCTCGCGTTTCCAATTTATGATCTCGAAAATCCCGGGATTGCAAAAAGTCGAAAAATTTGAGACCCTAATATGTTCATTTATATATTCGTTTCGTAATGATTGACTACAATGTTGTCTTCTTTTGAACTTTTATTTTTGGACAGACGGGAGGGACCGTTCTTACATGATTCGGGTACGAAAAATTCATTGGCCTTAAGCATTTTGCAGGATTGGATCGTTAAAGGCAATTTTTTCGGTATTTGCAATAAACATTTCCGAAGATATGTGACATGTCACTCATACGACATGTTTATTGTAGAGCTGTCGGATCACGTGAATTCGTACTACACGTGATCACGTGAATTCACGAACAGGGGTACGAAATCACGTACCCCCAAATCACGTGAATTTGAGGTTCGCAAAGGTACGTGAATTTGGTAAAGTTCGTACCTTTGATACGAACTTCGTACCTCGTACTTTTCGTACCTCGTACTTCGTACTTTTCGTACCTCGTGCTTCGTACTTTTCGTACCTCGTACTTCGTACTTTTCGTACCTCGTACTTCGTACTTTTCGTACCCCATTTGAGATAGTACGGACATGCCACGCCCACTATTTAACGATTGATCGAAAAACAATTTAACACGTTATATCTCGAAAACTATGGACGCTATTTCCATGAAATTTGGTAGGTAGGTGCGCCACATAATTATCATCCGCTGACCAAAAAGTGGGCGTGATCGGACAATGCCACGCCTACTTTTTAACGCTTCAAAGAATCGGCACTTTAAAACGCTATATCTCCCAAAATATAAAAGCTATTTCGATGAAATTTACTAGGTAGGTGCGCCACATAATTACCATCCGCTGACCAAAAAGTGGGCGTGATCGGACAATGCCACGCCTACTTTTTAACGATTCAAAGAATCAGCACTTTAAAACGCTATATCTCCCAAAACATAAAAGCTATTTCGATGAAATTTGATAGGTAGGTGCACCACATAATTATCATCCGCTGACCAAAAAGTGGGCGTGATCGGACAATGCCACGCCTATTTTTTAACGCTTCAAAGAATCGGCACTTTAAAACGCTATATCTCCCAAAATATAGATGCTATTTCGATGAAATTTGATAGGTAGGTGCTCCACATAATTATCATCCGCTGACTAAAAAGTGGGCGTGATCGGACAATGCCACGCCTACTTTTTAACGATTCAAAGAATCGGAACTTTCATACGCTATATCTCCCAAAATATAAAAGCTATTTCGATGAAATTTGATAGGTAGGTGCACCACATAATTATCATCCACTGACCAAAAAGTGGGCGTGATCGGACAATGCCACGCTACTTTTTAACGCTTCAAAGAATCGGCACTTTAAAACACTATATCTCCTAAAATATACGAGCTATTTCGATGAAATTTGATAGGTAGGTGCTCCACATAATTAGCATCCGCTGACCAAAAAGTGGGCGTGATCGGACAA